>OZ018320.1:201304569-202655937 GCA_963969495.1 Ceratothoa steindachneri | reverse complement strand
ACGGTGCCTTTATGCAACACCTAGGCAGTGGTGGTCTCTCTGGCGAGAGTGAGCCGAACTTGGTTCTTAAATTAAGTTAACTTGTAGTGAGATGTGACCACAGAATAACGAGCTCGAGGAGGAGCTTTTCTCCTTCGTTACTAATTTTCTTTATGGACGAGGACTGAACTCGGGGATGGTCTTTTTCAAGGGCGAGGATAACGGAGGGGGGTTTTTCCGGTGAGAATAAGTTACTTAAAGTTCGGTGTGGCCACCGAGTAACGAGCTCGAAGAGGAGCTTTTCTCCTTGGGTACTTATTTCCTCATGGACGAGGACTGAAACTCGGGTAGGGTGTTCTTCAAGGGCGAGGATAACGGAGGGGGGCTTGTCTGGCAGAGAATAATTTGAACTTGGTTCCTTAACAAGTTAACTGAGAAGTTCCTTGTGGCCACCGAGTAACGGCTTGAGGAGGAGCCTTTTCCTTCTTCTTTTCTTAATTCCTCAAGGACGAGGAATATCCCTGGTGTTTAAGGTCCCTAGGATATAAGAAGTCTCTCTGGCGAGAGTAAGTTAAACTTACCAAAGTTAACTTATCGTTTGGTTTGAAAACCAGGGACTTAGCTCGAGGAGCTTCGTCTTAGCCCCTTAAGGTAGGTAGCCCTGCCTCTCTTGCAGGGTACTTTTTGGGCGGGCGAGCCAAGTACTCTACTTCTCCAGTCTCGGTAGCTCGGTTTTGGATCCGAGGACTTCGTCACCTAGAGACTGGCATATACTACCAATCCAGTCTAAATAGCTCAGGTTTAATCGAGGACTTCGTCACCTGGCCTGACGTATACTACCAATCCAGTCTAGGTAGCTCGGTTTTAATCGAGGACTTCGTCTCCTGGCCTGACGTGTACTACAAATCCCGCCTAGATAGCTCGGTTTTAATCGAGGACTTTGGCACCTGGCCTGACGTATACTACCTCCATTTTTCTCAGACTTCCTCATTTATACCTCGTCACCCCACTGGCGGAGTGGTAAGGGGGGGAGGAGGGTCTTGAGGACGGCCCCAGGAGAGTTCTTTTTCTAAACGGGTTTTCACACGAAGTCAAACATCGGCTCCTCGTTAGCCTTTGAGATTGGGAGAAACACGTCTCTAATTTCTTATTTGACGTGAAAATGGATCTCACTCTCCTGGAGGAGATCTTACATTTTGACCTTTAGGGTTTTTCATGGCACCGAGTTGTGCCACACTGCGGTAAAGCACTGAACCCGCCGATGCCCTCGACGGATGTCTTTGCGGTGACCGCCTTGTGACTGCACCAAGAGTGAACGGATGGGGGGGTGACCATTCCTCTACAGTAACCATAATTAAGTTTGCACGAATAAATTGATTTACTCAAATTTATGCTCTTATAATTAAACAATAAATTTATTATAATCCAAAATGAATCAATTTAATTGGCCACATCATCAAAAGTTGATTCCTAATGGTCGGTTCCCTTCACATTCTTCCTCCATTTCTTTACAAAAATAGTTGAATTTTATATTTTTGTTTTGTTTTTCTTATTTTACAATAGCCTGAATTTTCGTATGTGCTTATAATTCGGTCACTATGGCCTAAATGATGACAGCCAGAAGCGATTCTATTTTGTTTTAAATGCGAATTATATCTCACAACTTTGGGAATAACTGTTTATTTTGTTTGAGCATCTTTACTTCTTTCAGTATCCCCTTTGGTTCTATTCACAGTTGAAGTTGCGTAGCCATTTTTTTTTCTAAATAAAACAAATATATATCTACTAGAAGCAATCGCAATGTGTTACCTCTGGTGATTTTGGGTGACACTCAATTAAAAGATGATTCAGCGCAACTATATATATTACACATTTAACTTTCAATTACTAATTATCACAAAATGAAAAAAGGTAAATTCACTTTTTCAAGTGAGAGGTCAACAAAACCATATTCGTGTCCACAAGTTGACTGAAAACGAAAGATTATCAAACCAGGGTAGGATTTGTAGGCGCTTTGTCATCCTATTATACAGTGTCCAACTAAATCCACGATTTAGAAAAAAGTTCAGAAATACCAATTCGGATGCCCTCGTCTTAATCAATACAAAGCTCGTTCCGGTCATCACAAGTGAATGAAAGGCAAAGCACTCATTAAATCTTTTGATAGAAACCTTCTGGAGATTGTAATTATATCGGGTAGGAAGAAACAACAACATCTCAAAACTATCTTTTAGCTGTATCATTAAACTTGATTCAAACTTGAATATTTAAACGTTTGACGCCCTCGTTTAGCTTTTGCTGAGTCTATAGATTCACAGTTAATAAAGTGTGGACTTTAAAAGAGCTGCAATAGACGACCCGAGAGAGATCACCGGTTAATCTTTGATAATTGGGCCGGAAGAGAATGATACTTGTCTTCCATTTTTAATCTTTTAGCAGATGCATCGAATAACCATAATGGATGCTGGTTAAGTGCGACGTCTCGCATCGAGCAGTCTCCTACAATTAAACGCCCTTGAGTTTCCTTTACTAAAATTCAAAAGCAGCGTCACCAATATTTAAAAAGTAAACTTATGGGAAATATTGCTTGAAGGCGATGATAAATTTTAGGATGAGTTAGTTTATTTATTCCGTAGGTTATAAAGTGTTTGTTCGAAACCTCGCTCTCGCTATACCCTGATCGTTTGAAAGACATTTATAGGGAGATAAGTGTGAAGGAAAAAAAGTCAGGTAAATTTTAAGATTAGCGGCCTCTGATTTCTGCTGTTATATGGGCGCTATTTTTTTGCAGCTATCCGACTGGCCAATTAGCAAACTGTATGATACACTGTGATTTACTAATTATAACCTTTTATTTTTGCTTAGTTTTCTTTCCTGTTTGTAAAGATGTAAAACCGAAGTTTTTTTTAGTATTTTCTTTTTTGGGGGGAAGTTTATTATCGATTTAGTCTTAATACTCTACGTCTGCCACTATTTTATCTATTGAGGTAGTGTTCTTTTTTAGCAATAAATAAAATATTGGCAAGAAATTGTGTTCGTGAACAAAGTATAAAAAAAGCTTCTTAAAATATTTTTTTTCTTTTCCCTTTTTTGGCCTTTATACAAACTATTAATTGTCTCGTATAAATACTCGCGCGCAAGCGTTATGCGTCAGTTTTATCGAAATAGCTAGTTGGTGCAGTGTATGTTCACTATCGGTCCACCATCTAGGTGTGGTTTTCAATGACCCTGAGAAAACCAAGGATTTTTCAGCTAGCCATCAGTTATTCAAGAGCAAGATCGACTGCCCTACTTCTAAATCTGAAGTGAGAGTGGGTATAGATGTTTTTATTTTCCTTTGCCTTAAATATTTTGTTACCGACACTCGAGCCCGATTAGAAATATCAAGAGAGTAAGGAGGAGGAGATAACCTACGTCACACTATGGATGGGTATTTCGCGAACTCTCTTTTTATCCAAAAATATCCCTGCATAAAGAGAAGTTCCACGCATTCTGGGTTGCAGCTGCAAAGTAATGCCCACCGGCTTGAGGTAAATAATTTATGTTTGGAAATCTCATGTTTGGCTTTCTAAATAAGGCCCCGCCCCCCAAAAAACCAGGAGGATATGGAGGCGAAGCCCCCCATTTAGAAACTGCTAAAAAATTCTTAATATTTATTCTCGACGTAAAAAAACGAAATGAAACTAGAGATCTAAAAACTAGTCATAAGAACATTTAGTATTTGACTTTTGCATTCAAATCTCATATTTTGCTTTCGAATTTAGAATATTAACAAGTCGAAAGTGTCTCAAAAATAGTTAACTTTTTTTCTCTTCTAGGTAGAAAAAAGTAGCTAGAAAAGTAGCCCCCTAAAATCAGGGTCCAATAATCTTAACAATTACTAAGGCATAGAATAGAACGTAATTTAATCAAGTCCCTCCACAGTGTAGAACTGGGCCGCAAATGTGGAAGCGCAGTTCGATGAAAACGGAATAGAGATCAAGGTGGATAATTCCGACTAGTTTTAAGATGCCTTCGGAAATGATTTAAATCCCCTCACTATTGCAATCATAGTAAGGAATATTTTTTTATTACTGTGAGAGGACGACCTCGAAGGTCCACCTTAGCATATCCTCATGTCGTGTAGAGGCCACGTAGCCTTAAGCAGAATACCGAAAAGAGAGGCAGCAAAGAAATTCTAGCGTGGGAACAGTCAGCGACTGTCCACAGCTGTGTTTGCTTACGCCGACCAATACCCGCTGAGATGTCTTCACCGAGACACCATGCCCCGCGGACATACTTATCCCCCGCAGACACGAGTCTCCAGCTAACGTCTTTCCAAGGCCTTATCTCGTCTGGTAGACGAAGAACGGCGCCACACCATTCTCATAGGATTACCATACTGTGGAGCCCTTCTAGCGAGGAAGGCGACAACGTATTTATTTTGAGGCCTCCTATTACTCGAAAGAGAGTACCACCCGCTTCCCACGAGGATATATACCCCTCGTCTCTAGTCAAACCTGAGAGTTAGAAGGTTTAGATTAATTGCCGTGACTTTTGGCCACAGTCAATAGGCAAGTTCGTATAGCGGCATTTCTTCGGAGAATTGCGCGACCCACTCATCTCACGGGAAACGGAAGAGCGTAGGGAGTCCTACAGTTGGGGACTCCCTGAAAGTTCTTCTGTTCAATGCGAGGTCAATCAGGAACAAGTTTCCTGAGCTCCGTGGCCTCGTAGCGACGGAAGAACCCGAAATGGTAGCCATAACAGAATCGTGGATAAAAACCTCAAACAGAGACTTTGAAGGCGAATTCACGGTTCCTGGCTACCAACTCTTCCACAAAGATAGGCCAGACAGAGAGGGTGGCGGTGTAATTTTGTATGTCAAGAAAACAATCAAATCTACGAACTCCAACATTATATCCGATCATGAGCTCCTAGGCGTTGATCTAGAGATAGGTCCTGTCAGATACAGGACCCTGGTGCTTTACAGACCCCCTTCCCAACCCGTTGAGAAGGACAGGGAACTGTACCAGCTGCTGGGTAAGCTTGTTCAAGGCAGAGTGTGCAGCGTTATGGGCGACTTCAACAGACAAGTTGACTGGGAAACTAGAGCAGCCTGTGGCGTGAGCGCGCTACTCCTGGAGTTCGCCAACAACGAGTTCCTCACTCAATGGGTCAGAGAACCGACGAGAGGAGAAAATATCCTCGACTTGGTCTTCACCTCTGAGGATGATATCGTTGAGGATGTCTCTGTAGGCGAAGAGCTTGGTGGCAGTGATCACCAGCTAGTTAGATTTAGCGTCAAGATCCCGAAGGTAAGGTCTGTTGCCAGTCAATCAAGGAAACTTGACTTGAGACTAGCAGACTTTGCAAGCCTTCGTGCTGGGCTGACTGATGTAAGGCTAGCGGTATGCGAAGAGGTTGAGGATTCGTGGAACAATTTCAAAAATAAGTTCATGAGTTTTCAATCAAGTTGCATCCCTCTGAAATGCCTTCGGTTCAACCAAAGTGGTTTAATCGAGAAATCGGCCAACTGCTTAGGGAGAAGAGAAATGCGTACCGGCGATTGAAGATCTCGGAGGCCTTTGACGAGTACCGGAGGCTAGCTACGAGAGTGAAGTCCAGCATAAGGGCGGCTAAGCGTACTGAGAAACTCCGAGTGGCAAGACTCTGCAAGGAGAATCCCAAGGAGTTCTTCGGCTATGTAAATAGCCCTAAACCAATCCATCGTAGGATTGGGCCCTTAGTGGACGAGGAGGGTGCATTAACCCACTCAGATGCAGAAAATGCTAACCTTCTCAATGACTACTTCTCCTCAGTGTTTACTAAAGAGTGTGGTCCCATCCCCCAGCCCACGTATTCCTACTCGGGGGAAAAGCTGGAGGCAATGGACTTCACCGAAGAAGAAATAAAGAAGAAGATCGCTGACCTAAAGACGAATAAGTCCCCTGGACCGGACGGGCTTCTACCTAAGGTGTTGAAGGAAGTGTGCGATGAAGTATCATGACATTTGTGCGCTATCTTTAACATGTCAATCCGGACCGGATGCGTTCCTAGAGACTGGCGTGAGGCGGAGCTGACTCCGATCTTCAAGAAAGGAGACTCCAGCCATCCGTCAAACTACCGACCTATCAGTCTGACTTCGATAGTCGGTAAACTCATGGAAAGCATCATGGTGGACAAAATGACGTCGTATTTAGAGTCAAACCTGCTACTGAGGAGTTCCCAGCACGGCTTCCGAAGGCAACGGTCATGCCTGACGAACCTTGTGGAATTCTTCCACTTCGTTTTCAGTGAGCACGATCGGGACAAGGCGGTGGATGTGGTTTACTTAGACTTTCAGAAAGCCTTTAAAAAGGTACCACACCGCTGCCTTCTCCGGAAAGTGCGAACGCTTGGCATATACGGAAAAGTAGCCGGCTGGATCGAGAACTGGCTTAGTGGCAGACGGCCACGGGTGGTGGTGAATGGACAGTCTTCTGAGTGGGTGCCCGTTACTAGCGGGGTGCCTCAAGGTTCTGTCCTGGGACCACTACTATTCATCATCTACGTCAATGACATGGACGGTGACATGGTTGCCAAGATTTCCAAATTTGCCGACGATACCAAGCTTGGTATGAACGTTGCAAAGGATGGAAATACGGCCCGCCTGCAGGAAGATCTTGGGAAGATTGGGGAGTGGTCGGACACGTGGCAAATGCCTTTTAACGTGGGGAAATGCAAAGTGATGCATATCGGCCACAGAAACCCCCAATCTCAGTATATCCTTAAGGGCACTGCTATTGAATCCACCGACACTGAAAAAGGCCCAAAGGATGCTAGGCTATATTAAGCGCCAGTTTGGTTATCGGAACCAGGAGATTGTACTGTGCCAGTACAAATCACTTGTCCGACCACACCTGGAGTATGCCCTACAATTTTGGAGTCCTTCGTTTCGAAAGGACATCGCGAGATTGGAACGCGTACAAGCCAGGGCAACCAAGCTGATTCCCTGTATCCGACATAAAAGTTATGAGGATAGACTAAGGGAATTAGATCTGTTCTCGTTTGAAACCCGTAGACTGCGTGGTCAGCTCATCGAAGTTTTCAAAATAATTCGAGGGTTCGACAATGTTGACTACCGGGATATTTTCACACTGAGTGAGAACAGAACGCACAATCACGGCTTCAAACTTGAACTGAAGCGTTACAACCACAATCTGTGTGGAAATTTTTTCACTTACAGTATCTGCGGTATGTGGAACGCACTTCCAGTGGAAGTTGTCAACAGTGAATCTGTTGACCAGTTCAAGTCAAGACTAGACAAGGTATTGAAAAGTGGCCGTTTAGGGACGCAAAACAATTGAGCAGCCTTGTGCCCGCTCGATTGCTAGTCCAAAGGTATCCTCTTTGAATGGACCGTAAGGTCTTCTAGGGTACCTTCTTTCCTTGTTGTTACTCCTTCCTTTTTAAGATTACCTTACTCTCACGTTCAAGATTACTTATTCCCGCATCCAAGAGGACCTGCCCCGAGTTCAAGAATATCTCGCCTCACCTTCCAAGAGTAATTCATCCAGTATTCAAGATTACCTCACTCGTGCCCGAGACAATCCAATCCCACCTGTGGAGATTACTTTTCCCGTGCTGCAAGATTATTTCACTCTGTAGGAATCTGAGTTTTGGTTTTACGCCCCTTGCACCAAGAGTCAAGTCTACAAGGTAAAAGCATTTATACATTTTATATTCCGTCCCGAGGATTATCTCCTTTATGTATTATTTGCCATTCTAACCGAGTTAAACATTTATCCCCATGATTGTCTCGTTAGTCATTGAGTTATTATTCTTTCCGAGCCCAAAATTATTTCTCAATTTATCCTTATGCACATATTTCCATATTTCTCTTGTTTTTATTGTAATTAAGCCTTTAGTTGGGGGTTTAATCTTTCAATAACCTTAAATAAAACTTGGTAATTAAAGAACGCCCTGGCCAACGGTTATGCACTCGCCTAGATTTAATAGCTTCAACTTGCCCGAATCCAAGGAGGAGTTACTGTCTCACTTTATTAGCTCCACGCAGCCGGTTCTCAGTCGACCGCCTTCCACGTGAGTGCACTTGCCTTCACAGCTGCTAAGGTATTCACTTACGATACCATGAGAATTATCCGAATCTTATTAATCGTTTGAACTGCAATCTAATGTTATTTTAAATTTTGGAGTTAATATCGAAATTTATTTATTATATACAACAATGTTAATTTCTTTCTCGTTAACAGAAATCTCCAAATCGACCGTTCTTGCCTGAATTACATTTCAATTCTGACTCTTAAATACATTTATAAAACTGTGATATAAAACTAGAACAATGGAGAAGCTGCTTTGTAAAATAGAACTTGTTTTGTAATCCAATAATTTATGTTACCATGATTTTTGTTGCATTGTTGATGCCGAAACGAAGTTCCAAGATGAGATTTACTTGGCTATGAATTCTTTGTAAAGAATAAATGGGCAATTTGTGCTGTCCAAAGCCTAGTTCGGTGTTATCACAAAGTATATAACATTTGGATGCCCACGTAAGGTACATCCACAATTCTTGCTCTCAGCTAGCGTCCACAGTCTTGATTCTAACAATGATGAATCAATTGCAAATTCCTGCTCACATAATGATGATTTGTGCCTATAGACTTTGACTCGAATTATGCTACAATATGCCATGTATCTGCTTTAAGAATTTCCTAATAAACCTATTTTCGTTAATTTGGGGTTTATACCTGTGGCAGCTGACATCTTTGCTAGCTCCTAAAAAAGTTCTTAAAAATGCAGTTGGCATTTCCCCCTCTAAGCAATTATGCATCTTGCCCTTTAAAATTCACTTATACAACATTCCGTAATTATTTACCGCATAATATTACCATATTCGATGTACGGTTCCCTTTCACTACTCACAACCTTTGTCTGACGCATTTTAAACCAACCAATCAGTAAACCTCCTCGTTCCTGCCTCCCTCACACTTTCTATCTTACACTTGTGTTTTCCTACTCGTCGGAAAAGTTTCCCCTGAGGTTATATATATATATATATATATATATATATATATATATATATATATATATATATATATATATATATCGTGCAACCACATATACATTGACTATAACATAATCATAGATTATGTCAAATTTACAATCTATATTCTCTAACGTTAAAATTTATCACAATCTCTATGACATTTAATTATAAACACTTTGCTAAGCCATTCGTAGGATATGCAATCATTCAATCCCAGCATATAAATTAATACCTCAATCGCAAATTCTGTAATCATTCAATTAAATAAATTAATTCATTTATAATAATTCTTAATTCATTTACTCAAACTGTGTGTTTCCATTTTTCTCCTTACTCTTTGTTATCCTGATGTTCTTTCATTGTTGAGTTTAGAAATAAAGTATATTTAAATTACAGTCAGATTATTGAAACTACCCGGGTCCTTAGTCACGCCCTTACCTCGTTCTCTCTGCTCTAACGCGTTTTCATATATTCCTTCCTACGAAGCAAGGTTAATGACTGCTATCTCGGCTGGCTTAGTCATTAACCAAACCTCATCTTATGCTTTAATTCCCATCTTCTAATTTTGCGGATGCTCTGTCAAAAATATCTCTATTTGTTGAATAATAGAGAAAGGCTATATAGTGTATATAGTAGATATACACTATATGGCATTTTTGTATATAGTGTATATTAGGTTGATGACATTTTTACAACCTCATATCCCTGTGTCATAATTTGATGAGATTTAATTAAAGATTATATAAAATCTTACTTTCAAGGTGATTTGATAAAAAAACCTCACGCACAAATTGATTTTAAAAATTTCATTTGTCAGCTTTTTTGTCTAGTTTTTTGAAGTCACTGGCAGCATATATAAGATTGAAGACAAGCTTATGAGTCACAAATATATATAACATTATATACGGTCATCAAACACACAATGAAGTAAATTAGTTACAATAATGTCATTGTACAATATGAATCTCACTGAAAGGTTGTTCTTGTTGCGGCAGGACCCATGCAAGTCTGGCAATCACTTTGACCACACGCTCACAGCACTGGTTGCTTCGGAAAATATTGATTGGAGTTTCATCTGTTTTCCAGTGGGTTTTTAAGCATTTGAGACCTGTTGGTTATTCATTTAGAGCTGTAGATAGTTCATAAAAAACTTCAGCGCGGAACAAGTGGGTTCTGACCAATGGTCAGCCCATGAGTAAGAAATGAATGAACATATTTTACGCAGCCTACTCCAGGTGTCAAGCATCAGAATGAACGCAAGAAGGGCTAGAATAGCACGAGAGTTCCAACATGCATTGCTGATGTTTGGCATCTTTTGAAACTTTACAAAGGGAACCTCATTCATTTCAGTGAAGTAACGGAAGACACGCGTGAGGTGATAGAGAAACTCCAGCTGCCTGTTTCTTTAATCTCAGTTTTACCGTTGCTGAAGGCTGCTTTAAATTTATCATTATTGCTCATCAAATCCTGAAAAAAGAAGTACTCTATGTTTAGTGATCTAGTCGGTCCATGAAGCTCCTTGTTCATGACAACGCGAAGAATTCGATCGAGGACATGGTGCGAGCAACTGATGAACTTGGGTTTGGGGTGACCTTTATCTTCGAACATTTGCTGCAGTCGAACAACAACGCCTGTCTTTTTGCCGGTATTGACAGTTGTTGTGTCTGCGACAAGCATAACAATTGATCTTTACAGGTTGAACTCCTCTAACACACCCTGGAGACCTTTTGCAATTTTTACAGCTTTCCCATCCTTCAATTTGAGCGCAGTCAACTTTATTGCTTTTGCTTCATTCTCGAGGACCACGACCTGATATTCAAAGTCCTCAATGCGTTTGCCGTCAAAGTGTAAGCTCCACTTCTCCAGATAAAGCGTGTTCACCAAGTGTTTCTTCCCCTGAGCAGCTCTCGTGTAAATAGTCTTGTGGATTGCTAACTGACATGGGGTTGGGATTTCAATGCCGTCATCAGAAAGCTGGTGACATACCTTTGCTGCTCTGTGGGACGACAGCCTTGCTATAGAGGTTTTCATCTTCTTTGCACAACCAGTTGCCTTTCACCTTGGTGACGTCAAACAGTTCATTCAAAGGAGTAAAGTCTTGTTTCTTTCTGCAGTACTCATAGTTTTTCAGAAGGTTTTCTAGTTTTGCACAAATGGCTTGATCAGATACATGCGGGAAGTTCAATGTTTTGCTCCATAGGGCTTTTAGCTCCACAACAATTAGGCCGATCCTCTCCCTCCGTTCTTTGGCGGTGGATTCAAGAAATTTAAAGCGTCCAACGACGTAGATTTTCAGGGGCATGTGACTCAGTTCACTTGAGGGTGCTTCATAAACTGCCACGTTGCCTCTTCTTGATGGAGATTGAGACTGGACTAAGTTATTTGTCCAGGTTTTCTTGTTCTTCTCCGTGTTAAAAAATCTCTTCTTGAACATGTTTTGTACTCAGCAACTGAAATAGAAAATAACCATAAATATTAAATAGGTAACAAATTAAAGGAACTGTTATTGAGCTTTTATATATTTTATTAAAATACAAGCAAATTACAATTAGAAAAAATAAAAGAGAAGGAAGACACTAATAAAATATGATATGCTATTATATTATATAATTGGTGAGAGAGTTAAATGTAGCTTACCAAATAATACAAGGATCTCTTTACAATAAACGCTGGAGAATACACAACAATTATAATAAGGCAATAATAATATCAATGCCGTTAAACCTAAACTAGTAAGTACCCGCTTTAAACATCTCGCTTATATACCGCACGCGAAATGGCTAAAGAAAATTCTGGAACTCTACAGAAATCACCCAAGCGATGACGTGATGATTTTCTGGACAATTCTATACAATTCTATGGTACATAAATTATTGCACAAGTCTGTTTGATGATTTATATATTTACTAGAAATATTTTTAACACATATAAAATCTAAAGTGGCCTACATTACATTTCAATTGGTTTGTGCGTGACCTTTACAATATTTCAATGAAATAAAGTAATTGTTGTCATTAATAGGCAAAAGTTCATTCATTCGTGCTACAGGAAATAATTTTTGATAAAAAAGTAAAAAAGTCATCATCTTAGTGTATATAGTGAATACACACTAAATAGTACTTTCACTACTCAATGTGAGCAAATTTCTAATTATGGTGTTATGGCGAAAAATAGATTGACAGCCATCTTCGGAGTCACAGTGTTAATTGGAATTGCATCATATTGTACTTATACATCATTTTGAAGTAAATTATTAAATGCCATATAGTGTATATCTAACATATGCACTATATAGCCTTTGCGTATTTTTCGAAAATAGAGATATTTTTAACAGAGGGTCCACAAAATTAGAAGATAGGCATTAGAGCATAAGATGAGGTTTGGTTAATGACTAAGCTAGCCGAGATAGCAGTCAGTAACATTGCGAATTATGAATATTCCAATTTTATCTTTAATTGCGGGGTGTGTGGCGGTACAAACACCCACACTTAAGTAAGCAGGAAGGGAGCGAAGCCTCCCATTTCGAAATACCCTTAAAAATGACATATAATATAATATGATGCGATTGTAATAGCCTACCCCTAAAAAATCATAAAAAAGTACTTTTTTTTAATTTAACCCAATCGATTAGACCTATGTAGTAGTTATTGTGTTATGTCCAATAGGCCAAATAACTTTGGGAATATAACCGTTAAAATAGGGCATTTTAACGGTTTCCGTTTACAGGGTAAAACCTATTAACCATTCCTCGTTGTAACCAATTGCTCCATCTCTAGAGATGTTGAAAGTTATTAAGTTGACACTTTGAGCATAATTGATACGTCATTATCTAGATTATCTATCAATCGTATAAAATGATCAATTTACATATAGGAGAATTCTACAGGCTGAAATTTGACAATTAAACCAGTATTTACGCGACAGTTAATTACAAATAATTTATCGATATTCAGAGATAAATTAATATGTAAATTTTAATGAGTAGAAGTAGCGATGGACTATTTGCTCTCTGCTTTCCAAACTGTACTCGTATTCGGTTTTGGGCATTGGTGAATTAATATTCTAATTTCAATAAAAATCATAAAAACAACCCCTTAAGCTTATGCTTCTAAAGTATAGACGGTTATAAATGTATAAATAACAAGGAAAACAGAAAAAAGTCGTCAGGGTTATCTTTATATGGTTTTCAGAGAAAGGGAAATAAATAAATGAAAAGTTAGTGAAAAACACTGTTTTTAAATATAGGATGATGCAGTACATTAACATAATTCTTCTTAATTGAACCATATACAAATATATACACAGAAAAATGATTGTACAAAAGCCCCGAACAGAATGTTCAGATGGTTCATAGAATCACTTATAAACTCCTCTCTTAAGACTGTAGTAATACTGTATACATATAAACTGGCATTTCTTTTAAGCAGATAAAGAGTCAGGCTTGAGATGATTTTGATTCTCTGATCCTTTCTAACAGTGGAGAACATATTTCCCCTCTATTCAAAGGCGCCCAGCTGCCGACCTCCATCAAGAGCAGAGCCGAAATTACAAATATGACGATATTTTTAGGCCATTTGCAATTAAATAAAACAAACAATCAATTAGTTGTCTCGAACAAGTAAAGTCCCGAACTTCCAAGAATAGTAAAGGAATGCCGAGTTCTGTGGCCTTGGGGTGTGAGAGGGGGCGGGGGTTGCCTCAATCGACGCTTCAGCTCTACAGTGTAGAAGAGGTTGATGAATAGTGGTGGGACAAAAGGGGCGGGGTGAAATGGAAATATGTAAAAGAGATAAAACCCGGGACAAACAGGAGATCAATCCTAGCCTGAGGCACTGGGGCCAGGATGAAGTAACACCCATCCAGGCTCCAAGTGCAACAGTCTACACTGATTATCACCCCTGCGAAGGTCCTATTAAATAGAGAATTGTGAGATTTTACATATAGCCACTTAAGTCATTTATTTTTATTTAAGGTTTTAGACTATTCGTGTGTTTTCATATCCCCCATTTGCACCATTTTCTTCGCAAAACCGTTTTAAAATCGTTTTGGGTCGGAATTCTCTATTTATGGCCACCTACTGGATTTTTTTCTCTTGCCTCCTGCCCTCCCACGAATAGATTTCTTGTTCACCCTACTTTTACCCTCTTTCCATACAGGATATGGGGTGGCATAAGGCCCATTGGTATACTCTTGATGCTGGAAAGATAGGATATTAAAATTAAATAAAGCCTATGGGAAATTATAATCTCAATTGCTTCCAGTCACGCTTAGCATTGGGAGTTTACATTCATTAGTTCATGACTAAGATTTAGTCAGCGACGTTTTGCTAAACTGGAGAATGCATTTAATTATTTTTTTATCATATAAAGATCCTGATCCGTTCCAAGTAGGTCTAGAGGGAAGATATTCCTAGGAGCTAGCTTAGAGGAGGATCTTCCTATGATCCCATATTTTAACTCGCTCTACACAAAATCTTGTCTCAAAATATTCATAAATTGAGGCAACTTCACGTTATTCTTTTTTATTTAGTCTCCTTTTATTTAAAGTTGAATAAAATAATTAGGCGAAAATATATCAATGCTTAAGATATTTATTATTTCAATCATATCTTTATTACCTGATTTGTGTTGGTAACTAAATACAGTGAGGTGACAAAGGTATTTGCACATTTAAACTTTCAATATTTCTAAATATTTCTTGCCATCTTCTTGTTTTAAAACTAACAGCAAACTCAGTGAACCTATAATTAAGAGAATAAATACATGTAAGACAGATTTTCTCGGCGTACAGGAAATAAAAAGTGAAACTTTTATCGGAATTGTTCTTTTGATATAGGTAAATTTCCATCCTAATAGCTCTTTTTTTTCTCCATCGAGATTTGTTTTTATATAAGAGAAATACAAAACAATAAGTTATGCTTTAATTTTAATGCATTTTCTGAAATTCACGATTTGTAATTATTTTATTTTTTTTAATTCCAAAACATTCGGTAATCATATCTATTTTTTTCTAAAAGAATTTGGATAAAAGCTTTAAATATATGAAAAACTAGCCTTATTTTTAATAATTTGGGAAAATCTCTCTGAATCTTTATCAGTTTCAATCTCTTATCTTTTAAAAGCCTTCAAAACATTGAACAATAGCATTTAATTTCCAAAACTTTCATTATGTTATTGTTTCAGTAAAATTACATTAACCCAAAATGTCACACTTGAACTAAAAGTAAAAATAATGAAAACATTCAAAAAATTGCATTCGTAAAGTATCGTGTTAGGGAGTATGTTGTCCATCATTGCCCATTCACAAACAAATTATCACCTATTTCTGTTAATTATGCGGGTCCCTAAACATTAAAAAGTCAAACTCTAATTCCTTAGTTTAAAATAATTTAGCTAACGAAGAAAGGACGATGAACTGAAAATCTCGTTAATTAGATGGAAGAACCGACAACAGTTAATAAACGAAAATGTTTATAAAATACCTAACAAAAAGATAAATTTATAATATATTTGAATTAACTTTTAATAGCGTCATATTGATCGATTTTATTAGCTAACGGTACAACTAACGGCCGTATGCTAAAACAAATGTGAAATGCACATTTGAGCAAAAAAAAATCTTTTTTTTTTACATTTTAGCCTTTTGCATATAATAAATTTATAAAAAATTGTGAAGCTACACTAAATCTGATAAAAGTGCATTTCACCTTTTTCTTAGCATACGGCCGTAACTTAGTTACGGAAAGTTCATAATTATTTTTTATTTTTAATTTATATGCATTTGCCGAGACCAAGACAAATAAGTCTCGAACAACTTAACCAAAAACATTAAATCAAAGTTCAAATGAATTCGTTAAAATCGGTGTTCTTTCCTTCACATAATTTCACCTGGCCTACTTCTTTGACACGTGACTCAGTGTAAGGTGAATTTGTCGCCTGAATTATGGATTTTTCATAGTTTTTGGCAGAAGTCGAACCATTAGTCAATGTGTGTTTGTCCAGAATTATGAAGACAGAATCATTTAAGTCAATTATAGAGGTTCTGCCTGATTTCAATGTGATTAAGCCTTTCGTAATGTGCAATCGTTGCAGTGATGAATGTGAAATCATTCGCAAAAAATATATATTTGCGTGCTAAAAACAGCTGAATGGTGTACAACGGTGTACTTTCCGCAAAAGTATAAATGCAGGCACATGGTCAGCGGAACCAAACTATCTTACGTTAATGTAATTGTGATAACTTTTACTTACATGATTGGAGAAACGATCGCGCAAGCAGTACAGGTAACTGCAATGGTGCACTTGTTAATATTTTTTCGCGAGGAATGATGCATTAGGTCTGAACTGGGGGAGTGTGGCCTTTCTTCAATTCGATGAGCTTTAGAGCGTTGCTGAAATAGGCGAAAGTAAATTCGGCAGAAGCAGATAAAATTCCGCCAGGGTCATCACGTAGAGGGGAAATGTTTTCTTGGGGGAATTGGATTAGGGAGGGGATTTCATGTTCCAGGGCAAAATAGAGAGGAAGGGACTCTATTAAACATAATTAAAGAACGAATTCGACCTGGAACGAAAATTGTTTGTGAAAAATTACGGCTCTCGTAAAAAAGAAGGTAACCAGCATTTATTTGACAATTATTTCTCACAAACAACGTTTTAAAGACCAAGTAACCGGGACGGGTACATAAGAACGCAGTAGAATCCGCTAAGTGAGCGATGAGAAGATCAATTCTGACTTCATGCCGCTCTAACCATCATCCTACCACGGGCTTATGGAAGAAGAAAAAATAGATTAGGTATGTTTCGAAAGGTTATATTTAAATAGCTGTTTTATTCATTTACCCTTATGTTCTTTTGTTATTGGTTAGGTTAGATTAGTTTAGCTTATCCTATGTTAGGTTAGTTAGACTAAGTTTAGGGGTTTAATTTAGGTTCAGTTAAGTTACGTTAGGTAACTTTAGTTTTGTTTACGATAGGTTAGATATAAGAAAAATCTTAATTCTTAATATATGTATTTGACTACTTAATCTACCTTCATATCAGGCCTACCGTTGCATTGCCAATTCTTTAGATTACCTAAACCTACCTTTGCATTGAAACCGACATTTATCGACAGCTGAAAACAAACATCCAAACTGGAGAAAATTGTTTTCATGGCGAGTTTGGTTAGTTTCAGGAGAATTGCGCGCCATCCCTCTCTTCAATATAATTTCCAATGTAACATTTATACAATTTCAGTGCCATTAAATTCACCTCTTGCTTTATAAGCCAAAACACTTGAGATAGATGGAATCAACCCATTATAAATAAAACGCATAAAGCAACTTAAATTCCCATCTATTGCATTTTCCGTCTCCTCTTCTTATTGTTTCTTCCTTTTTAATGAAACAATTTCATAAATTTACTAATATTCGACGGAAGCTTCCCTGAATGAAGAAATATTCATCGCCGATAAAGATTAAAGTGTAATATCATTTGGCGCCGCTAATCAGAGACAACGTTGAGAAATGGTATGCTCAAAGGCACACGCACCACTGGTGTGCGAAGAGACGGGCTCAATACGGAGATATTTGAGTTTGCACACTTTTTTGGAATGTGATGAAGAAATATGGCTAAAAGTGTTGATTTTGCGAGACAAAAAGACAAATGGCAATATCTGGTATATTATATACTTATGGAGGGGTTGGTTATGCAAACACAGGCACGATTAATATTATTTATTAACAAGCTCAGGTTGGAATGCTTCTTGATTGCCTCAAGTCAGGGGGGCGGGCGTGCGCAGTTTGCGTGGGTGGAGAGTATCTTATAGGTTGATTTGAAAGCTGGCACTTGGTGTAGAGGAATCGGGCGATCAGAGTTGTATAAATCCCACTTTATATCTTTCCCATGCGCGCCAGATTAAGTAAGCCTCGAGTGGCGTTGGCTTACCAGGTGTCCCCACCAAGAGGGGTTGCCGGCGATCGCTGGCTGCGCCATTTACACGAACTCTCCGTTAATCAAGAGATTTAACGAAGACGCGATAAGATACTTGGATGTTTATTTGGGTAACCCGACTTGGCCTATACTAGCAAACCCTAGTGCGATATTAACATCGTTCTTTAATAAATAATATATGTCACTTGGATAAAGTGACTGAATATTTTGTCAATTTAGAGAGAGAAACTTCTGGGAAACTTCAAATGTATCCATAGAATTAGAAATTAACCCCATTAGAAATCCAAAACGGTCAGGAAGCGTCCTGTTTATTTAGTAGTAAGTGCTAAAAAATGTGGCAGCACCCTATTCTTCTTTCGTTTCGTATTTGATGTGGTTTATACTATGGGTGCGTGAAGTCAGGAAAGTATTGAAGGTTTATGAGGGTCTATTGGAGTTCGTAGGTAGTAGGCCTATTCTTTTCTTCTAGTGGAGTTTGGTCTGTCTCCCCAAGTTTCTCACAGAAAATAGGCGTCTAGGCTGGGTTCCAGAAGGTGTTTTGATAATCACGGGCAAAGGAAAAGGACTGGAAAGTAAAGCGGCGATTAGTAGGCTTTATTCTTTGCTTGTTGTTAATGTTAGGTAGTTGGGGCTAAGGAAGCAGGTTTTATATACGAAGAACGGATTAGTGACGCTAGTAATAACAAAAGGCTAGTAAGATATACTGAAGATGACATAACTGATTCTCTTTCTATCTTAGTCTCCTCTTTTTAATGTTTACACCCGTATATATATATATATATATATATATATATATATTTATATATTCCCCTTACTATCAATGGGTGTAATCTATTTTCTTTTACATGAACGCGGGGCGGAGCTAATGATCTGAAATATGTTCGCCAGTTCCTTTGTTGAGCGTTGGGCAGAGTTACAAGAGGAATGTGCGTTTAATTATACTACATATTTTAGCCAGGTTGGACTTACATCCAATGTCAGAAGGACCGTTTGCATTTCACATGTCCTCGAAAATCTTAAAGAGTCAAAGTACATACCAACCAGTATTTGCTCGGTTTGCCGCTGTTATCTATTATTGGAATTTTTTCGTTCTTCAGCTGTTTCCGAGCGTGCGTATGTTTATATGACTTCGTCTGAACTCTGGCTGTCCGCTTGCTTGTGTTATGCTTCTCTTAATAAATATGAAATTGCGATATAAGTATTTCTTTTTATTTTACATTTGTTCACTAATTTTTCCAGGCATATTATCTCATTAATTAATGTGTGTACCCAATTTCAGGATTTCATAGGTCCACCGGGCTCCCAGAGGTTCCTTACTGCTCCTACCTATCTAGCAATATGGGTGCCACAGGCCTAATTTCCTTTGCAATTTGGGTGCTACAATACTATATGAACTTAAAAACGACTAGGATAACTCCCCATCTTATTGTTCTAAATTCTATTATTTCCAATTTGTATTCATCAAATCACATTTTCTTAGATTTATATTTTCCTTAAAGTTTCATTTTGTTGGCAGGATGTATTCACTCTGTCCACAATTGGACGCCATATTCCTTTTAGAACAACCAGCTAGCTATTGGTGCACAACTCAAAATGGGTGGCGGGCCAAATTCCTTTTCTATGATTCATCAGCGGGCCGAATAGGAAAATAAAAGAGAGCAATTTTCACATTACTTTATACTTATAAACGCATTGTTCGAATTGAATTTTAAAACGTATTTTCTTTCACACAAATCCATTCTTTTGAAGCCGTTGTTGTTCCACCAATTTCCTCACGTTTGCTTCCATTGGAGATATTGCGATTCTCAACTCCACGTCAAGATGTTCCTCTGTTATTTTGGATCTATGCCTCAATTTATTGACATTCATGATCGAAAACGACTGCTTACAAGTATATGTGGACCCAAACTGCACAACCCTAAATTTAGCATTTGTAAGCAGCATTGGATATAATTTTGTATTTAGAAGATGATAGAACTCGATGAGAGAGTAATCTTTAAAGCATGCCTCCCAATTTGAATCAGGTTGCAGATCCAGGAGTTCAAGTTGGGTCGCTGCTTACACGAGCATTTGGCATCTACACTGAATGGGCCCTAAAAGAGTACAATATCTTTTTCCCTCCCAGATGTTTCTTGGAAGCGTTTCACGAAATTATTTTCAAGAACTTTAAAATATTTGGTGTATTTCTCGAAATCTGGAACAAAATCCATATAATCAAGGATAGAACTCCTGGTCTAAAATTGCAATAAATTGCCTTTAGACAACTATCTGAAAAAGAACAAGTTGTCTTCAGAAAGCTTGGACATCACGAAGTAAATCTCTAATAAGCTCATTATGACCTTGCATTTTGAGATTCAATTTATTGAGATGCTGGGTAATAGTGTTCTCTTGCAAGAATACTATCACTTCTTGACGGAGATAGAAGAAGCTTTCCAAAGCTTTTCCTTTACTAAGCCACCGGACATCGCAATGAAAAATTAGATGCATGCACTGTGCCTCAACTTCTTCCTAAAAGGATCAGGATTGGCGATGCGTTAATCCTGGCTTCCGAATCTCATTGACGCATGTTGTCACGACGTGCATCACATGATCAAGTCTTAAGGCCTTTCCACAAAGGAGTTCCTGGTGTATGATGCATTGAATAGCGAGACCATCATGTTCGTTACGAACGTGGTTCTACAGAAGAGCTACAGCCCCGTTCTCAATCCATGTCATAGACGGAGCACCATGTGTCGTGAGCCCTGCTAACTTGGACTAATGTAATCTAAGAAACTTCAGCTGAACCAACTCCAGTATGGCTGTCAATATGGCAATACGACATGTACGATCGTGAAGACCAATACAAGCAAGAAAATCCATAAATATTAAAATCCTCTGAAATACCAGGAATGAACAAGGATAGAAGCAGTGTTGATCATAGCATTGCTCTTATCAAAATCACGGGAAACGAAAATGAGCTCATTAGATTTTGAGGACAATTGACGGTGATGTTCTTTCCTATTTATTCGATTCTTCGCATAATGTTCATTCTTGATAGACTGATTAGGTCAAACATGTGTGCTTTTTCAGGAACGATGAGCTTCGCTACGTCTCTCATGCAATCTCTGAGGAATTCTTCATCTGTAAATGGTCTCGAGGATCGAGCAATCTTCTGCGCAACTATTTAGCTTGCAGTAATTCACGGCATTTTTCTGTTGAGCAGGTTTTCTAAAGAGGTTTGCGTAGCAGATAACGTTATCTAAAGTTTGCAGACCAAATCTTCTCTCATCTTTTCTGTATTATTGGAATACTTATCACTGTGCCTCGTATCGTAATGCCTTTTCACATTGTAAGTTTTTGATACAAGAAGAGACTCTTTGCACACGAGACACATGGCTTCCCCATGAACACAACAAATATATATTTTAGGGTCCATTCGTTTCGGAACAGCCGATCATCATCACGCTTTCTCTTAGTATTCATCTTTGAACACATCAAATTCTGCAAAAAGAAAAACAAGAAATAAACCATTATTAAATGTTATTAAATGTTAGAATTATTTTTCTAACAAACATCACTGAGGAGGAATATGAGCTGAATATTGCTTCAACTAACTCTCACTTGCTTAAAACAACTTATTTAAATTTCCTCAGTAGTACTTGCTTATAAATAAATAGAAAGAACTCGGAAAGCACAATTACGGAAAATTAAAATGTTATTTATAACTAAATTAAAAGAAAACAATAACTAATTAAAAATCAATTCAGAATCCATCATTTAGTCCAGATCATTCCCATAATCTAATAAATTATTCCTAGTCCTATTTCGAACGTTTCTTAAAATTTCGACATAATCCGTCCATAACCTTTTGAGATATTTTGCTGAGACCGACAAACAAACGCTAACGAAAACATAACCTCCTTGGCGAACATAATAATACATCATACCTCTATGCCTCCAAAATTTAGACCAAAGATTCAATGATTGAAATAACGCAATTGCCTCGAATGTCTAACAGGAATCACGAAATCAGCTTAAGACAGTATCGCCTTGGTCAATGTATCAACAATGAAATCCCACCCAAAAATGTAAACAAACAAATTGTTAGGGTTGCCGAAATCGCAGGTCAATAATTTTTTTCACAAAAAACAAAAATAGAATGATCTGGGCTGCGTGGGGATATCCAAACTTCATGGGATAGAAAGAATTCTCTCACTAACCCCAGGTCGCTTCGTCAAAGTGGCGCTTATCAAAGTCCCAAGGGATAGCATAACGTCAGACAAGCCATGTTATCGCTTGGAACATCGCTCGTCTCACCCCTCTCCACCTTGCATCCAAAGGAATTTCCCTATCTAAGAGGAAGTGCACAGTTCACATCAGAGAGTACGAGTTAGGAAGTCTTGTCGCTCAGATCAAGAGCATCTATATCTCAGTCAAACGGAGCTTAGTCGTCGCGGTCTCTTGAGCAGATCCTCTCCGTAATCCGCTCTGTTCAGAGGAAGATTATCACTACTATATTATGTCCCCGAAGACTGTCCTGGGCTTCGCCTCTTCTCATCCGTCGTAGTGGAGATTTTACGCCGTTTCGTTGACGAATCTCTACTGTGGTCGCTCCACCCGCCCTCCGGAAGTCGAAGTAATCGCAAACCCGTTGGAGTTCCCTGGCCACTGCTCTTCCACTCCCGTCAATGAACCGAGATAATCCAGAATCCCACCCTCGTAAGTCACCCCATTATTTCAAGTACTAAGAAGACCCCATAATGCAAAACGAAATGATGTAGTAATCTCATTGCGGCCCAAGGAAGGTTAGGTACCTCATTAAGAACGACCTTTTTTTTCGCGCGAGTTCATCAGAGAATTATGCGAACACATGTGCCTTTCTTATTCCTCGCAGTCGCGTTTACGATGTGCCTCAAATAGCTCATGATGGGATGATGGCCGGCTATTTTAGTCACAATAAAACGGCCCAAAGGGTCTTCAAGTATTTCTTCTGGCCAGGCGTTGCCAGGAAGATAGACGAATTTTGTAGATCCTGCGACATTTGCCCGAAGACAACAGCCAAAGGACGAGTCACCCTGGTTCCTATGCAAAAGACACCCATTGTGTCTGAACCCCTTTTTAGGCTGGCCATCGATCTAATTGGCCCAATATAACCCCGTTGATTCCGCTACGTGGTTGCCCTACGCGGTTATTCTTTAAATGATAGACAGTATAACATGCGCCGAGACATTAAACACCATCTTCTCACGGGTCGTCATCCCCAAAAGAATTCTGTCTGATCAAGGCAGACAATTTAAATTTGAGTTGATGGAATATCTGGGAAAACTTCCCGTCACTTTATTTGCTTGTCATAAGATCCCTCATAGGTTTCTTGGGTCCATGTAGTTCGAACTCCTTTACGGGAGAGATGTCCAAGGTCCTATGAGTATCATTAATGAATTGTTCTTCAACTCCCGCCTCGACGAGGAAAATAAAGACTTCTACTCTTATGTTCAGATTTGAGGAATCTCCTTTTGTATGTGCCGAGATCACGTGTAAAATTACAGATCTCAATTAAGACAAGTACTTAACGTATTTTGATGTGAAGGCGAAGGATCGGCACCTTCGACCTGTGGCGAGGTTTTTCTCCTCCCCTGATCGACTTGAACAACCTTCCCTGTCTTGGAAGCCCGAGGAACTGTGGATTATTTAATTCAGACCCCTTCTGGTAATAAACTTTATCACATTAACATGCTCAAGCGGTACCACCGATGCGCATGTATAAATAATGTCGCTCTGGATGAAGAGGAGGTATTAGGTGCCTCTTAGGCCCCGGAGCCCCTTAATTTGAGACAAATATTCTGTGTTGAATCAGACAAAGAATTTTCTCTACCCGTTCTCCGTGGTTCCCATGAAGAAGTCTGCCCGCGTTGGATTTAAACACCCATCTAGAGCCCCTACCATAGGTCCAACTGGCTACATTATTAGCCGAAGCTCGTACGTGATTTTAGAGAGACCCAAATGTGCACGTTATTTTATACATGACATCCCTGACCACCCAAGAGCCCGTTTGAACCAAGTCTTACCCCTTACTCGTCCACCCCCGCCCGGCATTTAATGCATAAGTGGATGATCTGCTAAAGATGTAAATAATCGAGCCTTCCATCTTTGAATACTGCTCCCCCATTGTAAAGGTCATCAAGCCAGACCCTTAGAATGTGCGTCGACTTCAGGAAGCTGAACGCCGTGACGATCTTTGACGCAAAACCGATTCCCTACCTAGACCAGAATTTGAACATGTTTGAGGTAACGAAATTCATCACTGAGATCGACCTCTGTAAGGTGTACTATCAGCTTCATCTTAAAGATAATGTGCGTTAGAAAACCGGGTTCTCTACTGAGAAGTGCTTAATGCAGTTTAACGCCTTCCTTTTGGTTTAGTTACTGCGTGCAGTAATTACAATTGAAGAATGAAAAGGAATATCTATGGGTTACCGAATATGTAGCTCTATTTCGACAATGTGTACGTTGCCACAGGTACATGGGATGAGGACATGATTTCCCTCCGTTCAAACCTCCTCATGAGATTGCAAGAGCATGGCTTGACCATCGGCCCCTCTAAGTGCCACTTTGCGTATAGCTTTATACGTTATTTAGTCTTTCATATCGGGGATAAGAAAATAGACCCTCAGAAAGACAGAGTGGAAGCCATTGTAAACATGTCCCTTCCCCGTACAAAGACGCAATTTCGCTCCTTCTTAGGATTCACTTTGTTCTACTGGCGCTTCGTTTCTAATTTCGCTGCAAAAACTTCCCCTTTGAATGTCCTCCAATTGAAAAACATCCCCGGATCCTCCGGTATGGAACCACAAGACTTCTGCGCATTTCTAACACCTCAAAGAGAAGCTCATTTCTGCGTCCATTCTTCGGTTCCCAACCATGCAAAACCATTTGGAATCAGGACTGGTGCATGTAATGAAAGATTGGGTTGCGTCCTTTGGCATTTCAACGACGATTCAACTCATTTTGTTGCATATGCAAGGCGGAAGCTCTCGTCGCGTGAAAAGAAATACGCGACTATAGAATTTAAGGATCTCGCAACAGTTTGGGAGGTCCAAAAGTTCAAGGTGTATTTGCTAGGGAAAGAATTCATTATTAAAAGAGATCACAGGCCCGTAGCTTACCTAAAGAATAGTAAAACACAGAATGACAGATTAATCCGCTTGAGTTTAATTTTAATGGAGTATTAATTCCGAATATTTTATATCAAGGGTACTGAAAGTTTTATGTCTGACTGTATCAGCCGAAATCCGATATAAGGATTATTCTCTTCCTCTTAAATATGTAGTCACGTAAAAACAATACCCTTCATTTGTTTTTTTAAATAACTAAAAGTTTTTTCTCAGTTGTATAAATTGATTGGAATTGTTTTTGCTTTTCGTTATTTTTCTCGTGATAATCGTTATGTTTTTGTTTTTTTGTCGGGTTTTTTTTTGTACCTCTGTTACGTTC
The DNA here is from genome assembly GCA_963969495.1 of Ceratothoa steindachneri. Classification (NCBI taxonomy): domain Eukaryota; kingdom Metazoa; phylum Arthropoda; class Malacostraca; order Isopoda; family Cymothoidae; genus Ceratothoa; species Ceratothoa steindachneri. The sequence goes on along the minus strand of OZ018320.1, from coordinate 202,630,530 downwards.
CACACCTCATGTGTAGTGATTATATTGTCGTTAAGGCCGAATCCCAGGCCTCACCAATTACCATGCATCCCGGGAGGTAGCCCATTTCGTCTAATAGTTTCTGGGTTTCAAAAGTTCGCCCATTCCTGTGGGGAATGGCCTAATAAATTTCCAACCCCTACGCTTTTGAAAATCTTTTTCTTTAGGAAAGGAGGAGATGTGGAAGTATGAATTCGTACGAGCCGTGCGACTTAAATTTCTCAGGCTTAGACTGGCGCAAACTATCTTTGTTTTTATTTATGACCACTGTGCGCCAGTGTGATATCGTTAACCACCCACCTGGCCGCTGGTTTCTCCCTCCCTCCTGTAGGTAAAAAGAATTATCTCACTACCCCCCAGTCGCTTCGTCAAAGTGGCGCTTATTAAATTCCCAAGAGATAGCATGGCGTCACACAATGCATGCTATCTGTTGGGACTTCCCTAGTCTCGCGTCCTTCCCTTGCCTCCAGATGAACTTCCCTATTTAAGACAAAGCGCACATTTCTCACCAGAGAGTGCGAATTAGGAAGTTTTGACGCCCAGATCAAGTTCAACTCTATCCCAGTTGAACTGAACGTCGTCGTCGTGATCTCTTTAGCAGATCCTCTCTGTAATCCGCTCTGATCAAAAGAAGATTACCACTACTTTATTACGTCGAGGAAAACTGTCCTGAGCTTCGCCTATTCCTATCCATTGTAGTGGAGATTCTACGCCGTTTCGTTGACGAGTCTCTACTGTGGTCGCTCCCACCCCCCGTTGGTGTTCCTTGAACGCTAATACTCTGAGTTTCTTCTACGAAAACCTGGCCATAGGTCTTCCGCTCCCGTCAATCATTCGAGGTAATCCAGAATCCTACCCTCGTAAGTCACCTCATTCTTTCAAGTACTAAGAATAACCCATAATCGCATAACGAAAGGATTAAGTAATCTTACTCCTCTTATTTAAACCATCGAATTAATTAATATTTCCTGGGCCCATCTTCCATTAATTCCTGCACGCTGTAATATTCATTGTCACGATAACCTTTGTGATAATTTTTATTATTATTCTTGTCTTCCTTAAATAATTCCTGAGTTGAATCTGGCAAACGAGTTCCCCTTTTAAATAGCCAACCTGTAATTAAGTCGCACTCTAACTTTGGGAGTCCATTGCAGTCCCTTCGCTGTATACCTGCCTGAGTACATGACTGAGATTTGGCGCTCTATTCACCCTCGTTCCTCCACAGTGATTATTAAAATAATTCGACACTTGCAGCATTTGATTTATTCTTATCTGTGTTGGTTTACGCATTGGGCTACACAGGGTTTCCATTTTATTCCATTGGGAAAAGATGCAACATCGAATAGTTATTTTTCCCATCAATGTTTCCCTTTTTTATTTTTATACCTTTCTCAAGATATGTAAATATGGTTTGGTTTCCCTTACAAGGCTTTGCTTCATTACGTTATACTGTAGACTAAAAGTCAGAGAGGAGGAATTAAAATAACTCCTGACGGTTATGATTAATGAATAATGTTAGCGGAAAAGTTTATCCTCTTCATCACACATTAAAATATGTACAGTGCAACTTATTTTTCCTTATTTTCTGGTATCTGTAAAATATCTTTAATTTAGTTAAGAACTCCCTAAAGGTTTTATTACTATAAGAATTTTACGGTCCTCTTCATCAGCAATTGCATGGTATTCTTTTTAACGAATACAAGAGGTGTCGTCATTAACGGAGGACCTGTCAACACAGAAGGTAGTATATTTCAGTCTAAAACTAATGAGGTGAATTTCTTATATGATACATTATTCATGGGTTCTTTAGCATTCATGCGAAATTAGTTGATGCTTGACTTTAAATTAATGAAAGTATTTCCTTGATGTATTTCGTTGACAATGCAATTGAGTGTGTAGAAATTTATGCAAATTGAATATAGCGAACGTGGGAATAATTTTCATTATCGGATCTGTGAATTTATTATTTTATTCGTTGAATATTTTATTTCCCTTTGACCTCCCAAAATCCCTCACTAATCTCGTATTTTCAGAAGTAAATATTCTATTAAACAAATAAACAATTTATTAGTACCTACAGGAATCTAAATGAGCTCATACATGGTAGGCCCTATTAAGAATATGACTTTTTTTAAACATATTTTCAGTCTATATCTATTTTATATCTGGTATTTATCTGTCATTTTGCTTTTATTTTTATTTATCAATTAGCAAATTTGTTTTGAATGATTTTAATCTTTAATTTACTTTCTTCCCTATGTGTTAATATTGTACTATTTAAAAATGGGGTGGAGGGCCACTATTTATAATCTGTAGTGTATACGTAATATATAAAGTTTGCCACCAGAATTCTTTATCTGTTTTCTCATTACTGGATTTGAACGTTTAAAATAGCTTAATTTCGGACCCTGTGGATAATTTCCTTTCTTTCTCTTTAAACCGCCCTAATTGTAAGCTCCATCTGAATCCTTGTCTTAGCTTCGAATTTAATCGAAGCAGCAAAGAGGTGATTTCTAACTTTCACGATCCAATTATGTCAGCTGATGAAAGGGAATTTTATCTCTTTCTAATTGATATGCAAACTTTTGTTTGCTTTAGAAAAGCCCGCTTATACAATATCCCTTCAACAGGAGAAAGAGAGTAAGAACTGAACTCATCATATATTAGGCAACGTTTATGAGGGTTTGTACCCATTTTCTGAGCTAGAACAATAAAAACATAAAAATTAATTGGTTTTTTATAAGAGAACAATAACGATAGCTAAGGGTTAAATGTAATAATTTTTAAAATGCACACAATAAAAAGCTAAACAAATAAATATGAAGGACAACTTCCTGTAGTTTGAGTAAAAAATATAAACAAAACATACACAATGAATTCAAATGACATAAATGGCGGTGGATTTGGATAAAGAGGCAAAGACAATAAAAACAGTATCACATATTACTTGATTCCAAGAATTGTGAACTGACTGAATGAAATTTAACAGTTTGTAACTAGGAAAGCTTGGATTTAATGTTGGCTGTGTTATTCACTAACACCTGTATTAGAATAGTAGCTAAAATTAGCAATGAACGTGACGAGGAAGTTATTTTAGAATATATATTAAAAAAATACGCACAAATTAATGATATATAATTTGCTGCTAAGAATCTATGTCAGCAGTTTTTATAGAAATGGGCGAATCAAAAATTCTAGTTTTACCAATAATGAATTTGCGATAAAACTTAAAGGTCAGCGCATTTTTATCCTCAAAATCATAAATAACGCTTGAATTTCCTAATTATTTAAAGTGTGAAAATATACGTCAATATAGTTTTTAACAAGGTATATCAAAAAAACGTCTTTTGCCGTCAGTTAATCTACATTGAAAAGTTTATTTAGTCACAATTTTTCCAAAATATATTAAGAAAACTTTAGAATTTCCTACCAAATAAAAAATTTAAAAGTATAATAAATAAAAAAAAATGATTTTAAAAAAATATCGTATTCAATATCCGGTGCTACCTTCATACATAAAAGGCCAACTCAAATAAAAAATATAGGAGGAAATGAATATACAGGTACGAGAGAGACCAGTATAGGGTGTGGATAAGTACCACATAGTGAGTGGTTAGGGGCATAAGAAATATGAAAAAACAAATTTTCGGAAATAAATGGATATTAGCTTTGTTCTTTAGGGATTAGAGTCTGGCGACGCAGTAAAGCTAACGGCCGTATGCTAAAAACAAATGTGAAATGCACATTTGCTAAAAAAAAAATATTTTTTAATATATTTTACATTTTAGACTTTTGCATATAATAAATTTATAAATAATTGTGAAGCTACACTAAATCTCATAAAAGTGCATTTCACATTTGTTTTAGCACACGGCCGTAAGACCTACAAAATCTAATTATTTGAATGTGCCTTTTTTCTGTTATCAGGTATGATTCGCCGGGTGTGGTCTACACAGGGTAATTTCAAAAGAGAGGTGTTCGATTAAGTGTTAAAGGGGTGGACAAGAGAAAATGAAAGTCCTTTTGTGTGTAACTCTGAAATTTACCTAATTAATAATTTCTAGTACAACAAGTAAATAATAATTATTAATTACATATTCCCATCATTTGTTAAAGCGTGCGTAGACTATTACCATTAATATATCACATATCTTGATTGATATTAGCCATTTAATACTGAAAAGAACTGACTGAATCTTAATTCTTTTAATTATATAAAAGTGTATATATATTTAATCATTTATAATTAGCCATATATACTTCATTTAACATGAAAAGAAATGATTTAAAATATAAATATCTTCTATTAGCTATTTATACTTTCCTTGCTATTTATTCTTTAGCCTTCTATTTTTTGTCTAGAATAATATCAAATATTGAATTGCTAACTAATGATTATAGATTCTTATAATTGCAAAGACTTTAGCTTCACTCGATTCTATCCAGTATTGATTAGTTAATATATCTATAAAACTATATTGTAACATCTATAAACGGCATTATTCTTAAAATTTTCATTTGGAAATATTATTTCTAGGAATATTTCCGCAAAATAAAATTAGGTAATTACACCATCATTTTAAAAGATTAAAATATTGTTTTAATTAAGTTCGCATGCAAATTATTAGACTATATAAAGGATAGAAATGACGCTAGACTTTAATTTTTCGAAATTTCTCTTATTGAATATTTTTATATATTTTAAATTTAAAATAGCCTAAGATCTTTTAATCAATTATAATGAAACTGTAGTTTATTGGGAAAAAAGCTCGATAAGGAAAATAAATCGGTGGGCAAAAGTGGCAAGCTAAAACAGTGGAGCGAGGAAGACAAATACCAGAGTAGTGAAGCGAACTACTATGGTAGAAATAGAAATTTTATAGGTGTGATGGCAAATGCAAGAGTTAGGAGGACGAATATTTGAGCTGAAAAGATGAATATTATAGCCTTTAAGACGAGTACAATGCTGAACAAGAGATACCCGAGAAGAAAAGACCTAAAAAAGAATACTAAGGGTAAAAGGCGAATTATGTCACACTTTTATTAAAATATCTTTATGAAATCTTTTGAATTCTTCCAAAGATAAATAAGGAAACTAGAGACGGTAGAAGACCTTTAATATGATTACTGAGTTATAGGTAGCAATGAACGTCCAGCTGACCTGGATAAATAGTGGGGATGTGCTCAGCTTAGCGTAAGGAACTCCTCAAAATGATAATACAAAATCTAAGATTTATGCCCTTTATATTTCCTAAGTTACCAAACCGATTTATCGTAACATCTTGCGGCAATTTCTTAATGCTCAGTTCTTTGAAGTTGCAGAATTAAGACGCTGCTCTTTAAATAAGATGGTTTCTCTTCGCATTCCTCCAAAATTATCCGGAATTACCTGAAGGAAGAGTTTCCAAATCGGTGGATTGGACAAAGAAGGACCGGACCTTGGCCAGGTAGATTACCAGAACTGTGATTTTTGGAATATTTAATCACAAGTCTACAAAACAAGGATTACAACTCTGTGAAGTTTGCATGAACTCATACTAAATAAATGTTGCATATAAGATAGAACGCTAAAGCCATAGGATGAGTTTTGATGACGATGTTGAGAATCTCATCGTCATTAGATCCAACCTTACTCCTTTGTTTCTTTTATTAAATAATAATTTCATTTTTGTTCATTTAAATATGTAAGGATATTATGTACACCCTGTATAGAGAAAAACAATTGAAATTGTGATCAGATAATTTACATTAAAAATATACGCCAGCATTTATTTAAAGAATATATATACAAAATATTTACAATTCCATCATAGGGAATTAAAATTGAGCGTTGAAGTGAACTATTCGCTTGCTTTTTTTTACATAAATATCACTAAAATCACAATATTTTTTCCTTCTTTAATTTATAGAGAAAAAAAAGTTTATATCTACGATTGTACACAGTGGAGTTCTTACACACATCACATTTTCTCTCTGGAATTTTATAATTTTTTATCAAAGCTTTTAAAGATAAAGAAGAAAATGGGAGATCGAATCGACCGAATTCCTTGCTAGTTCTCAATTTTTTTTCATCACAACTTACGTACAAAATCCTTTCCAGAACAAGGTAAAAGTGATGATAAAACACGGAAGATAAAACGATCAAGAACAAATGAGAATGATGAAAGGAAATGAGAAAAATCTTCTCTTAAATCATTAATCTCTCTCTTTTTCAGCGGCTTTAAAATCCTCTTTTGCCCATAATTAAGTCGATCAGCTGTGAGTGTGAACGGAGAAAAGAAGACTGAAGTAATAATAAGTAAAAATGAAAAGAACATTAAAATCATTTGGTAAGGAATAGAATTTCCAGGGAAAATCTCATCATCTCTAAGTGTTCGTGTAGAGAAGGCACGATTAAAGGCGAAAAGAAACTTTATACATGGAATATGTGCTAGAAAGTACAATTTGTGGCCCTCTTAAGGGGCAAATAAGGATGCACAACACTATTAACACATTTCTCTTCCATCAACTCCCACCCCTTGCTCCTCGAGCTGGATAAGTTATAATATTGGTCTATTCAGGTTTTATATTATCATACACCAAACATACTACCACCTAGAATGACCTTTATTGATTGCTCAAAAGACCAAGAAAGTTACGCGCCCTGCTTCTCCCCAAAGCTCCAAGGAATATCCTCTTTAGTCTATTAGAGTAATGCAGAATCAACCTTTATACTCTTCCTCTAACTTCACTGAAATTAGTACGAGCATCTATTTACACACCTAGTGGAGATGCCTTCGTCGGTCTTCGCTTTTTATTTCAAACAAATATTGAGAATTTCCTCCTTGCCTTGTTTACGTGATATCCTCGACACCCAAAATAGATCTAATAATAGATAATGGAAATAATGAAAATAAATAGATAAAAATGAGTCATTTACCATACTTACTCCCTCTCAAATTGAAATAAGGAGAATATCAAATCCATTTGGGTAATTGAAGACGATGCATTTTGAGATATGTCAAATCAATATTTTTATGTGGTAATAATATGGTATAGGAGCATTGAAAGAGGATATAAAGTGTAAATCCATAGGTAGAAGCAAAAGCTTCCATTCTACATCAGTGGGGTAGGTGTAGATGTATTTTCCTGGTATCTTATCCAAATGAATAAAAAAGAGAAGCTGTATAATTTATTTTATCAATCCCAGAGAATATAAAGAGAGAGCCTTTAATGATTACACAATTTTAATAACATTTTCTGGGGACTTAGATTTATCTTCCAATGTTAATGCATTTTTTCATGCTGATTTAAAAAATATAATCCATTTTTACCTACATGATTAGTTATTCTGTAATTTCTATTTTCTCGTTTCCCCGAAAACTTCCCGTCCGGACGGACAGAGAGGGTGTTTGTAGAAAGCAAATACTTTACACTACATAGTAGTAAGATAATATTAAGTGTTATTGTGCAAAATATTCACATTATTGTTTCTTTTTTCAGGTCTCATGTTAGAGTGATGGCTTCGTCAAGACGAAATTGCGTGAATGATCCAGATACCTTCTGCTACATATGTGGCTGTTACATGCTACTTCGTCAAAGGCGCAATATATCAAACTTTATGATCAGCATTTATAAGGTATATTTTGATGTTCCTCTTTGCGATAGGATAAGAAGTGGCCCCCAAATGCCGTTTGCCATAGTTGTGTGGAAAATCTTCGTGAGTGGACGAAAGGAAAGAGAAATGGTCTTCCTTTTGGTATCTCCATGGTTTTGCGAGAGCCAAAGGAACATGTATTGGACTTTTATTTTTGTCTAGTGAATACTAAAGGGATTAGCAAGAAAAATCGGCACAAGATCGACCACCTCAACATTCCCTCGGCGATCCGGCCAGTAGCTTATTCTGAGTATTGACTAGTTCTGATTTTTCAGTGGATATGTTTTCTCTGAGGATGAAAATGATGTAACTGATATGGACCTCCGTGGAATGGATTCAGATTCTGCAGATTCATCATCAGATCCTGAACAGTCATTAAATCCTCACTGTTTCAATCAAGAGGATTTGAATGATTCCACAGTTGATTTGGCGCTCTCCAAGAAAGCTGAAAAACTTTTAGCCTCCAGGTTGAGTCAAAGACATATGCTTGATAGATCGGTACGTGTACCATATTACTGAATAAAGGAGAGTACATTTGTTAAGTATTTCTTTCAGGAAAAACAACATGTATACTGCCACGATGTTTCTGGTCTGTTTACCGAGTTGAGATTTGGCACCTATAGCCCTGGTGAGTGGAGACTTTTTTTAGATAGCTCCAAGCATAGCGTCAAGTGTGTCTTTTTAATAATGGCAATGACTTTGTTGCAGTTTCTCTTGGTCACTCTCTCCATCTACGAGAAACTCAAGATGACATAAGAATGGTCATGGATTTACTTAAGTACCCTGAACACAATTGAATCATATGTGTAGACCTTAAGATGGTCAACTTCCTCCTTGGACAACAGAAGGGATATACAAAGTTTCCATGCTATATTTGTATGAGGGAGAATCGAGCCCCTGATAAACACTGGTGCTAAAAAGATTGGCCAGTTCGGGAAACTTTAGAAGTAGGAATGCCAAACATTGTTAACACTACAACGTCCGGAAAGTTGCACCACCTAGAACGACCGAGCGGTCATTTTCACCGCACTTTCTCTTTTTTTTTTAATACGCTTATATTTATATCTCTGTTGACATATCAAAGTCATATATGCAATAAGGGATAAAAAAATAATATATTTTAAATCAAATTTTAATGATATATTCCATAAATTATTAATATAATTATAAAGTAAGGTAAAATTTATTTAATAAAAAAAAAATTGTCATTCATTTAATTTCAAAAAATGCTATTCCTTTTCATTAACATAGGTAAATATCTTTATGATTCAAACATTCTTACACATAAAATAATTTTTCCATACATAGTTAATTGTTACAATTAGTGCAAAGTACTCTCTTCATCACTTTGCTTGTACATTTGCCACATACAGGTCTCTTACATTTGTAACAAGTTTAAGATGTTTTATTTTTATTGCAACTCCCTACTTGGCATTGTTTTCTCTTCCTAGAAGTCTCTAACGATTCATCATCATCGCTGCTATTATCTACAGCATCACTACTCTTGAAGTTTATCTGCAGTTCTTCAGCTAATTGTCAGAGGAATCTGCGGCGGGGAAATTTCTACCCAGTAACTTCTCTGTACAAAACTACTGCATAGATGCCAGCAAGATCCAAAGTGTTGTCAAAAACCTGGACTAGGCATCTCCGCGAAGCACATTTTGTGCTGTACTTCGAGCCATTTATATCTACACCATATTTTATAGAGTTATAAAACTTCACAGTTTCAGGAATTTTCTTTCTATCATCCCCAATTGCAACAGTTTTATGAATAGAGCTTATTAAGAGTACATTTTTGGTAGGTTTACCTTGATACACTGTGAGTGAGCATTGATTGTTCTTCAGCATGTGTGAATTGTACTGGTTTTCACGAGCTTTTCTAATGGTCTCTGGAATTTCTCTTCTAATGCGATTTACTGTACTTACGATACTCGTAATTTTGCCTCTAGTTTTCAGCTAGTTTTACTGACGTGAAAAAGTTATCAGTCCTCACATTTCTACCTTTTCCTATGTATGGTTCTATTATAAGGAGAACCACGTATTCAGAGAGTGGTAGCTTTGGAGGACGAGCTTGATCTTTTCCAATGTACGGTAATGCATTCACCAAGTAGTTAGACTTTACATCGGCTGCTAACCAAAATTTGATACCAAACTTATCAGGCTTTCTGGCAATATATTGTGTGAATGGGCACCTAGTCTTACATGGGAACAACTTCTCATCCACTGCTATATTGCCACTTGTTTTATAGTAAGCGATGCAGTTCCCAATGATTCTTTGCCAAATTTGGGATACCATAGCAAATTTATCTGTTTTCACTCGAGCAGATCGTGTTGATCGTATATCGAATCTGATGAATTTCATGATTTGTTTGAAACGCATTCGTGTCATTGATTTGCGGAAGTATGGAACACCCCATTGTTTTGACAAGAGATGTTCTACTGATTGTCCTTAGCCTAGAACTCCTCATGCAATCTTGATGCCTATAGTAGCATAAACTTCTTCACATGATATAGTCCAAGAGTCACATTGCAATTGTCTGCGAGCTTCAGTTTTAGTACAGTTTCGTATGTGCTTGATAATGAAATCATCAACCTAAAAGAACTCAGAACATTACCTTCAATAATTTGTCGTTTTACAAGTGGTGTAGGCCCAGGTAATTCCCGAATTATATTTTTAGCTCCAAATCTTCCTGTGTCATTTTTATTTGGTTCAATAATTTTTCACTGCGTATCATCCTTGCCGGTGAGAACTGTCCCAATTTCTCCTAATCCTACTGTTGCAGCACGTTAAATGCTTTCATTCGTTCTACGTCCTCTTTTCTTCTCTGAAAGTAACATGGGAACGATTCTATCAGTCCAAAATTATCATTCAGAATATTTCTATATTGTAGTAAAAGAGAAGCTGTAATAATAGCAGTAAAATATATGAAAAATAAATTATAATAACTAGTCGATGCTGCCTTACTGGCCCAATCTGCTTGCTTGGGGGTAATGCCCTATTATATAATATATACGTACCGTATAATATATTATATACACTATATATATACACCTATATACTGTATATGCTTGAATGGATGTGCTGGTATATATAGGTACCTATATATTTTTAAATACACGTATATGTACACATAAATTTGTATATATGGCAAAAAGCTGACAGACAGATAAACAAATATCTGTTCCATTATGTCTAGGGGTGAACTGCTATTGAATAGAATATATTTTACTCACCCAAAACATCAGTAACCTGTAACGAAGGTCCTACGTGAAAGCAGTATTTGAAAATCTTCCACGTCTTTCCAAACTTTCACTATTTGGCATTGCATCATCTTCAGAGTCAGACGATGAACTTTGAATAATATATGGTGTGGAGAAATGGCTACATTAAGCCTCCTGGAGGAGTATAGACACATTCAAGCCCCCCCTCCCTTCATGAGGAGAAGCGTGGGAAAGGTAGCCGGCGAAAATGCTTACCATGTGTGATCGCCTCGCCGCTGTGGGCAGTTGGAGCTAACATATGTTTGAAGGCGACCACCTAAGGTCCTTAAACGACGCTCTAACGATCGTATGACCTACGAGACCCATAAACCCGTGGTTAGGAAAAAAAAACGGTGCGAGTCAGAAGGCACGCTAAGGAGCGGTGTGGTTACGAGCCTATAATTTGCGAGCTGACTTGGGCATCCCAGTGCCACCTCAGGAATTCTCGCTCTTCCCAGATGCTAACCCACCATTCGCTCCCCCCCTTTTGCATCTGTGGCCTGGTCACTTCCCCCTTTAGATGGGGCGGCAATCCGCCTATAAATAAGCCCCGCAAAGAAAGAGAAGAAGATTATCTGAAGTCGATACGCCAGAGTAGGATTAGGTCGTGAAGATCGATCCATCGGCTAGACAAGAAGATTATTAGAAGTCGATTCGCCAGAAGAAAGATTAATTCGTAAAGATCGACCCTTCAGCCCTACAAGACTATTTCCGTGAGAAACGATAGGATCAGATTGAGAAAATCGATCCCCCCCTTTCAGGGCCGTATTAACCTATATAGTCAAGTTTTATATCGGTGCCATACCGAAGAAGCCTTTTCCGTCTGCAAAGAAGTCCGACTGAAGAAAAGCAAAGCCGCTCACACTCGAGTGATTCTTACATCGCAAGCACCGTAAGAGTGAGAGGAGAAGAACCCAGCCCCAACGAGCTCCCGTTCTTTAATCACGTTGAAGAATCACCCCCCTCCTCGACGAAATTTCAACCTTCGGCCACCACACTTCAAGGCGAGAGATAAGTCCTCCAGCGACATCCGGCAATCCCTAATACCTACCTGTAAGTTAACAATAACATTTATATCTCTATTGCGATAGTAGAAGTTTAGTACGTCCCACGTTTTAAAGGAGCGTAGAAACCATTATTCTTGAACCTAGGTCATATGTGTTTGTAGATGACAGTACATTAATTTAATGTTTTATGCTAAACAAATAGGGTCGTGATAAAAATACTAATTGGCAATTAGTTTGTTTATTGAAAGCCTACTTGTTTATGTTTTGTCATTCAAAATTCTTTGAGGCCAAATATAGAAATGCTTTTACTGTTGGTTTGTAATATTTAATTTAAAATACATGTTTATTTTTTGGTAGATTCTTGTGTTTCCTCTTATCCTTATGTGTTTAAAAATAGCTCTTCCTTAAGGACTAAACCACAAAAATAGCACTCTTAGAACAAAGCCTACTTCATCATAGAAGTAACTCACGCCCCTTAAAGTATACCGTTACTAAAAGGGGGTCAAAGCGTAAAGTGATCAAAGCAATGGTCATTCTACGACATATTATAAAAGTGGTGTCAGGTGTGGGGTTTTATATTAGAAAGAACCCAGCAGTGGCTATTTAAGGAAGAGCTAACACATAAAAGGAACACCAGGAATAATAGAATATTTGACGAATGGGAAATTGGTAAAGTTAGAGGTGGATACCATCTAAAGGTAATTGTTAGGCCAAGTGGTAAGTTTCGGTGGTGGAGTAGGTCAGGCTTGATTAAAAACAAGGTAGATGACTGACATAAGCGCGATGGCATTGTTTGACCTTTATCGGAAGCAAGGTCAAAGCCTCGGACTACAAGGAACCGAGCTGAGTTCGTTTATTCAGGAGAAAGAGAGAAACGAAAGAGAGTTTATTCAGGAGAAAGAGAGAAACGAAAGAGAAGAAAGAAGAGAAAAGACGAAAATGGAAGCTGATGAAAGAGAGAAGATAAGGGCCCACGAAAGAGCTCTTAGTAAAGACCAGTTAGAGGTGCAGTCAGTGTCATCTAAAACAGGAGTATCACCAGCGGCCAGCATGAAACTCCCGGAGTACAAGGACGAAGAAGATTTATGCTCATATCTCTCCCATTTTGAGAAAATATTTGAAGTCAATAATTGGGACCTAGAAGAAGATGGGGTCGCCAGACTGTTACCGCTACTCAATCGTAGGATGAGAGAGATATTCGTATCTTTACCCTCAGAAGCGACTGTGGACTATTCCACTCTCAAAGCCGAACTTCTCTCAGCTACAAACCTTAACCCGGAAGAATATAGGATGAAGTTCAGGCAGTCTCGTATAAGACCTGGACAAACGTACAAACATTTTGGCTTTGAGCTTCGTCGAAGCCTACAGTTTTGGATGGAGTCAGAAGGGGTAGAGAACGAAGTCGCTGCGGTCGTCGACTTCATGCTTAGAGATCAGTTACTAAGTACCCTACCCCAGGAAATCCGTGCATTCGTTAAGGACCGAAAAGCTTCTACCTTCAACGAGTGTCTGGACGAGGCTGACCTCCACGCGGTAAATCATCGGTTATATCCGAGGGAGTACAAGAAAGAGAAGGCTCCCTCCCCAAAGAAAAATGGGCCGCCACCCAGGCATTTACAGAAGAAGCCCTTTAAGTTCGCAGCAGCAAAAGGAACTTATAAACCAAATTTTGGAGGAGAAAAAAATCAAAAAGAAGTTAGGATTCCACAAGGATCATACCCTAATACCGGCACGTATCCCAGGAAGCCCGTCACTTGTTATACCTGCGGGATAATAGGTCACCTGAGTTTCCAGTGCCCACAGAACTCCCGACTGAGGGAGACCTCGAGACAACAGGTGCAAAACCTGACTGCCGCGATCCCAGCAGGACAAGCTGATTCGTCCTACGTCCCCGCGCCAACATCCGAAGGGCCCCAGCAACAGGTAAACTTTCTATTCAACAAAAGTTCGCCAGGCGGCCTACAATTTGAAGAGGGCACTGTTAATGGGTGCCGAGTATCCACTTTAGTCAGAGACACCGGGTGCACGTGCATAGTGGTATCCGACAAGTTGCTGCCCCCAGTAAACCCTGCCCATAAGAAATTCGCAATCGTCCACGACTTTTTAGGACGCGACAATCGATTCCCCGTCGTGAGATGTCATATACAATGCAGATATTTCACCGGTTGGACGGACGTGGTAGTAGCCCCGATTAAGTTCTGCGCAGTACTAATCGGACAAAACCCCCTAATTCCCCAGCAAGAAGTGGCCCAACCAGTAGTCACCCGGGCACAAGAAGCCCAGAGGAAAGAGCAACCTGCTAAGTTGACCCCGAGGATTACCCTCGAAGACAATGGGTTCAAATTGACTTCCTTCGCCAGTGCTCAGAAGGAATGCCCCACTCTTAAACCTCTATGGGAGAAAGCTATTAAAGGTGAAATTCTCCAAGTGAAAGGAAAGAAGCCGATCCAGTATATCGTAGAAGACTCACTTCTCTACCGTACTATCAGCGAGGAGGATAAGGAGAACAAGAAAGCATTGTGTGTACCTCAAGAATACACGCAAAGAATTTTGAATACCGCGCATGATGGAATATTAGCCGGACACTTTGGGCACAACAAAACGGCGCAGCAGATATTCCGACACTTTTATTGGCCCCAGGCCGCAAGGGAAATTGTGGCCTATTGCCGATCATGCGACGTGTGTCAGAAGGATCCCTCCAGAGGACGGGTACCTCCCGCTCCCTTACAAAAGGTGCCCGTTATAACCGAACCATTCTTTCGAGTGGCAATTGATTTGGTGGGACCAATTCACCCCCCTTCAAGTGGAGGACACTCCTACATCCTCACTCTAGTGGATTGTGCCACCCGGTTCCCAGATGCCGTGGCCCTACGGAAGATTGACACTATTTCCTGCGCGGAAGCATTAATTTCAATTTTTGCACGAGTAGGCCTGCCTAAAGAAATTCTATCTGATAGAGGGCGCCAATTCACCTCAGAATTGATGGAATATTTTAACAAACTTCTGTTAGTCAAGCCAATTTTTACGAGTCTATTTCATCCAGCCGCTAACGGAATCTGCGAGAAATTAAACGGGACTCTCAAAAATATATTGAAGAAGTTGTGTCAAAACAACCCTACACAGTGGCACAGATTCCTGCCTGCTGCCCTTTTCGCCTGCCGAGAAATACCTCATCGGACGTTGGGATTCTCGCCCTTTGAGCTATTATACGGGAGAAATGTGCGAGGTCCTATGAGTATTCTTAAGGAATTATTTTCCAACGCGAAGCTCGAGCAAGAAATCAAATCGTCTTACGCCTACGTGATGGATATGCGCGAGCGCCTAGAATACTGCTCTGGCTTAGCTCGAGAGAACGCCGAGAAAAATTTAACCAAATACCGGGACTATTTCGATATGAAAGCAAAGGCTCGAAAATTAAAGGCAGGAGATGAAGTCTTATTATTACTCCCGACCGAAAATAATAAGTTATGGGCCCAGTGGAAGGGACCGTTTGAAGTAATCGAGGCACGGGGTCCAGTCGATTACTTAATAGATACCCCAACAGGGCGAAGAACCTATCACATAAACATGCTAAAAAAATATCACCGCCGCGCGTGCATAAAGAATATTACCCTTCTAGACGAAGAAGAACCGATGGATGCCGTTTACCCGGGTACGCCCCTGCAAGTCATACACACCGTGTGTGTGGAACAAGACGAGGAATACGAACTTCCCTCGCTCTCACCTACCCCGGAAGACCCTCGGGTGGATTTAAAGATAAATCCCCACTTAGAAATTCAACAAAAAGCGGAAATGTTGAACTTGCTCATGGAATTCCCAGAAGTCATTTCTGAAAACCCTGGATGTGCCAAGGATTTTATCCATGAAATAAAACTAAAAACTAATTCAGTGGTTCGGAGCAAACCATATCCTTTACCAATCCACCTACGAGAAGCCTTCAATAAGGAAGTCCGGAATTTACTAAAATTGGGAATTTTAGAGCCATCGGAGTCCGATTATTGCTCCCCCATAGTAATGGTTAAGAAACCTGATCAATCATTTCGGATGTGCGTGGACTTCCGAAAATTGAATTCAGTGACCGTTTTCGACGCCGAGCCCATCCCACTAATAGATCAAAATCTCCATTTATTTGAAGACGCTAAATTCATCACCGAATTGGATTTATGTAAAGCGTACTATCAAATACCTCTCGCTAAGGAGTCCAAAAAACTGACGGCTTTTGCGACCGAGAGAGGTCTGTTACAGTTTACCAGGCTACCCTTCGGACTACTTACAGCCGGTAGCAATTATAATAGGATGATGAGGCGAATTATCGCTGGACTAAGCGACGTGTCGTTTTACTTCGACAACGTGTACGTAGCTACCCGTACATGGGAGTCACACTTACACGCCCTACGCTCATTGCTGGAGAAATTGAAGGAGCAAGGTCTAACCGCCGGGCCGACCAAGTGTTATTTTGCCTACGAATCCATTGACTACCTGGGATTCAAAATAGGACAAAAACACTTGACTACCCAGCAAGAAAAAGTGGACGCCATAGTCAAGATGCCCCGGCCGAAAACAAAGAAACAACTCCGATCGTTTATGGGAGCGGCCTCGTTCTATAGGCGTTTTGTACCACACTTCGCTTCCATTGCGGCCCCACTGAATGATTTGTTAAAAAAGACAGCGTCAGACCCTGTCACGTGGAACCCCCATGCAATAACTCAGTTGGATATTCTAAAAGGAAAACTCGTAACTGCGCCCATTCTTCGCTTACCAAATCCCAACAAGATCTTCGGTCTTCGCACGGACGCTAGTCGGGACGGACTAGGCGGAGTATTGCTTCAGTACGAAGATGACGAAACAGCCTATCCCATAGCTTATGTCAGTAGGAAACTGTTGAGTAGAGAAAAAGCCTACGCTACTATCGAAATCGAAGCTTTGGCCATAATATGGTCCATAGGTAAATTCAAATATTATCTAATAGGGCGCGAGTTCAAGTTGGAATGCGACCATAAACCGTTGTCATACTTAGGTAAAAATAAGTGTAAGAATGGAAGACTCCTGAGATGGAGTTTACTCTTGATGGAGTACCAGTACTCCATTCACTACATAAAAGGGTCCAACAATTGTATGGCCGACTCGTTAAGTCGGAACCCTGTCGACGATTAAGGAGCAGCCCAACTATTGTATTATAGCAAAGTTAAGTGTAAATCAGTAGAATTGTAAGTAAGTAGGGGTGAGTAACCCGAGTGGTAGGTAAGAAAATCCTAAGATGGCACAGTAATATAGGAATTAATGTAAGGTCAGGTGAAATGTTATCGAGGCATTCCCGAGTGAACTAGAATTTATTGTATAATATAATGTTCCGTAAGTTACCCATGTATATTATTGTAAGCGTCGGATTGGAACCCCCATCCCTCCCGTTATTTTCTTAAGAATGGAGGTAGATGTGGAGAAATGGCTACATTAAGCCTCCTGGAGGAGTATAGACACATTCAAGCCCCCCCTCCCTTCATGAGGAGAAGCGTGGGAAAGGTAGCCGGCGAAAATGCTTACCATGTGTGATCGCCTCGCCGCTGTGGGCAGTTGGAGCTAACATATGTTTGAAGGCGACCACCTAAGGTCCTTAAACGACGCTCTAACGATCGTATGACCTACGAGACCCATAAACCCGTGGTTAGGAAAAAAAAACGGTGCGAGTCAGAAGGCACGCTAAGGAGCGGTGTGGTTACGAGCCTATAATTTGCGAGCTGACTTGGGCATCCCAGTGCCACCTCAGGAATTCTCGCTCTTCCCAGATGCTAACCCACCATTCGCTCCCCCCCTTTTGCATCTGTGGCCTGGTCACTTCCCCCTTTAGATGGGGCGGCAATCCGCCTATAAATAAGCCCCGCAAAGAAAGAGAAGAAGATTATCTGAAGTCGATACGCCAGAGTAGGATTAGGTCGTGAAGATCGATCCATCGGCTAGACAAGAAGATTATTAGAAGTCGATTCGCCAGAAGAAAGATTAATTCGTAAAGATCGACCCTTCAGCCCTACAAGACTATTTCCGTGAGAAACGATAGGATCAGATTGAGAAAATCGATCCCCCCCTTTCAGGGCCGTATTAACCTATATAGTCAAGTTTTATATCGGTGCCATACCGAAGAAGCCTTTTCCGTCTGCAAAGAAGTCCGACTGAAGAAAAGCAAAGCCGCTCACACTCGAGTGATTCTTACATCGCAAGCACCGTAAGAGTGAGAGGAGAAGAACCCAGCCCCAACGAGCTCCCGTTCTTTAATCACGTTGAAGAATCACCCCCCTCCTCGACGAAATTTCAACCTTCGGCCACCACACTTCAAGGCGAGAGATAAGTCCTCCAGCGACATCCGGCAATCCCTAATACCTACCTGTAAGTTAACAATAACATTTATATCTCTATTGCGATAGTAGAAGTTTAGTACGTCCCACGTTTTAAAGGAGCGTAGAAACCATTATTCTTGAACCTAGGTCATATGTGTTTGTAGATGACAGTACATTAATTTAATGTTTTATGCTAAACAAATAGGGTCGTGATAAAAATACTAATTGGCAATTAGTTTGTTTATTGAAAGCCTACTTGTTTATGTTTTGTCATTCAAAATTCTTTGAGGCCAAATATAGAAATGCTTTTACTGTTGGTTTGTAATATTTAATTTAAAATACATGTTTATTTTTTGGTAGATTCTTGTGTTTCCTCTTATCCTTATGTGTTTAAAAATAGCTCTTCCTTAAGGACTAAACCACAAAAATAGCACTCTTAGAACAAAGCCTACTTCATCATAGAAGTAACTCACGCCCCTTAAAGTATACCGTTACTAAAAGGGGGTCAAAGCGTAAAGTGATCAAAGCAATGGTCATTCTACGACATATGGAGTATACTCCTCTTCACTGGTGTGAGATAAATTATCAGCTTCAGAGTCAGATTGAGGAATTGTTCTCAAAACATTCAGAATTTCACCATCAGAAAAAGGTATTTTTTTAGACATGTTTGCAGCACGACAGTAGAGCAAGCAATGACTGAGAAGCTGTCACGTAACCCTTTGTATCAGCTTTGACGCGTTTTAATAGGAATTAGCATGTTCCTACAAGTCTCTCTACTAAAAAAAAACATGCAGTCTAATTGACCGCTCGGTCGTTTCAGGTATAGCATGTCAAATAACAAAAGCTATTAGAGTAATCTTTTAAATATTTCAGCTCAATACACTTAATCATATATTAAGAAATGTCAGTTAATCTGAATTTGGTTGAGAAAAAATATATGAGACACGTGCATTTAAATATCAACAAAATGCGGTCAAATTGACCGCAAAAACGTTCTAGTGTTAATGAGCTAATCGTAAGTCGAAGGAAGATCATTTCCCTCCACTTCATCGAAAACTGGGGTTGATGAGGCAATATGCCAAGGCGTTCAGCACTGACAATGATCGTTTTCAGTACATAGTATCAGCGTTTCCTGTTTTGTCATACGGAAAATTAAAAGTAGGAGTATTTGATGGTCCCCAAATCCGGAGACTTCTGAATGATTCTAGATTCATGAACACCATGAATGAAAAAGAGAAGGCAGCCTGGCTCTCATTTTTTGCCTTTGTTCATAACTTCTTGGGAAACAAAAAGTGCATAACTACGAGTGTCTGGTTACTAATAAGCTTTTAGCATATCGTGATCTGGGATGCAACATGAGTGTGAAGCTACATTTCCTAAATAGTCACCTCAACCGATTCCCAGAGAATCTGGTAGCTGTGAACAACGAACAAGGGGAACGCTTACATCAAGATTTGATGACGAAGGAACAGCGCTACCAAAGTCACTGAGATAAACACATGATGACGACCTACTGCTGGACAATAAGAAGAGATCAGCCAAAGAAGAATTATAAGAGAAAGATTTATAAACACAAATCTTTGCCCGATTAAAGTCAAGAAGAGGTCCGCCAGCCTTATGTACGGTCATTAATAAAGTACTAGCTATTTTATTAAAGAATTTGTAATCCTAATGTGTAATTCAAGTTTCTTCTCATATGCAATAAAATGTTTATGCAAAAAAACCTGCTTTAGTATAAATTTCGCAAAGGGATGATTCAAAATTACTTCAAGGCATGATGATAGGCGTGATAAAATTAAAATTATAGTATAATATTAGTTATTTATATTACGAAAAACCTGTAGCATTTAGAGAGAATCTGATTTCAGATTTGAATTCAGAATGCTTGAATTAGGTAGAAAAATGCAATTTTGTAAATTCCCCAAATACATAGTTTCCCAGTGTTATCTAACCGATCTTAAATGTGAAGGGAGCTGTAGGATTTAGGTGAATAGGCGCAATTAAATATGAACTGTTGTAGAATTTATGTTACCCACCTTAATTGAATTGAAAAGTGAGCTTTTTTTATGTTGTTATATAACATATAAATAGAGATGTAATTCTTGTATTGCTCATATATGAAAATAGATGTATGTATATGGAGGTTAGCGAGCACAAGTCAATTTTAACGAAAGCTGTAGGATTTACATAGTCATCCCAATTTGAATATGCAGAGAGAGCAGAATAATTTGCTTTATAACCCATTTTTATAAAATGTGCGACCTGAATTACGAATGTGTGTAAGTGGGTACATGTGTGTAGGGGGAAAGCGTGTTTGGGTAAATAGGCACAAATAAAAGTGGTGAAAAGAGAAAGTAGTGTTAGAGATTTGCAAACAGATGCTAGGCAGCTGGTCATCAGGCCTATCGCTTTCATTATTTTCCTGTTGTGTGCCTTCTTTCTTGGTTGTTTTGGTTTATAGTTTGCATTTTTATAGCATTCAATCCATTTGTCTTAAAAAAATAATGTTCTTAGATGTGCAAAGGGCATTTGCTCTTATTTTGTAAAAAATTACTTTAATTTTATGCTTAGTATTCCTTGATTTTATTCATTTTGTAATGTGTGTAATTTATGTTCTCTGTTTCTTCATTCTTCCTTTTGATGTCTCTTTCGGTTATAATTGGTGAAATTTTTGTAAAAGTTGGTGATTTTTCATCAATCGATGTATTCTCGTAATACGTCTTATTTGGTTTTTGTCTTCATCTTTGGTAAGTTTAACATTCTTTTCATGCGAAGAATGGCACTTCATCTCCACTAGCCACTAGGCTAGCGGAGCTTGGAAATCTTGCGTGACTTAGAGCTCTTCTGTTCTGGTTAATTATTTGAATGATTACATTACTCAGTTCTTGATTAACCAGTTCCTGCATTTTCCTTCCGTTCTACATTGAAAACCTTAATGGGACTTAATTCCGCCTCCAAGTACAGCTCTTCTTGGTGTCTTATTTCCCGACTGCGTTTACCCGTAATTAGGTACAAGCATATATTCTGCACGACTTATAGACTCCTCTTTTGTGTCCTAGAGACACGAGAGAGGGTGAAAGTGGATTAGAGCAGCATAGATCTTATAATTGCATTGTAGATCTTCTTCTTGTTTCTCTCACTGATATATCTAAAGATGTATAGCGTTCTGAGTGCAGCCGAGTCCTTACAAATTCGATCTTAGACGTGTTCCTGTACCAATATAAAGTAATCTTTATTCCGAGTAGATTGCACTCCCCCTACCTAACATCAGAAAATAGTTTTCTCCAAATGGGGACTACCTTGAATTTCTCCTGGTGGGTTCTTATCTTCCAGTTGGCCTCGTAGATGTTTAATCTTTCGATTTCTGCCGCTGTCATATGAGCTTGCATAGGCGCGTTCCTGCAAGGAAAAGTGCTTATCTGGTTTAAATCATCTGCGTATTGAATGTTGAGGCAAGTGGGGCAGCAAGGGCCGGGACATCTTATGTGTAAATCGAGTAGAGAGTAGGGTATAGACACCCCTCTGCGGGAGGCCAGCATTTAGCGGAAGCTTTGGTCCGTCCGTGCACCCTAAACCGACATACGCCGTTCTCTACATGACATAGTCACAGAGAGTTCTTTCTAAGTTTTCACTTAGGCCTAGGCGTATGATCTTGTATTGTATTCCCCGCTGCCACACCTTTTCAAACGCCTTTAATACATCCCGACAAACAATGTCCACGTAACTCCTCTCCCGTTTTTCTTGGGCCAGCTTTTCCAAGATGACATTTATCGCCATCTCCGCACTTCGATTTTTATTAAACCAGAACTGGTACGAGTTGTAAAGAAAGTTTGCCTCCAGTTGAGACACCACTCTTTAGTTGAGGATCTTCTTAAAGAGCTTCCCGCCTAATTCTAAAAGTGAGACTAGCTAGTAGCTCTCGCTCTACGTTGGTTCCTTTCCATACTTTGTCAAGAAAAATAATTTTTGCCGTTTTATATGCATTTGCAAAGTATCCCTCGATGGTGTTGGCTGGTACCTATTTGAAGTCTAACTTTGTAAGCCCTGATTTTCCGCGGGCTTTCTGTTGGAATGAGCGGAGCACGCCGTGGCACTGTTTATCCACCTGGTGGTGAGAGTGCGTCCTATGAATTGGGATATTAAGCTCATATATGATGTTGCTTTCGAACTTTATATAATAATCTTCGTTTTTTTCTTCAGTTTTACTGACGATTGTTCCCTAATAAGGTCAGAATATTTCTTCTACGTTTCCTTCTTCTGTTTCTAATGTTCCGTCTTCTTTTAATATTTTTTTTTTCTTCTTTTTGCCAGTCGATCATTTGAGACGCCCGATTTTATTCCAAAAATCTTTGGAAGATGCATCACAATAGAGGCTTTCGATTGCACCTTTCCAACGTCTCCACAGTTTTTCGAGGATCAAATGGTTAGCTCTTCTTTAATCTCTTTACTTCGTTCTATTAATTTAATTGATGCGCCCTGAATGGCGTATTATAAATACGTATTATTATTAATATTATTATATAGTAATTTTACTTCACTGTATAAATCATTCATTAATTCAGTCCATCTGTAGGTTGAGATGGACTTATACTCAGATTTAAGGATAGAAGCGCTATCCGCGTTGATAATATGGTTATTAAGGTCATCGAGTGCTATGTCGGTTTCCTCGAGGATTTCCTCATCCAAGTTTGGCGGATGGTAGGCCTCAAGGAGAGGCACATACCGTGCCATGGCTGCTTTTTTTTAGTTTTTTCCTGTGAGAACTATGTGATTCACTTTATCGGCACCTATTTGATCCTAATTTGAGTTGTATTATTTATGCTTTCCTTGTTAATTATAAATGAAAAGAGAGAAAATGTTATATTTTGTAGCATCTCAACCTAAATTTAACATGAAGAGAAAGTTTTGTGGTTTATGTTATCCTATCCAAGTGAAAATGAAGAGAGCTGAACAATTATTTTACATATACACCAGAATTAATTATAAAGAAAGAACTGCATTATTTAACTTATCAAATACAATTGGATATGAGTCGTATATGCCTGGTTTTATACAATTCAAAGGATAATTCAGAGAGGTGTATAATTTATGCTAACCAGATTGGTGTAATACAAAGAGAGAAATAAATGACCTGGATTTTATAGTCCAAACTTCTATGAAGAGAGTTAGATGAATGGTAATCGTAATATCTAATCCAAGTGACCATGAATATAGACAAAATATTCGGGAAACCAAGAGTCAGTCCTATTCTCATTTATCTGTACATTATTTTTTTCCCATCTTCATCTCCTTATTGAGACTTTTCCGTTAAAGAGTATTTTATTAACTTAATAAACTGCATATATTTATTGGAATTTAAATTTGTGGTTCAGCTTTGAGATAGAAAATTATATTTTCCATCCAGTCAACAAGTTTTTAAGTGGTTCTTTCATTTATCTAATATTTTGCTGGCTTAAATGTATTGTCTTTGATTAATATCAAAGTCAGAATAGAAAAGAGAAAGCGAACAAGACAAAAGTTTGAAACGTAGAAAAATTCATTTAAGGAACCTAATTTTCGGACCATCATCATGCAAGTTCATTCAAAAAGGCTGAGAACTGATAAATTTATCGGCAAACATGATATTTTTTGCTCCACTTGACTGTATGTCTTTTAGTAAATAGTTTCTTGTTTATTCGATTAAAGTTCGAATGGGTGTGTATGTCATCCTGGGATGGCGAGAAGCAAAATAATAACAAATTTAAAGAGTTAAATGAAGCTACAGTTTGACGATGGCGTCTGTTTCCATCCATCGAGCAACAAAGCCTCTCAGACAAGTCACGCTCTGCGAACACAAAGCGTTTGGGACATGGGGAGGAGCATTTCGGTGTGGGTGTGGAACTTTAGTCTATCCTCAATGTGAATATCAATGAATTTAGTAGTGTAAAAATGATTAATAGATTGTTTTTACTTTTAAAATGGGTATTGGTTGGTAGTGATACTCAATGAAAGTCTATTACCAGTAACCAGTGCTAGATATTAGTGTTAAAGGTAGTGATTTGTGGATGATGGTTGTTAAGAGTCATAGATACAGAGGTATCATCAGCAAAGTCATAATATTTAGTGAATTTGAAGAATCAAACATATAAATAATGGAAATTAGGAAGAGACGCACTCCTAAGACAGGCCATTGAAGGACTCCTATGCTGAGAGTTGACAAAACTCTGAGAATACCCTCGATGGCTACAACTTGTTGATGATTTGTTTAGTAGGATCTGAACCAAAGTTTATTGATGCCACGAACTAAGTTTTATTTCAATTTATCTATAAATCAAGAATAAACTTAAATAAGTGAGTGCGCACAATGCAAAGTATCATTCACATGTTTTGATAAGAAAGTCCTGAATTGCGTAAAACGTGCTAACGTTTGAACGGAATCCATATTGTTGAGGACATAAGATTTTATTGTTACGAGAAGAAACGGAGGTGTCAAGTACATTAGTTTTTCAAATACCTTAGATAAAGTTCAATAATGAACAGAGACTCCCCCACCTCGACTGTCTCAAAAGGTGGATAAATTTTTGAGAACCAAGTTTCACTAAGAACATTTTTGTCCAATTGCACGAAGACTTAAGGAAAGGAAGAAAATAACTGGTCCCAATATTTGGTAAATGTGCGTAAATATAATTAAAAAAGGCAAACATCTTGAGTTGATTTGGAATGAGCATCATTAAACGAGGAAAGCTCAATAAAATTCAATGAATTTTAATTACAAATTGGTTCCATTTTGGGGAGTGGCAGGTAGTGAGGTTAAGCATTTTGTGATGAATTCTTTTGCAGAATTTTTATAACGTCAGACATTAAATTAAGGCCGAATGTAGTGAAGAGACAGTCATTTACTTGTTTGAGTGTCGATTCGATAAAGGTTTTTCCTTCGCTATGAATTTTTTTAGCTTTATAACTTGTCAGTTATTGTCATGATTTTCTTATATAAATAACTATTTTTTGTAGGTTGATCTTAACAAACTTATTCGTTAGTTACGAACTCAAGAACGCTTGTTCACATGGTAAAAGAATTGGAACAAACGGACTCGTTGGTAGATATCTTAGATGTTTTAGAATATTCTGATTTATTATAATTTGCTGAGAAGTGATTGATAATTTTGAGAATAAGTGATAGATATGTGAAATATTGAAGTGGGGCAGGCTGTTAAACCGTAATAAGTCATTTAGCACTGGTTTTTCGATTTCTTTAATAGAAGCAATAAAGAGACGAATGATTGGTTTCCCCATGATGTCAGGAAGATTAGTTGCAGTGAGGGTAATCACGAAAGCGTAATATAGATCAGTAAGCAAATAACTTAGTTGAGATGATTTCATGAAAAGCTTCGTGCGATTGGCCGGTCTCTGTTTCCGACAAATGAACAAGATGAGATAAAGATCCAACGGGACTCAAACAGTTAACTCACTTTCTATTTATATTATTTTAGCCACCGCTTCCTTAGGAGGAATGGGTAGAGTAACAATATGACATAATTATCATTTAGAGGGCAGTCTCAAGTGGTACCTATGGTCAAGTTTGAGCAATAATATCAAGGTTAAAGTTCAATCATAGGGTATAATATTCCGCAAGGAAATAAGGAAAGGAAAGAGGATTTTGCGGTTTTTATTAACTCAGAAATTATATATAAATGACTGTACATATTTGTATATTAATGCATTCTAACGCTGAATTATAACGGAGGGTTTTGATTTAAAAAAACGAGGGAGCTCGGTAACAAACGTTAATTAATTTAATGAGTCAACTAAATAATGCTAAGTGAGTAGCTAATTTTATTAGAATATTTATGTTATTAGAGGAGTTAATGTTATTATATTACTTAATGTTATTATAGTACTTACTAATATTATTAAAGTAATTAATGCTATTAGAATACGTAATGTTATTGAAGAAGTTAATGCTATTAAAGTAATTAATTATATTACATTTAGGGTCGAGATACTACATAGGGTTGATGGTCACTAACGAGGAAATTAACAGGCTTTAATTTAATTTAAAATAAAATAGAAATAAAAAATAAGAAGACGACCACCTACAATAAGAGCAATAATAAACAAATAAAGCAACAATATTTTTCAAAAATAACAAAATGCAAGTTCAAGTCTCCTTTTGAAATTGTGCTTCCCCCAAGCGTGCATCCTTCCTTTCTCCATTCCCTTTCTCACAACACAATTTCATCCGAACAAACTCGCCTCCAAGCCCCAGCCCCCGAGAACTAGCTTCAAATGAGAGCGATAAAATAGGTTGAGATGCCCCGCTGCTACTGATATGTACACCTAAATTCAGGATGAGGCTGAGCAAGTAATTCCAAAAGTGGCCTTAGGGAAATACGCCAGCTGTTCATAGATTATTTGTATTTATTTAAACAAAATTATTAAAATAATCCATATTTGATATTCACAAAAGGTCTCAATGTGGTGTAATTAGGATAATTCAAAACATAGGGTAGCTACTTAAACCGATGATCTTCTAGAGAAGGCTACGGCAACCGGTTTAAGGTAATTGTTTCTTATTTGAGAGAAGAAAATTAATCTATATTTTTCTTATTAAAAAAATAAAATTTCCTTTAAAAAAGAAAACAATAAATGTCTTTTGATATAAAATTGTTAAAATTCAATTAATTGAGGTTTAAATGAAGAAAAAATTTAATTTTCTTAGGAAACTCAAAATGCAATTAAACAAAATCTAGATTTTAATAAAAAGTTCTTTCCATGGCTATTCTCCTTTTTACCACCCTCTAATTTATCTGCTCGCTTCTTCCTTCAAAACTGGAAACAGAATTAAACCGTGTTAATATTTTTTGATTGACGGGATTTAAAATCCCCTGAATCAAAAAATTCCGGAAAGAAGAAATTCTGGGGGGAAATTTTCTAATCAGGAGAACTTCGCTTTCTTATTTAAATTCTTTTGAATCGCATTTTGTTTTGTTTTGAGGAATAATGTTTCAAATGAATTCTTCTTATGTTTTCTCAGATGAAAAATCTTCAGTTTTAATTAGCTAGACAGAATTTCTCCTAAAAACAACAACCCTCATTTGGGGATAGGGGGCTTTAAATAAAAATTATTCCATCACTTTTCCTCATTTTTCCAAGCGACATTTATATGAATCTGATGAGTGATATTCTACATAAAATCTAATTGTCTACATGTACGCTTTCAAGATTTTCAGCCACTAACTAAATGGAGTTTATTTTAAGTGTGCAAAAGACTTGCATAAAAATATGTATTCATTTATTTACTGATTTATTTCCTTATTTATTTATTTATTGTCTCTGTTTTGGGATCTCCAATATAATCAAGGCGACTAGGGGAGGAGGTTAAAATGGCTACATTTGGGGGAATTTGTTGAGCGATCCGTTAACAGATTTAGTTTATTGAGAAAATTTGTTTATTTTTCCACCGTTGGTGGTAAATGTGATGAAGTTAGGGGAGGTGAAAAGTTCGGGAGGGCAATTAGCCCCAATAGTCCCCACGGAGAATACTGGCCAGGGGTAGCTTAAGAGAGGAAAGAAAAATAGAGTGGATTGGAAAGTAAACTCCACCGTCCATTAAAATGAACCAATCAAGGATGATTTCTTCGAACACTTACACTTAAACGAATGTTTAAAATTGGTATAAGATCTTGAACTTCCTTGTGTAATTCCTTCATTTCGATGTTGGCTAACATAGATGCACAAAAAAACGACATACAATAGAAACGGCGCCTTTGTGAGTTTTTGAAATTGAAAAGAGACCCGAGCAAATCTCATTTGTAATCACTGTGAAGAGGCAGATTCATTCCTCCGACAAGATTTTCATATATTCTGCAAAAAGTCCTATCTCTGTATATATTCCGACACTTTCTTTATTGTCACCCCCTTGGTGTCTCTGCTATCGCTCTAAAATTTTGCAAATACCCCAGCTAAACAAAATATGACGCTATCTGAATTTTCATTTAAGGATTCGTAGCGCTTGGATAAAATTTCTTAAAGATTCCCTTTCTCTGCGTCTCCTCCAATTACAGGCGGGCCCAAAACAAGGTCTGCTGACAAAAAAATCGCGTGCTCTCACCTATTCTGATTTATTACCTTACAACTTTCAAAGCTTTCAATAATACCCGGTCTAACCATAGGAGAACCTTGGAAATTCTATCATTCGAAAGAGAATGTAAATCAACATATGGCTTTCAAAGTGCGTTGGAATCGGCGGCCCTAGTTATGATGTTATTGCCAAAACAAAATAATTCCAGAGATAACCTTGGAAGGACTTGGCAATTATATCATTCGAAAAAGAATGTAAAACAACATCATGGTTTTAAATTTCCTTAGAATCAGTTGATTAGTTATGATATATATAAGAACAAAATCCACTGAATTACAGCCTTAATAAGGGATATAAATGCAACCACAATTTTAGGCAAAACTACAACTAGATCGTTGTTTTTGACAATGCACTTCTAGAAAATAATGAATATGACCAAGAGTAAGTACATTGGTGGTTCTGCCTCTGGTCTTGACATCGGTGGTTTCATAGTTAGTCCAACTTTCTTTTTGCTATCGTTAGCGGATTTCATCAATATCCGAGGGTGTTCTACACATTAACCTTCAGTAATAGAAGAATGGCTCAGACCTTACGGACCGCCCATATAACCGCCTATCTTCCCCGTTAGAACTACGTTTCATTAGAATCAATTGATTAGTTATGATATATATACGAACAAAATCCACTTAATTACAGCCTAACAAGGGATATAAATGCAACCACAATTTTAGGCACAACTACAACTAGATCGGTTTTTGACAATGCACTTCTAGAAAATAATAAATATGACCAAGAGTAAGTACACTGGTGGTACTGCCTCTGGTCTTAACATCAGGGGTTCCATAGTTAGCCCAACTTTCTTTTTGCTGTCGTAAGCGGATTTCATCATTATCCGAGGGTGTTCTACACATTAACCTTCAGTAATAGAAGAATGGCTCAGACCTTACGGACCACCCATATAACCGGCTATTTTCCACGTGAAAACTACGTTTAACCCTCTCGAGATGGCTTTCAACCTTCCCAAGTCCTGATAATGTCGCTTACAATTATTTTCTCCGGTACCTTCACCCACATTGAGTCCTTTTACTCGATGTCTTCAAATGGATTTTGGTGAAGCGTTAATAACGCTCAGATTGGAAGACAGATATCCTTTCGCCTTTTCACGCCACTCTACCGATCCATTAACGCCAGAAGTAGTATCAACAAATATTTAGAAAAGATGCTTTAAATCCGCTCGTTGTGCTATTTGGCGTCCTAAAACATATTGAGAAAATCTAGTCAGGTTTTCACTGGAAACAAAGTGACAGTAACATTTAGGTTAGCCTGGGGTAAACTGTACGGGAAAGCTGCCTACGTGACAGTATACCATTCTATTCGTCATATGATTGGAGCGTGGGAGACCCTTTACTAGGTTTGTTTCAAAGTTTTAACGTTGCTTGTTTGGTGGCCGTATTAATACACTGTGCAAAAAATTTTAATGTCATGAAAAAACATAGATCTCATGTGCATTTTATTATGTAGTTGAGTGCGTTAAATTCGAATTTGCTAAACAAATCCATTTGCGTAATATTTTCTTGTAAATTGCCGATTTAACAATTATGCAAATGATACAATTTCCACGATACTATAAATGTATTTCGCTCCCTAAGTCAGATTAAATGTGTCTATTATAATTAATTCATGAATATATACAGAATCAGCATGTTTTTTTAGCATTACATAATGTATTAACCTACATTTTAGTATTTACTTCTTCGTTTCTAATACTTCTCAGGTTCCAGCAGAAGTCAGACAGCATAGCAGGACACCTTTTTCGTTTATCCCTGTTTTCCATTGAATCTATATTTCTATAGAACCTCTCTCCATGTCCATTACTCATATCTCCTGCATCCTCCGGAAAGAAGGACAAATTTGAGAATGAAGAAAGGGTATCTTTATTGACATATTGTATCCAAAATCTTGGTAGCAATTGATTAGGCTCTCCACTATACGCTCTCGCTGGGCCCCTTGGTGTTTTTCCAGAAGTGCTTTGCATACCTCTTTAAATGCATGCCAGGCCGCTAGCTCAGTTTCATCCATTGTCGGCCGAAGTCCTCATCAGCTATAGGATGACGAATATGAAGGCCTAGAAATATGCCTGCTTTAATCTTAGGAACACTTATTTTAGGGAGGACTGCTTTGAGGTACTGAAAACAGGCCTTGTTGTGTTGCAGTGCTTTGGTAAATTGCTTCATTAGGCCTAGTTTTATATCCAGTGGTTGCAAAATGATTGATCTGGATACATGATAGATTTCTTGCAACCTGCACTGAAATAAAATAAAATCAGACTAAAAATGGATATTACTGGCTGTGATCACTTGCAGAAAGAGTGGAAGTATAACATATTATGTATTTTGATCTTTTTGATAGATACATCTCTTGAAAATATATTAAGGACCAGGAAAAATACATTGAATACCCACCGTTAATATCTGTTAAGCAGAAGTACCAATACGTTGAATGGTCTTCTGGCAAACCATTGTTACTCCAGACATGAGGCCAAACCCTTTACTTTTCACCCAGTCAGTAAGGAAATTTGTTTGTTTTGGTCACCCAATTTACATCCAAAGTACGGCTCATAAAGTTGCATCATGTTTAGTTAACTTTCTTTTGTATTGTCTTATGTAATGTAACTGATCCACATTTATAACAGAAACTGTCTAGAAAATTTTGGTATTCTCTAGGCATTTTAGCCCTGTCTCCTGTAAAGAAAAGCAATGTAGTATGTGAAAATAATATATATAGTAACAGCACTGAATATTAACTAAAAAAAATTAAAATAAGAAGCATTTATGGTAAGTTACAAAATTATCAAGCGTTACTTAAGAGTTAACACGGATTTAGACCCATATAACTAAAATAATATTGAGTATACTTTCATAAATTTCATAGGTTAGTTTGAAAATACCTTAGGAATACCCCCATTAAAATTATATCAAAATCCATCTATAAATTTTATGTAGAGTTGTCGTTTTGGCCCAATCCTGTTTGCATTGAATCCCTACGGAACCATCAGTGTAATTAAGGTAAGTAAGATGGTAATTTACTAGAAACTGGAGGGTCACATAAAGAAACTTATGTTATATTAGAGATTTTAGCAAAAAATATGCCTAGAAAATGTTAATCTCATTTCCGTTTTTTTTATTATTGTACAGTGTTATTAGTAGGGAGATGAGGATAGTAGCGTAAGGTTGTAGTGGTTTGAATATGAGTACGTAACCAGTTATAGGGGTTGCTCTCTGAGGCGAATGCAGTTGTGAGGTAGTCCAAGGCCTTGGCGGTGAATCATCCAAGTATTAATCCGACCCGATGTTGTTACAGGCCCACACGGCAAAATCGTGCTGACCTGAACTGAGTTAAATTGTTCGAGGAAAGATAACACTCTCCTTCTGCTTGAGGATAGGTATGCTGGTTAAGCGGATCGATAGGAATTACCAGTAAGAGAGGTAATCCCATACGGCTGAATTTCGGATTCTTTATTCAAGGCGTAGAAGTCGGGTTGTTTCGGCGTAAGATGAATTCGAAACAGTCGTGTCGTGGAATCAAGCGAGCCTATTGCTTGTTTCGGGTTGCTATCATAACTTTCCGACTACGACTACATGCGATTCCGACTACGACTGTGACTGTGACTGTGATTGTGAAAGTGCATGTGACTCTGATTCACTAAACTAATAAAAAGACTGTCCTTCTCGGTACCCAAGATAGCATATAAGGTGGCGCACACCGTGGGCGTGGCCTTCCTTAAGCCAATGAATTTGTTTGATCGGAGCCTCTTCCACTCAGTCTAAATATGTGTATCCATTAAGATAAAGATTCGTTTTATCTCGAATTCATAAAGATAAGACTTTGCGTTTCGCAGTTTCCCGGTAGAAAATAATGGCCACTAGTATCATGTTTTCGCATTTGCACCTGCTACTAAACTTCCTTGAACAGCTGACCTTTTAGCGTGACCGTGGAAATCATTTAACTTCGTTTTACTGATTATGTGTGTGTACATGTGCACAGGTTTACTAATGTGCAAACGTCTTTAATTCATTCTTCTCGCCTTGTCGTTTAGAAGCAACATATATATTATTATTTATATGGACAATTGTTATAGGTTCCTCATTACAAAAGCTATGCATTATTATTTTATAGATATGTAACATATTATTTACACAAATAGTTATTATTATTTATGAAAAATGCTATACATATTTTTAGATAATTTGAATATGCATATGTGTGAGCGTGCCTTTTACCAGCATTCATAGGATTCACATGATATTCAAGTGTGAGGCCGCATTGTCAAACCTATTCCACCTTGCACAGTGGCAACGCTGTTTTTATCTGGCCATCCATTTTGTAATAAAGTTTGCTCCTCGACTTCAGAATTTCAGGTTCGTGAGCAAGGGCTCCTTCAAGGTAGTGGCCCAAGTATTACATGCTCCTCTCTCTCACAATAAATAGCTTATTTTCTTCTCTCCTTGAGAGCTCACAAAGTTTCTTTGATACAGTAAAACCTGGTTGATTTTTGGTATCAGATAACAACAGTTAGTCAAAATCATCTAACAACTACGAGCTCAAACTTAAAAAAAGTTGTTTCCTAATGTATTTCAACCAATGTCCCAGTTACGCGTTGGGAGTTATTCGTTAATGAGTAGAGTAAGTCCTTTGTTCATTTAAGTTCGCAGATAATACAAAGAGGAAAATACTTCTATGATAACTTTACATCAGTAAATAGAAGGCAATTTCTCGACTTTATTGAGGAAATTTTCATATTTATTTTTACAAAGATATCCACGTTAGTTTTATTATTTATTTTCAATGAAATAATATTAATATTTAATATAGTGCACTTTAATTTTCAATCGCATTCTCGAAATGCGTTCGTCGACATCATCACCACAAACAATTTCTTTCCCCAACACTAAAACTTATTAAGCAAATAATTTCATAATGTAATATTTTTAATAATAATGAGGATATTATTATTAAGTTAACATCTTAGACACGGATCGAGTTGACAACCTTCCATGACATCACGAGCATAATTTGTAGATTCTAATCTTGCCCATTTCTGCTGCCTCAAATTGGCGCGTTTATTCTCACTAATCGAATTCTACGGTCGGCTGAACTCATCAAAATTTAGTAACCCTAATTTTAGTCAAAGGCCGTAATTAACTGTATTCATATCATTTTGCCCTTTGCCTTATCTCTTCTTCTTTGCAGAGTAAACTAGAGGATTACTCTGTTACATGCAATATAGCTGGTGTAAGGAAGAGCAAACGCTTTTCTGAATGCTGAGTTCTTGGGATCTCTTTAGGGTCCTCATCTCATTATCCCTAATTCCCATATGTCGATGAACTTAGAGGAAGATAATCCACTTGGATCGAGGTACCTGTGAGTCAAGGATAGGGCGAACCAAGTAATGTGCCACTTTCAATGCCTCGCGAGCTCTCATGGTGCATTGTCAGTCGCTAAAGATAAGATATATTTTAACCTGTGCCAAGCAGCGTATTACCATTATATCTGAGTTTTCTTTCTGATCTTTTATGTATAAGAGCCTCTATACTCGAAAATAAAAACAAAACATAAAAGAACAAAGAAATCTTGCCTATGAAGGTAAAACTGAATAATAAAATTAAAGGTTAGAGGTTTCTAATTTCCTGGAAAAATCTATAAACCTCTTTTTCTTATATTTTCTCTGCATCTTAAAAAATATATTTTAAGCGTTTAATTTTATGAGGAAATAAATATAAATTATTCCACAGGTGCGTGGCGCAGGTTTAGAATTAGTGAGATTTGCGCAACCTCCTGGTCTTAGCACCCCGTGTTATTTCGGTCTCTAGTTTTTCGGTTTATGAACCTTTTATGCATTTTCACTTCAGATTACTTCACTACTTCAACCCCCTGGGTAACTTAGGAAAGTATAACCATTGAACAGTTGGTATTCGCCTGTTTATGTTTAGTTTTTTATTCCACTTTAGGTTCATAGATCAGTGGGTAAGATATAAATTTGTACCAACAGTTGGAAAATATTTGTGGCAGGAAACATTTTTCAACCTCTGAGGTTAAATGCGCCATACCTTCAGGGAGGTCGCATTTTCAAAATAGCTTGTTCTAATAGTATAGTAAAGAATTACACCCAAGTAGTATTACCACATAACCATAGTGATATATTTCTTTATTTAGTGAGGAGAAGGTTCACATTCTTTAAACATAAAAGGCGCGTTCGCAGTATTTGACCCAAAGAGATGCGTCCCGTCAGGTGTTTAAAAGTTTTATCTTCCAAGATTTCATCCCGGGCAGAGCCAACGGTGGTACCTTCACGAGAGTTAAACTAAACTCTATAAGTGTCCAAGTCCTAAATATTAAAGGTTTAGGGCATCATAGGCATATCTCATCCGTATAGGCACCGTTTCGAATAGCTGCGAAAGAAATTGGAGCCGGTGAGGACTGGAGGAGTCTCTGATTCAACGTGCGTCTGCGCACACTGCACTGTGCACGACTTAAAACTAGTGTCACTTCGCTTACATCGACAAGAAGGATCTCTATAGCTGAAGTGCTTTAGGCACCGGTCGCTAGGCGGTAACCTTCTGCTAGATCGAATCCAACTTCCAGCAAGGATTCTCGCATCATTGCTTGAGTTTGAGCTAACAAAAGAACAAGAGAGAGCAGAAGTATACACCAATCTTAGACTCTTGACTTGGACGCCAGAGAGCCAAGAATGTCAATAGCGGGAGAAAAAAGTTACAAAACATCGGAGGGTGGGTACAGGGTTACTTGCAGCTTTGCCTCCTGAAACAGAGGAGACAACGAAAAATCCAATCGAATAGGTCTTGGCAGAGCTTATAAAGGAAATCGAGATCGGTGTCTTAAATGTCGAATAATATACGTATTATTGTCTGAATACAGCTACATTTCATGTCTAGATCTTTCTCTGTGATCTCAGGACAAGCATACTGATCTTGGTTAGTAGGTGATCGATGAGCATCTAAAAATGATGCAAATACCTTTTACAGGCAAGCAAATATTTATCTTTCCCAGTCGAGGAATATAGGTTAGGTTGAGTTATTCTTCGGCATCCTTATCTTCTTGTATATGACTACTATTAATATCTTGTCTGGCCGTTTTGCATGCTTCCCGCTTCCTTTGTCAAATTTTCATTAGCAAAATTATGTACGTTTCGCTTTTAAACAAATAATCTTAATATTATTTCCCCCCTTTACATTTACTTTTATTTTTATTAATAAATCTTTCCCTATTTCCATTTAGACCTTTGATTATTGTCGAGAATAGAGGTTCCTTGCCGCCATGTGCCAAGTCGAAACAAAGAGGGAATGCAACGCCGATCGAGAGCCGCGGGAACAATCCGAATATCAAAATGCTTTCAGCGATAAAGGAGATATTGGAATGTCAAACAAGTGCCTCTGTTGCCTCCCGGAGCTTTATCAAGAAACCTCCACTGGGGTACTTCTCATCCCTCATCGCCGTGTTTGCCCAAGGAAAGCCCCTCCTCCCTTGGCCTGAGAGCAGTAGCAGATCTGGCTAGTCCCTAAAATATTGTTGGTCCCATTTGGGCATCGACAGTATATGCCTGCCATTGTCAACGAGACACGTCATTCTCGGTCGCGCTCCCTTTATCTACGAGCCCGAAGGCTAGAATTATACCGAAGGATCTGAGCCCCAGTCAAATGGCCCATCCTTGGTTCAGGTACACTTTTTTTGGCACGAATGCTCCTTATAGTTAGTGTTACTACTAGAGGTTAAACTCCCTCTGGTTAAAGTCGCTCGAATAACCCACCGATCCCCGTTTCATCTCTTAAAGCCTCGAACCCAAGCCAGACTGAAACGAATCATCTGTGGCATCCTTGCCTGTCATCCCTGTGTACATACGCACCGAGTCTTGTTATAACCTACCTAACACTCAAGTTGAGCTCGCCCCTGTTCTCTTCAAGTAGCTCTGTTGATTGATTACTGTAAGCATTGAGTATATATTGCCATTATTTCATTCTAAATATTTATTGTGTATTCTGTGTAAATTATTAAAGTTTATTTTTCTTTCTACCTTTTGATAAGCCTTATAGGTCGCCACCTTCATTTGTTCAGTAACGGCCAACCGCACCCCATTATTTGTTATTTGAATCCCTTATACTCATTTTTGGGAAGGTTGTTCCCCCCCTCCCCCAATTCTACACCCATTTCTGTCGCGCCCAGAATTGAGCCAAGGTCCTCATTTGAACTTGAGCCTCCACTCATTTGGTGTATAAGTAAACAGATATTTTGTGGGTCATTCTATCACAATTATCTTACCAATAAAGCCATATGCTATTCTGATTAAATTAATATTTGTTGGAATTAACATATGTGCAATTTTATTCCCGCTGAATAATATGGTGTGTTAGTTTCTTTGTTAACATGAGCGTGTGTCACGTATTCTTTTTTTGCCCCTTCATTCTCTTTCTCAGTTAACTGGTGCTACTGTTAAAACCCTTTAACTCACATTAGTTTTATTTCTGTTTGCAGATGATGATCAGAGGAAATTCTGGTGCCAATTTGAAAGCGAACTTTATTAGGGATCCTTCTTATTTCTTTGTTTATCTTCTCTGATGTCTTATTGGATTCTCTTGCATTCACGGTTCGCCATACAATTTCGGCCGCTGAAATCCTAAAGGCGCTTTAATCTTCTTTGAATTCAATGGGAAGCAAAATAGTTTCGTTTGTTTGTATCTTCCATTATTTTTTATTTACAAACATAGGAAAAGAATAAAGTACAAAGAGAAGGGACTGATAAAGGAAGTGTCGATTAGCAGCAAATGAAATCAGCGTCGTTGTTGACATTGTTTTCATACCTAATTGTTTATTATGGGTGACTGCGTTCTTTATATTATTTGAATTATATTTTAATGGTCGAATTCTTTATTTTAATTGGCTGAGTTACTTGTATTTGAATGAGTGTTGTTCATATTTGATTGTTTATAATTAGAAGTGTTTATAGTGATTGTTTATATTTGATTGGCTGCGTCCTTTGGACCTGATTGTTTCATACTCAATTCACTGGGTTCTTTCAATCTCATTGCTCAATTATTGATTCCCTTGTTATCTTTGTGCACGATTGCTCTTGGATTCTGTTCGTCTCTCTGCGCATGATTGCAACGGGGTGGAAATAAAACAATAAAAGAACAGTCCTGAATTAAGAGGTCGTCTTGTCTGCAACGAGACAGTGTCTCAATTTATGGCTTAACTAAAGACCCGAACGTGTGACCCCGGAACGAAATGATGTTAATCTCAAGGTAGGATAAGTTAAAAATGTGGAGCTTTTTCCTTGTAAGGAATAGTATTTTTTACCTACGCCAGCAGAGTTTCGCCGAGGTTATCTGATCACGTGTTTTTGTTTGTTTGTCTATTTGTATGTCTGTTTTTGCACAGAATAACTATAAATATCATCGAGAGAATTCAATCTCATTTTATAATGAGGTGCGTCTTGGGACAAAAAAGACCTTATTAGATTATATTAAGTTTTCAGAACGAGAGGGGGGGAGTATAGATCGCTTATTCTATTTCAAATCATTGCGAGATTGGTCATCATTTGGCACTTTTCATGAATTATAAATATTAATGGGCTCGTAAAAAGAAAATACCTAGGAGATTTTACCGATTCATGGAGAGGGATGAAAAAAATTGTCCTCCACCACTGTTTAGCTAAGATAAAGAAGGTTTAGATTGTCTCAAACGAATTTTATTCATCAGCTAAAAATAAAAGACGTATTTGGAGGAACACGAGATCAGGATCTGCTAGGAGGGAAAATAATCTTTTTTTGTAATTCACAAATAACTGAAAAAAAGACAAGATTACTAATGGTAGACGAATTTTATGCCTTTACTATATTTGTCCTATCGGTGATCTGGAGTAGAAATCTGGATTCATCAAAGCAATTACGTAAATAGTTTTAATGACAATAGCGTTGGCAGATGTCTGCGATCTTCTAGGAATTTCTACTTTATTTACGTAGGCTACTTTCTGTTGTTGTTGGCTCACAATCGTTGCGCACCTCTTTCGGGGCTGCAATAATTTTGAGGAAGAGATGGGTATCCTTCCCACATTTTACTAAGTACTAATAATTTCCTCAGCCTGTTTTCATATGTTTGTGGCACTACTCCATCATTTTTAATAAGAGTTCTACTCTTCCATTTCTTTTCCAGGTTACAGCTTTATGAAATGTATTGATTCCTTCTTTTGAAAGTTACCTCATTGCTTACACCATTTTATTTTATTAATTTTTTTTCTTAAAATTTCGCTGATTAATTTAATCCTTAATTTTATTCCTCTTAATTCAGCCGATGTAAATCCCTATTTTTCCTCAATTTGTTGCAGTGTTTATCATCGATGAAAACTGGTCTTTGACACCAAAGGCTCTGATTCGAATACCTAGTTTATTGTATCCAAAATTCCAGCTGGTGGGGAATAAGACCCGAAAAAGATGTAGGGAGAAGAGGCCATAGGTGATAAATGCGAAATAGGTATAGGGGGTTGGAAAAATTACTCCCTATTTTCGAATTCTTTGAATTTATTAATGAACTATAATTCTCACAACAAATGAATATAAGAAGATAATGTATGTATAGCATGGAGCATTCGACACCCGCTTCTCAAGCCGCTCGGGAACCGGATCAACTAATTTCATAAGGAACTCTTGTGGGGTGGAAGATAAAACTTCTCGTATTCGCCCTTCAAGTTCTAGCAAAGTTGATGGTTTTGTAGAGTAGACTTGCTCCTTTCACCAGCCCCAAAACATATGTTGCATGGTGTTAAGCCAGGACTTCTGGCTGGCCATTTATGCGGACCATGACGTATCATCCATCTCGCAGGCAAATGGTCAATCAGCCTTTCATGAAAAACAATAGCAGAATTTAGATTAGTGCCATCTTGCATGGAAATCAAATCATTAATATGTATTCCGTCAAGTATTGAAAAATGAACAGATTTTACCTTACAGCATAGTAAGGTACCTTTTGGCATTCATGGTATCGTAAAAGCTGAAGGGACCCACAATCCTTTCCGAAGTCATTTAACACCATACCGTTACCTTGGGTCGATTCTGCATTTGTTCCCGGGCGATACGAGGATCTTCTCCCGCCCAGTATTAGCACTCGTGACGGTTTAAACCACACTGATTTGAAATACCACTTCATCACTCCACAGGATGTTGTTAAAGAGATCAGACCATTTTTCATACTAAAACAGCATCACCTCCCCAAACTTCATACGAATATCATGTTTATGAGTAATAGGTCCTCTAAGCACGCCATTTGAGCTACTTTATGAGCACAGTTCGTACACAGTGAAATAAGAACACATTTTCTCTTGCTACTTGTCGAATTAACTTTTTCGAGCTATGAGTAAATATTTCATGAACAATTTGCACTAACTCCGCGTCACTATAATTGGAAGGGCAACCTCTATTTCCAGTATCAGATACAGATTTTGTACCGATAGTTTTGCATGACAATTCTTGATCGTCCAAGCGTAAACTTAAGCATGTCTTCCTTTCATGGTCCTCCACCATCTTTTCATTTGAGCCACGGATCTCCAAAATTCTTAACGTGCCGCTACCTGGGCACGCTCCTATAGGGTAAGACTTCAGGCCATTTTTTGGGGCTTCCAAATTTCAAACAAAATAATCGATCTTGCCTCGACACATGTTTAAGTAGGGCATAACAGAGTGTCGTGGTGGTATTGTACGTAGGTTTGTTACGTACTTCAATTACTCCGTTATTTCGTTTTCTCTAAAAGTGCTATAATTATTTACTTTATTTAATCTTTTGCTTAACTTCTTTAATCAGTGAAGATTTCTAGTGCCATGTGCAGCATTTCGATGATTGAGTTAAACACTTCTAACCAAAGATATATCTTTAATTGCAACATAATAAAATGAAATATGAGAAAACAAACTTTAACTCTATAAATAAAAGAGTCTACGTGGAAATTACTACTTTCAAAATGAATATTAAGTAATGGTTGACCCCAAGCTAACTTTAATAATGAGCGTTAATTGACACACAAAAATTATATGAATTTCTTTACCTTTAAAAAATAACACGTGAATCCACTGTGGGATGACCTTCACTTTGAATCTTATGGAGACGGGAAAGGGGTTTGTGGTTCGACGCGTGAGTGTGGTCGCCGACGCCCAGTTGTTTGTCTGGCGAGGAGACTGACTTGGCGAAACAGGTGACTTTGGTGAGAGAGGCGAATGGCGTTAGGCACGTTGTCTTAGTCATATGATTTAAGCAACGGGACCGTGAAGGTAGGCTTTTGCCAATCTTCGGGTTAATCTTGAGATGCTTCGCATTGACGAGCGACGAGCAAAAAGTGAATCCTTTGACGAATGGGGGGAAAGGTCACTTTGAGGATTCTTCAATGGTGAAAACTATCTCTAGTTTTTGATGAAAACCGAGAGAGGGGATTTCTCTGACGAAAGATGTATGAGAGTGATTCTCGATAGAAGGGTCTAATCTTCTGTGTGACCACCAGGAACTACCACAGAATGAACTTCTTCTCTGTTTGGTTCCGTTAGTACCGGGCCCTGCCGCCGGACCTTGTCGTGTCGATATCTATCTCGATCTCCTCGTTCTTTTCCAGTTATCTGCCTATATACTTCACCGACCCACTGGGGGTATGGGAAGGGGGGGAGGCTTATCTATTAAGCCTCTCTCCTATAGCGACGCTTCTCAGAACGTCTTTCGCTTAGCCCTAAAAGCATCTTCTGGCTTTCATCTCAGCTCCTATAATTTCATTTACTAGGCGAAACTCGATCTCTATTGTTTAAACATTGTAATTACACCTGCACTCCTCCCCTTCGTATTGTTTATGCACGCTGGGAGAGAAATCTGTTGAATCTTACTTCTCAGAGTTGAATGTCGCTTCTGTTGGCCAGTGGATCGAAGGGGTAGAGGGGGGGTTAAAGAATGGGGTTACACCGCCTAGCGTCGGGACGCTGCTGTACCCGAACGGGGCATCTGTTTTTATGGTGAGATATCGATTTCCTCACGCAGAATTAAGCGGGCTCATCATGAGTAGGCTCACGGTTATTCGATGAACACTATTCAACATTTGGCAGTGGTGATAGCGGCAAACACCATTAGTGTTCTCTGTCCGTAGGGCGTATACATCGTACACCATAGGGGTTGGCTCATCGCCGTCCTCGGCTGGTTCTTTACTCATGATTGCAATGCGGTAGTTAATGATTTGGGGCGCTTCGACGTTCATTAGATGGCCAAGCAGTGGTATTTAGAGTCACT
Organism: Ceratothoa steindachneri; assembly: GCA_963969495.1. Taxonomy (NCBI): domain Eukaryota; kingdom Metazoa; phylum Arthropoda; class Malacostraca; order Isopoda; family Cymothoidae; genus Ceratothoa; species Ceratothoa steindachneri. The sequence continues at coordinate 202,588,896 of OZ018320.1, read as the reverse complement.
GGTCAATATAGTCGAGGTAAGCCTGGATTGAAAATTGCGTAGAAGGAAAAAGAATGGGCTCAGAAGGCACCGCACTATAAGGCTAGAAAATTTGCTAGTGGAGGGTTTATTTTTAATGTGATAGGCATAGGGCGTTTCTGGAAGATCAGACCTCAACAACTATATCTTCCGTGCCTCTGGATAAGGAACACGGTCCTAAGTCCAAAGTATTAGGAACTATTTTATTTCCAAAAAGACACGAATCATAATGGTTCGATAAAGCAAGAGGGCAAGAGGAACAACCATTCACGCAGATTGCAAAGCAAGAGACAGCCACTTCATGCAATTATTTCCAAAAAGTGATGAAATTATATAATAGTTGTCTATAATTTGGGAACCAACTTTGAGGTTTATCATTCACCGGAAAGGGGTTGATAGTTCCTGAAATGCCATTATTGTTGTGGGCATTGATAAGCCACAAGGGCATGGCGCGCAATAATTGATTTAGGTATTCCAACAGCCGATATGCGGGCTCTGGGGAAGGATGAATGTGTAACAAATCGTGCAAGCCAATTACAGCCTCTATTGCTCGACTTCTAACATCAGACTTCAGTGTCTCGCACATATTAAGTGCCTTTAAGTGCCTGATGTGATGTTAGTTCTTTATTTAAATTATTATCTAACACTTTAAAACTCGCCCATTTTTTTTCTCTAACACTCTGCCTCACTCTTCACTTTACACTCATTTATTCTTTATAAATGACGAAGAAAGAACTGAAAATTATTTAGATTTCCCAAATATTGAATAGTAATGATTAAAAGGACGATTAATGGATCAACGAATAAAGAGGAACTTATGTACCACCTTATGCTTCCAGGAACGATCATAGCAGGATGGTCAGTTCACTGAATATTAATTATAGATGAGGTTAAGACAACACCTACCAATCAACACATAATTCGCACCCCCAAAGTTAAAAGGCGTTGTTCATATACAGTCATAGCCAAAGGTTTTCAGACTATTATTTTTTCATATTCGAATATTAATACGATTTGTCAAACGTTGCATTTTGTTTTAGTAAGTTTGATCATAATTTGAAGGTGAAATAGAAAAATCTAGAACCCAAATTCATTTTAATAATAAATACAGTCAATTATTACAATGATGTCCTTGTTTGTCAGGACTGCTTTAATTCCTTTGGGGATGCTGAAGACCAAATTTGTAATGATATCTTCACTGATATTGCTCCATTTTTGTTCAATACCCACGGCAAACTAATTAAAATTCAGTGGCGTTTCGTTATTAAACGCCATTTTTAATATCGCCCACAAATTCTATATTAGACTAAAATTGGGAGAATTCCCCAGTTGTCGCAAAATTTTAATTTTACTTTTAGAGATGAAGTTTATAATGGCCATAGAATTTAGTCGTAGTTTTGAAACATCCTAAATATTTGCATATTTCTGCTCCTGGGACAAGAATTCGAAACCCCCTTTCATAAAATGCCCTCCCTCGGCTACAGGGTAGATAAAATATAAACAATGTTTAAGGTTTGGGGGCCTCTCGCTCCCTGTAGCCATGTGTGATGCATTGCTAGTATACATTCAATTCTTTAACGCATTATGTCATTATCTATCAGCAAGAGTCTTGTGCCTAAGCAAATCACCGTTCAAACATGAATTCATTTAGTCTTGACACGATTGATTAAGTCAAGCGTGACGGGGCTTTATGATTCGAAGCACTTGAGATTAAAAGATGGTGATAATGTTTGTCATCGTATTTTTTTAGCTCTAATCTTTTTATGTTTCTTTATTGCGTCAAAATGTATTATATGGTTACAAAGCTCTTTTAATTTCATTAAAAAGTAACGCATTAAAATATCATTAAATGATGTTCTTGCAATGCTTGTCTTTTTTTAATTGTATTAAACATCTGTAATTGCAATAGGCTTTCAGCGCGACCATCTTAAGCCATATTCTACCACATTCACAGTGATTACATTCTTTTCATACATTGTATCACATCTGTACCTAGCATGCATTTCACACATTGCGGTACATTGGCGTATGGGACTAGGTTACGATAACATTTAATTTCCTATCCTTCCCTTTCAAACACTTCAGCCCCTTCAGGGGCTGAAGTGTTCAATACGTTTCTATCCTCACTTGCACAGGAGTGAGCCTCCATATCACATTGTATGGTCATATCCTTTTTAATTTCTGCTTTTGATGCTCCATAAAACAAGCATAAGGCTCGCACACATTTTAATAGCATTGATATCGAACTAAAAGTGGAGATCGGCACATGAAAGATGATTGTGGAATGGTCTCCTCAAGTTTAAATCTGGATGCAACAAGCTGTTAGCTGTCCAGTGGATGCATACGTCGTCTGCTGGAGACGAAATTAGTGACCACCCTAATTTAAAGATGGGTCAACAGATTTCAACTGGAACGAGTCACTTAAAATTATGCCTGCTGAACGCCGATTGGGGAGCTTGAAAGATGAATTGTATTTTATATTGAATTAAATACACTCCTTATTTCCAGGCGATTGCATTTGTGGTTAAAAAAATAGAGAAATGTCTGTTTTTGCCTCATATCCTCATAAATCCACAAGCCCACACGAACCGTTTCAGGTACAAGATATCTTTAATAACCCCAGCTCTCAAATTCAATATGTTCTTATTTCATGGTATCCACTAAATCATTTGAAATGGTTTAGTCATATTTGTTTAGTGTTTGTTTAAATTCTTTTACCTTTTCATAACTTCATCCTTTCTCAACGGAAAAGGATTGCTGCTCCCCATTTTGAGGGACCCTATACGAACTTATTCCTTCTTCAAATAGGCCCTACCAACCTTAGCTTTTCAAGTTTAAAAACGTCCGTTGGATTAGGCTCGCTCACTGAATGCAGTGTCTCGTTTCATCAAACAAATATTGTTTTGAAGACAAATTATTATTTTCTTAACTTAAAAATATTTGTTAGAAGCGATGTATCTTTTCATATTTTGCCAGGGTCCTGTAGGGAGTTTGTTGCATTTTGTAAAGGAATTGAAGAGTTCTAATTTATTTTTGTCTTTAGAAGAAGATGGAAAATGATATTTATCACCCTTATATTGGAAGTAAATGGCAATATAGTGATAATTATTGTGTACAGGAATTGAAATGTACTGAGATATACATAAAATGGTACTCACCGTTTGCGTGCGATGCCTCTTACTATCGATCCAGTCAAAGTACGATACAATTTCGGAAGTCGGTTTAGATCCTTCGGCTTCGTAAGTGAAGATGTATTTATTTTCCACCACCATGATGGCTTAGAATCTTAATCATGGCGCTCAAAGGACGCAGTGAAATGCGGAAACAAAAACTCACGTCACACCTTTTGAACATTCAGAAAATTCATCGAAAGCTGGGATTAAAGTTTGCTCTGGATAGCCTCTAGATTTCCATAGCGGAGACCAGTGGGTGGGAGGAGGCTATTGTTGCCCAATTTATTCTTGATCAATTTCACTTCTAAGTTTCTTCTTTTTACAGAATTTTACTTTCCCCTATTGTCTTAGTGCCATAGTTTGATTAGACCATTTTTATTATACTCACTCGTCTCTTTAAATTGATACATATTTTAGCTACCAGCTCATTTAGAGTGCTGAAGTTCAGCAATAATACCCAAAAGTTTCAATTCCAGCGACCACACAAGAGTTAAAGGTGTTTAGAGCGAGTTCTACTACGCTAGAAAGGCTTCTTTTGCCTGCCCCTTTAAAGAAAAAAACAAAACAATAGGGGAAAGTGCTCTTGATAAGGTGTGGTGTAGCTAAATTGAATGAATATACATATGTATATAGTAATGCAAACTATCAAAATGTTAAGAGAACTATTTAATAATTTAGAAAGGTAGATCCCATACAGGAAACTGGAAAGAGGCTTAAACCAAAGCTGCTCAGGTTAAAGTTTAATTTTACTTCTAGGAGGGTTAGCAAAATCGTAGTCATGCAAATGAAATAATAAACATAAATATAATGAGGTAGTTTTTAGAGTGTACCAATACACTCCCTTGATATGCACATGTACATTACACCTGAAACGTAGTGGAAGAAAGAACCCTTTGAAAACCGTAAACTTTGCTCTTCCAGTTCAAAGGAATTGGAAGAAATGTACGGAAAGTAAAGAAGCACAGCCTCTCGTACCCATTCTACCCATTCTTCCCATTGGCCAGTCACCACCACTTTAACCGAAATCCTTGCTACCGAACAACATCTGAATCCGCCAAACTCTAGAATTTTGGGCGAGCGGGTAGATCACAACCCGCACAGGCCCCCGATTACTAAACTCAGCTTGTATTCATTCCTTCAATCAAAATTCAATCAAAATATCACCCAAAGATGAAACACCAACTTTCTTTCAACTCTTTTTTTTACTGCGCAGATATGAACTAAGTTAAGTAATTTGTAAGGTACAAATATTTATTTAAAATGAGGCTTATCGAAGGAACTCGTCGCTACTCTTTGAACGCTGGGGAATTTTTGTTTTCGTTTTTAATCAAGTCAAAAGTGTCTAAATATTATAAGAACTCAGCCTATTTGAATTATTTCAGTCTGAAGCACGGCAATTAGCATGTTTAGAAATATATTATAAATTTTAAAAGCACCTACATATTTAATTATTAAAAGACCTATATTGAGACACAAATCCCACCTGTCCTTACCCAATTTTCCCACCACTAGCCAGAGAACGGATCTTAGGTTCTTTGCTCGAGCCCTGGTTCTATAATTATAAAATTTTAATTTGTAAGTTGTAAAATTATAGACAATTATGAGTTAGTTAATCGCAGCGCTTGGTCATGCCGTCTGCTCTCGGATAACGAAATTCACATAAGCAGTAGAATGACAATTATTGGCAAACCTGAAGACACTAGAGACCAGTATCTGTCAGGGAGAGGAAGGTGTAGGGAGAAAGTTATTAAAGAGTTTTTACTACCAAGCAGCGACCATAGAACCCCTGGTAGCCCATCGGGGGCCATGTAATCCGTGCCAGGGTAGTGTGGATAAGAATCACTCTTTCGCTAAGTTCACAAAAGGAAGAGTGATGTTTGTGTGTGTGGAGTGAGGAGTGAGATAAGTATTGTGATTACTCTGCATGTATGACGTGTACGGAGGAAACTGCCTGCGCCCACGTGTCAAATTCACATGTCATTGATGTGCGTCCAGACCCCTATAAGTGTATTTAAGAAATGCGTCGTCTCTCGCTTGGACTCGAACCCGGAACCTGACCTGGACAATCACTGTACAACAAAAACTCTTGGAATTTGAGGGACGGACTCTTTTATACATGGTTGCAATGTGGATATTGTATAGGTGAATCCCTTCTATAATTCCCAATAAACTAAAACAACCGTTGGCATTATCACCATAATAGTTGTGAGAAGTGGTGTATAAAGGAAGTGCTCAAATTAAGGGGAGCTTTGGGAGTTTCTCTACCCAATCATGGGATTATTATAACGCATTTGGATTATTATAACGAAATCGTGTGATTTTTATAACTAAACTGATTATAAACACACTGCATTGGCGTCCATTTCATTCGATAATGTGGTCACACTTCGAATTCTTCCACCCTGGTAGTGGTAGAAGCGAAAATAAAAAAGAAATCTGCCTCATCTGAGGTTTGTTGCCATGACAACATTACTGTTCTGGAAACTCAGATCTCTTTCTACGTTTTGTCAAATAATTCCACCACTTGTGAAGATGTAAAACGGTTACTACAGATCTTTCAATTCTCATTTTCGTTATGAAATGTAATGGCGTTTTCCACTTTGAAGGCGTCTTTTTTTACAAAAGAAATCGTAAAAATCTGCGTGGAATTCTGCTTCACGCGTTTGGCTCCAAAGAAGTGTCTTTTTCACTCTCGATATCTACAACTTATCTCATTGTCTGGTATATATTCACACCTTCTCTCATTCTCTGGTAGATATTCACACCTTCTCTCAGTGTCTGATAAATATTTACACCTTCTCTCACTGTCTGGTAGATATTCACACCTTTTCTCACTGTCTGGTAGATATTTACACCTTCTCTCAGTGTCAGGTAGGTATTTACACCTTCTCTCAGTGTTTTGTTTTTTTGTTTGTGCTTGTCTAAACTGTGAGATTTGGGTCGCATTTGAGATGTAAGAAATCACGAAACTCTCAATAGTCTATTGAACATAACTAAATACAAAACAGGGGAAAAGATTATTTTCAAGTTAGTAATATTTATTTAGAAATATTTAGTTAATATTATTATTATTAATATTTAGTATTTAACATCTCTAACCACTTCTTAATCTTCCGAAGATCATCTTGCAGGCGAGCAGTATTTCCTTACTTTGCGACGTTCATACTCACCTTGGTGTCATCGGAGAATTTTGAAATCTTCGCAACCATGTTACCGTCCATGTGTTTGACGTAGACGATGAATAGTAGTGGTCCCAGGACAGAACCTTAACGAACACCGCTAGTAACGGGCCTTCTCTCAGAGGCCTGTCCATTCAACACTACCCGTTGCCATCTGCCCTTTAGCCAGTTTTCTATCCAATTTGCTACATTTCTGTCTACACTCAGCACACGCACTTTCCGAAGGAGGTGGCAGTGTGGTACCTTATCGAAGGCTTTTTGAAAGTCTAGGTAGACAACATCCACTGCCTTATTCTGGACGTGCTCAGCAAAAACGAAGTGGAAGAATTCCACAATATTCGTTAGGCATAACCGTTGCCTTCGTAACCCATGCTTGGAACTTCTCAATCGCAAGCTGGACTCTAAATATGACGTTATTTTGTCTACCAAGATTCTTGCCATGATTTTACCGACTATTGAGGTTAAGCTAATATGTCGGTAGTTCGACGGCTGGCTAGGGTCTCCTTTCTTGAAGATAGTAGTCACCTCCGCTTCACACCAGTCTCTAGGAATGCATCTGGTCCAGATTTACATGTTGAAGATTGTGCTCAGATGTCTTGACACTTCATCGCGCAATCTTTCAATACTTTAGGAAGAAACCTATCCGGAACAGGAAACTTAGTCGTTTTTAGATCAGTAAACTTTTTTTCTATTTCTCCTTGGGTGAAGTCTATTTCCTCCAGCTTTTCTCCCGAGTTAGAATCCGTGGGTTGGTGGATGGGAACACATTCTTCAGTAAAACCTGAAGAGAAGTAGTAGTTGAGGAGGTTAGCATTTTCTACATCTGAGTGCTTTAATGCCCCCTCCTCATTCATACCCAGGCACAGTGGCACCTCGGACAGTGGTAGTTTATTCTACCGCAGTCCATCATCAGGTTAATCATTATTCATCTCTCTTAAGAAGCCTAAACGGATTCATCCAAACATTCATCATCATCTTTCACCCTTCCAGTATCAAGTGTAACACGTTAACCCCATGCGAGGTTAATAAAGAGTAATAGTAATAGGCAGGTCCCCAAATGAAGTAGTGTGGGTGATCACCAACTAATTATCAAAGCCCGACACAGAGAGTAGAAGGAGGTGCTTGCCCTTCAGACTAAAGCTAGATGGAGGGTGCTGTCCCCAAATAAACCATCCGTCCTTTTGTGGGTAAGAAGTCAGTAAGGACCTGATTGTGGTAAATGTGGAGAGAATTGAAAATACTGGAAGATATAAAGACGCAAGTCATGCAATCAGTGGGTCATGGACCCTCCACACCCTAAGGCCCGGGTGATGGCAGGCTGTGCCAAAATGGGCTTACTGCATTCATTTAGATCAAAGGGATATGACGCTCCCCTAAGTAACATATAGTGGTCTACACAAGATCTCCCGATCAGTAGAGAAACAACCCGAGGAAAGCGAAAGATAAATAAGTAAAAATTAGATAGTGTAATGTAATAAATGAGAGATCACTAGTTGAGGCTCGGTGATAGAGGCCCTAAATACATTTGAATACGTGAAATACAAATGTTAATCTCTCAATATCCATTCAAACTCGATTAGATTGAGATATAAATATCTCCGTAGCGCCAAATTATTAATATAAAGACCAAACAGAAATCGCTAAAACTACTGATATTTCAATACACGGGGTAATATTTGAAATCAATGCCATACATATAAAGAATACCATTGTTACGTAGTGAATTATTAGGAATACATTGTTTTTAACCTAAATATATAAACACATCATATAATAACAAAGTATAACTAAGACTATTTTTAAACGACTTATGTGCAGAAATTTTAAGAAATGCAATGAAGGGAAATTAGTTAAAACCGAATCCTAAATAAGAACTGTTCATAATAGCTACTGGAGCTGCATAGCTTTAAACAATCAGTTGTTTACTGATGAAGAAAATATTTGGATTCATTCAGCAGAAACATTCCTCGCACAATCTGGAATGGCTTGCCCAAAGCCATTTCTGTGCCTAAATTGCCTGCCCTTTTGGGTAAATGTCTATTGCAAATAGGTCGTAAATGTTGGTAGGTTAGATCATAATTGAGTCTCTAATTTTTGAAAATCGATAATAAACTATGGAATACCAGAGATAATGAATTTTGTGATCAGTTAGTAAATTGTGCTAATTATATTCGAAAACGCATCTGAAACCTTGAAAAAGGTTGAGATGCTACAGAGTTATTGCATACAATTTCTAGACACAATTTATATTCTATTTTTCTTTTCATTATGAAGTGATTTGTAGTTATTTTAGAGGCGGTGATGCACGCTGATCCCTTCTTGTTGGAATCGGTTCATGATAATGATTTTTTTATTTTTTATTTATTTCTAAAGCAAAAACAGACAGGAAGATCATTTGTATAAATGTTCTTTGCAAATATCTTTGTAAATTGGTAAAGTTGTGTTTGTAAAAATGTATTGAAAGTACAAATAATGAATAGCCAACAGAGGATATGTCCTCTGTTTATCCAACCTGGAGGACGCGCAACTCTTCTAAATCTCACTAGTATGCGAGAGAGGTTCGCTTACGAAGTGATGAGGGTAGAGAACTTATGCTGCTATCTATGTTGTCCGCTCAGTGCCACTCGTTCATTCCCTTGGTAAATCCGGAAGGAGAGGCTGTGAAAGCCGAGAGGAGTCTTAAGAATGATTTGGCCTGTGGTAAAAGATCGATGACATGCTTGCTAATTCTATGAGAAAAATCTCTCTGGAATTTAAAAACTAAGATTGTTTTTTCCTGGCATGAAGTGTGTAGCAACATGAATACTGGTTATAAATAACCAAGTGTCAATCGAATTACCAAGCATTTCAGGTCAAGTAAAGCCCATGAGAAAACTTCTTTTAAACGGTCTCGCAGCGACGATAAGCTCTCTTAATTGAACTTCCCACTTTAAATTTCTTACTAATGCTTTCACATCCACAACATCAGGACCTCAGCCGACTACTGTATATAGGAAAGAGGAAAGAGCCTTGGTATTGTTCTGATTAACCCTCTTCCCCCACTAATAAAAATTAGTCATCAAAATATCGGTAAATAAATGAGTTACAACAAGGAGTAACAACAAGGAAAAAAGGTACCCTAGGAGACCTTACGGTCCATTCAAAGAGGGTACCATTGGACTTGCAATCGAGCGGGCAAAAGGCTGCTCAATTGTTTTGCGTCCCTAAACGGCCACTTTTCAAGAAGTGTCTAGTCTTGACTTGAACTGGTCAACAGATTCACTGTTGACAACTTCCACTGGAAGTGCGTTCCACTTACCGCAGATACTGTAGGTGAAAAAATTTCCACACAGATTGCGGTTGTAACGCTTCAGTTCAAGTTTGAAGCCGTGATTGCGCGTTCTGTTCTCACTCAGTGTGAAAATATCCCGGTAGTCAACATTGTCGAACCCTCGAAGTATTTTGAAAACTTCGATGAGCTGACCACGCAGTCTACGGGTTTCCAGCGAGAACAGATCTAATTCCCTTAGTCTATCCTCATAACTTTTATGTCGGATAGAGGGAATCAGCTTGGTTGCCCTGGCTTGTACGCGTTCCAATCTCGCGATGTCCTTTCGCAATGAAGGACTCCAAAATTGTACGGCATACTCCAGGTGCGGTCGGACAAGTGAGTTGTACAGGCACAGTGCAATCTCCTGGTTCCGATAACCAAACTGGCGCTTAATATAGCCTAGCATCCTTTGGGCCTTTTTCTCCGCCTCAATGCACTGTTTCGAGAACTTGAGGTCACTAGTGATTGTTATACCCAAGTCCTTCTCAGTGTCGGTGGATTTAATAGCAGTGCCCTTAAGGATATACTGAGATTGGGGGTTTCTGTGGCCGATATGCATCACTTTGCATTTCCCCACGTTAAAAGGCATTTGCCACGTGTCCGACCACTCCCCAATCTTCCCAAGATCTTCCTGCAGGCGGGCAGTATTTCCATCCTTTGCAACGTTCATACCAAGCTTGGTATCATCGGCAAATTTGGAAATCTTGGCAACCATGTCACCGTCCATGTCGTTGACGTAGATGATGAATAGTAGTGGTCCCAGGACAGAACCTTGAGGCACCCCGCTAGTAACGGGCACCCACTCAGAAGACTGTCCATTTACCACCACCCGTTGCCGTCTGCCACTTAGCCAGTTCTCGATCCAGCCGGCTACCTTTCCGTCTATGCCAAGCGCTCGCACTTTCCGGAGAAGGCGGCGGTGTGGTACCTTATCAAAGGCTTTCTGAAAGTCTAGGTAGACCACATCCACCGCCTTGTCCCGATCGTGCTCACTGAAAACGAAGTGGAAGAATTCCACAAGGTTCGTCAGGCATGACCGTTGCCTTCGGAAGCCGTGCTGGGAACTCCTCAGTAGCAGGTTTGACTCTAAATACGACGTCACTTTGTCCACCATGATGCTTTCCATGAGTTTACCGACTATCGAAGTCAGACTGATAGGTCGGTAGTTCGATGGTTGGTCTCGGTCTCCTTTCTTGAAGATAGGAGTCACCTCCGCCTTACGCCAGTCTCTAGGAACGCATCCGGTCCGGATTGACATGTTAAAGATAGCGCACAGATGTCGTGATACTTCATCGCACACTTCCTTCAACACTTATCAAAGGCTTTCTGAAAGTCTAGGTAGACCACATCCACCGCCTTGTCCCGATCGTGCTCACTGAAAACGAAGTGGAAGAATTCCACAAGGTTCGTCAGGCATGACCGTTGCCTTCGGAAGCCGTGCTGGGAACTCCTCAGTAGCAGGTTTGACTCTAAATACGACGTCACTTTGTCCACCATGATGCTTTCCATGAGTTTACCGACTATCGAAGTCAGACTGATAGGTCGGTAGTTTGACGGATGGCTGGAGTCTCCTTTCTTGAAGATCGGAGTCACCTCCGCCTTACGCCAGTCTCTAGGAACGCATCCGGTCCGGATTGACATGTTAAAGATAGCGCACAGATGTCGTGATACTTCATCGCACACTTCCTTCAACACTTTAGGTAGAAATCCGTCCGGTCCAGGGGACTTATTCGTCTTTAGGTCAGCGATCTTTTTCTTTATTTCTCCTACGGTGAAGTCCATTGCCTCCAGCTTTTCCCCCGAGTAGGAAAACTCCTCCAAAATTATAAACTAAAATGCAATCAAACACTACGTATAGACATCTTCAAGCAAACCCCTAACCAAACATTAGCCATAAATAATAGTCTGTGAGAGAAATATATTGAGAACAGCCCACTGCGTTTCAATGGCCGGGCCCTAAACTAGTCCCCAGTTAAAAGGGGCTTTTCGAGCCTTCAATACGATGATAATGTTCGCACTCCCCACAATCCTGAACTCTATTTTCTTATATTTAAACTAGCTTCTGTTCAGTCATCACTCGGGCTTAACTACAGAACGAAAAACATAGTCATTGCCTCATTTCTCCTGGGTGAAACACCTCACTTTTTCTCAGTGAGAAGGCAAATTCTTTCCTCTACGCACTTACCACAGACAAAAAGAGACAAGGAGCTAGGATCCGGCTAACGTTTCTACCTAAGTCAGGAAACCAGCAGGCGCCTTGTTCCCCATCGCTTGACGTGAAATTGGTACCTTTAGTTAACGATGCCTTACGCCTAAATCTTAACGGGTCAAATTGCCGCCCTTATTTCGCTTCCTCGATGCCCTTTGTTGGTGGCTATCCTTTTGGCTCCTAATCTCTCCACACCAAAGTTTTGAACCAATAAATTCCTCTCTGCACTGCTCCCACCTAACTGCGCCTCACTCCGGACAGCGTTTTCTCTATAGAAAGTCACCACTTAATTTTTTGCTGACACTCTCCTCTCCTCATCAAAGAATGCTTTTCAGTGAAAATGATGTTATAGTCTATATCTGTGTTTCATACCGGATTCTAGAAAGCATTACCGATTCCACCATTAACGTGTCCAGTAGTGGATTTAATTCCATAATGATCCTAGTCTATTTGACAACACTTCGCGGTACTTCCATGGACATTTCAGCCTCGTGGCTCATTTTGATCTCCTACATTGACCAAAAGAATATCGTGTCAATATTTGTTACGTTCATGTCTAGAGAACTCTACCTGAACGAGTACCAGGATGTTCACACGGACTTTAGCTGATCGAGAGACATGATTATCACACGGACTCCGCCTGACCGAGTGCCAGGATGTTTACAAGGACTTCTATTGAGCCAGATCCCTCCAACCGTTGCGCTTCATTGTGAGATCTAAAAAGACCGAAGGACCGGGAACCAAGTGAGTCGGATTTCTTCATATCTTTAAAGGGACTAGAGAGCGTACTTTAATTTCAGTTTCAGGCACAAGCTCGACCTTAGCAAATGGAACCTCCAAGTTCAAACTTAATTGACCCAACGCCAGAGGCGGACAACTAACATGTCCACGAAACATGACTATTTAAAAAGACGTTAAAAATGTATGTGAATTACAACCAAAGACTACTCCAGAGTAACCCATTTGATGACGTACATGACTATATTACGGAGAAGGGGAGAGTTAGGAAAGTTGCGTGCTCTGTACCTTAGAGCACTCAATTTCTATATTGGGGCATTTAAAGGTAACCAGAGTGGGAATATAGGGTTATAGTGGCTGGTAGCACATTCCGTGTCTTAGAGGCGCATATCGAGAGTGAGCATTGACCAATGCAGTCAAAAAAACATAAGTTCACACAGCGCAATGGAATAAAGGCAAAGAATAGGTGTAATGGCTAGAAAGTGAAATACTGAATAGAGTTTTGGATATTCTCTAATAAATTTTAGAAAGAGAAATAAAAAGCATCAATCTTTCTTATGAATTACAGAAAAATTGATAGACTTTACAACTGTAGGGTTGAAAAGGTGATAAATTACTACTAGGTGACCAGTCTCGAATGTCCTGCACTCTGAGAAGTCTGGACAGAGTCACTGAATAAGGAGGAGGTGATTGGGGTATTTAAAACTTATAGAAAATATAAAAGAATTAAACATAACCAATTACAAGATCAATCATTAATTTCTAATTAAATTTGGCAATAATCAATTGACCAAAGTGCCTAAGAAGGGTTCAGATCATAAGTGACAGATTTAGATTTTCAAAACCTGGAAGCGAAATCCACCGAGGGCATTCAGAAAGTTGGTGAGGAGTAGGTCCTAAAAAAAATGATGAGTTAGGGGAAGTAAAATATTTTATTTGTCAGTAGCTCAACAATTAAGCAAGTTAATAGTTTCATCAGGAAAATATTTAAAATTCTCCCTGATAAAATTCAAGTTTTGTGAAAATTGAACAATTAAGTGACAAAATCGATGTTAGTAGATATCAAGTTTGGTTGGCATGTTGGAGATGCCTGAAAGTTTACGAATATTAAAATTACAGTAAATTAAAAAGATAATTAATTTTATCTTGTTCAAAATTATGAAATAAAATAGTCTGTCATACCTACACTTAGAAATTTAACACCTTAAAGTTAAAGTTTGTTGGTTTAAGGCGTCATATAAAGCTATGTAGCTTCTCAAGAGGACGTCAGCGGGCATCACCCTCCACCGTGATGCCCGGTCCTGGCGGTAAGCTCCCTTAGTAAATAGTAAAAGCTTAAAAAAAATCCGGGCAAGGATTCGAACTGCCACCCGAACAAAAAACTGACCAATCGAATACCCGACTCATAATTGTTCACCCGGGTATAGAAGGGTACATGAAAAGAGCGATTATAGATATTAGCCCGAGATATTACGTCTTTCCTCACATGGACACTAGCGCAAAGTATGTGATAAATTAGACAAACTAATACTCAGCTTTTCTTAACTTTGCTGATACTAATAATCAAACATTAAATATTTAAGCAGTAATAATAACCCAGGGGAACAATTTTAATCGCGTTTTCTGGTGACTTAGATTTATATGCCAATTCTAATTTGTTTTATTCATGCTGATTTCAAATATATAATCCATTTTTATCTATATGCTATAGTTATTTTGTAATTTCTATTTTCTCAGTTCCCAGAAAACTGCCCTCCGGATGGACAAAGAGGGTGCTTGTAGAAAGCAAATACTTCACTGCACATAGTAGTAAGATAGTAGTAATAAGTGTTATTGTGCAAAATATTGACATTATTGTTTCTTTTTTCAGGTCTCATGTTAGAATGATGGTTTCTCAAGAGGAAATTGCGTTAATGATCCCGACACCTTCTGCTACATATGTGGCTTCTACATGCTACTTCGTCAAAGGCACAATATATCAAACTTTATGATCAGCATTTATAAGGCATATTTTTATGTTCCTCTTGGTGATAGGATAAGAAATGGGCCCCAAATGCCATTTGCCATAGTTGTGTGGAAAATCTTCGTGAGTGGACGAAAGGAAAGAGAAATGGTCTTCCTTTTGGTACCTCCATGGTTTTGCGAGAGCCAAAGGATCATGTATCGGACTTTTATTTTTGTCTAGTGAATACTAAGGGGATTAGGAAGAAAAGTCGGCACAAGATCGACCACCTCAACATTTCCTCGGCGATCCGGCCAGTAGCTCATTCTGAGTAGTGACCAGTTCCAATTTTTTAGTGGATATGTTTCCTCCGAGGATGAAAATGATGTAACTGATATGGACCTCCGTGGAATGGATTCAGATTCTGCAGATTCATCATTAGATCCTGAACAGTCATTAACTCCTAACTGTTTCAATCAAGAGGATTTGAATGATTCCACAGATGATTTGGCACTTTCCTAGAAAGCTGAAAAACTTTTAGCCTCCAGGTTGAGTGAAAGACATATGCTTAACAGGTCGGTATGGGTACATTTGTAAAGTATTTCTCTGAAGACAAACAATTTGTATACTGCAACGATGTTTCTGCTCTGTTTACCGAGTTGGGACTTGGCACCTATAGCCCTGTTGAGTGGAGACTATTTTTGGATAGCTCCAAGCGTAGCCTCAAGTGTGTCTTTTTGCATAATGGCAAGGGATTTGGTGCAGTTCCTCTTGGTCACTCTGTCCACCTGCGAGAAACTCACGATGACATAAAAATGGTCATGGATTTGGTTAATTACCCTTGACACAATTGGATCATATAGGTAGACCTTAAGATGGTCAACTTCTTCCTTGGCCAGCAAAAGGGATATACAAATTTTCCATGCTATATCTGTATGAGGGACAGTCAAGCCCGTAACAAACATTGGTTCCAGAAAGATTCGCTAGTTCGGAAAACTTTCGAAGCAGGAGTGCCAAACATTGTTAATGAGCCAATCGTAAATCGAAGGAAGATCGTTTTTCCTCAACTTCATCTCAACTTGGGATTGATGAAGCAGTATGTTAACGTGTTCAGCACTGACAGTGATTATTTTGAGTACATAGTATCTGCGTTTCCTACTTCATCATACGAAAAAATAAAAGCAGGAGTATTTGATGGTCCCCAAATCCGAAGACATCTGAGGGATTCTAGATTCGTGAACAACATGAATGAAAAAGAGAAGGCAGCCTGACTCTCCTTTTCTGCCCTTTTTCGTAACTTCTTGGGAAACCAAAAAAGCGCATAACTACGAGGATCTAGTTCCTAATATGCTATTAGCATATCGTAATCTGGGATGCAACATGAGTGTGAAGCTGCATTTCCTAAATAGTCACCTCGACCGATTCCCACAGATCTGGAAGCCGTGAGCGACGACCAAGGGGAATGCTTCCATCAGGATTTGATGACGAGCAAACAGCGCTACCAAGGTCAATGGTATAGACACATGAGGGCGGACTACTGCTAGACGATTAGACGAGATCAGCCAGAGAGGACTTACAAGAGAAATAGTAACAAACGCAAATTTTTGCCCAATTGAATTCAAGAAGAGGTCCTCCAGGCTGATGTACTGTGATTAATAAATTAGCATCTATTTGATTACCGTATTTGTAATCCTAATATATAATTAAAATTTCTTCTCATATGCAATATAATGTTCGCACAAAAAAACCTGCTTTATATAAATGACGCAAAAGGATGATTCAATGAGAAAATGAATATTATTGTATAATATTAGTTATTGATATTACGAAAAATCTGTAGCATTTAGAGAGAGAATCTGATTTCTGAATTCAGTATGCTCTAATTTGGTTTGGAAAATGTAGTTTTGTAAATTCATAAAATACATTATTCCCCAGTGTAATTATTAACAATTCTTCTGTTTTGTGACTTTAAAAGAAGAAATTTCTCGAATCAGATGAAGGTTACTTTTGACTAGAGAGGATTGGTACCAACAAAGATACTTGGGGAACACCAAATCTATCTAGACGAGGTCGCTCAGTGGTATACAATTATAAAGGTAGACTATGTTCTAATGAACATACATGTGGTAATTTAGATACATGTGTTTTTTTTTCGTTTTTCTCGAATTTGAAGCGCAATGGCAACGAGGCTGCATCACGGAGAATGTTGGAAGGGAGATATCTGTAAAGAAAGTTTTGAAGATTGAGTAAGTGAAGCTGTGCGGAAGATATACAGCATTAAATCTTGGAGGGTGGGCCCCTGCGGCCATTGGGGTTGGGAGAATACCTGAGTTTCAAGACGTCATTTCGCGTCACTTTGGGTGAGAACCCCAATGTGACTCATCTTAGAAGGGACTGCCCCCTTCCCCTTCAAGTGGCTAGGGATACCTCGTCACGAAAGGTAGACCTGGTTCTTGGGGCAGCTTCGTCCCTTAAAGAGGGCGGATGATTTAGGAGCGCATAATGCTCCCCCTCGAATAGAAGCGGGGGCACACACCAGTACGCGAAGGTGTGCACCACTCACCGCCTGCTCCTATGGCTAGAGGATGACCCTGGTCTATTTATCTTCCACCATCACATGTAATATCTTCTATCACATCGTTCTTTACACATCTCTATATAGTTTCTGAATGAGGCCACCTCGTTGCCATTGCACTTTAATTTCAAAGGAAAAATGATTGCTGATTGCCAAGTTAATATTAGCTCTCTGCCATTTTATTATTATTATTATTATCAGATCCAATAATCGCATATTCCAGAGTCAACTCAAATAGACTGACGGGCAACGCCTAAACAACAACAGCTATCATAAAAAAATATCAAAATATCTGATAGAAATATCCTTATTTGAATTATTATTTTTCATGTTAATATAATTAAATTATGACCTCTAATGGTTTTAATTTGGAAAATACAACAAACCATAGACATAAATAACCAAAACGTTGTTTAATTCGGAAAGTTCTTCCGAGAGACGAGTTTTTCGGCCCAATTCTTTTGATCAAATAATTAATTAATCACTTTTTAACCTCAAGAGGAAATATTAAACAATTACAGTTCATAAAAATTGCATTTAGGGGGTTGTAAGAGGTGGCTCTCAATCATAGTTAGAGGGTAGGCAACTGTAGATTTTGTAGTCGAAGGATCAAGTCACTTCTGCGATTCTCAAATCGGTCTGAATGTGACCCCGAAAGTTATCCTCAGATGTGAAACTTTCCTCTCGATTTTCTGACCACCAACTCACAGTGGTTTAGGGGCGACCTGAAAAAGAAAGCAAAAAGTGTATTTATTATGAAAAAACCATCCTTGGTACAAAATATTCTATATAAACGCTTAATGGAAAAATGAAATTTAATAGTTGAAGAACCTTTTCAATTTTTTAAAAATAATAATTTCATTATAAGAGAAGAAGTCGTTTCGATTTAATTTATTGCATTTCAATGTTAGAAATATTTGAAACGGTCAGCCTATATAGGGGAGGGAAGGGGGAAGCACACTAGGTAAGCTATAGTACGATTTCCACGAAGCATTTTTCAGTCTGTTTTCATCTTTCATTCTAGAGAAAACTTATTTCTACAACTGCAGCATCATTTGGGATGATTTTTCTTCTCCTCTATTAATCTATGGAAACCGAGTAGAAACACTGATTGAGCGAAGTTAAGCCTCTTGGGTGTGGTTAGTTGCAAGAAGGGGCCGTTCGGATCCCAAGTGAAGCAGCGAGGTAAGAGCAAAGAAACAATCGTCTTAGATTGATTTATTTGGACATAACTTAGAACAAATCGAGGGTAAAATATTTAACGCCTTTCCTTCTTGCATTCTCTGGTGTTTTTATATATGATTCTGATAGAAAGAAGAGAGAGAAAAGAGAGCAAGCAAAGAGTAAATGTGCAAATACATAGGAAAATAAAAAAAGGCAAATTCTCCTCCAGATGAAGCCATTTTCGCAAAACAAATATTCCGAAGTAGGCGGTGTAATGTAACGATGCTATTCAACCAAGTCAAAAAATATCTCTAAAAGTTTTTAATATCGAGAACAGAAATGAAAATAAGAATTTAAATTAAAACAAGCTTTGGAGAAAGGTTTTTGGGGATTTGAGATTAGAGAAACTTGTATTTCTGAGAAAAATTCGAGCACAAACAAAACAAAGTTTATGAATAGAAGTTTTTTTAATTTTCTCTCTCACATCTGGTAGCCGCCAACGAAGTCTATCTTCAGGCTAATTTAAGAAACCGACTTGGTAAAGCCAACAAATATAACAATGAGGAAGTAATTAATAATTTAAAAGAATAAAAATAATAAGAACACAGATGCCCATGAGACACCACACTCCGATCGGGATCTAATCGCGTAGTGCACAATTTAAAAAAAGCAATATTTAGGAGATGGTTATCATCCGCCACAACACTAAGAAATAACATGGTCAGCAGGAGCCAGGACTCAGTGCCAGGGAAAAAGTCCCCCTCCTACTCGTCAGACTACCAGGAAAGTTAACAAGCAAGAAGCTCATTCAGACTATGATAATCGACCGTTATTTAAAGATTTTATTGATTCCGTTAAGAGTAATACCCTAATAGTGGAAATAATATAAAAATAATGAAAAAGAACTTTCAAAACCATCTCCTAATGAGAAAAATCGGTCTATAATTGGTTTGTCCCCTTTTGTTCGATTTATTTTCATTTTAATATAGCTAAAAGCAATTGCCAAAGGTTATAGGAGCGGGATGTCGTCTGTCACCCAGTCCGAGATCACTCGAGCACTCTAACTTCACTTCTGATTGCGCTCGTCCCCCTCGCCCCCCTCGCCCCCACTAAGCTGAAACGAGTTTTCTGGGTCCTCGACATTAAATTAAAGCAGAAATTAGGCCAGAAAAGGCGAACGCTTCGCTTTTAATTAATTACGCGCCTAACAAAAAGCCTGCATCAATCAGTTATGTTAACGAGAACGTATGACTAAAGACTATGAACAAAATGAAAATAAATTATTGTTTGCAGCTTTAAATCACAGGGTCCAAAGAGGAAAGATTCCTTTCTTCATTATCAGGGAAATACGTCCGCACTTTTAACAGCTAGATCCGGAAAGTTAGATATTGCCATCTACGTGCAACTATTCATCGTTCACAAGTGCTAGCACATATATGCCACTGCATCTTTGTGACTATCATTAAATTTTAAAGTAGATCCTAGTAAAACAACAACAACAAGGTAAAATAAAGCACTAACAATGTTTCTATTCATCCTTCACAATAGTTAGTTTCAAAGAGTTAGGGAAATATTATTATTTCAGATACTTTGATTTGTTTAATTACTACCCGTTACGTGTAGATATGGGCTTTTTAAGTCTCTCTCCTCTACGATGATTTAGACCTAAATTCTCTTTTTCGAAAAGATATTCCTATCCGACTGAACTTCCAAAAGTTATAGGATATCATTATGGAAGTAATGTTGGGTAGGGCCAACGTACCACGCTGCCATGGAAATTCCATGAACTCAATCAGTTGTCATATGAGGTCTCGTGGCAGGGTCTGAAGATGAGTCAAGGTGCTTATGATAAAGCGATGTGAATTATTGGCCTTCAAAAGTGTCATCAAGGATGGGACTTTACATTTTTCCAAAGGTGTAAATTATTATGGTAAGTAAATATATAATGAGTCCTGTGACCATTATAATAAACCTCTTCTGTATGCATGTATTCAAACCTCTGTAGGTTATGCATTTTTTCCGTATTTTCTAGTTCATTTAAAACGCGAACGAATTTTGTCTCCGAAGTTCCACCTCCATGAGGTGGATCGCTCTTCCCTGGCCATAGAGTTAGAAGTCTCTATGGTTTATAGGTACTTGATAGAGCGAATAGGGAAATATTTTCGCTCTTTGTAACAGTAAACATTTGTTTCATATGTTGCATTCTTCTGGGTAAAATGATAAATGATGAACATTGGACGTGAAAACAGGAAAAAAGGATGGCCATGTCTCTGGAGCTATATGGAGAAACAAATACATAAAGATTTCCAAACAAATCCCTGTAAAGAAGCGGACGTTCCAGAAACAATACCAAGGATGTGAAGCCCTCCCCACATTATGCTCAGAGCAACTGGTCTAGAAGAAACTTATAGGGAGGTCCTGACTTTTCATTACCTGTCCTAACACCCCCACAAACAGCCATCCCCCTTCCTCTGTTTTGCCGTACCGATTCGCAAAACTTATTGACCGCTCCTCGTAGGAAGTCCCTCGATGGAGTAAATCTTTCTTAATGCCTTTTTTGTACCCCAGCACTTGGTTCATCATAGAGCCGCAATTCTCCCCTCGCTAGGATAAAAACAGATTTCCAGAGAAAAAATTAGCTTCTCATTTGAAAACCAATCGCGTTTCATTCTGAAATCCTCGAATCGTGAAGATTTATTACAAATTTGAAGCAAAAATCAGGGAAGTTTACCATTAATATAAATAATACAAATTTAACTATATTTCAGTTAAAAAATTAATAAAGTGACGATACGCCATTTTAACAGACAAAATTGGATTTTCTTTATCATGTCACTTATAGTTACCATATATTTACGAGTAGTTTAACCTTGAATTATTACATTTCCTTTTTACTTGTATTTTTAAAAATTACGCCTTTATGGAAAATAAACCATCTCTAAAATCACACAGCAAAGCTAAGCCATTGATAAACTAAAGGAGTTAAGATAAGCGGTTAAGGGACAGTCTTCATCTACACCATCGCGTTTCTATATGCAATAGACCAATCCAACAACCGTTAAAAGATGTCTCAATTTGGCATTTCATCTTTCACCTTTTTCCGTCGCAGGACACAGGATCGTCTTACCCACCCGTGGGGGCAGGCAATATCTTACAATAGTAAGGATAACTGCAATGTTTAATCTGTTTCTATGTGGTTAAGGTATCTACTTATTGCTATATGAACTGCAGACCATCACTGCATACATTCCAGTTTTCTTTACTCGAGTAAAGTTTACTAGGGAAAATAAATCATTATTTATCCCCCTCAGTTTATTGCTGTCGTATCTCTGCTGGGTCTTTACTAGAGATATCTTATCTTTACCAGCCGAATTTAGAGATGCCTATTTATAGTCTTTAAAGTTGACATAGCTTATCTTTACATGATCTAAGAATTCTAAACAAAACCCCTCTTTTCAAGGGTTTGACAACCAACGCCACCACCCTCTTTCAAACCTATCTAAGCGTGCAAAAAAAAAGAGAATAGAAAGAGAGAAAACAACAAAAAGCAAATAAATATAAAAGATAAGGTATCAAATGATTAATAAAGTTCATTATTCCAAGAGGTCTAAACTGGAACTAAATGATAAATGAAAGGTTTACTCTCAGCACTTTGTGACTTCGAATTGACATACAAAAGTACACTGAGACGGTCGTGCCTTTATTGGAGTTTCCATTATTCTGAGATTAGTGCTAAAAGAGTAAGGATGATATTCATTTTATTAAGAGAACGAATATTAAATACTATCCCTTGGTCAATATAATATTAGTCAACGTGTTAAGAGTAATTTCTTTTTATTTTAAGAACCCATCTGACGACTGCCTGCTTGAGGACTGTTACGAGAAAATTTATCAGTGTGCGGAGCAAATATTGTATAATATTATCTCATTTGGTCAATGATAAGCGACGAATTAAGGGTGGTGGCCTTAGCTTAAGGCTTCGTCATCTCGCCATACACTACAGCCCCTCCCCCTCCGACCAACTTATGGGCTACTTAATACCTTCCCAATTCTAAGCACCGTTGTCGATTTTAGCGAAGTTAAGCGACACTGAGTGTTATTATTCGCCTGTTGGAATCCCCATTCATCCCACTTTACAACTCATTCATTCTTTGAGGACACAAGTGGTTCGGATCCACCCCCCACGTCAAACTCTGAGTCCCAACTGTGCAATAAAAGCCCTCCCCCCCAAAAAAACACGCGTTCTACAACCCCCTCCCACTTTCTCTTAGTTCAGCCATTCGATTTTGTGGTTATTGCCAGAATCGGGTCCGGAGGCTGTGACCGAACCCTTCCTTTCCCGTACCCATAATAAGACTTAAGAGAAAATCCCTACAGTTCAATACCTTGGAGTGTCACTCATAAACACTCATTCTTGTGAATGGTTACTATTCCAAATTAGTATGTAACTTCCATGTGTTCTGTTCACGGTCCTCTATTCATGTTGTTCTGTGTCTTGTGTTTTGTCCCTTATTGATTGTAAAATGTTCTCATTTTCACTGACCCTCACTCTAGTTGCCTCTTTCTCTGTTCGTAAGATTTAAATTTTAGTTAGGTTAGGTTGACTGGTTAAGTTAAGCATCAATTTCACAAGCATCTTTGCCTCGTCCTGAAAAAATAATAATAAATTATTATTGCCATTATTTTAATAATAATTATTAGTATAGGCGCCCATCTCTTTCTTTTTTAAGATAATCTGATCGGCGTAATACTATATTTGGATACAAATAAACGATTCGGGGATATCTTCGTGGCCCAAGGGAGATCTATCCCTTCTCCCGTTAAGGGAGTCTGGGCGGATTTCGGAAACTTAAGAGGGATGTGATGTGTGCAATAAAGGTAAAGAAGAGAGAGCGGTATGATAATCAGGAGATCAAACATCAAGTATCCTATTCCGTTCTTCTTTTTTATCACTTACATATGTATCTTCACCACTTCCTTGATTTCCTATACCTCTTCTTATTTTCACATAACCTAACTTTTGCACTTTTAAGAAACTGTCCACCAAAACACTTCGCTGGAGATTCCCTCGCTAGTTAAGGATCCTTAGTTCTATTATTTAAAATATTAATCATAATAACGGCTGAAGGGGTTGACCAGGCAACACTACTTCCTCTCCCCTACCTTCTATCGCCTCCGCATCGTTCAAATTATACGAGTGAAAACAGTGATTCACACCTAAAGCGAAGTTAAGCAACAGTGAGTGATGTTAGTGTTTAGATGGAAATTCTGAATTGGGTCGAATGTCCGGTGGAGGCTTCCTCATTGAGCCTCCCAAAGTTCGAATCCCACTTTACACATTAGGTCATGACTGTGAAAAGCGTCGAACGGGGGTAGATTTTTCTTATGTTTCGTGCATCACTTTTTATTCAAATATTTTTTTTAATTATTTCCTTTCTTCAAATTTTATTTTTAATTTTGTTTATCATTCTTTACCTTATCATATTTTTTTTGCCCTTCTAAATTTAAAATTTTAATTGTAATTTTTCGTATATATCAAAATTTTAATCTCATCTTCTAAATTTCGAATTTTTACTCTCACTTTCTTAAATTTATTTTTTTATTATTTGAAATTTTCAAATTCTTTAATTATTATTTCCATTTTGATTGTTTTTCTTTTTCAAATTTATTTTTTTTATTCTTACATTTTTCATTTTGAAATTAAATTCTTATATTGCAAATTGCAAATTTTTATGGAAATATGCCGAATTTCATATATTTCTTATTTTTTATTTTCCAAATTTCAATTTTTTTCTTAATTAAAAATTTCATTTTTATTCTTATCATCCGAATTTCAAAATTTTATTAGCATTTTCTAAAAATTTATTCTTTTCCCATTTTTAAAATTTACATTTTATTCGTAATTTAGGAATTTTGAACTTGTATTCATATTTTCGAAATTTTATATTCCTAGGCTCATTTGATAAATTTCATTATTTCCTCAATTTTCAAATTTCAATTGTTTATTCTTAATGAACAAATTTTCATTTCCTAACTTTGGAATTTTCCTGAGTAAAATTCTAGCATAAACTGACTTGAATTTCACATATTAAAAGTTAATGAAGTAAACAAAAAATAACCTATTATATTAAATTGTAAAAGAACAAAAAAAAAACGAAAACAAATCAAAATGAACAAAGTGACTAACCTTTATCGTGGGAGTTGAGAAATCAACTAACTAAACATATAAACCTACTAACGAAATTTGTTCGGTTGGTCGGTTGATGTGTTGGTTGGTTATATTGTGAATAGTTTAATTGAGGAGAAGTAATTATTTAGGTTTGGATTTATTTTATTGATATATAGTGACTCTAAGATTTTCAAATCGAGAGAAGTTAAGGCTGAAGATAATATAGTAAATGAATTAGAATTAAGAGGATGATGGTGATACTCTGAATGTTGCCTGATGGAAGAGGCTTCAGGTTCAGAAATGGGAATACCAGTCCGATAAGACATACCCAAGTGCTTCGCGATCCTGCATTTGAGTTGTAAGCCAGTTTGGCCTACATAAAGACTGTGGTAGGTCGTACTTTTATAATTATTTTAACTTACCTTCTTCCGCATTTTTAGCTATTATTTAATCCATTCTTTTAACTGTTATCAATTAATTTTCCTTTCCCTTCTCATTAGTCGACATAATCGCTGCCGATGGTCCTAGTAACGGTCTGAAACGTCCGACCAATAAATGACTAGTGTAATCACCTGGGTCTTCATACTCCTGCTACATATATATCTATATATATATATATAATAATGATAATTGATTTCTTCCTTGGGAATCTGATATGTAGCAGGAATATGAAGACCTAGGTGATTATACTAATCATTTATTGTCCAGACGTTTCGGACCTTTACTAGGACCATCTTCAGCGACTATATCGTCTAATGAGAAGGGGAAGGAACATTAATTGATAACAGTAAAAAGAATGCATTAAAAAAAAAGCGGAAGAAGGCAAGTTAAAATAATAAAATTGACAATAATTAAAATTAAAGTAAAAAAATAATAATATATAGAATTAAATAGTATTACCCAGTGGTATTTAAAAAAATAATAGAAAGTGAAATTATAACAAACTGACTTGATTATCACAAATTAAAAGTTACTGAAGTATACAAAATATAACCAATTATATTAAATTGTAAAAACACACAAAAAATAGACAAAAAACCCGAAAACAAATCAGAATGAACAAAGGGACTGACCTTTAACATGGGAGTTGAGAAATCAACTAACTAAACATATAAAATTACTGACGAAATTTATTCGGTTGGTTGGTTGGCTAGTTAATCTATTAAGGTGTTGATTGGTTATATTGTGAACAATTTAATTGAGAAGGCGTAATTATAAAGGTTTGGATTTATTTTAATGATATATAGTGACGCTAAGATTCTCAAATCGAGAGAAGTTAAGGCTCTAGATAATATAGTAAATGAATTAGAATTAAGAGGATGATGGTGACACTCTGAATGTTGCCTGATGGAAAAGGCTTCAGGTTTAGAAATGGGAATACCAGTCCTATGAGACAAACCCAAGTGCTTTGCGATCCTGCAGTTGAATTGTAAGCCAGTTTGGCCTACATAGCGACTGTGGCAGGTCCTACATGTATAATTGTAAATTATACAGGATCGCAAGCCCAAAGGGATTGGCTCATTATGGAGAAAAAAGAATTTAACGATACAGGGTTGGAGTTTATACAAATGAATTGGCATTGAGGGTAATGGTTGTTGAGGGTAGAGAGAAGGAGTTTGTTAAACTCGACCAGTAAGCATCCAAATTTTTCTCCAAAATATACTATCCTCGACCCTTACTTACTACTGTTTCTAAACAGAAACCTTTCATTAAGCTACCCTATCTCGAGCATTTGACATCAGAGTTCCTCAATTATGGCTTCACAGAAATAGAGGACGAAGGGCAAACGAAACCTGGATGTATCCTCTGTATGAGAGTACTCACTGCGAGTCTTTGAAAAAGAATGAACTGAAGAAACACTTGGATTAGGTTCATTCACATCTGTCTTGCCATCCACAGGAAAAATTTGAAAATCTGGAAAAAACAGTCAAAAGACAGAGATTGGAAAATAACAAGAATGCAACATTTGACTAACGTTCAGCAGCAATAGCTAGTTTTGAAGTGCCATTGTTGGTTCTCGAAACAACAAACCACATAATATTGGTAAAGACTTAATCAAACCGGCGGCTATTCAAATGGCAGAAATAATGTGTGGGCAGAAAGTAGCTAAACAACTGAATACAGTGCCATGGTCCGCAAGAGTTATTAAAGAAAGTATTTCCATTTCGGCAGAAAATGTGAGAGAACAAGTGATTTCTTCAGTAAAAAAGAGTAAAGAATTTGATATTCAACTTGATGAGACTACAGATGTCAGTAGCAATTCGCAGGTGATAGTATACATTTAAAACAGGGGTTCTGATGAAATTGAAGAAGAAATGTTGGTAGGTTCTCCTCTTGAGTTGAGAACTCGTGGTATTGATGTGTTCAATAATGTTGATGCATACTTCAAAAAATAAAGTGCTGATTTAAAGTGCGATAATTGTATTGCAGTATCAGTTCATGGAGCTCCTGCCATGCTTGGTCACGTCACTGGTTTTGTGGCTTTAACCAAACAACACAATCCAAATATTCATGTCATCCATTGTATGATACATCGATAGGCATTAGTTGTCAAGGATTTGGAACCAGAATTGGAAGCTTTGTTGAATGATGTAATTAAGATTGAGGATGCTTCGTTATTTATGTGAGGATGAAGAGGCTGAATATTCAACCCCTGTTTTCCATACGGAAGTGAGGTAGCTTTCACGTGAAAATGTCCTAAATAGAGTGTGGGCTCTTAAAACCGAACTTGAAATATTTCTTACTGATCAGAAACACACACTTGCAGAGAATTTCATAAAATCAACCTGGCTAGCTCTTTTTGCATACTTAGCTGACATTTTTGGGCATGTAAATGCGCTGAACAAGGAATTGCAAGGAAGGAAAATCAATCTCACCTTAGCAAGGAAAAAGATTTCAGCATTTGTATTAAAGCTTCAGTATTAAAGACAAAAAGTATATGCCAATAATATTGCTGTCTTTCCAAACCTGGCAGAGTTTTTGGAAGAATGTGAAGACTACAGTCTTAGTGACATGAATGAATCAGTCACAAGGCACCTGACCAAACTTAGGAATAGGTTCTGTGACTACTTTCCAGAGTTTGGTTCACATACTGTCAGCTGAGTTGTAAATCCCATCAAATGTGAAGTGGCTGATTTGCCTGAAGAGCCTAAAAGATTGGCAGAAGAGCTTATTGAACTACGTTCTAACAGTGAAACAAGCATGGAATTTGAGACCAAGGATGACCTCTCAGGTTTTTGGATGTCAAAAGCTGCAAAGGCTTATAAAACTGCACATTTGGAAGCAACTAAAAGGCTGCTACCTTTTGCAATAACCTACCTTTGCAAACAAGGTTTTGCTACCCTTGTAAATATAAAAACAAAATACAAAAACTGGTTGGATCCTGAAGACAGCATTAAAGTACTGTAGCAGTGACATCTAAAATCCCTGATATTGAAATTGTTGTATCAAAGATGAAACAGTATCATTTTTCCAAAGCCTGCGGGAGGTGATATATTCAAGTTTTCAATAATTTTTTCATTAGTTTTATTTGTGTACCATTCTCATGCCAGAAAGGGTAAACATTTTTCCCCCATAAGAGTGTATTCAATAACATTTTCCTATTTTGGAGGGGACGAATTTTAAATACATGATAGTGACATAGTTAATAATTTTTTCTTGTTTGCTATTTGCATGCCAAAAGGACGGACTGTTATTTCCTAATGATAGATCAAATAAAAAATTAAACATTATCCCGATATAAACCTTTTTGTTTCTTTATTATCAATAATTTTTATAAGTAAATAGGTTTGTCCCCCAGAGTACTTCAAAGTCAGGGGTAAATTTATTTTACTACAAATTCTTTTAGGGTAACACCCAAAAAGGTTTCCCAACCCCTGCTAAAAGGTAAAAATAGGAGGATTGTATTTCTTGGTCAAAATCCTTTCTGGTCAAAAGTTCTTTTCAGAATCCTCATTGGGCCTTGAACATTCTGGCCCTACCGAAACTTAAACGGGGAAGATCCTAAGGTGCGATGAGGGATTTCCCTAAAGGCAAACAGCGCCACAGGCAAATAACGGTGCTACTCATGGGGCTGCTCTGCACACAACCTCTTTAGGATTGATTTGAGAGTACCGTTTAGCATCTTAAAAATCCAGTTTCCTGCGGGGTGGTAAGGGGCGGTAAACAGTGGCTTTACCATTATGAGTTTGCCTACATATCCCATTAATTCGGAAGTAAATTGTCCTCCCCGATCGGAAAATATCTCCTTCGGCAACAAGAGTCTCAACAAGGAGATTCTGCTATCTTTTGTAGTGAGAAAGACTCAGGGAACCGAGTGGCAAAATCAACGAAGGTAAGAGCAAAACGGTGGCACTCACTAGACGGGAGTCAAATCAGGCTAATAAGGTTGATTGTCACTCGGAAGATGGGTTCTGTTATAATGGTTCCCTTCTGTCAATATGTGGACCTGAAGCGTCATTTGGCAGCCGTCTTTTGACAGATGTTACAAGATCGACAGTAGTTTAAAATGTAATCGGTCGCACCGGTCCAATAAAAATATTTAAAAATCCTCTGAGCGGTCTTAGTGTGACCAAAGTGACCGGAAAATAGGTTATCATGGGGCTCTTTAAAATGAGGGGGACGTGAGATCAGGAAACACATAATACTTGGGCCTTGCAATTATCCCTTTCGGCACCCACGCGATACAAAAGGTTATCTTTGACAAGGTAGACTACCTTGTTTCCACGGATGGTTTCTTACACCTTATCTTGTGCCTTTACCCAGAGGGAGCGAAGTAAGTTACAGTCCATTCGTTATGTCGCTGAACACTGAATCACAGGGTGTTTTAAGCGAGGCAGGCATCTGGGAACGCGTAACCACGGGTTGAGAGACATGGGTGGGTATACCCGGGGCTATTGTCCAATCAGAGCGGAACAGAAATTGATGGGGCGGCTAAGAATGCACATTTAATATAATACTTAACAATGGAGAACTTGTTCGCTCGTTCCAGGTATTCGTGTACTACCGCAAATCTGTCGTGATTCTGGGCTACAGAGGCAGTAGCTTGTCAGTCACCAAGATACATGTACACCCTATATCTCGAACAAGGGTAGAGACCCGGATGCTGTGCACGGCTCCGGTCTCGAACTTAAGACTTCCAGGGGAGCTCTTTTCAAACATAAAATTAACGTAGTGGCCAGCGGAACTCGATGCGGTCGAAGAGAAAGAAGTTTTTGCTTGAAACGATGGTAGTACGGGGGTAGCACTAATTTGGTGGACTTGATAGAGAGTAGCGCTACGTAGTTATGAGTTCTGACGGCAGTTCCTCCGCAAATGGTGCTCGACACCGCAAGAATAACATACTTTTCGCCTCCTGGGGAAGCACGACAGTGGGAGATTGGATGAGAAGGGTTTTACGTCACGATGTTCTGATGAAGAGAAGTTTGGGGGTTTCACGGGACTAATTACTTTTACGGACTTTGTTACATTAAAGGGAGAAATTATCAACTTGGCACTTTTTGGTCTGGGGGCGGACGGTTTGTGCTTTCTTCCTTCCTTACGGTAGTAGTTATGGCCCACAGCGAAGAAGTCCTCCTCTTCGATACACTCGTTAAAGGTGTAACACCTTCAGTTCTTCCCGAACGATCTTATTTCCGAGGGGAGCGATGCCAACAGCTGGTCTTAAAGGATGAAGTCGACTAGAGCTACAAAACCATGGGGAATCTTAGACGAGTCTAACCGTAAATCAAGATATACGAGAGGTAGGCAATAAGTTTTGCACTTCGAAAATAAGGAAAGGAAATATGAGGAAAAGTGTTTTATTATTTTTCAATATAACTACCCTCGACTTCAATGCACTTGCGCCACTTGTCCCTGAGGCTTCGAATTCCCGACATCCAGAAATCTTCCGACTGCTGTTCAATCCACTCCTGGATGGCGAGCTGGACATCTTCATCGTCCCAAATCGGCGTCCACGCAGTGCAGCCTTGAGCTAGTATAATTAACAGCAGTCAAGAGGGGCCAGATCTGGACTGTAGGGGGATAGTTGAGCTTTTCGAATCTGCACTCGTGCAGGACAGCTTGTGCAACTCTGGCCTTGTGTACAGGGGCATTGTCGTGGAGAAGCAGGACACCGCGTGTCAACTTGCCGAGCCGCTTCTTACGGATGCACTTCTTTAACCCAGGCAGTTCCTCGACGTAATATTGGCCTGTGATGGTTCTTGCACGAGGGGAATAGTCCGCCATCAACACTTCCTCAGAATTCCAGAAGATAGTGGCCATGATCTTCCCAGCTGAGGGTTGGGTCCGGAACTTGATGGGAGTTGGAGAGCCCCTGTGCTTCTAGGCCATGATTTCAAGCTTGGTCTCGGGATACCAGTGATGGACCCACGTTTCATCACCTGTCACTTTGCGTGACTAGAATCTCGCATGCTCTTGGTTGTACAGGAACAGCAGCTTCTCCGAATTTTGACGACGTCGGAGTCGATCATGCAGCGTCAGGTTTCGTGAGGTTTCTATAGACCCAACGGGTAGAGGCCTTGGTCATAGCCAAATTGTCGTGGAGGATGTTGATAACACTTCCATGTGATATTCCAAGTTCTTGCTCGATTTCTTCGACGTTCACCCGTCGATTTTCGAAGATCATCCTCTCCACACGGGCCACATTGTCCTCGTTGGTCACGTCTGTCGGGCGTTCTGGACGCGGGTCATCTTCAAGCGACTCACGACCATGACAGAACTCCCTATTCCAGCGAGCAATGGTTGCATAGGAAAGGGCAGTGTCGGTGTACACTTCCACCATGCGTTCATGGATCTCTTTTGCATTCTTGCCTTTCTTGGTCAAAAATTTGATCACTGTGCGGTGCTCAACCTTCTCCATTGTTGAAAAATTTGTGACTGATGATCTGCGATCAGCTGGAGGCTAATCACCAGACGAGAAGGGGGAAAGTAGATTCTTAAACGAGTGCGTGCAAATTAATTCAACAAAGAGAGTGCAGTTGGCCGTTAGGTTTGCTTATGGCTCGCCTACTGGTTCTGGGTAGAGAAAGGTGAAGAACAAAAATATCTTTACTATTTACCTACAAATACAATACACATATAAATAAGATTTATCTCACAAATGACAGTTATGGAGTTTAAGAATTCGGGGAACCGGTTAAGTCACGAGAGCCTACAAGCTGCAGCTGGCTGGCAGACGTACACACGTACAAAGATCGGGATGTCGGGATACAAATCCCTAAATGTCATAAGCATCGCTTTAGACGTAGTGGTGTGGGTGGGGATTACAATCGTAAGTTTAACCTCTAGAATGACGTCTAAGGGAGTATTCTCACTGAAACGAGAACATAGACAAATCGAAGAATAGCCAATGAACTGGGGCTGACTTCCTTCGGGGAGGGGGGGGGGGGGCTTCTTGCTTTCGTACTCGCGAGTGAACGGAACGGAACGGAGTCGAGTTGAGAAGTTGAAGTGTCTCGTACTACGTGGTGGACCTATACAAAATTTGGCACCTTGGAGACTAGGTTGATATGTGCGCCAACCGGAAGCGCTTTGCCTCATGAGCTGGAATGGTTTTTCCATATCAGAGATAGCCGTGGGAATGGGGACTTTAAGCGAGGTTTTCGATATCGCTCGGGCGGAACGCAACAAGTTCTCCGCTCTCTCGGTTGTCCAAGCGTCTGCTTCATCACTGAGAGTAGATGAATTCTCCCACGATGAGACTTGGCATTCTTCAACGTAGCAGGGCCTTTGTTCTTGGTGGTGAAATATTCCCTCCTTCCGAGGGATTCATTACATTGATTTAGTTTAGCTCTATGTTGTAGTCTGCTATTACTACTTTCTTCTTCATATTTTGCGTATTACAGAGCTAATGTTTTCACGAAGAATTTCTCTAGACCATATTTATGCTAACTCCTTTTCCTGAATCGTATTAAAAATGCTATATAGGTCACTTTCTTTAAAAAATTATTATTCATCGATGAATTTTAAATCATGTTTACCTGACTTTATTTCCTCCTTCAATACAAGTTTTCCTGCTCAACATTTTTCTAGGGTGGGTGTCGTATGATTGTATATTAACATTCTCTACTTCCTTTTGAACGATCTAGAGATATTTTATCAGATTTCAGTATTTTTAAATCTTTTGTATTTTGATATTGACGCATTCTTTTTCTTAAGACTCTAGTGGAATCTCAATCACGCGTCAAAGTGCTTTACAAAGGGTCGTTCAAATCACATTTCTTAAGCCGATTCTCATATATCGGTGAATCTTTGATGAAACAAAATTTATATTTTACTCCTAATTCACTTCAATTTTTATGTGTGTTATCAAACACCCATAGACATGTGTGTAATTTTTTATGCACGCATTGCACGCCTCTTTTTGGAAGGGCGTGATGTGTCAAGCATATCGCAATTCAGCAACTGTCAATATCTCTTTTGCTTAGAGGAGCCTCGGCTTTGATTAATTTAAATGAGCTTTGTTCAAGGGAGAAGTGAGAATTGAAAAATTCGTTAAACAAAGACCTTCGTTCACCATTGGGCGGAATAATGTTTGAAAATGTGTAACGCTGCCTTGCGTTTTGCATTTGCACATTTGTTATGTATATATTTTTCCGGGGTTTCGAATGTGGTCGCCAGGCCCTTAAATTCAGAGATATGGGATCAAGCGAAGAGAAATATCTACGATAATAAAGGTGTGATTATCTTGGTTAATTTGGTGATATCTCATTTTTATTAACCGTCGTTGGCCCTTGTAGGCTCTACTTTGTCAAATTTAGTGACAATGTTCACTTGGACAATTTTGTGACTGTTACAAACTTTAGTGGTTTTTGAGACTTGTGTTGAATCTAACTATTCCAGCTTTGTTATCTTTTCCTATCTCCATTTTTTCTGTTCTGTTTATTGTCATTTTTTCATATACTGTTAATGCATTTAGATCATCATTCTCGAAATGAAAGCGCAGTTTAAAATAATAAATGTAGGCTTGGATTTTCATTTACTGTAGAGCGGCGATTGATGCTACCTGCATCCAAGAAGGGCGAGAGATGCTACTTTCATCCGAGAGGGGCGAGTGATGCCAACTGCATTCGAGAGCGGCGAGAGATGCTACCTTTATTCGAGAGCGGCGAGTGATGCTACCTGCATCCGAGAGCGGCGAGTGGTGCGACCTGATTTCGAGAGTGAGTAGCGAAAGGGTGTTTTGTATATCCCCCTGTGTTAGGGTATTCAATTCTTACATGTGTACATATAACTGATTCTTCAGCATTTTTGGCCTCTACTTGACTGTCAATGTTGAAAATTTGGCAAGGGGAGGGATACGCCTCTGCCTAAGTAGCGTAAAAATCAGGAAGTTAATTGTAATCACGCACAGGTGTAATAAAATGTAACGACCCAAGGCGAATACCTCGAAGGATAATCCTCACTATCGTCCTATCTCTATAATATATAGGAGAGCCTTATTCCCTACATGTGTGCATCAGGGTCACTTATGACGACACGTGGATGAGCCCAATAGGGATATAGCTCTCTGTTTCTTTCCCTAGAACCTACTTATTATTGATGGGTTGTCAGATGTTTGTGTATGACACGATCCTTCCCTTTTCGTAGGGTCTAGCCAATTGCGGAAAAGAATGAAAGGAGGTCATAGAGAACAAATTGCAAAAAGTAAAACAGTAACTGGAGATTAAAAGCACTCTTTCAGCAAACTTCCCAACCCTAAATTGTCGGGACAGAACAGTTAATTTAAAAGCAACAAGAGACTAATTGTCAAAAAACCAGAACGTTAAAGGATCACGACTGATTTTTTCAATGTAATAATTGAATCTCTTTGAAGGTCTCCATAAAGGTATGATGAGCTTGACCGCTACCGCCCTCCGTAGACGCCTTTTAAAACTACTCAGGAGTGGAGGATTCCCCCAGTCCTGGTTGGGATCAATCATATCCTACTTTGGATCAATCATGTCCTGGTTTGGATTAATGATTTTAAAATGCTCCTTTTGGTTTAGGATATTTTTTGTAATAATTACTAAATAAAATGAAATTCCTAATCTAATGTTATGCTCCTTGAAAATAGCTCTTCAGAGGTAAGGTTGGGTGTGCGTAACCACTGGCTTGTTTCCGAGGCCACGATTTTTCTTGTGGCTTCCAAGAGGTCCACTTCTGGCTCCCATTAGTTATCATTTTCTCATTTTCAAACTCCAAATCAAGTGAAGGAGACAACGATTAGGTAATCTACTGGTGGGATCTGGGTGAAACTACCAAAGTGGAATATTCAAGAGTTGGTATGAGGTGAAGTGATATCAGTTTATGCAAGACACAGAAGTTGCCAAAGTGCACTAACTCTATTTGTTCCTTAAAAGAAGTCTATTTAGCAACAGAATTTAAAAATAAGTGATCTAGTAGCACAATGTATAGTAGCTTTATGAGATTATAGGTGTTTGTTTTCTCATTTCCCTCTTCTTATATCCCTTATTTATCTTAGTTTAGAGACAAATTGTACCAGCAACAAAACCCCGAAACCCAAGAAACTAAAGTAATTTTTTATTTAGTCCCTTTTCACCTAGCAAAAAATGAAGGAAAAAATGCGAGTTGAAAGGTAGTGTTGGTTTTCAGCCAAGTAGAAAAACTGGTAAGAGTTAATGGATCATATTGGGTGTGGGGACTTGAATAGAAGGGATTTTAAACTAGAATCTAAAAAAAATTTTTAGAAAATCATTCTGAATTATAATGAACTCTTAATTCTAAGTGAGTTGCTGGGACCCCAAATATTGATTCTATGAAGTGGTGGGGGAAAATCACATGAAAGAAAAATGAAGAAAATGAAATTGCAATTGCTAATGTAGACGCTATATAAATGACTGAGGAAGGAAAAGAGTGGAAATAACAAAGAGAAAGAATAATTATTGTGTAATTGAAGTAATTAGTGACGAAAGTGATCAAACACCATAAATTGCACGGTTTAAATGATTGAATTCTTTCATTATTACTTTTTTGGTCTCTTAAATTATTATAATCATTTATAATAAACTTCCAACAGGCTACTATGAAAAATCCCCGGATTCAAATAATTGTTATTGCTTTTTATAACGGTTATATATATATAAAATAAAATAATAGATAGTAAAACTTGTTTTAAACATGAAGGTGTTCGTAATATTTACTACATACCTCGTTCCCAACACGACTCTTCAATTAACGTCAGTAATGGTAGCCGAGGAATGATGTAACACATGCATGTACTCAGAATGACATCCCGTGAGACAGGTCATTGCAGCAATGAATGAGTGCAAGCAAAGTCCCCCGATCCTTTATATAGACAGGACACTTGGTAGGACACAAACGATAAGTAATAATAAGAAGTGCAAAGAACAGAGACGACCTAAATTAAATTCTAACGCCCTAAAATTGCAACTCGATACACATGAAGATATAGCCAGAATCTAACCCACAAATATACACACATAAAAAAGAAAACATTTAAATACGAGAAAGAAAAAATGGGGAAGTATAATCGGGATAGGTTGTCATAGTTAATGGCATCAAGACCATCAAAAACTTAACCTTAGTTTAATGATTGTGATGTCATCTTGATAATAATAAACAAAATTGGGGTTTTATTGATATGAATAGACACAAAATTTCCTCAACGTAAACTAAGGTTTGTTTATATTAAAAATTAGTCTGTAGTCTCATATTTATGCCTCAATTTAATTGTTTTTTTTTGGGGGGGGGGCTCATTGAAATGTCGCCAATATCCTCCTTTTATTTTTATTTTTTTAAATTGTACTAGTGAAAATCTTTAAAATTGACCTGTTTAGGCTTATGTCCGTAAATTCCCCGCGCTTAGCTCAGATTTACGTTTTTTTTGTGTGTACACCTGTCGTAGCAGGTCAGAATTTCCCTAGACTCTTGATAATTCTAGTTTGACGGGTAGGATGATCCTTTCATACGCAACTAATCTGTAAAGCATCATCTTTTGGTTGAAAGAAGTGTGAGGGAATCCCACGTAGAATTTCTTGTCCAGCACGGAACTTACTTGCGCTGTAGAAGTTACTTTTAGGCTTAAATTGGTAAGCTAACCCCCCCCCCCTTCCAAAAGTGGTAGCCTCTAGATGCGTCTACCACGACTCACCTTTACACGGGCTAGAATAGGCTCGGCAAGAAGATTCAAGGCCATTCGAGAGTAGAGCTGTTTCCCACTAAACCCCCCTCGTGGGGAGAGCCTCACACATATATATTGTTCGCTTCACATGAGACAAACACAGAATTGAGAACTCTCGCTCGGACCCAAGAAGATTCCCTCTAGTTCTAAGTCAGGTGCTAACAACAAAGCAATGTGACAGCTGAACTATTTGTGTGTTTGAATTAGCCCCAGCCAGTGCGGTAATTCCAGTTAACGATCGCCCCCGAGTGATTTATCCGACTTCTGTCATGAACTCCTGTCAAAGCCCTCCTCGTCCCCCCCTCGTTTTCGAGTGGCCGAAATACACTCCCCTGGACCGAAAGTTACCGCCCTCTTTTTTTAGGAGAACCGTCATCACTTTAACATCCCGCTCAGAAGTTCCGAGCGGCCTCACCTCACGTGTAGAAAGAAGACATTTGTAAGCCAACCCCTCTTCCCCTTCAGTAACCCCCCCTTTGAATAGTCTTCTCCTGTAATACCTTAAGTTTTAACTTCATAGTCTGATTTATAACTACAATTCCTCCCTTCGTTTACTGATGTAATTTTGCCCATTAATTCTCTGAGATAATTTTGCCTATCAATTCTCTCATTATTTTTATGTCAATAAAATTATATTTTTGTTCATGCCTCTTTAAATAACCTTGAGCTTTGCCAGTGTCCCTAATTTACCTGACCTCGTTGCACTTTTTCTCGCTACTCAGCCCGTCTAAACTGGTGGTTTTCCGTCCCTTCGTCGGTTCGCCTGTAAGTTATTGGTCCCTCCCCCATACATATAATATGGTATCGATGTAATATACTGTCATACCACGACACCAATATTTCCCAAACAATTGATGCTAAGCTCATGGGGGTCAAATTTAAAGCTTGAATAATTTCATTTACTTTGAGAATGGTATAAACTTTCAGTATTTGACGTCATTAGGATTCTTTTTTGTGTGAAGTGTAGGATATGATAACAAGTGACCATAGAGATATTCAGATGAACAATAAGCGCGAGCGAAAATTTTCCCAACAAATTTAAATAAAAATTGCCGGCAGTAGTTAATTAGAAAAGAAATAAAGGAAATTTATGCCGGGGAAAAATGAGAAGAGGCAGGAAAGAAATTAAAGCCCGAGTTTTAAACAGAAGAATTATTAATTATAATTAATCTCTCCCAAAATAACTCGAGTCTGATTAATTAGCGTAAATGGCTTTTTGAATTGGTTACAAGGAAAGAGAGTACCCTAGGAGACCTTACGGACCATTCAAAGTTGATTTTGTCTTTCTTCAGCGATAGCTCCAAATGTGAATAGGATGAATTGGGTTCAATTTTGGTATTTTAAAAATCTTCCCTCACCAACTTGACTTCGAGTACGGAGTCAATTACCAAATGTACATTCATATCAACTATTAATTGTCTCCCATAGCATACATTATAATTCCTTTTTATTTTATTATGATGTGCTCCTCATGCGGACCGAAAAACGAACAGGGTAAGAGAAGGAAGAAAGGGAGAAATTCAACAATAGTCTAAATTATAATAATAAATATTAAAACTTAAGTCCAATAAAATATCAAGAATTAAAGGCCAAAAACAAGACAAGCTTGGGTGACCAGGTGCCCCCGGGATGCCCCTTTATACCAGGGATCCAAGCAAGGGAGCAACGATTTGAAATGATATGATGAAGGAGTCCTCATGCGGAAGCGCTCCCCTCCTTACCCACAGATCGATGGGAGGCGGTAGCGATTCCCGTCGTCCACCGGTCTAGGGTACCCAGCTAAAGCGTGAGCTACAGTCCTGAGTACAAAGGAATCATCGCAGAAAGGTTAAGGGGATTAGCCCATCAGATGGTGCTCCCTCCATCGAATGTATCCGATTCGGAGGCGATAAAAATAATTTTATATCATTGAGGCATCGGGGCATAATTTCACGGGAAATGTCGGTACCGATGGAAGGGCCTATAAATTTCCCGGCACCGTCACCCATCTTCTTTGCCGCGCAGCCGTAAGGGCTGATCATATCCTGACTTTGCATTTACTGAAGGGAAGGGCCAAACAGACGTCCATGCCCCCTCCTTAAATAACGTTATCCTACTCATGGGTAGCAAGGGTGGAGCTGGCGTAACCAGTAAGGGCACTTGCAGCTCACAAGGAAAAGGTCAATGCAATTACAACCGCATTTAATTCAACTTTTAATATCAATAATAAATAAGGAAATACTTCTTCTCATTTCTCATTTGTGCTAGTCAACGGACTTGACCAATGGATGGTTGCCTTTTAAAGTTTATTAAAAACTTTATCTCTTTCTAATTACGAGTCAAAAGCAGAAGACTCAATTGAACCTTTTGCAAATTGCAAATTAAAACAATGTTTCTAGTTTATGAAGGAAAGCAGAATTGAATCTAAGTTTTAAGTAATTAATTCGAAAGTATTAGGTTGGAAACAAAGTTCTCGCACATGTTTTAATGACAATGATTTACTACAAAACATTTCAGCAAAGGAAACATATCAATGACCAATTTAATTACAGTTATTTTCGAGCAGTGATTCCCACGGCGGGATAAATCATGGCTTCATTTGTTGTAAAATTTTAACTGCCTTGCTATACTAGAAACCCCCGCATGCAGTTTACATTTCTTAAGCATTTGCAAATGTTTTGACATTTAAGAAGCTCTGCAGTGCCCGGAATTGATTTAGCCTGTTGGCGCCAGGTCTGGCGAGGTCCAGGAGTTTTGCAAGAGTATGTAACGTGTGGTCTGGCGTTATCATGAACAAACGTGACCTAAGTCAATTCTGGTTGTTTCGGTGAAATTGCATCTGCCACTTGTTGGAGTTGTTGATACGATAATTGAGCATCCATTTTACTGATTGCTTTCCAAACTTGCCAAGTAAATCATTTCCTCCACATCGCACCATACACAAACTATAAACATCTTTTGATGTATGTCAGTCTTTGCCCTAAATTGTGCAGTTAGATTTTTGTCTTTCTAATTTTCTTTGCGTTCCATGTTCAAGTGTAGACACAGTTTCACATCTGCAGTAATCACTTGGTTTAGCCAATCAAAATAAACTTTCTTCGACATTAGTGTCATGCAGGCGTCTCTGCGGCGTGGAATCCATACGTTTATTTTGCTGAATTGGTACATTTCCTTTAAATGATGCAAAGTGCGAAGATGGCTGACGCTAAACTTTTCAGCCAGCCCAAATGATGTCAGATGTGGATCAGCTTTGAAACAGGCTCACCCACGTTCAGTGCCAAAAAGTGAGCGGCCATACTTCTCGGCTGATCTTGAAAATCGAAATAGCCAATCTGAAAATTCTTAACTCATTCTTAGGCTTTGCGACGACTTATTGTG
The DNA here is from genome assembly GCA_963969495.1 of Ceratothoa steindachneri. Classification (NCBI taxonomy): domain Eukaryota; kingdom Metazoa; phylum Arthropoda; class Malacostraca; order Isopoda; family Cymothoidae; genus Ceratothoa; species Ceratothoa steindachneri. The sequence goes on along the minus strand of OZ018320.1, from coordinate 202,548,920 downwards.
TCTTGTCCAAATGCTTGGTTCATAAGACGTTGCGATTTGGCTTCGTTTAATGCGGATTTGTAATCATAGAGTAAAAGAGAATGTTGCTGTTCGCAACAAAGAGTCTTTTGATTGGTATTTATTGAAACTTTAGATATCATATAAGATGTCCGAATATTTACTGTGTTTTGGCGTATTCTTTCCTTAGCCTCGCTTGAAAGAGAAGGGTCACCTAGTGTACCTAGGCTCTAGGTCACTGTGTACTTTAAGCGAGGCCTAGAAAAGACTACTCGTACACCGTCTATGAATTTATATATAAATAAACTTTTAAATAAATCTATAAAGAAAAATATATGAATAAATAAACAATGAAAAAAAGTTGTGTGAAAATTTCTTTTCCAACCTAACCACTGAGAGCTAATTCTTACTGTCATTGCGAGGGACATAATCAATGGCTTTTGTTAGAATATGAAAGCGAAATTTGGAAATGAAATAAACAGAATTGAATACCAAAGGGACTATATTCGTTTAATTACATTTGAGAGATTATGAATAGCGAATAAGAAATAATTAAGTTCGTTCAAGTTTGTTCTCACAATATCTTGTTAGAATTCTTCAATTTCAGCATAAATTTACTTAAAAGAGAAAAATTAGAATAGGTGTAAATTTTCTATAATAATAGTTGTTATTGAGACCATATGACCCTATTTAATGAGACAATAAAATAAATGGGGTCAATGGTTAGAAATCTTTCACACTTTATTGTTCACAAAAAATGCCGACACAAAATTAGACAAATAAATTTAAGATAATTAATAGTACATTCTTTTAGTGAATATGTTGAAAGGATCTCTGTGATTTTCTAGCAGAAATACTTGCTGTAAAATTCGCGGATTCACCGAACACGTTACCATTTTAGATCGATGAAATTTTAAAAATTACGAATCCTTTTTTTGTGTGAAATCTCACTCTTCAGGGTGTTCGAGCTAAATTTGACGTTTATTAATGTCAGCTTTTTTCAGGAACAGGTTGATGTATCTGTGATCAGTCAGCTAACATGGAGGAGTGGAAGCTAGCTAAATATTGGAAAAGAATTTCCTGCATTATGATGATTCGCGATAGTATCAAAATGCCGACCTTACAACTGTTGCTCAATGGTCTGTGAATATTGTACAAGGTGGAATAAAATCAACAAGGAACCTCAAAAATTTAGCACTCCGTTGGCTCTATGAAATATTAAAATGGGCACACAAACCAAACAATAATTAATTAATGTAAAACAAACTGTATACCTGTAAATAATGATAAACCACTAGTCAACAATTAATGTACCGACATAAAGCCAAATAATACAAAACCGCTAGGCAATGAAATCTCTGTGCTCTCACGCTAACACACAAAGACTCAAACACACATTAGTAAACATGTGTGAGCGAGCGTTTTGAACGCATCGATAAGGAAGTCAAATGAAAGAGCTGTTCGTGCAAATAATGTTTCTGATTCAGAGGAAATCTGACCAACCAGCTTTGACATGGACACGCGAAAGACGAAATTTACTGTTCCTACGAATATTGGACTGATAGATACCAGTCATAATTTACAAATTCACACACTCTCATGGCGTGCCCGTTCCTATACTAAATACACGCACATACCCTCTGGTACAATAGTTTCCGCCAAGATCTCTGTTTGGAGAAGGAACCCAAGCCCTTAATCTTTTGTTAGGATAAAAAGGCTTGTAAAAGAGAGACATACACTGTTAGAGAGATAAAAATACAAGGACATTGAGGCTCTTAAAACCAATAGCCAGCTACAAGGACGTAATCAGAATATAAACCAGTAACTAAGCCATGTGACTTGACCAAAAATAAAAGGCTACCTTGAGATCAAGAATAAACCTATAAAACCGCTATTTTTCCAATTTCCTTATCTCCGGTAAGTAATAAGTCAATAACCGTTATTCCAGTCTATAAGTAGATAATCAGCTGGCATCTTAAGCTTTCAAGATGCCAATCGCAGCCGATAACCACAACCCAAATCACGAAACTACCCATCAACTGGAGACCCTATCCAATCGGACAAGAGATAACCAAATATTTTAAGTTGTCGGACCAACAGCGGAGAATTCAAGGAGGAAGGGATTTTGCAAACGCTATTAGGATCAAGACCCCCAGCTTTAATGAGACAGTGGTATCAGGTTAATTAAAAATAGTTGATGCCCAATTTCAGATCTCAAAGATAAGTAAGGAAGACTCAAAGTAATTTTAACGTCTTGCCTGCACTGTCTCCCGAGACTGTCGACAGGCTTCCAGCTACAGTCTTATCCACACCTAACTATCTGCTTCTAAGGGCCGAGGTAGTTGGGCTGCTCAAAAAGACTAAACCGGAGCTATTTGAAAAGCTCATAGCCTTCTCCCTGCCCACTGGTAGACTTTCGGCCAATATGGAGGAACTACAAAGAAAAGCTCTAAAGGTATTTGGAGAATAACTCGTGCGTCAAAATGGTATTCAGTCCCTGCCGTCAAACATCGCGCCCATCATCGCCACCCAGAACAATTAACCCTTTCACAGCTAGGAAGTCTTGCGAACGAATTTCATGCCGATTTACAAACCACAGTGACGTGCTGTACACTAAGGTTAGAAGGAAGTAAGTGGTGTTTTTTCGTTCCCTAACATAAGTGCATTAAGTGTGAATGACAGAAGTGACAATCCTGGAACCATGTACCCTGGTAGAGTATTTAGTCATTGCGTGTTAAGTGCCAATAGGTGGGTACCCTAATGGCAATCGTTCAAACTTTGTGCAGCGTAGAAACGACTATAGTGAGAATAATATACCGATATGACTGCTATCTCTTCACAGGAACCAAAGACCTATGGTATGTTGATCTCATTTATATTTTGGAGAAAGTGCAAAGTTCTGCAATCCTTGGTGCAAATGGCCGAAAAGAGGAAAAAAAGTGCAAATGCAACAGCCTTCCTGGCTATATTCGCCAGCCCCTTTGGAAAACATGCACGGCATTCTGTTACAAGAGCAACTATCGGCATGCCGTAAGTGTTCCCCGCCACAGCAAAATTAAATATGATGAAGTGCGACTTTCTAATTGATATGAGAGCAAGTCTATCCATAATTGCGGTTAATTTGCTGTGAACGTGCAACATACGTAATTCCAGTGTAAGCATTACAACCGCTGACGGTCATAAATAAAATTTCACGACGAAATATACGCTGATATACTTATTCCTAGCTTACGGATATCATTTAGGTAGTTATCGGTGGCGGCAGATACCACATCGGCATTACTAGGGATTGACTTTCAGGTGCCCTGTAATCTTTTGGTGGTTTATGCGCGCGGCGTCCTTATATATACTCAAACCTGGCTCATGTTAAAAGTAAAACAGTCCAGTAAACCTGCAGTAGCCCTCCAGCACCTAACGCTTAGCTGCAAGGCTGTAGCAGAGAAATATGAGGCCTTGTACAGCTCTGTGTCTAATAATCTTGCCCCACCATCGTCTAACTCGGTGGCACACACAATCGAGACTGGCATTGCACCACCAACCTTTGCGCGACTGAAGCTTTTTTCAATGGAGAAACTACAAGTTGCCAGAGCTACGTTGGAATTAATATTGAAGGAGGGGGATTTGCGCCCATCGAGATCACCTTGAGCTTCACTTATTCCCATGGTTCCGAATAAGAGGCTAGGTGATTGCAGAGTGGTCGGTGATTATTGCGCAATTAATGCAATTACGAAGCCCGTCAGATATTCCCTACCAAGAATACAGAGTGTAGCAAACCACCTTCATAGGAATACTACCTTTTCTCGATTAGATTTAGTTCGTGCTTACCATCAGATTCCGATAAACCAACAGACATAAAAAATATTTCGGTACTAACTCCGTTTGAGTTATGGGAGTATTTAAAATTACCCTTTGTACTCAGGAATGCAAGTTGCACTTGCCAACTTCACGTGGATAACTAGTTTCGGGGATTAGAGTTAGTTTTTTATACATAGACGATATCCTGATATTTTTAGATAATTTGTACGACGATTTGTCGCATTTAGACAAAATGTTCAAATTCCTGGTCTAGAACAACCTACGATTATCTCTTGAGAAGTGTGGGTTCGTGAGAGAAGAAATTTACTTTTTGGGACATCATATTTTGTCAAGAGGAATTTTTCCACCAGCTAATAAAGTTGACAGAATAAGGAACTGCGCCGATATTTTGGCACGCTAGGCTAGTATAGGAGAATGATTCTGCATTTTGCCATGATTGCAACTCCGCTGAGTGAGATCGTGCTTCTTCAACTCAAGGCTCTATCACTCACTGCACAACAACTAGACAACTATTGAGTCATTGGGCAGCAGTTCACCAGAAGGTGCTGCCCTTCACCAGATGGTGATATGATCCCCGCAACCAGGGGCCTTTTTCTCAAGCAAATTAAATAAGACACAGCAAGCATACTTCACATATGACAGGGATACAAGTAGTTAGGAACGGCTTTTTCTTAACCATTGTCTACCAAAATGGTGAAGCAAAAACGCAACTGGACGGCGATATTTGAGTACATAAGCGACATCAGATACGTGCGTGGCTAAGAGAAAGTTGTTGATGACTGCCTATCACGGAACGTCAATTCCATCTAAATTGACTCATTTGACCTCCGTACTCTGACGGTAGAATCGAAAAACGATGATAAAACAGAAACAAATACAGTCGTGATTAAAATCTTTCCCTTTTACCGGGTAAGCTCAACTATGGTGTGAAATAACATCAAAATACTCCCAGCCGTTCCTCCATACGACATGCAGGAGGATAATCTTCAGAAAATCGCACAATTTGTCCCATTCTTAAGTTAAGGCATCCCTCTGTCTAATTAAGTCAAGGTATATTTGGCCTAATATAAATAGGATATTCGCTACTGGGCACGGGAGGAGTACCTCTCCGATCCGTCCTCCAAGATCGATCGTGACAGGAAATCCCTAGTCCTGCCCATTAATATACCCTCGTAAAGATTCGAGACCGTAGATATTGACATTCTCGGAGCACGACCCCTGTACACGTTGCCTGGGCAATCTAACCATCGCAAAGTCGGTTCGCCTATCAGGCATTCACCTGGCTACAGGATAAATCGAGGCATTACCAATTCTGGACATACGAGGGGCGGTGAATAAGTTTTTCGAATCGGTACGGCAAAACAGAGGAAGGAGGATGGCTGTTTGTGGGGGTGTTATGACAAGTTAGGACAAGTCAAGACCTGCAGCCGACGATCCTGTCTCGTCTATTTAAGAAGCACTAGCTGATCGCAGATCGTCAGTCATAAATTTGTCCACAATGGAGAAGGTTGAGAACCACGCAGGAATCAAATATTTTGACCAAGGAAGGCAAGAATGCAAAAGAAATCCATGAACGCACTGTTGCAGTGTACACCAACGCAGCCCCTTCATATGCAACTATTGCTCGCTGGAACAGGGAGTTCCGTTATGGTCGTGAGTTCTGTGAAGATGAGCCCCGTCCAGGACGCCCGTCAGACGTGAACAACAAGAAGAATGTGGCCCGTGTGGAGAGGAATATCCTTGAAAGTTGACGGGGAAAGGTCGAAGAAATCGAGCGAGAACTTGGAATATCACACGGATGTGTTACAACATGATATACGACAATTTGGCCATTTCCAAGGTCTCTGCCCGTTGGGTCCCTAGAACCTCACGCCCCATGATCCACTTCAACATCGTCAAAGTCCACAAGGCCAGAGTAGCACAAGCTGCCGTGCGCGAGTGCGGATTCAAGGAGCTCAACCATCCCCCCTACACTCCAGATCTGGCACCTAGTGACTTCTTTTTATTCCGCCAGCTCACGGCTGCACCGCGTGGACGCCGGTTTAGGGACGATGAAAAGTTACAGCTCGCCGTCCAAGAGTGGATTGAACAACAGTCGGGAGATTTCTGGTTGTCATAACTCGAAGCCTCAGGAACAAGTGGCGCAAGTGCATTGAAGTCGAGGGTAGTTATATTGAAAAAGAATAAAACACGAGTCGATTTCACACTGGTATCCAAAGGACGCCTGCACTCAGTGGCCAAACCTTTCGTACCCGAAGCTCTTTGAGCGGCGTCTCATGTATGGGTCCGAGTCGATCGACTTCGCGAAGCCACTAGAAGCGCCATATCCTGGCCCTTTTTCCGTGCTCGAGTGCGAGGACAAAGTTAACAAGCTTGAATTCCCTAATAACAACAAAGATACTTTTTCAGTGGACAGGTTGAAACCGGCGAATCTCACACCATCATATAATTGTAATGCTCTGAACGATCAGCAAGATTCAAGGATTCACGCGAGACATTGGAGAAAGTTCTTGGATCCTTCGAGTCGTGAGGAAGGAGATGGAACAAGGTACAGAAACGACAAAGATAATGGAGAGAAAACCTCTCCAAGCATCGGAAAGAATGATAAAGCGCCAAATATTTAGACAGGTATCGTTTGCCAAAGATCCATCATTCTTTTTCCTTTTAGGAGACTAGCTGCGCTGTTTAGAATTAGGTTGATCTTAAAATAAATTAATGAACCTTTTCATTCCGTTGCTACAGCATACTAATAAAGAAGGAGGCAGATTGTTCGCGCGCCACAGTATTTTTGTACAAATACCTGAGGAAAATTAATGCACTTTTCCAGAAAGACCGAATAGTACACCACTTGTTACGTTATAGCAATTAACTATAAGGGGAAAAATAATCCTTTAAATTCTAAAAAATATAAAAAAACAAATAATTAAGATGTATAAAAAATCGTAACAAGTATTTAAGTGACAAAATGTTTTGGTCCAAACAAGTATATTAGAGTTAAAGAATAGCATTTGTAAAACTCTGATTCCTTGAGGGGGGAGGATTTCATATAGTTCCCATTTACAAGGTGGAGTAGAGCTAACAAGAAACCACACAATTTGAATACCCCGTTGGCCTTATGGAATATTGAAATGGGCACACAAACCACTAAGAACTAAAATAATATGCCATTTGTTAATATTTTATTATTGCAATTCAACCTGTATACGTACAAAAAATGCTAAACTGCTAGGCAATGAAATCACTGTGCTCCTACGCTAAAACTCACACACACATTAGAAAAGAGGTGCGAACGGACCGTTTGGGCTAAGATGATAAGGAAGAAATGAAACATCTGTTTATACAAGTAATGAATCGGATACAGAGGAAATTTGCCCCACAAATTTGTCATGAACCCAAGAAATTGGAAAATTTTATGTTGCTACGAATATCGGCCTGAGTCAGATATCGGAATTCTGCCCTTTTTTGTTTAGGGAACACAAATCGAAAATGGTTGGTGATGTCACCAGCCGAAAGATCGAGCGGCCATTGTGAATCGATAAAAATATTCTGCGAAGCTGCTTCAAATTTATGAGGACATAAGAAATTTCGATCTTTTAAAACAATATATTTTTCCTGCTACTTTTCTTTTCATTTTCACTAATATCAAAACACGGATTTTGTTCATCAAATCTATAAAGACATAAGAAATTTATCTCATATAAAATAAGCAATTTTTTGGCTGCTAGTTAATTTTCACTAAATCAGGTTCAATCGGTCCATTGCAATTATTTTTTAGGTTAAGATTAGGTTAGGTTATATAACAAAAAAAGTAGCAAGATTAGGAATTTTGTCTTTATAAGAAAAAACGCGTTTTTAACCTATTTGTTCACACTCGTGGATCACATGGCTGTCTCACAGGCAGCCACCCTGGTTACGTCACCAGCCATTTTTGGTTTGTGTCTTCCAAACAAAAAAGCGCCCCAAATTCGAAACTTTCTTTGTTTTGTGTACACGCGCCTATACGAAATACACGCACATACTCTATGGTCAAATAGGCCCTGCCGAGCTCTCGGATTTGAGAAAGGCAGCCACGCCCCTAAACTTTCGTTAGGATCAAAGGTCTTGTAAAGACACACATACATAGTCAGACAGAGAGAGAATACAAGGGCATTTAGGCTCTTAAAACCGATAGCCAGATACAAGGATGTGAGCAGACTATAAGTCAATAACTCAACGATTTCACTTTCCCGAAACGAAAGACGGCCATAAGACTATGAATTAATCTCCAAAAACTGGTATATTTTCTGATTTCCTTACCTCTGCCAAGAAATGAGTTTGTTACCATAAGTCCAGCCTTTAAATGTATAACCAACTGGCATCTTGAACTTTATTCGGAGTCGATAACTCCAAGCCAAATCAAGCATCACCAATACATTCAGCAACATCAGGATAAGATGATGGACGAACCAGGCAAGAAAATCCGGGCTCTGGTGAGAGAAAGAAGGCTGTTGGAGTAACCACCATGAAGCATGCCCTGAGTGACGACCTTTTCTACCCCTCCTACAAAAGGTGCAAGGGAGAATTTTCATACTTAAGTGCAAGGGCATTAAAAACCACTTTAACGAAGTCAAAGAAGCTCCTAAACTGTCTGAAGTATCCAGTTGAGTATAGGATGCTCTCGTTTTTCTCAGAACAACAGATGGCTTGTCTAAAATTCATACGACGTTTCACGTATCATGAAGACCAAGTTCTCAAATTAAGGTGACTTCATGCTGCACCACATATTTGAACAAGGAATGTTTTAATTAAGTAGGCTATATACTTGAAATTGTAGTTAAATGATCACGAGTGAAGGGTGTTCCTGGAAGGCTATACTACCAAAAAGTTTCAAAATTGGCTTTCGGGAAACTACTACGATTTCAACAGGGCAAATCTCTTGAATCAAAATTCTCCTCATTATAATCCCATGAATTATTATCTGCGGGGCTCGGTTGACAAGGAAACTAACCGCTCTCCCTGCAACACAAAAAAAGAGCTATTAGACATGATGAAGTACATGGTCGAAGATATTTCCAAGGACATAGTGAGAAACGCATTCGAAAAGATACGGAATCATCTTGAAGATGCGGTAGAAACTGAGGGAGGCTAGCTTTAGTAAATTGTTATCTCTCACCCATACTCTGTTTGATATGTTTTAACATTATTAAATTAATTTATATTGGGCTGAGATATTGCGATTTTTTCATACGCAAAACGTCGAATTTTGCCAGAATTATCTGTATAAGAAGAGTAAATTACATAAATATATGGTAAGAGTTTTATTACCTAATTGTCCGCTTTTTAAGGTCTTTGGGTATTATTTGGGATTTAAAATTACTGCATGGTGATCCACATATGTGTTACGGCAATCTGCAGAGTATGGCAGCCGTATATCAGTAAAATAAAATTATCAGTGCCTGTAACTACACCCCGGAGCCACCCTGAAGATGCGATGGAAACTGAGGGAGGCTACTTTTAGTAAATTGTTATCTCTCACCCATACTCTGTTTGATATGTTTTAACATGGTTAAATTAATTTATATTAGTCTAAGATATATCGATTTTTTCATATGCAAAACGTCGAGTTTTGCCAGAATTATCTGTACAAGAGGAGTAAATTACACAAATATATGGTAAGAGTTTTATCACCGAATTGTCCACTTTTTAAGGTCTTTGGATATCATTTGAGATCTAAAATTACTTTATGGTGATCCAGATATGTGTCACGGCAATCTGCAGAGTATGGCAGCTGTATATGAGTAGAACAAAATTATCAGTGCCGGTAATTACATAATACACTTGATGTGGCGTAAAATCACTCATAATGGAAATAGGGCTTCAATGTGCTACGCCGTAACCAAATTGAGAAGAGTTCCTCGAATTCAAAGAAGGTGCAGAAATCGTGAAAGATGATCCCTCCTTTAGATTAACAACCAACTGTACACACTAGTACAGTTCTAGCGTAACATAGCGTGTGTTCCAAGAAATCCGAACGAAATGTACGCTTGCTCTAGAAGCTAGGGAGCAGAGGCATAGCGATAAAGGTTAATAGGTGTCACCCTGCAATATGCCCTTATGGTAGAACCAGAGGGTCCACCTGCATGAGCTACATATGTAAAACTTTGAAATAAGTTGCCTTACACTAAACCCAAAATGCTTAGGAGATGATTGACATCTAACGCCCTGATAGACACCGTTGAGTTTCGCCGCAGATGAAATGAGAACCGTTGGTATCTGAAGAAGAGGATGGTGTCACACAGACAAAGGTATAATCCACTAAGTACTTTGAAAAGTGGGCAGCATCTCTCCATCATCAAAGAAAAGGCCCCACAGGGGAGGATGTGTGATGCACAGATCGCCAAACACAGACCTGTGTGATGGATTGAGTCCATCTTTTTCCATAATTCTGCGGATGCGTAGAACTCGAATTCCTAGTCTAACTTGAAAAGAATAAATGAGCCGTAAAAAAGATCGGTAGTCTTATCAGTACTTAAATTGCTAAATCTAACGAAATAAAAAATGCTCATGGCGCTTGTACAAGAGAGCCTAAGGCTTTAAAGGTTACGCGCCGGTCTAAACCAAAACCAAGGAAACAGTGCGACTATACAACAACCGTAACCCATTCGCTTCGGCATACAAAGAAATGCGGTTCAAAGCTATTTTGTGTCCGCGCTGCGTGATAGTCATCTTGGCCACAACATAATAGATTAAAAGCTCAAATACCTGTAGCATAGCGAGAATATCTTCCGGCCTCACCGAAATGATACCGTTGGTGTTATTTGTAAAATGAGATTTCCCGAACGTATGCAGAATCGAGGATCTCGCAGGAACCGGATATTAAAATTGGGAAGGGTCATCTCGGTCCATGTTTTGTACCGGTTTTCTGATACTGTATCAACATACGAGATTTCAACTTGCTCCATTTTAAGGAACGCCTTGGCAAAGTGCCCTTCACGAATGATTCTTTCCACTGTGTAGGAGAAAGGTGGTTCTTCCCTCCAAGATATACACTAACAGTATTAACTAAATTTGCACACGAAGAAAAGTTTAGAAGTTGAGCACATGCCACCTGGTGTAGAGTGATCACTCCTTAGGCTGCAAAAAGCCCCATTCATAGAATCTACAGTTTGCTTTATATCCTGGCGGAGCAATATCCCGTATATAGAATGAGTAAAAAAAAACTGTCGGAAACAAATGCACCACAGACCTGTGGGTCCGAGATTGAAATCCCGACATCCTGGAAGAGGAGAAGTTGGCCCTAGTATAACTTAGCTCAATTTTGGTTATCCACTTTAAAAGCTCTGCAAGATAGGTTTTCCATTTGAGTAAAGACATGTATGCCCGGCAAGAAAAGCGGCCAACGTACTTCAAAACATAACAGAACCTGACCTTCGCTGGATGATATTCAACCAAAGGAAATTCGTTCTACAGGCGTTCATAGCGCTCATTGGCATCTAGGTTCTCTTTAACAGCCTTTTTAAACTTGTCCACTACCAGGAGAGCGAATAGGGAAAAAAACGCCAAGAATACTTATTAATGGTAGCCAAGTCCACTACAATGATGGTACAAAGAACTCAAATGCTTCATCAATGGAAATGCAATCCTTGACTAAGATAAAAATGTAGTAATTTCCTGAAATTCAGGCTACTGCGCACACTCCAAGCCTTACTGAGGTAGTCTATTAGGCGATAGCGGCCAAGAAAATAAAATATTTGCATCGGAAAGTAATTACTACATGAGTGTCATACACTACCTTGAAACCAAAATCATGGCGTGCAAAGAATACAAGGGAGGATCGCAACCTCAAAATTAAGCGGTTCTTGGACAATGATAAATAAATTGATCCAAAGATAGGAACCCGATCTACAGCAATTCGATCGGGTCCGTCAGGCCTTGGCCACTGTGATTGATCGTGTCGTAGATCCAGAGTGGGTGCCTACTGTTAGTTCTTCTAGGAGGAGAAAGAACCCCGACAAATGCCCCACGAAGTGGCAAATGTCAGTTAATACGAGGTTATGTGCCGGCGAGAATATACACTTAATAATAATAGTATATCTCATATCCAAGTGCAACAGCAATCACACTAAATAAAAGAAGAAATTACTGCCAGAAAGAGAACGGAAACGTTGTCTACTCAGTTTGAAATTGCACATCCACCTATCTGCGCAGCACCAAACCCATAGTAGTGAGATTGAAAATCACATACTCATGTAGGGTATAATTAATTCTATGCTTAAGTCAGTTGCAGCTCGAAAAGCCGCTATAGTGAAACTCACAAAGTATTAATAATGTTATTTAATTGTTCAGAATGTATTTATTTTTTAAAAATTACAAATGAAGCTATTTCATTAATTAACTATCGTTCAAGTTACTTCTTACATGTTGCTGAATATTAAAGAACCCAACATCAAAGGAGAGAGTCAAAATGGTCTCTGATGAAAGAATTAGAATTTTAGAAGGGGTGGAAATCATAAGACTCGTTAAGCCCCGTAAAGCTTTCCTATATAGGCAATTAAGGCCAATCTATTTTAATTGAAGTTGAAAAAGGTCATCATTGTTTTAATTAAACTTGTAAAAGATATATAAATTAAGTATATACTTTATATACCCTTAGGGGGAATTGAATTTAATTGGAGGTTGGATAACTTTCCACCTCAAAACTTTTGAAATTAACATGGAAAGTTAGAGTGAAGAAGCCCTTGAATATAAATATAACTTCCCACAACTCTATAAATAAACTTTGAGTTTTGCTTTACAAAAAACAGTTCAGGTGTAACTACATTCAAAGCTAATGTTAAGTAAAACTTGTCATTAAAGAATATTTTTGAGGTCTACCCAAAGTATAAAGTTATACCATAAACCCAATGTATAAAGATAATTACATTTATTAACAATATAGCCAAAAAAGATGAATGAAATTTAGTCTTCTCTAGGGTGGAAAACACAAAATGTAGACTAATATATATTTAATTGTTTTATGAACACAATATAACATAACATAGGACTTGACTAAAACGAAAAAATATTTGCTACAACATGATATATATTATATTTAATTCGATCGCCTTTTGCGTTGACGACACGACGTAGTCTAGTTATGACATCAGAGCAAGTGACACGCACAGTTTAGCTGATATTTACTCCCAGTATTTTTCTAGTTTGCACTTCAGAACTTCAATATTTTTAGATTTAGTGCAGCGACCACACGGCATATTACACGAGATTCAAATGTGGTGAACTTGACGGCTAAAAATTCTTTCACCATAACCAACTAAAAAATTGCCTGGTACTAGTCTTGAACTTATTTCCCTGTGTTGAGGTTACTTAATCTTGTTGAAGGGCTACACCGACATTTCCTATGGTTTCATCTAGACAAGAGATTGAATTCTCTTTTAACATCTTCAATTAAATATGTTTACCCTGATACAACTTTAAATGAAGATGAAAGGTGTTTTGGAGGTGTTTAATTTTACGGACGTTAACCCCATCACAGATGATTGCTTCCGTCTCTTATAAGATATAAGCTCTTAAACTGGAATTCCATTTTTATTTTGACCTAAACACGATCATTATGTGTATTGTGGTTTAACTGTACAGTGAACAACTGTCACCAAGGAACTGGTGATAGAGAAGCTTTGATCTTTAGATTCTATTCATTTTGGTGCGGTTGGATAGATGTCCTTTAGTTATCTTAAAAGGACGAAGTTTCACACCTCCTTTCAGCAGTAGCTAAGTTTGGCTTCTAAATGCATGTTGTGTGACGTTCCTCTTTAGATTTGGCAAGATGTTGTTGATAATGTCATTGATGAGGGTTTGTGTTCTCATTGAACAAGTTAAGGTGGTCCTCACTTATTGAAAGAGTTGAGAGATAAAAGAAACCTTATATCAGTTGACAACTGGGTTCATCACTTTGAAAATATTGCACCCTATCTTCCCGCATCTATACAGATACGCGATTGTTTGACACTTTCCAGTCCCCTTTGTAAACGGGTGTTGTTTGTTACGAATTTAAACTTTGAGAAACAAAATTTAATGAATCATGAAAGAATTTGCAAGTAAATAATTAATTGATAATATGTGTACATATATATCTAAAGTGATTTTTAATCACAGTCTACACTTCGTGTTTCCATCCTGTAATATGATTATTCGCAGGAAAACGTCGCCTCATGAACTTTTATTCCTGGAAACCTAAAAAAAAAGAGGCAGTTCAAGTCATAGTCTTTTTACACCCCACTCTGCCGCATAGAGAAGATGTGTTAGAAAGATTGCTCCCATGAATACACCGAAATCATGACAGTGGAAAATTCTCCATCTAAGATTTAGGCATTGCGCAAAGAGCCAAAAAATGTCTCGCAATCGCGCATCTGACGGATCCTTGATTTGTACCTCCCTCCCCCCCCCCATCTATGCACTGTGGCCATCCCTCCAACCTGATGTCCCTCTTCCACCGGCCTCGAAGAGAGACTGTTTAATGTTTAAACCGAAAGACCAACGAGGGCATCTCTGGTAGAATGTGTGTAGAGAAATTAGTGAAGTTTGAAGATTGATAGATGCATAAAAGCTAGGCGTATTGAGAGTGTTGGGGCCGATGGCACTCAATTGACCAAATATCAGCTGCGGCATGCTCGACTGTATTACACCTATCACTTCTTTTCAGGAAACACTGGGGCCGGGAGGACGCGTCTTTATTCAAGGTTTTAAGAGAAGGTGGGGCCATTTCTCTCATACACAATTTCCCCCCCACTTGTGATCTACTGAGAATGAGGGTCTCTGCCCCTTATTTATGTAATAAGTCATCAGGATAGTTTGTGCCGTTTCGAAAAAATAAAGTAAATTTAATCAATTAAATTGTTGCCGTTTTGTTCTTGACTCATTTTTTTCCTGGTATTATAAGAGCCTAGTCGTAAATAACGGACTAACTAGGCATGTAGATGTAGGGTGAAAGTGCATGTGATTGTTCATAGTGCTTTATTCTATGGTTGTGATTGGGTGTCATGCTGGTGCTGCATATTTGATTGTGGTTTGGATGAATTGTTTGTTTCTATGTGACATTGCTTGTAATGCTTGGTGTTATAGTGTTTGAGTCCGATGATTCTCTTTGTGGCCTTGTTTATAAGGTTTGTTGTGTTTTTTTTTAATATCATGTGTGTCTAATGTGAGTCCTAAGAGGGTAAGGTGGTTATTGTTTAGTTTCAGGTTGTCCGTTTAGTCTGGTTTAGGGGTGATAGTGGGTGTGAAAAGCGTTAACAGTTGATTTTTGGCTGAAAAAGTTATGCGGTTTTGTGTGAGCCAGTTTTGTAGTGGATCTATATGCTTTAGGAGCATCATGTAGCAACTATAAAAGAGGAATGTTGGGCTATGGGTGAGATATCGTCTGCCTAGGTATAGGTGTTGATTAGTGGGATTTGTTGTTGTGGGATGTCATGTCGAAATAGAATGAATTTTGCGAGTGTTAGAATGGCTGTTACTTGTTATGGGGTCGGTGGGTCTCTTAGGCCTGCCTCTCAAAGATGGAGTTTATTAACCATTTTTCTCAAGGTCGGGAGCTTAGTGTTCAGGATTGGTTGAAACTATCGATTATGAGCTGTGTGTAGTTGGTGATGAGGGTCGAGATCGACTGTGCTTTTCTAAGATCGTGCTCTGTCTGAAGCAGAGGTATATTTGGATGATTGTTTGGTGTTTTATCTTTTGGGGGCATTTTGATGTGCACAGCACTGAGTTTGATTGGTAAGATATGAGTTTTTTGGTGATCTTTGTTTAGTTTGAACATGGCTATGATGTGGGATTGAGCCAAATGTGTTGGTGACCAAGTAGTGGTTAACAATTTTTTAGGCAGGAAATTGCCTTGTCGCTTATGTGCTTGAGATTAATATTAGATATGTTCCCTGGACCAGTGACTTTAAGGCTTTTAAAAAAAAAATTATGGATTGGTTAACTTTTTCTGTGCTAAACGGGGGGGGCTTAGTCTTTGGATATGTGTGTGCCCTTGATTTTTTTGTAGACTTTTCTGTGCGTTTGAAGGAAGCTAATGTTTGACTAGTGTTTCAAGATAATGTTTCTGGTAACTAGTGACTACTATGTGGAAACGGGGTTGATACGTAATGTGTGGATATTCTGTATGGTTTTGCAGAGTTGGGTTGACTTTGTTTTATAGTCTACGGTGTTGACATATTCATTTCACTTTTCTGTTTGGTTTTTAATGATTAGGTTGTTAATGTGGATGTTGAATAATTAGAAGAATTGTGCTTACTGTTGTCAGTGGGCTCGGTTTGATTTTAGAAAGGTTTGCTATTTTATGCATTCTGCTATTTGCTTTGGGAAATATTGTTGTATGCTATTCTGTGGCAATGTATTCAAGGTGAGGAGGAGTCTAGTTATAAGAATAACGAATAGAATAAGGGCAATTTATGTCAGGAAACCCTTACTTGGCGAACGCCCTGGGAATATTTATTAAGTTGCCCTTCACTCGTCGTTCAGGCAACATATTCACTCTCTCCGCTAACATTGTTCCATATACTGCTGAGACCTAAACAATCACATTATGGAAGCGAAGAGTGACCCGGAAAGCGATGATGAACCTTTTGGGAGAAGAGGGGGCCCGCGAGACCAGAAAGGTTGCTCAAATCGTGTATTAAGAATAACAATTAGAATAATGGCGCTATAAGAAGCATGGAAATGAAACATTGTTGGATTTAATTTAACCTAATTATCCACGTCAAGATTTATTCGAAATTTTAAATGGTTGAGATCACCATTCCTGAAATGATCTAAAATATATAAACAAGAATAAATTCATTTAGTTATTATTCCATTACAAAGGAAAAAATTATAGAACTCTGTTAGGATAAATGCTATGAGATAGAGAAATACAGATTACGTAAACTCTAATCTATTGTGGCGACGGGTGGATATCGGAAAAGCAAGGTTGTGTTCGACCTGCAACGTAGATTAATAAAGCGCATTCAAAATTAACTAAGAGGAGACTTCAGCCACTTGCAATTCTCTCGCTTAAGATTAATCACCGAGGATTGAAGATTGATGCACTACCGTAGAGGATACTTAGGATAAGATAACCGCTTATAGACATATTTTTAGGACACTCAGAATATTCAGAAGAGAATATCCATGCGATATTTAAAGAGATTCACAGGAAGTTTTAAGGATATAGAGAGTAGATACAGATATATATATATATATATATATATATATATATATATATATATATATATATATATATATATATATATATATATATAAACCGCTATTGGGTCACAACCTAATTTTGCCTCACTGGAAGCTCTTTGGAGCGTCGGCATTTAGCCCGAGAATACTTGGAGGACGTGGCTTAAAATACAATGAAAAGTTTGCTACTTTTTAAATGACATTAGTTAATTCTTATGTATTTTCATGAACTTAATCCTAGTATCACCTTGAAAATGCTTACTGGCTATAGGTTTAAAGATACACGGAGGGTAATATTAAATTATTTTATTATAGCGTGAAGAATGTGTCATTATGTTTTAAACAATATATATATATAGGGGAGAAAAGAAAAGAGATTTCAGTGGAAGAAAGATACTCAGGGCAATCTCTTTTATTTACCATATATTATTGCCATGTTCTGATGCAATCTGCTAGAATGTCCTTTGTTTAAGGGTAATAATCCAGGCAGCCATAACAACGATAATTCTCTTCTACCACGACCGTAAGATTTCCTTAGGGAGATAAGGTAAAATGTGATGGTGATAAGTGTTATGGATAGGGGCAATGTGAAAATAATTTAAAATAAATCACTCCGAAATGTCAGAGAGAGCTCTAAGTATGAGAATGCGTTAATTTAGCGGAGAAACTTTGAATGAAAGATGGTGCTACGTCACTGTTGATGGATATACTTAGAATGAAAGCATAGATTGTCGTGGAGTGTTTGAGTAAAGAAAAGAAGCTTACGTTGCAACGGTGACTTCTATTGAGCTTTTCAGCCATGCGTCAGTCACTTAAATTAATAGGCGCGCGACAAATAGGTTTCCACCTTGCTATTTGCCGTGCCAATGATTTGGAGACACCCAAAGCATTGCAGCATTACTGTTAATTCTACCTCTGTAACATTACCTGCTTTACAGTAAAGAAGAGAGGTCGAAATATTTAACACCACAGACTATTGAGCTACCGATTTCAAACCTACCAGTTACACGAGATCAAAATGAAGAAAGTGATGAATCTGAAGACGAAGCCAACCTGTTGCTAAATACGCTAATAATTGCAAAAGCACAGCACAGAGACACAAATGGTCATTCCGAAAGATCTACATCACCTAATTAGGAATCTTGATCAACCGTAAGAAAAGCCTGAGCTACTTTTTGAATTGCTGGTGAAACGACAGAATCTACGTAAGCATGGTGTGAGGATCACTACTGCTCATCAAAGATGCAAGGAAATGTCGTCATTCTACAAAATAGATGGGCAACTTTGTTACTGTGATATTGGCTATGTTCTGATGACTGACCTCTCCAAGCCCTTCCCATCCAGACCAAAAGAATGGAGGATTTTATTGATTCTAGAAAGAATACTTTAAAATCCGTTTATGTGCATAATTGCAACCATCTTTCCTTCGGTTCCTATCATGCATGATTACAAAATGACTATAAACTACCACAGCATGAAAACTCTCGTAGCTGCTATTAACTATGAAGCACATCTATAATAATTTATGTTTGATGTCATTGTCATTTTCATTATTCTATATATTTCAATCATTAATTTAAATATAAAATATTCATTATTTTTTTCTAGAGAATGATAATTTGCTTGGCTAAACTTTTATGTTAACCAGGTGATAGTTTTTTTCACTAAAATTCAATATTGCGTTACTCATGCCAAGGGCTCCGGCACAGAAGAAAAAGCGTCGGCTCTCTCAGTTCTCACAAAAGGGTCAACTTTCACGTATTCATAACTAAAGACGTTCTGGAAGTCTTTTTTTAATAAATTCATTGTTACAAGAGAAAGTTAAAGATAGCTTACCCAAAATACTAAAAAGGGGAATAAGCTACTCCAGACGGTAACGATATTCTCTGGAACGAAATATCATAAATCCCTGGATACAGTATTAGTCCTTTTCCCAAGGTAAGCCAATCTTTTCATCATTCTCTTGCTCATGGTAAGTTTAACTCATTAAAAGTTCTTATACACCAGTGTAAAATATGAACAGATCTGAAAGTCATTAGTCTAGTTAATCCTCGGTCTTCAAAGTGGTTATACGAAGCATATGTGCTGATTCAGTTTATGAAATAGTGAAGCCGCAAAAAAAATACCATGCAAAGTCAATTCCCACCACGACCATAAGGATAGCCTATTCAGAAGACATTTTTTGGAAGAACGGAAAATGCCTTGTAAGAATTATGTTAAGGCAATGCATCTAACCAATTTATGTTTTAATAACTGGGTCACAGCATACTTTTGCCTCACGGGAAGCTCTGTGGAGCATCGGCGTTTAGCCTGAGAATACTTCGAGGAGAGGGCTAAAAATACAATGAAAAGTTGACTACTTTTTAAATGAGATTAGTTAATTCTTATGTATTTTCATGCAATGAATCCTAATATCACTTTAAAAATGGTTATTGGCTATAGGTTAAAAGATAAACGGCAAGAAATATTAAATTATTTTATTATTGCGTACAGTATGTGTCATTATGTTTTAAACTATAATCAATATCTACTCCCTGCCTTTTAGTTTGACGCTTATAGTTGGCTGAAGAATGATCTCTTGCTAATATATGCAGAAGCCTGCAAGCATTGTTGTGCTCCATTTACCCTGGTACTGCTTTTTCATGGTTGAAATATTTGCTGAAATCTTTCATCATATTCGACATTAACAGTCCCTCACTTCGATGGAAGAAAGTCGAAATGTTATGCAAAAAGTGGATTCTAATTGACATGTTGCATCACATGTTCTTGTGAGCCTTGATGAGGTTTTTCATCAATTCTTAATAGTTTCCTTCCCTCGTTTCAGAGAAATCCCTTCGCCACTTACTCGAATGCTTCCCAATCAGCTTTCTCCTTTACATGAAGGGGTGATTCAAAGTCACCATCTCAAAGTAGCTTTCGAGTCTGAGGACCAATGAAAACTCCCTCTTTTAACTTAGCGTCAATCAATCAGGGAAATTTGTATTTTAAGACTTAATCCCACACAAGATTTATCAATTATTTTTACAAAGTTTTTTATGTAGTTTTATGCATAGTGGTGGTAGCAATTTTTGGGGGGGGTTCAGTGAGAGGTGAATGTTTAAGATTTTTCATCCCAGGTTACAATGATTGACGAGGTGGCCATTCTCTCCTGATATGGTGAGAACCTCTTGCACGGCTGTAAAATTCACACAGAAAGCAGTAGTACTTGATATATCCGCTCTGCAAGAACAACACAAGAGCAACAGCCTTTAACCACAGACGTGCCATTGATATTTATCATATCTTATGAATTGCAACATATGCCTTATATTATGATACGTTTCTTTCATATGTGGTGCATAGCCCACATAAACTGATGTTCACTATTGCCGTAGTGCAGAAAGACACCATTTAGACACGGTTTCGATGAATCGATCAAAAGCCTCCATTGTCTGTGCCTTATTCTTGAGTAGTTACAGATCTCCGACAAGGTAATGAAGCTCCTCTTGTGTTATGAGATGAAGCATAGAGGAGTGTGCCTCATCAAAATTGGGTCACTGTAATTCAGCACTGTTAGCCTTCCCTTCTTCCTCCTCACCCCTTTCCTCATCTGACGCAAAGGATACCGAAGTTTGGGCATCAAAAACAAGTAGACCTTCTCCATGTAAAACTAGATTAATAACTGATGGAATGTTTGGATATTCAATAGAATCCTTTTTCTTCGTTGACAAGTCCTTTTATACTATAAGAACCAAGCAGAAATAACAATTGTTGGTATGCTCTGTTTGCTACCGCCACATTATTGGTACAGCAAAAGGCAGTCCTTTTCTCTTCTTCTTCAACCATTGACGAAAATTAGTAGCACAAGTGTTGCAGCATATGCGAAGAGCCCAGTTCTTATCCTGATCGCCAATCTTGCATCCTAAATATAAGTGATGAGCCTTTCTAACCTTAGCAGTTATACGGTGCTTCTGTGATGCAAAGATTACTCCACTACAAATGTAGCAGAGGTTTTCCTGCCTTATTCCCAAAAGTGCAAGGCATCTGAAAAAAGAAAACAACAAAATATTAGAAGATAAACACAAATTTTTTCTATAATTTATCATTATAATACAGAACATGACAGCTTAGCAGAAGTATTTATATCATTCAGTAGGAAAATGAAATTAATATAAACTGCTTTACATGCATATCAATAATGTACTAAATGAATATTTATTTTAAGTTTAAAAAGGGTTTTTCTAGGCGAATCACCTAACTTTCATCTTAAAATGTAATCTTACACAGCAGAACCACGTTCTATGACTGCTGTAACAATACTAAAGCTCCGTGAGACTGTAAATGTGTTAAGAAACCCACTGCCACAAGCCTGTTGGAAAATTTTGTGAAATGTATGTGCAAGGAGTGTGAGGGATGGGCTGGTACCATTCGACAATGAGGATCTTGGGAGTCGTTCTGTGCAACAAATCCTCCTCCTATCCTCCGTTTGGGTTGTCTCATTAGAGGAGTGATTAGCTAGATGGGATTTATTTATACACATAGCAAGCACTCACACGAAAAGCGAGAGAGGTTAGTGTGTGCACGCATATTTCCTCACACTCCCTAACGAGAAAAATTAAAGTACGCGGGTAACCTGCCTCATGTACACATGTACGGATATGTACACTACGATTGGGGTAATTTGAATGGGCGGACAAATTGGCCCTATCAAGGTAGATGTGTGGTGGGGGAAGGGGGCGCTTGAGATCATTTATGCTAGGAAATTAATAGTAAAAGCGATGATTGGTAACTAACTCATGTATATTAAATCCTTTGCACATATAAGCGAATACACATTGGATGACTTTGCGACTTGGTCAGTGTGGCTGAAATCTCATTCAATGAATTTGATTCATTAATCCCGATCAGACGATTTTTATCTCTTCCTCATCATATTTTCTCTTACATTTTACTTCATTCCGTTTCTATCAAATGATTTTCGGGTCAAGGAAGCGTTGTCGGTTTAGATTTCGACCTTTAGCAGAAATGCCCTTGTTTGTTTTTGTTATTCTTAACGCAAATGTCCTCGTTTGTTTTTGTTATATTTAACGCAAATGTCTTCGTTGTTTTTCTCTTGTGTTAATGAAAACAGACTCACAGATAGGATTAAATTCGGATATAATTGAATTGATTCGATTCTCAGAGACTTTATCCAATATGGCAGAGACAAAGGCAGCCCTACCCCCCCACCCCAATAATTTAAATAATTTTTTTTTTCTTTGTATTCGAGACGAGTAAATGCAAATTTTTCGGTATTAAAAAAAAATTCCTTCATCATTCAAAATAGCAGAGGAGCTGTATCCTCGCGCTTCAAAAATCAATCGACTTTGATGGATATCTGCCATATTTCGAGGAAGCTAGGGGAAGAGTAGCTGGAATGGGGTAAGGGGATATCCGTCTGCCTCCTCTTAAATGAGACTTGAAGAATTTGGATCGGCGGGAAGCACGTTGGAGGTGGGTTTATCCTTTCATCCACCAAGTAGAATTCATCATTAGTGTCATCGCCAATTCCTCCAATTATTTAGTTAAGGTGTCCTTGCTCAGGGTTCGGCCTCATAACCAGAGGCGACCGAGAAGAACTACGCTAGAATAAGTCTCAGACATGAAAAACTCCGTTTCTATGCAAATATTGTCTTTAGGAGTTGTAGTGTCAGGTATTTTGTGAATATGAGTAGAGCTGGGACTAGTTTCCTTTAGCCCTGTTCCAGATTTCTTTGTCGCTCAATTTTGACTAGTGACCGCACCGAAACCTTGTCTGAGTGACCTATGCTTGGCATAGGAAGAATGATTCTTCTTGGTTCATGAAAGGGGGAAATGAGTTTAAGGAAAATGCTTAGAATCCTTATTATTGTGTTATTTGGAGATTACATGCTTTTGTATCCCGCCATGGAGAACGTCACTTCCTGTTCGGGAACATTCGCAAATTTTTGACTCCTGAGTGCATTGGGGAAATATTTACCAATCTTGCGAACTCGTTCCAAGCCTTCTGCCACCCCGGAGACGAGGCGAGAAAGAGCCACTGTCTCTAGCACCTTGCTGGTAAATGATGAATCGACTCTGCCCCCGGATTAAGATGTCTGGAGCTTGTGACTTCTTTCTCCAAATTCCCCCTTCCCCTCAGAATCACGCATACAAATACTCGGTTTTGACGGGAGATCGAAGAGTTCAGCTAGCACCTCATCCCCGATGTCATCGTCTCGTCGAAGTCCCGTGAACTTTCACCAGAGAGCAGACTTTCTCCTCCGTGATTCTACCCCAGCTAATTGGTAGCTACGCTCATCGTCAAGTCTTTCAATTTGCGCAAACGTCTCCCTTCGTTTAATCGAACCAAAGAAAGTGCCCATCGATTACCTTTGAGGAAAATAAGTTTCCTTTTCTAGTAGAATTATGAGAATTCCCATATTTCCCGTCGAAGGTCATCTTTGAAGATTGGCTATCTTCATCGGAAGGTTGGCTCTGATCGTTCTTCACTTGCCCTATTCGGACCGTGCCTCTACTTTCCTCATCGGAACGTTCCCTACTCGCCTTATCGCAAGAAGGACCTTCCTCAAAGTCACTGACCCATAAGTCTGAAACCCCTTTCATTATTATTATTAATCTCAATTCCCCCTTTAGATCTCAGCCTAGTAACACCAATCAGTTAACTCTATTTGAAAATCTCTCCTTATAATAATTATTTAGACTATTTGAATTGAAATAATCCCTTTTGCCATTTTTTAGTTCTTATTTTGATGTTTATAAATAAAACTATATTTTGTTAATTCATCTTTAACTAACCTTGAACGATACTCTCGGCCTATTTAAGTAAATCTTGCCAACCAAATATGCACTTTGTCTGATTATTAAGGATTTGAAAACCAATGCCTAAAGTTTGACCTCCTAGTCGGTCGTTAATCCCTGCGAACAGTCCTTAAACGGTTCACGTTGTAGTAGGTGATTAAGCCTCTCCCCTACATAATAAAGGATTAGTGTATGGTATAGAGTCGTGTACCACGACACGTCTTCATGTCCAATACGCTAATAACTGATGGAATGTTTGGTTCTTTAATGGACTCCTTTTTCTTCGTTGACAACCCATTTTTTACTGGAAGTACCAAGCAGAAATAACAATTGTTGGTATGCTCTGTTTACTACCACCACGTCGTTAAGAAAGCAAAAGGCAGTCCTTTACTCTTCTTCTTCAACCATTGGCAAAATTTATTAGCACAAGTGTTGCAGGATATGTGAGGAGCCCAGTTCCTGTCCTCCTCGCCAATCTTGCATCCGAAATATAAGTGATATGCCTTTCTAACCTTAGCAGGTCTCCGGTGCTTCTGTGATACAAAGATTATCCCACTACAAATGTAGCAGAAGTTGTCAGCCTTATTCCCAAGTGTACGAGGCATCTGAAATAAGAAAACAACAAACAATTGGAAGATAAATAGAAAATCAATCTATAAATTTATCATTATAATACAGAACATGACAGCTTAGCAGAAGTATTTAAATATATAATTCAGTAAGAAGAGAAAATTAATGTAAAATGCCTTACATGCATATTAATAGCGTGCTAAATGAATATTTATTATGAGTCTAAAAAGGGCTTTACTAGAGAAATCACCTACTTTTCATCTTAAAATTTAATCTTGCACAACAAACCACCTTTTATCGACTGCCATAATAATACTGAAGCTTCGTAAGACTGTAAATGTGTTAAGAAACCCACTGCCGCAAGCCTGTTGGAACATTTTGTGACAAATATGTTTATCTTGAAATGTAGAGCTAATAAACAATTTTTACCATGATATTCATTATTAGCGACCTAAGGTTAGTTATAAATTGCTACTATAGATAGGGAAGCAATTTAGTTGTTGACCTGTGTTATTTATCCCTTTGGAATCGTTGATGCTAGGAGTTGGTGGAGAGAGCTGCAGAAAGCGAAAGAATTTAAGCGAAGTATCTTGTAATGACTTAATCCTACACTCTGTTGTTTTAGACCCCGTCAAATATTATATTTCCTCCGTGGGCAATTCATGCGAAAGATTTAACATCCCACCCTCACGAGATGTAGAAGCATTCAGTTATTATACTATCTTTTGCCACCTTCACCCGACCGATGTCATTACGTTATGTTCATGAAGTTTTGACGTTGCCGCGCGCACTGTTTGCTTTTGCTCAACATTTAATGGATAAATTGGTCTTAAATTTCCTTCGACCGGTTATAAAAGTGAGTCTCATGCCCCTTGCCTCCTTAGACTTCCTTTTGTCATCATTTTGATTCTGTGGCATTTAATGCAATTTTTCTATTTAGTCTATGGATGCTTTAACTTAAGTTGGGTATTTTTAAGCATTTTTTATATATAGACTTTTATCAAAATATGTTTTGTTAAGGAAGACGAATAATATCGGAGTGATGACATGATTTAATTTCTGGATCCGTCGCATTTAAACTTTCATGACTGGATTCACCACTTGAGTAACCACCAAATTCATCGAAAACTGAAATTTTTCTTCATTGCGAAAAAGCCAAAAAAATGAAACTCTTAGACACAGATTGTATTACACCAACACCTCTCAATGCCACTCTTTTCTACACAGAATATGATAATATTACATGAAAAATTTCTTTCTGTAACAAATAGTTGCATAAAAACTAACAAAAGAGAAGGAAAGCAGAGATGTTAAGATAAAAAGGGAGAGGATCATCACTAGTGTGGAACCTAACTAATTGAACACTTCCCCAGTGGACAGTTTCAAACCAGAAACCAATGGAGGAAGAAGAAAAGTTAGAGAGAGAGAGGAAGAAGTTCTAGGATCAATCGTATGCATGGAAATGTTAGAGTTTAATGACAAGGATTAGAGAATAAATATCTTAATTTTAATCAATTATTTTAAACCATTTCGCAGGAATCATCCGGATACGCTCACATTTTGCTAAAACCTATTTCCCGTTACACCTCAATTTCTTCCACTCTAAAAAAAATTATTATTAAAATCTGGTATAGCACAATACCCCTCATTCAGTGTAACATCCAAAATATGCATGTGTGCTCTTATGTGTGTGAGATAAAAATCACACTAGCACAGCAACTTGATTCAGAAAGATTGGAGTAAAGCTGGAATGGAAGAGCGCCATTTTCGTTAAGGATGGATAGGATCCTAATGCGGCACGAAGGGTCCTAAAGGTGACCATTTATGTGTAGTAGAAAGTGAGGGAGGAGTCAAGAAGTGTGTGTGGGTGGGGAGGGGGGGTGATGGTTTAGAGGAAATGGGCTGGGGCCGTTCGATAATGGAGGGTCTTTGGAGTCGTTCTGTGCAACAAATCCTCCTCCTCTCCTCCGTCTGGCTTGTCTCATTAGATGAGTGATTAGCTGACTGGGATTTATTTATACACATCGCATGCACTCATACGAAAATCGAAGGAGGTTAGTGTGTGCACGCATATTGCCTCACACTCGCTACCTAGGGAAATTAAAGTAGGCTGATAATCTGCCTCATGTACACATGAACGGATATGTACACTATGAGTTGAGTAATTTGAATGGGCTGACAACCTGGCCATCTCTAGATAGATGTGTGGAAGGGCGCGGCGCTTGAGATAATTTATGCTAGGGAATTAATAGTAATAGCGATAATTGTTAACTAAAGTTATGTATTAAATCTTCTGCACATACAAGCGAATACATAAGGGATGACTTTGCGACTTGGTCAGTGTGGCTGAAATCTCATTCAATGGATTTGGTTCATTAATCCTGATCAGACCCTTTGTTTCTCTTCCTCATCATATTTTCTTTTCCATTTTACTTCCTTCAATTTCTCTCAAAGCCTTTTAGGGTGAAAGAAGCGTTGCTAGTTTGTGATTTCTACCTTTAGCGTTAATGTTCTTGTTGGTTTGTGTTATATTTAACGCAAATACTCTCGTTGGTTTTCTTTCTTGTTAATCAAAACAAACTCACAGATCAGATATATCAAATTTGGATCTAATTGAATTGATTTGTTTTTTCAGAGATTTTATCCAATATGGCAGCGACAAAGGCAGCCCTCCCCCCACAGAGAATTTAAATTAATTTAGTTTCTTTGTTTTGGAGCCTGGTAAATGCAAATTTTCGGTATTAAAAAAAATTCTTTCTTCATTCAACATAGCAGAGGACCCATCCTCGCGCTTGATAAATCAATCAACTTCGATGGATATCCGCTATATTTCGAGGGAGCTTGCGGGAAAGTAGCTGGGATGGGGTAAGGGGATATACGTCTGCCTCCTCTTCGGACGGAGGAGGGAAAACCCTATTCGACCCCATTATAAATCCTCAGGCGCCAGAGTTAGAAGCAGTATCCCCCTCTGCCCGCCCCACATCAGTACCCGCTATTGGCGTCCCGTTGCACTCTGTTTAATTCTCGCAGAACCCCTCAAGCTCCAAGTTAATTCACATGAGTCTACCTCGTACCAGTTCTACTTGCTCCTCGAACGCAACGCACCAAGTCTTGATTCGTCTCTAACTTGAAAGCAAGATCTAAGTTCACCCCGTAATAATCATTGTCAAGAGACTATTAATTGAACTTTGTGCCAAGGCAAGGATTACTCCCTCGGATCAAATCTCCGAGGTAACAGCAAGGCGAAACTCCCCTATGGAAGTGCCATCTCAACTACTTCCCCCCCCCTCCGCCCTCAATATAAGCATTCAGCGTTGGTTTCATATACACTTCAGGTTATTCGAGTGACCCTCGTTCAGTATTGTTCGTTTGTTTGTACGACGACCGTTCCCACAAAGTCTCCCTACTTTTTAGCCACTAACACTCGTATACGTCTGATTTTTAAATAGATTGTTTTAAAACTCGTTCTAACCTTTTAAAAGAATATTAATTTGCATATTAGTAAAGTCATTCTTGTACCTGTTCTTCTATTGTCTCGGAAACCCAGAGATAGTCGACTGTTTTACCAACCTAGATTTAGTTAATTTGCACTCTGCTCTTATTATAAATCTCCCACGCACAAAGCCTATAGTTATATCCATATTATATTAAAATAATATTAGGTTTAAAGTGGTTAATCTTGGCCAATCAATTGATTGAAATTTGATCATTCTATTGGTTAACCTTGGTTATTCGTTAAATTATTAAAAAAATAGATTCGTTAAAGTGACTGAGCCCATCAAACCCAAATCTCTCTTCTCGCTGTTTAGAAACACCCCTCCTTCTCACCAGGTACACCAATCCATCACCATTTCTACGCTCGCAGCGTCGCAAAATAAAGCTTCCTTTTCTTCAAACCCGCCGAATACTGCTGGCCACCAGGTAAACTTGTCATGAGCTTTTTTTATTCTGGTTTGTGCGGCAATGAATTAAGAATTTTTTCCTCGAACTGCGGCATTGAGAAAATTTGAGGGAGGGTTTATAATACATTTATCTAAAAGCATATCTAGTCTTACCATCCCTATATCATTGAAATGAACACCATCCCTTCCATACAGATCTCTTTAATTTGTAAAACTGTCCCAAGCGTAAATAAATATTAATTTTAATGATGCACAAATTATTAGATTATTTTTAAAAACTGTCTGATGATTCCGAAAGACAGAGCAATATTACTTCCTTATTCCGCGAGTATCAAAGTAAATTAGCAAAGGTTTCATTGCATCTTATGAAATTTCGAAGCTAATAGCAGAAACCGAAAAACCTCATACTATTGATGAAGATTTGATTTGGGCCTCATTATTTGTGGCAGTTTCTACTGCCATGCAACAGAGTCCCCATTAAATTACTGAATCTGTTCTGTTGAGCAACAATACAGTATCAAGATACATCAATGAAATGGCAGAGCCTTTATGAATCTCAACTACTTGCACTTTTACAAGTAAGGAATTTTGCGTTACAGATTGACGAAACACTTTTACTTAATAATCAAGCTATTTTTATGGCATATGTTAGGTTTTTAGATAATAAGAGTGAAGACAGATAAGAAAAGTTTTTCTTGCATGCTTGTGATAGATACCAAAAAAGCAGCAATATTGATAGTAGTATTAGACAATTTACAAGGAAAAAATATTCCACTAGGTACCATCATAATATATGTAATTGATAGTGACATTGCTATGGTAGGTATATAGAGAGGCTTTATTTCATATTTAAAAGAGACTGTCCCAAATGTGTTTTGCATCCACTGCGTTGTTTATCGTCAACATTTAATTGCCCCCAAAATTGGGAGGACGTTTGAAAGATTTCCTCGATAATGTAATAAAGGTTGTCAATTTTATCAAGTCAAATTGACTTCAAAATCGTCTTTTCGCCAAGTTTGTGCAAATATTGAAGAAGTTAGAAAACTAAATTTGCATACAGAGGTGAGATGACTCTCTAAAGGTAATTGTCTGAGTTGCTTCTTTAAACTATGGGAAAAGTTTTGAATTATTCCTGAATGGCACGCAGATTTGGAGAAGAATTCATAGCTGCAAAATAGGACATTTTCTACCTTTTAGATATATTTGAAAAGCTAAATATACTGAACAAACAACTAGAAGGAAAAAGTACCAATCTTTTAATTTTCTGAGACAACCAATACTTTTATTGGAAAGTTTAGTATGTTAAATATTATTATCGAGCCCACGGAGTTGCTGCATTTTCTCTCTCCTACCACGCTTGCGGAGCTGCGTGAAGAGGATATTTTCATTTGCATCGAACATTTTAATAAACTGGACAATGATATGGAAATTACATAGATTCAAAGATCGAGAAATGAAGTTCCAAGTGGGTTAGGAAACCTATTTTTGACAAAGGCAGCGGATGACGACATTATACTATAAGAAAACCTTGCTGAATTAAAGAGTAATAGAACTGCTTAAGCTAAACTTAAACACGAACTCCATATTTTTGGACAAGTAATGGAATTGCAGTCTCTCAGCTATTATCAAAAGAATAAAACTGTTAGAAAGTGTAAGTTGAGGGTATCTTCGTCTATTTATAAAGAGCACGGATCCTGAGATAGAAAAAAATTGCTAAGCGGCATCATCCACAAGGATCTTACTATCATCACTAACTATAATTTAAGAAGGGAATTTTTTGAGTATTTGAATAATAATTTCAACTTAGTTTGGTTATGACCTCAGTTTTTTATCAGTTATTCCTAATAATTCTTTTATAATATAAAAAAATGGTGAAGTTCAGAAATAAATATAAGTATAGAAATTTTGTAAACTTTTTAAAACCCAAAGAATTACAAATGGTGAAGTTCAGAAAATTTATTTTTATATTTTTTTATATATTTTCTTCTATATCTATATTTTAGCAACGTGAGATTTTGAAATGGGGGAAATTTAGTTTAGAGTTCCTTTTTAAAATTATTATAATTGGCGAAGTTCAGAAAATTTATAAAAATTTAACCATGGCTGCTTTTCAGATTTTAAATTTTAATCTTAGTAGCGAAGCGCAAGCTCCCAACTTACGGAGGAGTGGCGAAGCCATTGCCTGGTTGAATAAATTTAATTGAAACTCAATTTTGTTATAGTTTTTTTTTATTACTTTGACAAAGGTTTAATATTATGTAGGTAAAGAATTTTATCTTTGTCTTAATTTTTTATTTTTTTATTGGCCATTGAAAGGTATTTGCTATATATTATACGAGGCAATGGCTTCGCCACTCTCCCCTACGGGGGAAGATTTCGCTTCAACTTATCTAAACTAAAATGAAATTAGTATTAAATTATAGTTAGAGCTGAATAGAAAAATTGTGAAAATATATAATGGTTATAAATGGTTAATTCATTGAGACGCAAAATATTGTTAATGCTTTTGGAATTTTTTATGCCGAATGAATATACATGACTGGCTTATTTATTGATTATTTTATGTATTATGTAAAATTGAAGTATTTACATCAAAACGCCAAACTTTTTTGCCTCATCAGCCTTACGGGGAGAATTCTTTTACGAATTTAATATAGGCACACAGAAGACTTGATGTCGTGCTAACCCCCCCCCCCCCCTCCCACTACGGAGTCGCGAAGCTGAAATGAACTGATCTGCCACTCATCTAGTCTCGCCACAACTATGTCGGTCCACTTTGATAGACATAATTGGGGACGTAAAGGAAAGCAGGTTTGAGGATTAGCCCACTGTGGAACTCTACGGAAGAGACCACCCGGTTACGAGGCGATGCTGAAAGCTTTGGGGAAGAGTTCGCTCTAATCTCTAAGGGTAACCTCCGGCCAGGACCACAGGGGGACATACAACCGTCCCTGTGTAAGTTGGAAACAGCATCGATATCCAAACCCCAGATGGGGCGGCACCCCCGGGGGGTGGTAGTTGATTCTATCACCACCCATCATCAAGTCCGCCACTCATCACCCATCTGAGGGGCCTCGCCCGGGTCCACCTTCCATCATTCACCCCCCCCCCATTTGGCAGTTCTGTTCACGTAAGCTTAGTGATGAAGTAGCGGGAGTCACCAACTACCCCAATTAACAACCCAAGAAGAGAGAAGGAGCACCAATTTGAAGACACACCAATCACCCATATCAAGAGCGAACGGAGACAAACTATCAACTGGACTGAAGGGCCACTCTTGTGAAGAGATGGCCCAGGACCACACGACCAGGATTCCTCTGCGGGTTGTCGACGGACAACCCAAGCCCAGCAGAGAATCCACTTTTGAGGCCGTGTATGGAGCACTGGGCATAGCCATGGTTAGGCTCCTGGATATCCCCTCAGGTTATATCGCCATTTGCGAGAGGGAGAAGGATATCGAGGAGATAACCAAAGAAAAGGCTGTAGAAGCGCTGCGAACCATTGGACTGCAGCCAGCAGTCCCCCCCCAAATTCTGGCCCATAGGAGCGTGGTGTGTCGTCGAATCGACCCATGGATTGGGCAGCATTCCGCAGTGGAGATCCGAGAGGAGATTGAGCTTCGGCAAGCCTGGGCCAAGGTAGCCGAAGTTATTAAGTTTCTAAATAGGAGGGACGGCGGTGAGTACACGCATGTGTTCAAGGTGGTCTTCGCGGAGACCTCCATGGCACATAAGGCCAAAGAACAGGGTCTGCTTATGTTCAATGCGAAGATCAGCGGCGAACAGGTAGAAAAGGGGGAATACACCCCAGTACAATTCTGTTTCAAATGCTTCCAGATGGAATCTCACCCCACCAAAGACTGTAAGGAGCCCCAAGAATCCTGTTCCAAGTGCAGTCAGAAGGGCCACAATTGGCGCAACTGCGACAGCAACACGGTAAAGTGTATAAGCTGTGGGCAAGGTCATAGGACTATGGCCATGTCATGCCCCGCCAAGAAAGAAATTATGAGAAGAAAGCAGGAAGCCAAGAAGAATGAGGAGACGCGTAGAGCGAACACGTCCTACGCCCAGGCGGCTAAGGCGGCCATCTCCGAGGTGGACGCCAAGAAGACATATCTGAAGATAGAAAACGAGGGTTCCACCAAAATAATGACATGCATCCTCCATGCACATGTCATGAACTTGGCACGCCCGGGCACATTTGCAAAAGTCCTGAACCAAATGTTGGCTAAGAACGGTATGGATCAAATGTGGTTCCCGGACAACCCACCCTCGGGGGACGTGCTGCACCTGCAGATGGCCCCGAAGGAACAGAAGGAACAGAATTCTGCAACTACGACGCTAACAAACACAACCAAGAAACCTAATAATAAAGCACGGAAAGTAGCAGTCGAGGCAACAACTCCTGCTCCCACCCATGGCAAACAAGTATCGGCTGAAATCGACAACCCAGATAATAGCAGTTCTTCGGAATCCTCAGATTCCTCAGACACTGATACGCCCAAACCCCAGAATAAGAAAGATCAAAAGAAGAGAGTAAAGAAAATAAGGGCGAACTATATCAACCTTAGGATATACGCCTGTGAGCAATTCCCCTTCCCGGAGGAGATGGAAGCCAGGAGCATATTCCAGGGCATAAGATCTAAGATCTACAAATGGGAATATGACTCAGAAGTAGATCCCGAGATTGTGGAGGAGGCCCTGCTCGCGCAAAATGTGATCCTGCATCACAGCACATGCGAGCAAATCTCCAACGCTGAGTTTAGAAAGAAGAGAAACGGGAGGAAAAAGAACGTTACCCAGAAACACTAAGCGGCAAATAGATGGAGAGAGTAAGCAACAGAATGAGGATTCTGACACTCAACGTGAATGGATGGGAGGAGAAAGCCACGGCATATGGTAACATATTCCGTGTGCACGACCCCGACATCATTCTCATCACGGAGCACGGTATCGACACTACAGCTGGTCGCATTAAAATACCGGGCTACAGAGTGATCATGAAGAACCATTCCCAGGAAAGGTTTGATGGTGCTGCAATAGCTGTCAAGAGGAACATCTCCTTCAAACAACTACCAGAACTCGATGAGTCCTTCGTGGCAATCGAGGTTCACACCCTGGTCGGAGACCTCGTGATAGCTGCAGCATATCAACCCCCTCGACGAGCATATCTCCCGTTATGCAACTTCTACACACTGTTCGGGCACCGCAGAATGGCATTCTTAGGGGGAGACCTCAATGCCAGATGCCGTGCGGCAGGCTATGGTAACACCAACGATAGAGGCCAAAACTTGGAATTGATTATGGGAAGAAAGAACATTCAAAGGATAGGGCCGGATTTTCCGACCTATATCACTTCCCGGTCAGCAACTAAGCCTAACATAATCTTAACAAGTGAAGGCTTTCCTTTCAACTACCATAGTGAGCCAGGCCCGACAGTCCCTAGTGATCACATAGCGATTCTCACCACAATATCTCTCGCACCAATCCAGCTCCCAGCCCCTCTCCGGAAAAATTACGCCATGGCCAACTGGGATCGTTACAAGCAACGACTCAGTGACTATGCGCCAGCTGACCTCAGCACGGCGTCGTTAGAGGAGATCGACAGGGAGTTGGAGAGGATAACAACGTCCATACTAAACGCGGACCGCGAGAGCATACCCGTTACAGGGTATAAAACACCTCCTCAGCCCAGATGGACAGAGGAGATGAGAAATATTGCTCGCGTTCACAGGGAAGTGTTCGAAGAAGTACGACGGGAGGGTCCCAGCCGGGAAAGGAGCTTGCTGCTCCGACGCCTAAGCTCAGAGCTTAGAGAGGCTATCAACCTCCAACAGGGGGAAATATGGAACAACTTGATAGCCAAAGTCGACAGCGAACTTAGCCCGGCCAAGTTCTGGCGCCAAGTCAGAAACTTAAAGGGACTTACACCAAGACTCAAGACTCGGATAATGGAGAACGGAGACCACATTGAGAACCCGTTGGTTCTCGAGGATATGTTCAGGAACTTCTGGAAAAACGTTTTCAGGATTACACCCGAAGAAAACGTTGAGTTCGACCAGGAATTCGAAGGCCAACTGATTGAACAACTTAATCAGGAAACGCATCGCACACACCCACTACAGCAAGTCAACGAAGGCAGGGAGATGGCGGGCCACGGACGTCCCATAACATCAGAGGACGTCAAGGCCACTGTAAAAGCCTTTCGACAAAAGGCACCAGGCTGGACGGGTATTACCAGAAACAACTTGGTTAACGCCCCACAGCAGATCATTCAGGGAATCGTTAATATCTTCAACGCTTCCCTGAACACGGGCTACTTCCCGGAAGGTCTCAAGATTGCGAAGATGATCTTCATACCCAAGGGAGGTAAACCCCCTGATCAACTGGTAAACTACAGGCCAATCGCCCTGCTGGAGTTCATTGCAAAAGTCTACGAGAGACTCCTAGCTGACAGGCTTCAACAACAACTAGCCGAGCTGGGAGCCCACAACCCTCAGCAGCACGGGTTCCGCAAGGGACGAGGGACGGAAACAGCCCTCGCCCTCCTTGCGGAGAAACTCGCTTGCAGTAAAGCTGAGAGGCGGTACGTAGACGTGGTGCTGCGTGATGTTAAGAAGGCCTTCGATAAGGTTTGGCTGAGAGGATTACAATACAAGATCCTCAACCTCCAGCTTAACCCACTCCTGGAAAGGATCCTTTGTAATTACATCTCCGATAGGAGAGCCCAAATTTCAATCGAGGGCTGCAAAGGACCCGAATTCGAACTAGAAGCGGGAGTTCCACAAGGCAGCTGTCTCAGCCCTCTGCTGTACCTCGTGTACACAATAGACCTGCCTGCTCCAGTGAGGTACGATTCGATGTATCTGCAATACGCAGACGACATCACACAAATCGTCCTGAGTCCATTCAGGAACGCTGGAAGCCAGGCGAGGGCGACAGCTGTCGAAATAGAAAATATCAATAGATATGAAAGAAAGTGGAAAATAAAAACCAACCGCCAGAAGTTCACGATCGTTCCAATGAACCGCCGAAAAACTGATGACGTTGTCGTCAATAATGAACACTATCCGTACTCCAATGAGGGTAATGTCCTGGGCTTACGCCTCTTTAAATCTGGATATAAGACCCACATAAATACCAGAGTCTCCCTAGCCAAACGAGAGCTGAAGAAGCTTTACCGCTTCAGAGGCCTCAGCGTGCCTAACAGCAAGAAACTGTATATGGCCCTGGTACGCCCAGTCCTGGTGTACCCGGCCGTGATCACGCAGATGGCAAGCTGTACCTCTCTCAGAATGATGCAGAGAGTGCAGAACAAAGCCACGCTGCTGATTACAGGCACGCGAAGGATCGACCGTATTCGGCAATCGACTCTTCACCAGAGAATCGGTCTAAAGCCGATCAATACGGAGATCCAAAGGCTAGGGAGAAAGACATGGGACAAGATAGATCTAACTATACTCCCGAATTTGAACCTAAACTTAAACATTCGTGCAAACCGGAGACGCGCTATAGGTAGAACTGCTTTGTTCCCAAGCAGTAGAATCTGCACGAGAGAAGTGGTACTACCTATATTTACGTAGTACTAGTCCACTTCTCTTAAATTATGTGACCCTAAAGATACCAAGACTAAAAAGTTTGATGATTGGACAACCAAGTTGACAAATTATAAGAAACATATTGAAAAAAGAGGCGTAGTGCCCACGTTAAAAATCCCCCCCTCCCCCCCCCCAATGTAAATAAATATAGTAAAAAATTAATAATATAAAACTAAATTTAAATATAAAAGAGGCGAAGTGCCCAAAACTAATAATAATCAAAAGTCAAGAATAAAAAGAGGCGAAGTGCCCAACTCCCAATACCCAACTGTTAATAAATTAACTAAAAGTCAACAAAATCCAAACTAAGAAAAGAGGCTAAATGCCCATATTAAGAGACTACAAAGCAACCAACACTGAGAATCATTCAGCAAGAAAGTCAACCTTGAAAGGCTTGAATGCTTCGAAAGCGAAAATACCTAAAAAGAAATACAAATATTATGACGGAGGAAACTGGCTGTCAATGACAGCCAGCTACTTTTTGACGGAGGAAATAAAAAATTTTTTTTAAATACACAACATGAAGAATGCTAGTGATGCCCTAACACCAGGGCAAACTAGAAAACTTATTCACACCTTTATATACCTACCACACAATTTCACCACTTTAACCTAATTTGTAATTTGTAATTTGTAAGTATTTACATACTTTACTAATTTTATGGTCAACAAAGAAATTCCGTGTTCAAAGTGGGCCATGGGTTAAAAGAGGTAGGGAAACCCGGCTGTAGGCTGTGTTCGAGTCCAGGTAGCATCATTTCATGAAATCGATAGAACATCCAATGTAGATTCACTCACCAAAATTTATTGATTATATCTAAAAAAATCATCATGACAAGATATAACGTCGCAATATTGTATTTTTGTATTTTTAAAATACATTTTACTTGGCTGAGATATTGTGAATTTTTTTCTGTTATGCAAACTGTCAAATTTAGCCCGGAAACCATATATATATATATATATATATATATATATATATATATATATATATATAATTAGCTAAAAGGCTATATTGTATGGAGGTTCTATTGAAGTCCAAGGCTGTGGACTTTAATAGAATCTGCATTATATATATATATATATATATATATATATATATATATTTCTTTTTGATATAATGATTTTTCTCCGGATCAAAAACATTCTTACCAAAGAGATTAACGATAAACTGCTAACCAGCCATATACAAATAGCCTTACAGCTCACACCTTTCTGAGATGTTACTCATAATTATTACCAAATAAATCGTTTCAAAATACAGAAATTCTGTCAGAACTTTATCTTATTTTATTTTGGGATGAAATGGTTGAATAGATTTAATACATCTTGGCTCTTGCTAGATGCCCCTAAATGTCCACAATGCAGGTCATACCTACAGGATATATCCCTAAGAGCGTTTAACTAGAAAAAACAAAACAAAAAAAAACAAATTAATACTAAATATAAGAAACTGGGAATTAAGATCTATTTTTTATTGTTGGAGTGGAAATTTATTTAAATAAAATACTGTTTTTCCATAATATTCTTTAAATATGCCATCATAATTAACTGGAAGAATAAATAGGCGTATTTCAGACGACAATGCCATCAATACATAGGAGTTTCTTTTTAGGACTCCCCTATGATGGGAGGAGCTTGAAAAAAGTATAGACGAGGTGAGAGCTCTACCACCACCCCGACCCCACCCGTTTTACGGGTAGGAAAAAACGGGAAAGAGGTTGGGCATAGCGAAATAATCAATCCGGAGATTTTAGAGTAAAGCTCAAAGTCTATTTTTTATGAATATTTTTAAGCCCTACTTCTTTTTGGCGCTAGCTTCCCATATAAAACTTTCATGCAATGGCTTGGCCACTCCCCCCCCCCTACAGGGGGAGCTTACGCTTCGCTACTAAGATTAATATTTAAAATCTAAAAAAAAGCAGCCATGGTTAAATTTTTTAAATTTCTGAACTTCGCCAATTACAATAATTTTAAAAAGAAACTATAAACTTAATTTTCCCCTTTCAAAATATCACTTTGCTAAAATATATTTATGGAAAATATATAAAAGTTAATTTTCTGAAATTCACCATTTGTAATTCTTTGGGTTTTAAAAAAATTACAAAATTTTGATACCTATATTTACCTCTAAACTTTACCATTTTGATTTTTGATATTTTAAAAGAATTATTAGAAATAACTTTGATAAAAAACATAAGTCATAACCAAACTAAGATGAAATTAATATTCTAATACTCAAAAAAATCCCCTTCTTAAATTATAGAGTTAGTGATGATGATGATGATGAAAACTGTAGCATTCCCTATAAAAATCTTTTTTAATAAAAACAAATCAGTCATCAGTATCTTTAAATTGATCAACTCTTTTACTATTGAATAACTTTGCAGGTAGCTCGTTCCTTGTCTGTCATAGCCTATATTTGAAGTAGTTGTACACCACAGTAGATGACACCGGCTCAAACGTTAGACCAAACACTCGATCGAGCTTGATTTCCCTAAACCCGAAAAGCTTAGGACATGATTGGTGTATCTTATCGGCAGAGGCACCAAGGCGTTAAGCTTATCTCGAAATAACAGACAGGAAGGAAAAGAGAAGATGCTAAACACGCACGTTCAAGCGCATACTGCACCAAAGACAAGATGCTCTAGAGGGGGCGTGAGGAAGGAAACGGACTCTATGGGCAAATGTGTGTGGTGGCCCAACTCCATCTTCGGCAGTAGACTTACAGATGCTGATGAATAAAACTTGCATCCGTAGTTTAGAGTGAAGCTTAAAAAGGAGCAGTAGGTAAAGGTTAAAAAAGAAGCCTCATCAGAACACAACCTACTGTGTTTTGATGGCTATGTCTTTAGTAGAATTCTTATTATTATGGCAAAGAATTACCATTGGTAAACCTCCGTATTAACGGAACAAATACCTTCACGTGGTAGGTAGCGATAACATCCAGCCCGAATCACAATTGATTCTGATGAAAAGTTTAGGGAGGATTCTTGAGACTCCATCCTGTTTCATCAACAGACGCTCGTCCATGACGGCGCCCTGGTAGGCCAGCTCTTTTTTTATTACTTGTAAATTGTAATCTATCAATTCTCTTGCATAGACTACACGTTTGACCAAACTCCTTCTATAGTGATCGTAACCTGCACATGTATGCCATCGAGGATCATTAAGCGTAAGGTAAAGCTCTCTCGGCATGATCAGAGGCATTGAACATTAGCTTCCGATCCCGGGAATGAAAGAGCTTTGGGTATCTACCGAGAAAGCGAGCAAATCACCGGCGCTGATGAGGTATTACACCGTCGGACATCAGGTGGTAAAATGACCAGGAGCGTTTAAAATCGACGGCCTCGGACATTTCGTTAGTCTGTTGATGATGGCCACAGAGGTCTCCAAAGCTCTATTCACCATTGTCTTATTTAGAGGAATTTTAGAGGTTGGGAACCTGGTCCCCTTATTCCAGCGGTCGGAGGGTCTAGACTTGGCCTGTTCCATCTTTATTGGATGGTGGAGAGCCTCTGCTCCTATTTTTATAGCTTTTAGCCTCATGGTGGAGTGATTTTGCCTTTTATTTATCATATAAAAAGCAGGCCGGCGTAATCGCCCTGTATGTGTACTGGAAGCGCTGAAGAGAATCGGCGAAAGAGGACTCTCCATTTCTCATACGTTCCCCATTAAGTCGGCATTCGGCCGTCGAGGTGAGTAGAGACCCCGTGGTGTAACCCATCACTAGAATGGGTTCAAATACAGAGGCGTAAGGTCCCCCAGCAACCCTAACCTATCTTAGTAGGACGAAAAAGTAGGGAGTTGTAGAGTAGGGTAGGGAAAGTACTAAGGAAGAATAGGGATAGGCGAGCCTACTACGAAGTAGGGAGATAACTACCTACCACTTTTAACACAATCTCGGTGGCACTGGGGCCAGGATGGCATAACTGACCTCCATGTTCCGTTCTGCCACCTTGCGTGGGCCCAAATAAAAAGAAAAATACGAGTTACAAGCAACTGTCCTAAACCACGCTCAGATCTCTAAAGAAAAACTACTCTCTTCTTGGATTATACCTACCGATTATTTTAAAAAAGAGACTACCTGGGAATAGAAACCATCCAACCTCCCCGACAAAACCAGATTCCTATGCACGGCTGATACAATATGGTAATTATTATTATTACATCCCGTAAATAAGTGTAAGATGCAACACTTCTACAGCTGGCCATTGTAGGAGACGTGTCCTCTAGGATCCAAACCTAGCAGAAGGAGGATGTGCTGTCATAACTTTTCTACATATTTTCCTTCCATCTCTCTTCAATATTTGCATTCCAGATCTAACCTTACAAACTTTTACCCCGGTTGGTCTTCACTTTCAATAAAAAAACAGCCAATTCCTGTCCATTAAAAGTCCAATCAATCAATCCTCTCACACCATTTCATATAAAACACATTTGAAGTTTTTGCCTTTGTCGAACACTCAAACATTGATGGAGGGATTTTTGTGATAAAAATCTTTTTTTTTATTCGGTGTTGTTAAAATACCCCCCAAAATGTGTAGATAGATTGTACTACCACGCTATAAGTGCTGAAATTACTGCCCTCGCCGAAGTCTATCCACCTATGTCTCTTGATGGACCTTATTTCCACGTCTCGGGATCAACAAGAAACGACCACTTGCACCTGAGCAGACCTGGGGGATTGAAAGGCAATGAAAAAATCATTATTTCCTTCTCGAAGATTCAGGAAAATGGCTGACTGATGAAACGCTACAGGCTAGAGGATTTCAGCCAGGATTTCATTGCTGGATTTCATGGTCGATTTCATGGATAGATTTCATTCATGATATCATGGCTGGATTTCGGGTAGGGTTTCATGGGTAGATTTTAGTCAGGCGAGAGAGAGAGATAACAGACACCTATGCGACCCTTTTTCTGTACGCTAATGGAGGTGCGAAATTCTGAGACGCCGTAAGACGTGCGATAATATGAAATGTGGCCATCACAGAAACCTGTGACAAGTGTGAAAGCCCAGAAGGTCCCATCTAAAGTTGGTCAAAGTTCGCCCCGCTGGCTTAATACCTTCTCGCGCTCGCGCTTAAAGGCCTAGTCTATTTTTGTCTAACGATGCGTCTGACTCTAGAACTCTTCCCTTCGGACGGAGGGGGAAAAACGTCATTCGAACCCTATAAATGCTCTGGTGCCAGAGTTGGAAGAGAGTATCCACCGTACTCTGTGCCCCATCACTATCCTCTGTCCGCTCACGTCCTTACCCGCTATTTGCACCTATTTGAACTCTGCCCAATTCTCGCAGAATCCTTCAAACTCCCGATATTCTCGTTAGTTCACGTGAGTCTAGCTCAACTCGCTTCCCCCGTTCCTCGAACGCAGGGCGCTTAATCTCGATTCCTGTTGCTCGAAAGTGAGACTTAATTCCCCTCCATCTCGTAATAGTGATTATCCAGACATTATT
This sequence comes from Ceratothoa steindachneri, assembly GCA_963969495.1. Classification (NCBI taxonomy): domain Eukaryota; kingdom Metazoa; phylum Arthropoda; class Malacostraca; order Isopoda; family Cymothoidae; genus Ceratothoa; species Ceratothoa steindachneri. The sequence continues at coordinate 202,507,579 of OZ018320.1, read as the reverse complement.
GAGGAAACTTTATGCCAAAGCAAGGATTACTCTCTCGAAGCAAATTTTCGAAGTACCAGCAACGGGCAACTCTCCTGTGAATGTTCTCTCAATGACCCTCCCTCCCCAGTGTAACCCTCATGATCGGCTTAGTTTAGGCTCAAGGTCGTTCCAGCGTCCCTCGGTCAATATTGTCCGTTTGTTTGTACAGTGACCGTCCTAACCACGTGTCCTCCCCCTTAGCCCGTCCTCACCACGTCTCTTCCCCCTCCTTTGCTGCAGAGACGCGTGTAAGTCTATATGTGTATAACTTATTCTAAAACTCAATTTAACCTTGTAAAATTATATTGATTTGCATATTTGTAGTTATTTTCGTACCAGATTTTTTTTATCCCAGAGCTCCAAGATAGTTGACTATTGGCCAACCTAATTTCGAATAATTTGCACTCTGCTTATATTGTAAGCTTTCCACGCACTCAGAAAGCAGAAAAGTTGAACTTAAACCTATTCTACATCTATATTAAACTGGTGTAATATCTGTAGGTTTAACCTACGACAAACACGAAAAAACTACTTTTTTTTCAATCCCTGAACCTCTTTAGGGAAATTAAAAACGATGTTGTTCAAGAAGAAAAATTAGGGCGGAAAATAGAAAAGTTGAAGACAAAGTTTCCCTATTACTTATTAGAAAAATGGTAGCAAATTCATGTACTCTTCAAATTTTCTCTAAGTTTAGAAGGGTCCGTAATAAATCCATTAGTCCCTGATCGATGGATCATGATTTTTAATTACTGAGAAATTGTCATTGGTTGTGCGATCGGCTTATAGAGGGTGTCAACCGTTAATAGGTCCATCGGGGAGTTGGTAGAGGCACCAGTTTATGGAGGGTTTTATTCGTGAGGCAAGGTTACCCGTAAAGGGGTGTAGGACTAAGGTGTTGGAGCTCTCACCGTCTAGTTTGCTCTGACTCTCAAAGTTCTTACGGGGAATCCTTTTATAGGCTTGGTTCGAAATGTAACTTGGTTATCACTGGGTCAAAGGAAATACCTGAAAGGAAAATGTGGTTTGTGGGCTTTATTCTTGGCAGGCGAGATAGTCTTGGCAAGCTAGATAGTCAAGTCTTACGCGGTTTTGTTGTAAATATTCCTCTTATGTGGTCCTGTTATCTTAACTTACAGTAGCTCCAACCAACCGCTTCCACCATCAGATGAGATCCACGCTTTAAGGCACGAGGGGTTTTTTACTTATTAACCAGGCCTGAGGCTGCCAGCCGTTTCCCAAGTCACAGTTTCGTCACCTGGCCACCATCTTCCCTCATCCATTGCCACGAGTGTGATATTATTGCTAGTACAACAAAAGTTTTAAGCAGAAAGATCTCAGGTGCGTTCTACTTTTTCTTTTTGAGGAACTAGCCAATTTTCCTCTGTTGGTTGCGGGAGTGTTGAGAGCAAAAAGAACGCCGACTCTTATTTTCAGACTCGGTCCCAAAGTTCTGTTTTCTGGTGGATTTTTCGGGCAGCCGTAAATTTTTTTTAAAAGTGACTCACCTAAAATTGCTTGTTCTAACCCCCAACAAGAATTGAAACTGAGGATGGCTTTTCCCATGCTGTGTTTCACCCCTGAGGAGAACTTTCCAGGTGAGCACTCTTGATGGACCAGAAATCATATAAGGATCATAATGGGACTGCGGATTTTGTTTGGAGGCAGGCCAGTTTAGGGATTCCTTTTCCGTAATTAAATGTCCTAGGGACTAGCGCACCGTGCCCAAGTAATCAGTTTGCTAAAATAAGGTCCCTTAAGAGGATTTTAATCCAAAGCTTTGGGCTCCCTTCCAGAATGTGCGAGTTCCTTCGGCTCTTATAGAGATGCATCTGAAATAAAAAGAACCATTTGTTGGTTGCCTCCATTGGAAGAAGGTAATGAGGAAGCTTCTTAACCCTGAAAATAAAGGAGAGGGGGACCCTCCTTTACGACAATAAAAAAATGATACAGGCTCCTTAGAAATGATAGGTGCCGCTTCGGGCAGGTCACTAAATTAGATGGAAAATTACAAGTCGCTTTATCGATTAAAAAGAGTCAGACATTGGGCCTTTACGTGTTCAAGGTGCGCGGTAGCCTCCTTTCCTCTTCCTCGATACAAAAGTGAGAAGGTTTCTTGCTCATAAGTAGCGTTTCAACCATAAAAAAAGAAAGACCGTGAGCTATACCTATCATCCATTGGGTTTTGCATATCTTATCTAAGATTGTTTTACGTTTCAAGTGATTCCTCCCTGGGTATCTAAATTATGATTATCCTATCAATCTGACAGAAGTTACCCAGGTGATGTTTTATTATTTTTCAATATAACTACCCTCGACTTCAATGCACTTTCGCCACTTGTCCCTGAGGCTTCGAACTCCCGACAACCAGAAATCTCCCGACAGCTGTTCAATCCACTCATGGACGGCGAGCTGGACATCTTCATTGTCCCCAAACCGTCGTCCACGTAGTGCAGCCTTGAGCTAGTGGAATAAAAAGTAGTCGCTAGAGTCCAGATCTGGACTGTATGGGGGATGGTTGAGCTCCTAGAATACGCACTCGCGCAGGGCAGCTTGTGCAACACTGGCCTGGTGGACTTTGACGACGTTGAAGTGGATCATGGGGCATGAGGTTTCTAGGGACCCAACGGGCAGAGACCTTGGTCATGGCCAAATTGTGGTGGATGATGTTGATAACACTCCATGCGATATTCAAGTTCTCGCTTGATTTCTTAGACCTTCACCCGTCGATTTTCAAGGATCTTCCTCTCCAAACGATCTACATTGTCCTGGTTGGTCACGTCTGACAGGCGTCCTGGACGTGGGTCATCTTAAAGGGACTCACGACCATGGCGGAACTCCCTATTCCAGCGAGCAATGGTTGCATAGTGAGGGGCTTTGTCGGTGAGCATGTCAACCATGCGTTCAGGGATTTCTTTTGCATTTTTGCCTTCCTTGGTCAAAAATTTGATCACTGCGCGGTGCTCAACCTTCTCCATTGTTAAAAACTTTGTGACTGACGATCTGCCATCAGCTACTGCTTCTTAAATATACGAGGCAGGAACGTGCAGGTCCTGACTTTCCATAAGTTGTCTTATCACCCTCACAAACAGCTATCTTCCTTCCTCTGTTTTGCCCTACCGTTTCGCAAAACTTATTGACCACCCCTCATTTTGTGAGATCCTTAATACTAAAGATTAAAGGATTGAAAACCTAGTTGGCATTGTGCTTAATGTTGAGGGTTACCAAAAATTTTAAGCCTTCCTTAGAGGCCATGGAACTAGGAGGGCAAAAGAGTCGCCAAATGACAGCTAGCCTATGGTTATCCTTTTAAATGTGAAACCCCTAGGGTACTGGTGACGGGAGGGGCTGATGCTCCTTTAGATTCTGGTTGTGATCGAATAATTAGGGATCGCCCTTGAGGGGGTACCAGAATAGAACGCATTTACACATGAATATTTCAAAATACTCTATCACTGCACTCCAAACGATTACCGAGAAAGACCACCATTGGCAAAAATGACAAGTAATTGGGAATTCTATGCTGCACGAAAATAACACAGAGATAAATTTGACTAAAACTTTGTACTTATTTTTACTTGCTTATTATACCTTGGTGAGCCTTTTAACCTAGGAGAAAATTATAATAATTGAACTGAAGGTTCAGGTTTACGTATATGTACTATTGATATGGGTTCAGGTATAGCATACGTAACCATATACCAACTATTATTTAGACGAATGAGTGCTCTCCAGCCCCAAAGGCTCACAAATGGTGCTGCGGCCCTTTCTATGTTACAAACCTTTGCATCTTTTCTTATAACCAGATTTCCTTAAAAAATCTCAGCGGGAGATGCCCTGGTTAGTTTTCGTTTTAACGTAAGAAAATAAATTCTCTTTATCTGGGTAGCGTTTATCAATATTCCTCTGAAAAGTGAACCACAGAATTTAACTCTTAAGGGAAATAGCGCTAGAAGATAATTTGTCTGGAGTTTCCAAATTTCATGTAGCCACCTTCTAATCCGATTTCTGTACTCAAAGATTAAGTCTATGGGCAAAATATTGTAGTATTTTTGATGAATATGACAGAAAGCCGTCCTGTATTGAAACAGTCATCTTTAGCATTTATTGTCTGTTTCACTAAGCTTCAGGCAACTAAACTTTTAAATTGCTCCCTATTTGATTTTCCCGTTGCCCACTTGTGCACATTTGTGCAAATTATTATTCTTTAAGATTGAGAGAAGATAAACTATTCTACCTGGGGATTATTATTTATCCAATAGTTTATAATGATACAATTTATGGATTGGAATAAAATATTCCAGTCGTCAAAGAAAGAAATTGGCAGATTTCACATTAAAAATAAAAGGATTCCTTCTAAATTTCCTGGTTCGTTTTCATGAAATACTAAAACAAAATTATATAGCAGGTCGCAAAGTTAATGAAGGAGTAGCCAGTTATAGGGTTCGAGGGTTAATAGGGGCACCGAAAGTTAGTATTTCTTGTGGTAGAGTATTCAATGACCTTTAATTTTACGCGGCAGAGAACTTGGTCGGCTTTGGAGTAGAGAGGACTTCGCTTGACCAAGGCTTGAGATTAGGTAGGGTGGGTTTAAAGATTCGATATGGATTACCGGTAGCAAGGAAATCACAGCGGAAGGAATCTTAGGCTCTTTATTATGGCGCAAACTCAGGTGACTTCTGCATAAGAAGAATTCGAAACGGGCGTGTAGTGTGTTTAAGCGAGCCTATTACTCGATGACTCATAATTGAATGTTTTCTTACGCATTTCTGAACCGTAGTGTCCCTTTTTCTCTCTCTGAATGACTGATTAACCGACATAATGAATTACTGATGTTGAATAGGTGTGTTTGGTAGTAAATATTTGTGTCGGAAACAATGGGCGTGGCCTATTATTATCCAATGATGCTTTTTAGGTGAAGCCTATATTTATCCCTGTTAATTCGCGTCCATGTTCAGGATATTTGTTTCTGGTCAAAATCCCAAACACGTGAATTTGAGTTTCGCAGTCTTTTGTTAGTAAATAATGGCCGCTGCTCTTGTGTTTTCAGTTCTGCACCTGCATCCCAGTTTAATCAGTTGACCTTATATCACGGCTATGGGAACCACTTTTGTATGTGTGTGTGCACATGTACATATGTTTGCTGCCGTATGAATGTCTCAAAATCATTCTTCTTGCCTCGAGCAAAATATAATTTACATTTATGTTTTCATAACACATGTCCTTGGATTCATTATTACTACTTGGTATATTATATCTTTGATTAATACTTTTGCCCGCTTTCAAGATTTCCTAAGTTCAATAGGGCGCTCATTTGTGAGGTTCCTTGCTAGGCCTAAATTACATTGCAATTTGGGCACTACAATTGTACTTCACCTGGAACTTTGATTTATATTATAGCATATTAAAAGGTATGTTTTAAATCTTATTGATGCATTTTTCTCTTCGATTAAATGAATCATATACAATATTCAAAAGAGTGGTTGAAATATTATCTAAAGTGTGGCCTAAATGCCCAAAGAGAAAGAGAAGTCTGTCTTTTACTAGGAGAACAACCAAAGCACCAATAGAGAGGAATTTACTGCCATCGTAACGAAATAACTGTTTCAAGGTTCGAAGGCGAAAAAATTGCATTGAAGTTAGCTTATTTAATTATACTTACAATAAATCATAAAATTAGCGTAGATCTTCATTTGTAAATTAATAAATCACTTTTAGAGTTTTAAATGAGTCCCGAATACTTGATTTTACTCGTCAGCAAAGTTAACATTAAGCAGCACAGAGAAATTGTGACTAAAAAGGTTAAAAAGTTTTTTATCTCCACTAAAATGTAGGAAATATAAGAGAACTGATAATTTAATAAGTTATATTTTATTATTTTTTTATATATTTCGATCCACAATACATGAAGAATGATTCTTTGCCCTAAGCTTTACTCCTTATAGTGACCTTCAAGTAAAGAATTTCTTACTTCTTAGTGAAAATCAACGAAGGCATCGGTCGTAGAAAGTTTTTATGTAGATCCTCTTGAGGCTTAATTAGAGAATATAATAATGTTTGACTCTAGTAAAGAAGAAGAACCTGGAATATATAAATTTGCTTTGCAAGATTAAGATTAACGAAATAATATTTCGCCTTGGTATGGTCGTCGGGATAGCAAGATTACTCTTTCTTATTTCAGACGAATAATACTTTATAGTTTGGAATAGAGTTGTTCGAACCTCCCTGGCAACAATGCATAGACAGAAAATTTTTTGGGAGTTTTCTGCGCAGTTGTTCTCTGACCTGTATGACTTTTGCGACAGGGAATTAAAAGGCAAGCTTGAACAAAGTCCACCTACCCGCGATGTCAGTGGAAATCTTGAAACTAAAATGAAGAGCATTTTAGATGACTTGAAGGAGAATTAGCTCTTGAATCTGAGATGACAGAGTGTTATATCATTGCACAAATTCAGCTTATTTAAACAACTTTAAAGCGATAAAACCAATGTCTACATCTTGCACTTTTTATCCATTTGAAAGGCAAAGGTTCCCAAATGTTTCATTTTACGCATGAAGAAATAGCTTGAAATTGATTAAACTGGGGATTGACAAAAGTACATTCTCATACCTAATTCGAGCATACTGAATTCAAATCTGATATCAGATTCTCTCTAAATGCTACAGATTTTTTGTAATATCAATAACTAATATTATACAATAACTTTCATTTTATTACGCCTATCATCATGCCCTGAAGTAATTTTGAATCATCCTTTTGCGTTATTTATAGTGAAGCAGGTTTTTTTGCACAAACATTTTATTGCATATGAGAAAAAACTTGAATTACACATTAGGATTACAAATACTGTAATCAAATAAATGGTAATTTATTAATGACCGTACATCGGACTGGAAGACCTCTTCTTGATTTCAATCTGGCGAAAATTTGCGTTTGTAACTCTATGTCTTGTAAGTCTTCTTTGGCAGATCTCTTCTAATCGTCCAGCAGTAGTCAGCCGTCATGTGTCTATCGCAGTGACCTTGGTAGTGCTCTTCTATCGTAATAAAATCGTGATGGAAGCGTTCCCCTTGTTCGTCGCTCACGGCTCCCAGATTTTCTAAGAATCAGTCGAGGTGACTATTGAGGAAAGGCAGCCTCACACTCACGTTGCATCCCAGATCACCATAGGCTGAAAACATATTAGTAACCAGATCCTCGTAGTTATGCGCTTTTTTGTTTCCCAAGAAGTTACGAACAAGGGCAGAAAATGAGAGCCAGGCGGCCTTCTCTTTTTCATTCATGGTGTTCACGAATCTAGAAACACTCAGATCTCTTCGGATTTGGGGACCATCATATACTCCTGCTTTTATTTTTTCGTATGTCAAAGCATGAAACCCCAATACTATGTACTGAAAACAATCATTGTCAGTGCTCAGCACCTTGAAATACTACTTCATCAACCCCAGTTTGAGATGAAGTGGAGGGAAAACCATCTTCTCTCGACTTACGATTGGCTCATTAACAATGTTTGGCATTCCTGCTTCCAAAGTTTCCTGAACTGGCCAATCTTTTGGGGACCAGTGTTTGTCACGGGCTCGACTCTCTCTCATACTGATATAGCATGGAAACTTTATATATCCCCTCTGCTGGCCAGGGAGTAAGTTAACCATCATAAAGTCTACACATTGGATTCAATTGTATTCATGGTACTTAAGTAAATCCATGACCATTCTTATGTCACCGTGAGTTTCTCAAAGATGAAAAGAGTGACCGAGAAGCCCTGCACAAAAGACATTGCCATTATGCAAAAGGACACACTTGAGGCTACGCTTAGAGCTATCCAAAAACAGTTTCCATTCAGTAGGGCTATAGGTGCCAAGTCCCAACTCGGTAAACAGACCAGGAACATCGTTGCAATATACAAATGGTTTGTCCTCAGAGAAATACTTAACAAATGTATTCTCTTGTTCAGTAATATGATAGCCGTACCGAAATGCCAAGCATATGTATTTTACTTAACCTGGAGGTTAAAGTTGTGCAGCTTTCTTGGAGAGCGCCAAATCACGTATCAAGTCATTCAATACCTCTTGATTTAAACAGTGACTAGCTAAGGACTGTTCAGTATCTGATGATGAGGTTGCAGATTCTAAATCCATTGCTTGGACGTTCATATCAGGTACATCATGTTCATTCTCGGAAGGAAGCATATCAATTGAAAATCAAAACTAGTAAAGACTCAGAATTAGTTAGTGGCTGGATCGCCGAGGGAATGTTGGGGTAGTCGATCTTGTGCCGATTTTTCTTGTCAATCCCTTTACTATTCACCAGACAGAAATAACAGTCCGATACATGATCCTTTGAATCTCTCCACACTATGGGCATTCCCAAATATAGACCATTTTTCTTTCCTTTCGTCCACTCACGAAGATGTTCCACACAACTATGGCAAACAACATGTGGGGACCACTTCTTATCTAAACCGCCAAGAGGAAAATCAAAATATGGCTTATAAGTGCGGGTCACATAGTTTGATTTATTGTGCTCTTGACGAACTAGCATGTCACAGCCACATATTTAGCAGAAGGTTTCTGGATAATGAAGGCCTTTTTTTCTTGAAGAAGCCATCACTCTGACTTGCGACCTGAAAAAGAAACAATAATATTAATATTTTGCAAAATAACAGTCATTACTATCTTACTACTATGTACTGTTAAGTATTTGCTTTCTACAGGCACCCTCTCTGTCCGTCCGGGGGTCAGTTTTCAGGGAAACGAGAAGATAGAAAGTACAGAATAACTATATCATGTATGTAGGTAAAAATGGATTATATATTTGAATTCAGCATAAAAAACGAATTAGAATTGGCAGATAAATCTAAGTGACCAGAAAATGTGATTAAAATTGTTCCCCTGCGTTATTATTAATGGGTTCTTTTTTTTCCTTCTATGTGAGGCATTAGATTTGCTAAGAAGAGTTATTTTTTAAAGATCATAACACTTTTTTATTTAAAAACTGAAAAATTACTATCCACCGTTCATAAATTTGGGGAAAGAAACATCTAAAAGACAATAGGTTAATCGCTATTGAATTTTAGTAGTTTCATTTAATATGAATATTAAATTTTGTATTCAACTTGACTGTGGATGTATTGTTAATTATAAAAGTAAACCAATATGACGATTGTTTAATCATTAACATCTTTACGTTTCTGATAATTTTTGAAATTTCGACTAAAACTGAGAGGAATTCATTTATGATTTTCCAGTAGTGAAGAGAATAAAATACTTAACTTTCGTAAGAATAAAAAAAAATGTTCATAGGAAATTGAGAGGTCTTTAATTACAATTGTCTCAATTTTTGCGCCACTAATTGGAAAGATGAGAGATATAGCTTATGCGCCTTTTTCTGCAAATTTCTGGTTGAAATTACATCAACAGAAGTCTACAATACTTTAGCTCAATCTTTAATTCATTCGAGGTATATAATTCCTAGGTGAAGTAAAGCCAACTGCATTATATATTGAATCTTGCAACAGTATCTCAAACTTTATTATTGGTCATTTAGGAATGCAATCTTTTGTTTAATTAACCCTTATCTTTGCTATCCAAATAAACTAGCAATTGAGCAATTTATAAGAGACTGATATGCATTATCACATTGTGAATGCTTCACTTTTGGGGGTGAATAATTTTAATTAAAATAAAAATTGCTAGTATCTATGTTTCCTAACTTATATTAAAATAAAAATTGTTAAAATGGGAAACGAGCAAAGCTTTAACGAATGCAAAGACTAAGATAATATAAGTAAACAAAAATGATACCAAATTTATAATTTTATATCTTAAATTTGGCTTGAAAGCTCTTTCTCTCGAAGAAGAAATTTTCAGATTTTTTTTATCAAATTCAAATGGAAAAGCCCAGTAGAATTTTTATGATATATATCAAGAATAGTTTTTCAGCGTTATGTTTATTAACTGATCAATTACCTAACATATTTTTGCGAACCATACAGTTGCCCGTAAGTTACCTACTTGTTTTATATACATTGTAGTGAGTCTTGAGTCTTCATATGGTCTACGCCGCAGATGAGTATAGAATTGAGCAGTTGCCATCAAGTAGTCAGAAAAAAGGAATAAATGCACCCCGAGAAAAAATAGTTAATGAGTCTCAAGTAAGCGAAAGAGAATAATACATTAAAATGGAAGTTGAGATGAAGGGGGCTATTTATAGACAATCTCGCTTCTATGTGAACTTAGAACTCTTCATCTCCTCAGTATACGATAGAGAAGTTTCAAGAAAACATCACGTGGCCTTGCTGGATGAGAGCTTCAATCTGCCTAACAGCAAAAAAACGTCTACTCGCTTTGGAGAGCGACCACACTCAAGTAAAGAATTCGTAGCCTCTCAACACTTCTAAAGACCAGAATCGCACTCTATGACTTTCCATATTTAAACTTACTTCACCCCTGCGGTCGCGTCCATATCAGCTGACGAGTAAAGTCATACAAAGGAGGCAGATGGATGAATTTGAAGGCTTTTCGGGCTACTGTTGATCCAAGTTTTGTACTTGACTTATTTACCATACAGAAATTATCACCAACGCTAGCTTCACAGCTTTTGTGAGGAATTTCCCAAACATTTCTAGGAGCCATTGGTTGTTATCAGTTTTAGTAGAAACACGACCACTTGTGTGAACCATATTTTTCTTATCAGTTACGCCGTATTTTTGTAAAATTATAGTTAGTATAACTATTTAATTTCCCTGTAATAAACTCGATGCAGTTAAGTAGATCCCATCAGCAACTCTCCACCTTCCGATCATCTTTGATAGTTATTTGAATGCCGAAGTTTAAAATAAGGGAAATATTAATCGAAGAATATGTTTAGAAAATAGTCATAAATAACTGCTTATGGATTCACACTATATTCCCGTATGTATGTACATATGTGTATGTTTGAGTGTGCATGTTTAGGAGTGGGAATTATGTCCCTAATATTCAAATAAATATCGTGATGTCCAAGAGTCTTCGGAATCTTAGAGAAAATCACCCCAATCGAGATATACAGCAGGTAATTGCATAGTTGATTCTGATCATCTTCACCTTATGAGCAAAGATAAACGACATATGGTGCGGTTAGTCGCTGGATAGAGTTCTGATTTAAATGGAGATAATTGAAATAAATGGTAAACTCGAACAAAATATGTAAGCCACAATTGAATTTCTAAGGACGACTGGAGCAGAGGATGCGGCCCATTTTCCTTTCTACCCTTCCCCTAAGAGGGAAGAATTTTCTGGCATCTAGAACTATAGGAGTTATTTTTTTTCACACGTGTTTACTTGCCCTAACTTCACTAACTTCTTTGTAGCTTACTTTTCACAACCTTTGCTTTTTACTTATGTTCGTTTCCTTTTTTTTTCTAAATAAAAAGTATTTTCAACCACAGCTCACGTAAAAAGAGCTTATAACCTCTCAATATTTTACATATCCTTCTTCACTACAGCCTAATCTATGCCTTTTCTCACCCATTGATAGCAAAAGAGAGACATATTCTCTCTCTGTCCTAAACAGCTCCACCTCTTTTTTATAAAGTTCCTCGAAAAATATTGATATTACTTTGAAAATTTGGGTAAGAAATTTATATTAATTAATATTATTTCAACTCTGAACTTTTGTAAGAATTAATCAAACATGTATTTAAACTTGAGCAAAAATTAAATGAATTCGACATGAAATTGTGAAAATGACGTCATTGTATTTTCCTAAGCGCCTCGTTATTCTCTCGTGGCCGCCTAACATCTGCCTCTCTACTTTCGCACCCAACGCTTGCATTGTGCCTCAACCGGAAGCTTCATCCCTGCTGTTATACCTCAACCTTGCTTTTACCAACTTCTACTCACCATTTTACAGTTTGATAACTTTTGCCTGCGAACTATAATACATGTACTTGCAATGAACTAAGTTTAGAAGTAAAATAATTATTCTCTTTCAATATCTCAAAGTGACCAGACTTTCGTCTACAGAGAAGATAGCATAAAGAGAATTGCGTATCCTTCCTATGCATACCGACTATTACTTTATGCTACGGGCTATGAATTTTTCGCACAATTTCCTTTGTCCTAACAACCACTTTCAACCTAAAACATTTTCTGAAGCCTTTAGTTATATTTTTTTAATTTTACGCCATATTTCCCATCTAGTTGGGTCATCTCGAAATAACAAAATACAAGAAAAAGAAGAAAAATGGGACGAAGAAACGACACATGCAAGCTAAGGGTGACAAGAACCCCGATGACACTGCAGCTCAATTCCACCTCCAGGGGCTAAAAGGATGAAAAGGACGGTCAAGGAACAGATCTTCACAGCATCTCATCATGGAGCAAGAAGGTTTAAGGTGTGGCATAGGAAACCATGATGAAGCTGACCCATGAAGGACTTTGTACCCCTCTGGTCACCAATGCCTGTAGAAGAATCTGCTGCTATATTGAAATATTTTTTATTCTTTTTCATTTCTCCCTTCTCCACCTTTTTTTTTACACACTGGCAGAGTTCGATCTCTTCGTTGGTTTTCGCTTCTTAGTTTTAATAAGATCAAATAACAACTCTTGTTTTCTGTCTTTGAAAAAGAAGAGAGATGGAAAGAAATAAGAAAAGGGAGTAAAACGGAACAAATACAAATTAAAAACAGAAACAATGGAAAATAATGTACATTAGGTTACTCTATTTTTTCTGTTTAAAATACTCTGACACATTGATTAATCAGAGGGTAACATTTCCCTGAAGAAATGGTGCGATTCGTAATTCTTTTTAGGCGAATTACCCACCTATAAATTCTCTTTCAATTATTTACTCAACTTCCCCGATAAAAAAAGATGTCCTCAAAATTAATGTGGAACTTGTCAGGAAAAGGATAGAGCCGTAGTTTTGCTGCTGAAGTATAAATTCAGTATTGATATTTCATTTTCCCTCAAATATACATGTGTTCCATCATTTACATACTGACATATATCTCGATTAATATTTTTCTTCTTTCTAACAATCATAAAGCGCTCATTGATTTTTAGTTCGATTTACTTCTCTCTCTCTCTTTATATTTAATTTTCTTATTTTTATCCTTTTTGGTTCTTTCCTTACATGCGATAGCGCGACGAACACATGTGGGGAGACTGGGAGCTGAGTCCCTATTCCGGTTCTTGTCAGATTATTTGAGGATTTAGTGAGGTAAGGAAGGATCAAAGAAGATATGTGTTTTAAGGATAGGGGTGGGATAAAAGGATAAAAGAAGAGTCGGGTTTCAACGGAAAGGTGAAAAGGAAGGATTTATTTGTAGAGAGCAAAATTTACTCTGAGAACACACTAATCTCTTTCAGAGGTTTCAAAGTGTTTGTGCAATTTTTTTTAAATAAAAAAAAATTGTGCAAATTGTTACATCACATAAGGTTAATCATTATGTTTAATCTAGGCAATGGATTAGTTTACCAAGCACAAATTACTTTGATTGACAAATCTTAATTCAGGTTTGGAAACTTTTTCCTAAAAGGACCAATGGTACAATTTCGATTAATTTCATATAAATGATTTCGTAAATAATTGTCAAGTCAAGCTAAATTTTGGTTTATTTAAAAACATCCCAACACTGTGTATTAATAAATATTTACAAAATTATATTTTTAAATAAAAGAGTTGTGATATGCAAAAATTTATATATTAAATTTTTATAAGTGACAACAAATATTTAAATTCTGTCCTGCCGGACAAATTTGATGACTGCTTATTCGAGATCATTTTTACTTCTCAAGAATCGTCCCTCATTGGAAGAATTGGGGCAGCTGGGGTGAATCATACGTTCCCTCTGTTTCCTTACTATATAGTAGTCTCCTCTCTCGATTAATCGAAATAATGAGCTACGAAGGCAAAACACCAAAAAATCCACCTCGTTTGACAAGTTTCCTTTCCAAAATCGAGTTAAATTTATTCAGTTTTTGTGTTTGAGTCAAAGAAAGAAGAAAATCTGTAGAGAAAAAATTATTGCTAATTCGAGATTTGTGTTTTATCCCCAAAACCTAACAAAAATACAAATAAAGGACCAGGATAACCTTCTAAGCTCCTACTTCACATGTTCCATTCGTAAGCAGATATACACCTACCTACAAATATACCGTACAATAAGTACAATTTGCCTGCTCTAAAACAAGTTAATTTATTTTGAATCAATCCCTTTATCGCCCAAACGCCTTTTCAATCAACTTTCAAAAGATGATAAAGAAGAATGATCAGCCAACCCTGCAGTGAAGTCATTTCACGCATCTCCATCTCTTTTACCATTCTTCTGATCGATGTAAAATTGTCACCTTAATTCAGCTTGTGTTCGCGAGTAGTTCCACTTCCCACCGCTAAATCTGCCAAATGGCATTTCTGACCTGATGGGAATCTTTCTCTTATTGTTCGAGCAGATTAAAATATAAACGCCCCCAAACTAAACCACTCAACTCTCCTGACTAATTCACTCAACTCTACTAACTTCACCACCTTTTTAACCTTTCTTAGTTAGAACTCTGGTCGAGATACCATCTTTGGTCTTTGATTCGCTAAATTATAGTATTTAATAGTAATAAATCAAACTTTATGGAAGAATTATAAATTTAAATAATAAAAAACGTGAGAATATCAGTTTTTGCCTGGAGAAAGTGGTAAAGTTAAAAGGAGTCAAAAAATCGTTGTCAACTTCGTGAGTCTTTTATGGAGATTCAGAAAATTAAATTTTCCCCCGCGAGTTCCTCTTGCGTAAGAAGCAATGTAGAAATGTGTACAGGGTAAAACGATTTATCTGTGACTGTGTGGACAACTTACATATCTCAAAGTCGTTTGACTCTTTTTAAAGAGATACTTTTAATATTTAACTTAATTAGTTTAACTAAGGAAGCGAAAACCTATTTATTTTCAGCTTATTGCAACACACCTTTATATTAAAAAATAATTAAAAATATAAGTACGATATTACACACAATTTAAAAAACGGTACAATAAATAAAAAAAATATGCCAGAATCTTAAAACAAATCATTTCCATTTTATTTTTTAATATATATTAATTTTAAATTCTTTGGCTTTTTATATTATTGGCTTTTTTTCTTGATCCCTGCAAAGCATTTGAATAATGCTCAGTATTTGGGATGGATTTTATTCATCATTAAATGTATTTAAATATATATAGGCTGGACATTAAATCCACAGCTATTTATCATCCTCTCAATATATGCAGCAATTTTTTACTTTCCTTTCAAGAGTTTCATATCAGTTTCAACTAGACTGCAGAAAACTCTTTTTGCTAGCCATATTATTATATCGGGTAAGAAATTTATGTTCGCTGAATATATTCCTGGTTGAATTATAATTCATAAATAATTATTTATTTGATAGTTGTATAATAACCTTATTTATTTATCTCAGTCACTGTTATTACCTTTTTATTAACACACTGATTTATCTTTTGCTACCAATATGAATGGATGTATTTGTCTTTTCCAATCCCTAAAAGCTATTCAGAGAATAATAATAAATATAATTTATAACGGTAATAAATTCGTGGATCATATATCCACGAATTACATCTATTAATAATATATTCCTGACCTTGTTGGGTAGAGTATGATAGGTTCTTTGGAAGCAAATTACGCTTGACTACAATTAAGTGCGAAGGAAATAAATTTGACTTCCTTGATCGTTTTCCTTTTCTCCATATCGTAGCTTCAACCTAAGAAAAGCAATCAAGCGCCACGGATTGAAATGACATGTGGGAAAGGCTCATACAACATCATAAATTTCGATTTCGCTCTGAAGCACGATGGTTTCAATCCATATATGTCTTCCTCTCTTATTTAAGGCATGAGATATTTAACTATTAGTGTGTATATTTATATTTTAGTGATAGCTTCTTTAATCAAATCACTGGTAGAAATTGCAAACATTCACGTGATACAGTTTAGTATGTGCGTTGGTACATTTCAGGAGTGGAACTCTGGTATCCCAGTGCTTAGAGAAAGCACAAAGTTGTTTGCGCAGGGAATTTTCAATCATGCACCTCCCACCCCCTGCTACACAATGTACACAATCTACCAATTCAATTGAGAAACTCCCTTAAAGTTCTCCTCCTGACAGACAGCATAAACATCGCAGCACCATCGTACTATCTTATATAACTATCCACCTTAGCTCCTGATCACCTATCTCTTTGGCTATTCCACCCCCCCAACTGACTGTTCCTCTTAGTTATTTGCTTTTCATGTGTGTAATGATACGCCTTCTACGATACGCTCATCACCCTACCTAGGTGTCAACAAGCTTGCATTTAAGACCCGCTTCATCTCTTAAACCTTTCCATACTGAGTCAAGGAGTGATCTGACAATGTAAGTGGCCTTGAACAGCGCATGCAAATCCCTAATAATTTTACTCATCTTCTTTATTCATTGATTCCTGAGTAGACCTACAATGATTAGGACCCAACTCTATAAATTTTCCTCCTAAAACATTAAACATTTGTGAATCATGGTCATGAGCACTGAATGGTAAAAATTAGGCATGAAGTTTAAGAGAAAAAGGGAGGTGGCGCTTAGGATGAACTTTGGTGCGAGTTAAGTTTCAGATGCGTAAATATCTTTTTATTGAGCATCGGTCACAAATGAGTCGTCATTTTGAACGGCGCTGTGGAATAAGAAGTTTGCAATTGCCTCGTAAATTTCTTATTTCCGAGTTACTACAACACTTTTAAAGTACATCAAAATTTCACATTAATTTTGTACCATTTCGAAACAAGTTTTACACGAAAGCACAATAATATTTCATAATTTTTACCTTCTGTTTCTAGTTTATTTCAATGAGCATTGTCTGTTTATTTCATCTTTTTTGAAAATTACCGGGTAAATATTAAATGAGATTCTCTAATTGATTCGATGGAGGGAAAATGAGATTAAACTAATTGGAAACTATATTAGATTCATTATTAATGGGAACATAAACACGTGGAGGTTAAGTAAAAGGGAGAGAGATTAATTTAACCTTCTAGTTAGTCCAATATAAAAAAAGAAAAACAAAGTTTATCTCATTTTAATTATGTTATATTGATTATAATATAAACTGCCAGTGAAAGGAAATGATTATACTATGTAACAATTTTTTTTCATAGGTTTTAAGTGTTTTTCCCAAGTTTTTAGAAAATAGAGTAAATTAAAAATCTCTTTTGATTTCAAAACTGCATTTGTATGAAGGGTACTGAATTTTTAAATTTGCCCATTTGGAAAATAATGCTAGGTTATTATTAATTTTAGATAAAGAATTGCGACTATTTTTAAGGCTGTAGGCTTTAATTTTTTTCAAAGCAATGCAGATAAGTGTAAATCTTATTTTAAAAAATGGAATGTTAGAGAATAATTATTGTTCCAAGGAAACCTTCCAAAATACTATTTTAAATAAAAAATTTCTAGAATTTAGTCAAATTTTATGAAGTTTCAAGAAGGTTAAAGAACTTACCAGAACACACTCCTTAGATAGTTTCATGATTCTGGAATATTATGTAAAGTTTCTTTAAAAAATGTTCATATGGGGATTCACAGATCAGCTAATATTCCAGTTCTAGCTACCATAATGATTATATCAGAATAGAAATAGCATCAAGAGACTGCAATCATTCTCCAGATGCATTCTGTTATATCTACTGACAGTTCCTCAAAATAAGAGAAAAAACAATCAGTGTGACAGCAAATATCAGAATGTGTGAAGCTTATAAAGAATACTTTGGGGTACCAGTTCAAAAACAGGAGAAGCCCTTGAAAACCTTATTTTGCTTGTGAACACTTCCCTCCAAACTGAGATGGTAAGAAAATTGTTTGATGTAAAGAGTAAAATATTAACTCACAATTTTTAAGCTATTATGTTTGTTCGTATGCCAAAAGATTAAGAAAGTATTTTTTCACTTGTCGAGGATGTTATAAAAGGGAAAATAAAGCCAAGAAGTTTGCTAGTCCCAGAATTTTGCCTGAACCTACAGACCACTCAAGCAATTACTGTTACTTCTGCATGTTGGATCATTTCAAACGTCAGACTCGGAAAAATTTACCTGCTATTTTATATCCCGATTTCCTATCCTCTATAGCATGAGGAGCAAACAGTGCTATCCTTTCCCTACCTACCGTTCTAGGAGCAATGAACCACTTTCAAATGTAGGCAACGATTCAGAAGCTGAAAAGATCAGTGAATATGGAGACTAAAAAGCCAGAGATATGGCTTTTGAGAGTAATCCATACTTTCTACACCAATGAGACCTCAATGACCTAATCAGATATATTGGCTTGTCAAATTCAAAGGTTGCGCTTTTGATTTCCAAGTTCAAAGAGTGGGATTTGCTGGATGAATATGTACAAGTCACAAGCCAAAGAAAACGTCATAAACATTTCTTTTTAATGTAGTTGAATTACATCTAATCCACTTTATCTCAAGGGGGACTAAAGGAGTATAAATCTCATGGTACAACCTTTAAATTTAAAGGAGTTTGGTTTGGAAGCGATTAGGGACTCAAAAATCATAACAGCTTCGTTTGTTTACAGGTTAGTTTTACAAATTTCCCATGACATCTACGTCTTAGTGACAGTAAGGACAGCACAGAAGGTTAAAAAAAGAAGCACTGGCCACAAAGGAATCAATTATCTGTTGAAGGGCATAATTTCAAGCTTGAACAATTGGTAAACTCTAAATCGTTGTTGATCTCTCCATTGTTTTTTAAGATAGGTCTCATGAAGCAGTGTGTTAGAGCTCTTAAAAAGAGTCAATCCTTCAATTACCTTCAAAGTTTCCTATCCAAAACACTCTTTTAAACAAAGCAGTTAGATTTATTTCTTTTTTTTTGATAATTAATCAAAAAATTGAAAATGTTCAAAATTCCCTGAAAAGTTTATTAAAAGGAAAAAGGATCCTGAATGCCATTTGTTTCGTGGCATTTTGGCATTTTGGGCAATCACAAGGCTGACAATAATGTGGAACTAGTTGAAAACCTCTAGAAAAGCTGGGGCCAAGGGGCTACAAGTTTAAATAGAATATGGTAGCTTCTGCGAAGGAGCAAATCGAGCCCTTCCATCAAGATATACTGAACTTAGAACATTGATACCAAGGCGTATACGAGGATAACATGATAGAATACAACATTTGTGAGGTTGTACGTGAAAGTGATTTACATTACAAACAGGAATCGAGGAAGTCTGTTTGATTCTTTTTGTACTTTTTCTCATATATTTCGTGTCAAAGTTTCCATAAAATTGGGGAAATATAACTTCGTTTTTGTTTTTAGCCCAACATTGGATGAAAATAAAAATCGCCTAATATGAGTAAATATTTTATCATACAATTTATAAAACCAAACTTTAAACAAATAATGAATATTATTTATTGTTTTGTAATAAAATGAGTTTGAAAAGAATACTTACTAGCCAGGAACAAAAAGTGTGTTACATATTGTTATATATATATATATAAATATATATATATATATATATATATATATATATATATTTGTATATATACGAGGAGTCATTCTATATTGTCCCATCAAATATAGACCCGAAAACTAGACGAAAAATCTTAAAGTTAAATATTCGATGATTTGAGAGTTAATGTGCCTTTCAATTAGTTAATGTGCCTTGTAATTAATTAATGTGCATTGGAATTAATTAAGTTGTCCTTGTTATTAGTTAAAAAAAGAAGAATCTTTATTTTACCCTCTGAATTTGAAGCGCAAAAGCACCAAGGCAAATTATACAAATTAAAAAGAGGTTTTTAAAGAAATTGATGAAAGAAGAAGTGAAATAGAGGAAGATATTTAGCTGTAGGTCCTCCTGCAACCATCGGGGTTAGGAGGTTAAATTGAGGTAGCTGGGGCGATGAGGGCATGTTATTCCTCTAGATTTAAGTATTAGCATGGCCCTAACCCCAGCTACACCATCGATCGTCTCCATTATGGAGGATCAGGGAAGAAGTGGGAAGAATAAAAGAGTCATGGGGTGATTCGAAAAGAGGTGCATAAGATGACCTAAATGAGGCCACACATTCTCTTATCGCACTGGGATAGGAAGGGCACGCGCCGGGCTTCTGGGTAACTGGAGTAAAACTTTATACTGCGCATCCCCTTGGAGGAAGGATGAGATGGAGTTACTAATCGAGGTCCTAGCAGGTAAAACGGACAAACATGCTGCCGCTGACATCTGTCGGTCTTTAAACAACCAAAGGTTCTAACCTAATTTTGGAAATTTGCAGTGTTATGGAGTTTTGCGGTCCATCATGGTTTCGAGTGCCACACATTGTCTCCTCTCTACGGCACTAGGGCCACATACTTCCTAGACCTTTACCTTTATTTATACTATGTGTATAATTACATCAAATTACTTGCGTTGATGCCATCATTAATTTTATTTTTTTGTTTAAAACAAAAAATAGAAAAAGTTAAAAATCAAATAGAAAAAATAAATTAAAATTTCGTATCGAGCTCAGCTGTTTTCGAAGACGTTGGGAAAACCTCCGAATAAAATATAGACCTTTTAAAAAATTGAGGAGAGAAGTCAAATTATCCTGGATTCGGAATGAAATGAAAATTGATTACCAAGATCCGGTTAAGAGTTTTTAATTAATCAAGGAGATTACCTGATTAAGTAAGGATGTGGCGGTTGAGAACTTCAATCGATTATCGACTGTTTGTGAGAGGTCTCCACCCACGTTCCACCATCTTTGACTCTAAGTGGAACGAGATCTGGCCAAATGAATATGCAAATGCCGCATGGTCAACACAAAACGCGACTCGGTAAAAGCCAAAGAGTGTTAGAAAATATATGTCAAATTATACCAGGAGGGTGGGGAGTTCAATATCTTAGAACCAAGAATTTTCACAATTTTATTGATAATAATTAATCTAAATCTTGTTAAGGCAGGTTTAACTTTAATAATTAGACTGCGAATCGGAATTTAGAGGCGATAGGAAAAGATTCACGGTTGCAACAATGTATTATTCCTAAGTATCAGTCAGAGCTACACTTGCAATAAAGATTCAACTTTTGTTTATCACTCAATTCCCGACTAAAATAATAACTATTTTGAGTAAGATTGTTAAGGGAAACGAAAAGCGGGTTATTTATAATAAAATTAAATGTGGTAGACAATGGATTAATCGTGGGCGAAAACAAATACCACAACCGAAACAGGAGCCTCATCAAGAGAAGAATCTCTTGTGCGTTCTGTTGGGTATGAATTGCCTGATCCCCTTTGAATTTTTTATAACAAATCATGCCACCAACAGAAGGGTTTACTATACTCAATTGTACCTTTTAACTGTTGCACTCAAAAAGAAGCCGACCATTATTAAAACAAAGGGGGTCAGGGCTCTTTCATCAAGTCAACACACGAGCTCATATGCCAAGAGAAACCATACAAAGGCTCATTAAATTCGATTTGAGACTAAAAAGTCATCCTCCATACACACATGACTTATCCTCATCCGATTCCTATCGTTGAAGGAGAATAGTTAATCACCTAAATAGAAAGAAGATGTATAAAACAGATGGTGGAAACAACCTTAACGAACTTTGAAAATCAAAGTTTAAAAATCTTTACAAAAATGTTATTCTTAAATTAGGAGAGAGAGAGAGTAGGTTCTGGTAGAAACTCTTGCAACTTATATTACTTATTATTATTATTATTATTATTACACAAGATGAGACAGGTTGAACGGAAAGAGTGCAAGCACTATATATTGCAATTAGCAATCCCCGCACACCTGCAACGTCGAAGAGAGAACGATGGTAAGAAGAAAAGGAAGTAGGATAGAAGAACAAACAGGGAAGAGATAGGTAAAGAAAAACCTCAAGGCTTCCAGTCATTTATTGATTCAGTGAAATTAAATTGAGTAATAAAATTAAATAAAAAATGTGAAAAACAGTATATAGCAACATTCAAACAAAACAAGATATACTGTATATTGAATATTCAAAAAAGAAAAATACATAACAAATAACAAAATAACAGGGTAATGGCTCATGATAAACACAAGATCTTATTAGCTTTCTTTTGGGGGGCATCCACACTATACGATGCACAAGTCTCTTAGTCCAAGGAATTCCAAAGATGGACAACACTTGGTGGAAAGCAACGCTGAAACTGGCTAGTACGGCATCTGATAGACTGAAAACAAAGAGGATGCCGGACCAAAGCCTGACGAGTGTTTCTCCTTGCTGAAAACCGATTTGGCAAGGAAATATACAGCAAGTGATGCAGTTGGGATTGTATCTTGTAGAGCATGCACACATTGTTGATCTTCCTGCGATGTGCAAGGTTTCATTGAACATTACCGCCACAAAGAAAGCTGGCAGTATAAGAAATTCTGTCAATAAGATGCAAGTGTGAGGTAGCAGCAGACGACAAGAGAGTGGCACAATATCCCAAAGCTGGAAGAATAAAGCTTCAGAACAAAGTGGCGGACACCAAACATCATTAAAGCTGGCATAGGCCTTTCTCATGATTCCTAATTTCTGCGAAACAGTTGTCATAAGAGAACTGACGTGAAACTCAAAAGTTACTTTGGAATCGACTTTAACGCACAAAATGTCCAGTTTGTTCACATCGTTCAATGCTAAACCATCAACATGGAGAGGTTCATGTTGAAGAAAAGGGCTATGAGATCGTGAAATACACATACATTTAGATTGAACGATGTTAAGCTTCATGTTCCATGTATGGCAGCATATACAAATGAATCGAAGATCTTCATTGAAGGAATTAGATGCAATGCTGCGAGAGTGAGGGGAGTCAATAGTCGCGAGCAGAGTTACATCATCTGCATAACCATAGATAATATTTTTTTGTGATTCTAAAGAGGTCAGCAGTGCAAATATTAAAGAGCATAAGTCTCGATAACACTGCCCTGCGGAACGCCCGAGTGGACAGGATTTCAGTCACTGAAGTTGGCATCATCATGAGCTCTGTGGGTGCAACCCACCAGGAATTGCTCTAAAATAGATCAAATCCGTCCAGCAACACCAATATCTCTTAGCTTATTCAGTAAGCCATTATGATTTACTCTATCAAAGGCAGTTGAGAGATCCAGTTGAAATATGCGGGCCTCATGCCCCTGGCCTAGTGCTAACTGGAACTTGTGAGAGATCTTAAGAAGTGCATCCTTTGTACCAAGCTTTTGTCGATAAGCAATTTGATTACAAGGGAGAACACCTGATCTCTCAAGAAAGCGGGAAAGGCGAGCTGCAACGAGGTGCTCAAAAACTTTAGAAAGTATTGGTGTAATAGAGATTGGACGATAATTGGAGTGATCAGAGGAAGGAGTTCCCTTAGGAATAGGCATAATGTGAGCCACTCTCTAGCACTCAGCGAACGATCCAGATCGCATGAGGCATCTAAATGCTGCACTCAGTTTTTTTTGCAATTACAGCAGAAGCTTACTTGAAAAACAAAGGAAACTTCTTAAGGGGATCTGTGCCCCGATATGGATCAAGAGCAATGAGTAGCTTTTCCACTTATTTGGACCAAAATGCAATTTTATTAAGAGTAGGCATAATGGCCATTCCTTGATTTAAATTTAATTGCTCTCTACTAAGTTTAGAGTGAAAGTACTTCCTTAAAAGATCAGCTATACCCTTTGGACTCGTAATAAATTGATCGTTCTCAGAGAGCAGTAGGGGAAGTGATGAGCTGCAGCCAAAGACCACTGATTTAAAGGTGGACCACCATTTATGTGGATTAGTAGCGCTTAGCAATTAGCCTTGGCAGAGCTTAGATATTCCCTTTATGCATCATGATAAATCTTCTCTGCTTGAGAGCAGAGAAGCATACTCGTTTTAACATCCTCTTGTGCATAGCTGAGACCAGTGACGGTATGCTGCCTGTTTGGCATCCCGACCAGTTTTGCATTTCACTGTTAACCAGGCTTTGTCATTGAATCGGTATGCGATTCTTTTAATCGTGACTCAGCGAGAAATAATACTAAGTATCAGTTCATTTAGAGCGCACATGGGCTCACCACTGCAAAGAATGACCCCCGATCGGATCCTAGAAACATCATCACGGACATTATTCCAGCTAAACATGTTTTGTAGATAAATCACCTTGGTAATAGTATAAGAAAGGAAAGGTTGCATAAGATCAAGTTTGATACTGATGGCAGAGTGATCGGATGTACATATAGGTGCATTAATATCTGCTTTAACAATTTCAGGTACATACGTAAGTACTAAGCAATACAGTTAGCAGCATGATGAGTAGGGCCAGACACCAACTGTTAACAGCCTGAAACACTAGCAAAATCATATGCTGCAAGCCATGGATATCTGTTGGTGATGCAGGCTCAAGCCACTCACTATGGTGAGCATTGAAATCACCAACAAAAACAAAAACTGCCTCGCGATCATCAGACTGGATCGTGGCCATGGCTGTTAATAGGCAATCATATATGGTAGCATCGCAATGGAGGTTGCAATAAGCCCCCAAAATATAAAAGTTGTGGATTTAGGTACAAATGCGCAAGGCCATTACTTCATGGTAGCCACATTCCTAGTTAGTTTTTCTATGAGCGGAGAAACCATTACGAATATAGACGGACATTCCCCGCCGACGATTTCCTGGGTTAAGGCGAATAATCAGGGGCTGACAGAACGCAGGGATCTTTTGCTCAGATTTGTAGCGATAGTCGGTAATCAAAGTTTCTGCGCATATAATTATGTCATAGGACCGATTGGCAACAGATAGAAAAGAGATAATCAGATTCACATCAACCTGAGTAAAGAGAAATGAAGCAATAGTGGAAGATCAGATGTGTGACTATGGCACCATTGCAAAAATTTACTTCTCAGAAATAAGACTCGGGAGGTAGATGACGTCAAGACTTTCACTCTGCAAGAGCAGCCCAGAAAGAGCGGCCCGGGTTATACCGCCCGATACTCGGTCGTTGGACGTACCTTCAGTTAAAGGCAGGGGGACCACGAGCAGGTAGTACGCCAACAGTTGAGAGGCAGAGGCTAAGTAACCTTATCTTCTAAGACTTAAGGTTATATATTGCGCATGCACTTCCAAACCCCCAAAGAGATGATTTCCATTAATAAAATCAAGATACATGTAAACGAAATTACTTTTGATCGTATATATTATTTTACAGTAGTTTTATAATAAATATATTTTTTTATTACTTTAGGATCTAGCATCATTCTGAAATGACTTCCAATTCTTATATTCTCATCTGCCACTTTTTAGGGAAAATGTGTTTGACGTTAGCGGTGAAAAGGGGACAAATTTCCATCAAAATATGATTGAAATCGAAAAGCAATACATGGAAAAATGCAGTTCGGTGAAAGTTAACTCATTTTTGCTGGAATCTGGAGTGTGATCACTAAGATAGAGTAAATAAACGTAAGAGAACTTTGAAAAGGTTAATATTAAGTTATGCCCTTTTTCTTTGGTTTAATTAATATATATATATATGAAATAGAATTATATTTTTATAAATAGACAGTAACCTGACAAATGCGCTGTATAACTTAGAATATTAAATTTTAATTTCCAAATATTTTTATTTCATAATTTCAAGTGTACCAATGATACTCATTGGTGCTGAATATTGGCGCTCATTTACCTCCAAGACTCAAAAATGATATAAATATTGTTGCCTTTAAAACATCTGATCCGAGTCTCATGCGATCATTCGTGGCCAATTGCTCTTTTTGAGCACAAATAAAGTATAAATGTAAATGAGTGATGAAAGAGAGTAGAGCAATGCTCAAGTATTTCCTGTAAACCTATAAAAAAGTTCACATGTGCGCATATAAAATGTCTGCCTCACTCTCTTGCTCTTTTTCTCTCTCTTGCTCTATTTGTTTCTCACTCTTTCTGCCACTCTATTCCTAACTCGCTCTCTAACACATTTTCTGTCTCTCACTCTATCTTTCTCTGACTCTTTATCTCACTCTTTCTATTTCTCTCTTTTTTTATCTATAAATATATTACTAACCTAATCAAGTATATATACATAGATGTGTAGGTTGACCAAGTCCTTCATCCTTACCTGATCCTCGAAAACCTCAATGCCAGAAGCTACGCCTGGGGAGACAACAAAGAGTCCATCCACGACAGCCACACCCTAAAACGTATGAATGATATGACAGGCAGCCACACCACCAAACACCTTCCCATATAATATCCTATAAAATGCTTACAATACTAAAGGTTTCACCGCGCAAGTCATCAGTTTACACGCAGGCGCGAACGCCTGAATGACCCTTAGTTATTACCGAACAAATTTGTGGCCACAGAAAAGTATCTGGCGTCTAAGGATAAAGTTATTATAAAACTATCCTCAATTTGCCTTTTCCTAAAAAGAATAATAATAATAATCATTAGTTAAAAATATTTTAATGCCACAATATCATAATTTCAAGCAATATTCATCTCTATTTATTTGCGACAGGACTTCTTATATCAGGCAACGCCGGCTACCTATGGAAGATCATGAATAAGAATGTTATCCTATTTATTATCACTCAATCCAGAATAGATGAAATCGTCCAGTTGATCTCTTATTAAAGTCCCGACTGCAAGAATTTGAGATGCCGTATTTCGTTATTTTTTTGGCACAAAATATTAATTTTTAGCATTACATAATCATCCCTGTGCTTAGAATTGAATTTACGATATAGTTTGTACTTTGGTTAAATCTCCACTTACTTCAAATTTTTTGATACATTTTGAAATAATTTTCTCACCCAGGTTCCTGGACAGTTTGGTAATTTCATCAGTAATCTTAGTTTAACTTCAATACAATGATCGTGAATTGCAATGGATTTTAGTGGATGTTGGATAGAAAAATGAATAGTGATAATCTTTCTTGGCATCAGGGAACAGTTCACTACGATATAAAAAAATCCATACTCTAAATTATTCCTGTATATTTTCTCTTCCTTTCAGAGTAGAGAGGGCGTTTAAGCAGTCTCTGAGACTTATTTTTGCTCATAATTTATAAATAATTGCAATTCTTTTCATAATTTATGACTGAATGAATTTAGTTGCTTGAAGAACAAGATAGAATAAGAAGGAAATGATACAGCTCCATAGATTGAAAGAATACCTGTAGCAAACCCCAAATGACCCTCAGTAGCCAGAAATTATGATAGTAGATGAGTACATTCAGTATTCCAGACATGGTGACTATAAAACCATTCACACTTTTAGAAGATCATTCGCTCTTTTATAATTCAGAGATAAATAAATTGAACAAAACAGTCGCAACTCTGCTATTACTTAATTTCTAAACTAATTTTTATAAATATTTTTCCCTATTTCGCTTTACTAAAACACAACCGAGTTGTCTTACTTTCTTCCTCTCTTTTTCACCCATGAAATTTTACATGAACTATTATCTTCATTTCAAGTAACCTTCAGTTTCTCATCAAGTATTGGGAAGGAAAAACTATTTCAATTTTCCCTTCCTGAGGATTTTCTTAGTGGCAGTTGTTTAGCTAAGGCCAATTCTAAAAATTAGTTTGTGGGAACAACTAACAACCTATAATATTTCAGACACACGAGGCGGAAATTTAAAAAAAACATTAGGATCTTTCTCTCTATGCTTAATTTTCAGTCAGACTGTTCGAAAATTGTCGCAGAAAATTGCTTTGAGAAGCACTTATTAGAAAGGTCTCAATCGAGAGAAAAAGCAATGCGAGAACATTCCGTTATTTGACGTACATTACGAGTTCCAAAGCCTTTCTGCTCATATTTTTGCTACACAATTGGTTAAGAGTAAACTACCTAGCTCTCATATAGGTTAAAAAAAGAAGAAAAAATATTAGAAGTTGATATTCTTACATTTTATAAACAATAATTCGTGTTTAGATAAAATACGTGACACTTGTGTGCGAGGATATTACGCTGCTTAAAGAAGGACTCAAATTAAAGCTACTTAGGATAGATTAAAGGTGAAGGTGGAGAGGAATACAATTAGGGGGACCTCGACAATCCTGTGCTTGATAAAGTCATTTAGTCCTAATAAATATTTGGCTTGATGCAAGGCTATTTGATGGTTCTATGATAAGTTGTGACTTAAGAGGTAATTAGAGCAGTTTCCGGTTGTTAACTTCTATTAATGTTAGTATTCTGCTAGTTTATTTAAACATTTTCATTTTGGGTTATAGGTGAAGGTGATACTGCGGTTACTGTATTTAATAAAATTTATTTCTTCAAAGTGAGCTTGGTGGAAGAAATATGCATGGTATGACAGTGATTTAAATATGCGTTCAATGTTGCGAATTTCTTGATCGAGTAACTGAGGTCACTGATCCTAGAAATGAAATTAATAGAAAGTGTGAAGGTTTGTGGTAAATAGAAAATTGATGATAATTAGTGTGGTAGTTTTAATGCACAATAATGGCGAAAAAATGAAGAGCGAGATTTTTTTCCATTTAAAATAATATTTATCGATGGATGAATTTATGGGGGGGGGCCTCTTTATTATAATTTTATTGATTTATCCTTATTATTCTTCATCTTCTCTCTTTATCGAATCTATTTACTTCTTCTTGAACGAAAGTCCTTTTCTTTAAGTTGCCCCTTCAAACATTTGTCTTCTATTTATCTTGGCTTACATATTCATCTTGGCTGGGTTGGTTCTTGATCTTCGTATCCTTCATTTCTTGATGCATCTTCATTTTATTCCATTTATATTGAGTTGATTTTTTGTTCCTTCTAGATGAGTTCGTCCTTTGAGCGTTTTCCTTGAGTTCCGTTTTCTTCTTGAGATTTCCTCAAAAAAGATTTTGGGACTATTGAGTTTCGACCGCGGTACCGGTAGATTTAAACGCCATAGCTTGGATTCAAACTATTTCTTAATATGCCCCCACAATGCAGGAAATAAAGATACTTTTTTCTATAAAAGTTTAATAAAAATATCATTTTTTCTAGTTATGATAGCTTTCTTTTTAGGTTTGATCTATGGGTACTTTTGTGAACAAGAGATCAGCATCAAAGGAAAGGAATTTACATATTCTTTCATTTAGGGTATGGATGATTTTACCATATTGATGAAATTGTCGTGTGTGCCTAATCTTTGTAATGGAAATTGGCTTAGGAAAGAAGCAGCCATTTGGTTAGTTTGTATGTTTTCAGGTTCTTAACCACTGGCATTGTGCGTAGTTAGGAGACTGACACGATCATCTTACTTAGAATCATAGAATAATTAGACTAAGCATAACAAAGTATCAAAGGAATCTTTCTAAATGTTAAACGGAGAGACATTTTACAAAAATATTTTCTGCCCCAAAATGCTAATCTAAAAATAAAAATGATGTGCCAAGAATCGAATTTCGAACAGATCAATTTCTAAGAAGTCATTTTACAAAGTAATTCTTATGTATCTATGTGAGAGAAATCTGGATTGCTAAAATATCCAAGCCCTGAGATTACTCGTATCTTAATTTTCCAGTTAGCCGAGGTAAGTGGGAGTATATATATATATATATATATTTATATATATATATATATATATATATATATATATATATATATATATATATATATATATATATATATATATATATATATATATTGTCGAGGGACGAAGGAGTGTGACCAAAAGTCTCTAAAGGTACACACTACTGTACGCAAGACAGCCACTATCGGAGCTGCCTTCAGGTATAATTCAACTGGAAACAAAAGGTAAAAACCTTCTACTTAGAGTTCGATATTATAGGTTGGCTCTTTCAAAGAGAATAAGTTTTCCGGGTTTGTCTCAAGAATTATTCGAAAGATAAATACCTCTGCAAAAATAAACTTTAATACAATTAATGAGAACAAGGGCACAGATAAATATGGGAATCTAAATAATAACCAGTACAAAAAAAGAATATTATGACAGGCAAAGATTAAGGAAACTAGACCCAGAAAAATATAGGAGTAATCCAATAAGTTGGATTGAATGAAAGATTTAGCAAGTCTATAGGCGTTACACCAAATGGGTAATTCTTCTTAGAACTGGGAACGAAGAGGTCGGAGTTACGAGGAAAGGACTCCTAGTTACTTCTGGAGGATGAACAGGGGATGTGGAAGACCAACGGCCAGGTGTTCGTAGATGGGGTCTTGATGCGAAGGCGTCCAGAGAGAATCCGAAAGAGGTTTAGATTAATTCGGCCTCAGGAAGAAGTAATCACGAAATCGAGATTCATTTGCGGATGGCAGGAAGTCTCAATTAATATAGTGAGACGAGAGAAACCCAGGACAATCTTCCGGGGTATAAACGAAGTTCCGAAATCTTCGTCTTATCTGGGCGCATTACCTGAAGACGATCTGCTGACGATATCACAAGGGTGAGGGGATCACTTCACGCGAGACAGATAATAAGGTCTGGACGGCAAGAAGCTAGGGTTCTCTCTATCTGCTAAGGATTTGTAGACATCACCTTAAATAAGACGCACAGCAATTGGCGAGAGAGGGCTTCGCGCACGATGGCCTGTAAAGGGGATATCGGAGGCGCTTATGCGAACATGATCCTTGATAATCTTGGGCGTCGACGAGACGAAGGGAATTAAGCACAAATAATATCAGACGCGGCTTATGCAAGCATGACCCTTAATGATCTTTGGCATTGACGAAGCGAACGGGAAATGAGAGCGATTCCTTTCCACTCAAAAAGGGGGAAGATGGACACGGCTGCCCGCTGTAAGCGAGACAGCGTTATCAACATGGTGGAAGACGGTGATAAAGCACCCCAAGTTAAACACAGCTGCGTTGATCTGTCTTGACCAGTGAAATTCTGTGTGATACATATATATATATATATATATATATATATATATATATATATGATGATGAAAATTAATGCAATATCGCAAGAAAAGATGAGGAATAAAACCACATTCTCGGAAAACAATTTAATTCAGAACAGTTTCGGTGTATCTCACACCCTTTTTAAACTGACACTGGGTAGAAAATATAAGAGAAATGCATATAAGCATAACACAAGATCCCCTCTTTTTTCCCCCAATCACCTACTTGTAGCTAATCTGGAGGGGGTTAGGCCTAAACATATTGAAGGGCTGACATTTAACTATTTTGTTTATATGCTTTCTTATTACAGGATTAAAAGAATATTGACCCTCAGATAGATTTAAATTATGAACTAACGATATCAAGCTCGGTTCTACGATTCTTCTCTTAACATAGTTAGCCGATTTAAATAGCATTTTACTTTTATTGAAATCTATCGTATGATTCTTGTCTCTAACATGGCAAAGTATTCCACTACTTTCGCTGCCCACTCTAATATCTCTTTTGTGTTCGTACAATCTCTTGTCTAGATTTCTCCCCGTTTCCCCTATATAAACTTTATGGCAATCGTTGCATGGTATTGCATATACTCCTATGTTATGATGTTCGTTGGGTTTCCTGGCCATCATCAATTGATTTAAAGAATTATTATATTTAAAGGCTAGATTAATACCCGCTTTTCCAAATATGTCCTTTTAAACTATTTAATTTATTATTAAATAGTTTAAAGTCCTTCCTAATTACGAAACCCATCCGCAGATCTCGCCTGCGCATATTGCCTCTCTTCGCCGATATAGTTAAACGCGTTTGCATTAAGCTATGTTGATCCCCTTTGGAAATGGAGATTCATTCCTTGTTATATTCAAGAGAAAGATATACTCGATGATGTAGATATGTATATATGTGAGATATAGATTAGTGCCATGTCACCAAAAATTTAGGATCTCTTCATTGGGGAAATCATCGATGTCACTTACACATGTCAGCAAGAGGCACATGTAAGCGGT
The DNA here is from genome assembly GCA_963969495.1 of Ceratothoa steindachneri. Taxonomy (NCBI): domain Eukaryota; kingdom Metazoa; phylum Arthropoda; class Malacostraca; order Isopoda; family Cymothoidae; genus Ceratothoa; species Ceratothoa steindachneri. The sequence goes on along the minus strand of OZ018320.1, from coordinate 202,475,728 downwards.
TAATTTTAAGCAAATAAGCTCATTCTACAAAGTATCACTTAATGCAGAAAGATTAGCGCTATTCAGACTTACCATTGTAGAAAATAAGGAATTCCATCTATATTTAAAATTCAGCTTTTTAATCGTCCTAACGATTATCTGATTCCTTTGGGAGATAACTATTATTTATTGCATCCTAAGTTAAGTTAGAATCGTCTGGATAGATTACTTTGTTTTTGCAGGCATCTAATAACGAAGGCTTATTATTGAAGTTTTAAATAGCATGATTGATTGATATTCAGATCATTACATGGAGGATTAAATTTGACCCACAAAACACTATAAAGCACATGGCCTCAAAGTTTCAGAGACAAACTAAAGAGTTACTCCACCAAATTAGCTCATGACTACTAGGCCAGCAAGAAGTGTCTTTAGAATTCCCGTTGCCGCAATGAAATTTTTTTAGATATTATGAATAGAGGAAACAAAATAAGAAACAACGTTTATATGTATATGGTTAAGACGTGTTCGTTTTAGGTGTATCTAGTAACGACAGATAACGTTTGAAATATAAATTTCATTACAAAATGATATTCCTCACATTGTATTGCAAATGAAATTAGACTCATATCACCCCTAAAATCATCTTGAAATTATGTTTCAGAGACGATAGTGAACTAAGTACTGCATCTAATTGACCTCTATGGTAACCAAGGTTAAAATAAGTCACTTTTTTATACTCAAGGTGCCACTGTGGTTAACATTTTTTTAAAGTATTAGGGAGAAAGGAAGAATAACAAGAACTATATATATATATATATATATATATATATATATATATATATAGATATATAAATATTTGAATAAAAGTCATTGAGCGATTTCCACCGAAAAACCCTACCAGCATAAGGCACACAGAATAAGCATAAAGTTATGACGTTGATTTGTAGTGGTCGAACTACACCATTAGTATGTTTTGTTATGGATTCAAAGCGCCCGAAAAAACCCTCCACAAATTGGACGCGAATTGCTCCTATTTTATCCAGGTAGGGCTTACTAAAATGTAATGTAAAAATTCAATTTAATTTTTGTGTGTAAATGTACATATATATTTCTATTTAAACATGAGACCGTTTGACTCAAAGGGATCAAAGGCCAAACGCTCGAACACCTGTTTTATAAGACTTCCCAAGTCGTATCTCAAGATAAAGTTTGCAGACATGGAGGTTTACTTAGGAGAGTAAATAAATATAGCGGCTGACCTGCGAGGAGATGCAGCAAGAAGCATATTAAATGACATGAATAAACACTGGATCCAAAATGTAGACTGGGTGTACAGGCAGCTTAGCTCCGCCCAAGGGGTGAAGAGTTGAGACTCCTAATATGGACACGAGTCTTTTCTGGCCACACCCTCTGTATTTCGAACATACTGTATATAAAGAAGAATCAGAATATGAAAAGAATATATATAGAGAGATCAGATCCGACTACTCGTAATCATTATTAGTCGGATTACCATTACTATAGTTACTTGGATTTCACGTTCCCGATTAATCACTAAGTCTTGTTTCGCCTTCATCCTGTATTTGCGTTGTTATTACTTAGGCCTATTTGTCTCCCATCGAATACGCTCTGTAATTGCGCTGCTTATAATATAACTTTCCTTATTTAAATAAAGTGTTTATTTTTTGTTAGTCCATCTTTGCCTTAAGCCTTCGGTAAGCCCAGCCAAGCAATAGAACACCTGAAAATGATTATGCTTTGGAGTAAGATTAATAAATCACCGCAACGACACCCATGACTCAAAAGTTAGGGCCTCGTCATGCCCCTAAGCTGGTATCCGTCATTTGCTTCCTACAACTGGTGACCCATACCACCAATGATGACCGTGTCATTCCTCAACCACAACTGGTATCCATATATATATATATATATATATATATATATATATATATATATATATATATATATATATATATATATATATATATATATAAATGTTCGATTCGCTGCTAATGTTAGAGGAATAGACTGTAAAATAAATGCAATAGGATGGAAAGTAGAATATTTAGCCCTCTTGAAAGAAAAGCTTCAACTCTATTCAAGAAAACTGAAGTGTGGCAAGTAGTTTTAATTTCATCGGTAAATCATATAAATATGCCATCAATAGGAAAACATTGTTTGGAGATTTCCAAATTACTGTTTTTACGATGGCCACCACAAGACCAAAACTCCGACTTCAGAGAGGTTGATTTTATGGGATCAAAAATCTTTGTCCACCAAAGAAAAACAACGAATAAGGATTTTTTGTAGATGTACAGTATGGAGAAATGGAGCAATATTTATAGTGAAGAATGCAGCAAGTTCTTAGGACGTCATTTCTAACCTTGACAACTTTACATAGTTACAAACTCATGCGACAAATGATTGTTATTCTTCCTTTGTAAATCAATGTTCTGTGTTCAATTGTTTAATGATGATGAGATAATTTGTCTTTGTGTTAAAAAAAACTTATATCGTTTTTTATCTTCTGTTAGAGTAATCAAACATTAAATATATCACAGAAATTATTCACATATTACTCGAGTAAACAGTAAAAATTCTAGATCCAAAAAGATAAAACTGGAGATCAATATATTTATTTGTTATTTAAGGAAGAAATAGCTAGAAGTTATCTAGGATTTTTCTCTCGTGGAGTTCTCTTTATAGACTGCAGTCTTATAACCGGAGATCAAACGGGGTTAAATGTGTGATGTGATTATAATATCGGTTTTATGGCTAGTTAGGAAAAGGTATGGGAAGTTTAGGAGGTATTTGGAGGAGTTTAGATTGGAAAGGAAGTAGTATATTAATATATGGTTTGTATAACAAGAACTTTGATTTAGGTATTTTAATAATCAAGTTGGCAAAATTGGTCCACTTTACTTTAAACACGTGTTTTGAACTACATTAGCTCGACACTAGGTCCAAATTGAAACTATTTTCTAAGTTAAAAATTTTCCCTCGATATTCGACTGACAACGCTTTAATTTCAATTTAGGACTATTTGTTTGCACAATATTTTCAGTGCTTTCAAATAGGGAATCTTAAAGAATTGACTCAATTGGAAGATTAACTCCATTTTGTTTTTTCGCTTTTATTCAAAAACGTCGGGATATTATCAAGTAGTGTTTTTGCGCAGCTTTCAATATTGTGATTATTCGATTAAAACTAAGAACATAAAAGCGACTGCTTCTATGACAGTATTGGATTAATCGGAAGTGAGATCTATGGTTGATTCCGAGTACTAGAAAGAAGTAGCTCTTTGGAAGTCTTGATTGTGAAGTCTCCAGAATTTCAGTAAATCTGAATTTAAGGCGCATCCCTCTGTACCTAAGAACGCGAGGAAAACCAATTCTGCTGAAATTGAAGACGAGTCTTCGGCATATTACCCCCAAACGCACTTAATGCTTATTATATCTTGAAAAAAATGTTCTGCATTTTAACTCTTTAATATGTTATATCGAAATAAATTTCCCCACGGACCCAAGGTTTAAGGGTGGAATAAATTTCTCTTAGGAAACCCATGCTTTTAAATGTGTCTCCACCCACTAAGATAATTTTACCACCAATCTTCTTTAACCACTTTAGCACTCAAGTAAAAGACGGGTAACATAATTTGTAAATAAATGGCGGTATTAACACAAACTTGTTTAATAATTTGGCTGATACTGAAGTGCTAAAATGTTCACCTCTCATCAGAATTATCGTGAATTATAATTAATTATACATTTTACATTGCGTTCACATAAAATTTTAATCTTAACTCATGAACTCTGAGTACTTCTACCTTTAAATATTCCTGAAACTCTACAAATGGAGTCTTTAAACTCTTATTTAAAGAGAGAATTAGAAAAAATCTTGTTCTTTGCTAAATAAATAAATTGATAACATTGATGGAGTAATTAGCAAGAAGGTTTTCTTTACCTGTATCTCTATTTTTTGTTATGATATTCTCCTTTTTTCTGTTCTTTAAACAATGAATTTGTCCCCCAAATTTGAAACATCGAAATGAAATAACTACGATTCCTTAATTAAGAATGTACAGCAAATCTTGAGATAAATTTTACGCAATTTGGGAAAAATCACTCGAATAATTTACATCGAGATTAGAAAGACATAAAACAAAAATGACGGATGGGAAAATACTATGAATGAAATAAAGAAAGAGAAGAACCCATTGTTCGTTTACCGATGGGGCCATAGGACACGTGCATATGATTATCAGCAATCTTAGGGTAATTTTTATCTTCCTCAAATTGTTCCTTTAATGGGTTTCTTCCAAAATTATTGATTTATTAAAATCCCTATTGGTAGGTTAAATAAAAATATACTTAAAACTTTTACAAAGCCAAAATGATTTCAACAAAAGAATCACTGCAATTTTCTTTACTCTATTCAGGAATTCCAGCCAATACTCAGAATTAATTTTTCCGCCTACAGTTTGCCAAACAAAGTAATATACGCCTTTAACTCCTTCATGCACTATTACACCATAATTAACCCAGTTATATTTCCGTCCCATTATCATTCATCGCGCTAGGCTTATGTCCAGTATGACTAGTGTCTCAAAGATCCCCTCTTTATCAATCTCCTTTTAAGTACCAATCATATACAAATTTGACTAATCGTTGGACAGAAAGTTGACGATTTTGGCCCAATTTATGAACTATTGGAGATTTTCTACAAACATTAACTTAAGTAAATATTCTTGTTATAGTTTCTGATTCTCACTAGAGTAAAATTCGTAAAGCTTAATTCATTCCTATTTTGAATTAAGATGCATCAATTTAGTTAGCCTTAGTGTCTGTTTTGGCTGAGGTTAACCCGTTTTGAAGAGACCTATTTAATTTGGCTTCTGTGAACCGATTCGCACTTTATAGTCTCTTGCTCTTTTACGTAAGGAAACACTAAACTTAGTCTCCTCGAGGGTTCGGAAAAAAGAAAAGGGAAACCATAAAATAATATTAAATTCTTTTTTATGTGAAAATTTAATTAATCATTTAAACTTTCCATTCAAAGCTCTATTACTAAAATTTAGGCTCATTCATCTAGCCAAGATTTGTGGATAGGAATCTGGTAGTAAATTAACACACCCACACACACATACACACACTTATATATAATATATATATATATATATATATATATATATATATATATATATATATATATATATATATAAGCTTTGTTACCCTTACCCGTTTCTTCAAAACTGTCTTTCTTCTTCTAAAAAAAACATTTTATCAAACTGTCCCTACTCTCCCTTTTATTAGTAATAACATTTTAGTTTTACCATTTTCTCCTTGTTTTAGTGATCTTCCCCGTATTTTGAATAACTTTAACATTTGTGTTGCTTTTAAATATGAGACGACCATTAAGAATTTATTTGTACGTAATAACTGTAATAGTTTGGAGGGGTGAGTTTATTCAGTTCAGTGTTCTGGTTGCCTAAGTAAATATTATGGCCAAACAGGTAAACAACTTTCCGTTCGCATGAATCGCATCAACATAAATATAATGTCCGAAGAGGGAGAGATAACAGTGCTTTCTTCGTCCACATGTCAGATAAGGACCATCTAATTAACTGGAACTCGGCAAAATTTATTTATCTTTCCAATGATCCTATAAAAAGAAATATCATTGAATGTGCTTTTATATGTCAATGTGATAATTTTAACCTTTCCCCTGGCTTATATAAAATAGATACTATAATTATAAAATTAATACTTAAAGAAATTAGTTCTCACTTTTGTTCTTAGTATTATATAGAATCTTTAGTTATGTGAACCTATTTTGTTTTTTAATTATGTCACTGTTCTGTTATCTACATTGTATTTTCCCCACTTTTTCGCTCTTCGTGTCTTATAATCTCCCTTGTTAGGCTATCTGTATTTCTTTTGATCTGTTACCCTTTTGTCTTCTCAGTTTGACCTTACTACCTGATTCTTGTCATTCTTAATGTGAATCTTTACCTTTCCCCTCCTGTCTTCCTCATTGGTGATTTCTTGTCTGTGAGGCGGTCTTTCATACTTTTCTTTCGTATATATATACCTCTAATCTCGTAATATTATTTCTTGTAGTTATCCTTGATAAGGAACTTAATAAAGTTCCAAAGTACTCGGAAACACCATTTCATTTTTTCCTGCGGGACATTGCATTCATTAACATATATATATATATATATATATATATATATATATATATATATATATATATATATATATATATATATATATATATATATATATATAATATATATATATATATATATATATATATATATATACTTATACGGAGCTTGGCCAATAAGCCTGCATTAAATATTGAGGAGAAATACCAGAGCCAGCAGAAACGAATGCAACACAATTGAATTATCCACACAACATTTCGAAAACTACAAGTTTTCCTCTTCAGGTTAAAATAAAAGATAACTAAAATTAATACAAAAAAATAAAATACAAACTATACTAATTCTAAAATACTAATTCTAAAAAAAATAATGAAATGTATATTAATTTCAAAACTATAAGCAGAATAAACAACTTCTTTTAAATTGACAAAAGAGAATAAGTTTTAAATTTATCTCGTTACATAAAAAGAAAATAAGAACAAACAGGGGTTAAAAGTACAGTTAATTGCTTTAAAGATGACTAAAAATGCACTTATTTAGATTAAAACCTTAAGCAGAATAAACAACTGTTTTTTTTTTTAAATTGAAAAAAACGAATGTATTAAAGATTCGTTTAAAACTAAAAAAATAATTAAAAGTTGTAACAGCAAAAAAGCTTTAACTGAATAAAAGTAACTAGATAAATTTTAAAAACAGGATGCTTTTACTGCTTAATTAAAATAATCCATCATAGAGAGTGAATGATGGAATTATAATAGGGCTACTATTTATAGATATTAGGTTCATAAATGTTGCGCAAGAGAGAGAGAGGGAAAGAGAGTGATACAACCAACTACCAAAAGGTAGTTCAAATTTATGTAATCAATAACTGTACTACATTAAACCTTCATTGGGAGTAGCTTTTTAGTATTATATATAATGTTTCAAGAGCTCTTAGGCATTTGAGGTTGATATAAGGGGCTAGTACTTTAAAATTAGCAATAGAAATATTGGTCTTACAATGTATGGCGTGTTCCCTAATAGAAGATTTCTCCTTTCGACTCAATCTTTTGCCTGTGCGCCACCAACTCCCATATTAACAGGGAACCTACCTCCAAGATACCTAGCAGTGCTGCAAATGTAAGCGACATCAGTACAACTAGGACATTTAAATAAATAAAGAGCATCACCGAGGAACTCTAAAAGAGATAAGTTCTTTAGTGGTGAAGAAAGTTCCCATTGATAATAATTTGTTTATAAAAACTATTTTAAAACTATCGTTTAAAAATCTTTTCTCTGAAATTACCAGATATAGGGTCATCTTGGGAAAAAGGAATTCATTATAAAGTGAATGGTAGGTGGAAGTTAGAGAGAAACTTCTATGTAGTAAGTATTTTATTGTGGATATTTTGTAATTAAAATCACAAAAAGTCAAGTAATTGGAGCCCAGTCCGGTAAGAACATTTTTCCGTAACGCGTTGTTTGAAATTTTCTCTGCACAATATCACGGGTGACTAGAAGAGCAAGAAAGGGGGTCCTATCTTTAGCTTGTACTTTAATCTTGAAATTCGTTTGGGGGTGTAAAGAATTAAAAAAATTAAGTAATCTTGTAGTTTTCGAAGCGTTGTGTGGATAAGTAAATGATTTGCATCCGTCTCTGTCAGCTCTGCTATTTCCCCTCAATATTAAGTGCAGGATACAGGGCAAAGGTCCTTACAAGTACATCTATTCCAGATACGGGCATCGAGTGTTCAAAATTCTTCGCCATCTTGAGAAAGAAACTATGAAGATAGTTAAATCGACTTCCTTGAAGAGATTAAGCTACATTGCAAATCTCTGTACAACTCCTATTTCTATAAAGATTTCTTAGATCAGCTAATTAACGTAGAAATAACTTCTAAATAAAAAAGTTTAATTTTCATCAGCAGAATATATCTGAAGGGTTTTCCACTTTGAAAAAGTACCTGTCCCTTTTAGAAATCCCCCTCATAATGTACTTTCTGCATCAAACAAAGATATCTCCCTAAAATGTAGAAACACGCAGCAGAAAATTGGCGAATTTTCTCAACTTTTATCGATCCTGAATAGTGGTTAGCAACTTGTCACGTACAATTTTAGGCTTTCGTAAAAAAATTATACTTACTTTAGGTTTTGAATTTAAACTCCCATTTTAAAAAATAACTAAACCTAAATTCTTACTGTATTTTCAAAACATGGCCCATAAACTTAGGAACCTACCTCTAAAAGGAAACTCTACTATTTCTGTTCTGAATTAGTTATCTTCACTCTCCAGCGAATTTTATCATAAAACTCATTCATCTAGAATTTCAAACTTGATAATTAAGCCTGACGACTGAAAGATACCAAGGCAAAAGGGATATAATAGAAAGGGTTTAGTGATCCTTGACAGGAATGACTCTAGAGAGAAGGCTCCAAATATACTAAATAATTGTACGAAAATTCAACCTACACATGAATTACCCCAAAGTATTCTCCTTAGACTCGAAGATAAATTTAATCGTTTTTTTAAAAACAATGAAATAAGAATCTATTTTTACTAAAGATAACTATAATGAATTATTCGTATCTTTCAGCGACATAGCATCTATGTATTGTTTTCTTAAGATACACAAGGAAGGTGTTCCATTGAGAACCATCCTTGCCTCTTATTCTTTACCATCAGACAAACTGGTTAAATATTTAGTTAAACTCTTCTCACCTTTATCTAAAACTCAATTTTCAATACAAAACTCGTACAGGTTTAAAGAAGAATTACTCACGAAGTTTAATGGTGGTTATATGATGAGTTATGATGTCGAATATTTAGTTACCAACATTTTTCTGAATTATACAAGAAATTTAATTTTAAATAAGGCATTCATTCCAGTCCCAACAGAATTTTTTGGAATTTTCACGAATGCAATTAATAAGGCTCTGGAATTAACTCTTTCCGAATTATGGCTCACCTTTAATAATAAAGTTTAATGCCAGATTGACGGTGTTGCAATGGGCTCTCCAATGGGACCCCCTTGCAGCTGACGTTTTGACCAAACATCTCTAAGATAAAATGTTTTCCGCTAATATAAATTGCACACCCTCCTTTTATCATCGTTTTGTGGATGACTCCTTTGCGATTTTCGAAAAACCTGCGCAGAGAAAATTTCAAACAACTTTTTACTGGAAAAAGACTCAGAGGATTGCTTACATTACTTTAGTTTCTGTGATTTTAAGTACCAAATATCCACAATTTAAACATTACTACATAGAAGATTCTCTCTAGCCTTCATCTACCATTCAATTCATAATGAATTTATTTTTCTCAAAAAATATTTTAGAAATTCTTTTCCTTCGGACCTGTATGATAAGAGTTAAAAAAAGGCTAGAAAACTTATTAACCTCCCTCAACGATCCCAAAATGTTTCCAAGATGCCACTATATCTGATAATTTGAGAGGTAAGCTTTTTAAAAAAGAGTTTAAAAAAAAACTATTATTTATCTTAAATAAAAAGAATTTTCCCCAAATTACACTGTACAAAAACGATTAAAAAACGGAAATAAGAATATCCTTTTCTAGGCGTAATTCTTTTGCGGTAATCACGAATATAATATCCGTGTCTTTCTGCGACCATCTAATTCCTCGTAAATTAACATCTTACTTACGTTAAATACACTGATGGTTCCATAGTAATTGAATGCAAACATGATTAGGCCAAAACTGACAACTCTAAATGTTATAAACGAATTTTAATAGGATTTTAATGCGGTATTCTTAATGTATTTGTCAACCTAATCTACGAAACATATGAAAGTATAGTAAATATTCTTTTAGATATATGGGTCCAAATCCGTGGTAACTCTTACGTAAGGCTTAATAATATTTTACTCTACAATAAATGTTTCCTATTTTTACCTTTTACTTTAAAATCTGGTGATGGTACTATTTATATTATTTTTCACACGCTACAGTTTTCTTTTTTACAGGAGACACAGAGCTAAATTGCCTAGAGCATGCAAAAATCCCACTATCACTTTCTGTTATGTATGTGGATCAGTTACATAAATAAAAAAAAGAGATAGCTTAGTAAATATGTAAAGAAACTTTATAAGCATAACTTAAATGTAAAGTGCGGGACCAGAACAAACGATGGCTACCTCACATATTTTGTGTCAGGTGTACAAATTCCCTTTTTGCCTGGGTGAAAGGCAAAATGGACTGGCCGAATGTTAAGCGTACCGATGGTTTGTAGTGACCTAAAAGACGATTCAACATATTGCTACTTCTGCTTAACAGATATTAAAGGTGGGTATTAAATGTGTTTTATTTGCTGGTCTTTAATAATTTTGAAGAGATGTATCAATTAAAAAGATCAAAATTCAAACTATTTTGTACTTCCACTATTTCTGCAGGTGATTATAGCCAGAAATATCAATTTTTAGTCCGCTTTTTTTATATCACTCTAGAAGGCGACAGAAAAAGCAAGAAATCAATCATATATCTCGATATACAGTTTTCTATTCGCCCAGTTCAATATTCAAGTGCTATCTGTATCACAACCGCCCTCTGAACTACTAAGCGATGATATGAGCAACTCAGACGATTCAGAATCTCAAGATACATCATATGTGGCAGAGTTTGAATCTAATAAGAAAGCAAACCTCATTATCCAACCGGAACTCAATGATCTAGTTCATGATCTAACACCTATTAAGTGACAGAGTGAACTCCTAGAACCTCTTAGATGAACATGCTCGAATTACAGTATTTAGGAAGCATTCTGCAGATATAGACCAATTCTTTACCCTGGAAAAAACTTGTCTTATTATAATTGTTCAAGGGAAAAGATTGTCGCCCCCCGTCTACCCTTGACACCTGAGAAAGATGCACCTGCACGACCAGACGACCGCGTTATCTGTGTTGGTTTCCTCCCCGCGTCTTTGCCTCGCTTAATCGGCGCCAGACCTACGGAGTCGAGTACTTTGCTCCTCACTGAGAATATCCCATCCCCAACCTGGCGTGCCAGGTCTAATGAGATCCCCGTCCCCCTGTTTGAGGCCTCCGGCAACCCGCTTCCGCCGAAGCAGTATAAATACTTCAGGAAAAGCTTTTAGAAATTAGTACCATACAGCCCCGCCTTGGTTAGCAGACACGGCTTCCCAACGGCTTCCAGCTACGAAAGCGACCTGTCACCTCCCTCCCCGGCCTTGCTCGTACCTTAGGCTGAAGTTCCCTCCCTACAGACGATAGACACGGACAAGCATCTATCACTCGGGGATCAGCTTAGTTCTCGTCTGGAGTACTCTCTTGTTCATTTAACAGCAAGGTTAAAGAAGTAGGATTTTTTGCAGCTGGAACTTTGCAGCGCTCGTTTACTCGTCGTATCCAAAGCCTCCAGTTAATTAGGTTTTACGTGGGTCTTCCCGTCATTTGCACTCTCTGCCTCTTTCCCTGGAAGCAATCACCGTACATCCTTTTTCGGACTCTCCCCTCGTCAACTCATTTGTATTGCCCCTCCCCTCCGTCTGTTCCCTTGGGTCTCATATTATTTCTTGTCATTTATTTACTTTTGCTAATAATACTTTCTTCGTATAAAATAAAGTTATTTTTCTACAATCAGTTTCTCTAATCCTATAACCTGTAAGAATTGATTATTTAGTCCAACCGCACTCGATTTTAATTATTTAATTACAATGTACACGTTTAATCTGACTTTAGAAGCGAAATATTTTCATGATATTGTGGAAGTTGGTATCAATTGCATAATTATTAAATCGGCAATTCACAAGAAAATGTTACTTGATAGGCAATTCCTGTTATCAGGTTCGTATTCAGCACATTTAACTTCTTAATAAAGTTCACATGTGATCTATGTTTTTTTTTTGAGACTGAAATTTGTTGTACGGTTTCCTGAATAGGAAATTTTTTCGCACTAAAAATAATATAACTTTGGAGTTCCCCAGAGATGCTGTTTATTTATTTAAATGACCCGGTTGTACTGACACCTCTTACATTAGCAGCACTGTTAGGCGTTGGATTGATTTAAAAATGACTAAAAAACCCTAATTTAAGTTCTCTGCTAATTTTGGAATTAGTTGGCACACAGACAAAATATTGAATAGAGATGAGAAATTTTCTATTAGGGAACACGCCATAGATTGTAAGACCGATATTTCTATTGCTGATTTTAAAGTACTAGCAACTAATAACAACAGTAAATGCTTAAGAACCTTTGAAACATTATATAAAAAACACTCCATACCTACATCTAATGAAGATTCTTAGTGCAGTACATTTATTAATTACCTAAATTTTAACTACCTTTTGGTAGTTGGTTGTATCACTCTCTTTCTCTTTCTCTAATGCGCAACCTTTTTGAACTTGAAATCTAAAATTATTAGCCCTATTCTAATTCCATCATACTGTATCTATGATGGATGCTTTTAAGTAAGTACTAAGAGCATCCGTTTTTAAATTGCTAGAATTACTTTTATTCCGTTAAAGCTTTTGTGCTCCTACAATTTTTAATTATTTCTTTCATTTTCAACTAAATTTTTAATTTATTCTTTTTAGTCAATTTAGAAAAGTAGTTTATTCTGCTTAAATATTTTATATAAATTAGGGTTCCTCGTCATTTTTAAATCAATTTAATGTCTTTTTGACCATTGCTTGTCTATATTTTCTTCTTATGTATTAATTTTAGCATCTTAAACAAATTTAAATCTCATTCGCTTTCGTCAATTTAAAAAAAAGTTGTTTATTCTGCTTATAGATTTTACATTAATATACATTTCATTATCTTTTTTATAATTACTCTTTTTCAAAGTAATTTAATATCTTTTTAACCAGTGCCTGTTCGTATTTTTTTTTATGCATTAATTTCAGTTATCTTGTATTTTAGCCTGAAGATGAAAACTTGTAGTTTTCGAAACATTGTGTCGATAATCAAATGATGTTGCAACCGTTCTGGTGCCCCTCGGATTTCTATCCACTATATATACATATATATAAATGCAGGACTTTTGGAATCAATTTGACTGTTTGTATAAAAGCAAAAAAACACAATATCTCAGCCAAATAGAAAAGTATTTTTAAAAGTTAAAAATATCAATCAGATTATGTCAGAAATAAGAGTTCCTTCAAAGTAGTCACCCTCAGCTTACAATATGTTTTTAAGACGGCTCCGAAACCTGGTCTTTGTATGCCTCATACTGTCCTAAGAAAGAACTTTAAACACCTGCTTAATCTTGGCCACGACCTCGGCCATGGAGATGCAGTCAGAGTGGTTGTGGGTCGTTCTACATCTCCCCTTACACATAATATGTAATTCATCGATTTTAAATTGAGGGATATAGGCAGTAAGAAAGTGTGGCTGATGAAATCGTAGAAATTCTCCGACAAAAACTTCTTAATCTTTCTGGAAATATAGACTTCAAATAGCAACCCTCTTCATCTAGGTTTGAAGAAAATCTCCAACAGCTCCACATAGCCGTCTTAATTGAGCCTAAAACCCTGCTCAAACGTGTGGGATGGCTTGGCGTCACTCTTATTGGAGAGACACCCACAGACTATCACAGTTTGGGGGAACTTTGTCTTCATCATACGCCGGAGGTCGCATGGATTATAGGTAAGCCACTAGTTGTTCTTGGAGTTGTTCAACTGGTCCTGGCGGAAGTTCCTTTCATCTGAGAAGAACCAACTCGTCCTCCGCTCAACATGATATTCAGCTTATTCATGAGCTTCTTTGGCCTCTTCAATCCCTTTTATCGGGATTGACTGTCAAACCTTTTTCCTTGACTCTCTCTCTCTCTCTTTCTCGCCTAAAGACATAATTCCTTGCTCGGTTCTTGTTCTGCAGCTGTTTGATAAATTCAGTCTTGCAGACGCAGTCATAACAGCTGTTGTGTTCTTTTCTGCTGACCACGGCTTCGTATTCATCTTACGTTACATCTCCCCACGTCATGTCTTACATCCTTTACAGTGAGAACAGAACATGGAACATGTCATGATATAAGCACTTTAAAACCGGGTGCGAATTAACTGAATTCCACTTACTCTTTTCCAATCAGAAGTGAGAAAATTTATAAATGATCTCAGTTCTAAGTGGTCGTAAAAAATATGATTTTATTAACAAAGTAATGCAATACCGGGTGTCCCAGAAAAAAAGTTAACCGTAATTTGAATTAGTATAACTCAAAAACTATTGGGGATTTGGGGGTTCTGCAAAAAGTGTTTTATTTACCAACTATTTATCTGTCGATTCTGGAAATTTCATTAAATTCCCTTTTATGATATTGATACATTAATGGGTTTAGTGGAGGCTATCAAAAATATGTGTGCGCAAGGAAGTAAAATAATGAATCGAAGCCTAGGAAGGCTAGGCCACCGTGCACTTTCAAGAGAAGCGTAGGGAGCTTAGGTAGCCTAGGTCACTGTGAAATGCTTCAAGCAAAGCCTAGGCCATTTTACAGTGATTTTTCATCACGATGTGGTATAGTCTCGTCATTATTGCTTATTTAGCAAACCAAAGCGTGTCTGTGTAAAAGTTTACTTGCATAGTTGAAAAAAGATCAACGCGTTTTTGTAGTCACAAACTTTATTAAGACTGGCAGTAGTAAACAAGTACAAGATTCATTTGAAAAACGTTTTTCAGGTAGGCACCCACCAATAAAGCCCACACTTTGGATAAATGTTCGCAAATACCAACATGAAGGAACATGCTTAAATCTAAATAAACGTCGTTCGGCTCGTATGAGAACCATAAGAACAACAGAAAATATCGAAAATGTTCATATGACACTTCTTCAAAGTCCACATTCCACATGTATCAGTCAGAAGGAATGGGTCACAATTGTCAAAGTCATCATTTAACCGAATTATTAAACATGACTTAAAATGGCATCCCTATAAGACGGATGAAAAACACCAGCTTCTTGAAACTAATTTTCCTCGTCGTAGACAATTTGTCAAATTGGGCAGTTGTTTCATGAATGGAAAGGTAAGCAATCGGCAATATGCGCCGCTGCTCCCCCTCCCATCATTCAACTTTGACATACGTATTTGTCAGCAGAAAGTGTCTCTGTGGATCGGAATATGCGGGAATGGCTATCTTGTCGGCCCATTGTTTTACGAGAATAACTTGAATGGTGCTTCCTACCTGAGCATGATCAACGAAAGGATCTTCCCGGAACTCCACCAGATTTAAGACAATCAATTCAATAGACTTTGGTGGATTCAGGACGGTGCACCAGTTCATAGAGAGCTCACTGTAAAAGCAAAACTAAGAAAAACGTTTGACAACCGCTTTGTCGCGCTAAATCTTTCAATTGAATGATCCCCCAAGATCCCCTGACTTAACACCGTGCGATTATTTCTTGTAGGGATATCTAAAGAATAAAGTGTATTCTACTCTACCACAAAGCATCGACCGGTTAAGAGATAGTATCACATGTGAAGTCAATAGACTTAAGAAAAATCACAAGTTAATCAAAGAGGTTGTTCAATCAATGCGATTAAAGGCGCAACTGTGCTTGGAAAGAAATGGAAGACATGTGGAAGGAAACGGTACTTAGAAAATTAAAAAATAAATTTGTAATACCCATATGAAGAGGTGTTATTGTTAAAAATGGATTTAAATATATTTGTTGATTTTAAACTTTGAAGTTTCATTATTTTACTTCCTTGCGCAAAGATAATTTTGATAGCCTCCACTAAACCCATTAGTGTATCAATCTCTTAAAAAGGAATTCAATGAAATTTCTAGAATCGACAGATAAATAGTTGTTAAATTTGATTTATTTTGCAAAACTCAAAAATCTCTAATAGGTTTTGAGTTATACTAATTCAAATTACGGTTAACTTTTTTCTGGGACACCTTGTATAACAACCATTTTGGAAAGATTTTTACTTTTTACCTGGAAGATCACCTTTGAAAAGGTTAAAATACATCTTGGCAAATTAAGACATATTACTTGCCACTCTTTCTCCTCACTTTTTGCTTTCTGAAAAGAAAGTCTGTGAAAAGGTTTTAAAGCTGCTTCGCAAGCTTAAACCAGCAGCTATCGATGTCGATTTTAACAAATCACGTATACAGCAAAGCCTCCTACAATGATATATATATATATATATATATATATATATATATATATATATATATATATATATATATATATATATGTATAAATTCTACCAGGATATCATTTTAAAATCTTGATGAATCATGATACTCTATTCACTCTAATTGTCCCTCTTGTCTCATTTTTCGCAACTGTCTAAAAGTCGTTTCGTCGCCTCTCTTCTTTTCTCTCAGTCCCATTAATATCTTCCGAAGTCGGGACTTTGAGTTTTAGGATCTAGTCGTTTGGTTCTCTTTGCCATGAGTTTGTATTTCTCTGCTTTATATAGTTTCAGTTTTATCTTGCTTGAGACTAAACTTTGGTCATGTCAATTACATGAGATAATTATTGGTATGACTTTAATAAAATTATTCCTATTAAACATTTTATATTTAATCTCAATTTCTGGTATATTTTACCCTCTCATCTACATCTTCCTCTTTGGCTCTTTTGGAAGAAATAATTTCAAAATATAAAAGATTTCATCACCCTGAAAATCATACTTATTCGTTTCAGTCTCCTCCCCTGCTTTGGGGTTTCCTACTGAGAGACTATTACAATCGTGCCATTGTTCTCAATTGTATGCATTAAATTCAATCGTAATAATGATAGAAGTACTCAACTTCTGAGGGGAAATGAAGGTTGTAGTGAGGGGGTTGGATTACTTGAAGAGAATACCTCTTTATTATTTTAATTACGATCTTGATTAAGTTATCGGTTATCCCTAAATTTTTCATAAATGGCGCTGTCTCGATGCATGAGGAATCGCATGCCACTATTTTGCGTTTGTTTCTACATTTATAATAAAGTTTGTAAGGATATTTTTATTCAATACAGCCAGGCGCGGATCTAGGGGGAAGGGGAAGGCCCCTCAAATTTTTCTTCCTTATCAATTATGTTTCCGTCTCTCATAAATTCTTTATAAGTCATTTGAGGTTGTCAATTAGTGTATAGAGCCACGGTTGTCTGTGGGCAGCCTGTTTGGGGCCCTGGCCCAAAGTAGGCAGCACTATCTGAGATGATGAGATCTCCAATAATTACCCTTCCGACCATTTGCAACCAGGAAATACTACTGTTATCTGTTTTTACTTAATCAGTATTACATATATATATATATATATATATATATATATATATATATATATATATATATATATATATATATATATATATATATGTATATATATTCATATCTATATATACATATATATATATATATATATATATATATATATATATATATATATATATATATATATATATATATATATATATATATATGAAAATTAACCCACAGGAAGATGAAAAGATGAATCCAAGCACTTTCGAACTATATTTGCCAGTTCATTTTCAAGGAATAGCATGAAAATTGAGAAGACAACCTTATATAGGGTACAAAG
Source organism: Ceratothoa steindachneri (assembly GCA_963969495.1). NCBI lineage: Eukaryota > Metazoa > Arthropoda > Malacostraca > Isopoda > Cymothoidae > Ceratothoa > Ceratothoa steindachneri. The sequence continues at coordinate 202,458,088 of OZ018320.1, read as the reverse complement.
ATACGAAGGGAACGCCCACCAAATAGTACAAACCAATTGAAAAAACACGAAAACAAGACAGAAAAATACCAAGAAAAAGAACAATAGGCAACTAATAACAGACATATGCATCCCTCAAACGATATACTGACGACAACGCTGTGTATATGAATGGAAATGATGGGTGAAAAAAACAAACATTAGAGCGAAAACATGTAGGACTAAGAGTTAATCCACAGTCAAAACAGAGACATGTGGTGGGGGAGACAATGCGAATGATATTACACTAATAAAGAGTGACAACAGGCTGCATTATGAAGTTATTTCATTAAGTACAAGTTTTTTTTAAACAGGGTCGAGTTTAAATAAGCCAGGGAAAATATTTATATTAGGTAAGATGCCAATTGAGGAACACTCGTCAAAATTTAATTTTGTGAAATCAGCGTAATGATAAAGGAATTTTGAAGAATTCCAGTCAATGGGATGGTTATTTTCAGATAAATGTAAAATTTAAGCGTTGTTTATTTCACCTCTTCTAATATTATACTTATGTTGGTAAATTCCAATAGATAAAGATTTACCAGTTTTTCCGAAGTAAGATAAATTACAAATAAAACATTCTATAGAATATACTCCACCTTTTTTCCTTGTATTATTGTGGACTAACATTTTATATAAAGTGGATTCATATCTAAAATTTACAGAGATATTAAGCGGCTTAAAAATATAGGTGAGACAAAAAAATGGTTCAAAGTATGGCCAGATAATACAATTTTGGTAATTGAAAACCGGTGAGTTATCAGTTCTATAAAATGTTCACTTAGCAAAGTTTATTGAACTATGCAAAAATTGACGAAGGTAAAGTTTTTTACCTATTTCAAAGATATTGGACAATTCCTTATCCAAAACTTCCGGGCTAACATGGTGTTTTTGTGTGTATATCGTTATAAGGATGCATATGTCTGTTATTAGTTGCCTATTGTTTTTTTCCTGGTATTTTTCTGTCTTGTTTTGTGTTTTTTTTTCATTGGTTGTACTATGCGATGGGTGTTCCCTTCGTATCTTTGTACCCTATATAAGGTTGTCTTCTCTATTTTCATGCTATTCCTTGAAAATGAACTTGTAAATATAGTGGGAAACTGCTTGGATTCATCTTTTGATTTTGCTGAGGGTTAATTTTAATATTATTGCTTTCCTTACGTACTACTTTGTGAGTTTTTATATATATATATATATATATATATATATATATATATATATATATCCCTTTAATCTATTGCATTTCATAAAAAAACGAAGTAGGCTAAATTTTATTGAGATTGGATTAAGCTTAGGGTGTGCTCAAGGAAACTGAATTTTGTTCCTAACTAAAATGATGTGATGAAATCAAGTGGGTATTATTGATAACTTATATTCAAAACATTATCAAATTAACTTTCACCAGTTACAGTACTGGACACTGAACACTGGTTAAAATCAGAACATAGAATACTCTAAACAATTATAATACTAATTAAATCAAAACTAGGACACTGCTGTTATAATGTGAAATTGTAAAAACAAAATAAGATCTGATGTGGCAGATCTTCACTACAGTCTGACGAGTCATTCAACAAGAGGAGTTTTGTGGCTGTCTGGAAAGAGCTTTCAGTGCTCTCTGACGGCTTGCATAATGAAATGTGTGTTCTTTAGTCTTTGACAGGAGTCCATTATACTCCTAGATGAGCTCTATGTGTCTCTCTGCAGCCCCATTAATCACACTCAGTTTTTTCGCAATCTCCTCTGAGGCGATGTATGTTCTGACTGAGATATAAAATATCAAAGAAATTCCGAGTATCCTTTGTAACAAAATCGCTCAAATTCTTCAGCCCTCTTCAGTGGCTCCTGGTTTCCCACATTTTTCATGGCAGCAACCATCGCCTTCTTCTTCGCCGCAGTGACATCTATATCATAGAAGGCCAGTCCGACACGCTCTTCACTCAAGTATCAGACGTTTTTGGACATCTTCGTGAGGGCATCTCTTTCAGCTCTGTCATCATCAGCAGCCAACAACGTCAGGAGTTCCAGATCGTTTTTGGTGCACAGCTCTTGAGAAACGGCAACAGAACCAGGATTTTACATAGTGTTTCACTCTAAAGATACAGAGCTTCTTCATGCATTTCATTTCGCGGGTAGTTAGACCTAATACTTCCCGGAAAACAAAAGTTTTCAGTGAATAAATTATTCATCCCTAAAGCGTGCGCGATGCATTCCTCCTGGTTTGGAAAAGTGAATTCCTCTAGTTGGAATTTCCTCAAGGAAAATGATGATTTGTTCCAACAGCTTCCGATAATCCTCCCTAGGATGAACTTCCTCCAGTGCTTCTGAGCAGAATTTAATGATATTTTCTGTCATATTCGTCAAAGAACTGGCAACATAAGCGTCAATGATTCATGGATTGTATTTTGCCAAGGAATTTTGGTGCCAGTGACGCTTGAATCCCTTTAAGATACCAATCTCTGGCCTAGATGATGGAACAATGGTGACGAGAAAAAGCCTTTTCCAGCAGGATCCCGTGAATATGATTTTGGCATGCCTTAGTACAGTATGCTCTTCCCCATCATCTGCTGATACAAAATTCAGGAGCCATTCTTTCTGCCTGTGTTGCTGGAAGTTGTGTCAAAGCAAGTGAAACGAATCCAGCTCTCCAAACCCCAATCTGGCACTGCTTCAGAATTGCTTCCTCCATTGCTCGACTAGTTCCAGCTGAAAACTTGGTTAGTCAAAGCAACTGCTCAACCTTCTTTTCAGACTCAATGATGGGGAGCCTGTTCACCTTTTTGTCTCCTGTCAGTTCAGCCATCAGTTTTTCGTCCCAGTAAAGTGTCAAGGGCTGTTCGTAAGAAAATTCCTGCTTGAGATCTGCAGAGCGATCCTTTCAGTGTTGGTAATGAAGACGGAGAATGGAGGATGGGCTGACTTTGAACTTACTAAGCAGTTGACCAGAAGCATGGAGCACAGCAGACAGAGTGTGACCTCATGAGGATGACTAGTCTTAATTCGATCCGGGGTGGAAAGAAAGTCTGGAATCAGAATGCTCTTGGTTCCTCTTTTACGCTTCTCCGCTGTGCTTGGCCCAGGTTCTGCAGTGTCTGCTTCTCTCTGACTTTCTTCGGCTGATGAGCTACAGTCAGATTGCTCCCGGGTGAGACTTCTCTCACACTGACAACTTTGTCCAGGTGCTTTGCAATCCTTCGTAGCTCTCTCTCTTCTTGTTTTGAGTTCTCCTTTTCCTTCATTGCAGGCTTAATATCATCCCCTACCAAGCTTCCTCGCCTCCCCTCGCCCACTGTGCTTTCAGAAATGCTTTATCTTTTGTGATTTTTACCATTTTTTGTGCATCTTGGTTGGGTATGTTGAAAAGATCATTAAGGGTGTCTCAAAATTTCTCTTCGTTCTTTCCCTGTGTTTCATTCCTTCGCCCCTTATTCTTCTTGAAGTCTTCACATTCTGAGACAAGGACTTCAAGCTTCTTCAAAACATAGTGAAAAGTCCGAATGGAAAGGCGCGCATTTCCTCAAAAGCTTTCGACCTCCTTCATAGTCTACAGTTTTGCTTCATGCGTCATCATTCCTTTTTCACTCATGTGATGCAAATATACTTGGAGTACGGCGCCATTGGATGGAATCTTGCAGCCCGCAGAGACTCTTTCTTGTTACTGAAAAAATATTCGTTGTCCTGTTTCCACAAAGTAGTCATCTTATATCTTACAAAGAGAAGTGTTTATGATTTAACCTGATAGGAACCACCTATTTTGTTCCAGCATATTTTGTCCAAATTGCTTGTGTGATACAGCTTTGGAAAGAGTTAAAAATGTTCCTGGTTATATCTAGGAGGACATTGTGACCAGATGTCGGCTATGTCAAATGTTTTCTATATCGTAAATCCATAATAATAATAGTATTTTTGATACCAAAGGTTACGGCAGACACTTCCCAACAACTTCAGGAATTGTATAATAGGCTAACCAATTGTGTGTAAGTATTAGAGCTCTATGTTGAAGCATGTTGTATTAATGGATTTTTTTTTATGTCTAAGTGCTATAAAATCTCACACTAATGTGCCAAATTGGCCATTGGCAGTAATTTAATAAATAAAACAATTTTTCAAAACTGTATGAATAGTATACTGTGTGAAAGTATGTAAAAGCCTTACCTTATAAATTTCAAATCGCGTCTCTGAAGCTCAGGTTTGCAAAATATTTGAAACACTGTCCAAATCCCGCGGACATACGGCACGGCTGAAATTTACAATGTATTTACGAGCACATGGGCTCCTATGATGATGTAGGATGCCCATTTCTCCCTCCTACTGAAAAAACAATTGATTTTTATTAAGAAATAACCCATATATGGTCTATTTTACTTCTAACTTTATTTTACACAGAAAACAGCATGGGTAAAGCCCACGGACAGATTTTCCACCCACGCCAAGGCATAAAAACACACTTCTGCATTGAACACACCCTAAATCATAATACAGGGTCTTTTTTATATTTCCTACAATGGAAGTTTAATAAAATCAAGAATACATTTGTGATCAAAATAAAACTTTCAGATTTTGCTGGTAATAGTTGTATGTCCTTTTTTCCTGAAAGGGCTACTTGATTCATTTATTATTTTATCAGTTATGTTAGTTTTAGTTATCGGTCATTTTTTGCTAGAAACGGAGAGCGTAAAAAGTTTTGTTAAAAAAGCGACTTTTGGAATGCTCGATTCATAGCATAATTTTCACGAAAATATTTTAACTAGCAAATTTCCTAGCATCCTAGTTATTCATAGACTATAAAATGAAAACTTTTTCGAGAAAAAATCATTTATAAGAAATTTTTCAAATTGAAAGCATGGAAGTCCTGCAAATGGTTGGACGAAAAAAAAAATTGTTGAAACATAATTCAGATGCAACTGTTCAGAGGTTTCAACACAACGATGGATAAGACGTGAAGGAGCTCAAGACATACTATCACGACGAGCGCTATGCTGACTAATTAAAAAAAATCGAGACACCAGTAGTGTACAAAATGGACGAAAAGGGCGTGTTGTCAGAAAAGGCGTAGGATAACATAAATTTGAAGAGTTGCGTCAAAATGCGGAACGATCGCCGCAGAAATCATTGAAAACATCAGAATAAAAAAAATGAAACTTAAGCCATAAAAGAGTTAGGTTGTGAAAAAATTTAAAGATAATGATTTCAGGAAAAGAAATCGTAGGCAGAATAATTTAGACGGAAATTTAGGGAAGGTAATTGGCTGCATCTTGCAAAATCCACTGTTTTGCAACAATATTTGAAGAAGAATCTTCAAATAAATTAAGTCACTATTGTTAATCAGGGAAGCTGAGTATTATTTTTTTTTATTTTAAGCAAATAAAATTAGTTCAAATAAAATTGGTTTTAATAGTCTATAAAAATCTGAAAGTTCAGCGAAATTTTTTTAAAAATCAATGCTTCACTAAAACTGGCCTAACTTCTAAAAATATCAATGAATCAATTAGCCATTTTAGAATATAAAGCTAACAACTATTAGCAGCAAACTCTCAAAGCTTCATTATGATCACAAAATCTTTCTTGATTTTAATAAACTTCAAATCTAGGACATGTCAAAAAAAGACCCTTTATATCAGGCTGATATTTCGTAAAAAAAACACATAAAAATAAGAACTACCCTAATATATATATATATATATATATATATATATATATATATATATATGTGTGTGTGTGTGTAAATAAAAGCCAGAACCAGTATTCGGAACATGTTTAATTTGTTACGTTTCAAACATTAGCTATGTTCATCTTCAGCCTATAGTGGAGCAAAACAATATGATTGACAAACAAGCAAACTTAGAATGTATAAATAAATATATATGTATTAATGAATGACAGTCAGTTTAAAGTTTGGTAAATTTGAGAGAAAATAATGCAACAATGTATTAATGAATAAATTTAGAGTTTAGAAAATTTGAGAGAAAACAGCCACAAATTACAAAGAAAACACTGCAAGAATTATAAAAACAAACTGAGAAAAGAAAGCAACAAATTAAAAATAAATGAATTAACACTTACCATTTTGGGAGAAGGATAGGAACCGAATAATTTTAAAGGAGGAAAAGTCAAACATAATAAAAATGGTAGTAGCTTAAATATCTGAAATTATGGGCAAGCAACTAATAAAACATTTTAACTATCGGGTCATTGAGTGGATTGTTAATAAATTTAGGTAAAAATTAATTATAAATTAAACTAAATTCAAAATATTTGAATTAAGAAATGTAAAGTGGTGTGGAAGCCTGAATAGAATTTAATTCTGGACTTAACATTTGAATAAATATTGATTTTAAAATGTCGAGATTGACGAATTTATCCGCAGAACCCAAAGCTTTAAAATTTGAAGGAGAAAATAACCAAGTGCAAGAATCCAATTTATTCCTTCTTGAAAAGAATTCTGGTTTAGCTATAGGGCTGTCTGTATAATGAGGAACTCCCTTATGCGTGCAGTTTCTCAGCTTTAATTGTCGCGTAGTTTTACCTACGTAATGAGTTTGGCAACTTGCACACATATATAGATAAACAGGTGAAGACCTAAGTATCAAGGGTAATCTCTCCCTATGACACAAGTAGGTTTGAAGAGAGACAGTAATAAGGGGGTGCAATAGAATTTAATTTGTGGACAAATTTCAAATAATAATTGTTATAAGTCTAAGATGAGTTTTTTGGTCACCGAGCCTATGTTGGGTATTTTAAAATACATTTTTTGTTTTGGTACATTAAATTTAAAGTGTATTTTAGTTAAGAAACTTTTAATTAATTTGTCCAGTAATGATGCTGGGAATAAATTAAATTTATGAAATTGTTTGACATAAGATCCCTGTATGAGAATAATTCTTGTCGGAGCATATTATAAAAGCAAAGTTTATTTATTCTGTAGCTTACTGATAATATTTTGAAGCAGTTTGGTAAACACGAAAAATAATTTGTGTCAAGCCGAGTGGCAGGGCTCTGGGTTTTCTATATACTCAAGTGGAAATTTTGTTATCTGACCGGGTAATTTTAATGTCCAAAAGTGAAAGAGAGTTGTTAGTTTCATGCTCCAGTGTAAATTTGACTTTCTGATGCTGGAAATTTATGTAATTTTGAAAATAGGAGGCATGACTCTTATGTAAAAAAAACAAAAAACGAAACAATCGTCGATATATCTTTTATAGAGTAGAGGTTTGGAACGTTGTGGTCAATTAAACATCCAGTTCTGCTTTAGTTTACACAGAAAGTTATTTGCGAACGGTTTCCCAGAGGTGAGCTTATTGCCATCCCATCCCTTTCTTTATAAAGGCTGTTATTAAATATGTATATATTGTATCTTCAACGGCTAGTTTAACAAGCCTAGAAAAATCTGGTTTACTCAGACCAAGAACTGTGCAATTGTTAAAAAAGGAAGCACATATTATTTTTCAGGTTTTAAGAACAGGAATATTGGTAAATAGTGATTCAACATCGAAACTAGTCATGTGATATTGGGCAAATCTGGAGGAATTAATTAAATCTATGAATTCAAAGGAATCAAGTATACTAAAATCATTTTTAGTAATAGGCTCTATTATGGTTATTAAAAAATTACAAAGATTATAAGTAAGTGTCCCAATTGCCGAAAGGATTGGACGAATTAACAATCCGACCTTATGGATTTTGGGTTAGGCATAGAGTACACCAGAAATTGAACCTGAAGTGAGAAGTCTATCGCTTTGGGTTCTGCGGATGAATCGGTCGATCTCAACATTTTGAAATTCATATTTATCCAAATGTTAAATCCAGAATTAAATTCTACTCAGTCTTCCACACCACTTTAGATTTCTTAATTCAAATATTTTAGTTTTAGTTTGATTTATAATTCATTTTCACCAAAAATTTATTAAGACTGCGTGCAGAAGTAAAGCAATACCTATATGATGCATATTTATAACATATTTTCTGCTTAAAACTCACTTACATAATATATAGGTATTGCATAAGCTTCGTACTCCATTGCTACTACATATAAAGGCAAAATGGTAAAATAAAAGCGGGTATAAAAATTACAAAGGTTTATTTATCCTAAAACATGGAAACCATAAATAAGGGCGAGATGAATTAGTACGAGTATCTCTTATGAGCCCGCTTCAGCATCAATAAAAGACGTGAAGCGTCCCTTAAAGGAATGACCAAGATCATCTACGTTTCTTTTTCAGCCAACTTTCCCATGTTAACAATGTTGCGAAGGCCTTCCCTGTGCACACGCTTCTTCAGCTTCTTCTACACAAATCTGCTCTTTCAAATGGTTATTTAAGTATGTAATGTAGTATTGTGTTGTTTGTTAGTCCTGAGTAAATTTTCCCTTATGTTTGGGATCGTTGTCTTGATGAAAGGTAGTATGCCTTACAACTCCCAGTTTCCTTGACGATTGTTTCTCGTTTTCTCCAAATATGCGATGATAGGTTTCGGAATTCTTGTTCCCATCTATCACATTTAATGCGCAAGTGACATTAAATGGCTTCCCCTAATCTCCCCAATAATACCTTTGGTCGTTTTTATCAAAGAGTTCGATTTTGTTCTCATCTGAGCATAGTATTTTATTGAATTACGTTGGCTCTCTTATAGATAGTCTTTAGATAACACCAAACATGCCTCTTTCTGAGCTCTCTTCGACAGTCGTTTCCTTTTTGGAACATATCGAAGAAATCCTTCCCGGTGTAAAGAACAGTGTGTTGTTGATGCAGGTACATCTACGACGCGTACTACAAGATTTGCTTGTAAGTAATTTTACGAAGTCTTAGGAGTGCTCCTAATTATTTACACCAAAGACCGAACATCTCTATGACTCATTTTGTTTCGTCCAATTTGAATGTTTACATTGGAGTAATTCTTTTTATAACGATAAACTGTCCTGTGCAGTTTGATTATATCTAATTTGCGGATTCTTAATGCTCAAAGGTATTCACCATTGCACGCTTGGAAATGTTTCCTGCAAAATCGTAACAATTATTGCCAAATCTCACAAGTACATAAATTACAAACGAACCTATCCTTCCTGAACGTTCTAGTTTACTCTAAAATTATTCCGACACAGTTTTAAAAACTTCCGATGGGTCAGTTTATATGAAAAAATACCATATAATCATTAAAGCACAAAAGGTATCCATGTCACCTATACTTTTGCGCTCACCTAATATTGACTCGAATACAAAACCAGAATTTACTCGTATATAATATAATATTTTGTTCAAAATGATTTAAATATACCACCCAATGCCCGTCGTGATGTTGGAGAACGCCGCTGACAGGATATTACTTTCATAGAAAGGTAAGCCTTCAACAACAGCTTTAGTGTGAGTGAGTTGCGTTTCGCTCTAAATGTAAGCGCATACAGTAACCTTGCTCCGGATGATTTCTTGTATCCCATGCTTCAGACTCGGTCAGAGAGAAATGGCAAATAGAGGTTACCCTACCAGACTCCTTGCGAATCGCTAGTGAGCTCACTTTCAGAAACCAGTTAGAGATCACTCTCCCTGCACGGTTCCACCTAATCTCTCTTACGACTTCCGTATGCAAATTGATAGAGAAATTGCAACCTGTCTTCCGCAAGATCGCCTGCGCGTCGAATGCTCTGCTCCGACTAGAAAATGCGGTCTGCGATGTCTTGCTTTGTAGTTAATACTAAGCCCCATGTTTTTAGATCAAGAGGAGGCTTATGAATCTCCTCGCGATACGGTAACATGTAGACTTTCCCCACAAGGGATGCGAGGGAACACATCCCAATCTTTATTTATTGAATTATTGCGAGATCTTTGATTCGCGTACGGGTGAGATAAGCCCTCCCTCTCAGGCTAAACGTGGTATGAATAAAGTGTTTCTCTGGAATTTCTACTTTGTATCACTCACCTTGCCCTGGGAATTAACGGTATCACTTCGTAGCTACCGAAAGATAATCTCGCTAATCTGTGTGAAGGATCTTTCGATCAATTTTGATGCAGACCTCATGGCAAATAAGCAGCGTCGAATACAACAGGCAGTGAAACGCAGCACTCGTTATATCGAAGCTCATAGGTCTAGGTTTTCCTTAGTCAAGCCTAAAGTATTGCACATCTGCCTCTATCTACGGAACCACGCCGTCCTGGACTTTTTCCTAAACTGGGCTCGCCTAGAGGTGGTGGATTCTCACCGTTACATTGATTTTGTTTTCGACCGACGCCTCACCAGGGAGGCTTATATTTGCCGATTTAGGGACTCTTCTACCCACGCCATGGAAATTCTTCATTCTATGATTTCCATAACTTAGATTGCTGATACAGCTACTTCCTTACTCTTGTACTGATTCTTTGTTCTTTCGAATCTTGACTAAGGATGCAAGTTTTATGAATTTGCAGGCGAGCGCGTATTGCGGATGTTGCACTCGATCCACACAATTAGTTTCTGTCTTGCGACCAGTGTCTTTTGTGCATCTTTCATTGAGATCTTATTTTTCGATGTCGGGAACATGCCTCTTTCCCTGCGTCGTTCAGAGTTCATTATGCGCTTATATACATTAAACCGGCGCCTCACTCAGTCCCCACCGGCTATTACTGCATCTCGACGGTGCCTATGCCACCAAGAGAGACCAGGCATACCATATGCCCTTTAATTTTAGGGATATAATCCCTTCAAGAACTCTGTGTATCTTTCGTGCCGGTAGCGCTTCTAGTTTACTTTAAGACTCCACTCTGGATGGTAAAATATTTTATTATCTGTAGCCAGGCTTCTGCCACCAAGGCTTGCAACTTGCCAATATTATTGCGTTCGGCTTTTTAAGAGCATAATTAGTGTCACAATGGATCCGTGCCAGTCTACACGAAAGGATACAATTTCTAGGATGAAATCTGTTTACATGCCAATCTCCTCTGTTTGAAGTCAGCGGAGCTCTTCAGGAATTGTGTTTGTCTTCAATCCCGAGGTGTTTCCAATACACTTGTCGTTACGGTTAAAAACAGGTATCCGCTTCCCAACTGGATTGTGATCTTTAGCGACTCAGAACGAGTTCCTGAGTGCTCTCGCGGCATTGCAATCTATTCACGTCCTGGTTCGTCGTATCCAAGATATCACAATTACTGCGAGCGGGAATGTCGAGTTTATCTTCTGGTGTCTTCCTTCACTTGTGGGGATTACGGTAAACGAGCGAAATTACGAGAACGTCAGAGAATCTGTAAGGACTTGATGACCAGGCCAGCGCTTGGTTCTTCCTTACACGGATACATGGCAGGAATCAGCTCACTCATTCAGGCTACCTGTCAAAGAAGATTACAGAAAAACCAAGAGGAACTTAAAGTTGCGTGATATCGCTCGTTATACTACTATTTCCTTGGACATACCTCCCAATGACGCAACCTCTTTTTGTCACTTTCCATCATCTGTGAATTTGGCACATTCGTATATCGCACCACCATTTGATCGAACGCTCCCCTGCACCGTACTGTCACGACTGCGTTGTCCCTTAGACTGTACAGCACATTCTTTTGAATGTCACACCCTGCGGTCTCGGTAAGATCGCTGTAGCTTCCGCTTGTCTCCTTTAGTTGGGATCGGGAGGTGCACGCGGACTTGTGGACCATTTGACATCTTGGCGAAGGCTAACATCTGCCATTTTGGACTGTCTTGGTTCTTGGTCCTAATTTCCTGCTACTCACTAGGGGAAGCCAGCCTCCGGCGCCGGAGCATGATTCCTTCCCTATTTTTGCTTTCCGTGAAGTTTGCTTGTTGTGTTGTGCTTGTTTTTGTTTTTTCAATGTAGCCTAGCATTAGGATATAAGATAATTACAGCGAATTATGCCTTGTAGGCACTGGCTAGATGGACGCAAATAAAAACGCGCCCAGACCACAAACGGCGAGACAACAGCTTAGCCCAATCGAGAGGGACAAATAGAAGCCGTTCATCTTGGATGTAGTAAGAGTACGACTCTTGAAGTTAACGCAGAACCAGGCATTTTACCAAAAGTTGCCGGATATACCGATGGACCTAGCAATTTTTGCATCAAAGAGCGCTGCTTCTTTTGAGGGCCTAATTCGTTGAGGAAAACAAATGACTTGATATCTTCCACACATTGGAGGATAGCTAGACGTAATGATTCGGGGCCTAGCGGCACGGAACTTTAAAATTTCTCTGGCCGTCCCCCCCTTTTTTTTTTAAGCAGCCCAAACACCTGACCTGATTCAAGCCATGTAGTCAGAGTTTGTAAAGGCAAAATTATGGTCTAGGTGCTAAGTGTGTATAGACAACTTGGCTTTCCCTTCAGTAAACTCGTTGTAAACTAGTCTTTCATGTTCCGGAACCTAGGGAAAGATAATGTAAATACGCCCCTAGACCAAGCAATCACAACATAATGGATACTGCGAAGTAAGCGATTCGAGTATACAAATAACTCTAAGGCATTTCTCTCTGTTTTTTAGTCTCTATATATAACAAATCTATCCCCGAAAAGGTCAGGGCGTATAATTTTTCGGGCCGAGTGGTTTATTTCAATCATTCGAGCGATGAAGACTGACGCAAGTTGCGAACAGGTTCCGTTTGCCTAAAACCAATCGGAAGTTAACATGAATCTCACCATCTCCTCCGAATTTGAAACCATTTGTCTACACAGGCACAGTTTCAGTGCGAGGCGATGTAAATACATATGCTCCGAAACAAAAAATTAATTTATTTTAGTGTTTTTAAAGTGTTAAGATTAGATGCGTGGCAATAATCTATATCAGATAGAATCTTCCAGAGTGCAGTCCTGACCGACTTTAGAATTAATCAAAAATCTCGAGTAGATTTCCCAAACTCAAGTCTGAAACGATTGCTGTATGAATAGTCTCTTTCCTCACAATTTCACCGTCTAGAATGGTTGCGAACAAAATATTTTTCTTTATTGGCAGGGAAAGATGCTGAACCCTTACTTATAAGCCTAACAATTAGGATTTACAAGGTAAAGCATCTGGCATCTTATCCACGCCGGAAAAGAGGTTCTTTACAAGAAATGCTCGTAAGGTAGCGGTCGCCAGCCGTATACCACTGGATCAAATCTATTTAACACCTTAAAGTTAGAGATAAAGACAAATTAAATTTCGCACAAGTGATTTAGCATAGAGCGAACAAATGAACATTAAAGCATTAAAAGGAGAACCGCATCAGCATCTTACATGATGCATTTCAGCGAGATAAATATTTGTGTGGCGCGGCTAAAATCATGATATGAATTTAACATCTCTAGAGAAGGGGTAGATGAAAAACAAGAACAAAGAATGCATGCGACTCTACCGTGATTAGGCCAGTTACACTTAGAACCACGTTTGTCTTTTAGTGGCACGTGTGGAGGCGACAAAAGTGCATGACCTAAGGCTTAGCCAAGGAATACCAAAACACGTGTGTTTTAGAATAGGGATATAGAAAGTTCATTTCCGTTTGCAGCCGGCTACGCAGAGTAGGAATCTGAGTAGCTCCAAAGAGATTGAAATGTATTTACATCGAGCGAGAGCATCATTTGGTCGCGTCGATATAATACATTTCAAAGGGACGGAAAAAAATAAACCGAAGTTTCCTTATTGCATGACACCCCTTTTTTCAAAAATGATCTATAGAGGGTTTCTCCATCGGTTGGCTAAAGTGACAGTCTCCTTGGGGCTTACATAAAATGCGTGGTAGTGTTGCACTCTCAAAATGTTATGGATTTTTTTATGATATAGTATCACCATGAGGTATCCTATACCTTCTTTAGATAATAAAATATCGCGGGAAAGTACGGAATACGAAGGTAGGCGTCAAAGATTGTAACAGCTCTACAGACTGAAGAGAGCTTCCCACGTCGAGTGGAACCTATCATTGTTACAGTGGACAGGTGATAAATGATCTCCTTTCACCAAGAAATGAGATAACTTGAGATTTGCCATTACTCCATTAACATGTACAACGATAGAGGTTACAAAAATCGGCGAAAATCTATCAGGAGTAGATACAGTATACATAGTTGCTAACTTTAGCGATGGCTAGCCGTACTTTGAATGCTGCTGGAGCCAAATCTTGGTTCAAAAACAAAGTAGCGATGGGTTCTGTCATGGATACACGTTCCTTGATCAATGCCCGACAATTTTTGGATGTCGGTAGGTGTGTCCACGTTGAACTTGCTTCCAATCCTTTTTGAACAATTTCACATCACTGCAATATGGTGCGTGCTCTATTGAGGGTAATTTTTCACGCAAGAAGACAGATGCAAGTCTTGCAAATTAAAACGAATTTGGGCATTTACAAAACGAAATTGATAGTTTGCCCTAGCAAGGGTTAACGCTTTTGGCGCTTCTCTCTGCTATGAGCACTGGCTCACGTTTAGATAACCATCAAATAAGTAAAATGCATTCAAAAGGGCCTTATTTCAATAAATAGTATCAAGGGCCACGACATCAGAGTGCAAGAGAAGAACGCATCAGCCACAACTACCTCACGAAGACTCGACTGAGATAGAGAAATCAAGCATTTCCTCGAATGGTCACAACTGTGTCCGACCCAAGCACCAGCTATCGGACTCTTTGTGGAATACTTGCTCAACAGAAGGTATTTGTATTAAAAATCGATCAATAGTATAAAGATTAGCTATGACTCTTCCTAAAAAGTCCGCTTGTGCTTTAGGAGAACTCAGCATCAGCTTGAGAGAAGAAAACGAACCAGTACTTAAACAGTAGTTGAATGAACTGATCCACATTAAAAAGACTATTTTCTAGCTATTGGATCAGGACCACCAGGAGCTCATACATGGCATTGACCTTGTCGTCACCAGTTAGAAAATATGCCTACCATTTAAGTGTCAGAAGCAAAACAAAGGCCTCAAAAACTGTGTTAACAGACGACGAAATTCCACACCAACAAAGTCGGGGTCAGTGAAATATAGAGAGAAAAAATAGAACATCTTTGGTTTAGGTGAAGATGTAGTACTATTGCATATGAGGGGGTATTTAGAGCATACACAATAACGGAAACATCCCATTTGGCTTATAAAGCGCCTCCAAGAAATTGCATGATCACTCCACGCATCTCGAATTAGTTATGATCGGCGGGGCAGTTTTAAATAAAGCTCATCTTGCGACTGTTATACTGACCTTAGAACTGTTAAGCTATAATCCGTTACCTAGCATAGGGAGCATCGCATTCGTTCAGGAGAGCTGCCCATTTAACAACAGCGAAAAAAAACATGGAGGTTAAGCTCGCTGGCTCTTTGGAACGTAAACCTTCGAACGTTGAAAACCTGAGCCATAGCACGCTAGCAACTGTTAACAAGAGTCTTATGGAATCTAGACTGTATCCACACTGTCTTTACGAGTGGGTCAGCTTCCTGCTTCTTTTTCTATTTTTTTCTTTTGGAGGGAGCCGCTTGATTATGATTCTCAAAGAATGAACTAAAGGTGAAGTCCCTTTACCCCCAGGCATAAGAGAGGGTAATCTGGCTGAATAATAAATAACATTCATTAGCGAATGCGCGCGACGTGGTGAAGTGTTGGGTGGTTAATCGTGTCATAAAATACTGGACGGGATCGTTAGGGAAAAATAGAAGAAGAATTCGATAAGGTTTTAGCCCTGATCTTTAGTTGTTTGTTGCTTTATATTTCTCAGGGGGGGTTAAATTTTAGCGCGTGGCTGTGTCAACCACCAAAGCAAGACTTGATACAACGAATAACCATATTTGATGTAGCTTAAATTTGCTCTAACCTGAAAGCGGGGCTTTACTTGGTTAGGACTAGTTAGATTGTTAGGCAATGAAATTGTTATTATTAATATTGTCATTTCTTTAAACAATAATAAACTTAATTTCTCTTTATTAAATACGTTGTTTTCAAACCAACATCTTTGATACAGGGTGTGTATGGTATCTGAGAACATATTTACACTATAACAACATATTATTTGACTTTATATTTTCTATATTTCAGAATTATCAATAAATGACCCTCTGCTTACACAAGGAATGAAGAGGCACGCAGTTATCGTGGTTAGAAAGGCTGAACATAGCAATTTATAAATAGCACGAGTTTTAAAAATCGCTAAATCCTTCGTCTACAAAGTTTGCAATTAGTTAGAGTCTAATGATGCTAAAGCCATGCATTGACAATGTACGCAACGGAAGAAATGGTTTTCAACAAAACTCAGCACCCTCAAACAAGACTCAAGCAACGCTGGAATGGATAGCAGAAAATGTTCATGATCATATAACCCACTAACATTTGGCCTCCTAGATCCACATATCTCAATTCATTGGACTACTACATATTTAGTGTAGTTGAGAAAGAGGTTACTGAGCAACTACATAACACTAAAGAATCCCTAAAAGCCTCCATATAGAGTAATGTCCAATATGAACTAGAACCGTTTGATCCTAGCATGTAGGCGATTCTCGAGATCGCATAGAAGACGTTATTAAAGCTGAAGGAGACTTTATTGAACAAAATTACTAAACAATATGTTTATTCTTATCCTCATTACATTTTCAACAAAACGACATTATTACCTTTTTCTAAGTCATTTTTTGGTAAGTATAATTCTGTTCTCAAATATCTTACGCACCCTCTATGTTTGTAGCGACATTTAAAATTTGTTTTTTCAAAATTTCACTATGTCGGTCGTTGGGTCCCCGTTTTATTTTGTATTAATATTGTAACTATTCGGCCGATTCTAACGAAATTTGAAAGCCTTATGTTGTTTTGCACCACCTTTGAATTTAATACTTGCCAAAGTTATCCCACGGCTAGCCCATGAATTATTTTGTTTTTGGCAATAACATCATAACTATTATGCCGATTCTAATGAAATTTGAAACCCTAATGTTGTATTACATTTTCCTCTGAATAATATAACTTACAAGGTCCTCCTAAGGTTAGGCTTTTATTTATTGAATTATTTGCGAGGGGAAGAAAAGGAATAGATCTGATATGACTTGGAATAATTATATTTTAGGCTCAGATCTCTGGGGCAAGAGGTTTATGCTCTAGCTATGAGAGTATATAATAGAGGCATTAAAGAAACGCTTTTAGCCTCCTCTCAGTCTCATAAGTGGTGTTCTACTCTGAAATCTGCTCTATTTGGTTATAATGATGGCATCCCACCATTTTTTAAATCCGATGGGTCTCTAACTCATTGCCAAAAGGATAAGGCAACACTTTTTGCTAATGTCTTTGGGCAAAAGCAAAGTGGTCTAGAGTTGAAATCTCCCTCAGTGATGTCACCCTAAATATAAGATAATAACAATAGCTATTAGGTCAGGTGAAATTAAGCACTTAATGCTAAACCTTGATTCTTATGGTGGTTCTGGTCCTGATGGTATATTTGAACATGATTGCTGTTATGTTTCGCAAGTTATCTATAGAAAGAAAGTTCAGCTTGTGTTGGAGGACTCCTAATATTACTCCTACTTCTAAGTCTGTCTCTGCTGGATCCTGTCATTTAGACTACGTCCAGTTTACATCACCCCTATTCTGTCTAAGCTCTTTGAACGTTTGCTGGCTAACCGTTTAAATGCTTTTGATGAGAGTAATAATCTCTTTCCAAGTCAGCAATTTGGCTTTCGTAAGGGGCTTGGTGCTTGTGATGCTGCCCTAGCTATTTCGGATAGGATTCAAAAGGCTTAGGATTCTGGTTTTAAAGCTCGTATGGTTGGACTTTACAAACTTAGACAGCTGGGTATTGGTGGCCCATTTCTTAATATCATAACTGAGTTATTGATTTACTGTAGACAACGTTTAGTTGTGGATGGGCAACTTGGTGAGTGGAGAAGGGTAATTTCTGGTGCTCTCCAAGGTAGTTTTCTCGGCCAACTCTTATTCATTCTATATGCACATGATGTTTATTGGGTATGAAGCTGAATGCAAACAAAACCCAAAGTATGATTGTTATTAGATCTAGAACTCTGTACCCCAATCATCCTGATATTATAATAAACAATGTTGTATTAAACACTTGTTTATCTTTTAAAGTTTTAGATGTAATGTTTGACAGCAAGTTTACCTTTGAACAACATGTGCGCTTTATTTCTTCTTATGTTGCTCAAAAGATTGGTTTACTTAGGAAATCTTATAGAATTTCTTAATATATTCCTATTCTGAGCAAGTGTATAAACTCCTTCATACTTCCTTGTCTAGAGTATTGTTCTCCTGGCTGGTCCTCTGCTGCAGAATCTCATCTTAAGCTACTGGGCAGGAATCTGAGAGCTTGCAAATATTTAATTTCTAATTTTGAGGTTGATTTGTGGCACCGCCGCTCTGTGACATCACTGTGTATGCTGTATAAGATACATCATTATCTCCTAACCATCCTCTGTACAGTGAACTTTCTAATCCTTTTCGTCCAGCTCGGTAAACTAGAAATGACACTAATCCAAATAGCCAAGCTTTAACGGTTGGGAGATGTAATACATCTCAGTAGTATAGATGCTTCATTCCAGCAACTACCAGGTTATGGAATGAGCTCCCTATTTTGTCGTTGATTCTTATGAAATTCAAAAGTTTAAAACTGGTGTTCATTCCTACCTGCTGAGGAGTTTAGTTGTCTGTGTCTTTCTCCTGTCTCCTTCTCTTTTCATCTAGTTTTTTTTTATATGACTGTCTTCTCTGCTGGTGCATTAGGGTTTATAGCATTCTGCTTTAACAGCTAGGGTTTTTAATCCGTCAGATAATAATAATAATAATAATAACTTCCTATGAATGCTTCCTGTTTTTACTTTTTATTTAATATTTGTTGCAGTTTCTATTGAATCATTTTTCAAGTACAGTTTCTGCTCTATATGTGGATCAGTTGCAATAAGACAATACAAGAGACAGTTGACTAAACATGTGAAGAAACTTTATGTGCTGTACTTTAGATGTAAAGTGGTTGACCAGGACAAATGCTGGGCACCTCACATATGGTGTGTCAGGTGTACAAGTTTCTTTTCTGCCCAGGTGAAAGGCAAAGGGCTCAGGGTCATGTTTGGCGTACCAATGGTCTGGAGGGAGCCAAAGAACCATTCAACCGATTGCTTCTTCTGCTCAACAGATATTCAAGGTGGATATTCAATGTGGTTTCTTTCCTGGTCTTTAATATATTTTCACGAGATATATTATTTGAAAAAAATACCTACTATTTTATTCTTCCAATAATTCTGCAAGTGATCACAACCAGTAATATCCATTTTTATTCTAATTTTATTTTATTTCACTGCAGGTCACAACAGAAGAGGCAAGAAATCTATCATGTATCTAGATCTTCTGCCTGATATTCGCCTAGTTTGACATTCAAGAGTTATTCCTGTACCAGAGCCACCTTCTGCACTACTAAGCAATGACACGAGCAACTCAGACGATTCAGAATCTCAAGATACACCATATGTGTTTCAGTTTGAATCCGACAAGAAACCACATCTCATCACCCAACCGGAACTCAATGATCTAGTCCGTGCTTCAACACTTACTAAGCAACAGAGTAAACTCCTGGCTTCATCTCTGCAACAATGGAACCTGTTGTATGAACATGCTCGAATTACAGGATATAGGAACGGTTCTGCCGATATACAGCAATTCTCCACTTTCGAAAACAACTTAAATTCTTTTAATGATTTCAGAGTCCCATTCAATGCCGTTGAACTGACCTATGAACCAAATGACTGGAGATATTTCGTAGATGCATCCTTTTACAGCATAAAAGCGGTTTTGTTGCACATTGTGAACACCATGCTTTCAGTTTTAGTTGATCACTCAGTCATTTTAAGAGAGACATATGAGAATCTCGTTTAAGTTCTAGACCGCATAAGTTACAAGCAGGTAATACATTATATAATGCAAACATACATTCTGATTCATTTTATATGGATAAAATAATTACATTGGACACAATTAATCTCAATTTAGGAGCAAAATACATTTATAGTATCGTGGAAAACGGTGGCAATTGCATAATTATTAAATCGGCAATGTACAAGGAAATGTTACGAGATCATCACAGTCAACTTCATAATAAAATTTACATGAGATCTAGGTCTTTTCTTGACAATGAAATTTGTTTTAGATTGTTATTCGTTTTATTGAAATATAAGTAGAAGGTTTACTGTGGTAAATTGATGACTTAGGAGATTAGTTTAATTTTCTTCTTTTTATTTTCCCGAAACATGAATTGCTGCGGAACGTGAAGCATAGTAGAGAGAAGGAAAGATCAGGAAAGTCATCTTTTCTATTTCTTGTAGATTTGCAGTCGCCTCCCTTACCATTCACCACATGATCTATGTCAAGATATTTTCACTGCTCTAAGCTGCACCACAAACTTTAGGAAATTACTTTTAAAATTTGCTTTGATAAACACCGTTGATTGGCACTTCATATAAATTCACTTCCATTTCCACAACAGGTGTCATTAAAATAAAATGAAAGCTTTCTAAAGCAGAATAATTCGAACCAATTTGTATTTAGGCTCGCAATTTCCGTGCTAATTCATTTCCTGAAAATTCGATGCAAAAGCAAAGATTACAAGAAGACTGCAAAAGATTCAAAGATTTTTTTTCTTTTATATATATTTTTATTAATCTTAGGTTATTATCATCATCATCATTAACACTACCTCTATAATTTAAGAATGGGATTTTTTGGAGGAATTGAATGATAATTTCATCTTAGTTTGTTTATGACTTATGTTTTTTTATCAAAGTTATTTCAAATAATTCTTTTATAATCTTCAAAAACAAAATGGTGAAGTTCATAAATAAATATAAGTATCGACATTTTGGGATTTTTTAAAAACCCAGGGAATTTTTTATATATCTTCTTCTATTCTTCTATAACTATATTTTAGCAACGTGATATTTTAAAAGGGGGGAAATTTAGTTTAGAGTTCCTTTTAAAAATTATTATAATTGGTGAAGTTCAGAAAATTTATAAAAATTTAACCATGGCTGCTTTTTTATAGATTTTAAATTTTAATCTTAGTAGCGAACCGCAAGCTTCCTGGTAATATCTAAATAAATATTAGTAAAAGATAAATCTGTATTAGAAAAGAAACACTTGAATAAGAATGCAACTATGAGTAATGACTAAAGGAAAAAATAAGGTGAGAAAATTACGACCAGAAACGAAAGAAGCTCGACCAAATTCATCCTGAAGTGGACATATTTATACATAAAGGGCCCCTAAAGACGACGACGCAGGATATGGGAGAAGGAAATTCGCTTAATTGTCAGCGAAATGGGGCAAACTAGAGCGTTGGACCGTGACTAATGAAAGGCTCTTGAAGAAGGGGGGATGGGGATTGCTTTGCCCTACGAACACTGTGATGAAAGATGCTGGCGCTGATGATAGTTATTTTGATGATTCGGAGGACCGTGTTTAAGAAGCAATATCTCAATATTCATTGCAGCTAGAGACATAACTATTAACTACTTACTTGTTTTTTTTTGTACACTTTCACCAATTATATGTATCATAACAAATTCTCTGGTTGAAAAGTGAACCTTGTGCCCGCAGTCAAAATGAGAAATTAGAGATGAAGAATAGAAATCGTTTTGTCTATGCAAATAATTCGTTCACGCTGATGCTCAACATCACGGGTTTTCTGACCGTGGTAGACAAATTGTCAAGATTTTATGGAACCAAATAATTGACCTTCATTCATTCCAGATCGAAATCCCATCGACTACTTCGTGATGTCTGCATTGGTCGTCGGAGGTTAGCATGTATAACATCTCTGGATTTTATTAAAGAAATTGAAGATGAAAGGGCAAAGAATAAAGAAAAGGCAAAGACGGGTATGGAAGGGAAAAGAATAAAGGAAAGGTAAAGACTATAAGATCAGGAATGAAAGGACAAAGACCTTATGATCGTGCATGATAGCTCAACCACATTGGAATATTTAATAGTACTCTCCCACACTGGAGTATTTAAAATATCCTACCAATACTAGATTATTTATAAGATCCCATCCCCACTCGAATATTATTATACCAAACAAATACGATTTTAAAATATCCCAACTGCAGTGGAGTATTTAAAATAACCCACCCCAAATCAGGTATTTATAATAATCAAGCGCGAATAGAGTATTTAAAATGCATCTAATACATCGAATACTGTGTCTGAAACTCCTTTCTCTGAATAGACCCCCAACCAAGTAAAACTAATCTGAAGCCGATGTCTTCACTATCATTACACTCCACTTTATTAACAAATCTTGGAGCAAATAGCGCTTTTTTTTATGTTGTTGAGGAAAACGTTTATGAATATCCCGCCATTTATAATGAATTCACCATGTTTAGAAAATTAGCATTTATAAATTATGGTTACCACAAGAATAGTTGCCTCTTCATGGTTTGGGTGCGTGGTATCATAGGCGGGCATCTTAAGCGAAGTGACATACGCGTTTCTTTTCCACTACATTTTATCTCCTCTTATGCCAGAAGCAAGAGAAAGAGGCATAAAATGCAAATACGGAATCTCCGCCTTATAGTATTTGGAAGTTTGTTGTAAGAAACGCAAATATTAAACCCTAAATTATCATAATTTTTATCTGGGATTTTTGGCCCCCTTCAGAGCGGAGACCTCCGATAAATTTCCTGCTTCCTTTGCATCTGGGAAGTGTGGTCGATAAAAAGGGAAATTGCACTTCTTTGCTATGGATATATTATCCGAGGAAGGAACTTTAACATGGCGCAGGTAATTGAAATTATTGTTTATTATTGTTAGGAAGGTAATTTTCTATTAAAAAACGGAAAAAACGTTAAACAGAATTAATAATATATGTCAAAAGAGAAACAAAATTTTAAACAACAATTAACAAGCAAATAAATAATGGGAATAATTTTAAGATAAATCTTTAATCGCATATGAAATAAATTTGAGGAAAATCTAGATTGTTTTACAAATTTGAAATAAAAAACCTAAGGTTACAAGTCGAACAGTTTTTAAGAACTTTTAAATCTTTATTTTAGCTATTTATTAAATGGTGGGAAGACCTTAAATTTAAGTGGAGAGGATTTCTCTCAACACCTGCGCGTGCGCCATTAAATTAATTGTAGCGTTACCCATATCATCGGATTTACCCATCCATTGCGTATAAAATTATAATAAAATAAGTTTCAATAAACTACAGGGTGCGCCAAAATTCTAGACACAAAGATGATAAATAATTAAGTCAAAATAAAGCTAAAAGGCCATGCTAGTATATGGATTTTTTAGTCCCCCTTTCGAATATTTCGCTTCTACGGCCTTTCCCATATTTACATATGCTATGGAAATGCAAAACATAAAAAGGTAAAATAATTTCTTAAAAAACAATAAAAGGTAAGAGGCATCTGCAGAATATTTTATTATAATGGGGAAATGGATGATGATAGATGGAGGAGACACTACGGAAGAGTTCGTAACTCTCGCAATTATGGATCGGGAAAATATTACAAGACATGATGAAATTATTTCAATAATTAATTAAAAAAAACACTCGACTTTAATATAAACATTAACCTCCAAAACATTTAAAATACGTGTTTTTGTTAAGAACGTTTAACGCCTTCTTTCACCTTTTGCTGGGTTTAAACAGGCGCGAAAGTTTGACCGATGATTTAAACAAGAAAGAACCAGTACCTCTTGGGGCCCTGGGGTCGGGTGGGGGACGTGAGGCTACTCAAGGTTTCAGCTGTAGCAGAGCATTTTTCCTCCAACCCCTCCCTTCCTGTAAGGGAGTCTGTCTTTGTCTACTATTTTTAGCGCAATAGCAACGAGGTCATCTCTCGCGTAAGGGTTAAAATAGATATCGTTAAATAAAGTGATGGATATAGAGAAAGTGAGAATGTGTGAAAGATACATAAACGCAGATCCTTCTGGAGGTAGAGGGACTAAGAAGGCAAACTGCGGGCGTTGGGAACATGGAGCCATGCACTCTTCCAGGAGGGGACTTGAAAGTGAATTTTCTTAGTTAGCTTTAAATCTATATCGTATAGAAGAATGTACAAAATTATTTATAATATAAATTATAATTCTTTTTTCAACCTCTTACTCTTTGAGTTATATGTAAATATACATAAAAAATACATTAAATTAAAACTAGATGAAGGCTTGTGATTGAAAATATTTCGAGACTCACCTGGTTTACTCACCTAGTAGGGACACTCTCCATAACACCAGGCACTGACAGAGCAGCCTAGTATTGCACGCAATGACACGCCAGCCCAGAGTTGGAATAGAAGTAAGGCAGAAAAGATAGAGGGCCAGTATTTTGTGTCTTTCCTGGAGTTGGGCTCTGTTGTATGAAAAGAATCAATTAAGTACAAGTGAATATGATACAAGGCGAGTGGAGGTCTAAGGTTAAAAAGACGAGGCTCCAGAGAAATATTTAGCCTGGACTAGAAGGAGTTGATTAAAAGGGCATCAACAACTTCAGAAGGAAGAGAGTTCCAAGTAGATATTATACGGCACGTAGAGAATCGCTTTCGTGCTTGAGTTGAGGAATGATGGACAAAAACTTTTATTGATGGCCTCTATTATCTTTGGGAGCTGGTATGAACAGGTCAGATGGTTTTATAGGAGAAAGTTTATGGAATATTTTATAACACTGTAGGAGGTCAGCAAGCAGGAGTTTACCTTCGATGGAAAAAAAATTACTGAAAAAGTCTGACAGAGTAAAATAGGGATGATAATTTATATATATGCTTGGTCCAGCGGCGCTGAACTTTTCGTGGAGGGCGAGGTCCTGCAAGAATCCAGTATTCCAAATAATAGAGGAGAAGTCGAGGATGGGTCGTATGTCAGAAATTAAATGCGAGGTCATAAAAGAGGGAGAACGACATAGGTTAAATTTAAGGAGATTAGTGGAAACGCCACCTACTTTATGGACTGTATGTGAGATATGACTATGGAATCTCAGCCATGTGTCAACCAGAACACCAAGATCAGTATGAGAAGAAACAGAATATATAGGAGCATTACCAGGCAACTAATTGTGATTCCGGTCCTCTGCCCACCACGCTTAAAGCAAAGATGAACACATTCATTAGGTGCAAAGGATAAACTTCAGGATGTGGTTATGTCTAAGAGTGTATTGATGCTGTGTTGTAAGTCATATGAGAGAAGATGGCTAATATTACTATGATGATGGAGGTAGAGTTTGAGGTCGTCAGCAAAAAGTTTATAATGGCAAGTAATACGAGTACTTCTCCCAAGATGATTAATGAAGAGTAGGAAAAGAACGGGGACCAGAGCTGAGCCTTGAGGGACCCCACTGGTAACTGGGAGAGATTTACTCTGGTTAGCTTTGA
Source organism: Ceratothoa steindachneri (assembly GCA_963969495.1). NCBI lineage: Eukaryota > Metazoa > Arthropoda > Malacostraca > Isopoda > Cymothoidae > Ceratothoa > Ceratothoa steindachneri. The sequence goes on along the minus strand of OZ018320.1, from coordinate 202,432,787 downwards.
TGACAACAATTATTGTTCTCTGGGGGATGAAACTCCGAAACTATGCAAGCAAATTACCACCAATACCAAGACATGCAAGTTTATTCAATTAGACAGAATGATAGGCACGATCGAATGCCTTGATAAAATAAAATAAGATTAGGTCAACAATAGAGCCATTATCGTTCCAATATGTAATTTTGTTGTAAGTTAATAATAGCTGTTGAGTCACTGATCTTCGTGAACGGAAGCCGAACTGGTTATCGTAAAAAATTAGATAGTCATCAAGAAGCTGTGCAAGGTTTTGGTAGTAATGCGTTCGAGAGTTTTACAAGGAACTGGGCTAAGGCTGATAGGTCTGTAACACTGGAGAACAATGTATTTGGTGAAGTGACAAAAGTACATTTTCGAGCATACTGAATTCAAATCTAAAATCAGATTCTCTCTAAATGCTACAGATTTTTTCTAATATCATTAACTAATATTATACAATAATTTTCATTTTATCACGCCTATCATCATGCCCTGAAGTAATTTTAATTCATCCTTTAGAGTTATTTATAGTAAAGCAGGTTTTTTTGCACAAACATTTTATTGCATATGAGAAGAAATATGAATTACACATTAGGATTACAAATACTGTAATAAAATTTATGAAAAATTATTAATGACCGTTCATCAGGTTGGAGGACCTGTTCTTGATTTCATTCAGACAAAAAATTCGCGTTTGTAACTCTTTCTTTTGTAGGCCTTCTCTGGCTGATCTTTTGCAATCGTCCAGCAGTACTCCGCTATTGTGTGTCTACCCCAGTGACCTTGGTAGCTCTCTTCCATCGTCATCAAATCCTAATGGAAGCGTTACCCTTGTTCGTCACTTACGGCTCCCAGATTATTTTAGAATCGGTTGAGGTAACTATTTAGGAAATGAAGCTTCACATTCTTGTTGCATCCCAGATTACGATATGCTAAAAGCATATTAGTAACCAGATCCTCGTAGTTACGAACACGGCAGAAAATAGGAGTCAGGCGGCCTTCCCTTTTGCATTCATGGTGTTCACGAATCTAGAATCACTCAGAAGTCTTCGGATTTGGGGACCATAAAATACTCCTACTTTTATTTTTTTGTATGACAAAGCAGGAAACGCCGATACTATGTATTTAAAACAATCATTGTCAGTGCTCAACGCCTCAATATATTGCTTCATCAGCCCCAATTCGAGATGAAGTGGAGGGAAAACAATCTTCATTAACAATATTAGGCATTCATGCTTCCAAAGTTTCCCAAACTGGCCAATCTTTAGGGGACCAGTGTTTCTCACGGGCTCGACTGTCCCACAAACAGATATAGCATGGAGATTTTGTATATTATTTAATTTTGTTCCTGGTACTTAAGTGAATCCATGACTATTCCTATGTCATCCTGATTTCTCGCCGATGGCTTAAGGGACAGAGAGGAACTGCACCAAAGTCATTGCAATTATGCAAAAGGACACACTTGAGGCTACGCTAGGAGGTATTTAAAAACAGTCTCCATTCAGCAGGGCTATAGGTGCAAAGTCCCAACTTGGTAAACAGAGCAGGAGCATCGTGGCAGCATACAAATTGTTTGTCCTCAGAGAAATACTTAACAAATATACTCTTCCTTGTTCAGTAATATGATACCCGTACCGACCTGTCAAACATATGTCTTTCACTCAACCTGGAGGCTAGGAAAGTTTTGAAGCTCTCTGGGCGAGCGCCAAATCACGTATCAAGTCATTCAAATCCTCTTGATTGGTACAATGAGAGGCTGATGACGGTTTAGCTTCTGATAATGAATCTGCTGAGTCTGAATCAATTCTGTGGACGTCTATATCAGGTACATCATTTTCAAAATATGCCTTATAAGTGCAGATCACCAAGTTTTATATATTGCGCCTTTGACAAACTAGCATCTAACAGCCACATATGTAGCAGAAGGTGTCTGGATCATTCACGTAGTTTCCTCTTGACGAAGCCATCAGTCTAACATGAGACCTGAAAAAAGAAACAATAATGTCAATACTTTGCACAATAACATGTATTACTATCTTAAAACTATGTAGTGTAAAGTATTTGGTTTCTACCAGCACCCTCTTTGGCCGTCTGGAGGGCAGTTTCCGGGGAAACCAGAAAATAGAAAGTATAGAATAACTATAGCATGTAGGTAAAAATGTATGATATATTTGAAATCAGCATGAAAATAAGAATTATAATTGGCAGATAAATCTAAGTCATCACAAAATATGATTAAAATTGTTCCCCTGTGTAATTCTTGAATATACTCGTAGGTACGTCATGGGAGTGTTTCTATAGCATAGGAACAGAGCCAGAGGTTAAAGATTTGATGCAAATAATGCAGAAGTGGTTGGATAAGGATGCAGAACACTGTTTCAAGAAAACAATGTGTAAGTTGTCAGGGCCCATATCACTCTCTCTACAAAGAGACGCAAACAACTCCTCGACCTGACTACGCGTTATATTTACAGTTGATATGGAACCAGTCAGTCCCTTGTTGACGAGGAGAAGGATTTGGTAAGGTATTTTTTACAAACACATTAGAAAAGGCATCATTAAAGGAATTTGCGATTACAATGTCATCATCAGTTAAGGTGTTATCAATTAATAAAGGACCAATAGAAGGACGAGCATATCTTTTATGCCTGATGTAGGAATAAAACAACTTGGAAAGTTAATGACGGTGAGATACAAGGTGGAGTTCATATTCGAACTGAGCACGTATTACAGCCAGTCTTATGTTATTGTTGGCAACATGGAAGAGATGGAGTTTTTGCAATGTAATAGGAGCTCTGCGCCCAAACATTACCCTAGATTGGATGTATTCAGTCCAACATTTGAATTTTGTTGCACGAAAATTACTAGAAACCCGTCGATGTCAAGGAGCATCCTGCTTTTGTTTTCTTTTATTGGGATGTGCGTATTGACAAAATGTGTGGTCATTTCGTCAAGAGAGAGATAAACAAATTCCAAGTAACATTCACACAGATTGAGATGATCATTAATCAACCCATAGTTGCTTCTTGGCCCCTCTCTAGAGAGTATTCCAGAGATAGATGTAGGCAATAATGTATGAAATACATAAAACAAATTATAGGTGCATGGTGGCAATGCGGGAAGGGTTGTTAACACTAAATATGAGTAATCCTATATGGATCAGAACTAAGAAGCAGATCATGTTTATTGCTTGAGAGAAGGAAAGTTGGTTCTAAGACATGTTGATGAAGCCTCAAAGACAAAAAGGTTATAAAATAAAGCGTCATAAAGAGTGATGTTAATGCCAGGTTCAGGAAGATTCCAGAATATGGAGGAAAGGTTGAAGTCCCCAACTATAATGAACTCCTTCCCAAGACTGAACTCAAGCAAGTAATCGATGAGTGTGGTATTTATCCCTGTTGGAGGTGGATGGAGGTCTCTATACTACAACAATATGTACATCAAGTGTAGGAACAAAAAACAGAGACGGTGTTTGGTGGTTGTTCTATTGTATCGCAATAAATAGCTTGAATTGAGTTATGTATATATAAACAGACCCCATGTTTAGGTCTCTTGAGACAAAATCATTTGTTATAATATAATAATTAGAAAAATTTAAAGCTCAACCAAGATTCTACATATAATAGCAAATATATGTATGTCGTGCTCTAAACAGAAGTTATTAACATATTAATTTTGATTAGATAAGTTATTAACATTTTTTACGGCAATATTAAGTAGGAAGGATGAAGAGCAGGTGGATTGATTTATTTTTTGGAAGAAACAGGCTTATGTAGTGTCTTTAGTGGTGGTGGAAGGAGGTCGGCTGATTGTTTAAAGTTAGTTTATCTCGATGTATTTCCATTGTTTCCTCAATCGTTAATTTTTTAACTCCCAACATAATAATCCAAAAATATCAATTACCTGTAAATTTTCACTATTACCCTTTAATAAATATTAAATACTTTCCATAAATTCATAATTTTGATTGTTGTTAAAATCTAACTTAAATTGCTTGTCTACTCTACCAATTGTATTTTCCAGTACCCGAAGATGGGTGAAAAGTTTCCCCGAAACGATGTATCTATTCAGAAAATGAAGTGAATTTCCCTTTATACGTCTTTTCGTTCATCCTTCAAATTAAATTGAAGCTCCATAGGAGAAGGCCCTGACCAATATTTATCCTTACATTATATATATATATATATATATATATATATATATATAGATGCCATTATTTCTCAATTGAGAGCTACTTGTTAACGTGAGCCCCGAACCACGGGCATCTAAAAGGTATGGCACCTTCAGAGCTCTACCCGAATTGAGACTCTATCCGACGAGTAACCACCCCTGATGTGGCTTAATTTCCCTAAAATCCGAAGCAGCGTTTCCACGATGAGCCACCAAAAGAAGGAAAAATGAACAAAAAGGACGGTGAAGAATCATCTCGATTCAAACGCTAGCCACGAGTAATAAGGGCAGCTAGGAGTATCGCCGAAGATTCACCTGACCTGAGAGTGGGGGGATACGTGGCTAAAGAACTATAATGAGACCAATAGGACTGGGTTTAAGGACTTTTGCCTTCTTCCAAAAGAAGGTAGAAGGTTCTTGCTCATAACTTCTTCCACATATGAAGACGCGTAGAAAAAAAATAACGTACTGAGAAGAGAGTGAATAGAAGTATAGAACAAAGTGGCACCACTCTCCTTGGTAGGTACATTTCTGTGGTCTTCAATGGAAAGGGAAAAGAAACCTAAGGGGAAACTGTCAATGAATGTATCCTGCGGAAGCCAAAGAATCTCCTTGCATGTTCAGCAGGAGAAGCGGCGTTGTTTGTATTCCGTCTCATGAAGGAGGCTCTTCTCGCACCTATGAAGTCTGTCCAAATCTGGGATGCAGAAATAACTCAAGATGGCAGAGGTTTGAGGCTGATGCGTATTTGTACAAGGTACAACCTTATCAGCAGCCTCCCTTTGCTCGAACCTGAAACTGCTTTCTCAGCTTCTCCAAACGGAAACCTCAATTAAAGTTTGATATCTGACAGCAGTCGGATGAGTAGTGACTTACTTCTAAGGTTCCGTTCGGCTGACTGCACGAAAACTCTCTTCGCTCTTAAGAGTTAATGGGAGGTGTCCCTAACCCAGCACTCCCGCCTCAACCTGCTGTAAAGTTACCATTTATTTCAAAGTGCTTTTTGACTTCCAGATAGAAGATTCCTTAGACAGCCTCTCTCTACAGGGACTCAGGAAGTTTCATTGATTGCAGTGGAAGGGCGGCAATAGAAAAGTAGCTAACAAATAAGCTTCTACTTGAATTGAGATCCTTGGTTACGCCCAGCATCATATCCTGACACTTGATGGTGTAGATTCGCTGTCCGCCTATCAATACATTCTCCCATGCATTGCTTGAAATGCAGAAGCTTTGAGCACGTTAACCTTACTTGCTGAAGAACAGTATCTTTGTGCCCAAAGTGTGCTTCTGTGTTCCACCGCAATCCTTATCGAGCAAATCCCTACTGCTCAAAATGCTAAGAACACTTTTTCTCTTCATGTGAGTGGCCGACATACAAAGTCAAGTCGGATGTGCAGTCCCTCCGGTATTGTTATTTTCTTAGTGCTCGAGAGGAACAGCAAACATTTGGCAGTCAAGACTTCTCTGGATCTTATGCCAACGTCCTCTCCCGCCCCTTCCCTTCCAACCCATCTCAGACCAAACGCTCTCCTCCTCCATCAATCTTAACTGCTCTCTTGCACCTAACTAACTCCTTTTCGGTTATTAAGGATAAGCTTATTACCGAAATTAGCACAGGTTCGCTACCTCACGGCTCACTCGAACTAGTAAAGTCAATGTGTCTAATTGATACCAGTCAACCAGGGACTGGATAGTCCCAGTGGTGTTTAAAAGCAGTAACCTCACATTAAAACTAAATAAAGAGAGCAAACTGATACGAGTAGTCATTTCTCTAAAGGTCTAACTACAATTATTGATTAACCTTTAAAATAGATACCTATAGATACGAGGTCATCTCGTGTTAATTAATCTAATTAGATACACAACGTGGTTTTCGCGTGGAACGCTAATTTCTAATAATATATTAATTTTTATTTATAAATGAATATTTTCTACGAAGAGCACAAATCACTGAATAATATTGTTTACCTCTACTTCCAGACCCTAAAACATAAAAAATTAAAACACATAGAATACGCTAGAACAAGATTCCTAAATGGATTCGAAATAGGGAAAAACATCGTTTACAGTTGGTTGTCATAGACGGGACCAATTCGAACCGCCCCATCCCGAGTTACTAGCCGATAATTAGTAAAATATTTTCAAATTCCTAGAATCCAAGAACCTGAGAAAAAAGCGATATTGCAAAGCTTCAGCAAGATCAAGATAAAGCTGTCGATTGGACAAATAAATGGCAGAAGTTTTAAAAGGTTTACCAAATGAACGGCCAAATAAAAGTGACAGTTACCTTAGAAATATGCCGCTCTAGAACTTTTAAATTCTGAAGATCGCATTTTTTAAACATTGCGTCGAAGCGACAAAGAAAATTAACAGATTGTCGGGATTCCTTGACCGAAAATTCAGGTTTAAATCAAAAGACAGCAATTTGTGTCTATACAAACCCTACGCCCATCCCCATCTAAAGCCCGCAATGCAGTTTTGGTATCCTTACTTTAATAGAGACGTGGCACTCTTATAAAGGGTGTAAGGTGTTTTACCTAAAAACTACACGAACTGGGAACTAAACAATACGAAATGAGACTTTGATCCTTAGATCATCACTTGCAAGTAGGCAACTGTGTGAACTGCATTGAAATGTATAAAAGACTATAAGCATTTAATACTATTGATTATATAGTTCTGAAATAAAGAGATTAATGAGAAAACACTAGTTAATTTAGATTTAAATTGGTAAGCAAGAGAATAAACACGCGCATGCGCTAAAATACTATAGCAATAAAATAACATAAAAATGTACTAGTAAACCTTGTTGAGAAGTGTAAAATATGCCAATTCACATGTTTAAATTTCGAATTGGCTATTATTTGTTAAATAGAAATATTACCAGCTACAAATCAGAGGTAGTCATAAGAACGTTCCTTAATATGCTTAAAGATCAACTTTACGAGTTTCGGGAAAATGAGTGAGGAATTTAGGAGGAGAGGAAAATGATGGAATAAATTAGGCCAGCGAAGATTCCGGTAAAAAGACGCTGTGGAAATGGGTTTTCCTTAGTATTCTCTCACCTTGATTTCATTCTATTCCTCTCACATATGGTAATTGAGGGTCCTCGAGAAGAGGGGTATCTTTGCTATTCCTTCTTCTCTTGTGAAGATTTTGTCAAGTGCAACTGGCTTAGAGTTCCCTAGAAGTTTTTATAAATCATCGGTGTGCACCCGTAGTTCTAGACATAATACTTACTTATTCAATATAAAAAAGAAGCATGATTTTATTCTTTCTCCCCATGTAGATACATAGGTATCAGTAATTCCTAACCCAAAATTGGAATTAAAAGCCCCTGTTATTGTAGGATAATAAATCAACTGATGTATTATTGTTTGCTAGAGCTGTCCATCTTCACTATTAATAATCGGGTTGGCTTTGAATTGATCCTATAAAATTTGATGGTCTTTTTTATGTAGTAATTCTTACTCCAAAGTGCATTTATATCACTACAGAATGCTAAAACCTTCACTGAATTTCAGGAAGCGTTTATTATGGGGTAACCAAATTTGTGAGCACTGAGCGGAATAAATTAATAGTGTCACAAATTTTCAACAAGTTATAAATGATAGAATGAAGTATTTGGATATTTTATGAAAATTCCTAACCAAAATTATTCATAATATAATAAATTTCCTGTCTAAATATTTAATTTAGAATGGTTTAATATAGTTTCAAATTCATACCTCTAGATTCTGTGACCGACAAATTTATTATTTGAACTAGTCAGAACTAGTTTAGAACCTTAGACTCCCTTTTTTATCAGCATCGTAATCTCGAAGATCTTCTTCTTTAAGCAAACATCATGTGAACTACCTTCTGACATTAAATTGAGAATAATTACGAAGTTCGAGATGAGCTACAAGAAGATTTCTGAAATAGGAAGTTTCCATAAAAATGCTGTGTAGTCGATAGTAAGAAAGTTTAGAGAATGAAGGACAGCGAAAAATATCGCTCCTTCGGATTGTTCTCGGAAATTTTACTTGGTACAGTTTGGAGCATCCTTAGATCCTTTAAAAAATAACCCGAGGAAGACTAGATGGGCTAACAATTAACAGAAGGGAGGACGAGAAACAAAAGAAAAGACGGTAACAAAAGAAGGAGAAGAAACGAAAGGGAGTTAGAGAAAGAAAAGAGAAGACGAAAATCCAAATATTAAACAATAAACACAAGGGAGGAGAAGATTCAAACGGGCTGAAAAAACAATAGGGAGAACGATAAACAAAGATATAAAAAAGAAGAAAGAAAATATGTCAGAAAATAAACAAAAGGGTAAGCGAGTATAATTGATGGAGACTCCAAGAAGAATACTGCCTTCATTTGTTTCTTGAATTCCTTCTCTCCCTATGTCTCCTAAGTATAACTTCACGTGGAGTTGCCCTGTATCCAAGGAGAAGAATAAAAATCGAAAGAATTTAAATATCGGTCAGCGCCTCACAGGTGTTCTTATGCTAGGTAGTAAAAAACATTCACCTAACCGATGAAATGCTAATCACCGTAGTTGAAAAAAGGATAGCCGAAAGTTCCCACCCACATCGTTGGAGACGATTAAGACGGATGTCAGGCGACATAACCTAATTCTTCTAGGCAACGAAAGCTTTCTAACATACGTCTGTGCTTTCCAGCGATCAAGCATCCCCCAAAATGGCCGTTATATAAATACCCTGGGTTTTTCGAAGATCAGCAGATTCAGTATGAGAATTCGTCACCTTTGGTTCAGATCGTGTCTCTGTTTCCCCAAGTCCCTGGTAATCGCGTATACCATCGAGGTTGGATCTCACCCAGCAGATCCATCTCTTTTTTGAAGGCTTACTCTGTTCAGAGCAAGACTCGAATAATCGCTTCATTCCCGAAGGACTGGGCGAGATTCCTCTTGTCTCATCTGGGACCCCCTTCTTAAGGATCTCCAGATTCCCGTGTGAGATTTCGTGCCGAGCCGCGTCAGAAGCAATGGGGAAATAGAACCAAAGGGAGAAATTAAAGCAACTAAGGAACCTGGAGCAACGGGATAAAGAGGTGCAATGAGAGAACGAGGAGCAACGAGAAAAGAAGAAACAATAGAGAAAGGGAAGCAACGAATGAATGCAAAGCAAACGGGGAAAGGAAAGCAAAAGTACAACAAGAAGCAACTGAAGAACAAGGATAAACGGGACAACGAAGAGCAGTGGGAGGCGAAATGCAATGGAAGAACGAGAAGCAAGGGCTGAAAGAGAAGCAACGGTTGAACGAGAAGCAACTGAGGCACGATGAGCAACAAGAAAACGAAAAGCAACGGGAGATCGAGGAGCAGTGGCTGAAAGAAAAGCAACTGAATAACGAAGAGCAACTAAAAAAGGAGGAGCAACGGGAAGAACGAGGAGCAACCGCATAATGGTAAGCAAAGGAAAACGAGGAGCAACCGGAGGGAAAGAAGTAATGGGAGAAAAAGGAGCAACAGGAGAAATTGCCTTAACAAGAAAACGTGATTAGACGGGTGAAAGAAAAGCAATGTGATAATAAGAAGCAAGTGAAAAAGAAGGAGCAACTGGAGAAGGAAAAGCAACGAGAGAAAGATAAGAAACCCGGAGAAAAAGCAAAGGCAGAACAAGAACCAACGGGAGAATGAGAACCAACTGAAGAACAAGAATAAACGGAAAATAGAGAAACAACTGGTGAAATAGAAGCGAAACGAGAAAGTAACGCATCTTAAGAACGAAGAGCAATGGGAGAACGAGAAGAACGGGAGAAAGTGAAGCGATGGGAGAACGAGAAGCACCGGGATAACGAGGAGCAATGGGAGATCGAGAAGCAACGGGAGAACAAGAAGCAACGGAAGAGCGAGAAGCAACACAAAAAAGGGCAAGCAACGTTCTTCTATTACTCAATTACGAGGAGACTTGCCTTTATTGCTAAGGGATAAGAGAGATGCGCGGCTTCCCTACCCTCAACGCCTTTACCCTCAAAATCTCCTCACCTTAGCCCCACTTCACCATCTTCTCTACCCAATTCTTTCAAACAACTTTCGGGGCGGAGATGTCCCTCGTTGGTTTCCTAATAATTTTAAATACAAAACTAATAATGAAGATATAAGTCTATATTTAAGTCTAAATTCAATAAATATAGAAAAAAACGGCTGTTCCCATATGTCAAGGAATAGGCCGAGAGGTGGTTGGAGCTTTCCCCGACTCTTATATATATATATATATATATATATATATATATATATATATATATATATATATATCCTATTATCACTAATGCGGAGGGGTCATCGTACTATTCCTTATGCTTCGTTTGGACCGTGCCTTGAATGGCTTTATTAACTCAGAGTGGTTATAGGTTGGCTACGGAGGGATTGAAATAAACTTTGCCAGCAAGCGACCCAAAGGAAGTTAGATACACAACAATATGAAAAATAAACTTTTAATGAATATATATACAAATAAGGTTCTTTGAGAGATAAATTAATAAATGAAGCTCGGATATCTCACTTAGCTTGTAAATAACTGTTTACTATATAAATCCCTATACATTTTTTCTGTTGGTAAGCTTCGCGTGAAGTTGGGAATATGAAAGGAAAGGGTTACCTTGAAACCTGATGATCGGGTGGCGCTAGTGAGTGAAGGTGGGGAGATAAGGGGTGGTAACGTTGAAGTAGGTTCTCCATGGACCGACCTGATCCTACAATTCTGTCACGATTCTGCTGGAAGAAGGCGATGATGGAAGCTTCTTATTAAAGAGAGCCCCACGCTTGTTAACTCCGAGGAATCTTGGGTGCCTCTGTGAGGTGGGTGAAGTGACCTATCAATGCGTAGGATCACGGAGAAAAGCCGGAATGTAGTTTTCTTGCTTAGAGAACCAGAGTGAAGTAATTTGTAGCTTCGGCTCTGAAAACGTGAGTACGAGCCTGGGTCGGCACTGACTTGCACACCAACGGGGTAAGGAGCCTCACTAACGGGGAACGATCTCCTCTTTTAAGACTTAGTGCTTCGAAGATTTACCACAACACCGAGATCGATGGCAATTCATGCCCTACCAGACGCTGGGCAAGCTCTACTACTGAGGGTTAAAAGAATTCCTTTTTAATACCCGAAACAAGGGAGAGGTTCACATGGCTCCGGAAGTAGATTTGATTTCAAGCGGCCTTCTTAGGGTGAGAGCTGCTTGATTATCTCCTCCACTTTGTAAACTTCCGTAAACCACCGGAAGCCAAGATGGGCTTCCATCTATCGATCATTAGTCTGGGGAAGAATGAGGTGGTTAGCTGAAATAGCCGGCGGGTTCTTCCGGTGGGAGGCCACCAGACATCCGGCCAGGATGGGGAGGTTTGATATAGCAGCCTGCCCGGAAGGAAGGTCGGGAAACGTGGGACCATTTGGCTATTCTCCTACATCGTAACGGTTAGCCACTCCCTCTGCATGGTGACGCCTCCTCATCCACGCCATTAAGTTTCCGTATCCATGCACCCGATGAAGAATGGAAGCCACTCGTCGATATGGCACCTGCAAAACACGAATAAGTACAGTAAGACAACTGCCATTAAAACATCCGATTTGTCCTGAATCTACATACGTTAATGCCCTCATAATTTTTAAACGGCTTTGCCAAAATGATACATAAATTTCCCTTAAAAATTCTTATATTGATTAATATATTAATCGAATATTTGTGTCTATCGAGATATAACGAAAATCTCCATCTTGGTCGACTGCTGATGAGTTTTCTTTCAATATAAAGAAGGTTTTTTCTCACTCGCAAGACATCACGTTCCTAAAAAAACCGTTTCCAAAGAGACAAAAAAATGATAGGAAGGGAAAACAAAAATACCGAGGTACAAATTGAAACGTCACTCAATATAAAACAGCTAAATCTAAAAAAGGACTCAAACAACCAATAAATACCTCACCGAGTTTTGTGACACAAATGAAAGCCATTTTTTTGCTGTCTTGTTGCGAATCAGGATTGGGAGATAGACGACCAAATAGGGGCTGAAATATAACCAATTTTTTGCTCTAAATTTGGAAACAATATCTATTTTCAATCATTGCTTCCTTCCAAGCGAAATCAGATAGGATAAATCAATAAATATTCAAAGTATTTTTATTTTATTATTATTTTATGGATATAAATCAAATAAATCTTGGGAGATATATCTATCTAAATAAGTTTTAAATTATTAAGTTAAAAGTAATATAAGTTTTAAGATTTTCTACTGCTAATATACATCTTTCTACTAACCTTTCAATACCATAATAGAAAAATCATTTGACTTTAATTTTAAAAGGTTCTGAAAGGAGGTTTCTACCTCTTTAAATTTTGATATCTTCATTCTCTTCAGATGAATGGCTTAATTCCTAAAAGTTTACTAATCTGATGAAGCTATTTCTGATGAGTGTGAAGAATGAATAATTAGATTCTAATCGAAATTGTTAAGCTTCTATATGCTATCTTTTGCAATAGGAGCTCCAGCATTGTCTAGATAAAAAAACCACTCGTCCTTACCTTAATAATGCTGGCGATTTTTCTTCAAATTCTGTATATAAAAGGTATAATTGAGCTTAGTTAACCCCTTTAGTGATAATATGATATGGGATAAGAAGTTCAAAAGGGATTAGGTAAATTATATCACATCGAACGAAAAGAGATTGTTTCGTGGATGATGCCTGAGATTTGGTTGAGGTATTTGCTTTACCCAATGATTACTTCATGCCTACAACATTTTTTTACTGTTTTAAATATCTCACTTTTGGTTTCCTTCAACAATCCTACTAAAAATGGTTTACATTTTATACGAGAAAGGAGAGGCGAAGAAGGATGTGAAAAAAAATTTCACGTTTTGGACGATTCTCAAGAGACAAGACGACTAGGATATTCTTGTCCTTTTCTAATCCTAATGATAGGATTTGCTCCAACAGCCACTCAAAGTTCCTTGTTAATTTGGCTTATTGGGATGATTCTCTCTTGGTTCATACTTCAGGTTTGTTATTATTCTTGAAATGGTTAATGTCCCACTTCTTGTGTTCATTCGCACACCAAATTGACCGCCTTTATGAAACTTGTAGAAAATGAGAGGCCAAATGTGATCTCTTTTTGAAATAAAGATGGACAGCGTTGGCTTGAATAATGTTTTAAGGATATTACTTATGGTTAAATTTAAGACACCGATAATAAATTTGCTAAATCTTTGGGCTCGAAAATTGGAGTCCCAAATATATTGGGGCAAACTTACTTATTTGGCCTTAGCTAAGAATAAAGTTGTATAAAGTAAAATTGTCAGTAAATAGTAATATTATCTATATACACTTGAATAAAGTATAGGAGTAAAAATTAGAGAGAATAGTAGAATTACAATTACGCGACTTACGGTTAATTGAATTTACTTTTCATCGACATAGAGGGATCAAATGAATTAATTGATGAGTTTCAAATAATAAGATATAGCTTGAGAAAAATAAATGTCATCATTACTAGAACGCTCTAAGGCAATAAAGTGGAATACAATGTAGTTATAACTAATATGCCTTCGGAATAAATTAAATTTAAATTATAGTAAAAATAATGAATTTTATAATAGAAATTTCAGTCATTTTGCTCAAGGAACTGGTGTAAGAATTTTAAGCCTAGAAACCTATTATCAACTTTCTCGCTTCTATTTTCATTCCTTCTTGTACTAAAAATGGAATCACTCAAATCTTAGATGGAATCATTTAAAAATAAAACTGTTCCACCTCTCCTTTCAGCTCTATCATATCTTGGATTGTACCATTTTAAACTCAAATCTTTCTCACCTCTCGTTTTAACTTTTCTACAATAGAATAAATCTAGTTTTAGGTGAAAAGATTTTAATTAAAAGGTGTTCATCTCCACTTCTCTAATGCATCGCTTCTCCTAAGAGAATAGATCAAATTTGAGGTGAAACCATTTGAAAAACTAAACAACTTTGCCTCTCTTTTCAATCTCTTATTTGCATTGCTTGCGCTAAAGGAACGAACCGAGTATTTAGAGTCCCTTACTCCATCAGCTTTTTTTATTAACGCCAGTTTAAAACACGAATATTGACGGCAGAATTGAGTTTTCGCGTCTCCGACAAATAAAACTTCATCCTGAATGGGGCTGAAGTGATGATAGAGATGTAGATTGGAAATTACGTCAACTTCTCTCCAAGAATATAAAGCCCTGGCAAATTAGAGGACTTTTACTCCCTTTGATTTGACTCCAAAGAGGGGAAGGTAAATTTAGGTTTAAGAAATCTCAAAGATATTTTTTTATATTTCTTTCCTCGTGTTAAGGAGAAATGAATTTTAATTTTAGAAGTAAATAATTCAGCCTACATAAATACAGAAACAAGGACCAGCAAAGACACTAATGTCCACTCAAGGCCTGTCCGATTACACAGAGGATGTTAAACTACCACTATATAATGTTAGTGTATCACGCTTTTTTTCTTTTTTTACCTTAATTAATTTTCTTTGGCAACTTTCTCTTCTTCTAACTAGGTATCTTTTTATTCCATCTTGTAGATGGCGGATCACTTCTCTTCTATTCATCTCTCTTTTAAATGAATGTGCTGAGCTTTCGATCTTATTCGATCCTCTTCGGAATGTTTTGATATACTCTTGCCTCCTTTACCGATGTAATGAGTGGATTGAAGATCTGACAGAATGAAAGAAAACGATTTTTAAGGTGGATTTATTTTGCCTAGGTTGAGAATAACATTAGAGGAAATGGGCCAGTCTGGTGATTGGAATTTTAAGATAATTTTAATGTGCGATTCCAGCTTGTCGCTTGACTGTTGATGGCCGGCTTATCTTCGTTTATTAATATGGCTTCTAAGATGTTCAGTCAGAATTGTGCGAATAGGAGAGGAACTAAAAAACACAATAATTTAAAAACCAAAACAATCTGGAATGATATCATCGGGAGGCTAGACAAGGAGAACATTCGTGTAATGTTTTGGAACAACATTCGTAGAATTAGGGGATTGCCTCCCAAACCCAGAACCTAAATCAAATATGGAGACGATACTATTGAGTACCCAAAGTTTCTCGAGATAAAATTTAAAACTCACTGGCCAGAGATTTTCGCTATATCCCCTGAGGAGAAAGACGAATTCGACTAGGACTTCAAAGACCAATTGCTCGATGACCTCGGCAAAGTGATTCATAAAACCCACCCACACCCGCAAGTATCTCAGAAAAGAGTCATGGTTGAACACAGATGCCCAATAACTATCGAAGAGACCTTAAACACCATAAGGTCCTTCAAGCAGAGGGCACCACGCAGGTCTCGGATTACAAAGAATAACCTCGTAAATACCACTAGGCAAATTATTTAGGGTTTGGTGAACACAATGAACGCTGCCGTGAATATAGACTACTTCCATAAACGGTACAAGATGGCCCAAATCATCTTTATTCCGAAAGGAAACAAACCCCCAGACCAGGTTGCTAACTATCGCCCGATCTCTCTTCTTTAGATACAGGGAATTTTTTTTCGCGAAGATTAAGGCAGATATGCTATAAGCACAACTGAGCGAGTTAGGAGCACAAAACCATCAACAACATGGGTTCCGCAGAAAAAAGCGGCACCGATACCGCTCTCGCGCTCCTAACAGAGAAAGTAGCATATTCCTAAGCGAACGGGTTCTATGTAGACATTGTGTTGAGGGACGTGCAAAAGGCCTTCGATAAAGTTTGGCTGGAAGGATATCAATGCAAATTCCTGAACCTCCAGCTAGACCCAATCGTGGAAAGGATCCTCTGTGCCCTGGTCATGAGGAGAAGGGCCTGTCTTATGATTGAGGGCTACAGAGGTCCTGAATTCGAACTCAAGGCAGGCGTTCCTCAGGGAAGCTGCCTGAGTCCTCTGCTATATCTGGTCTTCACAATCGTCTCCCAACTCCGGTGCACAGGGACACGATGTATCTGCAATTCGCAGATGACTTCACGCAAATTGTCTCATGCTCGGAAAGGAAAGCAAGGGCACAGACAGTTTGCGCAATAGCGGAAACCAACAACATAAACCAATATGAGAGACGATGAAAGATTGCGACCAACAGGGACAAATTCAAGATCGTCCCGCTGAGCTACGAGTTGACATGGCCCATCACCATAGATGGGAGGAGATACGGCTACTTCGCTGAAGGCACCGTCCAGGGCCTTAATATCACCTACCATGGATACTCCAGACACAAGACGGAGAGACGGAACCTGGCAAAGAGAGAAATCTCCAAGCTATACAGGTTTAGAAATCTTAGCTCGGCTAACATCAGGAAAATATATCTGATGTATGTCCGAGCTAAGCTTATATACCCCGCAGTAGTTACTCAAGCGGCCGGCAAGTCCTCGATGAAAAGGCTACAACGTGTCTAGAACACTGCATCTCTGCTTATCAACAAAGTCAGAAGGCGTGATCGCCGTAGGCAAAGAGATTTGTATAGGAGGAAACGTTGGGAGCCCATCAATGTCATACCCCCAAACTTGGAAAAAGGGTCTGGTGCACTCTAATAAATGGTGTCATTCCTAAGCTACAGGAAAGAGGCGGCAAGCTTAATATACCTGCAAGGCTACGGGCAAAGGTCTCACGCCGACGCTGGTTCCCAAAGCACAAAACTATGCACACAAGAATACATTACACCAATTTATACATAGACGAATAACAATGCAACATATAAGAACATTTCATCAATATATACATAAACGAAACAGCAATCAATACAATTACTACAAAATATAAGAATCACGAGGTCAATTTTTAGCAAATAGAACTAACAAAGGCTTGAAAGCTGAATATTTGTAACAAAAATAAGTACACCTAATCATTTGAAAACAAACAATAGGAAGAACACTAAAGCTCACGAAATTACACAAACATAGGACAAAAAGTTCAAACAAACAATAAAAGCAAAGGTAAAAATAAATAAAAGTATAGCGAGGCCCTTCCTACTTTGTAGATGCATAGTTAAACGTCTCGAAAGTGTAGTAGTTGTCATACCAATATATTTTGAGTTTTTATAAAGCTTACAGTCTTTATCAGGGTAGATGAACTAGTAAACTATGTTGGTTGACTTGAGATTCGAGGAGTTTAGGCAGGCGGTTGTTTTTCATCAGAAGATTGCTGGCTTTTGTTGTTTTATAATAAATGATGAGTTTAATTTTATCTATTTGATTTTTAACCTTGATGTTACGGTTAATAATCATCTTGATGATTTTTTCATCTATTTTATAGGCCGTGGACATCTGGATTCTTTAATGCACTTTGATGTTGTTGAGTTCTCCCTGATTACTTTCAGTTTTATCCGTATCTTTGCAATGATAATTTAAAAATGATTGGAGTTGTTTGTCAATCATGCCATTTGAGTAACCGTTATTCACGAGTGTTTGTTTTACTCGTGGTATCTCTTGGCGGAAAAAGTTCCCACGTAGAGCAGCATTTATAAGCTCGGCGGATGTATGAGCGGATTACGCTTATTTTATACCTTTCAGGGCATTAACTCTCTGCATTCAGGCATCTTCCCATGTGAGTACTTTTTCTATGTACTTTACTGATGTAGCTACTATTGATGTTTTGAACCTGAACGTCCAAGGAAAGGGACTTTATTACCCGTCCTCAATTCATAAGTTAATTTTAACACGTAATTCTACTCAAATTACTCCTTTATTTTCATCAGATGTTCTTGTTTTTGGATGCTGATGTAGATGTCGTCTACGTATCGGCAATATGCGGGTGGCTTATTTTCCTTTATGTCCAATAATCTCTCTTCAAGGTGACCCATATAATAGTTGGCGAAAGTCGGCCCTAAGGGTGACCCCAGCCACTTGCATGTATAGATTACCGTCCAGTGTCATGAACGGCGCATCTGTTGTGCATAAACGTAACATGCTTCTTAAAATGTTTGTGTTAAGATTTAGAGGACACGTTGTAGGATGGTGGCATACGTTTTTTATAATGATGTCGATGGAAAAATTTATGAGCCGCACAGCCCATTGAGGTCTATCATCTCTCAAGTCGCGACACCTACGTACTGTTTAGCTAAAATCTTAAATGCAGTAATAAAACCTACATCCCTTCGAAATATAGCATAAGATCCACGGAGGAATTCATCGATATACTCCACTCTACAAGACTGGCAGGACTAATATCATCCCTGGAGGTGGAAAGCCTGTTTACAAACGTGCCTATCGCTCAGGCCATCGGCATCATTATAAAAATCAGGTACCACTATCCTACAATATTTCCTCCAAAACTTGACCCAAACATTTTAAGGAGCATGTTACGTTTATGCACATCAGAGGTGCCGTGCAGAACAAAGCAGCCCTGCTGATAGCGGGAGCGCGCAGGGCGGACCGTATTCACCACACAAATCTGCACGTAAGAGCAGGTCTGAAGCCATTTAATATGGAACTCCCGATGCTAGGGAGTAAGACCTGGGACAAAATTAAGGAAACTATAATTCGAAATGTAGAAATTGATCTCGACATCGCGAGAGCGGATAGGGGACGTGCCACTAGACGAGCGCTATTCCTAAGTGGAAGAATCTGCTCCGAAGAGAACCTAATTGGACTCTTTACATGAAGATGACAACCGAATAAGAAGTAAAAGAGCTGAAGTGCCCACATCCAAAAAGAAGTTAACAAAAGAGGCAAAATGCCCAAACACCGATACTACAAATAAAATTACCAGAGTATCGGTAAAACAATAATAAATTATCCAGAAAATTAAAAGATACAAAAAGATAAAGTATCAAGTATAACACTTGAATGGCTAGAATGCCGCGATTGAGGAAATAGAGTTTATTTATATTTCTATATATTAAAAAAAATAATAATAAATAAATAAATAAAGTCCAAATTAAAACGAGAGAGGCAAAATGCAAAAATAAAAAATAAAAAATAAATAATAAATAATAAATAATAAATAATAAATAATAAATAATAAATAATAAATAATAAATAATAAATAATAAATAATAAATAATAAATAATAAATAATAAATAATAAATAATAAATAATAAATAATAAATGATAAATAAATAAATAAATAAATAAATAAAAAATAAAGTCCAAAGAAAAACGAGAGAGGCAAAGTCAAAAGAAAAGGTCGCAATTTGACAAAACAAGCACCAGAAGCAACCACTGATGGTGCATCACAAGAGGCAAATGAGACAACATAAGAAAAAACAAGAACCTTAGAGATGCCCTCTACACCAGGGCAAAAACTTAACATCTATTTACCTATATTTATCTTCTACACTTTTTCACTCTTTATACATCAATCAATAAATTCTTTCATTCTGTCAAATCTTCACTCCACTCATTACATAATTGGAGAAGGCAGGAACATATCCAAACGCTCCGAAGATGATCGAATAAGATAAAAAGCTCAGCAATATTAATTTGGTTTTTACCAAACACATTCCTTTAAAGAAGAGATGAATACAGGAAAAGTGATCCACCATCTACAAGATGGAATAAAAAAGGTAGTTAGAAGAAGAGAAAGTTCCCAAAGGAAATTAATTAAGGCGAAATCCACAATGGTTTTCACCTGGCACTGCTGCAGGGACATCACGAACAGCAGTAGCAGACAGTGCGGGACCGTTGATGCGCTGTGTGGAGTGCCCTAAGAGATCTGACAAGAAGACATGACACAGGTGTCACGGCTGTTTTCACCCTTCTACCCTGTCTGTGCTAACTTCCTTATAAGGTACTCGTAAGTTATGTTATTGGTAGTTCTGTGCAATATTTATTTATTATATTTAATTAAAATTATTAAATATTAAAATGTAAATTTTGCCTCTCAAAAAAAACACCTTTTTTGGGTATCTCTTCTACAGTCCGGAGTGATGCCAGGATGTTGTGGCTGCAACAGCTGAGGCTCCCATTACTTGGGTGGGTCACGGCCAACGCTTATGTCTTCAACTGCGGTATTTTTTTCCCTTAGATTTACTGTTTAGTTATTTCCTGATTTTCACTATTTTAGTGAGTTTTTTCGAAGTTACCCCTTCAGTATTACTTTTTTTCAGTAACTTCTTATAAAGGGAAATGAAAGGCAAGGAGTTATATTTTCTAGGTATTTTTGTACTTTTAATATATTTTGATTGCAACTATGTTTTTTTTTAATTTCCAATAATCGGCGTTTTTCACCCGGAGTTTGTGATGGTGTAACTCGGACATAGGGTTTGTGTTCTAGGGTTGCATTAAATCTAATATAAGCGGGCTCTTATATGATGTGCATTTTTCTTGAGTTAAATTTTTTAATGTTATTATTACGTATTGCTTCGTATTTTTTATATATTTTATGTAATCTCTTATATAAATTTGTTGTGTTCTAGCCAAGATGCTCTTTCAGCCATTTAGGAAGGGAATATCATCTCCTTCATTTCTTTATTAATCAACGCTCTCATTTTCAAATCAACTTATCATTTCTTAATATACATATTTAATATTGTCTCTGTATATAAATGTTAAGTTAATTTAGTCTCATTACGGTAATAAGATTAATACATAGCTTCATTATTTTGTCGTTTTGTAGCTTTTTATCTTAAATTACTTTGCGTTGCAGGGAACATTGTTTCTCTTGCACATATTTTCAAATCTTTCGAATTTCTTTCAGAGTGCAACGGAAATCTCTTTTCAAATCGATTGTTATTTTTAAACTTTATTACCTTTATTTTCAAATATTCAAAGAGTCAACTTTCATCTATTTCTAAAAATACTTACTATCTAACGAGAAAATTGGGGCTTCAACTCATCTTAAAGGATCTCTTGGGAAGGAATTTAACTTTTCCAAAACTATCAATCCGAATGTTACCTAATATAAATCCCTTCCAAGGGGAGGTTGAATATTAAAAAGATCTGCTAAAAAATCGAAGCAGGGAACGATTACCTAGCAATTGTGTCAAAAAATAAAATATACCAAAGGGAAAATTAAGAACTATTACAAACGTAGTTGTAAACCAAAACATAAAAAAGTCTACCTATGAACTGCTAAACTCTAACCGTACAATAATTTTAAGTTAAGAGGTAGTAAACAACGGAAGATTTTGCTGTAAAATTACAAGAGATTATAGTTAAACGCTCTTAAACAAATGCAGTAGAAAATCATAAAATAAAAATAAGTTTATTTATCAGTGGAATCAGCAGATTGTATTTTCTAAAAGATAATTAAGAACTATAGTTGCAGAAG
This sequence comes from Ceratothoa steindachneri, assembly GCA_963969495.1. Taxonomy (NCBI): domain Eukaryota; kingdom Metazoa; phylum Arthropoda; class Malacostraca; order Isopoda; family Cymothoidae; genus Ceratothoa; species Ceratothoa steindachneri. Next base: position 202,411,399 of record OZ018320.1, on the reverse strand, counting down.
TGGTAATTCTCTGAGCATCAAATACCTGATATTATTCCCTTACGACCACAGCACACGCAATTTGCCTTTCCAACCACAATGCAAGCAGGAGGAACTGCACTTCCTCATATTCACCCCCATTCTTGACCCATCTCTCTTTCCAGCTTCCTGCGAGAGATACCATTGTTGGTATTTTTTTGTCAATTCGATAAAGAAATGTCCATATAGCACATTAATACATTTAACGATTACCTATTTTATATATTTTCCTGTATTTATATACTGTGGAAATGTATTTATATATTAAGAGAGTAATGTGGGGGAATTCCACGTGGAATTTCTTTTACAGCACGGAAGCGAAGTCCTTGCACTGAAGAAGATTCTAGAAGTTGGTTAGACATAAATGGGTAAGTCTCCGCCAGTCTGCCACAAGCGGTAGCCTCGAACCGCGTCCACCACGGACCACCTTTACGTGGGTTAGAATATACTCGGCGTGAAGATTCAAGGCCATTCGAGTGTAGCGCTGTTTCCCCTACCCCGCGGGAGGGAGCCTCGGATATATATAGGGATCTTCTTCCATGTGGCAGACATAGAATTGAGAAGTCTTGCCAAGACCCAAGAAGATTCCCCTAGTTCTAAGTCAGGTGCTAACAACAAAGTAAAGTGACGGCTGAACTTTTTGTGTTGGAATAAGCTCCAGCCAGTGAGGTAATTCCATTTGACGATCGCCACCGAGCCATTTTTCCGACTCTACTCATCAACTCCTCTCGAAGCCATCCTCGTTCGCCTCTCGTTTTCGGGTGGCCGAAATACTCTCCCCTAGACCGGATGTTACCGCCCCCCCCTTTTTTGGAGAACACGTGAACTTCCTGCTCAGAAGATCTGAGCGCCCTCGCCTCTCGTTTATTGCCTGCAGAAGACATCCGTGAAACGTAAACCTGACGTCTCACCCGAATCCTCGGTAAGCCAACCCCTCTCCCCCTTCAGCAACCCAATTTAGTTAATCCTCCCCATTTAAAGTCTCCTCCTGTAATACATTAATTTTCAACTTCATAGTCTGATGCATAACTCTGCAATTCCCCCTCTCGTTTACCGATGTAATTTTGCCCATTAATTCTCTTAATTTTATGTAAATAAAATTATATTTTGTGCATGCCTCTTTACATAACCTTGAGGTTTGCCATTGCCTAAATTTTACCTGACCTCGTTGCACTCTTTCTCGCTGTTCCGCCCGTCGAAACTCTTGGCGTTCCGTACACTTGTCGGTTCGCCTTTAAGTTATTATTCCCACCCCCATAGATATAATATGGTATTGATATAATATAATATCATTCCACGACAAGTAATAAACCTACTTTGCGTTCAACTATATTTAAGAATCTAAACCAAGCACAATTCTCGATTAAATTGGGCCTACAACGGCGCTAACATTACGGCTTTCAAAATCTCACTAAAATGACCTCATGACCTTCCTACAGACACGTTGTATTCCCCATCTCACTTACTTTCATATATATTTGGTAGAGTGTCATTTTCCCTGTAAATAAACCAAAACTGTGTTTGGGCAACGCAGGTGAAGAAGCGAATTGGCATTTTTATGATGAGTTTCTTTTGGGGGAAGAGAACAATTCAACCTTTGCCTCCGTCATTGCTTTAATTGAAAGGACACTGAAAGGCGTTGAAATTCTAACCAAGCGAGAAGAGGAAATCAGCCATTTTGTGATTAGTAAGGCAAACACTGGCAATTTAGCTCAAACGACTACTGCTCACACTTTCCTTCTGAACGAAAATTGGTATAAAAAACTACGTGAGTGATACTTATTCTCATTCGCCAATTGCCCCATCTGTGTCTTTAGCAATTAAGTTCAGAAATAAGGGAAAAAAATATCCTGGGCGTAATATTCCTCCGGGCTGGTAGTGTTTAAGATGAGAGAGTAGGCAGGAGGTAGGGCAAAGAGAGGAGTTGATTAGATCGTGTTCAGCCGATTAAACACGAAATAAAAGAACAGAAATTTCTTATTCTCTGATAATATATTGTAGAGTTTTGGAGTTATATGTTAAAATTTAGTTTCCTTAATATTTAGATTTTTATTTAAAATCAAAGTGAGAAAAGGTAGAGAGGGATAACGTCGGATGTGTCAGGTTTACTTTGGTTAGCTCGAGTTCGATTTTATGTATCACTAAAACTTTGGTGTCAGTAACTGGTCTTGTTGATTTTAGACCTAAGTAAGAAAAGGTTCATTTTAATGTGAGTTTTTCTTGGCACAATGGATGGATGTCTAAAGAGCTCAAATTTTGAAACCAAGACTTGAATATAAGAATAGGGAGGAAAAATTCAAATTACCCGAAGACGAGTGACGAATACTTGCATTGACCAAAAAAAGCTCGAAAGAAGCTCGGTGAAGATAATCTTCAGCAAAGAATGGGGAAATAATGAAAAAGCAATGATTAAAAGATATTGGAAATTTAAATGCTAAAATAATTTTAAAAATATTGAAAATGGAAGATGTAAAAAAGTGAGAGGGGCCATTTGCTCGAAAACAGAGAGGGGTCTTTCGGCTGAAATAAGGAACAAAATATTTTAAAATCGGTTTCATTCAATTGAAAATTATATGGATGTAAAAACAATATATATATATATATATATATATATATATATATATAGAGAGAGAGAGAGAGAGAGAGAGAGGGAAAGAGAGATACAAGTACGATAAATTGTTAAATTTAGGAGATAGTTATTCCTGACCTCTGCTCAAAAGTATTACCCTCCGAGGGTGTATTTATAAACAAACCACTCAAAAATTCAAAATGTCGATCTTGGATTACGTCACTCGTCCACCTTTCGTTCGAAGTAACTCCCTCTATTGAGATGCAAATAAACTACACTCACGACGCCTCTCCGGACAAGATTCGAGTGAAGGTATTTCGTTTGGTTCTCTAACAAAACCCCACTACCTTATGCGAGTAATCAATTTTATTTTCATGTACCTGTGCGTTTAACGTAGGTAATTTGTACATCTTAAGGACAATTTTTTTTAAAGTAAATTGTTCTACCTTAAATAAACCAGAAACCGAGTAAGTGTATTATTTAATTTTGTTTGAGTTGATTAATGTACAGTAAAGGTCTATTTTGGTTGAAGTGTTTAAATTATCCTTGAACGAGTTGTGTTGGCAGTATTTAGTATATTAAAGAAATAACTCCTCTTTTTATTCATTCTATAGCATAAAGATAAGAAAAGCGCTCTTAGAGATCGATCCGGGAGTGATCACTTGAAGTGCGAACGTACGACCCACTTTATTAATCATAATAATAAAATAAAAATAATAACTCGGCTAACCCACGACAATATATATATATATATATATATATATATATATATATATATATATATATATATATATATATATTTTAGTGTAAATGGGTAGCAGTTTTTTATGAATGCAAAGTTTGTTAAAGACCATGCTATATTTCGTCTTGATCAATTTCCTTTGGTAACTTTCTATTCTTCTTACTGTTTTTTCTGGTCCATCTTGTAGATGGTAGATCAATTGTCCTATATTCATCTCCTTCATAGGAGGAATTTACTTGCAAAAGATCATAGGCGATTATACACCAGGATATCTGATGGAAATGTAAAAATTCAAAGGCCGAACAACCTATTCAGGCCTAGAGCATTTCGCATGTGACGACACCAACGTACCGTTTAGCTAATACCCTAAATGAAATAATAAAACCGTCTATTCCTTCAAAATATAGCATAAAGACTACGGAGGAACTTATCGATATTTTTTTCCACTCTATAAGACCGGCAGGAATAATAGCATTCTTTGATGTGGAAAGCCTCTTTACGAAGGTGTTCATCGCTCAGACCATCGACATCATTATACAAAATGTTTCCCACTACCTTACAGTGTCTCCCCCAAATCTAGACCCGAACATCTTAAGGAATATGTTACGTTCATGCACATTAGAGGCTCCATTCAGGACACCAGATGGTAATCTATACAGGCAAGTGGATAGAGTAGATATGAGATCACCCTTGGGGCCAAATTTGGCCAACCACTATATGGGCCAACTTGAAGAGAGCTTTTTATGACTAGAGTGAAAATAAGCCACACACATATTGCCGATAAGTAAATCACATCTACATCAACGTCCAAAACGAAGAACATCTAAAGAACATCAAACAGCAATTTGAGGAGAACTCCGTGTTAAAATTCACTTATTTATTGAGAACGGAAAATATACTCCCTTTTTTGGACGTTGAGGTATAAAACATCAATGGAATCTATATCACAAAATTATATAGAAAAAAATAGAGACATGGGAAGATGCCTCAACGCGGATAGTGAATGTCCTGGAATGATACAAAAGAGTGTAATGGGCTCATACATCCACCGAGCATACAAATGCTGCCATACATCGGAACTTTTCCATCGAGAGATCTCCCGCGTAAAAAAAACACTAGTGAACAAAGGTTTCCAGAACAACATAATTAAAAATCAACTTTAAGAATTTTTAACCATGCAATTCCAAGATACGGATAAAATGATATGTAATCAGGAAGCAGTAAATAGCATCAAACTGTATTACAGAAATCAGATATCCACGGCCTAGAAAATAGACGAAAAAACAGCGAGGAGATTGTCATCTGTAACATTAAAGTTAAGAATCAAATGGCCAAAATTCAACTTATTATATACTATAAAACGACAAAAATCAACAATCGCCTTATGAAAAACAACAGTTGCCAAAACTCCTCGAATCTAAAGTGAACGAACATAGTTTACGAGATTATCTGCCCCAATAAAGACCTCTAACTTTATAATAACTTAAAATATATTAGCATGATAACTACCACCGTTTCGAAACGTTTAACTATGGACCTGCAAAGCGGAGGACCTAAAAATAAAATGGAGAACGAGCATATCATGAACCTAACTAGAGATATTCTATTTGAAAACACCACAATCAAAAGAAAAGAAGGAAATAGAGCGAGGCTGAACATCTTAGAAGGCATCTTAATAAACAAAGAGAAGCCGGCCATCAAAACACAGGCCACGAGCTGGAATAATATTAAAATTGTTTTAAAATTCCACTCACCGGATTGGCTCTTTTCCTTTGACGTCACGTTTAGGCGAGGAGAAATAAATATCCCAGAAAATCCGTTTTCTTTCAGTATACTAGATACTGACTCCATCATAGTTCATCGGTAAACAAGGAAAAAATAGATAAAGAAACTCTAAAGATAATCGAATAGATCAAAACCTTAGCAATTTTAGTTTGATTTTTACCAAACGCATTTATTAGAAAGATAGATAAATATAGTACAAGTGATCTACCATCTACAAGATAGACTAAAAAAGAGAGTAAGAAGAGTAGAAAGTTGCCAAAGGAAATTGATAAAGGCGAAATATACCATAGTCTTTAACCAAATTTGAATATATATATATATATATATATATATATATATATATATATATATATATATATATATATATACCTGTAATTTATTACATTCTCCACATTCTTTCAGGATTTAAGGGATTTTGGGGGGATGTGAAAATTTATAAAAGAACAAATCTTGTTTACAAATGTAACTGGGAAATGTGAATCAATTCTGTTTCTGTATAGAATCGGGAAGACAGCGGGCAATATTTTTCAAAATGTGCAATCCCACTCTGACCAGATCTGGGATATGTAGCTATCACACGATCGAAAGAGGAATGCAGTTATCCTTAAATTTGAAGGCCAAGAATCAAGTTTTAAGAGCATTTTTGACTATTTACCATGCAAGAGATGCATGAATTACTTGCCAGGTTTAGGATTAAAATATCGCTGCTACTTTACTTCCACCACAAATTTGGTTTAATTTGAAAGAATTACTTCATTGTCGAATTTCATCAAGGATCAATTATAAGCAATTTAGACTTTTGTTATAGTACTGAGAGGAGCCTAAGATTAATTAATACCAGCGGTAAAAGTTAGTCTAAACGCAGTTTTTTCGTGATTATAATAAAGATATTTATATTACTTGTTTAAAAGGAATATAAAGGTTCCCTTTTGTCGCCTCGATAGCACCGTATCTAGAGTTCTGCTAGGAAAAGAGAGAGAGATAGAACTATTTCTGAGTATATAAGAAGCATCTCTGATAACCAAACTCACGAGAGGAAGGTGCAGAGAACACGAAGCGAGTTCCTTGAGGACTCAGCTGGACCACTCCATGAATCCAAACTCCAAACCCCCAAATCTGCGAAGTGATAGCGCAGAATTGCAAGTTGCTCTCATCTGTATCATCGAAGTCAGAAACTGATGCATCGCACTATGCTTCCAACATCGCGACGTGGATTTTATACAATAGATGAATGGAAAGAGAGACATCGGTAAAATATGGTTAGAGGCACACCATCTCCACAAGTAGCTACGGAAATAAGTGTGATCTGCATTTAAATTGAGGTCTAGGAAGGATTCCACACAGCAAACAAACAAAATGAGGAAACGGAAAACACCAGAACTAGAAAACGACTTCCCCAAACTGAAAATGCTACGTAAACCAATTTCCCCAGGGGTATTGAAGGTATGCTTCATACAAGAAAGGCTAGAAACAGAGAAAGAAAAAAAGAACACTTTTCTCAGTCGGAAACAGAAAAGAGCAAACAAAATACTGAAATCACCACATCGGAATCAAACGAAGAGACCACAAAACCACTAGCAGCTCCCTGAAAGAAAATTCCCGACAAAAACGCACTAGCGAGTTTCACTCAGGCCTGCAAAGAACAAAGACAGCAAAAGACACACAAAGAGAATCTAAACGTTCCCCTTCCCACACCTTTAAGTCAAGGTAACAGGAATTTCAAAATTGTGAGACTAATTAATATGCATATAAATAAATTACAAATTTGAAAAAAAACACCGACGGATGGAACACAAAAATAATTATAAGTGGAAACATTTGCAGGGAAATCTTCCCACATACGAGTAGCATCATTATATCTGAACACAGCATTTACACAGAAAACGACAAGATAAAAACATGGGATTATGAGATTATTGCGACGATTATACTTGGAGAGATTTCAAGGGGTGGCGATCACCATCAGAAAGACATCAGGTAGCGCCCGTTAAGACATTTGGAGGAATCGTACTTAGCGGTGGAGGTGAGAACGGAAATTGGGAATTGATAAAAGACATATTGCCACTGGTTAACAACCATCCAGGTTGCAATACTTGCCTGTTCCCACTTTCCGGTCTATTTTTAACGATAGAAATCTGTCATTTTTGTGAACTCAAAGCATTTTATCAGGATAGAGAGAAGGTAATACGAAAAAGCTTTGACATGTTAGTGGACATTAACATCGTCCAACGTTTAGGACAAATTTTTCATATATTCTTTACGGCAAGTTCAGCCAAGAAACCAAAAATATCTCTAGCTAACTTTAACTTCCCGTTCATTTGTTATATGATGCCATAGATCATCCCCTGAAACGAGCATATATGATCTCTCTTACCATCAATATGAACCACGTACAGATACTATACCCCATAAGAAAAAAAATATGTTCAGAGCAGAACGGTAAATGTATTTCCGCGGGTTTTGGACAGTTTTTCAAATATTTGGCAAGCCTGAGCCCCAGAGGCATGATTTGAAAGTTATAAGGTACGGCTTTTAAGCACTTAAACACATTATACTACTCAGAGAGTTTGAAAAATATCTAATTTAAGACATTAGAGCAGATGGCCAAATCTACTAATCCAAAATTCAACATAGAGCTCTGATGCTTACACACATTTAGTTAGCCTGTTGGGCAATTGCTATTGTGGATAGTAAGTGTCTGCTGAGAAGTATGTATATCTTCAGGAGGGCCATGTCTATTTAGCTGTAACTTTTCGTATAAAAAATGGAATATTTTTATGGATTTATGATATAGAATACATATGGCATATCTCACATTTGCTCACAATGTCCTCCTGGATATAATCATAAATTTTTATAAACTCTTTCCAAAACTTTATCGAACAATCAATTTGGACAAAGTATTCTGCTTTAATCGACTTTTTAATTATGAGAGATTAAAAGTCAAATTTTTATAGTCGAGAGCGGATCAAATTACGGTGGTCCATATTAGGTTAAATCATAAATACTTGTCTTTTTCAGATAAGGAGATGATTACTTTGCGGAAACAGGATAACGTATATTTGCTGGGAAACAAGAAGGAGTCTTTCTCGGGCTGCAAGCTTCCATCCAAAGGCGACGTATTCCGAGTATATCTGCATCGCATCAGCGAAAAAGGAATTGTGAAGCAGGAAAGCAGAAGTACAGACTATGAAGGAGGTCAAAAGCTTTTGGGGAAAGACCCGCATTTCCATTCGGCCTTTTCACCATGCTATGAAGAAACTCCAAGGCCTTGTGTCAGAATGGGAAGACTTGAAGAAGAATAAGGGGCGAAGGAGTGAAACATGGACCAAGAAAGAAAATAAATTTTTTGTTCCTTGAATAATCATTTCGACATAGCCCCCCCAATATGCACTAAAGATGATAAAGATCACAGAGGATAAAGCATTTCTAAAGGCGCAGCGGAGGAAGGAGAGGCTAGGAAGCATGGTAGTAGTTAAAAAGAAAAAATCAAAACAAGAAGATTGGAAGCTACGGAGGATTGCAAAGCAGCAGGATGAAGCTTGTCAGTATGAGAGAAGTTTCCCCCGTGAGGATTCTTCATGTAGCTCCTCAGCAGAAGAAAGTGAGACAAAAAGAACCACTGTAGAAGCAGGCAGGCCCAATTATAGCGGGTAAGCGTAAAAGAGAAAAGAAGGGCATTCTGAGTCCAGACGTCTTTTTTAGCTCTGGGTCGGTACACACACTATTTGCTGTGCTTCAAGCTTCTGATCAATTGCTTGACGAGTTCAAAGTCAGCCTATCTTCCATCTTTCGTGCTCGTGAGCAACACCGTAAGGATCACTCTGCAGATCTCAAGCAGGGGTTTTCTTGCGAAAGCCCTTCACCCTTCAGTTGGACGTAAAACTGATGGCTGATATGAGAGAAGACGAAAAAGTGGACAAGCTACCCATTATTGTATCTGGAAAGGGCGTTGAACAGTTGCTTTGCGTACATAAAAATACATAAAAATAAGCAAGAGAAACATAACTAAATTAATAAATCAAAGGCTAAGAGTTAAGATTGACAATTTCGTTATAAATAAGCATTTTAATACTGGGAGCAGTTTAAAGTGATAGGTGGATATATTAACATTAGACAAGGAACTAATGAATGAGCATTCGACAATATTTCTTTGAATAAAGTCATCAGATTTGTAAATAAATTTAACCGAATTTCAATTAATAGGGTGACTTTTTTCAGATAAGTGGACAAAGAAATCACGATTACATTCACCCCTCCTAATATTGTATTTATGTTGCGTTAAGCGTACACTCAATGACTTTTCGGTTTGCCCAAAGTATTGCTTATGGCACACTGAACAATAAACAGAATGCCCCCCCCCCCTATACTATTGTATTAGTATGAATTAAGATTTTGTACATGGTAGACTGATACTTGAATATGACAAATATTTTATCTATTCAAGAGGCTAGAAAGCATGGAAAATGACTCAGAAAATGGAAAAACAAGGGAGTTCTTAAAATTGTATGGGGGAAGGACTTGAGTTCAGGAAAATGATTTTTTGGCCAAATCTAGACATCCTGCATTATAATTAACCCATGACTTTCCGTCGTGCTTTAACGGCCATTCGATATAATCCTTCATTACATATTAGTAAAGCAGATAAAGCTGCTGCAGTTGTTATTATGGATAAAGTGTCATATTGATAAAATGGATATATTACTAAATGACCATTCTACCTCTGTCCCCATAGAATAAGATCCTACAATTCAAGTTAATAGTGATTTCCACAAATAAGTGCGTGTCTCAAATATTTTTCTCGATTTAATTGCTATATTTAAATCTGGTAATGCCTCTGCCATATTTATATTGTCTAATATCCCTATTTGCCATATTATTAGTTATGTTAGCTCAGTTTCATATTTTCCATCTGAATGGCTCACTACATACCTAACTCCTACCCCTTGCTGGTACCATTTTTAAATCTCATATCAAAAATATTTACCACCTTTTTGAAAAACTCCACTCGATTCCTTACGCTAATAGATTCTCCAATGTTAGTTTTGATGTTTGTTCTCTTTTTACTAAAGTACCGGTAAACGAGCTTTTCCCCTTCATTAGTGATAAATTTCGTAACTTCGATATTCTCCTGCCTGTTAATATTTTCACCTAACTCAACTCAATGTGGACTAAAAAGTGCAAGTTTTCTCTTAATGGTTAATTTTACCTTCAAACGTTTGGATTGGCTATGGAAAATTGCTTATCTCCTGTTCTTTCTAATATATAGTGTATATGGATTTTTTTTTAATACCTTACGCCCAATCATTATTGATTTTCTCCTTGTTTGGTTCCCATATATAGACGATATTATTTGTTTGTGGCCTTTTCTAAGGATGTTAATGGTTTTCTTACTGAGCCTAATTTTCTCCTTTCCTCTATTAAGTCTAGCCGTGAACTTGAACAAAATGATGTTTTCCCGTTCAAAGATCTATTTATTCATAGAACTCCATCTGGATTTAAATTTTCCGTCTATCGTTAGCCTACCAACACCGGTTCTTATACTTATTTCTACTCAGGTCATATTGATAAAGTCAAGCGGTCTGTAATTATTTCAATGTTTCTCTGAGGGTTGTGGGATTCTTGGATCTTGGATCTTGAGATTTCTAATATCTTTGAAATAGGTAACAATCTTTGCTACCCTCAAATATTTCTTGCAGGATGTATAGATTTGGCCACAAAATCGCTTTACCGAACTGAAATCCCTCCCGCATACAATTTTAGGAATTCCCTTGCTTTACCGTTTTCTGATTCTTTTTCATTTCTTTCCCGCCTCATATTCAAGTATCAGTCTACGATGTGCAAAACGTTGATTCATAATAATAACAATAGTATAGGAGAGATTTATTCTGTCGATTGTTCAGTTTGCCCAGAGCAATACTTTGGGCAAACCGGTAAATCATTAAATGTACGCTTGATGCAGTATAAATATAATATTAGGAGGGGGAAATGTAATAGTGCTTTCTTTGTCCATTTATCTGAAAATAGTTACTCTATTAATTGGAATTCGGCTAAATTTACTTACAAATCTGATGACTTTGTTCAAAGAAGTATTGTCAAATGCTCATTCATTAATTCCTCACCTAATTTGAATATATCTACCGATCACTTTAAACTGACCCCTGTATTTAAAATTCTTATTTATAACGAAATTGTCCATTTTATATCTTAGCCCTTTGAATTATTAAGTTAGTTATGTTTATCTTGTTTATATTTATATATTCATAATTGCGTGTGTATGTACTTAGATTTGTGATCTAATTTTTTACATTCTTTGCTCACAGTTGGAATTTCCGGAAGTAGACCTTATCTATTGGTTTTATACTTAATATCCAGTATCTAACCCGTATTTGAATTTATTTTTCTATTCTGTTTCCTGTAGTTTTATATATATAGTGGGGGAATCACTCTGTTATTTCTCATATATAGAGGCACCTTTGTAGAATTATTAGATATTCCTTGAGAATAAACTGGACAAGTACGAAAGTACTTGAATCCGCCTTTTATTTACCTATGGGTTTTTTTGCATATATATATATATATATATATATATATATATATATATATATATATATATATATATATAGTAAAATATGAATATCTGAGCTTGATTGACTTTATTCATAAATTTGGGGAACGTGAGGTTGAAAAAAATCCAAAAGCGAGGAAAAAATGGAATCGATCGTAGGAAAGGAATAGTTTTCTAAGAGGTAAAGGAGAAACAAGGATTTCTGGAAACTGGGAGATTAAGGTTGTTTAAATTTATTTATAATATAAATAATCTAATTGAAATATATTCTAGCATCTGCTATCTCATTTTACCCTTGTATTTCTACACTTTAATTGTAAATTTAATATGTTTTGTTCTTTTTATTCTTTACTATTTCTTTCGAGGTGTATTACATTATTATAGCTATTTCGATTAACATATTCTGTAATGTTATTACTCACTTAATTTCACAACTTCTTGTATATGTATTACTATTATTACCTCAAAAATCCAATATTTCCTACACTGTTTTCTGATTATATTTCTGTCGTTACATTTTTGCCTTTTCATGACCTTTCAATGATATTTCTACGATCTTAATTATCACTTTATCTATATATATTTCTATACTTATTCACTTTCAACTATATCTGATATTAATTCTTTCTAAATTTTTACCCAGTTTTATATTGTTAGTATTTGTTTTGTCTTAATAGATATTACACATTCAGTATGTGATATTTGTCTTCGGGTCGAGGCCGCGTCTGTTTCCTTGTAGGAGAGTTCTTTTACCCTTTCTTTTGTTTTTGTAATTTGTCTCGAATGACCATTTGAACTTGTTGCTTATTAAGCTGGCGGTTATTTTGAGGGCGTTTTGGTCAACGGGAATAATGTAAATGGAAGAGACAAATAAATTTATTTCACTTATGGAGCCGTTAGAAGTGAAACAGGTTACACTAATAGAAAATGTTCAGGATTTCCCCCGAGAGGGGGGACCAAAATTTCAGAATTCTTCTGAATCAGTGTATTATTGACAATGGAGGCTGACATTTAAATGATATACATTTTAAAAATTTTAAAATTACATCTCCTATTTTGTCTGACAGGCAGAAATAAAAATAAAGAGTTTTGAAATGTATAGTTTTTTATTTTGTTTTCCAAAAAGGAAATTGCCACGCTTCCTCCTGTATAATCACTTGTGGAACTTGTTTAACACTTGCCATCTCCAATTTTTCATACTCACTTTGTCTCTTATATAGTTTCTCTTTTGCTAGATTATCAACCTTTCACTTATGCTTTTCCTTTTTTGGTCGCCTTCCTCGTGTTTTCTCAACCACTCATTAAAATTGACGTTTGGTTAAAAAAACAATCATTAAAAGCCTTTCGCTAATACACCCAAACATTGCAAATAATAAATTGCTTGAAAAAAACAAAGTCTTCAGCTCAAATAAAACATTCCACATCGACAATGTTTAAGAAAGTCTGCAAAGAAGTACGAGTGGCGGTCAATAAGTTTTGCGAATTGGTAGGGCAAAACAGAGGAAGGAAGATGGCTATTTGTAGGGGTGTTAGGACAACTTATGACAAGTCAGGACCTGCAGCCGCGCGCTCCTGCCTCGTCTATTTAAGAAGCAGTAGCTGATCGCACATCGCCAGTCACAAATTTTTCAACAATGGAGAAGGTTGAGCCGCGTGCAGTGATCAAATTTTTGACCAAGGAAGGCAAGAATGCAAAAGAGATCCATGAACGCATGGTTGCAGTGTACACCGACACCGCATCTTCCTATGCAACCATTGCTCGCTGAAATAGGGAGTTCCGCCATGATTGTGAGTCCCTTGAAGATGATCCCCGTCAAGGACGCCCGTCAGACGTGACCAACGAGGACAATGTGGACCGTGTGGAGAAGATCATCCTCGAAAATCGACAGGTAAAGGTCGAAGAAATCGAGCAAGAACTTGGAATATCACATGGAAGTGTTATCGACATCATCCACGAGAATTGTATCATGCGCAAGCTCGAGAATGGTACATTATGAAGTTCGTGATCGTGTTTTGTTTAGTTTACAAGCGATGGAGAAACGTGTAAGTGTGTAGGTTCAGGCCTCTTATAATTGAAGAAAAACACAGGGAGTGTATTTGAGTTTAAGGCTGAAGATATTGCTAGTACGATTTGAAGAATGAGAACTCCAAATTTTGGGGTGACGGAGAGTGAACCACGTCAAACCAGATAAAACACCCTAGCTTTGCCTTGTAGAAACCTATTTGCACCACTTCTCAGATGCAATCGCCTTATTTTATATCTGGTTCAAGTAAGAACATCGCTTTTCACGTCGACCAACATGTCAGAGATGAGAGGGTAAGAGAGAGGGAGAGAAAAAGAGAGAGAGCGAGAGATAAAGAGAAAGTAACAAGGAGTAACAACGAAAATAAGTTCCCTAAAAGACCTTACCGTCCATTCAATGAGGGTACCTTTGGACTAGCTGTCGAGCCAGCACATTCCTGCTCAATTGCCTTACGTCCTCCCTAAATGACCACTTTTAAAGACTTTGTCTAGTCTTGTCTTGAACTGGTCAACAGAATTGCTGTTGACAACCTCCATCGGAAGTGCATTCTAGCTACCGCAGATACTGTACGGAAAAAATTTCCGACCCATTTCGCGGTGGTAACGCTTCAGCTCAAGTTTGAAGCCATGATTTCTTGTTCTGCTCTTATAAAGTCTGTAAATATCCCTGTAGTCAACATTGTCGACCTCTCCAAGTATTTTGAAAATTTCAATGAGCTGACCACGCAGTCTCCGGGTTTCCAACGAGATAAGATCTAATTCCCTTAATCTATCATCGTAACTTTTGTGTCTGATAAAGGGAATTAGTTTGGTTGCCCTAGCTTGCACACGTTCCAATCTCGCAATATCCTTTAGAAACGAAAGACTAAAAAATTGTACGGCACACTCCAGGTGCGGTCGGACAAGTGAGTTGTACAAACACAGTACAATCTCCTTGTTTCGATATCCAAACTGGCCCTTTATGTAGCCTAGCATCCTTTGGGCCTTTTTTCTCGCTTTAATGCACTGTTTTGAGAACTTGAGGTCACTAGTGATAGTTGCACTCAAGTCCTTCTCAGTGTTAGTGGATTCAAGAGCAGTGCCCTGAAGGATATAAAGTGATTAGGGATTTCGGTGGCCGATATGCATCACTTTGCATTTGCTCACGTTGAAGGGCATTTCTCACGTATCCTACCACTCCCCAATCTTCCAAAGATCACCTTGCAGGCGGGCAGTATTTCCATCCTCCGCAACTTTCATTCCAATCTTGGTTTCGTCGGTAAATTTAGAAATCTTGGAAACAATGTTACCTTTCATGTCGTTGACGTCGATGATGAATAGTAGTGGTCCCAGGACAGAACCTTGCGATACTCCACTAGTATCTCGCATCCACTTAGAAGCCTGTCTATTCAGCACCATCATTTGCCGTCTGCCACTTTATCCAGTTCTCTATATAGCCTGCTACTTTTCCGCCTATGCTCAGCACTTGCACTTTCCGGAGAAGGCGGCACTGTAGTACCTTATCAAAGAGAGAAAGAAAGATGTGCACTTGCCTGCCTTCAATAAAGAGAGAGACAACAGACACGTGGTCGACCCTTTTGGTCTGCACTAATGGAAGTTAAAAATCATAAGACGCCGTGGTGGCCTGAAAGGACGCTATCGCAGAAAGCCGCGAAATGTTTGAGAGCCTAAAAGGTCCCATCCGGAGTCGGACAAAGTTTCGCCCCGAACCTTCTCGCGATCGTGCTAATAGGGCGAGACTACTGTCGTCCGCCGATGCGTCGGTCCTTGCAACCTCTTCCTTTAGATGAAAGGGGGAAACAGATTCGACCCCACTATAAGTCCTCCGGCGCCAGAGTTGGACGGCAGTATCTGCCGTCTGCCCAACCCATCAGTATCCTTTGCTCGCTCTCTGTCAGTACCCTCTATTGGCTTCCAGTTAGACTGCATAATTCTCGCAGAACCCCTTAAGCTCCAGATACTTGCGATTAATTCGCATGAGTTTTACCTGCTCCTCGAACATAACGCACCTACTCTTGATTTGTGTTCTAACTCGAAAGCAAGATCTAGGTTCATCCCGTAATAGTCCTTGTCAAGAGACTAATATTTACAATTTGCGCCAAGGCAAGGACTAGGCCCTCGGACCAAATCTCTGAGATAACAGCAACAGGCAAATTTCCTGTGAAAGTGCTCTCTCTACTACTACTACCCCCAGTGTAAGCCTCCATCGTGGGCTTGGTATAAGCCCAAGGTCATTCGAGCGACCCTCGGTCAATATTGTTCGTTTGTTTGTACGGCGACCGTCTCCACCAAGTCTGCCACTTTTAGCCGCTGATCCTCATTAAATCCCTTTTAACCTTGTAAGAGAATATTAATTTACATATTAGTAAAGTTATTTTTGTACCCGTTTTTGTATTATCCCGAAACCTTGGACATAGTCGACTATTTCGCCAACCCACATTCAGTTAATTTGCACTCTGCTTGGATTATAAATCTCCCACGCACATATTTCACATCGACCTCGACTGAGGAACGCAGAAAAGGATAACTTGATCTTTTTATACCCCACAAATTTAGGTTGTTTAATGTTTTTAGTTGTTAGATGGGTGATTGATCTTGGTGCGTTTTGCATTTCTTATAGCGATCCTTAAGTCAAATTCTACATTCGGTATACTCAGAGAAAGGCTTTCGTGGATGTTTGTTTATATATATATATATATATATATATATATATATATATATATATATATATACACTTACAACTGCGCTCGATGGACTCAATTTCTAAGTTTTAAGACCTAACTACGATAAAGTCTTTATTCAGAAATGTTATCAAAATGCATTTTCTCATTACAAATGGCGGTTATTTTATAGCCAGAATGCCTTTGGAAATGTACTACCCCAACCAGACATCTTTTCTCGCAAACACTAGCAAAATTTGGTAAGTGAGGTGAGGGTCTAAAAATTTCAAACAATGACAAAGTTTTACGAAACAAAAACTATAATAAAGTGGTTTTAAATGTTAATGCAATGAAAGGTTACTATTAAGTAAGAATGTTTGGCGGTGAGAAATATGTGTCTGTTGATGCAGGGATCCTCGGAAAATCTGGCTTCGAGGGAACCTCTACTCATCTTTTAGGTGGATCCGCCCAAAACCTTGGCATCCTCAAAATTGATCTGATGTTGTTGATATCTGTGGTGTTATATATTTATACGCAGCATGAACGTTTCAGAAAAAAATAAAAAGGTTTAATTTTTTTTAGAAATATTTGTCATATATGGGGAAATTTGTTTTCATGACATGTACTGTCGATCTCACTAGATGAACCCGCCTGTAGATTCGATGTTAGCCTCAAAATAGGCCACAGGAAGTTGTCACACTCTTCCGTTTGAGGACCGGGAAGGGCTTTGAAATTCCTGCTCGTCATCTCTCCTTTCGTGTTGCAGCTGCATTTTATGCTCACTCATGATTGTTTGCAGTAAGGCTTGTTTGGAAGCAAAATATCAGGTACTTTCAAATTAAAAATATTTTCCTAAGGCTAGGCTGAGACTTCCAGCTTATGTGGCAGGGCGCAGAGTGTTGCAGCTACACGTAAGGCATCCCTGATGATACCCGGTTGACCCTGGCCTTCACCCCCTTGCTCAAGAAACGGATGGAGCCATCAATGTTCAGCGTAAAGCTCTCAGAAAAAAAGTGGAGTTGTCTGATTTGACCTTCACTGTTGAGGACAAAGAAGACCATGATGATCGCTCGAACTTTCATATGTATTCATCTGTGCACGTAGTAAGGTGTGACAGCGAACGCTCTAATGTTCTGAGAGTTGATCTTCTTGTCTTGGCAGCATCTCTTCTTCGTAGGAAAACAACTACAAACTTTCTAGGTTTAACAGGTGTTTTAACATTAGATCAGCTTCTTGGTGTGGATGATGTGTATTTCAGCATCGATTTGGAAAGAAAATTGTCCCTTCCTCATCTTGTATGAAAAGTAGCTAATGTCCTCATGTACACGACCATTTTGATGAGCTTTTCAGTCACACCTTTCTGAGATCAATAGTGATGATATTCTGGATATCAGCGGCAAATTACAGCATTCTGATGGCGCTTGATTGTCTACTATTGTTTTTTTTTGGTTGTCATCTCCTAATCTCTTCCTGAATCTTTTCGCTCTTTATTGATCGTTACAGCATCTTTGTGCTGACGTTGGAGAAGTCTGAAATCTGCTTGTGTCCTTCCTCCACCAATTTCAATTGTTAAATATTCTGCCAAAAAAAAAGCAAAAAATGGTCATTGGTTTATCCTTCTAAAGACAGACAACGAAGGTAAAAAATATGCGTGAAGTTACCAGTTGAAAATTGCAAAAGAATACTGTATATACGAGTATATAACGCAACAGCCATTCGGTAATTTTGCTAAGTCCGCAGCTATGTATATGAATATATTGGTGTAGCTTTGCTTATATTGTATGTGATCAATACATATGGAAACAAATATGATCGTACAAGCTTACTTTGACTTTTTGTAAAAGAACTAAAATTGCAATGCTAAGGAAATTTATGAAATACAGTTCACAGTTTACGCTATGCTACAGTCAATATGCGCTGATATAACAACTCATATTTCTTGATTAATATGACATTCCATGTCGAAAAGATCTAATATTTATATGATAATGACGAAAATACGTTAATATACCTTAGAGGAAATAAGTAAGATATTCATCTTGCACGAGGAGTGTTTCAAAGGCGACAAATCGCTCTGAGGTTTGGGTGTGTATATTTACCTGTTGCAGCATTTTTGAATAGGATCGGAGAAACTGGACACATACCAGAACCACTTTGGTATTGTGTCATATGGTCCGATTGTTCCACGTTTCATGTGTTCTCGACCACAGGTTCCACAGAGGTAAAAAGGATAAGTAGAAGTACTAAAAGTAAAGCATCTTTATCCTTCTGTAAAGATATGGGCTGCTTTTCAAGTTCTAGGCTGGGTTGTCTTCCCGCTTCTCTATTATATTTTTTTAATGTTCCTAGGTATCTTTATAATCCTGGATTCCTTTATTTTCTTAGATTTCATATTATTTATACCGCACCGCCCCTGAACTCATGAATCTAATCGAACTTTTATGGGACGTCGTGCCCAGGTCCATTCGCACCTAAGATCCGTCACACACATCCAAAACCTGTGATTTTTCTTATTCCTTAGGTAACACTAAGAATAAGTTTTTAAAAGTTATCTTTTAACTATCTAAAGTGGCGATGCACTTTAAACTTATGAAATCTTGGTATCAGTATGCTCTACGTTACAGTCAATATGTCTTCATATAACACATTAATACATATGATATTCCATGTCCACAAGATTTGATAATGATAAGATATTGGCAAAAACACGTAACTTTATCATAAAGAGATACTGTCCGATACGCAGAAAATACGAGGAAGCTCTCAGCTGTCAAGAAAACGTCCGGAGGTTCGGTGTTGCAGATGTGTTGGAGAGGATCCTAGAAAGTGGCAAGATCCAAGACCACCCTGGCTCAGAAGTGACCTGGGCTCAGTACGCAACGTAACGAGTGTTATCTGCGTGACAAGAGCCTTTGAGACTGTATCGTAAGAAACCGCAGTCCAGCTACAACATGAATCAACCCAGGGCTGCCAGGTTAATGCATCCTTCGGAACAGGCCGCCGCAGACTGATTTCATAAGGACTGGATTCACATAAAGCAGGCCAGAAGCCACTGATCAACTTTCAGCAGAAGAAACATCGATTGGCTTGTGCACACGCTCACCATAACTGGGGCAAGCCTCAGGTGTCTTCTTATTTTCACAGAAGCCAACGTTTGAGTTGGATCATCTCATTTGTTGTGACGGCGCCATGCATTCAAAGAGCTACCACTCTGCCACTTAAACGATTTAAAATACCGTGATTGCTGAGTCACCGGAATTTATTTTACTACCTCTTTATATCAAGGTGACGTTTTAAATGATTTTTTATTAGCAAATATTAATGCCAATTTTCAAATGACTGAATAAACTAGATTATAGTAAATATAAAGTTAAAATATCATAGTTCATAAATTAGTAATGAGCATGGATTTTGGAAGCTTTGCTATTCCTTAACCAACTTGCTTGAACTCTTTTACGATATGATCCCTATTTATGATCATTTTAGTTTTAGAGGTAAATTAGATGAACTTTCATAATGTTTTTAATTCTGTTCCCAACAGATGTCTTCTGCCGAAAATTAGAAGGCACATGATTCTGAGGAAAACTTTGAATACGGATTTGAAATCGAATTACATGCCGTTTTATTCCTGAATCTCAAGGGAACTTTCAATGAGAGGGAATTACGAAGGGACAAAAGAAGGGAGGAAATAAAAAGAAAGTTTTTAACAATGGCCATGAAAGGAAAGTAGAGATGATAAAGAAATGCGTAGAATACATATATTCGGTGATCCTCCGGCAGGCATAATGAAAAAGAGGACAGTTAACCCGTAGGCAAGAGTACTAATAAATGGCGAATTGTCAGAATGGGTGGCTGCTACTCGCGTTCCTATGACCGATGGTTGTCTCCACCGGTCATAGTCTTGCACAGTTCATAATGTATTTCAACTCTAATCCGTTAAATATGATAACAGAATTTAATACAGATACCAAGGTAGTGCATAAAGCACTTTACGGTATCGACTGGGAATAATTTCGCCTCGATTTAAATGCATTATTTTAGTGGGCTAACAAATGACAGCTTCCGTTCAGTATAAATAAATGTGGAGGGAGAAAGATTGGCTAACACAATACTCATTTTTAATATATTTCTAAAGGTTCAAATTTTCAAAGCATTACGCTCCAATTACAAACAGGCAAACATAACTTTCAGTTTCATTGTGAGAAGTTTCTATACAAGAGAAATGATCTTTACTTTGAGTCGATCTTTCAAAGACAGCTTGAGTATGCTGCCTAAATATAACGAGCTTCTTTGAGTAAAGATAACGGTGTTTTGGACAGTATTAAATGTTCTGCTATAAATCGTACTATGGAACTTCGTAAACTAACTTCGGCAAATATCTCTTGACTTGTTTGTTTTTGAGAATCGGTGGATGCGTGGTTGTTTAATATGATCACAGGTTTCGACAATATTGATTTTGATTTACTCATCTAAGGAGTGCCTGGACGTCATAAGAGAAGAAAGAGTTTTAAATATAAATCTAAAAAATTCAAATCAATAATTGTGTCAAATTTCTTCCCCTACCCTTTGCTTGAAAAATGGCTATTAGATCTATATTAGAATTTTAAAGGTTAAAAAAAGAGCAATAGAAACACTTTTTTCTGTAGCTTTTATTTAAGAAGAGCTTTATAGTAGATTAATCTGCTATTCTGTAAATTCGCAAATAAAATTAGGGCTAATTTTATTTACACCAGTGGTTCTCAACCGTGTAAACATTCTAGGACCCCTTGCAATACACCTACATATTAGTTCTGGTACCATTATTTCCACTTTCGTAAAAGAATGGATATTGATAACACAATAATTGTCTTGTCATTTATATTTTACCTCTTCCTATATTCGTAGGTTGTATATATATATATATATATATATATATATATATATATATATATATATATATATATATATATATCTTTCAAATTAGCGCGAGAGAATGATGAAAATGAATCCATTAAACAACATTGAAAGAGAAAACGGAATAATTTTTTCTTGCAGTAATATTTTTATTACCTTTTTTCGAAAAATCCGTGCAGGGAAGCGATTCGAACCAGGCACACTGAGGCAGCGAGCACCGCTTTGATTACAGTTAAAAGTATGCTTCCCTGCACGGATCTTTTCGAAAAAAGGTAATAAAAATAATACTGCAAGGAAAAATTATCCCGCTTTCTCTTTCAATGTGTTTTAATGGATTCCTCCCTATCTCTCTCTCTCTCTCTCTCTCTCTCTCTCTCTCTATATATATATATATATATATATATATATATATAATATTTGTCTATTTAGATTTACAAGTTGTTTTGTGGAAGAAATCGTTTAAATCAGGGCCTCATTTGGTGGGCCTAAATTAGCTTTGTTTTACTGAAAAAAAAGAGCTAAAGCGTTGCTTCATCGTCTAAGTTACCGCCAACACTGCCTCCCTCCCTTCATTAACAATTTTTCATTAAAGGGCAGCATTGTAACCTGGATAGGTGGAAGTGGGAAGTTCAAGACCACTTTACATTAGTATTGGTTTCCTTTGAACATTGTCATGTCTCCTGGACCCACCAATATCTCCTCTCCACAGATTTCACCCGCAAAAATACATCTTGAACCCCTCATCTTAGCATCTCACTATGTTTCATGTATGCGGGTTTTTGTATGCTCCTCTTCTAGCGTGTGTCTTTACTTGGATTCATTTTCTTGTGTGTACATTTCCTTGTATATATTTTTGTTTGTGCACATTTCTTCTTCTTTTTATTTTCCTCTATGTTTATTTTAGTGTGTTTATTTCTCCAGCATTACCGAAGTCGAGTTAATTTCCTTCGCTACATAAACCTAAATTCATGCCTTGGTTTCTCTTGCGAATAGCCAGAGTGCAATTTAGCATTCTGTTCACCCAACTGGAAATATTGATTGCCCCAAATTGTAAGATTGAATGTTATGGGTTTTGAATGGGTTTTTTCGCTCTTAAATTAGGTGAGGGATTCGATAATTTTGGGGTCAATCTGGAGTTCTATCACATTCAGCCTCAATCTTAAGGGAGAGTAATTAACGAGATCTATTTTTCTTCTTTCTTTACCACTATAAATCTTTAGTTTAAGTTCAAACTTAGCAATAACTGAAGGAAATACGCTTTTCCCAAAATATTTATTAGGAGATACTTATTTCGGAATAAAGATCGACTAAAATGTGCTATTATTTCTGTCATTGCCGTTATATTTACTACTTAAATCAGCCGTTGAGAATTTGCGTGCTTTAAATCTACAACTATGAAATTATGGAAAACAAATATCCTAAAATCAATAACCACCTATGTTCCTTTTAATCTAGAAAGATGTATAATTCTTAGTATAGTAATGAGTAGCCACCTCCACACTGCATTGATCTTCCTGTTGTACGCTCTACATCCACCCCAAACCAACTGACTGTATCCAATAGATCAATCTAATAGTCTTTAAAAGTACTGTATCAATTGGTTATTTAACCTTCAATTTTGACATAGAGTGCACAAGATCGTTTTAACCCACGTATTATGGTTACTCCAATGTATGCAATGATGGTATGCAGTTAATAAGCAATCGCTAGCCCGATTTACACTGCCTCCAGGGCGCCACTACGCAGTTTGAAAGACACTTATGAGATGTAATTAGCCAAGCCTAATTTTTTAGTCGATCTAGTTATTATATGTAACGTGCTAAAAGTTACAATGGTTTAAATATAGCAAAATTTATTAATTACAAGAAACCATCAAACTTAAGTTCATGGAATGGCAGTTAACGACGGTCGTGTTTTCTCTTTTTATTTGCAATATAAATAACAAGCCATTATTTGTCTTGGGTTAAAACATGGTCATGATTTTTTGAGTAATAATCTACTAATATCAGAGAGATAACCTTAAGATTACAACATCTTCTCCCCTGATGATTGTTGTATTTGATGTCATCAAGAAGAATTTTTAAGTTTTTATAGCTTTAAATTAATTGGGATAAAATGACTAACTTAAACGAACGCAATATTGTTAGCATTAATCTAAAGAACAGCTTGGAGATTTTAACTTGATGAGTCTACAAATAGTTTCCATTTAGATCGTTGATAATTTACTACAACTTTGATCAAACCCTTAATCTCCGAGTAGTACACGAAAGATAAATGCTGATGAAAAGAAGAACTTTCTGTATTCTTCAGTCTTCTTCTCAACCAGTAATATTTTGTTCCTGGTTCCAATAGATTGCTCTTTCTTGATCGGAGAGACAAGCAGATGACACTACTCTTTTGATAATCCTAAATCTCTTATGAGGTCAGTGAGCTGTTCTTGTGTTAATGGTTTTATTTCATTAAAACTGGTTGAAATTAGACAATGTTTAACAATTGCCCTCCTTGTTTATCTAGTCATCACTACCTTTATCTTGATCCTAGCTTTCAGTCGGATGGCACATCTCTGTATTTAACAAAAGATTGACATTTAAAGTCATATTTTCCTTGTTTAAATAAAAGTAGAACACTAATTTCTTGACTTTTGGAGATAGGATGCAATAGAGTCTAGTGAAAATAGTAATTGTATTTTAGCTAACAAAATTTCGAAGTTTCTACACTTCATTTGGTATTTAAGTAACAAGCAGAACTTTCAACAATTTTTACAAAAAAAGACTTCATTATTAAGCCATCATTAGGATTGGCATGGAGATGATTTTTACCTCTATTCGGTCAATAGCTTTTACATTTGGAAAACCTTCAAATTGTCACTAATTATGCATCTTTGTCTGAAAATAAGCAAAATTATCAAAGGTTCATCATTCAGAAGTAGCAATCAGTCATATCCTTTCCTTTTTTCCCAACTATAAATTTAAAATATCAAGCCTTGGTCTATCGTGTGAAGTATCCGACACATGTTCGAGAGCATACGTGGGTGGCAAAATTTTTATTCCGTTCTCTCTTCTTCAATTCAAAATGAATAAGCATGATAGCAGGTCTTTACAAGTGATCTGATGTTCAATTGTGGTATAGGCCCGCAACTTTGCCACATGCGGAGCAAAATCTGTGGGATAATTTTTATATTTTCTAAGCATGTTGACTAATTTTTAAAATAATGAATATGTAGCTTTAATCTTGTGATACACTTCTTTGCTAACTTTCCAATCAAAAATCTAGAGTTATGTAAGAAAGCTTTGTGAAAAACAAACGGGTAAGTACAGCATTTATATAAAAATCTGCATTGAGAGGTAAAAAATGTATAATAATAAATGTTATAAAAACCCAGACGTGATCTGCTAAAACAGATTGCAGATCTGAATTCAACTCCAACTTTCAAATAGAAGTATTTAAACATCCCGAAATCCAAAATCACGCAGACTAGTGTTATAAGTTTGTTAGGACGTGTAAGTTTGATTTCATCGTGGAAAATTTAATTTTCAGGTTGAACTCATCAACTTGTTGAGAAGATTTGGAGTGATTGATGGCCCTCCGTATTCAAGTTTGTGGAGTGGAGGCGAGGGCATTCTTCCCTCTTCTACCTTATGCTGAAGAAGTTTGTCAATTTACATCTTTGGGGTGGTTGGTTTATAATGGACGAACGTATCTCTTTAGGGCCCGACAAAGGTGTTAAAGATCGCTCTTCGTCTTTTCTTAGTACATGCTTGTTTTTTACGTATAATGCCAAAACTCCACTTCAAAATTAAAACATACGAGGTTTGGTGTGATAAACATTACCATTTGAATTAATTTTTACTGTTTCTTATCCATTGACTGCTTTTAACTTCTCCCTGTACTACACCTCATTGTCTGTCAATGCTGGATAATAATGCCCTTGTTTAATTACACTGTATGCATTGCTCAATGATCCATAATTGGTTCTATTATATCAAGATTACCGAACTCAATATGAACATCATACACATGAAAAAGTTAAATAATGTTCATTATATTGATGCAGGAATAAATCACAATATACTAAAAAATACGCAATTATATTTAATAGCAAACGAAATTAAAAGGTGAGTATACCACAGAAATTAAGTAACCTACTTCTTATATTGCTTTCTATTGCCATGAACCGTGATTTTGACGTCAGATTAGGTCATTTTATCTTAACCTCCTTCCAATTTTGACCAATTGATCGACGTAGAACTCAAATTTTGTCTAATACATCAATTTGTGTTTTCATGTTTGTGATTTTTTACACATTTTTCTACTCGAAACTTCCTCACGCTTCATATTCCCTCCCTCTGCTTCTTCCTTCTCTCACCACTGTGATTGGGTAGAATTTGATGGTAAAATTTAATTAACACAACGAACCTTTTTCCGGAATCACCCTTTTCCGAACCACGGTCGTGTCCCTTGCGTGTCGAGTATTCGATCTAACTTGGGGTCGGCATCCAATATGTGAATTTCTCAAAGGTCTTCGAAATCAAAAGTCGAATTTTTTAATAAAGAAAACACTCCGGAAATGAGGAAAAAGCGCACTTGTGCCGAGGAAATGACTTTAGTAATAAGGAAATAATATCAATTCCAAATTTGAAAAAGTAGGATTCGTTTCCTAAGAAAAAGCTAAAACCAACAAATGATTCTCTGTCTGAATATTCCAGACCCAAGAGGGAAAGGGGTGTTTAGACCCCTAAGGAACGGAAACAAAATCTCAGGAAAGAAATTCAGTACAAATATTCATTTCTACTAAGGTTTCTGAAACTACTACGGATTTTTTAACAACTTCGAAACATTCTTGAACAAAATTCTGATGTAGAAATATATTTTCCGAATACACCACAATTATATATAAATATTAAAAAATAAAAAGAAATATATACGTGTTTTAATTGGAGTCTTAATTCGTGCATAAGTATCGTTATTTTTGAATTTCAATTCTAATCCTATGAAATTTATTTTGTTCCCTCAGAAGCACAATTAAGGTTTAGGGAGAAAATTAATCAACAAGACACGGAGTAGGGACGAGGCGACTGATACCCTTTCTCAGTTGAGTCAGGCATAACTCAAGAGCCACCTGATTTTGAGGTTACCATGGGTTTATGGTCTAGATAAATAGGCTCTAGATGACTATGCATTTTCAAGTGAGGCCTAGGAAAGACTAGACCAATACTTATTAACGAGTCCTACACCCTGTAGAAATATATAAATAAATATATATTTAAATATTTCTAAAAAATATAAATCGATAGATAAATGAAGTTTTAAATAAATCTAAAAATAAAAATCTGTAAATAAACAAGGTCTGCTATCCAAAAGTCGCGTGCTCTCGCTTATTCCGATTTATGGCTTTAAGACGTTCAAAACTTTCAATAACTCCCGGACTAACCTTGGGAGGAGCTTGGAAATTATATTATTCGAAAGTTATTGCCAAATAATTTAAAACAACGTAAAGGCTTTTAAACTTCGTTAGAATCGGGCGAATACTTAGGATATTATTGCCAAAAGATTCCCCGGCTAACCTTGGGAGGACTTTGGCAATTATATCATACATAAGAGAATGTAAAGCAAAATAATTATTTTAAATTTTCTGAGAATAAGCCTAATAGTTATGATTTTAGTGGCAAAACAAAATAATTTCCAGGCTAACAAGAAAATGAAAAACAACCTAGGGGTTTCAAACTTCGTTATAATCGGCCGAAGATTTATGCAAAATAATTCCTAGACTAAACTTAAGAGGACTCTGCCAACTATATAATTTGAAGGAAAATGTAAAACAACATAAAGGTTTAATATTTCGTTGGAATTGGCAGAATAGTTAAGATGTTATTTCCAAAACAAAATAATTCTTGGGCTGACCTTTAGAGGACCTTGTCAATTTTATCATTCGAATGAGAATGTAAAACAACATAAAAGTTTAAAATGTCGTTAGCATCGGCCAAATAGTTACAATCTTATTACCAAAACAACAAAAAATAAAAACGTGGAATGACCGAGCGACCGACATAGTGCCATGTAAAGTCACCTGCTTCCTAAAAGTCCTGTAAAAAAAAAAAGGCGGCAATTTCGTTTGCAACCCAATATTTTTGAGGTTGACCAGCAGACTACCGTAAAAATATAAAAGTAATTAAAATTAATTGGAATGAGTAACTTAAGACCAAGAAATATTGTTTTGGCTAAACTTTCGTGTGTAAAACTCTTTGTACTCTTACTCCCTACATTTTTTCATTTCATCCAACCTCACCAATCGACCGTTTAATTTCAAAAAACCTCTCCAAATCTTTCCTTTTGTAAAAATAATATTTAACTTTTCATCGACCATTCATCAAATCAAATTCTTTGAACCCTATATGTAAGTAGTATATGTGTGTGTGTTCGGTGTGCTGAAACCATGTCGAGTTATATTTGCTTATGTATAATGGTTTAGACGCTAAAATAAAACAAAGCCATCCTTTCGCTTATCACGCGCGTAAAAAATATCTTAATCAGCGAATGAAATTTTCAATTTATTATTGTGGATTGCGACCGGTTTCATCTTTTGTTCAAAGCATCATTTGTACTCAACTATTTGTGTCCGGATGCTTGAGTTGTTACATACTCATGTACGTTTTATATGTATAGAGCTTTTCTAAGCACGTGCATTTGAGTTTCGTAAACTTAAAGACAATCTAACGATTAAAATTCCGATTTGTGCAAAAAGGGAGAATTCTAAGCTTTGTCGACGATTTCTTATTCCACTGATGGTGTGAAGCTAACGTGGAAATGGTTAAGATCTTTTACAGAGGCCTATATTTCCTATTCTGGGTTATTTATTGCTGTAATAAAGGAGTGTGTAGCACTAAATCAAAATGCATCGTTCTAGCAGGCAACAATTAAAACAAATCTGATACTATTGTAACAAGTTGTGATACCAAGCAGAGTGAGAGACGGCCAAAAAGGATGAACGAAAAGGGGTATGCACATATGTATGGGGATATAATTTTCTCTTGGTTAGTTAAATTTTAATGGTATAAAATAAGAGCAAGTAATAAAAAAAGGATTTAGCACAATTAGAAATTACGCAATATCGTGAAAATGATGACAGATTTGGCTCCTTTAGTCAAGGAAAATGTAAAACAAAGCAACGAGTCAGTGAACAGATCGATCTTTAAATGCTTAGAACGAAATTTACACAAAACAATATTGGATAGTGACGGTGCGTCTGAGATGAATGGTCGCACTATTCAAATAAAGTTTGACGCACGGAATTATTTAGAGACAGCATTAATGTGATCCTTGAAATAAACGAATGATGAATAAAGTATTGTAGATTGGTTTACAAATGGAAATAAAGACCCACTTTACTGAGCGGCTGCAATGCAAAAAACAAATAAAACATTCCTGAAGTATGCCTTCTGATGTATCTTTAAGTAGTGGAAGAACGTTTCGTCTCAGAAAACTGTGTGAGGTAGAAAGATTGCAGTTGTTACGCAAAACCTGTGTGTCAATTTTCAGTGATATGTCCGAATGACACCCAACCAAACCAGTGTTTAACAGGAGTGAGTGAAAGCGGACGGTAGAAGCATTAAATAAATACGACACTCTAGCGGTGAATAGGGCTAATGGGGAGTGGCAAAATCTTGCGTTTTAGAGGGGAAAATCTGTGTACTCGCTTTTGAAGTTACTTGTATCTTCTATTAAATTTAGAGCCTTTTACATTATTAGGCGAAAGTGCAGGCGTAAACTCGTCTCTAGAAAGAAAAGCGTAGGGAAGCTTAGGGGAAGTAGAAAGAAGTTTTAAAACCCGCAACTAAATAAATGACGAGTGCAAGCTCCTAAGAGTCATCTGATGGAGTTCGAACATTTTTATCATAAAATATAGCAAGGGGTTATATTATATTGGAATGGCGTCTGAGAAACACACCCAACTACTGATCATGTTCAGAAAAGACACAATACGTTAGGGATTATAATCATTATATATATATGCAAATTTTGTTGAAGACTTTGGTATATGTCGCTTTGATCAATTTCCTTTGTAAACTTTATATTCTTACTGTCTTTTTAAGTCCATCTTTTATATGGTTCATATCTCTTTTAATAAATGCGTTTGGTAAATACCAAACTTAAATTGCTGAGCTTTCGATCTATTCGATCATCTTCGGATCGTCTTTAGGTATTCTTTCCTCCTTTACCTGAAGAGAGCTTATTTCACAATAGCGAGAATGAGCCACACACATAATGCCGATACGTAGACGACATCCATATCAACTTTGAAAACGAAGAACATCTGAAGAACATCCATCAAACAGTAATTTTAGGAGAATACCGTGTAAAAATTGACTGAGGAATTGATCAGGGGCAATAAACTCCTTTTTCTGGACGTTGAAGTACAAGACATCAATGGAAGCTATATCACAAAAGTATATATAAAGGAAACGGTAATGGGAAAATGCCTCAACGTGAATAGTGAATTTCCTGAAAGGTACAAAAAAGTGTAATCAGCTCATACATCCGCCAGACAAACAAATGCTGCTCGACGTGGGAACTTTTTCATCAAGAGATTTTCCGCGTAAAACAAACCCTCGTGAACAACGATTTCCAAAACAGCATGATTGAAAAACAACTTCAATCAATTTTAAGTATGGAATTAAAAGATATGGATAAAACGATAAGTAATCATGAGGCAGTAAATAACACCAAACTGAATTACAGAAATTAGATGTCTGCTTCCTATAAAATAGACGAAAAAAAACAAGAAGATTGTTAACCGTAACTAGAATATCTTAACTCGAGATATTCTAGTTGAAAACACCATATTTTAAAAAAAGGAAAATAAAGCTAGGCTGAAAATAGTAGAAAGAAAAACCAGCCCTTAACACCCAAGCTACGAGCTGGAATCGAACATTACATTTGTTTTAAAAATTTCACTCACCGGATTGGCTCGTTTCCAATGACATTACGTTTAAGAGAGGAGGAATAAATATTCCCTAAAAACCGTTTTCTTTTCATTCAACCTGGACTGCTCTAGTTGCCGGTTCCAGTCTGCATTTCCCACTTGTGTACAGAATTGTGAGTTGTGCCCATATTTTGGATTTTTTGAGAGTGAATTTTTAGTGAAGGTGTATTTGTTCCACTCGCTTAGAGTAGTGAAAATAAAAATTGGTAAAAGTGAAAAAGCGCGATTTCGTTCGAAAAGGAGACCAATAGCTTTTCGATCTAAAAAGTGAAGGGTTAAATCTTCGTACCTTTGTTAGTTACAAGAAATGGAGCCCGACTAGGCCTATCTGCTAGCATTAAGGAAAGTTGAAGGTAAAGTGTAAAACAAATACTTGGACCTTGGCCCCTAATTCTCTCATTCAAATTTTCCCTCCCTCAATCTCTTCTCTAAATTCTTTCCGGTATTTCTATATATTAATTGATATTCATTTCGTCATAACACCATTACCAGGAGCTACTTCTCCCCTTTCACCGCCAGCGATCTCGCGATAACATGCAGATAGGGGTAAGGTATTCGAAAAAGTTTTCGGATCCCTGAGCATTGCATTAGTTCAACTGATCGACATCTAAAATTGTTACTCGGCAATTTTCGCGAGGGATGCTGACTGTGAAGCCTTGACCTCAAGCAAGGCCGTTGAATGCCTAAAGACGGGAAACTTAAAACCGACCACATATAAAATCACACCCTAGCTCATTCTGCAGGCGTTTCAACTCTTGGGTCGAGTTCCATTAGGGAGCTGAGAATAAAACTGAAATTGAACCGAACCACCCAAGGGCAAAGGTAGCTGAGGTTATCAAATTCCTATATTACACGCACGTGTTCAAGGTTGTTTTTGAGGACACGGCTATGGCTTAAAGAGCAAAAGAAAACGGTTTGCTTCTCTTCAACGTGAAGGTCTGCCCAGAGCAGATGGAAAAAAATGTGTTTGTGGACTTACAAATGGGCTTTTGGTGCTACAAGTACGTCAAACACACTAATTCCAACTGCCACGAAAAAGAGCTTATTTTGTGCTTTATCTGCGCCAGCCGTGACCATTTTTGGCGTCACTGCAAAAGTAACTCCCCCAAATGCTTGAATTGTGAAGGCACTCACCGGACTCTGTCTAAGGTATGTCCAGTTAAAAAGCAGGAAATTCAAAGACAAACCCAAATAAAACGCGAATCCGAAGATAAAAAGGCCAACTCAACCTATGCAAAAGTAGCCAAAGCTGCCATTGCCGCGATTAACAACCAAAAGACATACCTCTACATATAAAACGAGAATTCCACCAAAATAATGTCCTGCATTTACTATGCGCATATTACGAACATTACTTGCCTAGGTACCTTTGCCACAGAAGTCAACCGCATGCTCGTAAAAAACGGAATGTAAGAGATGTGGTTTCTAGACAAATCACCTTCGGAGGAAGTTATGCAAATTAGCGTAGCCCTTCAGGTTCTAGATGTATGCCCGAAAGTTCCCACGCCCCAAAACAAAGCCAATACACGCAATCCACGTCTAAATAAACTAGCAGACACTCAAACAACAAAACAGGCACCAGCTACACCCAAGGAAAACACTACCAATACAAACGACACAAAAACACACACACGCAACACTGTAGCATTGCGTCTCAGGGGACTAGGTCTCCAAGTTTGAGAAAACCTTCAAAACCCGCCACTCAAGGTAAACCTCCTCTTCTTCGCAGGGTAGAGAGCACCATATCAAATACCATGTGAAAGGATTCAACTTAAAATTCTTTGCCCCCGAATCAGTTCACTGCCCAAAGGACCTGGATTTCCGCGAAGTAGCGGAAGGTCTCAAGACCAGAAGGTACAAGTAGGAATGCTCAGATGAGGTTCCTGAACGGCAGGTCAAAGAGGCTTTTGCTCAAAACATGGGAAAAAGTTGTACGGACTAATTGATTACGATTATGGACACGGAATATAGAAAAAAAGAAACAGCAGGGAGCGCACCCCTCTCAGTACACTACACGGGGCTAAAGTAGAACATGAATAAACGTCTACTTTAATCCCACACACTAAAGAACTAACATTACACAAAGAGGCAGACAGACTTACGATAATACAAATAGATGTCAATATGTGGGACGGAAAAGGTTCCATCTATGACAAATTATGCAACAGAGTGACCCTGATATAATACTTATTTCTGAATACGGACTGTCCGTGCAAAAACATTTACAAATTTTCAATAGAAAGATATAAGCAAAAATTACAGTCAGGAACGGTATGACGGCTGCGCAATAGACCTCAAAAAAAGGGCTAAAATACAGGACCATGGAAGACTTAGATAAATCTTACATTGCCATTGAAGTGGATACTACCCTAGGAGGAATGGTCTTGGCCACGGGGTACCAACCCCCAAGACGTGGCTATGTGCCCATGTATGCACAACCTCTTGCAGGTATTTATCAACCGGAAGAACGCTATCTTCACCGGAGATATAACACAAGATGCGCAGCGACAGGTTAAACTTCCTACAACAGCGCCACGAAACACGATATAGTCTTATCTAGTATCAGGATTCCTTACAATTACTACATTGAATTGGGCACCATCATTCCGAACGACCATCAGGCTATCAAAATTACAGTAGGAGTAAATCCCTTTCAAATTAAAATTCTAGAAGGCAAAAGCTACAAGCAAACGAACTGGGAAAATTATATAATTTACCTCTTAACTTACATCCCTGACCCCTTATATGATGCTAACCTAGAATAAATACATAGATGAGGAGCTAGATAAACTTACTGATTACCTAATCAAAGCCGATCAAAATAGCATTCCCCGTATCAATTATAAAACTCTACCAGCTTTCCCTTGGACCCCTTCCATGAAAGTCCTGGCCCAAGAATATAGGGAACTGTCCAATGTAGTAGCGCTGATAGGCTCCAAACACAATGCCTAGAGAAGACTAAGAAAAATTAAGGATGAACTCCAGACATTATTTACGAATCAGCAAATACTGCTATGGGACAGACTAATAGACAAACTCGACATAGAAATAGATCCACACACGTTCTGGCAGACGGTTAAACGTCTTAAAGTAAAGCCTCCACAAATAAAAATCACAATTAATCACAATGGCCAAACAATTACTGAGACAGAAGGGATTGAAAAAAACTTTAAAATTTTATGCTCTACAATCTTCAAAATTACCCCAGAAGAAAATGACAATTACGACCTCGAATTCGAAACTGATGTAATACAACAGTTAAACACACAAATACACAAAACCATTCCTCACCAATGTGTGTCGCAGGAACGATGGAGGGCTATTGCAGTAAAATAACTGCCCTAAAACTCTCAGTTACTCTAAAGTCCTTTTGTCAAAGAATGCAGGGTATTACGGGCCTGACCCGGAAGAATTTCATCCAAGCCGCTCTGAAAACAGAATACTTCCCCAACCAGTATAAATTGGCCAAAATGATTTTCGTCCATAAAGCGGGAAAGCCAGCGGACTGCCCTGCCAGCTTTCGACCGATATATCTCTTATAATTTGCTGGCAAAGTCTTTGAGGAATTATTGGCTAACAGAGTCAACTCTTTTCTCTATGAAGCCAACTTGCATAATGAGTAGCAACACAGCTTCAGAAAGAAAAGATGGACTGACACGGCACTAGCTGTCGTTACTGCAAAGCTTCCGAAGATCAAGGCAAAAAAGGCATGTCCCTTGGTTCTCCTCGATGCAAACACAGTTTTTGACAAGTTTTAGAAGAGAGGCCTACAATTTAAGAACATTTAGGTAGGCCACAACCCCATTCTTAAGAGGCTTTAGTGCGACTACATAATGGAGAAGAGAGCATACATACAAATCAGAGGACATAAAAGCCCCAAATTCGAACTCGAAGCAGGGGTAGCTCAAGGGGGCTGTCTCAGCCCCCTTTTATATGACATTTATACAGGTGACCTACCACAATCTCTCTCCGAGGGTACGATATACGTACAGTTCGCTGACGATATTTTGCATATTTAACATCAACTCTTTCGAGAGGAGATGGAAGATATCAACCAATGCTCCCAAATTCAAAATAATTCCCATGTTTCGCATGGAAGGGACGGTTGTGGGGCTCAAAATCCCCACCAGGGGCTACACGAGTCACATTGAGGAAACAATAACGAATAGGAAGAGAGTTTTGAAGGAATTCTATATGTCCCGTGACTTAAATCCCTCGAATAAACTCAAGGTATTCAATGCGTGCATTCTCTCGAGATCCTATATCCCCCATTGCCGCTGAGCGCGAGCGCCGAGAACCACATTGCGAGAATACAAAAGATCGAGAACAGGGTGGTGCTTATCATTACAAACACACGAAGAAGAGAATAAAACGACAGAGGGAGCTCCACGAATCGGTTGGAATATATCCGTTCCAGGTGGCGTTTTAGAAGAGGACTAAGAGAATCTAGCGAGACATTGGCACCCGCCTGTCCCGGGGTTTCTCTCGTACACAGCTAGACATGGAGGTCGCTTGAAGAATAAGATCATTTAAAGTTCTTAAGGCACAGACTGACGTTGACGTGACGCCAAAATAAACATGAAAAAATAGACAAATCACAACAAACGACTAGTGTAATGTTCAGGTTTCTTTAGTATAATTTAACATACCCTCCCTAAGATTAAACTATATTGAAAACATTTTGCGAAAAAAAATCAAATGCTAAAATTCACTTAGAAAACTTTAGCAAAAATCCAGAGAGGGGACAAGAAACCCCGCCCCAAATAAAGGCTTGAATACCAATAAGATCATAAGATCATATGTAAACTAATTCAATTAGCAGGTTAAATTTAATTAGTATTAACTATAAATTTTATAGTTTAGAAAAACCAACAAAAACAAAAACAACAAAAAACAAACAAAAAATACATCCAAAACGAAGGACTTAAACAAACAGGGACCTATTCATTCTGTCTCCCACACCACCTCTGTACTTTAAACTAACCAAATTTCACCACTTTACATTCTCACTATCACTCTCTTTCTCTATATAAATTTCGCCAACTTTTTAAGCCCAAGACCACTTTTTTCATTTCACTCAGTTGATTCTGACTCTCCATACTTCATCGGTAAAGAAGGAAATCATACCTAAAGACGCTCCGAATATGATCGAATAGATCGAGATCTCAGAAATTTAAGTTTGGTTTTTACCAAATGGATTTTTAAAACGAGATACGAACATAGGACAAATTATTTACAATCTACAAAAGGGAATAAAAAAGACAGTAGGAAGAATAGTAAGTTGCCAAGGGAAATTCATCAAGGCGAAATATACCATGATGTTCAACAAATTGGCATCCAAAAACGACTGCTACCCATCTACACTAATATATATATATATATATATATATATATATATATATATATATATATATATATATATATATATATATATATTAATATCTTCCAATTATAGGAGTACTTTCGATGCGATAAATATTAAATACTTTTTCCTGAGGGTATCATTTTACCGGCTTTTTGGGACATCTACTCAAAGCTAACTAAGTCTAGACAACGGAAGCATAAGTTTTGTAGATCTCTCTAGAACTCTACTAAGCTATACATACTTATGCTTCTTGCATTTTACTGGCCTTTTTGCTGAACCACTTTCTTTTAAATTATTTTATAATTTTACTAATTTGGGAATCAATATATATATATATATATATATATATATATATATATATATATATATATATATATATATATATATATATATATATATATATATATATACATATAGATAGATATTCTAAGTAAGGGAGGATGCATTGCTAGTGCAAAGAGATAAGAATTAATTGTTGAAGGCAATAATAGTGAATGGATATAATAACCTGCCATCACGTTAATAAATTAATAATTGATTACAGCATGTTTGAATGCAAATGAAAGCCATTTTGTATGAAGAAGACAGGAATTGTTTCGTTGCCTCATGCTTCATCCTTTATTCCTATGAAAACTAACAAAGTTTAACCTAAGACATTTATTTTATTTTTTAAAATGATAAAGAAAAAAGAATAATATAGCCATCGGACAAAGAATTAGCTTTTTGAAATACCTCCACGAGCCTAAATAACAACTGCAATTTGATGTGGCATGGATTAGTTACAGATTTGTATTTAGAGGACCGGAATTTTCCACCACCGATGCATCAAAGAACTATGCAATTCGGCCTAATTGCGTGGATGCTTTCACTCATTGGCACTCACTCGAGGTGGACCCATAGATTTTTGCTGTGGTTCAGGTTTGATGATTCTGATTTGTGAATGTTTCTGAAATTTCACTCTTTCACTTCGTCACACTCCAAGCCTTGCAGATGCGAGAGTTGTTGCTCTAGCAGAGAGGGCATGAGAAGTTTAAAATCAAGGGCGATCGGCAAAATAGGGTGGTCTAGCAGGTCGATGCCTCCTAGTGGTCTAAAATTAAAATTGTTTTTCGCCAAAACATCCTCAATTTAAATATTACATAGCTTCCTCCGGCTTGATCTAGCCCTGAACTCAATTTTCACTGAAGGCCTGAACTGATTCGTCTGATCAAAACGCGTTTACAGTCCTCCATGGTGCACTTTTTGTGTTCCTGCCACCTGAATTAACCTAACTTTGTAGACAGAAGTGAGCAAGGGCATTTGTAGTGCCACTCTGCTCCGTATGCCTGTCTAACTTCAATTCTCTCCCGAGTTTCTGTCAGTAATGGGTGCCAAAAGACTGGCGATGACGTATTGCATCAATTCCTGACTGAAAGCGAAATGTGATTACAGAATATGTCATCCTAAATTCATCGATATTGAATTTCATAGTATTCAAAACATCTTTTATTTTACTCTGTTATTCTGCAATTTTATTTTTCAAGCTCATTTACAAACTAGAAAATCACTATCATATCCCCGAGCCGTATCTAGGAGTACAAATAAGTAAAAAAGATATCATGTTGTTCTAAAGAAAATAGCACAACATGATATTTTCTAGTAAAGCTGAAAACCTATTCATATATATTGCCTACTTCTATCTGGAGCTAGCTTCCGGCTGCATAGCCTACCACTGTAGCATTCGCTGAGAATCTTTATGCAGAAAAGCAACTCGGTAGTTCCTTTCCTAAATTTGCTCAACACTAATACTATTAACCTCCACTACAGGAAGGTTGTCCCATGACTAAATATAAAGTCCTTTTTAAAGCTGTCCTATTTAGAATATGCCTGGTCGCCATTCAGCGGGCCCAGGTCACAGAGAGAAGTTCTTAACTTAATATATTTCACTCACCTAAAAGCTCTCGTGTCATTTTCCTTTGAATTTGGGCAGAAATGATACATAATTCGAACTTAACCATTTATGGCCGCTCTCTGACAAAGGCTCTTCCACAGACTCTGTTATATAATCCCCTCGTAACGGCTCGCAGAACCATTGAGTGGGAAAGTTCGCGAGACGGGACCTCTCTCGATCAAGAGTCTGATCATTCTAATTAACATAGCCGTTGAAATCACCTAAGAAAATTGCGGCCCATGGGATCTTATAGGAGGTCATTTAATTTAACATATATGCCCTACTCTACCCCCACTTGCAGGCGCAGAGGGCACGATATCAGCATCATTCTGTACACCCAAGAGTTAACATTGAGATTAACGTTCGGAACTTCATGCTTCTTTACAATTCCCCTTTGGACAGGGGTCAAGGACTCTCGCACATATGTCAAGACCATCTTCCTTCCAGACTTGCACGATCCTTCTGGAATATTGCTAAACCAGCAATGCTGAATTTGCCTGATAATCCTTCGTTTAAACGTGGATACAAGGCTTTATTTATAATAGCAAACCCTTCAGCCGCCATTACCGTTCGTAGTTCATAGAATTTAATTATAATGGAACAAGCTTTCAATATTACTAATTTTAGAGGGCTTAACCTAGATGGACAATCCTCAGTCCATGCACGTTTGGTGACGTTCCACCCTACGAAATTTCTTTCAGTCTTTGGCCTTTGCATAAGCCAGTACGTCTACTAGGAGCCGGGGTTGTGGCTGGGGTAGCCGATGCTAAGGCCTGTGGTGTTGAGCGCCCATTAGCTTGTGTCTGATATCTTTTTTGACTTATGGGCTTAGATTTGGACGAGGATTTAAAAAGTTGGTGAATTTAGGGAGAGAAAGAGAGAACTAGTGAGAGAGTAAAGTGGTGAAATTAGGTGAGTTGAAAGAATAGGGGTATCTCTGTTTGTTTAAATCCTTCATTTTGGGTGTACGTGGTGTTTGTTTTCGTTTCTTGTTGTTTTTGTTTTGTTTTTTTGTTTTTATAAACTGAAAAATTTATAGTTTATAATAATTAAATTAAACCTATTAATTTAATTAGTTTATATATGATCTTATGATCTTATTGGCATTCAAACCTTTCTTTGGGCGGTCTTTTTCTTCTCACTTTGGCTTTTTTTTTAGTTATTTTATGTAGTGCCATAGCCCTCCATTAATCGTTCCTGTGACGCAAAATGATGAGGATAGTTTTTGTGTATTTGTGTGTTTAACTGTTGTATTACGTCAGTTTCAAATTCGAGGTCGTAATTGTCATTTTCCTCCGGGGTAATTGTGAAGATTGAAGACCAGAAAATTCTGAAGTTTTCTTTAATCTCTTCCGTATCAATAATTGTTTGGCCAGTTGTGATTAATTGTGATTATTATTTTTGGAGGTTTTCCTGTATGACGTTTAACCGTCTTCCAGAAAGTGTGAGTCTTTTTCTATGTCAACTCTGTCTATTAGTTTGTCTCCTAGTAGTATTTTCTGGTCCGTAATTTGTGCCGGAGTTCATCCTTAATTTGTCTTAGTCTTCTGTAGGCATTGTGTTTCGAGCCTATCAGCGCTACTACATTGGACACTTCTATATATTCTTTGGCCAGGGCTCTCATAGGAATGGACCAAGGGAAGACTGGAAGAGTTTTATAATTGATACAAAGAATGCTAGTTTGATCGGCTTTGATTTGATAATCAGTAAGTTTATCTAGCTCCTCATCTATTTTTTCTAGGCTAGCATCATATAAGGTGTTGAGGATGTAATTTAAGAGGTAATTTCTATACTTTTCCCAGTTCGCTTGCTTGCAGCTTTTGCGTTCTGGGATTTACTCCTACTGTAATTTTCATAGCCTGGTGGTCGCTCGGAATGATGGGGCCCGGTTCAATGTAGTAATTGTAAGGAATCCTGTAACTAGATAAGATTATATCGGGTGTCGTGGCTACTGTCCCAGATATGTACGTCTGGAATTCGGGTCCGATCCTTGTCATGTATTGTCTGTCGAGTAGTAGTTCAATGTTTCTCCCTGCATTATTGTAGGAGGTATAACCTGCTGCTGCGCATCTTGCGTTTAAATCTCCGGCAAAGATAGCGTTCTTCTGGTGGCTAAATACCCGCAAGAGGTTGTGCATGGGCACATAGCCACGTCTTATGGATTGGTACTCTTTGGCCATTACCAGTCTCCTTAACGCAGTACCTACTTCAAAGTCTGTCGCTTAGTTCTCTTCTTCTATATCCATATTAGGACTCTTTTGATTATTCCAAGAGTC
This sequence comes from Ceratothoa steindachneri, assembly GCA_963969495.1. Classification (NCBI taxonomy): domain Eukaryota; kingdom Metazoa; phylum Arthropoda; class Malacostraca; order Isopoda; family Cymothoidae; genus Ceratothoa; species Ceratothoa steindachneri. The sequence continues at coordinate 202,371,590 of OZ018320.1, read as the reverse complement.
AAAATTACTTGTTCTCTTTGGGTGGAAGATCGTCGGGGAATTTGCTTTGAGCAAACTTGTATTCATCTCTCTTCTTATGTTGGTGTTCTCTGCCATTTGGAACGTTTCCTTTATCCAGCTGGTAAAAGTAGACTCATATCACTGCTTATTGGAAACTTGTACCTATGGAAACCTGAGGTCAGAGAAAGCGAAACGAACAGACTTGTCTCATTTTTCTGCACATGGATTCAGCTACGGATACAATCTTGATCCAAAGAATCAGCCTAACTCAACCTAAGTAAATGTGGCTTGTTTCCAAATTATTTCATGCCCGATCTATGCAAAGACAGGAAACTCAAATAGCATGTTGTTGTGTTTGCTATTTATGCATGTGTTTAGATCCAAGGCTGAGGCATGTGAGGGAACGATGGCATCGAAGTTTTTTGATTACCGATTCCAATTTCAATTTATACCCCATCATCTTTTTGAACTGTACCTAATCGAATTTAACACTTTTTTATCATAGCGTGCGTTGCAGGATACTGTTTTGACGGCCCAGCTCTTTAGGCCTGCAACCAGCCACGTTTTCCAATCTCTCTCTCAAAATATAAGTGTGTTCATTTCTTTTTTATTATTATTAATATTATTACTAATTCAATACTTTTGTTGCACCAATGGTAGAAAACGTAGAAAACTCTTTTTCAGCCATTTCACTATGTAAGAAATTTCGCTTTACTTTGAAGATGATTTTCAATCAATTGAATAAACCTTCCTTTGCTATACTTGTTGTTGGAGACATGATAATAAAAAGACTTTGTTGAAGCAAGAATGTAATCATTATAACGGGTTTTTTGTGGGTTACTAAAATATTAAAATCATAAAAACAATTTATTTTGTGGTTTACTGGAAATCTTGTGGCAACAAGATATACCATTTTTTCACTTGAAGCCATAAGCAATGGTTTTCTAGTATGTAGACCAGCATGTTTCGTGTGTTGAATGTTACATAGACAAAAATATTACAGTAGGCATGCATAAGTTTATACTGCATTAGAATGTCTGAAAGGTGCAACAAAGTTATTTCACTGGTGACCTAATTTAGATCTATTGGTTCATCTTAAATCAGCAAATTACGGTTTAAAGCATTTTGTTTTGAAAAGATCGTCTCTTTTAAATTATTCATTATCTACTAATTTCTTTTACATATTGAATTCTCTCAAGTTAATTACATGCATAAAAGTTTAATTTTATGATAAAAATAAATGTGAGGAATTCTGCCCAAGGGACTGCCCCGAAATTCTTTTAAGGTTACCATTCGTTGTACAATATCATCATTTAGTGAGACCCAGTGTCCTCAGGCATCGAGGCATATAAGATTGTGTAGGTCTGAAGAACCTTAACTACTTTTATCAAATAAATAGATAGTTCAGTCAAGGTGGAGGAGGAGGATTCTACAAGTAATGCGTCCCTTGTTGAGAAGAAGACAGGTTGCAAAGTCTTGAACATTTTGAAAAGTTCAAATAGCAGACGCAAAAGATCCAGTGAGAAAAGAGTTCCATTACTCAAGTCGTCAAGTAACGAAAGCGTGAGGGAATATCTCAAAACTGTTTTGTTCAATGTGTGAAAGAGGGCGGTTAAAATCAAAATGAGGTATAGTAAGAGGAGTTGCAGCAATTAACAACTTTGGCTTTGGGGAGAATTGATATTTTAAAGGTGACGATCATATTTAAAGAAAGAAAGTTATTTTTAGAGCAAACGACATTCAAACAGGTGCCCACCACCATCGCAATCAGCCTTTCAAGGACCTATGAAAGGAGGGAGAATTGAAAAATCAGGCTGGAGCTTGTTAAGGTGTGGGGAGGGGGTCGAGGTTAAGATTAGAGTTCTTAATGGTTTGAAAAATAGCTGCGTGTTTGAAATCAGATGTGGCACCAAATAGGATAACAGGGAATATGTTTGCTTCATGTTAGAATGCACATTATTTATGTATGAAGTTTGTGTGTCTGTTCAAAGGGAAATTAAGAGCTCGAGAAAATGTGTAGAAGGAATAGTGGGAGATTTTAATAATTAGTGGCATTGTTGTGCCAGCATAGACACCGGGGTAACTAAATCGATGTGTGACTGTATAGAAAGAATCATCCAAAGAAACACTTGCGACTATGCAAAGCGGAAACTAAATTTAAAACTCTTCACTTCTTTAGAAACAGTCTCTGAATCAGTAGGGTTGGATTATCTCCTACCTTCTTCGCATAATTATTTTTGCCCCAAAATATGGGCACGAGAGGGAAAGGATTTTACTTTACGCAATTCATTTCTTGGTTTTTAATGGTCGCGATGAGGTATTTTAGATATTAATTGAAACGATTTAAAGAATTAATTAAGATATTTAATCGCATAGAGGATAGTTAACACATTTCAAATTTGACTCAATTAGAAATTAACTTTAATAAGACTAAAGAATATTTTGAAATGGTAAGAGGCAGGTGATATTTATATAAAAATCATTGCAGTTGAACCTGAAGATCCATGTCATGGCATCAAACAGTTGAGTGGAAGGGTGGATGAGGATTTTTACCTCAGTACTATTCTAAGTGATTGTAGTTGATTACCATACCTTTGCTTATGTGCTCCGAAGCAGTCTGGTACTAGGACGGATATGCACCGGCTAGGGAATAACCATAATTATCTCTATAATTTTGGAATCTCTTTCACCTTACATTTTTTACTAAAAATGCTTTTTAATTTTCTAGAATGGAAGTTTTCTTTCAATGAATTTACAGAAGTTCTATGGTAAATCTCTTTATATCTGGACAATCTTTGCAAATCTCATATTTATGATAAATCTAATTACGTTCATTGTTGTAGGTCAGGTTAGATTTCTTGACCTTCGCTTACTTCCTTGAACTCGGAAGGAAACGTAGCAAGCCCGGAAGAAACTCTGAGATCAGCCTTGCCCTGAGTAATGCACTTTAAACGTGGGTCGCACTAAATCGAGTAAGAGTGACTAGTTTTCCTTGGCCAAATTGAATTAACTAAATAAGAGGTCCTGGATATCAAACTGGATGAAACAAAATAATCCTTACTACTGTACAAACAAAAATAAAATAATGGATACAACATAGAAATACAAAATGAACTAAATCGGCAAAAGGTTTACACACGTCAGTTTTAGGCAGGAGCATCGAGCTCGATTGCTTTTCAACGGCACGGTTGGGTTTGCACTTGGCCGATAAGTATCGGACTGCTTAAAGTTATGAACGAAAATATAACCTGTCTTCTAACAACCACTGCTATCCACTAAAGGAGGGATCAAGGGAGTATTTCGCCTTGTCGATTCTGAGTCGAATGTACCAGTGTGGGAGTCTCCCCGTTCTTATTTAATTTTCTTGTCTTCGGGCTCGTGGGGTAATCGAGGCCTATAGAAAGAATTGTTCTGTGTTACGTCCTCTTTGGCAAAATACTAATCTTTTCCAGGCCACCGCTTAACTATTCATACTGGTTTTCCGGAAGTGAATGCTACCAAGGCGCCGGAAGTGGATTTTACTTTATCTATATCTATTGTTGTTACAATTAGACTCGCTATGTGGCTTTGTCAAACGAAAGTTAGCTCAAAGGAATCCGATCGCGGGTTCTTTCTGTTCTACCCATGTCTCTCTCTCTCATCTTTGACATTCAATTCATACATACTTTATCTCTCAAAATTTCTTTGAATTTTTTATAATTTTATTCAACACAATTCCTCAAACGCTTAAGAGCTTTACTTAGGAGCTTGCAACTATCAAACTCCATAGCCATTTACCATCGTTAAATGGTTAATAAAAAACTTGGCAGAATTTTAAGAGATTGTACCTATTTTACCATGATGGAAAAGAAACAACTCCTATTCCAGTTGGGAGGTTCTATGAAAACTCATTGACGATATCTAGCGCTGAAAGTAGTCTCCAATTTTAATACTTGAGCCATCATACATTTTCACTTCCCCCATATTTACCTCTTTCTTTGCCAACGATCTCCTAAATCTCTCTATATAAATAGGCTTATTGAGTGCCTGTATCGATTTACTACCATATTTATCTATTTATTGCCACACTCAAGCAACCGATGAATATGCTGAATGAGGATCGATATTAGGCACTCATCAGATTTGGCACTGGTGCAGAAATTCACAGTGCCAGCGAAGAAAACTTGAAAGGAAAAAAGGTGTCAGGCACTTCACTTGATTTGCAGAAGTATTACCATTAAATAAGGCAATTCTCCTCAAGCGAAGAAATAGTATTATTAGAGAAAACTAGAAAAAGAGCATCTTTTGTTGACCTCTGCGTTTTGATAGTGGCTTTATATCCTAGAAGGAGGAGTCTCTTAGCCTTAGTTAGGTTAGGTTGGATAGTACTACATTAGTTTAAAATAATCTTTACTATTTTAAACTACCAAACTTATCCGACTTGGATAAAAGACAATTCGAACTCCTCCCGATGCGGGTTGGGGGGACTGGCATTAATCCGAAATATAATTATTAAAATTAATAATTGAAACATACCTCTTTAAATGCCTCTGATCCAGACCATCGAATGACAGTATTTGAAATTCCATTCGTTCATTCTTTCAAACTAGAGCAGAAACGCCAGACATCCTCCTAAACTAAATTTCTGTCAAAGTATAAACAATTAATATATATTTATTAATTTGATATAATTTATTAATTTATTTTAAGAAAAACGTTATTTGTGGTCAGATATATGTTAGAAATGGCATCAGTTTTGTTGTGTTATTTCATTAGGAATAAGGGCATGTGTTATGCGTGATAGTGGTTGCCTATCTTTGTAAACACGAACGTACTACATTACTTTCTCACTATATTTCCTTTAAAAGGGTCAATATAAGTACCCGTAGATAAAAGACAGGTACTTAAGAATCGCGAGTTTTCCGTCCATGAAGCGATCGCATACATTTCGTTCTACAGTACAACGGCGACTGACTCTCAAGAAACGCCAAAGGCACGTCTAACGATTTCTTCTTCCACTTTTAACTATCTGAGGAGAGAATTCAATGTCTTCTTTCCTAATAAAACAGCATTTTACCACTTTGCGAGCAACATTATGTTTGGTTTTAAAAAGAAAATGCCTGAACCGATCCGTCCATGGGTTGGTTCAATTTCAGATCATGGGCCATTATAAGCTTTCTGTTCCCTCACAATTTTGTGGTTATTATACGGGCTGCCAACTCACCTCCTTCTTATATGAGACTTCAGAATATTTGAAAGTTTAGTCTCTCTTTCTATTTCAACTTGTTTGATTCTTTACTTAGACACATGGATATTGACTTTGCCGAAGAGCTACCTCTTTGTCAACTCATATCCTAAACAATGATTACTCCTTTACAGATATCCCTGACCACTTCCCTGTCAAAATTATTTTCTATCTTCCTTTTCCACCCCTCCCTTACACACACTGTGCCACCATAACGTATCATCATCGGTTCTCTTACATTAACCAAGAACAGATGAGAAAAGGATATTTCCTCTCTCTTTCCCATGGTAGACAACAGAACTCTCCTGACCTCAACGTGGCCGTCCGCTCCTTTTTGGGAGATTCGCTTCTCCTGATATAAGGGGCAAACTAAACAAAATATATTAACAAAGTTTTAAATTCAAATAATGATGATATAATCATAAAAGTCACACTTACCATGGAATGACGAATGTCAAACTGAGCACACTAAGAGGATACTACAATAGCTCCTTTACTTCAAAATACCACAAAGGAAAGAGAATGAGAGGTTAATTATTATTTAAACCTTGTTGTTTCGATGACCTGATATGTTTGAGGGAAAACTAAAAGGCTTATTTTGACATTCAAATATGATTCCAAAATTTCGAGTTGACCGAGCTGCTTATTCATCCGGGGAATCCGTCAATGCCTCTTTAGTTTATTCCCTGGATGACAGACGATCGGTGTTTTTATGTATAAATTATTATTGATTTACAACATAGAGACATTATACAAAGTTTTAAAAGAGGCCACTGAGGCCTAAATTAGAGAGAAGTGTTTTAGTTAGCGAAATATTGGGGAAGCACGCGTCCTCCTAAATCCGCCACTTCTTCCGCAATGAAGGTATTGCAGGGAAATTTTAAGTTACTCAGTACTTAGCAATTTGAACAGAATGACGATAAACTCCTTTTCTATTCATTTTCATCATCATTACCTCAACAAGTTATCAATCAATTCACACGAATGTTGTGTAGTGCCTCTTTTCTCCCCTGCCTTAGCTGATATCCAAGTTCTACCATTATATTGATAATCACAAAGCTTTTTCAGCGTTTTTGGGACTCTGTATATATGAATGTACACGAGTGTATACGCACACAGGCTGATGATCAATACTTCTAACAGCACTCGTTAATTAGCTTACACGACATTAAGTAGCTTGCCTTAATTGAGATTTCAGGCTTCGTTTAATTGACAACGTTTGAATTTTCTCGATACAAACTCGTTATTATCACTGCTCATTTGGAGCGCGTCAGCGAGTTTCTCTCAGGGGAATTTCGCGGTCCCGAATTCTTTGAGAAAGGAAAGTGAGAAAAGGCAACGGAGATGAGCAACTGGCGTGTTATTTATAGTCGTCTAAATTGCATTTGTTGATTGCGTGTTAAACTAAAAGATGCTAATTAGGTTTCATGATTGGGTTTAATCAGTCGTTGCTGTGTCTAACCATGAGAATAAGAAGAATATGAGATAAAGAGAGGCAAAAGCCCACAAGTGAATAAGACAAAAGAGGGGAAGTTCCCTAAACTCTTAATTAATTAAATAAAAGAGGCCAAATGCCCACAACCCTAAAATATATAAAAGAGGCGTAATGCCAAAGCAAGAAAAATAAAAAAGAGGCAAAGTGCCTAATTAAAAAAAAAAACAGGCGTAGTCCCCAAGAAAAACAAAATTAAAACAATTAATAATAAAAAGTAAACGGCCAACGAGTTAGCGGCAAAATAATTGAAAGGCTTGAATGCCAACGACGGAGGATAGAGTATATATATTATACATAAAATAAAATGAAACAAGAAAAGAAATGATCCTCACACGATCAGCCACTAGTCGTCTACACTGGTGTACCTGAAGGCAAAGTAATATGTGAAAATAAAATAAAAATTAATAGAAGTTAACATGTGATGGATGCCATCTTCACTAGTTTCTAACTTTTTTCATCAAGATTAAGAAGATCAAGGTGGATGGAAATGAAGGAGGGAGAAAAACAGTGCACCCTCCCTACCCCTCTCTTAGCTGGTAGAGTGTTAGGGAACCTGATCGCTCGCCTTTCCATTTGACTTTCTTCCACACGTGTGGCTTTCTGAATATCAGTGCCGGGCTCAATGGGGACTGATGATAATACCCCTTCTTGAGGGAACCTATGGAATGGCATTGATTCTCACAACGATGTCAGTGTGAGGGGTTTCTCGGAGCGCTGCAAGATCTCATGGATCTGAACATGTGTGGAAGGGGTATAAATTTCCCCCTATCATTCATTCGTAATCAGGTGTAAAAAGGAAAAAATCAGGGAAAAGATTATACATAAATGGAATACTATATAAAACTTCATTAAAGCAGGTTGCTATGGAAAAAAGAGCACAAATAAAGCCTTCAAGAACAAATTGGAGCAAATCTTAGGTACTCAAATTTGAGCCAAGGACAAGTACACAAATTAGAGGAGAGGACAGGTACTCAAATTTGAGCGAAAGACAGCTACTCAAATTTAAGCGAGGGACAAGTACTCAAATTAGATCAAAGGGCAAGTACTCAAATTGGAGCAAAAGACAGGTAATTAAACTAGAGTAATGAGATATTACACGCCTGGCTCACAATAAATTAAGATATCGAAATAATGGAGAAGAGCTATGAGAAAATATTGATCAATAACTACTGAAAAAGAAATTCAGTGTCAATTAATAAATAAAATGCAGCGTCGATAAATAATGAAAAATTAAACGTTAATATATTTGGAAAATGAAGTGTCAATGAATTACAGACTATTCGGTGGACATACAATTCAGTGTAAGACACCACGGCATGAACAGTCCACGTAAGACAATTGGCACATAATAGGATGCACGTAGACAGTTCCACGTAAAATTGTTCTGCGCAAGGACCATTCTGACCACAGAATAGTCCACCAAAGACCATTTTAGATATATGAAGGAGTATCATGAGTGATTTTAAGTCACCCCAAAATTTTTAAATTTCACCATCTCTTATAGCCACCCTCAAATATGGTATACACACAAAACCAGCTTATGAAAGTTATCTTCAGGTTAAACAAGTTCTGCTGACCACAAAGTCGCGTGTCCTCACTTATTCTGATTTATGACCTTAGGACCTTCAAAACTTTCAATAATTCCCGAAGTAACATTGGGAGGACCTTGGCCATCCTATAAGTCAAAAGAGAATATAAAAAACCTTAAGGGGTTCAAATTTCGTTAGAATCGGCTTAATAGTTATGATATTATTGTCAAAACAAAATAATTCACGGGTAACTATGAAAGGACTTTGGAAATTATATCATTTGAAAGTGAATGTAAAACAACATGAGATTTCAAATTCGTTAGAATCAGTCGAATAGTTATGATGTTATTGCCCCCCAAAAATCCCTGCTTGTATTTTAATGGAATTTCAGATATGATTGGTATTTTTAATATCAATTCATAAATTCATTCCTTTTCATTATGACCATTAGCTATTTGTTCTCCATTTTCTTTAGGAGAGAAAATTATTTCACTTGATGGCATTGAAACATTAGCTTACTTATAGTATGCAACCAGGGCAGCCAAATTCATGGTAAAATACAATTTTACACTAGCGCTTAACGATATCAACAAGTTGTCTAGTTTTGTAATGAAAGTGTCTTAGGCCTGTGGCTCTCCATTCCCAAGGGATATGATTTTGGCCTGCTTCCAGTTCTTTTAGACTCTTGAATTTACAACGAGGGACTAGAAAAGAACCTTTCCCTCGTTCCCACTTTTCAAGGACTTTAGGGTAAATATCCTTTGCAAGATTGGAATTGAGATCGCAACAACTCTGCCATTTTCAATTTAGGTGTCAAAATGAGTGAATACACCAGTCTTGTCCTAATTTTAAAAGCAATTGTAAGTCAAATTCCACAGGTAGGATGGTAGTACTGGAGCCCACGTAATCTTCAGCATGCTGATGAATATGTTTCAGACGGTGAAATAAGAAAAAATGTGAAATAGATATAGTTATTAATATAATAATTGTCATTTAATTCCCTAAGATGTAAAAAATAGGTCGAAACTTTTAAGTAACTAACCAAGTAGAAATAAAATTATATTCAAATAAATAAAATATTAGAATGCATAGGTAGGGTCGCAAATTTTGGTTCTTTACTTATTATCTGTGACTTCAATCTTCCTAGCCACAATGAGACTTTTCGTTCGTCCATTGATATTATCAAACTCTTCTCTCTTACGCAACATGTGTCATCCTCAGTACACATACATGGTAATGCCCTGGACTTAGTCATCTCAAACCCCCATATCTCTAATCTAACAGTTACTGACTTTTCTAATACGATTTCCGACCACTTTTTGGTCAATTTTATATCCTATATTCTCTACCACCTACCTCCTCGCTCGTCCCGAGATCCTACTCCTTTCCAGTAACAATCGTAAATTTAAACTACTTCTCTCAATAACGACGTTGTTTCTGCCCTACCTCTAATTGATACTACTGCTTTAGCTGACCAAACCTTGAACTCTCGACACGAATCATTACTTGCTTGCCTTGACGCGCACACCACCCTAATCCCTCCTTCTTCAAACCGCCATCACCGTGCCTCATGGATCACCATGTAACTTATTTGTTCAAGGAGGTCCTTACGTGCTCATGAACATGCCTTCGGAAAAGCACGCTCCCGTGAGCAGGACACGACCTCCCTCTCACTTGCCTATCGCCTTGCTACTTCGAGTAATTCTTCTAAATAAAAATCAGCGCACGAGGCTCTTTCACACAAACCTTTGTCTGAGAGCAAGAACGACCCACGTACTATATTTAGTATCCTCTCTCCTCTTTCCTTGCCTAGCCCCATTTCACCCACTTCTCCTCCCGTCAACACTTTACACTTTCTAGGTTTTTCTCTGATAAAGTTATTAACCTTCGTGCCGTAGTACCTCAGTCATCTGAACAAGCCTATGCTGTTCTCCCTGACCATACTCCATTGACGCTTAACGTCATCACCCGGGCGTCCTCTGAGGAAGTAACTGGCCTGATCTCGCTCTCTAAAAAATCTGGATCCCCAAATAAAGTTTTTCTACACAAATTCCTCCACCAAATTCTCCCATGCTCTCCTCCCACAAATTCTTGATCTCATTAACACTTCACTTGCCAAAGGGGTTGTTTCTTCTTCATTCAAATATCCTACAATTAACCCATCTGAATCACCTAGCTATCGCCCTATCTCACATATTCTATTCCTCCCTAAGGTCCTCGAGAGAGCGGTTATCTCTCGCCTTAATGACAATATTGATGAAATGTACCAGTCGGGGTTAAAAACGAAGCACTCTACCGAAACCACTCTTCTTAAGGTTTCAGACGATTTGGGTAGAGCAGCCGATAGGGGTTGTACGTCAATTCTAGTCCTCTTAGACCTCTCCTCTGCTTTCGAAAACTATTGACCACACTGTTCTCCTTGATCGTATTCACATTTTTCTTGGTCTCTTGGGCACTGCACTTAATTGGGCCCGCTCATACCTCTCCTCCCACACTTAGTCGGTCGCGCTTGATAACCTCTCCTCCCAGCTCGTCCTTATTCATTTTTGGGGGCCTCAGGGCTCAGTCATTGGTCCCTTTTACTTTCGTATCAACTAACTACCTATTGGCTCCCTTCTTCGCGATTGAGGCCTGTCCTTCCACCTCTATGCTGATGAAAATCAGTATACCTTTCCTCATCCACTGTGTCCTCATCTAAACCAATTACCAAGCTCCTTTCAGCCTACACCTCCATAAACGAATGGCTGTCCGGCAACTTTCTCCAACTTAGCCACAATAAAACTGAAGTTCTCCTTGTTGGTACCACTATGATGGTAAAGAAATCTAAAGCTTCCTTCCCCTAACTTGACATTGGGGAAACAAATGTAGCCTTCTCTGATACCGTCAGTATCTCGATATTATTTTTGACGAGCAACTCTCGTTTAAATTTCACATCCATCGCATCTGTAAGTCTTACCTCGGTTTCCTCCGCAACTTCTGATGTGTTCGATCCCATTTTGATCGACGAAGCTTTGAGACTGCTATTCATGCTTTCGTCCCTCACGTTTAAGCTACTGCAATTCGCCCTTAGCGAATCTCCCTTCTTCGTCACTTCGCCCCCTACAACTAGTTCAAATCTATGCTGCTCATCTCCTCCTTCACCGCCCCCGGTTCTCTCCTTCGATGCCTGTTACAGAAGCTACACTGATCACCTATTCGCTTCCGTACCCACTATAAAATTCTTCTCATCACCTACAAGGCCCTAAAGCTCGAGGCTCCACCTTATCTCTAGTCTGCCCTCTCCTGTCGTCAAACTCCTCGAGCACTCCGCTCTAACCTAGCTCCCCTACTTTACAATCCTCTTTCTGTCTTCTGCTCGATGTGTGGCTGTTCCTTCTCAGTTTGTGCTCCTAGAATCAGGAATGCTCTTTCTGCCGAAGTTCGATCCTCTCGCTTCCTTTGCTATTTTAAACGTCTCCTGAAGACTCATCTCTTCAGGATTGGCTTCTCTTCCCTATAAACTTTCTCTACACTCGCTACACAACCTGCGCTCTGGGAGAGGTAACAGCCCTGAAGGGCGCATTATAAATACCTATTATTATTATCTAATTAGAACGTTTAAAAGATTAACAAAGCCTAAGAGCCCAGTATTTTATAGGATAGCATAATATACCATAGCAGCTTAGAGAATAATATAGTATAGAATATTATTGCATATCATAGTATCGCATAGCACCGCATTGCCTAATATAGCACTATATAGTATAACATAGCATAGTGTAGCATAGCACAGAAGAGTATAAGATAACATCGTTTTGTCTAGCATAACATAACATCGTATAGCCACATACGAGGGGTACTCAATAAGTTTTGCGAATCGGTAGGGCAAAACAGAGGAAGGGGGGTGGCTGTTTGTAGGAGGGTTAGGACAAGTTATATCAAGTCAGGACCTGCAGACGCACCCTCCTGCCTCATCTATTTTAGAAGCAGTAGCTGATCGCAGATCGTCAGTCACAAATTTTTCAAAAATGAAGAAGGTTGAGCACCCCGCAGTCATCAGATTTTTGACCAAGGAAGGCAAGAATGCAAAAGAGATCCATGAACGCATGGTTGCAGTATACACCAACACCGCCCCTTCCAATGCAACCGTTGCTCGCTGGAATAGGAAGTTCCGCCATGGTCGTGAGTCCCTTGAAGATGAACCCCGTCTAGGACGCCCGTCAGACGTGACCAACGAGGACAATGTGGCCCGTGTGGAGAGGAGGATCCTCGAAAATAGACAGGTGAAGGTCGAAGAAATCGAGCGAGAACTTGGAATATCACATGGAAGTGATATCAACATCATCCACAACAATTTGCCCATGACCAAGGTCTCTGCCCGTTGGTTGCCTAGAAACCTCACGCCTTATGATCGACTTCAACGTCGTCAAAGTCCACAAGGCCAGAGTTGCACAAGCTGCTCTGCCAGAGTGCGGATTCGAAGAGCTCAACCATCCCTCCCTATAGTCCAGATCTAGCCCCTAGCGACTACTTTTTATTCCGCCAGTTCAAGGCTGCACTGCTTGGACGCCGGTTTGGGGACGATAAGGATGTCCAGCTCGCCGTCCAGGAGTAGATTGAAAAGCAGTGGAGAGATTTCTGGTTGTCGGGAATTCGAAGCCTCAGGGACAAGTGGTGCAAGTGCATTGAAGTTAAGGGTAGTTATATTAAAAAATAATAAAAATATTTCCTCATAACTCGTTTCCTTATATCCAAATTGCCAAACTTATTGACCGCTCCTCGTACTTTAGCATAGCATAGAAGAGAATAACCCAGCCTACTATAGCGTAGTAATGTCTAGCAACGCATAACCTAGTATAGCCTAGAATAGCCTCGACTAAATCTACTTAGTATAGCATAGCATACTATATATAACCTATCGTGTTTTAGCCTACTATATCCAAGCCTAGCAAAACATAGGTTAGCCTAGCTGTATCCGGCCTAACCTAGCCTAGCTTATTATATTCTAGCTAGCCTATTGTAAGCTAGCATGGTATAGCCTACTTTATCTTACCCTAGCTCAGTATAGCATAGCCTATCGTATCCTACTATAGCCAAGCCTAGCTTAGTAGCCCCTAGTCTATCCTAGCATATTATAGTATAGCCTAGCTTACCTTAGCAGTGTATGTCGTTGACTAGCGTAGCATTGCCTAGTTTAGCATAGTCTAACCAGGTATAGGTCTAGTATATCATGCTAGAACCTAGTATAACTAAGCTAGAATATGCAACTATAGCCTAGCCATTATATCCTTTCATACGATAGCCTAGCCTAGCATACTATAGGCTATCATGGTATAGCCTATCTAAGCATAACCACACCTAAGATAATATATCCAAGCTTATCATATTAAAGACTAGACTATTATATCCTAAACTAGTATAGCATACCGTACCCCAGACCAAGATTTTCTTGCATAGCTTAACCTATTCTAGACTTGGTTAGCTAGCGTATCGTAGCCTAACATAGTATTCCCAAGCATAGCCTATCATAGCCTAGCATAGCAGAGCATAGCCTATCATAGCCTAGCATATTAGAGCATAGCCCTTCCTAGCCTACTCTAGCATTGCATAATTTAGCCCTGTCTTAGTATAGCTTAGCATAGCTTATCCAAGCATAGTATAACCAAGCCTAGCATTAACTATCCTAGACAATTATAGCATATACTATCCTATTATACTCTAGTCAAGCATAGCTTAGTAATGACTAGCCTAACGTACTATATGCTATCATAGCATAGCATTATATAGCCTAAATTAGCATAGTATATCTTACCCTTGTACTTTATATCTTGGCATAGCTTAGCATAGTATACCCTTTCCTATAATGACCTATAATCGACTGTTGTAAGCTTGCCTAAAAGGGTATAGCTTATTATAGCCAAGTCTAGTCAAACAAATTATCATGCAAATAGTTATAGCCAAAACAAAATAACTCCCGGGCTAACTTTAGATAGACTGTGGCAATTATTCATTCAGAAGAGAATGTAGAACAACATAAGTGTTTCAAATTTCGCTAGAATAGCCCGAATAGTTATGATGTTATTACAAGAACAATAAAAACAAAATGGGGAAGACCGACCCACATAGTGAGATGTAGAGTCACTCGCGACTACAATCGTACGTGACTAAAAAAGAAAGAGCAAAGATATGATTAACATAAAGATAATATAGTCTTAGACAAAATTTACCGATCATTATAAAAAGTAAACACACTGAGGTGCCTTCAGCTAGGCGTTCCTCCTTTAGGTACACAAACAAACAACTAAATAAATTCATTACTCCACAATCGCTAAGCAGGAATTCACCCAAATCTTTATAAAAGCAGTCCAAAGAGCGATCAAGCGATTAGCGATTAACAGAAACTATAAGAGAAGACAACAAAATTTTACAGTAGATTTATATCTGGAGACTGAGGTGGCCAGTCAACAGCCTGATATTGATATCCCTGAACCACTGTATCAAGGACGCACACTTGTGACATGTGGCATTGTCTTGTTGCAAAATCAAATTCCTGGCATTTCTGGAGAGATGTTTAGGTGAGGGCAGCATGTATTCAGGCCAGTATGGTACTTTTCTGAATTCACTAAATTCACGGTGAGATGATCCCGCCCCCCTTCCCTGAACTTGACCTGCAGCCAAATACCACATTACCAAGTGGCCATCATGTTTTACTGTTGGTACTATGCACTCTCGATTTCACTGCTCCCCTGGCCTACTGGTGATTCTAATGTCGGCTGGGATCGAGAACCCCTGGAACGTGGGCTCGTCAGACCACAAAACACGTCCAAACTGGAGCACGGCCCAGTTAGGGTGAGCGCGTGCCCTGTGCGTATTGAGCCAGTGCCGTCTAGAACGAGGTCAGTCTTAGAGGTTCCAATTTCATCAAATCATCTTCAACACCTCTGTGATGGCACAACCTGTTGGCGATTTGTAGATAGTCGAAACCATCCTCTTGCAACGTGCTATGGTATATAGAGAAGAAATGATAGCGGATCTCTGAGTCTATAAATATTTCTAAAATAATATTCCAGAAGGTTATAGAAGTTTCCAAGGGTGGATTCTGCCAAGTTAGAGAACAATCATAAAACTTCATCAAATTCTTCTACATTCTAGAAATTTCTCATTAAATCTAAAATGTTTTGGAAGGTTTCCTTAAGCCATCCGAGAAGGGTAGCATTTTTTGTTGGTTATTGCTAGTTAGACCACAGATTTATTGCCTCGTGTTTTTGTTACATTGGCCTTTAAGTGAGTAGTGAACCGTATGCTTTATAATTTTATAATATTTTACAATATAATTTTCCTTCATCTCCTTTTCTTTTTTCGAATAAGGGAAGTGTAAAATTCATTGCTAAACTGAAAAATGATGAAACACCAAAGGAACCACGACGAAATTAATAGCGTTTTATGGTTAATTCTTCCTTTGGACAATATTATAAACAATGAACTAGAAATGATAACCAAATGTGTACAAGGATGATAGAATCTTTCTTCTCTTTCACTTTCACAGGTGCCATCCATTTTGATGTCTTCCGCGATAGGGGAGAAATTTTGTCCCGAAATGTCGTCTTATCTTAATGGAAGAAACATTTTGTAAAATTATTTGAAATTCTAACATCACCACACTTTCTTTTCAGCTGCGCATTTGTATTGTTGTATTTAGGCTCAAATGACGTCAACCTTAGAGATATTTATATAAATGAGGGCAGTCGTTGTTCCCCTCTCGTAAATTTCCCGTGACCAAAATTAGAATTGCGCTCCGAATATTCTTCAATCCTAAATGACATGAGGGAAGCAAAAATATCGAGCAAATTCAACGGAGAAAACGGCCTTAGAACCATCAAAATAGATTGTATGTCAAATTTCTTAATTTCCAAGATGTCAGATAGCTGTATTTACTCTAAACCGCCAGAATTTATTAGTCCTTTAATCTTTTATCTTTTAAAAAAAGAAAATAGTTTTAGCCTCATTTTGATATCCCCCTAAATAGGGTTGAAACGTTTACCAGGCTAAATTTGCTTCTTGGTATCAAAGTTTCTTATCAATTATCCGGAAGGATGGACAACAAAGGACCTTAAAAGGATTTTCATGAGTAAATAGAAGCGAAGTAAATGTTAATATTATGTAGTTGGCGAATTTTACGATCCATACATGAAGAAAGCTTATCAAGCAATGCTTTGGAGATTATGAAAGGATTATACATGATTTAAGTGATGAGTGTAAAGTTGGGGTGAAATTAAGTGAATTTTCGGTAAAGAGTCGAACTGAAAGAAGGGAGTTTATTTATTTCGCTGTGAAGCTACATGAGATTATCTAAACTTATTATTTAGAGGTTGATGTAAATTTGTGACTGACAAAGATTTTGTTAATTTAGAAGAAAAATGATGTCACGAATTCCTCTGTAGATGTTGAGTGTCAGAAAAGATTGGAAATTATAAATTTTGAGGTTGGAAAAGCGATAAACAACGAGGCCATCGGACATGTAGGCCAAGAGCACGCTCGAGCATCGTTTTTTTGGGGGGGGGGCGGGTTGTCAGTCGTGCTAGTCTCCTTCTATACATTGTCACTTCACCTAACTTCATCACTTCCTTTACAAACATTTCTCCATCCCTTAGGAGAAAGTGACATGGCGCAGTTTCGATTATTTCACCATAAACAAACGGTACATAAAGAAAGAGGTACGGGACTTGAATACAAGATTGTTTTTGTTTTTTTTTTAAGAACTCATCTGGCGACTGCCTACTTGGGCATTAGTCGCCGTATTAAAGCTCTCCTAGTTCTAGGCTACTTTTAAATAAAATTAAAGAGAAAAAAAAAACCAACACCCCAAAAGGGGCAAAGGAAGCAAGCTGGTGCGTCGGGGAGAGGTCCCCCCGGCGCAGGAGCGTGCAACTAAAGAAAAAAACAAACAAAAAACAAAACAAAAAAAAAATGTAAAAAAACAACAAAACAAAAAAAAAAAAAAAAAAACCTTGCTTAAATAATAGGGAGAAGGCCGGCCTCCCCCAAGAAGTCAACAAGTCCACAAGTCAGTGTGCACGAATCTGTCCCGAGCACAAGGGACATTTTTTTTTTTTTTTTTTTTAATTAAGGGGCTATCTGGCGACTGCCGACTAAGGCATAAGATGCCGTAAACAAACAGCCTAGTTTTAGGCTACTTTAAAAAAATTAAACAGAAAACAATAAAAAGAAATAAAAATAACAATAACAAAGCAATAACAAAACAATTACAAAAACAACAACAACAATTAAATCTGGTTAAATAAAAGGGAGAAGGCCGGCCTCCCCCAAAAAGTCAATAAGTCCACCAGTCAAAGTACACGCACTCGTCCCGAGCACAAGGGACAGGCGGTAGCGACCCCGCCCATCCCGGTACCGGGACAGGTGTCGTGCGCGAAGATCACCCAGACTGGGACATTCGACAAGAATGTGCCGAACAGTCTGGGGGACGACGCAGTCGTTGCACTAGGGCGCAGGCGAGCGCTCCATCAGATAGCGATGCGTCACACGAGTGTCCGATTCGGAGACGACAGAAAGCAACCTGAAGCCGCCGCGGCATTGGGGGATAGGTCCATGGGCACAGTCGCGGCGCAATGGCACGCAACTTTAAGTTCCCTTCGACCGTCTTCCATCTTCTTTGCCAAGCAGTCCGAAGAGCTGCCCGTATTCCTGCCATGTAGTCGGTGTGAGGAAGAGCGAAACGCTGGTCCGGTCGCAGAGTCCTCGCGGACTCTTTGGCGCCCTCATCGGCGCGCTCATACCCCGCAATTCCTACATGTCCAGGAACCCAGCAGAAGATAATCTCGACATCTGCCCGGCTCGCCAAAACCGTGGCGTCACGGATATCGCGAACCAGGGGATGCGGAGATTCCAATGCCCCGAGAGCACTCAGGGCGCTTTGTGAGTCGCTATAGATCACAATCCGGTCTCCGAACCGGGCACGTCGCGTAATCTCCCGTACCGAGTGGTGTATTGCCACCAGCTCGGCCGTGAAGACAGACGCAGCGCCTGGTAGAGCCCCGCTGACTTCAAACAGAGGGGATACGGCGTGGAAGCCGACCCCCTCTTGGGACTTGGAGCCATCCGTATACACTGGCACGGTACCAGCGTGGCACGATGTGTGCTCCAAAAAGTTCGAACGCAATACTCCCGGCGCAGTACAAGCTTTGGGAGCAGAGGCGTGGCGACAAATAGCCAAATCTGGTACCCTCCAGGGTGGCGTCCTGGGCAGAACCAGGGGCGCCACCGGCCCGAGAGCTATATCTACCTCTTGAAGGAGTGTCCTGGCCCTAAACCCAAAGGGCTTAGGGTATGACTGGCGTCTCTCAGCGGCATAGGCACCATCGAGATCAGCTGCGGATGCAGTGAGAGCTGTTGGCGAGTGAGGGAGGCACCAGGCTCGCGCGTACAGGCGAGTGATGCACTGCACGCGGCGCAGAGCGAGTGGCATCTCCCCAGCATCGACCAACAGGCTCTCAATGGAGGAAGTGCGGAAGGCACCGGTCGCAAGGCGAAGGCCGGTGTGGTGGATTGAATCCATCTTCCGCAATGAACGCTCGGCTGCGGATGCATAAAACTCGCATCCGTAGTCGAGCTTCGAGCGAACAAAGGATCGATAAAAAAGTAAGGCGGTAGCCCTATCAGCGCCCCAAGCGCTGAACGTCACGGAACGGAGAATGTCCATGGCGCGGGTACAAGAGACCCTAAGGCTGCGAATATGAGCCTCCCAGGTGAGGCGTCGGTCGAATACAAGACCAAGGAAACGGTGCGACTCAACCACATCCAGGCGCACCCCATTAAGAAACAAATCTGGGTCGGGGTGAAGCCGTGGATGGCGGCAGAAGTGCACCACCTTAGTCTTGGCCAAAGAAAACCGAAACCTGTGCGCTTCGGCATAGCGAGAGACGCGGTTCAATGCCTGTTGGAGTCGACGCTCCAGAGTTGGCATCTGGGCCAGCGCCAAAAGAGATCGAAAGGTCGTCCACGTAGAGCGTAGCGAGAACATCTTCTGGCAGAACCGAGGTGATGCCGTTGATGCTCAGGGCAAAGAGTGTGACACTGAGGACACTTCCCTGCGGGACACCCTCTTCCTGCTCCTTAGGGCCGAAGAGAGCTCCCCCCACCCATACGCGGAATCGACGATCTCGCAAAAATTCAGATATAAACATTGGGAGGCGTCCCCTCGCCCCCATCGTGTGGAGAGTCTCCATGATACCGTATCGCCATGCGGTATCATAGGCCTTCTCCAGATCAAAAAAAACCGTGGCGTAGTGCTGTCTACGAAGGAAAGCCTCGCAGACGGCATTTTCCAGTCGGAGCAGAGCATCCGACGTGGAGAGAAACTTACGGAAGCCGCACTGTGCAGAAGACAGATGCACTCCGCTGTCCAGGAAATAGGCTAATCTAACATTTACCAATTTCTCCATCAACTTGCACACGCAAAAGGTTAAAGAGATTGGACGGAAACCGGTCGGAGTAGAGTGATCTCTCCCCGGCTTGCGAAAGGCGAGCACAGTAGCGATTTGCCAGGAGTCTGGGAGAAGACCCTCCAACAAGATCCTGTTGAACAAATCTAACAGAAAGGCCATGCCTCGCTCAACCATGTGTCGAAGCATGGCGTACGGGACATCGTCCGGACCATGGGCGGTGTCCGCGCACGAAGCGAGAACGGAACGCAACTCACTCACAGTAAACTTGTCGTTGAAGTGTTCCCGGCCTCTGGAGGTAAAGTCCAGCCGGTGGCCTTCCGCGACATCACGACGTGCATTGAATGCTGGCGGAGCAGCATCACGGCTAAAGAATGCGGAAAAAGCGGTCGCTAAGGATTCCGCCACGGACGCGGGGTCCGAGATTGCGTTCCCATTCTCCTGGAGAACAGGAGGGGGGGTCCTGCGAGAACTTGCCCCGAATCCTTTTGACTCGCTTCCACACCTCAGCTAAAGGGGTCTTCCCGTTAAGTGAAGACACATATGCCCGCCAAGAAGAGCGGCGGGCGTGCTTCGAAACATATCGGAACCTAGCCCTAGCCCTATGAAATTCAGCGACAGTGAAATCGTTCGGCGGCGCTTATAACGCATGTAGGCATAACGCTTCTGTTTGAGGGCCCTCTCACACTGGGCCGACCACCATAGGAGTGGTCGGTGTGCAAAACGGCCAGACGTCCTAGGAATAGTAGTCAGGCCCACGGCGATGAAGTTGCCGGAGAAGAACTCAACGGCCTCATCTACCGCCCTAAACTCCTCGACTGAGATGGTGAATTCAGTCATTTCCTGAAATGCAGGCCACCGCGCCCGCGCCAAGCACCACCGAGGTGGTCTCTCAGGCGGCAGTTGCCCTGAAAAGAATATTTGAATGGGAAAGTGATCACTACCATTACGGTCATCGACCACCCACCAATCAAAATCAGGCTGTGCATCCGAAGAGCACAAAGATAGGTCAAGGCAAGAAAATGAAGCGGTTCTCGGACAGTGATGCGTAAACTCATCCACGTTTATGACACCCATCTCAAGCTCTTCGATCAGATCGGCAAGGACTTGTCCCCTGGGATTTATGGAGTAATCTCCCCAGAGAGGATGCCTGCCGTTCAGATCTCTAAGCAAGAGAAAGGGCCTCGGCAACCGTGCCACAACGCGGCGGAAGTCCCCCGCGTCGAAGTCAGCTGACGGTGGAATGTACGCAGAAATGATAGTATACCTCGTATCCAGGTGCAGATGCACAGCCACTGCCTGAAAGGAGGTATCTAAAGAGAAAGGAAGAACGGAGACATCATGCCGGGTGTAAACAGCGCATCCCCCAGCCCGGCCATCCCGCGGTGGTGGGGTCGCAAGGCCCTTATACCCCGGGAGGGCAGGCAGCGGGCACGTGCCTAGCATTGTCTCCTGCAAAAAAATAGCTAACGGGGAACGATGCGAGACGAGCCTCCGCAGCTCCTCCCAGTTGGCCCGGAGTCCACGGCAATTCCATTGAAGGAATATGCCCTCCAGGCCTAGCTCGGAGGAGACGCGGGGGCCCTCCTCGAATTGAAGACCCTCACGGGAATGGCCGTACGCTTCCCGGGGGCAGAACCCCGGGCGCTGTTGGCCAGACAAAGCGCTGGAGGCGCTGTCGCCTTCGAGGACTTATTGGGGGAGGTTGGGCTCGCCATGCAAGTCTTTTACTCCCTCCCCCTCGAAACCTTAGGCGGGCGGTGCGGCTTGGGATGCGAGGGGCCCTCTTTTCGAGGAACCACCGTCTCCGAGCCACTCGCTCCACCTCGGGGCGTGGGCGAAGGGGCCGAAGCTCCTTTGTTGCTGTCCTCCTTTCGGGGAACAGCTTTAGGAACCCCGGAAGATGGCCTAGCGACCATCTTCAGGGGTGTTGCCTTCTGTGAGTCTAACGACTCTGTGGAGGCGCGTGGCTGTTTCGCCTACGGGAAACGGTCACGCTGGGGGAAGAGGGGGGAGCCCTGGTTTTAGCCGGGGCTGGGTGTGAACCCTTTTTGCCGCCAGCTCTACCAGGGGAGCACCCGGGTGTAGAAGAGCCCGCAGAAGGGCTCCGAATGGGCGCGGAAACAACCGTGCTCGTTGGCCTGGATGGGCGAGGAGCAGAGGGTGTCTTTCTAACTATTGAGGCATATGACGTCCCAGGCAGAGCCGGGCGCGCCAGGACCAAGTCCTTAGCCTCGCGGAATGAGAGTCTATCCTGGGCCTGAACGGCCAGGATTTCTTTCTCAAGGAGATATGCACCACATTGCTTCGAAGAAGCAGGGTGCGGCTCTCCGCAATTGACACACTTGGCCACACACGATTTGGACTTATCGTGTGCGACCTTAGAGCAATTTACACAGACTTCGGGTGACCCCGATTTTGCAAGTCTACATGATCGATTCGTGTGGCCGAACGGTGACAGTAATAGCACAGCCGCGGCAGTGGCACGAATGCCTTCACGCGGTAGAGGTACCAACCGGCACGCACCGACTCAGGGAGCTTGTCACAGTCGAACGTGACGAAGAGTGTACGGGTGGGTCTCGAGGCCCCTCCCTGTTTTCTCATCACACGTTCGACCTTGACTGCCCCATGGTCGGCCAGCTCTAGGGTGATGTCTTCTATGGAGTAGTCAACGAGTTCCCTCGCATAAACTACTCCTTTTACAAAGTTCATGGTAGAGTGCGGCGTCACACTCACCGGGGTGCCATGAAGTGTCCGATGAGCACTTATCTTGGCCGCCTCGGCGGGATTCGCCGCATTCGCAAGAAGGCTGCCGTCCGAGAAACGGGTTACCTTCGGCTCTCTACCAATTGCACTAGCTAATCCTCTCCTCTGATGGATCATGTTGCCCTTGGACAACATGCTGCCATCAGTAGAGCGAATAACGAGGAAGCGTTTGAAGCCAGCGGGCTCGAAAAACGCCAGGTAACCTCTGAATCAGGGGCCCCGAAGTCATCGAGGCTCCGACCTGTGCACTTTTGGTCTTTGTCATCGTCAGGAGCTCCGTACCCGGGGAAGTAGAGGGCCCGGATGTGCCGATCTTGGCTTGGTCGCTTGCCAAAGTGGCAGCAGACCCATCCGTCCCCGTAGCCCCCGCGGATTGAGAGGAGCCCCGAGTCTTCTTCCTCTTTTTGGTCCTTTTCTTTTTTGGAGAGGAGGGCGGGGAATGAACCCGCTTCTCACCCCCGCCGGTAGAAGCCCCCAGGCCAGATGGACCGGTCTCAACAGGTCCTTCTCCGAAATGTAGAAGGTCCTGGTGGTCGCAGGGGCATCATCCGGAGGAGATCCCTCCCCTCCTTGTACTGCCTGAGAATCTACAGCCGTTTGATGAGGACCTTGCATAGGGGCGGATTCGGGTTCGGTGTTTGGCGCCGAGCCCGGATTCCCCCCCATGGAAGGCCCTACCTTCTGAGGCTGGTTTTTCTCAAGGACCATGTCTATTACAGGAGGAGCCTCCAGTTGGCCATCCCCTCCCAGGACATCGCAGGTCCCCTTGGCAGCGTCATAAGTCTTTAGTGGGGAGGCACAGGCCTTGACCCCGGCAAGGTTTAATATTTTTGCCAGCAGGTCTATTGAGGGAAGCGACCGAAGGGGCCTGGCTTCCCTCTCCCCCCTAAGGGGGTTTGCCCTACCGAGCCGCTTGTACGAGGGGCGGTCGGCAATGGGCTGCCTGCTGGCTTTCTTGTCAGTCCCCTTAGAAAGCAAAGGAGGGACTGCCGCTGGAGATAGGGAGGTGCCTGAAAGCACCTCCAGAGAAGGAGGTGAGGGGGAGTCCCCTACACCCATAGGCGTAGGAAAGGAGTAAGCCTCCTCTCCTGTTAAAGAGGAATGGAGGGTCCCCTGCGCAAGCACAGGGGGGGGGGACCTCCATCTTTTCTGTGGAGCTGCACGAGGGCGGCTCCGTTGTTTTAGGGGGAATTAAGGGGAGATGGTTTTTTTTTCATCATTGGGCATGGTAACCCTCTTTGTTTTACGGGACGCAATCGCTCACCACCTCTTGCAGTAGCCCGCACTGCAAGAGGTGCTTACAGGCCCAGCAGAGCCAGGCGCCGCCATTTGGGACCACCCCTCCCGCCTGGTGGCCTGGCAGTCCTTCGCATGGCGGCTCCACCTTAGACACGGCGAATAACAGATAGAATGTGAAGAGGAGAGGAAAAGGGATGTGAGGAAGGTATGGGTTGGGATGAAGCAGGTTGTTAAAAAAAAACAATCCCGAACCGGAGCTGAGGGGTTAGGGAACAATGTCCCCTCCCCCCTCAGCCCCCTCCGGGGTGGTTGGCTTGAGAAGAAGGTCGTCATTCAATCCTGTGAAATTAGAGGCTGACCAGAGAAAGTTGTGGGAGAGGTTGTATGAAAAGCGACGAGGTAGGGGAGAAATCGGGCTATCTGAAGGAAGGAAGTGAGGCTAAGCTGGAGCTGGACGGAAGCACAAGGGACAGGCGGTAGCGACCCCGCCCATCCCGTTACTGGGACAGGTATCGTGCGCGAAGATCACCCAGACTGGGACATTCGACAAAAATGTGCCGAACAGTCTGGGGGACGACGCAGTCGTTGCAATAGGGCGCAGGCGAGCGCTCCATCAGATAGCGATGCGTCACACGAGTGTGTCCGATTTGGAGACCACAGAAAGCAACCTGAAGCCGCCGCGGCATTGGGGGATAGGTCCATGGGAACAGTCGCGGCTCAATGGCACGCAACTTTAAGTTCCCTTCGACCGTCTCCCATCTTCTTTGCCAAGCAGTCCGAAGAGCTGCCCGTATTCCTGCCATGTAGTCGGTGTGAGGAAGAGCGAAACGCTGGTCCGGTCGCCGAGTCCTCGCGGACTCTTTGGCGCCCTTATCGGCGCGCTCATTCCCCGCAATTCCTACATGTCCAGGAACCCAGCAGAAGATAATCTCAACATCTGCCTGGCTCCCTAAAACCGTGGCCTCACGGATATCGCGAACCAGGGGATGCGGAGATTCCAATGCCTCGAGAGCACTCAGGGCGCTTTGTGAGTCGCTATAGATCACAATCCGGTCTCCGAACCGGGCACGTCGCGTAATCTCCCGTACCGAGTGGTGTTTTGCCACCAGCTCGGCCTTGAAGACAGACGCAGCGCCTGGTAGAGCCCCGCTGACTTCAAACCGAGGGGATAAGGCGTGGAAGCTGACCCCCTCTTGGGACTTGGAGCCATCCGTATACACTGGCACGGTACCAGCGTGACACGATGTGTGCTCCAAAAAGGTCGAACGCAATACTCCCGGCGCAGTACAAGCTTTGGGAGCAAAGGCGTGGCGACAAATAGCCAAATGTGGTACCCTCCAGGGTGGCGTCCTGGGCAGAACCAGGGGCGCCACCGGCCCGAGAGCTATATCTACCTCTCGAAGAAGTTTCCTGGCCCTAAAACCAAAGGGCTTAGGGTATGACTGGCGTCTCTCGGCGGCATAGGCACCATCGAGATCAGCTGCGGATGCAGTGAGAGCTGTTGGCGACTAAGGGAGGCGCCGGGCTCGCGCGTACAGGCGAGTGATGCAAGGCACGCGGCGCAGAGCGAGTGGCATCTCCCCAGCATCGACCAACAGGCTCTCAATGGGGGAAGTGCGGAAGGCACCGGTCGCAAGGCGAAGGCCGGTGTGGTGGATTGAATCCACCTTCCGCAATAAACGCTCGGCTCCGAATGCATAAAACTCGCATCCGTAGTTGAGCTTCGAGCGAACAAAGGATCGATAAAAAAGTAAGGCGGTGGCCCTATCAGCGCCCCAAGCGCTAAACGTCACGGAACGGAGAATGTACATGGCGCGGGTACAAGACACCCTAAGGCTGCGAATATGAGCCTCCCAGGTGAGGCGTCGGTCGAATACAAGACCAAGGAAACGGTGCGACTCAACCACATCCAGGCGCACCCCATTAAGAAACAAATCTTGGTCGAGCGAAGCCGTGGATGGCAGCAGAAGTGCACCACCTTAGTCTTGGCCAAAGAAAACCGAAACCTGTGCGCTTCGGCATAGCGAGAGACGCGGTTCAATGCCTGTTGGAGTCGACGCTCCAGAGTTGGCATCTGGGCCGCGCCAAAAGAGATCGAAAGGTCGTCCACGTAGAGCGTAGCGAGAACATCTTCTGGCAGAACCGAGGTGATGCCGTTGATGCTCAGGGCAAAGAGTGTGACACTGAGGACACTTCCCTGCGGGACACCCTCTTCCTGCTCCTTAGGGCCGAAGAGAGCTCCCCCCACCCGTACGCGAAATCGACGATCTCGCAAAAATTCAGATATAAACATTGGGAGGCGTCCCCTCGCCCCCATCGTGTGGAGAGTCTCCATGATACCGTATCGCCATGCGGTATCATAGGCCTTCTCCAGATCAAAAAAAACCGTGGCGTAGTGCTGTCTACGAAGGAAAGCCTCGCAGACGGCATTTTCCAGTCGGAGCAGAGCATCCGACGTGGAGTGGAACATACGAAAGCCACACTGTGCAGAAGACAGATGGCCTCCGCTGTCCAGGAAATAGGCTAATCTAACATTTACCAATTTCTCCATCAACTTGCACACGCAAGAGGTTAGAGAGATTGGGCGGAAACCGGTCGGAGTAGAGTGATCTCTTTCCGGCTTGCGAAAGGCGAGCACAGTAGCGATTCGCCAGGAGTCTGGGAGAAGACCTTCCACCCAGATCCTGTTGAACAGATCTAAAAGAAAGGCCATGCATTCCTCACCCAGGTGTCAAAGCATGGCATACGGGACATCGTCCGGACCATGGGCAGTGTCCGCTCACAAAGCGAGAGCGGAACGCATCTCACTCACAGTAAACTTGTCGTTGAAGTGTTCTCCGCCTCTAGAGGTAAAGTCCAGCCGGCGGCCTTCCGCGACATCACGACGTGCATTGAATGCTGGCGGAACAGCATCACGGCTAGAGAATGCGGAGAAAGCGGTCGCTAAGGATTCCGCCACAGACGCGGGGTTCGAGATTGCGATCCCATTCTCCTGGAGAACGGGAGGGGGGTCCTGCGAGAACTTGCCCCGAATCCTTTTGACTCGCTTCCACACCTCAGCTGAAGGGGTCTTCCAGTTAAGTGAAGACACGTATGCCCGCCAAGAAGAGTGGCGGGCGTGCTTCAAAATATACCGGAACCTAGCCCTAGCCCGACGAAATTCAGCGACAGTGAAATCGTTCGGGCGGCGCTTATAGCGCATGTAGGCATAACGCTTCAGTTTGAGGGCCGTCTTACACTCGGCCGACCACCATGGGAGTGGTCGGCGTGCAAAACGGCCAGACGTCCTAGGAATAGTAGTCAGGCCCACGGCGATGAGGTTGCCGGAGAAGAACTCAACGGCCTCATCTACCGACCTAAACTCCTCGACTGAGATAGAGAATTCAGTCATTTCCTGAAATGGAGGCCACCGCGCCTGCGCTAAGCACCACCGAGGTGGTCTCTCAGGCGGCAGTTGCCCTGAAAAGGATATTTGAATGGGAAAGTGATCACTACCATTACGGTCATCGACTCCCCCCTAATCAAAATCAGGCTTTGCATCCAAAGAGCACAGAGATAGGTCAAGGCAAGAAAATGAAGCGGTTCTCGGACAGTGATGCGTAAACTCATCCACGTTTAGGACACCCATCTCAAGCTCTTAGATCAGATCGGCAAGGACTTGTCCCCTGGGATTTATGGAGTAATCTCCCCAAAAAGGATGCCTGGCGTTCAGATCTCCAAGCAAGAGATAGGGCCTCGGCAACCATGCCACGACGCGGCGTTAGTCCCCCGCGTCGAAATCAGCTGACGGTGGAATGTACGCAGAAATGATAGTATACCTCGTATCCAGGTGCAGATGCACAGCCACTGCCTGAAAGGAGGTATCTAAAGAGAAAGGAAGAACGGAGACATCATGCCGGGTGTAAACAGCGCATCCCCCAGCCCGGCCATCCCGCGGTGGTGGGGTCGCAAGACCCTTATACCCCGGGAGGGCAGGCAAGGGGCACGCGCCTAGCATGGTCTCCTGCAAAAAATAGCTAACGGGGAACTGGATGAGACGAGCCTCCGTGGCTCCTCCCAGTTGGCCTGGAGTCCACGGCAATTCCATTGAAGGAATATGCCCTCCAGGCCTAGCTCGGAGGAGACGCGGGGGCCCTCCTCGAATTGAAGACCCTCACGGGAATGGCCGTACGCTTCCCGGGGGCAGAACCCCGGGCGCTGTTGTCCGGACAAAGCGCTGGAGGCGCTGTCGCCTTCGAGGACTTATTGGGGGAGGTTGGGCTCGCCATGCGAGTCTTTTCCTCCCTTCGCCTCGATACCTTAGACGGGCGCTGCGGCTTCGGAGGCGGGGGGGCCTCTTTTCGAGGAACCCCCGTCTCCGAGCCACTCGCTCCACCTCGGGACGTGGGCGAAGGAGCCGAAGCTCTTTTGTTGCTGTCCTCTATTCGGGGGACAGCTTTAGGAACCCCTGAAGATGGCCTAGCGACCATCTTCAGGGGTGTTGCCTCCTGTGTGTCTAACGACTCAGTGTAGGCGCGTGGGTTTTCGCATTGCGGGAAACGGTCATGCTGGGGGAAGAGGGGGGAGCCCTGGTTTTAGCCGGGGCTGGGTATGAACCCTTTTTGCCGCCAGCTTTACCAGGGGAGCGCCCGGGTTGGGTAGAGCCCGCAGAAGGGCTCCGAATGGGCGCGGAAACAACCGTGCTCGTTGGCCTGGATGGGCCAGGAGCAGAGGGTGCCTTTCGAACTACTGAGGCATATGACGCCCCAGGCAGAGCTGGGCGCGCCAGGACCAAGTCCTTAGCCTCGCGGAATGAGAGTCTATCCTGGGCCTGAACGGCCAGGATTTCTTTCTCCAGGAGATATGTACCACATTGCTTCGAAGAAGCAGGGTGCGGCTCTCCGTAATTGACACACTTGGCAACACACGATTTGGACTTATCGTGTGCGACCTTGGAGCAATTTACACAGACTTCGGGTGTCCCGACTTTGCACGTCTACATGAGCGATTCGTATGGCCGAAGCAGGGACAGTAATAGCACCGCCGCGGCAGTGGCACGAATGCCTTCACGCAGTAGCGGTACCAACCAGCACGCACCGACTCAGGGAGCTTGTCACAGTCGAACGTGACGAAGAGTGTAGGGGTGGGTCTCGAAGCCCCTCCCTGTTTTCTCATCACAAGTTCGACCTAGACCGCCCCATGGTCGGCCAGCTCTAGGGTGATGTCCTCAATGGAGTAGTCAACGAGTTCCCTCGCATAAACTACTCCTTTCACAAAGTTCATGGTAGAGTGCGGCGTCACACTCACCGGGGTGCCATGAAGTGTCCGAAGAGCACTTATCTTGGCCGCCTCGGCGGGATTCGCCGCATTCGCCAGAAGGCTGCCGTCCGAGAAACGGGTCACCTTCGGCTCTCTACCAATTGCACTAGCTAATCCTCTCCTCTGATGGATCATGTTGCCCTTGGACAACATGGTGCCATCAGTGGAGCAAATAACGAGGAAGCGTTTGAAGCCAGCGGGCTCGAAAACGCCAGGTAACCTCTGAATCAGGGGCCCCGATGTCATGTAGGCTCCGCCCTGTGCACTTTTGGTGTTAGTCTTGGTCAGGGGCTCTGCACACGAGGGGGTAGAGGGGCCGGATGTGCCGATCTTGGCTTGGTCGCCTACCAAAGTTGTAGCAGACCCATTCGTCCCCGCATCCCCCGCGGATGGAGAGGAGCCCCGAGTCTTTTTCGTCTTTTTAGTCTTTTTTGTCTTTTTCCTTTTTGGAGAGGAGGGCGGGGAATGAACCCGCTTTTCACCTCCGCCGGCAGAAGCCCCCCGGCCAGATGGATCGGCCTCAGCCAGGTCCCTCTCCGAAATGGAGAAGGTCCTGGTTGTCGTGGGGGCACCTGTCGGAGGATATCCCTCCCCTCCTTTTACTGCCTTGGAGCCCTCAGCCATTTGAGGAGGACCTTGCATAGGGGTGGATTCGGGTTCGGTGCTTGGCGCCGACCCCGAATTCCCCCACATGGAAGGCCCTACCGTCTGAGGCTCGGTCTCCTCAAGGACTATGTCTATCACAGGAGGGGCTTCCAGTTGGCCATCCCCTCCCAGGACATCGCAGGTCCCCTTGGCAGTGTCGCCAGTCTTGTGTGGGGAGGCACAGGCCTTGACCCCAGCAAGGTTTAAAATTCTTGCCAGCAGGTCTTTTGAGGGAAGCGACCGAAGGGGCCTGGCTTCCCTCTCCCCCCTAAGGGGGTTTGCCCTACCGAGCCGCTTTGATGGAGAGCGGCTGGCTAAGGGCTGCCTGCTGGCTTTCTTGGCAGTCCCCTTGGAAAGAAAAGAGGGGACTGCCGCTGGGAAAAGGGAGGTGCCCGAAAGCACCTCCAGAGAAGGGGGTGAGGGGGAGTACCCTGCACCCGTAGGCGAAGGAGAGGAGTAAGCCTCCTCTCCGGTTAGAGAAATATGGAGGGTCCCCTGTGCAAGCACAGGGGGGGGGACCTCCATTTTTTTGCTGGAGCTGCCCGAGGGCGGCTCCGTCGATGGAACAGGGGAAGTTGAGGGTTGGGT
This sequence comes from Ceratothoa steindachneri, assembly GCA_963969495.1. NCBI lineage: Eukaryota > Metazoa > Arthropoda > Malacostraca > Isopoda > Cymothoidae > Ceratothoa > Ceratothoa steindachneri. The sequence continues at coordinate 202,341,365 of OZ018320.1, read as the reverse complement.
TTGTTTTTTTTTATCTTCATCATTGGGCATGGTGACCCTTTTTTAAACACGGGATGCAATCGCGCACACCTTTTGCAGTAGCCCGCACTGCGAGAGGTGCTTACAAGCACGGCAGAGCCAGGCGCCGCCATTTGGGACCACCCCTCCCGCCTGGTGGCCTGGCAGTCCATCGGCATGGCGGCTCAACCTTAGACACGGCGTAAAAAATATAGATTATGATGAGGAGAGGAAAAGGGATGTGTGGAAAGTATGGGTGGGGATGAAGCACGTTGTGAAAAACCAGCCACCCCAGACCGGAGCTCAGGGGTTAGGGAACTTTGTCCCCCACCCCCTCAGCCCCGATGCGGGACGTTTGGCTGAAAGGAAGGTCAGCATCTACCCTGTGAAATTAGAGGCTGACCAGAGAAAGTTGTGGGGGAGGTTGTGTGAAAAGAGAGGAAACAAGTATTTTGAAGGAAGGAAGAGAGGCTAAGCTGGGGCCGGACGGAGCGCTGGATCCCGTCAGCACGGCGGCCAGGATGGCAAATCGCCGCGCGCCTTACGGGGTTGAATACAAGATTCCCTCCGCCCGCCCCCCCCAAAAAACGATAACGAAAGAAAACGAATTTTGTTAACCGAAGAAAGGAAGTAAAGGCACGACCATCGAGAGCAATTCCATTACCGAAAGGAAGAGGTTGATGGGAAAATTAATATTTGCATATACACAAATTACTAAATTACATGGATTTAGTATACACATGTGCACCTCAGCCCGCTACACCAGAAACCTGGAAGAACACCACGTCCTCCCGGCTTCGGTGCCTGCATCAATTTTGCACCCTTCTGGCCCCATCATCTGCAGGTGAACCTGCGTCATTGTTCCTTCCACTACTTTCACTTTTCCTTCTTCTTTCATCACTTCCCTACCCTAATAAGCCTCTGTTTGATTCTCCTTCTTCTTTCATCACTTCCCCTCCCTAATAAGCCTCTGTTTGATTCGGCCTCATTGCTATTGCGTTTCAAAATCTCGCCCCCCCTTCATACGTACGATTTCTCCCAACCACAAAAGAGGTGGACAGAGATGCGAACAAATAACCAACCGATATAAACCCACGAGAATAGAAAACAAAAGGTCTGGGAATTTAAGCTCGATAATGTTTGCTTCTTTGCGTAAAAGAAATTTATTCATTCACGACGCAAGGTTTCGACGACGGCCGAATCCCATTCAAGCCTCTTTTCATTCATCAGGGAAGGGTTTATTTATTCGTATATTTATTGATTATGTATCGTCTTTTAGCATATAAAAGTAAACCAATGAGGGCATGAATGCAGTAAACTTATCTGATATTTTTTCTAATTTCAAACTTAAGTTTCTTCAATGTGCCCCAGAGGGGGGAGGGGGCAGAAGAACCCAATTATTGATTTTGAGGAATATCTTTCATACTCTACTTGTACAAGGTCGTTGGATTTCTATGAATGGGACTGCAATTTCTTTTACTCCACCCAAATTAAGAAAGAGAATTGCCCTTTTAGCTTATTTGCTTTCATGCTAAATTGTCCCGAGGCAATTTCCATTCGGTGTAACAAAGAGTGGGAGAAATATCGTTCCGAGCTCTTTTGTTTTCTCAAATGTTTTCTTTCCGTTTCCGGCAAAATGGAGTCCTAAGACATATAGGTAAATATTTCCTAAGAGAAATAACATTGAAAACAGTTAGAATGAGAATGAATGGGGGCGAGATGGGCAGAAGGAGAGGGGTGACTAAGAGAGGTCTTAGTATTGGACTTTGGGGTGTGGCGAATGGTGGATAGTTTTAAATATAGTTATGAATAAGCTGAAGTTTGTGACCCATGCGCATGGGCTTATTACATTCATTCTTGATTTGGTCCGTTTAGGTATTAAATGGTGACAGAGGTAATAAAAATAAAAAGAGTGAAAGCAAAAATTAACAAAGTTGTTATAGGTGATTTTGATTTAAGGCAGCGAGGCTTATCTTAAGGGAAGGCAGGACATTTAGGAAGTCGCCTAAAAAAGAACTCCTTCCTCGAGCAAGGAAACATAAGCAACATAGAGGTGTGTAGGCCATCATATATAAGTATTTATGCCCTGCAAAGGTGCTTGTTTTAGCTCAGATGAATGAGCAGGGCTGGGGTAGGGAAGAGCTTCAAAATCCAAAGCCCCTTGCTAAATAGAATGAACTCAAATCTTTTTTTCAATTCATGAAATAGTTCTTCAAAAAGGAGTGGGCAAATATTGTTGCTGTGCACCAAATTGGCCGGAAGTGCAAGGAAATAGTTGCTACGGGTATTGCATCAAGTAAGGCCAAATTTAGGATCATTAAGGACTGTAAAATACTGGATAACTCGAGAGAAGTCTTCTGGACGCCCAAGACCTTCAACTGAACGACATTATTTCCTCCTGGTAAAATATCAGGTCAGTGATTGGCATGCTTCTAGTGCTAAACTTTATTACGATTTGAAAGCAGCAGGTGTCAACACCTAATCGCGAAAATTGAGGGAGAGAATTTTCGATAAAGATCGTAAGTATGGAAGAGCTGTGGAGAAACCTCATTTGACCAAGAAGAATCTTACAAATAGGCTCTACTATTGTAAGAAATATAATAAAATGGACTGTTATAAATGACCAAAGTTATATTCTCTGATGAAGATCCCTTTCTCCTATCTCTGGTTTAGAGCTTTTGGATGATCCTTGGTACCGAGGAGAAATCGGAGCGGCTTCAAGAGTATTGCGTTTGCCTACGGTGATGCTTTCGGACACTCTCAATGTCTGGGTCTGCAACTCATATAAAGGAACTAAAGCACTGACAATTTTGGCCAAGAACAAAGCTATGAATTCAAAGTGGAATTCAAATCTAAGAATAATAACTGTATTTTTCAGTATAGTGGCGAACCTTCTCACAAAGTAAGAGCAATAACTTAGTTCTTAGCTGAAAATGACATGAAAAGGTAAAGATTCGTTTTAACACATTTTCGCAAATGAAGTTAAAAATGTGTGTTTTTTATGCAGTTATATACTCGTATGTACTTTTCAGAACTGACACTCGTCTCTCCGGAAATGGATACTTTTTCCATAATCGACCGACGTCCATACCTCGAAAAGTATGTATTTCAGGCAAAGAAGAGCTTCAGATCTAAAATGTAGAAATAAAACTGCATTATAAAAAAATATTTCAAAATTCATTTCAAAGATCCACACAAGAAGTAAATTGGCAATTTAAGACGACGATAGCGCGCGCCTACTTTAGGCTCTTTCCGCCAAAAATGAAAATTTTTTAGGTACTTTAGAAATGGGGGCTTTGCCATCCATACCGCACCCGCAAATTTAAAAAGAATTCGTAATATTTCTACTTCGAAAGCCTACCAAACATCGATTGCTAAATGTCGTTAGGTCTCTCGTTTGAATCAGAGCTTTGCGCAGAAAACAGTTTATAAATAAAATGGTTAAGAAGAGTTAAAATAAATCTTCACCCTATATATTTCTAACGCCTAACAATTGTTATCAAAAATTTTTCGTATAAGTTTGTATTGCAATCTAGCACAACTAACATACGCCATTATACTCTAGAAACTGAAAATACGGAGATCCGCGAAGCTTCCGGAGAAAACGAAATATAACGAAGCTTGTCATTGGTTAAGAAGCCATAAGACGCATGAGCAAAGTACCTGCAAATCTAAAGAAAAAAATCTTATTAGTTAAATATCGCTAAAAGACACATGTGCAAATCACCTATAGATCTCAAATAGCCCAGGTCTAGGTGATTGAATCAAGGCAAAAGTTGAAGGAGATAGGTCGAAAATGACGCAGAAAGATTCAAAGTTAGCAAAATAGCAATATATTTCCTAAGAGTGAATAACTACGTTATCATTAAGTTCCGGAAGTTAAAAAAGGCATCGGTGATCATCATTATTAAAATTAATAACCTTTATGTCTTTTAAAAGGATAAAATCGTAAATGTGTTAAAATAAATCATTATACCTCAAACTTTTGGAACCTTGGGAAAAGAGAATTTGTAGGCAATAATCAAAATGGCGGTTGATAAAGAGAATCAATCTAATTTTCAACAGTTTTTGGTGCTTATTGAACTATAATGAAGCAATATCAGTCAAGATATAAACACAAATTTATTTCCGGCATTGCAAAACGAACAAAAGCACTCTTGACGAACAAGGTGAACTATAAAATGTTTTTGGGCTGTAAATTTTTGTATATTTGACCTTCAACTCATGATACAAACATACTAAAATAAAATGCAAAGATTGTTTAGTTATATTAATTTTATTATATAAAAATTATAGTAGTCTCACCCCTAACTTACATTGTATCTTTTCTCCATGCACTTAATGTCCTGATGGAACCTTTTCCTGTGTTCTTCTCTGTAATTTCTACAGATCTTTGCGAAGTAGTCATATTCGATCCCAAAATGTGGAGTTAAGCAAACATTCGCACGTCTAAGATTTTAAGGTTTTATATTAAACCTACTACAATTTTTCCTTCCTTTGGACCTTTATGATTATTAAGAAAGTTAAGAGAAAGTGCTTTGAAAGATTACCATGCATTTTTTCCTGCTTCACTCCTAACTTCTGTGAAACAAGGGTCTTTCATTAGCATCATTATTTGAGGAGCATCATAAATACCTGCAGTGAATTTTGCATCACTAAATTGGAATTTGAGGGGCCAAAAAAATAAATGCTTGGCTTTTTTACTTTAATGCTTTTACAAACTTCTCATTAATCCCAATTTTATTTGAAGGTGTGGAAGTAAAGTTTTATTTGGATTGACTATCGGTTGATATATCAGATTATAAGAACCAGCATTAAAAGACTGTTACTATTGTTCTACGATCCCATAAAAAGAGCAAGCATGGATATTTTATGTAGCCACTTTGCCTTTCTAGAATTAATTATAGACACAACATGAAATTAAATTCTGAAGAAATGTAACAATTTCAAGGTAAAAGTAAAATTTTTATATATGAGATGCAATTTTTGTATTTTAAATATAACCCTTTTAAAAAGGAGATTAATTCAAATAAAGTGAGTGATTTAGATAAATAAACTATAATGTTCAACTGGAATTTTGTTTTTAATAGATAGCATTTATATTTAATTATTACCTGTAGATCTCCACACACCTTCATGGTTTAATAATTCTCCATCAATTGAACAGATGGTACTGTATTTCCTATATGTAAAAGTACGGTCTTTGAAATTCTGGTTGATGAGTCTAGAAAAATTATCCAGTCATCTGGCCTATAGGGAAAACCTGAAGCTTCAATTAATCCATTGACATTTTTGCAATATACCTGTATAGTACTTTCGTGAGCCGAGAAAAACTTTCGAAATTACTCATCTCTGCTGTGGTCCGGGTAATAGGTTGTTTCCTGAGCTAGTAAATTATTTCCCCATGTTTTAAACAAGGATTCTGGTCAGACTCTTTCAATAGACCCAAGTACCTGGTCAAGTCCTTCAGTTGGATTTGATTTAAAGGACTGCCTTGGGTTTAATTATAAACTTGAAGGCATAAACGATCATAAAATATCCACTTTTCCATATTCCCCATCATTCACTTTAAAAATATCCACGTTGACTGATAATGCTAGTATGGGTACCTCTCGGCCGTGACGAACTGGTCGTCTGGCGGAAGGAAGATCAGAGTAAAAAGGATGTTGCTTGTTTTTCCTGTTCACTCCTGAAATAAAATGACTAAAGGTTAAAAATCACAGAGTAAAACATACTCATAAGTTTTATATATTAAACCGATAAATTAAGATATTATTATAATTAAATATACAAGGAAAATCTTACCTATTAAGTCAGTGAGGCAAAAATAACAATCTGTCACATGGCTTTTGCCTTCTCGCCGCTGTATCGGCATACAAAAAGGTAGTGAATCGATTTTGCCTTTCCTCCATCTTCTTAGATTTTCACAACACGTCTTGCAACAGAAATGAAAAGCAATTTTTATCTTGATCCCTTAATTCTATCAAAAAATATGCGTAGTAACTTTCTTTCACAAATAAATTTATTTTCAATTGATATCAATCATATCAATTATAATTAGAAATCTAATTATGATAGCCAGTATTAATGAGTTAAATACTGCTTTTTTTTCTCACTGAGAGATGCGTTTCTTATATACAATCATATTTGTGACGTCACACGACATCCAGAAAGTTCTACATTTAACAAATATGATGCAATAAGATGATGCAATGCATCATGATTGTTGCACCTATGGAAATAACATCAAAGGATATTCAAAATTTGTAATTATATCATCAGACGCTATGACATTTTCCTAATCCTAATAAACAATATTTGGGAAAATAGCACAATAAAGGAAAAAGGCCATAGCCTCTAAATTTGGCCTCATTAAAAAAACACTGCTAAATTTGAATTCATCGCATTAAAATACATAAGAATCAGGTTGAAAAGAAATTTACAGCAAAGATGTCGCAGTCTAGTGTAAAGAATTCAAAATATTATCTTTCGTAAAAGTTAAATCTGACCTTCTTATAATTGAGTCCTTATTAATCAAACACAATTAGCCTCAGTTAAATAAAGATTCCACTACCACACCTTTATACATTGCATATATGAAAATAAAAGCACACTCTTATTTAGCTATTTGCCGTTAATAAATTATATTCGAAATGACCAACTGACTAGTTTTTTATTTTTCTCTTTCACTCAATTACATAGAATAAAAAAAGGTCTACTGACCAAAAGGTCGCGTGTTGTCACTTATACTGATTTATATCCTTACGACATTCAAAACTTTTAATAATTTCTGGAGTAACATTGAGAAGACCTTGGTAAATATACCATTCGAAAGAGAATGTAAAACAACACAAATCTCTCAAATTTTGTTAGAATCAGCCGAATAATTATAATTTTTTGCGAAAACAAAGGATTTCCAGCTAACCTTGGGAAGACTGTGGTAAATATAATTCGAATGCAAAAGTAAAACCAGATCAGAGTTTTAAATTTCATTAGAATTTGCCAATAATTATTACTGGGCTAACCTTGATAGGGCTTTGGAAATTATATCCCTCAAATGAGAATGTAAAACATCATAAGTGTTTCAAATTTCGTTAAAATCGGCAGAATAGTTACAATGTTATTAAAAAACAAATAAAAAGCAAAACGGGTAACGACCGACCGATATAATGAGACGTAGAGTCGCTCGTGACCTCTGATAAGTTTGATTTAAGAAAGATAGATAGGAATGTATCTAAGGAAATCAAACCGGGGTAAATATTTACATTTCTCTCCTTTGTGCTGGAGATTAGGAACGATTCAAAGAAATTTCTGCTAATAAAATCATTTATATGCATTATGGTATCTCCTTTTGACTAGTTAATCTGATGACCCATCTTAAGCGTGTTGACAGCCAAAGCACTATTTAAATATCTCTTAGATACTGCATTTTGATGTTGTTTAATTCTTACAGAGATATATTTAGATGTTTGTCCTACAAATATTAAATTACATTCCATACAAGGTATATTAAACTATTATCGTTCCTTGGGTTATGTTTTATTAACATATTTTTAATGCATAATTGTATTTAAATATTACACTTATATTAAGTTGTTTTAAAATAGGTACTGCATACAAGAGAGTATCATGATAAGGGAAAAGTTTAATAGGTTGTGTACAGTTTCTGTTTTCCCTAACTAGCGATTCTAGAATTTTTTTTTTTTGCTTTATACATGCAGTTTTTAAAAAAACATATTTCAGGTAACATAGATTAAAGGCAATCTCTTCAATATTTATAAATTCTTGATCTATATTGTCAGGCCTACATATTATTCTGACCGTCCTAAGATAAATGGAAGAAAATACTGACATAACTTCGAGATTATTTTTCCTATGTTTAAATAATAAAACGAGTTCCTTCAATTATATATCCGGAACAATGAATATGGACTATGGTTTGGTCGGTTTTGGTGTTTTATGGTTACTAACGTACTTCAATTTATAACGTAATCCCTTAGAGGAAAATGTTAGATTTTAGAAAGAACAGACTCAGTTCTATGTCTAATTCCCATATGCGAAGAGAAAAGGGCTCCAACGATCACGCAGTGCTACCGATATATGACGCCGAGTATCAAAATGAACAAAAAAACTTGTAGACAACACTACTGTGTAAACAATTAATTTGGTACTCGATCGTTCACGATGAAAGAGATCTGCTCAAATTTATCATTTACAAAAACAAACCTACATTCTATTTTACAGAAATATTGTTTGACAACCAATAGAAATTTTTGCCTTCATATCATATTTATAGTTCACATTTTGGGAAATTTAAAATACAAGATTTGTCTACGGACAGTAACTTTATCTCAATATAACAACGGATAACAATTATTAGTAAAGTGCGTTTTAGTCGCGTGCGACTATATCTATCAAAAACAGATAAAACTATCACTTTCAAATTTTGTCTTTCCATAATTTGATGTTAGATTTGCTGCCATATATAGGGTCTAGGAACAGTTTAATCAATGAAATACTTGAACTTTTTATAGATTAAAATAAATTAATTACTAGAAATTATTAAGGTTGAATACCATAAAACTGAAATGTCTAATAGTTCCAGATATCTAAAATGTTGAGAAAGTTTGATTGTTGGTCAGCCAGTTCATCAACTCAAAAGATGTCTACGTCAAAACTGAATTTAAAATTGAAAAACATCTATTATTTATACAGATCACTACTGAAAAAATATAATCTCAAATTCTTTGTTAAATTTGATGGTTCTAAGAGTTTACATCTTGATGCTCGAAAAGGAGCAATTAATAGAATCCTCTCAAATCTCGTCCCAATAATAGGTCATTTGTGTGTGAGCTCCATCAAAAGTTGACTTAATTAATTCGGTTTAAAATAATCAATACTTCATATAAATATTTCTTACACATCGGCCGTTATCCTAAAGCCAAAATGATGGATCTAGTGACCCTTTCGAAATACATAGCCTAACAATATAAATATATCAATATCCGAATATTATTAATTTATGTATGATTGTATGTACTATTGTTAATATTATTAATACTAATGTATGCCTGCAATATACCAGATCTTGGTCAAAAAATAATCATTTCCTTCTGATCCTAGGATCTAGTGCTCCACCATATTTGGTGAAAATCGGGTAATTAATTTTCGTGCAATTTTGTAAAAAATCAAATTAAAACATGCCGATTACATTATCTTCGCAAACTTATGGAAAGAAAAAAAACTTTTTAAAGTATTTAGAAATCGACATTAATGCTCGCAGCTTCAAAGATATAATTTTTAATTTAAAAAACGGAAATACTTCCTAAACGCATACAACGGGAATTTAATACTAAATCTTTGTCAAAACTAGTCAGTGATTAAAATTAGTAATTAGTTTTCGTACAAATTTGTAAGAAAATAAATTAAAATTTGTTGGCGATAACATAATCTGCATAAAGTTAACTTGGCGCAAACGCTCTTCCAAGTATTTAGGAACTCAGCATTAACACTTCCAACTTAAAAAATATAATCTTTAGTTAATATATTAGTAAGAAATAAAATGTCTTTACCGGATAAAAACGGATCTTGGTAAAAAAAACAATAGTTTACTTCTAGGTTGAGGCTAGATTGGTCCACCAGATTTTACAGAAATCAATCCCCTAGTTTTGGGGTAAATTTGAACAAAAACGAACGTCTCGATCACATAATTTCGACTTCTTTGTCAGAAACGTTTAACACTAACATTTCTATTAAAAATTTCTATGAAAAAAGTTCATCTGATTTACCACCTGTTGTAAATCATAAGGTCATAATTGTATCAAAGCTTAAGGAGGTATGAAAGGAGGCAGTAAAAGTTTCCCTTGGTAAAGGAAAAATTGAAGAAAAAGAGAGGTTCATTGCAAAACTAGATAAGTTATTTGATATTTTGACATGCAAATGTCAAATTTCCAGTTGTGGAGAAGTAGGTTGTAATAGCTGTGAGACTGAAGCGCACATTAACTGTTGTTGTAGTAAATAGCAACAATACCTACTAGAAAACTGGCCTTTATTAAAGGACAAAAGGAGAAGGTTGGAAGTAAAATTACCTTACAAATTGGCCGTCCTGAAATTCCAGAGCATAATAGACAATTAAGAGTTTCATAAATGAAAGAAAAAGAAAGAATGGCAGAAAGAAAGAGAAAAAGTAAGGAGAAAAGCGCTGTTTTAGCAGAAAAAGCAGCAAGAAAAGAAATCGAGCATTTTCTGCCAGAAGGTGAAGATCTTAAGGCAGAAAAATTTAATGTTGACAACAGTTTGGGTGATGAAGTAACTTTTGAAGCTGTTCAAGAGCCGGAATCTTCCACCAGGAATAGAAAGAATTATGATGAAATTCCAAATATTACTCTTGTTAGTATAAGGTATGGTGTCAGATTGAGACCAACTTCAGCTAAAAAAAACAGCAGTTTTGATAGATCCTGGAATCATTACTGAGGAAGATACAAGTAAAGTAATTAATAAGAATCTAGTTAAGAGAGCACAGAAAAAGCTAATCACAGTTATTAAACATGTGTTTGAGGAAAGCTTAAAGAAGGATGGGGGAATTTCTTGCGTTCTCTTTGAAGGACGAATTGATGTGACAAATTTTATCATGGAGGCAGAGGTAAGTGAAAAATTGTTTCCACCAAAAACAAAAGAGGGGCATTACACTGTCATCAGTAAGCCTGGGAGCAATTACCTCTTCCACTTTGTGCCAGAAAAGGCTAACAAAGAAGAATCACATGCAGAGAAGATCGCTAAGGCTATATTTGGATGGATGAGGGAAGAGGGTCTGGATTAAAGCTTAATGGCCATTGAAGGACATTCCACAAATGTAAACACAAGTGTAAATGCTGGAGTAATGCGAAAAATGGAGCTCCATTTAGGCAGAAAGCTTGTTTGATTGGTCGATAACCTGCACACTGGGGAACTCCCTCTTGGTCATCTAATTATTAACCTGGATGGCCCAACACTATCTGACAACAGATATTCAGGACCAATAGGAAAGTTCCATAACTCTGTTACAGACTTGGAAATCAACCCAAATTTCCCTCAAATATCTTTAGGTCCTCCTTTTACCAAGATACCTCAAGAAGTGGTGCAAGATCTTTCTACTGATCAACACTACGACTACAGAATTGTATCAGCAATCAGAGATAGAGTGCTTCCTACAAGGCTTTCTCTATTGGAAATAGGACCAGTAAACCACAGTCGCTGGATGACCACAGATAACAGACTTCTTCGGCAGTGGGTGTCAAAGCATGAGCCCAAAGGAAAAGCCTTTAAGAATCTACGACTGATTGTTGAGTTCATCATTAGTGTATATTACCCCTGCTGGGTTAACGTTAGGATTAAGGACTCTTGGACCGAAGCACCTAGGCGCATTCATTATCAACTTCACTGCCTTAAGTCTCTGAGAATGGAGGTGTTGAATATTCTTTTGCCAATTGTTAAGAGATCAGTTTGGTATGCATCCAGTGAAACCCTCCTCCAAACCCTCCTATGCTCTGAAGATCAGGCGGAGATAACTAAAGGGGTGAAAAGAATCCAGACCATCTGGGACAAGGGGACCCAGATAGTCAACTGGAAGACGTTTTTGTAAGGCTTAGAAGGAGACCAGACATCAATTGTGATGCCTTCAGGATTGGAGATCTGATCAATTGTTCAGAGGATGTCTCTGAGCCACCTCACACTTACTCTTTAAGTACTTCTGAATTGAAAAACTTCATTGACTCTCCTATTAAAGTACCTAACTGGCCATATCACACACAGCATTGAAAGGGTTGTAAAAATGGTGACTTATGCTTCTTCCAAGTATTTATCACGTGAAAAGAGGGATGGAGGAATCAGGGCACAAGAGACAAGTAGACGTCTGATATCCAGGAATAACAAGATTTTTGTGCTCTGGTGAAGTTTAACTTTTGAATATGACCCAAAGTGACCCATGCAGCTATATGTGGAGCTTTTCTTACACTTTTCTCACTCAATAACCATGTACGTTTGAGGTTTATTTGGGAAATTTTTACTTTTATTTAAATGGAAAATTGATGTAGGTAGGAGCAATTGTATAACAAAATAAACTTTATTCAAAATCTACGCCGAAAAATCTATCAAGTAAGCTCCCTCATTAAAGGATTTGATGAAAATAGATGGTTTCCCCAAAGTATGACCAGCCCAAATGTCCTAGTAGTGGTTAAAAGTGAACACTCTGCTAAGACCGCTCTTCTTAATGCGTCAGACGGCTCACGTAGATTAGCCGTTAGGGGTTGTACGTCTATTCTAGTCATCCTAGACCTCCCCTCTGCTTTCGCCACCATCGACCACACTGTCCTCTTTTATCGTCTTCAGACTTTCCTTGGTATCTTGGGTACTGCACTTATTGATTCCGCTCATACCTCTCCTCCCGCACTCAGTCGGTTGCGCTCAATAACCTCATTCATTTTGGGGTGCCTCAGGGCTCAGTCCTTGGTCCCCTCCTCTTTCGCATCTACAAACTGCCTTTTGGCTCCCTCTTTTGCTAATTAGGCCTGTCTTTCCACCTCTATGCTGATTACACTAAGATATACCTTTCCTCATCCACTGTGTCCTCCTCTCAATCAATTACCAAGCTCCTTTCAGCCTACACCTCCATAAACGAAGGGCTGTCTGCCACCTTTCTCAAACTTAACCACAATAAAACTGAAGTTCTCCTTGTTGCTATCCCTTCTATGGTGGAGAAATCTGGAGCTTTGTTCCCCTAACTTAACCTTGGGGAAACCAATGTCCCCTTGCCTGATACCTTCAGTAAACTTTCTGTTATTTTCGACCAGCAACTCTCGTTTAAATTCCACATCCATCGCATCTGTAAGTCTTCCCTCGTTTGCCTCCGCAACTTCTGATGTGTTCGATCCCATTTTGATCGACGAAGCTTTGAGACTGCTATTCATGCCTTCGTTCCTTACGTTTAGTCTACTGCAATTATCATTTAGTGAATCTCCTTTCTTCGTCACTTCGCCCCCTACAACTAGTTCAGAACTATGCTGCATAGGTTCTCCTTCACCGCCCCTGGTTCTCTTGTTCGATGCATCTGTTACAGGAGCTACACTCATTACCTATTCGCTTCCGTTCACACTATAAAATTCTTCTCATCACCTACAAGGCCCTAAACCTCGACGCTCTACCTTATCTCTTGTCTGCCCTCTCCTGTCGTCAAACGCCTCGAGCACTCTGCTCTAACCTAGCCCCCCTCCTTCACACTCCTCTTGCTGTCCTTTGCTCAATGGGTTGCTGTTCCTTCTCAGTTTGTGCTCCTAGACTGTGAAATGTTCTTATTGAGGTCCGATCCTCTCCCTCCCTTGCTACTTTTAAACGTCTCCTGAATACTCATCTCTTCAGAATTGCCTTCTCTTCCCTGTAAACTTTCTCTACACTTGCTAGACAACCTGCGCTCTTGGAGGGGTAACAACCCTGAAGGGCCTATTATAAATATCAATTATTATTATTATTATTATAAGACACAATAAACTAACTTAACAATTTCGATTGGGAACGAATGAGTCGCTATCCCTACTAACCCGAATCTTAGCCTTGTCTTATTATTATCTTTTTACGACTTTAGCAAATCCCCTAAAAAGAATGAACATTACAACGACAGAAGAGGTTGAAACTTACTTAAAGAACTTAATTTTTTTATCTTTCTTAATGTAAAATGGAGCCTTTTGTTATTAAAGTGAAAATATTTTACTATTAAATTAAAATTATATAATTATTTACTATAAATTACCTTAAATTCTTGTTTAATTTCCACCCATATAATAATGAAAACATTAGAAAATGTTGTATTAGTTATTAGATTATTTTAAGATTTTACTTGACTACTAAATGGAATAAATAACAATACATTCTAAAGATGAAAAATTTACCAAATCGTTGATAGTCCGACAACAGTCTCACCTCCAAAAACATAATGTTTTATTACTTTATTATTATTTTGTTTGATCTCTTAATTCTTATATGAGTTCAAATATGGATTCGCCGATTATTCTTTTCCTCTCGCGGAAGTTCCTAAGTGACAGGGAAAGAGGTCGTTAGGACTTTCCAAGCTTTAATGTGCTTCAGTCCATTTATCAAACGAGAATTCAAACGAGTCACGAAGTCGCGAAAAAGGAGACTTTTAAGAAAATATAACTAAACAATACAAGTGAAAGTAAATGAAAATGAAATAAGAGGAAAAAAAAGTAAAGAAGAAATAAAGGTAGAAAATATTAAAAAAAAGAAAAGAGTAAATTGAAAGAAAAGGCTATGCAAAGCGAAATATTAATTAAAGACAAATGAAAGCAGTGAGAGAAAGACAACACGTGTAGTAAGTTTAAAAATATACTGGAGAAAACAAGAGACAAATTAACAAACATGTAGAATTGAAGAGTAATGCAACAAATAAAACAGCAGAAAAAAAAGCAAAGAAATAACCCCAAAAGCAGCATGAAACTAAACAAAATAAAACCTCAAATACAAATGAAAAATATGATAAAAATTAAGAAAAGGCAGACCACTTAAAAGAGAAATAAAAATGGCTTATAGAGGAAAGGTTTAATGATCAGATATCTGCTACAGATATAAGACAATAAACAAAACTAGAGAATAAAGAGTCCAGAAAATTAAAAGAAATAAATAATAAAAATGTGAATAAAATAATAGACCTAAATAATGTGAATATGAGAAATTACGAAAACGCTTCCTATATATATATATATATATATATATATATATATATATATATATATATATATATATATATATATATATATATATATATATATATATATATCTGGCAATGGCTTGACACTTTCCCCATAGGAAAAAAAGCTTGTGCTTCGCTACTAAAGTTAAAATTTAAAAGCTAGAAAAAAGCTGCCATGGTTAAATTTTATAAATTTTCGGAACTTCGCCAATAATAATAATTTTAAAAAGGAACTCAACTAAATTTCCTCCCTTTCAAAATATCAAGTTGGTAAAAGATAGAGTTATAGAATAGAAGAAGATATATGAAAATAAATTTTCTGAACTTCAACATTTGTAATTCTTTGGGTTTTAAAAATTTCTCACAATGTTGATACTTATATTTATTTCTGAACTTCACCATTTTGTTTTTTGATATTCTAAAAGAATTATTAGAAATAACTTTGATAAAATATAAGTCATAACTAAACTAAGATGAAATTATTATTTAAATATTAAAAAAAAACTTCTTAAATTATAGTTAGATTTTTTTTTTTTTTTTAAGAGCTCATCTGGCGACTGCCTACTTGGGCATTAGTCGCCGTATTAAAACTGGCCTAGTTCTAGGCTACTTTAAAATAAAATTAAAGAGAGAGAAAAAAAAAAACACCCCAAAAAGGGGGAAAGGAAGCAAGCTGGTGCGTCGGGGAGATTTCCCCCCGGTGCAGGAGCGTGCAACTAAAGGAAAAAACAAACAAAAACAACAAAAAAAAACAAATGCAAAAAAACAACAAAACAAAACAAAAAAACAAACAAACAAACCTTGCTTAAATAATAGGGAGCAGGCCGGCCTCCCCTAAGAAGTCAACAAGTCGAGAAGTCAATGTGCACGAATCAGTCCCGAGCACAAAGGACAGGCGGTAGGGACCCCGCCCATCCCGTTACTGGGACAGGTATCGTGCGCGAAGATCACCCAGACTGGAACATTCGACAAGAATGTGCCGAACAGTCTGGGGGACGACGCAGTCGTTGCAATAGGGTGCAGGCGAGCGCTCCATCAGATAGCGATGCGTCACATGAGTTTGTCTGATTCGGAGACGACAGAAAGCAACCTTAAGCCGCCGCGGCATTGGGGGATAGGTCCATGGGAACAGTCGCGGCGCAATCGCACGCAACTTTAAGTTCCCTTCGACCGTCTCCCGTCTTCTTTGCCAAGCAGTGCGAAGAGCTGCCCGTATTCCTGCCATGTAGTCGGTGTGAGGAAGAGCGAAACGCTGGTCCGGTCGCAGAGTCCTCGCGGACTCTTTGGCGCCCTCATCGGCGCGCTCATTCCCCGCAATTCCTACATGTCCAGGAACCCAGCAGAAAATAATCTCGACATCTGCCCGGCTCGCCAAAACCGTGGCGTCACGGATATCGCAAACCAAGGAATGCGGAGATTCCAATGCCCCGAGAGCACTCAGGGCGCTTTGTGAGTCGCTATAGATCACAATCCGGTCTCCGAACCGGGCACGTCGCGTAATATCCCGTACCGAGTGGTGTATTGCCACCACCTTGGCCGTGAAGACAGACGCAGCGCCTGGTAGAGCCCCGCTGACTTCAAAAAGGGGGGATACGGCGTGGAAGCCGACCCCCTCTTGGGACTTGGAGCCATCCGTATACACTGGCACGGTACCAGCGTGACACGATGTGTGCTCCAAAAAGGTCGAACGCAATACTCCCGGCGCAGTACAAGCTTTGGGAGCAGAGGCGTGGCGACAAATAGCCAAATGTGGTAGCCTCCAGGGTGACGTCCTGGGCAGAACCAGGGGCGCCACCGGCCCGAGAGCTATATCTACCTCTCGAAGGAGTTTCCTGGCCCTAAACCCAAAGGGTTAAGGGTATGACTGGCGTCTCTCGGCGGCATAGGCACCATCGAGATCAGCTGCGGATGCAGTGGGAGCTGTTGGCGACTGAGGGAGGCGCCGGGCTCGCGCGTACAGGCGAGTGATGCACTGCACGCGGCGCAGAGCGAGTGGCATCTCCCCAGCATCGACCAACAGGCTCTCAATGGGGAAAGTGCGGAAGGCACCGGTCGCAAGGCGAAGGCCGGTGTGGTGGATTGAATCCACCTTCCGCAATAAACGCTCGGCTGCGGATGCATAAAACTCGCATCCGTAGTCGAGCTTCGAGCAAACAAAGGATCGATAAAAAAGTAAGGCTGTAGCCCTATCAGCGCCCCAAGCGCTGAACGTCACGGAACGGAGAATGTCCATGGCGCGGGTACAAAAGACCCTAAGGCTGCGAATATGAGCTTCCTAGGTGAGGCGTCGGTCGAATACAAGACCAAGGAAACGGTGCGACTCAACCACATCCAGGCGCACCCCATTAAGAAACAAATCTGGGTCGGGGTGAAGCCGTGGATGGCGGCAGAAGTGCACCACCTTAGTCTTGGCCAAAGAAAACCGAAACCTGTCTGCTTTGGCATAGCGAGAGACGCGGTTCAATGCCTGTTGGAGTTGACGCTCCAGAGTTGGCATCTGGGCCACGCCAAAAGAGATCGAAAGGTCGTCCACGTAGAGCGTAGCGAGAACATCTTCTGGCAGCACCGAGGTGATGCCGTTGATGCTCAGGGCAAAGAGTGTGACACTGAGGACACTTCCCTGCGGTTCACCCTCTTCCTGCTCCTTTAGGGCAGAGAGGGCTCCCCCCACCCGTACGTGGAATCGACGATCTCGCAAAAATTCAGATATAAACATTGGGAGGCGTCCCCTCGCCCCCATCGTGTGGAGAGTCTCCATGATACCGTATCGGCATGCGGTATCATAGGCCTTCTCCAGATCAAAAAACACCGTGGCGTAGTGCTGTCTACGAAGGAAAGCCTCGCAGACGGCATTTTCCAGTCGGAGCAGAGCATCCGACGTGGAGTGAAACTAACGGAAGCCGCACTGTGCAGAAAACAGATGGCCTCCGCTGTCCAGGAAATAGGCTAATCTAACATTTACCAATTTCTCCATCAACTTGCACACGCAAGAGGTTAGAAAGATTGGGCGGAAACCGGTAGGAGTAGAGTGATCTCTCCCCGGCTTGCGAAAGGCGAGCACAGTAGCGATTCACCAGGAGTCTGGGAGAAGACCTTCCACCCAGATCCTGTTGAACAGATCTAACAGAAAGGCCATGCCTCGCTCACCCAGGTGTCGAAGCATGGCGTACGGGACATCGTCCGGACCATAGGCGGTGTCCGCGCACAAAGCGAGAGCGGAACGCAACTCACTCACAGTAAACTTGTCGTTAAAGGGTTCTCCGCCTCTGGAGGAAAAGTCCAGCCGGCAGCCTTCCGCGACATCACGACGTGCATTGAATGCTGGCGGAGCAGCATCACGGCTAGAGAATGCGGAGAAAGCGGTCGCTAAGGATTCCGCTACGGACGCGGGGTCCGAGATTGCGGTCCCATTCTCTTGGAGAACGGGAGGGGGGTCCTGCGAGAACTTGCCCCAAATCCTTGTGACTCGCTTCCACACCTCAGCTATAGGGGGGGCTTCCCGGTAAGTGAAGACACGTATGCCCGCCAAGAAGAGCGGCGGGCGTGCTTCAAAATATACCGGAATCTAGCCCTAGCCCGACGAAATTCAGCGACAGTGAAATCGTTCGGGCGGCGCTTATAGCGCATGTAGGCATAACGCTTCTGTTTGAGGGCCGTCTCACACTCGGCCGACCACCATGGGAGTGGTCGGCGTGCAAAACAGCTACACGTCCTAGGAATAGTAGTCAGGCCCACGGCGATGAGGTTGCCGGAGAAGAACTCAACGGCCTCATCTAACGACCTAAACTCTTCGACTGAGATACAGAATTCAGTCATTTCCTGAAATGCAGGCCACCGCGCCCGCTCCAAGCACCACCGAGGTGGTCTCTCAGGCGGCAGTTGCCCTGAAAATTATATTTGAATGGGAAAGTGATCACTACCATGGAGGTCATCGACCACCCCCCAATCAAAATCAGGCTGTGCATCCGAAGAGCACAAAGATAGGTCAAGGCAAGAAAATGAAGCGGTTCTCGGACAGTGATGCGTAAACTCATCCACGTTTAGGACGCCCATCTCAAGCTCTTCGATCAGATCGGCAAGGACTTGTCCACTGGAATTTATGGAGTAATCTCCCCAGAGAGGATGCCTGCCATTCAGATCTCCAAGCAAGAGATAGGGCCTCGGCAACCGTGCCACGACGCGGCGGAAGTCCCCCGCGTCGAAGTCAGCTGACGGTGGAATGTACGCAGAAATGATAGTATACCTCGTATCCAGGTGCAGCTGCACAGCCACTGCCTGAAAGGAGGTATCTAAAGAGAAAGGAAGAACGGAGACATCATGCCGGGTGTAAACCGCGCATCCCCCAGCCCGGCCATCCCGCGGTGGTGGGGTCGCATGACCCTTATACCCCGGGAAGGCAGGCAGCGGGCACGCGCCTAGCATGGTCTCCTGCAGAAAAATAGCTAACGGGGAACGGGACGAGACGAGCCTCCGCAGCTCCTCCCAGTTGGCCCAGAGTCCACGGCAATTCCATTGAAGGAATATGCCCTCCAGGCCTAGCTCGAAGGAGACGCGGGGGCCCTCCTCGAATTGAAGACCCTCACGGGAATGGCCGTACGCTTCCCGGGGGCAGAACCCCGGGCACTGTTGGCCGGACAAAGCGCTGAAGGCGGTGTCGCCTTCGAGGACTTCTTGGGGGAGGTTAGGCTCGCCATGAGAGTCTTTTCCTCCCTCCGCCTCGAAACCTTAGGCGGGCGTTGCGGCTTCGGAGGCGGGGGGCCCTCTTTTCGAGGAACGACCGTCTCCGAGCCAGTCGCTCCACCTCGGGGCGTGGGCGAAGGGGCCGAAGCTCCTTTGTTGCTGTCCTCCTTTCGGGGAACAGCTTTAGGAAACCCGGAAGATAGCCTAGCGACCATCTTCAGGGGTGTTGCCTCCTGTGAGTCTAACGACTCGGTGGAGGCGCGTGGCCGTTTCGCATTACGGGAAACGGTCACGCTGGGGGAAGAGGGATGAGCCCTGGTTTTAGCCGGGGCAGGGTATGAACCCTTTTTGCCGCCAGCTTTACCAGGGGAGCGCCAAGGTTGGGTAGAGCCCGCAGAAGGGCTCTGAATGGGCGCGGAAACAACCGTGCTCGTTGGCCTGGATGGGCCAGGAGCAGAGGGTGCCTTTCTAACTATTGAGGCATATGACGTCCCAGGCAGAGCCGGGCGCGCCAGGACCAAGTCCTTTGCCTCGCGGAATGAGAGTTGATCCTGGGCCTGAACGGCCAGGATTTCTTTCTCAAGGAGATATGCACCACATTGCTTCGAAGAAGCAGGGTGCGGCTCTCTGCAATTGACACACTTGGCCACACACGATTTGGACTTATCGTGTGCGACCTTGGAGCAATTTACACATACTTCGGGTGACCCCGACTTTGCACGTCTACATGAGCGATTCGTATGGCCGAAGCGCTGAAAGTAATAGCACCCCCGCTGCAGTGGCACGAATGCCTTCACGCGGTAACGGTACCAACCGGCACGATCCGACTCAGGGAGCTTGTCACAGTCGAATGTGACGAAGAGTGTAGGGGTGGGTCTCGAGGCCCCTCCCTGTTTTCTCATCACACGTTCGACCTTGACCGCCCCATGGTCGGCCAGCTCTAGGGTGATGTCCTCAATGGAGTAGTCAACGAGTTCCCTCGCATAAACTACTCCTTTCACAAAGTTCATTGTAGAGTGCGGCGTCACACTCACCGGGGTGCTATGAAGTGTCTGAAGAGCACTTATCTTGGCCGCCTCGGCGGAATTCGCTGCATTCGCCAGAAGGCTACCGTCTGAGAAACAGGTTACCTTTGGCTCTCTACCAATTGCACTAGCTAATCCTCTCCTCTGATGGATCATGTTGCCCTTGGACAACATGGTGCTATTAGTGGAGAGAATAACGAGGAAGCGTTTGAAGCCAGCGGCCTCGAAAACGCCAGGTAACCTCTGAATCAGGGGCCCCGATGTCATCGAGGCTCCGCCCTGTGCACTTTTGGTCTTTGTCATCGTCAGGAGCTCCGTACCTGGGGAAGCAGAGGGGCCGGATGTGCCGATCTTGGCTTGGTCGCTTGGCAAAGTGGCAGCAGACCCATCCGTCCCCGTAGCCCCCGCGGATTGAGAGGAGCCCCGAGTCTTCTTTGTCTTTTTGGTCTTTTTCGTCCTTTTTCTTTTGGAGAGGAGGGCGGGGAATGAATCCGCTTCTCACCCCCGCAGGTAGAAACCCCCAGGCCAGATGGACCGGCCTCAGCCAGGTCCTTCCCTAAAATGGAGAAGGTCCTGGTGGTCGCAGGGGCATCATCCGGAGGAGATCCCTCCCCTCCTTGTACTGCCTGAGAATCCACAGCCGTTTGATGAGGACCTTGCATAGGGGCGGATTCGGGTTCGGTGCTTGGCGCCGAGCTCGGATTCCCCCCCATGGAAGGCCCTACCTTCTGAGGCTGGTTTTCTTCAAGGACCATGTCTATCACAGGAGGGGCCTCCAGTTGGCCATCCCCTCCCAGGATATCGCAGGTCCCCTTGGCAGCGTCATAAGTCTTTAGTGGGGAGGCACAGGCCTTGACCCCGGCAAGGTTTAATATTTTTGCCAGCAGGTCTTTTGAGGAAAGCAACCGAAGGGGCCTGGCTTCCCTCTCTTCCCCTAAGGGGGTTTGCCCTACCGAGCCGCTTGTATGAGGGGCGGTCGGCAATGGGCTGTCTGCTGGCTTCCTTGGCAGTCCCCTTAGAAAGCAAAGGAGGGACTGCCGCTGGAGATAGGGAGGTGCCCGAAAGCACCTCCAGAGAAGGGGGTGAGAGGGAGTCCCCTACACCCGTAGGCGAGGAGTAAGCCTCCTCTCCGGTTAAAGAGGTATGGAGGGTCCCTTGCGCAAGCACAGGGGGGGGGACCTCCATCTTTTTTGTGGAGCTGCACGAGGGCGGCTCCGTTGTTTTAGGGGGAATTAAGGGGAGATGTTTTTTTTTTCATCATTGGGTATGGTGACCCTCTTTGTTTTACGGGACGCAATCGCTCACCACCTCTTGCAGTAGCCCGCACTGCAAGAGGTGCTTACAGGCCCGGCAGAGCCAGGCGCGGCCATTTGGGACCACCCCTCCCGCCTGGTGGCCTGGCAGTCCTTCGGCATGGCGGCTCCACCTTAGACACGGCGTAAAACAGATAGAATGTGAAGAGGAGAGGAAAAGGGATGTGAGGAAGGTATGGGTGGGGATGAAGCAGGTTGTTAAAAAAACCCCATCCCGAACCGGAGCTGAGGGGTTAGGGAACAATGTCCCCTTCCCCCTCAGCCTCCATCCGGGGTGGTTGGCTTGAGAAAAAGGTCAGCATTCTACCCTGTGAAATTAGAGGCTGACCAGAGAAAGTTGTGGGAGAGGTTGTATGAAAAGCGACGAGGTAGGGGAGAAATCGGGCTAACTGAAGGAAGGAAGAGAGGCTAAGCTGGGGCCGGACGGAGCGCTGGATCCCGTCAGCACGGCGGCCAGGATGGCAAATCGCCACGCCCCTTACGGGGTTATAGAGTTAGAGATGATATATAAATATATATATATATATATATATATATATATATATATATATATATATATATATATATATATATATATATATATTTATAAAGGGTCTCATTTGGTTACTGATAATGTTTAGGCTATTTTATAAAAAAAACAAAGCAAAAGCCTTAAATAAAAAAGAAAGTAATTCTGAGGCGTTGCAGGGCGTTCCGCATCCCTCTGGTGCCCGACGATACACCAAATACTCGTAACTATGTACCACGATGAAGGCCAAACTCCTCCTAAAACTCGCTTTTCACAAACAGCTCCAGAGTAAAATGGAAAAGTGTTAGTACTACCGCGTGTCCTGGTACCGGGACAAAGAGATAGAGAGAGCACAAAGACTATGACACTTAACCAGAATGTGTAGGACAACCTCGAAGACCATGTAGTAAGGTACACTAATGCACTGCATCAATCGGCGATGCATCCTTTAAATGTGTGCGATAGAGAGACACCAGAAAACGACCTTAATCCGTCGAGCATTTGCAGTAGATCCACTGGATTTGTCGCAGTTCAATAGCACGCATCTTTCACATCGGCTCTCTCTCACCTTTTTTTCTATGTAACCCGATGTGCGCCGATGTAGTCAGTGTAGGGAAACGCAATATGCTGTCCGGATGCTCTCATCAGCGCGCTCATTTCCCACAATCCCCACATATTCAGGGAACCAGTAAAAAATAGGTTTACATCCACCAGCTTGAGTCAGCTGCCTGGATAAAATAGGATATTAGAAGAATGAAAACCTATAGAGCCTGCTAATAAAATAATACTAAAAATTCAAGAAAAGGCTAACGAATAAGCACGATAAATGAAAGATGAATTAAATATATAAAGAGGAGAGTAAAAAAATCAAAATGAGAAAAAACTCCAGCTTATCTTATCTCTAAAGGATAACTTTTAAAATTTCCACAATCGGTAAATCTCTACGAAAACTAAGTTTAACCGAGTTCATTCAGATAGGAAATCCGGGGCAAATATGTGATCAAAGGACTCGGCTCTTTCTAAAAAGTATCTCATGCAAATAATTGCGACGTGAAAAATAATCACAAGCCTCTGATTAGTTAGAATTTTGTGCTCGTAATCTGGGAAATTTCATTTGCAGATGCGGATTCATTTCTGGCCGAATGAATGGGAGTTCGCAGCTGGACGGAATCTGGCCATCTCTATGACTCGGATTTCGATCATGCGAGAGCTTCTTTACAAAGTGCCGAGGTTCACTCAGTTGTCTCGGATCTTATTATCAGACTCTTAGAAGGTGGAATGGATGAGAATGGGGCCATATTTAGAAGAGGCGCGGGGCACAGGATTCGTTTTATCCAAAGTATTCTCTTTTCTTTTGTGGAATGTTTAGCTCTCACGCATTTTAACACTTTCTAAGTCTACCATTGCAATCACTAAGGTTTTTTCAAAAGATACTGATGAGATGCTATCGTTGGCGTTCGATTATTTTAAACAGGATATAGGCGACTTTAAAATGAAAGGTATAATAATGATATTTTTATTGTTACTAATGCCATGCCAAGTGTAAGACTCATGAGATACTGCTGACGTATCCTTGATTCAATTCGACGTCATTTAATTCATCCATAGGATTATTAATCACTAAATTATATTCCCAATTTAACCTTTACACGCTTTGCCATCATTGGCGTAGTGGCATTATAGTATCCTGGAAGAACAGCCGCCACCAGAGGTGTGCCACTCATGCTGTCACCATTCACATGTAGTAATATGGATGGAGGACTAAGATTCGTTCATCGATGGTTCCCACTGGCTGACGCATGCGTTTCTTGAAATCTCTGATCTAATGTGGGATTAGACCCTAGGGACGATATGAGGGGCGACCCGAATCGGAACGCCCAACCAGCGACAAATACTATCCATTGTAGTTTAACATCACACAATATCAGAAGTGAGCCGAATTTGGGTTCGAACTATGGTCGTTGGATCAGTGGTCAGCAAAGCTAACTACTTCGCTAACGGGACTCATTAATTAGTAATAAATCGATAGCGAGATTTAACACATCGTGAAAGTTGTATTTTTTATTTTAAGATCACACCATGGAGTCAACATACAAATATATAGCGAATAAAACACCATTTATACACCTTGATTGATTATGGCAGGAGTGACCAGTTCCAAGATGGAACAAATCTTTCTTTTCTGCTATACGATTAAAGTTCTGGATTTGAGTTCGCTTGAGAGTGCTCACCAAATAAGCTCCTATTCTGATTTACCAACAAGTGGATAAAATAACTTTATTTTTGAACTTGAATTACTGGAGATGGTGAGCCTAGATCCCTTTTTCGGTAGGGGGATTAAATATGAAGACGAAGTAAATTAATCGACTGTGTAGATAATGTAGATAATGAGAGTAATGGGAGTCTGTGCTTAATGTTCGATTATTTAATATGCGTAGAGCAGGGGAGCGTGACCTACGGGTTTCTGGGGAGGAGCTTTGTTTGAATTCAACGTTTGTTCGAGCAAGAGTGAGAATTTTAAAGTTAGATGTTGAGAAAGGAATTTATATGTAGAAAACAATAAAAAGGTTTAGAATCTAGAATTTTAGAGTAAAGAACTGGCGTCAATAAACGAAGAGAATTCAAATGGCCAAATAACAACTTTGTGGGAACGGAGTTTGTTGTGGCCAAAAGGAAGATAACGTCACCAAGGAGAGATCAATGGTCATTGCCATCGATACACGTGAGTCTGGAAAATAACGTGTACATGCGTGTGTTTAACTTTTTTGTAAATGGATCTCCACACATCACTCAGCCCTCTTAATTAGCAAATGTAGTTACATTTGTGTGGTTACATATAAATATTGAAATTATGAAATAAGATGAAAGTAGCAACAATCAAGGACATTATTAGAAAAGTCATTATATTATTCAATTGGAATTAATCAATTGAGTAAAATATAATAATGAAAATTCATTGGTATGTTAATTAGAATAAATAAAAGTATGAGGCAAGATGTACAATAATTCGTTAGTTAAAATAACACATAAGTATATAATGTGATTAGTTCTTGAGATCTAAATGTTAATTCACCATTTATCAATATTTTATGTTTTAACCAATCAACATACTTTTTAACCTCTATGAACTAATTCCCAAAC
The DNA here is from genome assembly GCA_963969495.1 of Ceratothoa steindachneri. Taxonomy (NCBI): domain Eukaryota; kingdom Metazoa; phylum Arthropoda; class Malacostraca; order Isopoda; family Cymothoidae; genus Ceratothoa; species Ceratothoa steindachneri. Next base: position 202,315,964 of record OZ018320.1, on the reverse strand, counting down.
TAGGGGCCATAGCCCCCTGGGGGTCCATACAGCAAAATTGAGGGGGCCACAAGCTGAGGTTATGTACACATAAAAATCCCAAGCCCCTGCCACACTAGAACAGCCAGTCAACAGCTGAGCCAGCCAGAGGAACAGGTGCGTCTGTACTCGGTATACGTTTGAACAATGCCAGACGCATGAGTAATATGCCTCATTCTTTCTTTATTGAGTGTAATTCCATTTTTATATATGATTTTGGGTTTTTGATCAAATAATTCATTAAGATTCATTTCGATACCAAACAATTTTCACCCAATAACTTATTTAATACTTCCTATGCTATGGTTTTCGAATGAGACCTAGTCTTGAATCTTGAGTATCAACCAGTCTACAGTCCCACTTTAGAGGCCACAGTTAAAAAAACAAACACTTTGTGAGTGTGTGTGGCTCTCATAAATAATCCTTTTGCGCCAATTTTAGTATTATTGGGACTTAAGCCACCATCAATACCAATTTAATAATGGTAAGTAAGCTTTGCAACATGAATTCTATAATGAACAAGGAAAAAAATATCTGTTGTATTTTTTCACAATCCATGTAATGTTTTCGTTTTTTGAGTTTAGTAACCTGAAATTTATTTATTTCCAACTTCTCATTGTTATGAACTACTTGAAAATGTTTTTTAAAGACGGTTTCACTCCTTTAGAAAATTAGAACGTTAAAAAAGTGATTGGTAAAGTAAGTTAATGAATGCTATTTTCTGGTCAAATGGCAAAGTCAAATTAGATAACACCTGCAATAATCTACCCTCTAATAGGGTATTCCACTGGAATACCCAAGACATTATGTTAAATATAAAAACAAGAAAATAAACACAAATCAATTGCAATAATCTTCCCTCTCATGGGTAGTCCACTACATACCAAATATTCATGTATTATGAAGCTTCATATTGACCTTTTGTAGGCACATTATGAGTGATGTCATTCAGCTATAGCAGTATTTCTTTCCGCTTCAGACCCCTCTGTGATGGCTTCTAATAAGAAACGCAAATACGATGACAGCTATCTGGATTTTGGATTTACAAGCATTAATGATAAAGGTGTAGTGAAGCCACAGTGTGTGATTTGTCACAAAATACTCTCCGCTGAATCACTGATTGACAGGAATTGAATATGAAGAGAATGACTCTGGGCCATCGGGTCCATTCACCAAAAAAATGCTGCATTAGTCAAAGCATAATTTTTTGGTATCGCTTGAAATAGCAAAGAAAAAGAAACCTCACACCATTGGGGAGGAATTAATTTTGCCATGTGCCAAAACTATAGTCAAGCTTGTTTTATGCGAGAAAAGTGTTGAGAAGCTGAGTGCTATTTCTCTTTCAAATAATACAGTGCAACGCCAAATATCGCTTGTGTCAGATGATATCAAAGAACAGGTGATACAGAAAGTTAAAGAAGCCGGATTATTCTGTCTTCAACTCGACTAGTCCACTGACGTCCAGTCATGCTCACAACTCATGGTTTTTGTTAGGTATGTTCATGGTGAGGATATGAAGGAAGAATTCTTATTTTGTGAAACTCTCGAGCAATCTACAAAAGGTGAAGATGTAATGCAGAAACTTTCAGAATTCTTTTACGCAAATGGTCTTGACTGGGGCAATCTGTGGGATATGCACAGACAGGGCTCCAGCCATGTGAGGTTCTAAGTCAAGTTTTGTTTCAAGAGTTATACAGAAATCACCAAATGCTATTCCTTTCCACTGCATGATCCACAAGCAAGCTCTTGCTTTAAAAACCCTACCCTCAGAATTACAGAAAACCCTGAATACTATTATAAAGACAGTTAACTTTGTAAAAGGTAGTGCTCTTAACACACGCCTTTTCAAGAAACTCTGCTGTGATATGAATGCAGCTCATGGAATCCTATTATTTCGTATAGCAGTTCGCTGGCTATCCAAAGGAAATGTAGTTTAGCGTGTATTTGAGCTCAAAAAAGAGATCAGACTCTTTCTTGAATTACAGGAGAAGCAAGATTTGCTGTCAGCATAGTCTGTATATGGCTTCGAAATACAGCTAGCTTACCTTGTTGACATATTTAATCAGTTGAACACACTCAACCTTAAACTCCAATGAAAAGGAACTTTAACAATCGATTTTGTGGACAAAATTAAAGCTTTCATTCGTAAGATGGAGAATTGGATGCAGAAAGTTGGAATAGGAAACTTGGCAATGCTGGAAACAGTGTCAGACATTGCAGAGGAGTGTGAAACTGCTGCAAAGAACTTGATTGTTCAACATCTTGAAGCCTTAGTGGAGAATTTAAAAGGTACTTCCCAGATATCCAAAGCCAAACCTCTCGAGTAGTAAGGTTCGCCTTAACTGCTCCAGTGACATGCATACCTGATGATAATGATGATGGCCAGACTGAACTGCTGACACTTCAGGAAGATACAGGAGCCAAAATAAAGTTTAAAACGGAATCTCTCACTGTATTTTGGTCATCAATGGCAGCTTCATTCCCAAACGTATGTAACTTAGCTTCCCGCTAATTACTACCCATTGCATCAACTTATTCCTGTGAGGCTGCATTCTTTTAACTTTTGTATATCAAATCAAAATATCGCAATAGACTTGATGTGAAGCATGACCTACGATGTGCTTTCAGTGAAAAAAAGCCAAGAATTAAGATGCTGGTCGATGGCTTTGAACATCAACATTCACATTGAGTTTAATTGTGGTTTGAACAAACAAACTTGCCCCTGAAAGTTCTTGCTGGGAGAAGAGAAAGTGATGTTTCCACTAAAGGTCTTGGTTTTGTTATTTATGACCCTATGATAGGATTTCGTTCAGAATTATTAAATTTGTCAGTGAAAAAACGATAAGATTGCTTTTGATTACACTTTTTTATGCAGTGAAATTGATTTTTTCTACTTTTGTATATTGGAGAAAAGTTTTGGGAAATTATTAGTTTTAATTACAGGTAGGCCTATTCTCAAATTGTGAAAATTATTTCATGTGAATCAAATTACTTCTTTAGTATCATTTTAATGTTTATTTAAGATTTGGCAAAAAGTAAATTACAAGTTTCCATGACTCAATATTTAAGAAAAGAAAAAATATGGGGTTGAATCAATAAAATTACAGGTATCGCAGGAGTTTTTCATAATAGACCGAAATAAATGTACAACTACAGGCAGTGACTGTTATCACGAGATATAGATTAGGGAGGGGGGCATGGATTAGGCTTATATATAAAAAGTGGGTAAAGATCAGAAAAAGTTTGGGAACCACTGCTCTATGATGATTTGATGGGTGAGATGAGTATTTGTGACGACAAGTACTTTAATGATATTTTATGTAAATGAAAACAAATAGTGATTAAAAATAATACATGACTATATGTTAATTCGATACATTAAATATTATTAAAGTAAAAGCAGGATTAAAAATAGTTATACAGAAAAATTATGTCATATTTATACAGACTGCGCAATAATTATTAAGACTATTTACATGATGAAATATAAATATAAAAATGTTACATTTTAAACTCTTAAACGATATATTTTGAAACACGGTGGTCAAAGTTAATTTTATTTAATCGTACATCACATGATGTCTGTGTATAATTCAATTCCGTCCAAAACACCAAGGACAAAATGAATTGGTTGAGGTGGAATTTTTGTCCTATAAAGATATAATGAGAGAGTGTAAAAAAATAATCTAATAGTCATTTGTCGTCGCAAATACTCGTCTTACCGATCAAATCATCATGACCTTTAAAAAGTACGTGGAGTGGTTAAAACATAAAAATATTGATAAATGGTGAAAGAAATCAATTTGCTCATAGTATAGATTTCAACTTGTGCGTTGGTGGTTTGAGGCGGATGGTGTTGTTTCTTCGATTCCATGTAGAGCGTGTTAGACGTTGGGTGGGGGGAGAGAGTTTCATGTGCTGTTATTGAAGAACTAGGGGAAACTCTTGTGGTAAAATTGGTGGGAGGAGCAAAATGTGATGGTTAGATATTACCGATGTATCCCTTCAAGAGGCCAGTGGGTCCTTGTATACTATATGAATCTTGATGTCTTTTTAAGATCTTTTATGGACCCTTGTATGTATACTTTCAAAAAACTGGGGCGAATCTGAGTCTTTTAGGAAAAAATGAGTACTAATATCAATGTTTAATCGACTGGTTCCATGTACCGTCAGGGTGATAAAGTGAAAGTGGAGAAAGGGGATAGGGGGGGAAAGTCGTGGAGATAGCGCGATGACGTTATCATGTAAGAATGCTATTCGGTAAATAGTGGAAGAGTAAGAATAAAAAAGAATAATATTGAGACAGAGAAAGGAAATGCTGCATAGAGATTCAAAAGAGAGTAAAAAAGAAAGGATGGAGAAAGGGGAAGACTGGGAACTGAGGAGCTTCCGTACCACCTAGTGTGGCACAAGGAACTTATATTAAAAATAATTCACTATAATAAAACTTATTACACTAGTAAAAAACGATCAGATTTTATTGAAAACAGAACTAGTTTCGGCTTGCGCCATCTTCGCTTGTATGGTAATTCAATGAGAAAATGTGAACAAGCTCTATAGAGGCCGAGAAAATTGGGGATAATTTATTTAAAAAAATATATATCTTCTTCTACAGCAAGCTTTTCACATTTTAAAACGAGGTTGCAATATTTTGTCAGCTCTTTTTATTCCGCAGGTTATTCTCTCCGAAAATTAATCCCTATTCTTCTATTTGGAATAGCTAATATTTTTCTGTAATTAGCATTAAAGAAGGCAACTATCTCTATTAAAAGGGGATGGAGCCTTTTCCTCATTCAAAAAATAGACTAATTGAGATATTTTTAAGAGAATGAAACAAGTAAGTTTATTCCACTCATGATTCCCATTCGAAAGAACTTTATAAAAATTGCAACAAAAAGCAATATTGCTTTCCAATAAAAAACGTTTGCATTTCGATCTGCAATTTGTCTTCCGGCCCTTTCACATCTCCAATAAACTCCCAGAATTCTTTGTGGTAGGAAAGTTGCTCCTTTCTCCTCCCAGACCAGAGTCTTGAGGAAATAAATTGTCCGTTTTAATGGAGTAGTTATTAATTTTAATGAAATTTAATTTAAAGATTTTAAAGTTTTCTTAACTCTTCTTTTAAAAATGAATTCGAAATATCCGACTGAGAAAAACTAATATGAGTAAATCTTGCGGGGCGTTGCGTCTTTTACGGTAGTGAAAGAGAAGAATTTACCTTCCTCGTAGGTCTCATAAGGCATACTTTTATTTAAATATAGAAGTAAAGATGGACCCAATTATCGAGACTATTCACAGATGGCGCTGCTCCCATAACATCTCAACCTCCAGCTAGGGACTTTTGAATTTCTTATTAGGTTTAACATAAACCCTTTAGTGGAAGTTAGAAACAAACTTTAAGGTGGCTTAGGTTTTTCTGGTAGCTTCTTTCTTGCATGTGTGCACGGCAAGTGACCTGCCTTCGTTGGTTAAGCAAGGTTGAGAGAGTAACTCTCCCTCCCGTTGCCTTTCACTATGAATTTAGTTGGGGCGTCAGCCTTTTAATATACATCCATTGATATACAGAGGAAACAAATTAGAGAATACGAACACAAGAGAAAAACAGTGCGAACCAAACTAATGAAGGTAGCATAGATCATTGCTAAGAAATATAGCATAAGGTAGAGGCAAAGTTAACAATTGTAAAAAATATAACAAACATAACGCAGCGAATTTTGCTAAGCTTACTAGAAATTGGAGAGATCTTCCGGGGGGGGGAGGGTTATATTTATCTTTCCCAAATGAAAAAAAAAGTAGAGAAACGAAGAAAATGGATACATTAAGGGAATGAAACTTGAAAATGGTAAAGAGTGATAACTTATTTAGCTTACCATTAGACCTCCCTTCTTCCCCTGTTTTGTTGGATTTTCCATCCCCATGGGCGTCACGCGATGCCTTGGTTGGGTTCACAGGTTCCTACTTGAGGTAAAGGAGTGTGCATTATGCATGCGCGTGGTTGATTGGGACAGTTGTGAAGGCGTTTTACATATGTCATTTTGGTCTTGGTTACATCTAAAATTGAAGTGTGGTTTGTTTTGTTTCTATGGTTTGTTGTCTTCATGGCTGGTGAATGGAAGCTTGGCCTCGTTAGAGTCGTTCTCCTACATCTACTTCTCTATAGATGGTCTAAAGTTACTTTACTTCGTCTATTTGCGGTTTTGATTTAGTAAAGGTGATTTAATTGTCTGTGGGTAAATATGGTGTGGATCTATTTTATGTAGCTGTGAAGATGGGAAAAGTCATTATGTTTTCCGGGAGAGTAGTGTGCTGTAGGGGTTCTTTAAAGTTTGGTTAAGGCGCTATTGTTGTAGAGTGGTGGTTAGAATGGAAGTTACTCTAGAGGTCTGCCGAAGTCTTGGTTTACTATTAATGCTAGTTATACTCCCAAAAGGTATTATTTAGCATTGTGTGTGCGAGTGTGGAATGGAAGTGATGTGTGTGTATCATGTGAAAATTTGCACTAAATAATATTATACTATTTTCAGCTACTTTGATTTGATTTTGGACAATGGTTGGAGTTTGTGATGAAGCTGTGTATTGGATGGTGGTTTTGGAGATTTTTCTTTGTAGTTTTCATCTGGCCACTGCTTGCAATTGTATAATTGGCTACAATTAATAGTGGATGGAGGTGCAGATGAATTGCATGTATAATGCATTGTGCGACTCCTTCTGTTGTCTAGAGGTGTTGATTGCTAGTGATATTCAAGCAATGTTTTATGTCACATTGTTGTGTTTATGACCTTTGAAGCAAAGGTCATTGGAGTAATTAGTATGATTCAAATGAGTTTTGTCAAAAAGTAAGAATTTTGAGTCATGGGTGTTAATTGAAGGTAGGATCAATGATTCCTGCGTGTTAAATAAAAGAAGGACTTGTGATTCCTTTTTGTTAATTAAAATCAGGGTATGTGAGGCTTTGGTGTTATTTGAAGGTAAGACTTGGGATTTCTGTCTGTTAATTAAAGGTAAGACTTGTGATCACCATGAATTTTGGTTAAAGATTAGACTTGTGGATCTTTGGTGATAATTTGATTCGAGAGTGATTATAGATCGTTAAATTGATGTATTTATTGTATTGAATCTTGATGGTTGTGGTGGTATTGATATGTCTTAAAGGTACATGTTGCTTAGATAATTAGGTATCCTGCTTACGGATTACCATGAGCAAAGAAGATGCCAAGTAGGGGCGAGAGAATGGCAAGTTGGAGACATGCCCAAAGTGAGTCAGGCATGGAAGACGAAATGATAAAAATTTCGAAGACATGTCAGAAACGAGTCATCCATGGACGAAGAAACAAGAAACATACGTCGAATAGATGCAAGACTTGTTGAAACTACTCATCCGAAGATGAAGGCATTAGGGCACGTTACAGAAGTTTCCAAAATATGTCTTCCGTAGTACTTTTTTACACAAAGTTTGATCCCTTTATATTTCTCCTATACCCCACTTAAATTTCTTTATGTTTTTTAAAGCTTTAAACTGACGATACCAATGGTCTTCAATTCTCTGCCCCATCCTTCCGGCTTAAAACACATCGCTATTATTTCTACTGAACCGACCCAAAGAGATTTTCATTCCCCACTCTTTGCAGCCTCTTAAATGTCTACTGAAAGGTTATTTTATTATTAAATTGCCTGTTATCTGGGTAAACGCCTCTCTTCAGGATTCCTCCACCGGTTCTCTATTCGATTTAAGTCGCAACTCTTCTGAGGCGAATCTATAATTTAGTCTCCAACAGAACCTTTGGAATCTAACTAATTCTTAGAGAAATATTGGCACGACTGGATTCATTATCCTGTATAAAAACGACGGATTTCCTCATCTTATCCTCACTTTCCTTTTGTAACCAAGGTTGATGTTCTTTTCTAAGAACTCTTAGTAGACTTTTGAATACATTTTATCTTCATTATCCACGCTTGATTTGAAAAAGATCTCAAGATCTCTAGGAGTAAAAGCTCGGAATTGTGTTAAACCCTTTTCTTTCCTCCTGAATGCGATTTTCAATGTGCACTCTTATTAACAGTGATACAAAAAGCATTTTAAATCTTTATAAATCAGCAGAGAAGACTTTCTCTTACCTAATTCCCTTGCGAAATACTTCTATGTTTCGGAAATATTTTCTTTCCTGGCCATTCTCTCAGATTTTTCTTACAAACGATGGCGGGAATTTAATACAATTGGTTATAAATTATGAAATACCTCGAATAAATAGTGTGTTTATCTACTTAATTGTGTTTATTACATTCATATACATATCTAAAATACAAAGTCGAACTTATTCTGGAAAATTAGTCGCTAAAGGGGTATTACATATAATCTCCAGATACACTTCAAAATCTTCAAACGCAGTATTTTTTATTATCCCCACTACAACCTAGAATCTACGACAATTTTACCATGATATGTCTCGGTTTGTCTTATTCCGCACGATGTTTTAGCAGTCAAGCATCTCAATAATGAAGATGTTATTTTACTGAATATTGCAGCTCTTCTGATTATACCAATAATTTTACGATTTTATTCATTCTGTTTATAATATTATCATTTTAAGGAAAATAATATGAAACAATATTTTTATTTTTTTTCCAAACAATAAGAATAGACAGTTCTATAAATGGTTTGTTCCCTTTTAGCCGATTGCTTTTCATTTCAATAATGGCGAAAGCAATTCCCAAAGCTTCTTCTACGAGCGGAGTGACGTCTGTCATCCACGCCAAGAACACTACAGCAATTTACCCACACTTCTAATTGCGCTCGTCCCCTGACCCTACTTAGCTGAACCGAATTTACGTGCGCCTCGTTTAATAATAAATAACCTCAACATTAAATTGATGAGAAAATCAGGCTAGAAAAGGCGTACGCTTTACTTGTAATTAATTACCCACTAACGAAAAGCCTGCATTAATCCTTCGTAATAACGAGAACGTATGACTAAAGGCTAGGAACAAAATGAAACTGAATTATTGTTTGCAGCTTTAAACCGCAGGGTCCAACAAGGAAAAATTCCCTTATGAATCAACATGGTAATACTGCCGCACTTCAAACAGCTAAATTCGGAAAATTAAATATTGCCATCTACAGACAAATATTCACTGTTGATAAGTGCTAGTACTTGCATCCCATTGCATCCTTGTGGCTGCCATTAAATTTTAAAGGTAGATCCTAGCACAACATCAACACGGTAAAATAAAGTACGAACACTGATTAAAGTTACACTTCACAATAGTTTGTTTAAAAGAGTTAGATGAATGTTATTACCTTAGATCCTTTTGTTCTTTCACATAGTACCAGTTTAAGTGAGGGTGTAGTCTGTTTAAGTGAGTATAGACTGGCTAGTCTGCTTATGGTCAAGAGAAGTGAATTCTCGGAGTTCGAAAGGGTCATGACGTATGGGACATCCCATTTAGGAAAGTTTGAAAACATTCAACATCCCTCGATCTTTGGTGTCACGGGTGTACCAAGAATGACATAAAGAAGGCATTAGCGTTAAAGGCACACAGCGCAGTGGCCGACCATTAGTTTATCATGATCGTGACTAGCGGCGTTTGGATAGAATTCTCCATGCTAACACAAGACACTGGCTCACTTCGTTTCCACATTGAAGCTAAGGGGTCTTAAAGGTATATTAATAAGGTCAGTAGAGTTTTATTTACCTTTTATCGGATAAACGGGCAGAAGATCCACCAAATTCTCCCTGCAAGACATCGAATGCAGCGCCGAGCCTAAATTCGTGACGTTGCTATATGGTTGGCCAGAAATTTTTGAGTCAGGAAACGGAAGCTTTTTTATAGTTTTTTTATTCAAAGTTAGCTTAATTGGGCCTAGAAAAAACTGGCTACCTATGGAGTGGTCCGATGAATCACGGTGTCAATTGTTTCGGGCTGATGGTGACCGATAGGTTTGACTGCTTGGTAAACCATGTACCAAAGCAACAATGGGATATACCAGCAGAATAATTTCCTATGTCATGGCGTCCAAGGTGCCCATAATCGGTTCGAAGAGCATTCTGAAGAGTTCCGACGAATTGTATAGCAAAAACATTTACTTTTCATAAACTCCCTTGATCATTTGGAGACATATAGCCCAGGTCTATTTGTACTTAAAATCCGGCACCTACAAAATTCAGAGAACAGTGGGTAGTTATCGAGCAGGCATGGGTCAATATCTCTTTTAAAAGTCACGTGCACATGTAGAATCTATTCCATGACCTTTAACACTTTAATTGACTGCTTACCGTTGGATTTCTGGATTTGGAATTAGTGTTCCCAAACCGAGTTTAAGTAATCTATGAAGTTCGTCTTCCCCAGGACGGTGGCCCCTATGAAAAAAGTGAAATTTTGTTAGTTAGATAATACTTATCCTATTTTAATAAATAGGCTGCAAAAAGAAATACGGGAAAAGGGGCTACACTACATGGAAGAACACGATCCAAGGACGTCCGTCTACGTACACGAGTCTTTATTTTACTTATTGTGATTACTCGTAATTTTAATTACCTTTATGGTTATATAGCCATATATATTTACCATTGACGACGAGTTACCCTTGTTTTTGGCTCTTTGATTTCCACGACTTTGAATTACGAATTTTTACATTTTAATTTTAACGCTTAAGGTAAAATTGAAAGAATAAACTCCGCTCCACACCATTCGGGTCATAGGCTCTTTGATGAAATAAGAGAAATAAAGAGTAGATGAATAATATAGAAGAATAGAAAGAACATTGATGAAATAAAAGTGAACCAAAGTAAGTAATGATTAGTAGTATATAGTGGACAGAACATTACTAAGTGATGCGTACTTGCTGGTCCCTAGCACCATAAGTAGTTTCCTCTTTTGACCAATTGAACAAATGATTACATAACTACTTCACCTAAATTCACCAAATTTACCAGGATATTTAGGCTTACTTTAGAGTGGCAATGGTTCAATGTTCTGATTTAACATCATTCGATCTCGTTTAGTTGGTTAGGTTGGCTCCCGTAATGAATGCTCTAGTAGACTCTTTTGAATATTACTCAGTTTATATATTTTAAACACGTTTACACTTACCATAACCTCGCCAATTTCAGGACAATCCTCTTCTCTCGCGCATTCTTTCGGAGATGCCCTCCTTGGTTTTCGATTGTTAGAGTAAAATATAAATCTATAAAGATATTATCTGAAAACAATCTAAAAACCAGCAACATAATCTTAATCACTAAGTAAAACATGGTCAGATACAGACAATTTTAAGTCTCACTAAATCTATGACTTGGCCAGAAGCTACTCAACACTTCACTCTCCCCTTTCTCAAAATGTCCGAATTAAAAGGTAGAAATTCAAAACTCATAAAAAATATTATAATTTTTTAATATTGGTACATTGCATTTATGTTTATGGCCTAATTTTACTTTGCTTTTACTTATCTCATGTTAAATAGAAAATGTCTCTTGATTATTGGCATTCTGCAAAAATTGTATATTCTATGATGAAGGCAGATTCCCTTAAAGATATGCTTTCTTTGTTCAGTATATATTGGGTATCTGATATTGGTCTTCTTAAGATGTCTTTAAAGGTGCAAGAATTATAAAAAGATAATTTATCTTTTTAAATCCTAATTTTGAAGTTTGCATGATGGTACAAAATTGCCGTGTACGAAAGTGTTCTCTCGTGTACAGAAATTGCTAATATGACTAATACGATGTTAAAAGCCGTCTTCTACCCCCTAAATTGTTAAATAGAGAGGTTGAAAGTACTCTAAAGTAGGCCTCTGGGCATTCATAAGTATCCACGAAGTGTCACAACCGCTTGCTTCATTGTGTCGAACCTGTTTCAAAATCTTAAGGTTACTGGTGTGAAATTTACTCATGAGAGTCAATAGGGGTGTGTTTGAATCTCATGCACTCTAACCGTAAAATAAAGGAGGTAAAGAATCCACTGCAGGCTATTAAAAAAAGGCAAGACAAGTTGTCGTTCAGCTAAAGGTTCATTGATTGATGTTGGAATATTGGAAAAGGGTTATTTTCTCTGAAGAAGCCCTATTTACACCGATTAGAATATCTGGAACAAGGTAACCGGTCTCCTTATAGTTTTTTCCACAAATAATGCGATGAAAAAAAAAAGTACTTAATGTCGTCCAAGAACACCTCTTACCAACATTCCAAGACCTATTTGCTGAAAAATCAATTGGTACACCATCGTAATTGGTAAAAAATTGGAAGAATAGCGTATTGAAATATTAAATCATTGAGCTGGAATCTCTTTTTATCTTTTTCTGTTAATAGAACCTGTTGATAACTTTTAAAAGGCGAGTGGACAAGCATATGCACTAAAACCGTGACAACCTACAATCATTGTTAAAACAGGAAGGGTACACTATCGATCAGAATATTATGAACATTTAGATATCCAGCATGCCAGGGCGAGTTTCAGAACTCATGAAGAGAAAGGGCGAACACGCACTAAATAATAACTTTATGAATTAAATGGTTTTGGGTTTATTAAACTTTATATATATATATACAATTTGGATCCCTTTTATTCTACTATATAATCACGCACACTTGGAATTTCAGAAAAATGTGCAGCAATGATGAACAAAACCACAAAATTTGTTTCCTCAGCAAACCATTTGGCCGTAATTTTACATTTTCTTAAATTCACTGAAAAAGTTGAACCGAATATTCTCTGAAATTTGCAATTTCCCAAGTACAGGACGAAGAAACGAAATCATTCCATGATTTATTGAAACATTTTTTTGTTTTATGTGAATATTCCGCTATGTCGTAACGTGTCCTTTCTTTTCCCGTGTCCGTTTGTCCCTTAATCTTGCCAAAAAACATCATATATAGGTAATTTCATGATATATCTAATCTAGGAGCTAGAGCATTGCTCCTTCTAATCAAAGCGGGATACTTCTGGCCGAATATGAATACATACATATATACGTGTTTTGTCACAACAATGTTTTCAATGCCAGCCAGGTAAAGTTTGTCATCACAAAACATCTGCAATTTTCACTGGTCAACATTTGAAACGGTTCAGCTGTCCTTGTAAATCCTCAAAATATGTTTTCATTTAATGATAGAGCGACGAGATGGATGGTATCTATACCTCTCTCAGATATAACTGCTTCATCGGTTGCTTTGGCCTTTTTTGGATGCTCTGATCTCCAGGTTTGGTATAACTCTTTAAGTTGTTACTGATAGAGTGGAAAAATTTAAGCTGAACTTTATAAAGAACCATTTTCATTGGCTTCGTACTACGTCATATACATTCAAATTACAAACGCGATTATTGAAAGGAATCGTACTTTGAAGATTTGCATAATAAATCGTCGTCAAGGGTGATTGATGGCACTCCCCGTTGTCCTTTTAGGCATCTGGTCCATACACAATGATTCAGGTTTCTCACGGCTTACAGCGTCAAGGAAACTAAACTTCATTGTCCTAAACCTTTTGTTACCTATCCCTCTACAATAACAGATTCCAAATTTTTAATTGAATAAGAAAAAACTATGTTACAAATTGATTTTGTTCTTATATCAACGAAAACTTTACACTAGATACAAAAATCTTACTCTCCTTAACAATTAAAAGATGCATCTCGCGTAATACGTTCTAATCGATTGCGTCCATAAAGGTTTATTTTAGAAATTCCCAATGGTAAAACCAATTCCGTTTCATTTGGTAGGAGGAACGCAGCAAAGATTCCTATCCATTTGCATAGAGATAAAGGTGACCAATCTTCTGCGTCACATACATACAGCGATGAACATCAAGAATCATTTTTTTAAAATCAAATAAATTAAACGAATGAGGGACAAACAACAGCGACTAATTTCTAAAAGTGCAGAACTCTCCCACTGAAGATCAACAACCAATTAGATATAACCGCGCTTTTCGTACTAAAATGCGACTGTTCTAACGGAAAAGTCCTGTCCGGGTCAAACACCAGCTTAGCCTCTTCTCCTTCCTTCAAAACACTTGTGTTTCCCCCCGGTTTCCTCGCATTTCATACAACCTCTCCCACAACTTTATCTGGTCAGCTTCCCCGTAAGTGGCGCGGCGATTTTCCATCCTGGCCGAGTGCTGACAGAACTCGGCACCCCGTCCGACCCCAGCTTAGCCTCTTCTCCTTTCAGACAGCCTGTATTTCTCCCCTACTTCGTTGATTTCCATACAACCTCTCCCACAACTTTCCCTGGTAAGCCTCTAATTTCACAGGGTAAATCCTGACCTTCTCAGCCAACCGTCCCGGATCGGGGCTGATGGGCGAGGGGACAATGTTCCCTAACCCCTGAGCTCCGGTTCGGGATGGTTTTTTTTAACAACCTGCATCATCCCGATACATACCTTCCTGTCATTCCTTTTCCTTTCCTCTTTACACTCTATATCAATTTTACGCCGTATTCAAGGTGTAGCTGCCATTCCGATGGACTGCAAGGCCACCAGGCGAGGATAAATGGCTGATTACCACGAATCCTCAGAAGACACAGATGACACTCTTCGGCGCGAGAGATCACTTCATACTTAACCTACAAATCTTCTCACACACACACACACACACCAGACATGAACAATCTAAACCCAACAAGGCTCGACTACACACAACATACAAAAATCCTTGTGGTAACTTTTGACAAGATCCTTAGGTTCAATTTCTACCAGAACAAATCACAAGCAAGAGCCTCACGTACAAACACATCGCTAGACAGCTATACCCTGCGGTCATAAAACTTCAGTTACACCTATACAAAATACAAGTGCGACCTCTTCTCGCGTACGCCCCACTGTCACTCGTAGGTGCAAGTGAGACGTGGCAGCAGAAGGCTCAGCGCATTCAGAACGCTGCTCTAAAGCGAGCTTGCTGCTCTTCCCTGTACAGCAGTGTGTCTACACTACACGACAACAACAAATTAGCATCCCTCAACACAAAGGCTCACACCAGAATCACAAAAATTCAGAAAACTCGCCAGGGACCCCTTATACACCGCACTACATGTAAGACGTTATGCAATGGCATGGCAACACCCCACGGCCCATGACAACCTGCAACCCATACTGTTCTTCCCATAAGCTAAAAGCTTCATGAATAAGGAGTTTCCGACTAAGCAGACACGTTCTCCTTCCTGACCAGCCTCCAACCTTCTCCAGTCACGAACACCTCGCCATCACCTAACGACACAACGCATCGGTGTCTATCCCCCGCCTGATCAATCCTTCCTATCCCCTCTCAAGTTATTTCCGCATCCTTTTCCTCTACGACTGCCTATTCGCCTGTGTTACACAGTGATCCCTCTCTATTCTTTCTATGCACACATCATTATCATCATCAAGATGAAATGCAGTCAGTCAACGAAATCAATCAGATCCCTAGATATAATTCTCTCTCGTATATGGAATTCTATAGAG
This sequence comes from Ceratothoa steindachneri, assembly GCA_963969495.1. Taxonomy (NCBI): domain Eukaryota; kingdom Metazoa; phylum Arthropoda; class Malacostraca; order Isopoda; family Cymothoidae; genus Ceratothoa; species Ceratothoa steindachneri. The sequence continues at coordinate 202,300,515 of OZ018320.1, read as the reverse complement.
GCGGAAAATAAGGAGGGTTTAAGGCGGCAAATTAAATGGGGAGTGTGGAAAAAGCCTACTCTTTTTGCATTATTACCAGTGAATTTCATACTTTTTGTCATATATTCGTTGTTTTTACGCGCTTCGAGCTGTCAGTGTTCGATAAAGACCGCAAGGCCAAGTGAAATTACTTTGACAAAACGTCAAAATTTTGGAGGCAAAATTCAGTGCATTTCAAAGGAGCAATAGTGAAGATTTTTAGGAAAATATCCAAGTGAAGAATAACAGTGCCCTTAAGTATATATTTAGCGAAGTACCAAGGACAAGCAGGATTCCTAGGAAGGACCCAATTAAGGTAGTGTGAAGGTACTAACTCCCCCCCCCCCTTGTATCTACTTCACCCTTCACTTTAAACATTTTTAATTGAGGTGGACAAGATGGATAATGAAAGTTGAAAAAGGTTGCCTGAACTGGTAGTAAGGAGTGGGACTAAACCCCAAAGAGAGAGAGTGACGGAGATAATAAATGGTAAATTACATTTTGCCCTGATCAAACGTGGCAATGTGAAATCAAGACGAGGATAGAAAAAGACTAAAGGAAAAACAGCTAGGAAGGTGCTCGGAAAGATTGACCTGGATCCAGTGATCCTCCCAGCTGAGACCATGGCTCAAAGCGCTGTCATCTGTAGACAGATTTACCAACAAATACAGCGAAAGCGATCAAACGCGAATGCGGGATGAGTAATCGTGAGCTAAGGTGACAGAAGTGGTAAAGTTAGGGAGATTTAACAACCTATTAAAGATTACGTTCAAAGATGAAGAGACTGCTAGAAAAGCAAAACACAAGGCCTACTAGCATTCAATATGCGGATAACTCCCTCGCAGATAGATACAGAGAAATTTGTACAGTTCCTGATATTTTCTAACTGGCTGGCAATTGAGGATCACGAATCAATGGATTGCAAATCTGAAAAAAAATGCTCGGAATGCAATCAAGTGGGTCACGGGTTTAAAGAATGCATGAGCGAAATAAAGAAATGCGCAAACTGTCAAGGTCCTCACGGAGCAATGACCATGAGCTGCAATGCAAAAAGATGAATTATATTAAAGAAGAAAGAGATGGTAAGGCCAGAGAAGAAAAGGAGAGAGAGAATTGGTTATACACAGGAGCAGCCCCAGCACCGACGGTGAATCATGTGCCTTACCTCATGATCGAGAACCATTTTATGGAGATTATGGCCATGATAATGTATGCACATATAGCTATTATTTCGAAGCCTCGGTGTATATCGAGGGAACTCAACTCCTTACTGGAAGAAAATAGTATGAAGAGGAAGCTGTGATTCCCGGAGAACTCTCAATCAAGGGACATACTTTAAATAAAAATAGTCGGGAAGGAAGAGGCTAAGAGAAGCCTGAGAACGAAGAGGAAAGTATAGTGGTTGAGGTGAATAAGAAAGAGGAGAAGAGGAAAAAGAATAAGGAAAGAAGAAAAAGCCGGAAAAGAGGAAGGACTCAAACACAGAATCCTTCACTTCAGAGTCAGGAAGTGAAGAATGGGTAGAGGAAACAGAGATAAGTGAATTAACGAATAATAAAAAATGGAAGTCAAGAGATTTTAAGAAGGGAATAATAACAAAGAAACTGGAAACCGAGAGAGAGAGAGAGAGGGCAAGCACGGAATTACCAGCGTGCGAAAAGGCAGACGTACACATTTACACTACTATGAGAAACGAATTTCCCAAAGATCTGAATATGGTATATATCATCGACGGGTTAGTAGATGGTAGATTTAAATGCACTCACCAATCAGACTATCCGACTGATGTAGTCCAAAGATCTATACTGATTGGGAACCTACAAATAAGATATGTTACTTTCTGAGGAGAGAGAATTTCAGGAAGTGAAGGAACGGACAAAGAAAGAAGTTTAGAGTGTGATTAAGTAAAGAATTATGTATAAGAGTGTTAATAAACTGATGATAGTCGAAGTCAACAATAGATTAAATGATAAGAAAAAGGAATTCTGGAATTTATTGGCTGAGGAAGACCTTGATGTAGTAGCGATATGCGAACACGGTTTGAGTATAGGGAAGTATAAGCAGAAGCTGCAGCATTATTATACCGACACGAAAGTCACTCAAATGAAAGATTCTATGGTATAATAGTTGCTGTTAAGAAAGGTATAGAGAATAGGGAATTGGAAGAGTTGGAAGAAAGCTATATGACAATTAAAATGGACACCCAGACGGGACGAGGGGTTATGATGGAGAGGGGGCACGCATACCAACCCCCAAGAAGAAACTATTTGCCCCTTCATAATTTCCTTAGGGTATTCGGAAAAAACAGTCTGGTGATTTTCCTTGACGACCTGAATGCTTGCTCCAGCCACTCAGGATATACACATCTCAAAGAACAGGTTGGAAGAACCTAGATTTATTAATACATAGGGGCATAGTGGTACGAGCTGGGCTGGAGGTTCACACGCACGTCATGGATAGAAAAGCTACAAAGCCGAACATACTATTAACCAGCAGAAGTTTTTACTGGAACATGTTTGTCAAACCGTGTCCTGTGTTCCCTACGGATCACAACTCAATCATACTATTTCTGGCACTAACTTTAATTCAATTGCCATGCCTGGTCAGGAAACAATATGCAAAGGCGGAGTGGGACAAATTCAGAGATGTGCTGGAAGACTACCGGCAGCCACTGTTGGAAGGTAAAGGTGTGGGGGATATTCACCGCGAAATATAAAAGTTAGAGTCTAAAATAAAGTTAGCACAGGAAATTAGCATACCAAAGTTAGCGATGAGAACACTTCTGGCTCCAAAATGGCCACCTGAAAAAAGAGCAAAGATCCTAGAACTGGAAGCAATCAATCAACTGACGAAAGGAATAGGACCAGCTATTGACTATACAGGAGGAGACGTGAACTCCAAAAAGAAGTAAGCAATTTGAGGAGGATAGAGAAAGAGAGGGTATGGGAGGGTTTGATCGATAGACTCAATAATGAACGGAAACTGAGACAATTCCGGTAATCTTTCAAAAGTTTATAGGTTACTCCACCAACGAGAAAGCTAAGGATTAAAAGCGGCAATGGATATATAACGAAATTAGAGGAAATAAAAGATCTGTTTTAGGGAGCACTGGAGTCAGGTATTCAACAGCTGGAAATTATGTAAGATCTGAACATACATCTGGGCAATACAAAACCGCTCAACAAGATCCCTCATAATAGTGTAGAGAAGGAGGACACTAGAGACGATTGAAAGATAAAAATGCAGGAAACATGGTCGGTAGTCCAAGCTTTCACACAGAAGGCTATCAGGCCCATCGGGGCTGAAGAAAGCGAGCATAAAACAGCTCCACGATAACGTACTCGAGCGGGTGTTGGCAATTTTCAATTCATGCTGGAACATCGAATACTTGCCGGGAAGACTAAAAGTGTCCAAAACCGGGCAAGTCAACGACGGCAGTCAACGGATAGAGACCCAGGAAATCGCAGTTGGAATCTGGAAAAAGAACGAGGAAGAGCTGAGAAATGGTTGGGAGGACAGTCTGAGACTAAGATAGGGAATAGAAAGGAACTTCAATTCCCAGTAGCAGGGAAAAGATAAGAAAGAATCCAGGCCCAATGTTTGTGTAAGCCCCAGAATGATAAGAGAGTGAAATTCTGTTTATATAGCAAATGGAAATTAGACAGTGAAGGTGAATTACAATTTAATATCGACTATTTAGCCGAGAAGAAAATAGTCGGAAGGTGAAAGAAAGTTAGATGAAAAGAAAGGAAAGGCCCATCCAGTCACCTGGAGATTATACATACACCTCAACACTAACAGATACCCATACCTACTTTTAATTTCATCAATATACTCTCAAATCTACTGCGAAATTATACCTTCATACACCTTAAGAACCTTACGATGAAATTCATTCATTGTTTCTCACCAAACAATTACCTCGCTTCCTAAGGAGGCAACGCGAATAAACTTTCCAGCCATGTCGCATCAACAATAACCAAGACTTGTGTCTGAAGAAGCTCACGGCCCAAATTTTTAACAATTCCGAATATTTTAAATAAGTGAAAAAAATGGATCTTCCTCAGTTGACTTTCAATCTTCAGCCTCAAATGTATAACCTCATCCGATAGTGAGAACGGGCTAAAATAAAATTGGCAAAGTCGAAATAGAACCTGGTCTTTAACAAAACATGTATAGAAGAAAAGCTATTCCCATCATACACTGATTATATATATATATATATATATATATATATATATATAGTCATATGAGTTGCTGCTGACCAGTCTAATCTTCAATTTCACGATGAAGGTAAGGACACATAGGAGGCTGAGGTACATGTGATTTATTTATGGAACTACGTTTCGGGCGTATCACCCATCTTCCGGTTCTAAAACATAAATTAATCTAATACAGTTGAAAAATATTAAAAAAAATAATTAGGTTATGACTATGTAGGTAAATTAGAAAATAACTCAGGAATTTAAAAGTCAAGAGAATCAAATTATCAATCTAATATAACACTATTGAAACGAAAAAAAAACCCCACAAAAAACAAAAGTAAATAATTACAGTATAATATTGCTTACTGATAATTCAGGAATTTAAAAGGCAAGAGAATTAAATTATTAATCTAATGTAATCACTATTGACACGAAAAAAAGAAGCAAAAACACAAAAGTAAAAAATTACAGTATAATATTGCTTACCGATGAAGTTCAGGAGAAATCACAAAGTGAAAAAAATATAAAGGATGTAGCTTAAAGAAGGATAGGAATTTGATTAGTTGGTTGTTTAATAAGAGAAGGTTGGTTGGTTGTTGAATGAGGTAATTAAAATTAAGAAATAAGAAGAGGAACAGCGGTATTATCTATGTTGAGTGTATGAGATTTTGTACGTATTAGTAGGGATTCCAAAATTCCTAGACTATATTCATTGTTATTATGACAAATTATTTTGAAGTTATCTATGGAACATTCTGTATTGCATTGTATAATATGATTTCTTATTACAGAAGCTTCCTTATTAGACAATATTTTTCCAGTGCGATGGCTTATTCCCATGTGAGAACAAAACCTCTCTTTCAATGAGCGAACCGTACTACCAATATAGGTTCCTTGCAAACAACAAGGACAAGTAAAAGCATAAACAACACGGCTGCTCATTTCTAGAGGAAGTTTGTCTTTTGACGAGAAGAAACTTCCTATGAAAAGTAGGTTAACAAAAGTGATTTTGAAGTTGGTATGAAAGAAATATTTTTTGAGTAATTTGTTGCATTTTCTAGTGAATAATTTATTGTAAGGTCCCATTTCTGGTACTACGAAAAAATTTTCATTTTTGGGAACATTATATGAGAGAAAAGATGGAGAGTAAATTTTGGTAAGAAAATTATTGATTAGTTTGTCAACCAAAGGTGGGGGGGTAACAATTATTTTTAAAATAAGACTTTAGAGTCTGAAATTCATTGTGCATTAGGGAATAATTGGAGGAGAGATGGTAACCTCTATATATTAGAGATTTAATTGCACTGAGTTTGTGTGACAAGTTACAATGGCTGGAAAAATTGATTCCTAGGCCACTAAAGGTAGGCTTTCTGTATATTGAGGTAGTTAGTTCGTAATTTTTTCTATAATGAAGTCTAGAAAAGGAAGTTGATAGTTACTCTCTAATTCAATGGTATATTCAATGTTGGGATGATAAGAGTTTATAAAATTAAAAAAATGGTGGGCATGTTCTATATTATAAAAAATAGCGAAGGAGATATTTTTACATCCAGAAACGGCAATGAGTTGTTCAGTTCCCATTCTTCTTTAAATGTAATAGTTGGGTCGATCTGGTATCTCACTAGTTTACTAGCGATTGACAATGACGGAGGTCTCCGTCGAAACCTGGTTTCGCATATAAAATTAGTCCTATTACTGTGGTTTTATCCATATATATATATATATATATATATATATATATATATATATATATATATATAATAGATATAGATAGATAGATAGATATAAATATTTATATATATAGATATATATATAGATATGTGTATATATAATGTATATCTCTCATGAGCGCGAGAGAATAAGGAAATAAATCCAACACACCGCAAGAAAGAGAAAATAGATAAATTTTCTTCCGAAATAATTGCGGTTCTCACAAAAGAAGATTAACCCTTATTAATTTTCTCTTATATCCCAACTTTGTGAAATCTGATGTCCATAAATGTTGTGTTATGAGAAAAATATACTCATTATGTATCTCTCCGATTACACTTTATATTAGCCTAAAATTTTCTCCTTTTCTTTGGCATCAAATTTAAACTTGCTTTTATTTAGTCTTACAAAACCCTCTTTTCTCCTGAGTCTCCAAAAGAAGCAAGCGACCGGAGGAACTGTAGATCATATATTTAAGTGTACTAATGAGGTACGTAAAGCTATTAATAATAATGGGGACAAGGTATTATAGCAATGGGAGAGATACACTGTAAGGGATAAGTATCATGCGCTGACTTGTTTCTTCTATCAAGGGTATGGATGATCATTCTGAGGAGGATTGTAAATTTAATGAGCAGCCTAGGATCTGTGAGACTGTTCTGAGAATCTTGAAACTAAAGATAGTGTATCAACTACTTCAAAATATATTAACTGTTTCAAGGAGATCATAGAGATAACTCTAATGTTGTATGACTTTGAAAACAGAGATTTTAAGAATTGCTTCAATCAATGACCATTTGAAGTGTGTTCTTGTAAATGTTCAATCTGTGGGCAATAATATTTTAGATATAAGAGATCTATTGAATGAGAGTTTATTTGATATATTAGCTATAACGGAAACTCAGTGAAGTAAAATGGATAGGGCCAAGATAAATGAAATGACCCCCCATTCACACACCTTTCTTCATGCTCATAGGGAGGATGGATTTTGAGGGGGACTAGGAGTTTTTTTCTCGAATGTTCTTTCACATATTAAGGTCATTAAAAGATTTAATGGGAGTAGTTTTGAGTTCATGGAGGTAAATTTTAAATGTAAAAACAAATGGGTGTCCTTGAGTGTAGTTTGCAGACCACCTTCTTTTAGTATTAATCTATGTTTTGAGGAATTTTCTCTATTTCTTGATATGATTAATGTTATCTTTTAAGGTTTTTATTGTTAAAGATTTTAATATATGGATGGATGATGTTAACAATAGGGTAAGGATCAGATTCTGATACTTATTGGAGTCATATCATTTAATAAATAATGTAAATACTTCCGCGTCATCAACTGATCATGCTCTTGATCTTGTAATTGGGGATGTTACTGTAAATTTAATTAGTGACCTAGGAGTTGATTCTGAATCTACTATCTCACCTGTTCTTAAAATAGTATCTTAAGATTTTGTTACCAAAGTATAGGCTTACTAAAATATATACTTTTGAATGAAATCAGATTTTCCTCCAGAAATATAAATTGTTGAGTTTGTTCAGAAAATTAGGGAAGGACTTTCTCATCAATGTTTACATGATGGACAATTGCTAAAGTCGGATTGTGCTGACTGTCTAGTAAGTAGTTATAATCAAGTAATCAAAGATGAATATGATGTAAGGTGTCCCGTCCCTTTCATGAAAAAAATAAATCAATTAAGGAGAGATTTTCATGTTTTGACGGGGAGATACTATATACTCGTAAATAAGAACAGTGAGAGGAGACGCAAGGAGAGTAAATGGTTTAGGTTAGGTAGTGAGAATGCTGAATTTGAATTTAAGACCGAAAAATTCAATATAATTATTTAATAAGAAGAAAGAAAAGTTTGTATTATAAGAAAAAAATTCAAGAGGCAGGATCTAATATGGTAAAGCTTTACAAGTTAATAGACAATTTAAGTGGGAACACTAAATAGAAGGTCCTTCCAGATGGTTATAGTGCTAATGATTTAGCAACTGCCTTTCTTGACTTTATTAAGCACAAAATTGTTACCATAATTAATAGTTTTGTTGATGAGCTTCTTGTGGTTGTTACTCAGATAAGTACTGTACATTATCTGAATGTTTTTTGTAATATTGGAAATGATTGTCTTATTCGGGTAATTGGGAGAGCAAAAGATATTGTAGCTTGGATCCAATGCCACTATCTGACATATTTTATACCAATAATTTTAAGCATATGTTAGATATTATTCTCATGCTTGTAAACACTAATATTTTAACATGTAAGTTTCCAGCGTCGGAGAAAAATGCCATTGTAGGCTTTTTTATCAGAAATATTAGAGTACGTAATTCTAGATCAATTAAAAGATCATTTACAACTAGTTAAAATTTTATTGGATAGCCAGTCAGCCTACAGATATAATTTTTCTACTGAAACAGCAATTTGCTCAGTGGTCAGTGAGCTATTGGGAATAATTGATGATGGTAAATGTGTCATCCCAGTCCTAATCGATCTGACTGCTGTTTTTGACACTATGCTGCATGATTTAATTTTGGATGACTTGAAGTCTGTAGGTGTTATTGATGGGGTTCTGGAACTTATAAAAGATTATTTACCTGACAGGAAGTATTATGTGCAAATTGCTAATTCATTTTCATCATTTGAAAGACTGGAGAGAGGTTTCCCACAGAGGAGTGTGTTAGGCCCTGTTCATTTTTGTGTGTATACAATAGGTTTATCAAGGGTTCTAGAAGCATATGGTCTCCGTGTAAAGTTTTTCACTGATGGTACTCATTTTTACTTTTGCAATTTAAAATAGTGATGAATCTATGCCAACACCAAGTTATATACTTTTAAGTGTACCATGAGTGGATGGATCATAAACAATTAAAGTTAAACCAGAATAAAACAGTATATGATTGTGGGTAGAAAGGAGAAAATTAAGTATTTAGATAATAACAATTTTATCGTAAATGACGCCTCAGTTCATATTTCTGAAAAGGTCTGTTATTTAAGGGTACTACTAGACTGTAATCTAACATTCAATGCTCAAATAAGTAATGTGGTAAAGATAATCAGTTACCATTTGAGGAATAAGGCATTTATTAATAAATATATTGATGAAAGTTCTCTAATGAAATTAGTGATAAATTGTGTATATACAATAAAAGGTGTAATTAGTAGAATTGATTATTGTAATTCAATTTATTACAACTTACCTAAGACACAGCTAAGAAAATTGCAAATTTTCTCAAAAAGAGCTGCGAGGTTAATCGAATGAATTTCACTTCGAGAACGAATTACCTTATCAAGTAACCCTCACTGGACGTCCATCGTATTTGAGGGCGTCTCTGCATGTTGTCCAGCCATCAGAGAGTGGAATCAGTACTCGTCGAGTTGCTACAGGTCTCACACTAGTGGAAGTTATAATACTACTAAGCACTGGATTCATAATTTTTAGATCGGCGCCTCCAAGCTTATATAACAGCCTTCCACTTAACATTAGAAAACTAGAGAACATCGCAACATTCAAGAACAAGCTGGAAACCTTTTCGTTCTCAGACTGTTATGACCTGTACCATTCAACCACTAAGCAACCCTATGCAGTATAAAAACATGTGCTTGATTTAAATTAACTTGAGGGTCTATAGAGCGCTTTCGGAAGAATTAAACCAGTTAATCAACGATTGCACGTAACATTTAAGTAAGTAACATAGATATCGGCACCCTTTTTAACTAGCTTGCATGCTTCATATTTTTCTGTACAGTTAAAAGGGGAGGGAAGAAGCCTAAATGTACATATATTACCAAAAGAAAAAGAAAAGAGATTCCGTGCTCTTTTGCTCGAAGTTTTATTTTATTTTACCTGCTAATAATTAATGTGAGCTTCTTACTTGTGAGAAGCTCATATTGGATTAATTTAGTCAATTTGACATCAGAATGATCGATTGGATGTTGTTCATAACTCCGGCGGAAATCATTTATTCATCATTAATTACTCTGCATCCTGTTTTTGGAGTTAAGGAAACAAAATTAAGAAATATGCACCGAAATGCAATTTGCGATTCAATGAAACGTTATTTGCATAGTCTCAAGATTCATCCGAAGTCAATTTCACTTAGGTTGTTCTTAGACTTCTCTATTCAGCTATGACCCCTTACCCCACCACCGTCTATCGCTAACGCATCTCCCTCAATTGCCAAGATAAATTCTCCCTTCGCATGTTCAACCAGACACAGCATTGACCTAAATCGAATCAATTTCCCATCCGCTTCAGTTAAACCTTAATAATTTGGTTCGGAGAGAAATCCCCCTACTTTCTAAGGTTATAAATAATGCTTTGGGAGGCCGATGGAAATAAAAGCATCTTGAGTTAATTGACGAGAACATTTCGCGAAGGTTTCAACACCATCTCTATTCGCCGATCAGTTTCACAATAAAACCATACAACATATATATTCCTCAATCAAACACTCATAAATGTAGCAACTATATGAAACCTTCCATCTATATCCAATTTGATAAATATTTAATCAGTGTCAAACGGTTTCCTCAAAAATTGTGATTGGTGTGCATCAAATATTGAACGTTTGAATGAGCTAGTATTGACAAAGGCCCTTATGATGCCACTTATATTCTTACTTTTCAATACTCCTCGAAGACTTATATCTAAAAATACAACTAAAAAGTAAAGTGTTAAACAGGGTATTAATTCCCGTCCTTAAAGATAATAAAAGTCAGTGCTATGGGTTCTAATTATGCAATAGAGGTAGAGCAAGTGCGACCACAAATATTAGCTGCTATTTGAGTATAATATGCAAAAAGGCAGAGAGATAATTAAATAATACTCCCATTTTAATAAATAGGATTCAAATAGGATTACGAGAAAACGGACTACGGTAGGTAGGAGGGCACGGCCGAACGACGTCCATCTATGTACATCAGTCTTTTTATACACTTTTTGATTATTTGTAATTTTAATTACACTTATGGTGATATTACTAAATACAGATACCATTTGGCGGTGAGTTACCGTTGTAAATTGCTCCTCGCTTTCCAGGAGGAGATGACAAGTAAATCATGAACAGAAGCTGACTTACTAATGGAATAAAACCCTGTAAGGAGCACGGCGATTTACCATCCTGGCTGTCGTGCTGACGGGATTCAGCACCCCGTCCAACCGCAGCTTAGACTCTTCTCTTTCCTTCAAAACACTTGTATTTTCCTTCTGTTTCCTTGCGTTTCATACCACCTCTCCCACAACTTTCTCTGGTCAGCCTCTAATTTAAACTGGCAGAGTCTGACCTTCTTCTCAGCCAACTATCCATGATCGTGGCGGAGGGGAGAGGGGACAATGTTCCCTAACCCCTGAGCTCCGGTTTGGGATGGTGGGTTTTAAACATCCTGATTTATCCCCACCCATATCTTCCTCACATCCCCTTTTCTTCTCACTTCACCATCTATCTTTGTTTTTACGCCGTTTCCAAGATGGAGCCGCAATACCAATGGACTGCCAGGCTACAGCGGGAGGGGTGGTCCTGGATGGCGGCACCTGGCTAAGCCTTCCTGTACGCACCCCTTGCAGCGCGGGCAACAGCGAGGGGTGATGAGCGATTGCTTCCCGTGGAAAAAATAGTCATCATGCCGATGAATGCACACCAAAAAATAACAAAATCTCTCCCCATTTTCCATTGCACATCGAGGGAGCCACCCTCGGGCAGCTCCACACAAAAATTAGAGGTCTCCCCACAGTGCTCGCACAGGGGACCATCCATATTTCTCTCCCAGGAGAGAAGGCTTACTCCTCTTCTTCGCCTTCGGGTGTAGGGGACTCACCTCAACCCTTTCTCTGGAGGTGCTCTCCGGCACCTCCCTTTTTCCAGTGGCAGTGCCCCCTTTTCTTTCCAAGAGGACTGACAGGAAAGCTAGTAGGCAGCTCATAGCCGACCGCTCCCCAGTGAAGCGGCTTGGTAGGGGCAAACCCCCTTAAGGGGGAGAAGGAAGCCATGCGCCTTCGGTCGCTTCCCTCGAAAGACCAGCTGACAAGAATATTGAAACTTGTTGGGGTCAAGGCCTGTGCCTCTCCACATATGATTATTGAGGCTGACAACGGCACCTGCGATATCCTGTTAGGAAATGGCAAACTAGAGGCCCCTGCTGAGATAGACATGGTCCTTGAGCCAAACCAGCATCAGATGGTAGGGCCTTCCATGGAAGGGAATCTGGGCTCGGCGCCAAGCACCTAACCCGAATTCGGCCCTATACAAGGTCCTCCTCAAACGGAGCGGGTTTCCAAGGCATTTCAAGGAGGGGAGGGATCTCCTCCAACCGGTGGCCTTGCGAATACCAGGACCTTCTCCATCTCGGAGAAGGACCTAGCTGAGGCCGGTTCATCTGGCATAGGGGCTTCCACCGGCGGAAGGAGGGGGAAGCGGATTCATTCTCGCCCTGCTCTCCTAAAAATAAAAAAATAAGAAAAAGACTAAGAAGACTCGGGGTTTCTCCCTATCCGCCGGGGCTGCGGGGACGGATGGGTCTGCTCACACTTTGCTAAGCGACCAAGCCAAGATCAGCACATCCGGCTCTTCAGCCCCTACTGGTGATGAGCTCCCGACTACAACTAAGACAAAAAGAGCGCAGGGCAAAGCCGCGATAACATCGGGGCTCTTCATTCAGAGGTTACTTGGCGTTTTCGAGTCCACTAGATTCAAACACTTCCTCGTTATTCGCTCCATTGATGGCAGCATGTTGGCCAAGGCAAACATGATCCATAAGAGGAGAGGATTAGCTAGTGTACTTGGTAGAGAGCCGAAGGTGACCCGTTTCTCGGACGGGAGCCTTCTGGCGAATGCATCGTTACACCCCGGTGAGTTTGACGCCGCACTCTACCATGAAATTTGTGGAATGAGTAGTTTATGCGAGGGAACTCGTTGACTACTCCATTGAAGACAACACCCGAGAGCGGGCCGACAATGGGGCGGTCAAGGTCGAACGTTTGATGAGAAAACAGGGAGGGGACTCAAGAGCCACCCCACACTCTTTTTCACGTTCGACTGTGACAAGCTCCCCGAGTCGGTGCGTGCCGGTTGTTGCCGCTACCGCGTTAAGGCATTCGTACCACTGCCGCGGCGGTGCTATTACTGTCCCCGCTTTGGCCATATGAATCGTTCATGAAAACATGCAAAGTCGGGGTCACCAGAAGTCTGTGTAAATTGCTCCAAGGCCACACAAGATAAGTCTAAATCATGTGTGGCCAAGTATGTCAATTTCGGAGAGCCACAACCCGCTTCTTCAAAGCAATGTGCTAAATATCTCCTCGAGAAAGAAATCCTGGCCGTTCAGGCTCAGGATTGACTCTCATTCCGCGAACCTAGGGAATTGGTCCTGGCGCGCCCGGCTCTGCCTGGGACGTCATATGCCTCAATAGTTAGCAAGGCACCCCTAGCTCCTGGCCCATCCAGGCCAACGAGCACGGTTGTTTCCGCGCCCATTCAAAGCCCTTCTGCGGGTTCTACTCAACCCTTGCACTTCCCTAAAAAAGCTTGCGGGACAAAAGGTTCACAACGATCCCCGGGTAAAACCAGGGCTCCCGCCTCTAACCCCCAGCGTGACCGTTTCCCGTAAGAAGAAACGGCCAAACGCCTCCACGGAGTCGTTAGACTCACAGGAGGGTTTCTAAAGCTGTCCCCCAAAAGGACGACAGCAACAAAGGAGCTTCAGCTCCTTCGCCCACGCCTAGTAGTGGGATGAGTGACTTGTAGACGGTGGTGCCTTGAAAAGAGGGCCCCCCGCCGCTAAAGTCGCAACGCCAGACTAAAGTTTCTAGGCAGAGGAAGGAAAAGACTCGCATGCTGAGCCCAACCTCCCCCAATAAGTCCTCGAACGCGGCAGAGCTTTGTCCGGCCAACAGCACCCGGACTTCTGCTTCCGGGAAGCGTAAGGAAATTCCTGTAAGGGTCTTCTGTTCAAAGAGGGTCCCCGCGTCTCCTCCGAGCTAGGCCTGGGCGGCATATTCTTTCAATGGAATTGCTGTGGACTCCGCGCCAACTGGCAGGAGCTGAGGAGGCTCGTCTCGTGCCGTTCCCCGTTAACTATTTTTTTGCAGAAGAACATGCTGAGCGTGTGCAACTGCCCCATTATCCCAGGGTATAAGGGTCTTGCGACCCCACCACTAAAAGATGGTCGAGCTAGGGGATTCGCAGTTTACACCCGGCATGATGTCTCCGTTTTTCCTTTTATTTTAGATACTTCCTTTTAGGCAGTGGCTGTGCAGCTTCACCTGGATAGGAGGTATACAAATCATTTTTGCGTACATTCCACCGTCAGCTGTCTTCGACGCAGGGGAATTCCGCCATGTCGTGGCACGGTTGCCGAGGCCCTTTCTCGTGCTTGGAGATCTGAACGGCATGCATCCTCTCTGGGGAGATTACTCAATAAATTGCAAGGAACAAGTCCTTGCTGATCTAATCGAAGAGGTTGAGATAGGTGTCCCTAATGTAAGTAAGTTTACGCTTCACTACCCGAAAACTGCTTCATTTTCTTGCCTTGATCTATCTTTGTGCTCTTCGGATGCACAGCATAATTTTGAGTGGGGGTGGTCGACGACCTCCATGGTAAAGATCACTTTCCGATTCATATATTATTTTCAGGGCAACTGACGCCTGAGAGCCCACCTCGGTGGTGCTTGGCGCGGGCGCCGTGGTCTGCATTTCAGGGAATGACAAATTTTTATATCTCAGTCGAGAAGTTTAGGTCGGTAGATGAGGCCGTTGAGTTCTTCTCCGATAACCTCGTCGCTGCGGGCCTGAATTCTATTCCCAAGACGTCTGGCCGTTTTGCACGCCGACCACTCCCGTGGTTGTTGGCCGAGTGTGAGACGGCCCTCAAACAAAAGCGTTATGCGCACATGTGCTATAAGTGCCACCCGAACGATTTCACTGTCGCTGAATTTCATAGAGCTAGGGCTAGGTTCCGGTATATTTTGAAGCACGCCCACCGCCCTTGTTGGCGGGCATACGTGTCTTCACTCATCTGGAAGACCCCTCTAACAGATGTGTGGAGGCGAGTCAAAAGGATTCGGGGCAAGTTCTCGCCCGATTTCCCTCCCGTTCTCCAGGAGAATGGGGCCGCAATCTCGGACCCCGCTTTCAAGGCGGAATCCTTCGCGACCGCCTTCTCCGCATTCTCTAACCAAGATGCTGTTTCGCCAGCATTCACTGCACGTCGTAATGTCGCGGAAGGCCGCTGGCTGGATTTTACCTCCAGAGGCGGAGAACCCTTCAACGACAGGTTTAATGTGAGTGAGTTGTGTTCCGCTCTTGGTTCGTGCGTGGACATCGCCCATGGTCCGGACGACGCCCCCTAGATTCCTGGCGAATCGCTACTTTGCTCGCCTTTTGCAAACCAAGGACAGATCACTCTACTCCGGCCGGTTTGCGCCCAATCTCTCTAAACTCTTGCGTGTGTAAGTTGATGGAGTTGTTGGTAAATGTTAGATTAGCCTTTTTTGGACAGCGGAGGCCATCTGTCTTCTGCACAGTGCTTCTTCCGCAAGTTCCACTTGACGTCGGATGATCTGCTCCGAATGTAAAATTCAGTCTGCGAGACTTTCTTCGTAGACAGCAATATGTCACGGTCTTTTTCGATCTGGAGAAGGCCTATGATACCGCATGGCAATACGGTATCATGAAGATTCTCCACACGATGGGGGCGAGGAGACGCCTCCCAATCTTTATATCTGAATTTTTGCGAGATCGTCGATTCTGCGAACGGTTGTGGGTAGCCTCTCCGGCCCAATGGAGCAGGAAAAGGGTGTCCCGGGGAAAAGTGTCCTCAGTGTCACACCCTTTGCCCTAAGTATCAACGGCATCACCTCGGTGCTGCCGGAATATGTTCTCGCTACGTGAACAGCTTTTCGATCTCTTTTGGCGCGGCCCAGATACCAACTCTAATGCGTCGCCTTCAAAAGGCATTGAAGCGCGTTTCTTTCTATGCCGAAGCGCACAGGTTTCGTTTTTTGTTTGCCAAGTCTAAGCTGGTGCAATTTTACCACCATCCAATGCTCCACCCAGATCCAGACTTGTTTCTTAATGGGGAACGCCTGGAAGTAGTTTAATCGCACCGCTTCCTTGGTCTTGTATTTGACCGACGTCTCAACTGGGAGGCTCATATTCGCAGCCTTATGGTCTAGCTAGGTATAGCTCTCGGGCCGGTGGTGCCCCTGGTTCTTCCCACGACACCACCCTGGAAGGTACCACATTTGGATATTTGTCGCCACGCCTCTGCTTCCAAAGCTTGTACAGCGCCCGGAGTATTGCGTTCGAAATTTTTGGAGCACTCCTCGTGTCACGCTGGAACCGTGCCAGTGTATACGGATGGCTCCACTCCCAAGATGGGGTTGGCATTCACGCTATATCCCCTCTTTTCGAGGTCAGCGGGGCTCTGCCAGGTACTGCGTCTGTCTTCACGGCTGAGCTGGTAGCAATACACTATTTGGTACGGGAGATTACGCGACGTGCCTGGTTCGGAGAATGGATTGTGATCTATAGCGACTCACGAAGCGCCCTGAGTGCTCTCAGATAACATTGAAATCTCCGCATCCCCTGGTTTGCGATATCCCTGACCCCACGGTTATGGTGAGACGGGCGGATGTCTAGATTATCTTCTGCTGGCTTCCTGGATATGTAAGAATTTCGGGGAATGAGCGCGCCGATGGGGGCATCAAAGAGTCCGCTAAGACTCTGCGACTGGCCCAGCCTTTCTCTCTTCCTCACACCGACTACATGGCATGAATACTGGCAGCTCTTCGGACTGCCTGGCAAAGAAGATTGGAGGTGGTTGAAGGAAACTTAAAGTTGCTTGCTATTTCGCCACGACTGTTCCAATGGACCTATCCCCCAATGCCGCGACGGCTACAGGTCGCTTTCTGTGTCCTCCGAATCTGACACACTCGTGCGATGCATCGCTATTTGATGGAGCGCTCGCCTGCGCCCTATTTTGACGACTGCCTAGTCCCCCGCACTGTTCGGCACATTCTTGTCGAATGTCCCAGTATGGGTGATCTTCGCGCATATTAGCTTTCCCGGTACCGGGATATGCGGAGTCGCTATCGCCTATCCCTTGTACTCGGGACTAGTTCGTGCAACTTGACTGGTGGACTAATACACGTTTAGGGGAAGGCCGGCCTTCTCCCTTTTATTTACTAGGTTTTGTTCGTTTTTTTATTGCTGTTTTCTTTGTATGTCGTACGCTCCTGCGCCAGGTGGTGGACCTCCCCCCCCGACGTCGGAGCTTGTTTCCTAATTGTCATCTTCCCTTTTTATCGTTGTTTTGTTTTCAACCTTTTATTTTAAAGTAGCCTCGAACTAGGCTGTTTATTTGCGGCGACTTATGCCCAAGTGGGCACTCGCCAGATAGCCCTTCAAGATAAAAGGAATATAATCAAGACCAAAAGAGATGCCTACCTGCTTGTCCCTAAAACTCTAAGTAGTTTCCTCTTTTGAACATTCAAACGAAAGGCTTAATCAACTTTTCAATTTGCCTAAATTCTTTAAATTTACCAAACTGTTCTACCTTTCTTTTGGGTGGCATTGGGTTCATTGTTCTGATTGCGTCTTTTAACGAGTGCTCAAGTAGTTCCCTATGAATACCACTCGGTTTATATACCTTACGCATGCTTACACTTTCGATAACCTCGCCAATTTCAGGACGACACTCTTCTCGTATTTTTCCGGAGATTTCCTCCTTGTTTTCGTTTTTTAGTGACAAAAAATAAAAAATTCATGAAGATATTAGATGAAAAATATCAAAAAACCAGCGACCTGATCGGAATCGTTAAGTCACAAATGATCATATACAGACACAATTTTAAGTCTTACTCAATTTATGACTCGGCCACAGGCTCCCCCATTCTTAACTCCTTTCCTTCTCAGAATGTCTGATATAAATGGTACATTTCAAATTTAATTTCAAATATTATAGTTTTTCTCGGTTTTTACAGATCTTATATTAAATAGAAAATATCTGTAGTTTATTAGCATTCTGAAAAAATGTAGTTTGTAGAAAGATCTCTTTTCGAACAGTTTGTATCTGATATTCTATGATACTCCTCCAAAACACTTTGAAAGTCTAAACTTCCACAATGATAAGAACGCCTGAGTTGTAAATTTCTAAATAAACCTTTTAAAACTGTATCTGAGATATCTACGTAATTCTCGAAGGAAACGCTATTTACTATCTTAAAGTTTTATTATTCTACGACATTCTCTCACTACTTTTTTTAACTCTTTCTACAGTAATTTCAAATTTATGTTTTTGAAAAGACACAGGTAGAATATGAGTATTAATGAAGGAACCTGTAGTCTTAAGGGTATTCCTTACATTTTAGGGTAAACTTTTCTATTTTGAGAATAAGCTCAAACAAAATATCTTCAAGAATTCTATTATAAATATCTACATTGTTAGAAGGAGTAGGTTAAGAGAGAACTCCTACGGATCCGTAGAAGTTCCATCCACCAAACTATTTTAGACATTTTTTACAAATTATTGATCATGGAAAATTCAAGTCCCCCAATAAACAACCTTATAAAATTAGAGAAAAAAATACCAGAATCAACATTTCTGGCCAGAGGTTTTGTCAGAGACATCTATTCGATACAATTTAATTTTATAAATATCTATAATGTATATTTTGTGTAAATTCATACCATAATTGTACAGTATCTATTGTATATATAATATATGTCTCATAAAAAATGTATATAAAGGTGAATTAGTTACAATAAATTAAATTTATGTTCGATTCATAATTTTGACGTTTTAACTCTCGTACAAATTTGTTTCAGAACAAACTAGTATAGCGGTTGTGGAAAATGCTACTAAGGCTAATATACCTGTAATACCCGTCTTCCAGACCATCAAGGTTTCAAAGCGACAGGGGCAAGGTTACTAAAAAGGCTTCTAGACATTGAAGATTA
Organism: Ceratothoa steindachneri; assembly: GCA_963969495.1. Lineage (NCBI taxonomy): Eukaryota > Metazoa > Arthropoda > Malacostraca > Isopoda > Cymothoidae > Ceratothoa > Ceratothoa steindachneri. The sequence goes on along the minus strand of OZ018320.1, from coordinate 202,281,634 downwards.
TCCGAGAATAGTCACATCCGCTTGCTTCATCGTATCAAATCAGACTTGGAATAGTATGGTTACTGGTGCTTAACCTGCTCATGAGAGGCCACAGGCGGGTGTATCTCCTCAGCGCGAATGGTGGCCCGCTTAATTATGCACATTGGTCTCGTAAAAAATAATGGTAGCAAAGAAGCCATTTCTCATGAAGAAAAACAGCAAGGACAGATTATTGTTCAGCAGGAAGAAGTAGAAATAATGGTGGAAGAAAGGAGCAAGTTTATTTTTTCTGACGAAGCTCCCTTTCACTGTTCGGGAGATCTGGAACAAGAGAACTATATCCTCATATTTATTCCCAAAAATTACTGTATCAAACAAATATGGCACCGAAATGTCGACTAAGAACACCCCTTATCACCAATCCACAAACATTTTAAGGAATGTCTATGCCTATTTCAAGAGGATTAACAACCCTCTCATAGAGATTTTGTGGGAACAAAAGACTTGAAAAACAGCGCATAGAAATATTCGGTCATTGATCTGTAAACTCTCATCATCTTATCCCGCTTGTGGACGTGTTGATGTCTTTTAAAAAGCGGCTGGACAAGCATGAATATATAAAACCGTGACAACCTCTTGCCATTGTTAATTCGATAAATGAACATTCGATCAGAATATTTTTCAAATGTTGTTATCCTACATGCCACAACGAGTATTCGAACTCATTAATAGAGAGGGCGAGCACATACTAACTTTATGAATTAAATGTTTTGGGGCATTAAAAATTAATTATAGTTCTCTTTAATTCGCGGCTTAGAATTGCCGGGTAATATGAAGCAAAGAAGCTTATGAACCTCACCATTTTTTCCTCTGTCAAAACTTTTAGCCGTGACTCTACATTTTCTGTAAATTCTCTTAAGAATAATTGTACTGAATATTTTTTGAAATTTGCAAGTTCGCAAGTCAGGGGGATGGAACTAAATAATACTATGATAAATTAAAACCTTTTCCGTTTCATGAGAATAATCATATGTGCTGTAACGTCTCCTCTCCTTTCCTGCCTCCATTTATCCTTTTAATTTCAGAAGCTCCATATTTAAGCAAAACATGATATATTCCATCCAAGATACTTCTAGGCGAATATACAGAGATATCTGTGCTTGGTCCAGATAATGCCTTTAATATCAGTCAGTTGAGGTACGTCGTCACATAAAGTCTCTAACTCTACCTATTTAGATTGCCTGGTCAAGATTTGAAGCTGGGCATTTGGATATCATAAGAATGCTTATTATTTGTACATCATCAATATGGGTTCTGCTGTACTGAGAGAGCGACAAACATAAATATTGGAACGGCTCATTTGGCCTTTTTTGATCCCTTAATCTCTAGGTTTTGTGTACCTCTTTACAAAGTTATTGAGAGAGGAGCACAATTTAAGACTGAACTTTTTAGCTTTCTTACCACTTATAGCTTCAAGGGAACTACTCGTCTTTGTAGTAAACCTTTCGTTACCCCTTCCTTTTCAAAAACATATTCAAATTTATAAACGAATTAGGAAAATCTATGTTACAAATTGATTTTGCTCATATATCGGGAGAACATTTCATTCTCTACCAAAATCCTTCGTTCCTAACGTCAAATTAATCGTGTAAGGAAATTACTTCAAGCACCCTATGCTTATTCTTTCCTAGTTATAAGAGGCAGCGATAATCTTCTTAAGAATTCTCCAATGGTAAAACTGTTTCATTTTTCATTAATAGGCTGGAAGAGGTGAAATCCCAAGTAACTCGCATAATGATAAGAGTGTTAAAAATCTTCCGCTTCCCGTTCAGACAGGGAGGAGCGTCTAGAATCCCGTTCTCTAAGATGAAATAGATTTACCACATTATGGTTATAATAAAAGCGAGGAAACACGAACAGTTCTGAACGCTCCGAAATTTTGTTTGAAATTAGGAGTATCTGCTCCTACATTCGAAAGTTCCATGGGCAGTGTTAAAAGGTGAGCCAACCAATAAATGATACAAAATAACTTCACACTCCCTGTGAACTTTGAAGTTTATGTATTTGCATTCAAAACCAAAATTAGGTTCACAAACCCTAAATTACCTATCTTTTCCTTTTGCGAATTAATCCACCAAATGGACGGAGGTTGTTGAAAAAGACATGTTTAAGTTGGGGTCGATGGCTAGGCTCATGCAAAGTGCAGAAAGCAAGCCCTAAACATAGCTCTGAATGTACCAACTGCACCATCAGTACCATGCTGCATTTTATCCCGCCAAAATGGAGAGGTGGATATTTCAGAGAGAATAACCAACCTGCTAAAAGATAATCATATAAATTAGGCACATTCATGAAACTACTAGTTTAATCACTACCATTCATTTGGGAAGACTTAGGTTGATTACGGTCCAGTTTTTACTTTGTATTAGAAAGTTATAATATTATTAGACCAGGCAATGGTTTCGCCACTATCCCTACGGAGGGAGCTTGCGCTTCGCTACTAAGATTAATTTTTATAAATTTTGTGAATTACGCTAATTATAATAATTTTAAAAAGAAACTCTAAACTAAATTTCCCTCCTTTCAAAATATTACGTTGCTAAAATATAGAGTTAGAGAATATATATAAAAATAAACTTTCTGAACTTGCCATTTGTAATTCTTTGGGTTTTATAAATTCACAATTTCAATACTTATATTTATTTCTGAAGTTCACCATTTTGTTTTGTAATTTCTTTAATTAATTAATTTATGAAAGTGATTAAATGTGTGGTAGATTGTCAAAATTGGGAAAATATTTACTAGGTTGCCCTGGTGTTAGGGCATCACTGTGCATGCTTTCTTCTTGTTTATTTGAAAAAAATTATTCCTCCGTCAATAATGTATCTGACCGTTCGTGACAGTCAGGTTTTTCCATTGTTTATATATATATATATATATATATATATATATATATATATATATATATATATATATAATTATTTAATTTGTTTAATATGTTCCTCCGTAGTGGCTTTCAAGCCTTTCAATTGGTTTTTATTCTGCTAATTATCTCTTGTTTTATTTTATTTAGTTATTCATTATTATTTTCAGTTTAAATCTTAGTTTGGGCACTACTTCTCCTTTCGTTTATGTTAATATACCTTCCTTTTCTTATTATTATTTGGATAATTTTGTTGATTTATTCTTCTTCACTTCTCTTTGTTTGTTAATTTTAATTGGGTACTTCACCTCTTTTTGTTAAAATTAAATGTCTTTGATTTGAGTTTGGATTATATTGAATTTGAATTTGGGCATTTCGCCTCTCTTTATTTTAATTTGGGCACTTCGCCTCTTTTTATTTTAATTTGGGCACTTCGCCTCTTTTTGTTAAATTTAATTGACTTTGGTTTGAGTTTGATTCGATTGAATTTGAATTTGAATTTTTAATTTGGGCACTTCGCCTCTTTTTATCAAAGTTAATTTCCTTTGTATATTGCTATGTGTATATAAGTAGTTTAAACAGTTATGTATAAATTGTTGTTTATAGTTGGGAGTATTTCGTGATCGACTTTGTCTCAAGTCTTTCTCCCTAGCCTTTGGATCTCCATATTGATCGGTTTTAGTCCAATTCTTTCATGTAGAACCGATTGTCGAATATGGTCGGTACTTTTCGTGCCATTTATCAGCAGTGTGGCTTTGTTCTGTACCTTCTACATCGGCCTGAGAGAGGTACAAGTGCCATCTGCGTGATCACAGCCGGGTACACCAGGACGAATCGTACCAGGGCCAGTATAGCTGTTCTTATTTGGCACGTTGAGGCTTCGGAAATGGTTCAGTTTCTTTAGCTCTCTTTTGGCTAGGGAGTCTCTGGGTTTTACGTTGGTCTTGCATCCTGTTTTATAGAGTTATAGAACCAGGACCTTTCCCTTGTTAGAGTATGGATAAACTTCGTTGTCGACGAGGACGTCGTCTACTTTCCGGCGGTTGATTGGAATTATAGTGAACTTCTGGCGGTTGGTCTTTATCTTCCATTTTTTTTTATAGCGATTGATGTTGTCAATCTCGGCAGCTGTCGCCCTTGCTTAACTTCCAGCGTTTCTGAATGGACTTAGGACGATTTGAGTGATGTCATCTGCGTATTGCTGATACATCGAATCGTATCTCACTAGAGCAGGGAGGTCAATTGTGTACACGAGGTACAACAAAGGACTCAGATAGCTGCCTTGTGGAACTCCCCCTTCTTGTTCGAATTCGGATCCCTTGCAGCCCTCGATCGCAATTTTAGCTCTCATATCTGTGATATAGTTGCAAAGGACGCTTTCCAGGATTGGGTTTAGCTGGAGGTTGAGGATCTTGAATTGTAGCCATCTCAGCCATACCTTATCGAAGGCCTTCTTTACATCCTGCCTCACTACGTCTAGTACCTACTCTCAGCTTTGCTGCATGCGAGATTTTTCGTTAGGAGGGCGACGGCGATTTCCGTTCCTCGTCCCCTGCGGAACCCGTGCTGCTGAGGATTATGAACTCCTAGTTCGGCTAGTTGTTCTTGAAGCCTGCCAACCAGAAGTTTCTCGTAGACTTTCGCAACGAATTCTAGCACGGCGATTGTCCTGTAATTGACAAGTTGATAAAGGGGTTTACCTCCCTTAGGTATAGGGACTATTTTAGTAATCTTAAAACCCTCAGAAAAGTAACCCGTGTTCAGGGAAGCGTTGAAAACGTTTGCAATTCCCTGAATGATCTGCTGTGGGGCATTTACCAAGTTGTTTCTGGTGATGCCCGTCCAGCCTTGTGCCATTTGTTCAAAGGTTCTTACAGTGGCCATGACCTCCTCTGGTGTAATGGGACGGCCATGGTCCGCCATCTCCCTGCCTTCGTCTACTTGATGTTGTGGGTGCGTGCGGTGCATAACTTGATTTAGTTCTTCGATCAGTTGGCCTTTGAATTTTTGGTGGAACTCTTCGTTGTCTTTTTTGGTGATCCAGAAGACGTTTTTCCAGAAATTCCTTAATCTGTCTTCTAGAACCGCCGGTTTCTTTATATAGTCTCCGTTCTCTTTTATTCGAGCATTATTTCTTGTTGTTACTCCCTTTAAGTTCTTGACTTGACGCCAAAGTTTAGCCGGATGGAGTTCTCTATCGACTTTGGCTATCAGGTTTTCCATATTTCCCCCTGTTGGAGGTTGATAACCTCTTTTAACTCGGTGCTTAGGCGCCGAAAGGGCGAGCTTCTTTCCCGGTTAAGACCTCCAATCTTCGTGCAGGACAATGCCCCCTGCCACACTACGGAAAGAATCAAAGATGTTTTGAGTGTTGAAAGGGTTGATCACTTCGACTGGCCACCTCAAAGTCCCGATCTCAACCCTATAGAAAAGGTCTGGAAGATTAGTGGAGATGGGACGCAAAAGAGAAATCCAAAGAGCCAAGATGAACTCTGAGAATTAGTGAAAACCGAATGAAACAATATTACTCCATCATTTTTCAAGAAATTAATTTTCTCCTATAGGAACAGATTTCGAGAGATCTTTGCTAATAAAGGGATGTACACACAAGATATTAATAGTAAGGGTTTCTCTTTTGTTCTTGTTCCATTTTACATTGTTTTTATGTGACCCTTATCTTTTGGCCGCTGTAATTTGGGAGATAGTTTGTTTATTTCTTTATAACTAACGAAATATATATTCCATTCACTTCAAATTTTCACGAAAGATAGATATTAGCTATATCTAAATAATTTATAATATATAGTATCAACGTTTTGTTATACCTCTATAATAAATATTTAAATACACTTGTTCTTACTGACCCTTATATTAAGGCTGCTAGTCTATGTATATACAAATGTGCTGTTAATATTTAACTCATAGTTATCAAGTGTCTTATACAAGGCGTGTTAAATTGTCTGAGAGAGAGAGAACAAGAAACAAGATGTATTTCACCAGAAGATAATTTGAAAAATATTTGAAAAACTGGAGTTATTATTATTTCTACATCACGAGAACGCCTGCCTTGATCAAGTGTAAGAAAAGGGAGCAAACTTGGAGCGTAATGAATAAAGTTTCTCTATGCGTCTTCAGTTGGCTACACCTGTCATCTTCCCAATCGAACTAAATTGAAGTCAGAATAATTATGTAATTCAATGAAGAACAAATTTGAGTGAGATTAATCTGTAAGTGACGTCATCATAATAGTTGACCTCACTTCTCAATGTAAACACGACCTTGCGTTTAGTTCCAAGAACGCAGCCAGGTTGGAACCAAAAGGAACCGAATTCTTATAGTAGTGTTCATATAGAACAGCCATGGCTAACCTTTAATATATTTGCCGGGTCACATTTAGTACCTAAAATCTTTTTAGAAAAATATATGAGTCACTCAAATACGAGTATATTTTTAATGAGCGACTTGTTGCTGCTTTTTAGCAGCCAAAGCTTTAATTCGACCCTAATAATTTGCTGTCTTCATCTTAACTCAAGCAGCACTCGTATCCACACCAAGGAAATTCCTGGTGGTTTATTTTATATAATTCCTGGATAAAAAATTTGGTTCAGGGAAATAAGTAGAGCCAAACATTGTCATGATTTCTAAGGCAGTTTTTCATTGATGCAAAAGAGTTAACCTGTAATTCCATTCTACAAAAATGATGTTCTCTGTCATGTTTTCTAAGGAATCGTGTTCACTTGATTCATGGTCTGATTATTTTGCTTCACTCTTTTGAAATTTCGAGTTAAGACCAATAAATTTACCTTTCACACTGCACTTTCTTGGAAATCTATTAATTCCATTCACAAGTTACTAAGATGGAGCCAATCACACTTATTTAGTTGAAGATCTTGAATCTACATTATATGAGATATTTGGATGAACTATGAGGTATACTCCAGTGTTTGAAATTCAGAGAACCTCTCTGAAATTAAAGGTGTGCCATTTTTATTATGAAATAATATTTGCTAATATAGTTTATTTTTCTCCTGCGTTCTCAATTGTAAAACTGGAAGTTAAGTACTTTTCTAATGATGGAAAATATTTTAGCTTGTTTGCTTCCAGCTCTTTGTAAAATATTTCTAGTTTTAGTCCAAAAGGTTTAATATGCCCAAATAGTGATGAAACAACACATCCTCTACCTTATAATTTCTTCTTTTGGTTAGGAAAAGTTTTATTTCTTCTAATGACTACGCAAATCAGTTCAGCATCTGAACCCCCTAAAATCAGATGGAGACTGTACATAACATCAGCTTAACCAGGCATATATTAGTTAATAACACCAAGATCAAAATAAAAGAGGGAAATAAAGCCAGAACGAACACCTTAGAAGCCATCTCAATTAACGAAGAAAAGCCAGCTATTAACATCTACGCTACGGACTGGAATCGAACATTAAAGTTGTTTTAAAAATCCGCTCACATTGGAGTGGCCCGTTCCCTTGACATAATGTTCAAGCGAGGAGGAATAAATATCCCCTAAATCCGTTTTCTTTTCATAACCCCAGGTGTTGGTAATTGATTCAATCACCACCCACATTAAGTCCGACATGGGTCATCCTTCTGGAGGGCCTTCCCGGGTCCATCATATCATTCATCCATCATCTTCACCCAGGCAGATATACCGGCTATGATAAGGATTGTGGGGACGGGGGAACCATTCCCATTTTTCATTTCAAAACTTTAACATATTTTTATCCCAGGTAAATTAATAGATACAAAGAAAAGAAGGGAAAACACAAAGAAAAAGGCTTTAACGGCCAAAGATGGACGACTGTGAAGGAGCGAAGAGGGTCCCTCTTCGCATCCTTCCTGGCAGGGAGAAACCAACTCGCCAATTTGCACTAATGACTATCTACGCTGATATTGGAGTCATACTCCTTAGACTAAAAGACCAGCACAACGGTTATGTGGCGCTATGCGACACAGAAAAGGACCTAGATCTCCTATTAACCGAAAACGCATCTAAAGGCTGGAAAAGATCGGACTTGCACCTCGAACCCCTCCTGACGTACAAGTGAAAAGATCTGTGATCTGCAGACGACTCGATCCCTGGGTCAGTAAGCACACTCCAAATGAAATCAAGGAAGAGCTAGAAAAACGTCGATGAAATAATCAAATTCTAAAACCAAAATGGAGCAAAGCATAACCACGTATTTAAAGTGGTATTTAGATCGACATTAATGTCCAAAAAAGCCTCAGAACATGGTCTACATGCCTTCTACACTAAGATCTCACCCAATCAAATTGAGAGGGAGATATTTGTCTCGGTGCAAGTATACTTCACATGCTATGCCCTCGACCAAAGACTGCCCTTACTTGTACAAAGGGAATGCATGCTCCGAATGCCCAAGCCAAGACCACAGGTGGGACCAATTCAGGAGCACGGCAAAGAAATGCTAAACTGTGGTAATGACCACAGAACATTGGCTATGTCTTGCTCATTAAAGAAGCAGCTCTACGGAACAAAAAATTAAAATAAGCGCAGAAAAAGAAAGAAGAAAAACTCCCTCCTACGCTGCAGCAACAGCAAATGGAAAACGCGCGACACCACCACCACAAACCACAACGGTCAATATAGAGGGAAGCATGTGGCCAGAATTAATTCTATGCATAATGCACGCACACTTTGTAAACATGGCGAAACCAGGCTCATATGCAAACAAATTAAACACCTTGCTGGAAAAGAACGGGCTTTAAAAAATGTGGTTCCCGGAGAATCCTCCTTCGAGCGAGCTATATAGAATTAACATGACCCAAAAAGAGACTCCGAAAAATACGAGCCCATAAGAAGATGAAGCCGGTATGGATGCCGATTCTGAAGAAGAATCCACCGACAAAGAAACCTAGAAGACGACCCCAGAAACCTAAATAATTTACAGTTTCTACGCATACCCGTTACCTAAACAAATCATACAAAATGAAATCGTTGACGGACGATTTAAAGGAAAGTACAGGTGTCAATATGAGACAAACGCCGATGAGACAGAGGTACACAATGCTCTAAAGCAAGGAATGATGCACATTATCCCTGAATCGTGTCAAAACATCTCAAATGGCGAATTTGAAAAAAAACGAAATGGATGCACTCGTTCTCCAGGCCGCCTAGAAAAAAAACGAAGACAGGAAGAGACCTCAACAAAAAAAATAAAAATGGATACGTATCAACGAAAAAGTAAAATCTTCACACTAAATGTAAACGGCTTTCAATGAAAAAGAATATCATACTCAAACAATAAGAAAAGAAGACGCAGACATAATTATTCTTACCGAACATAGAATAAACACAGAGATCGACACCATAAGAATTCCAAATTATCGATTTATTACCACAAATTACACACAAACAAGGTACGATGGTGCAGCAATTGTCATAAAAACCGGAATTCACTTTACAGAGGTATAGGACTAAGGAGAGTCGTATCTGGCAATAATAATAAAAATGACCACAGGAGACCTAGTCATAGCTGGGGCATATCAGCCCCCAAGACGCTCGTATTTGCCAACTCCAAATTTCCTGAAGCTCCTTCGTAGACAGGCCTCAATCATACTAACAGGAGCACTTAAGTACACTAGAAAATGCATCCCTAAACAACCAAGGAAGAGAAGAAATAGAAAAGCAATTATTAATAATAACCGAAAATATCATTAAGCAGACAGAATTCATACCCCAATAATAGAATATAGAACCCTACCTGCTCCCAGATGGAACAACGAAATATAAGGAAATGATGGAAAAATTTCAAAACTTAATTAAAGAAATCACAGAAACGGGCACTAATATGAAGAGATACAGAAGGCTAATTGCTATCAGAAGAGAGAAGGATATAATCTAATTAAAAAAAAAGTCAAGCCAGGCTTGGAATAATATAATAAGTAAAATGGATGTCGAAGCAGATCCTAGGAAATTCTGAAGAGACTACAGAAAATTACGAGGATCTCAAGCAAAGGAAAATATAACACTAAAAATACAGGACAGGGAAGTGCAAAATAAAAAAAATCACTGGAAAAAATATTCTCGATAACACCAGAAGAGAATCAAGAACATGATATGGAAAACAAAGAGGAAGTCATACTCGCTCTAGAGGTGAAACAAGAACGCACTGTACCATACATACACGTCGACGAAGAGAGAAACCATCCAGAGGGAATGCCCATCTCAATAGCCCCCGTAAGGGCCGCAGCGATTTGCCATCCTGGCATCCGTGCTGACGGTATCCGGCGCTCCGTCCGGCCCCAGCTTAGCCTCTTCTCCTTCCTTCAAAACACTCTTATTTCCTCGCTTTTCATACCTCTCCCACAACTTTTTCTAGTCAGCATCTAATTTCACAGGGTAGATGCTGACGTTCTTCTCAAGCCTACCCTCCCAGATTGGGGCTGAGAGGGGGGACAACGTTTCCTAACCCCTCAGCTCCGGTTTGGAATGGAGGTTTTTTAATAACCTGCTTCATCCCCACCCATACCTTCCTCGCATCCCTTTTTCTCTCCTCATCACAATCTACCTTTTTACGCCGTGTTTAAGGTGGAGCCACCATGCCGATAGACTGCCAGGCCACCAGGCGAGAGGAGTGATCCCGAATGGCAGCGCCTGGTTCTGCCAGGCCTGTAAGCACCTCTTGCAGTGTGGGAAACTGTGAGAGATGATAAGCTATTGCGTCCCGCTGAGAAAATTCAGGGTCAACATGCCCAATGATGTTAAAAAACAAAACCTCCCCCTAATTTCCCCTTGCTCATCAACGGAGCCGCCCTCGGGCAGCTCCACCGAAAAAAGGGAGCTCCACCCTCCTGTGCTTGCGCAGGGGGAGGGGAGGAAGAGAGCAGACTTACTCCTCTCCTACGCCTAAGGGTGAAGGGGAATCCCCTTCACCCCCTTCTCTGGAGGTGCTTTCGGGCACCTCCCTATTTCCAGCGGCAGTCCCTCCTTTTCTTTCTACGGGGACTGCCAAGAAAGCTAGCAGGCAGCCCATTGCCGACCGCCCCTCGTGTAAGCGGCTCGGTAGGGCAACCCCCTTATAAAGGAGAGGAAAGCCAGGCCCTTTCGGTCGCTTCCCTCAAAAGACCTGCTGGCAAGAATATTAAAACTTGCCGGGGTCAAGGCCTGTGCCTCCCTACAAAAGACTAATGACGCTGCCAAGAGACCTGCAATGTCCTGGGAAGGGATGGCCAACTGGAGGCCCCTCCTGTGATAGACATGGTTCTTGACGAAACCCAGCCTCAGACGGTAGGGCCTTCCATGGGGGGTAATCCGGGCTCGGCCTAAAGCACCGAACCCGAATCTGCCCCTATGCAAGGTCCACCTCAAACGCCTGAGGGCTCCAAGGCAGTACAAGGAGGGGAGAGATCTCCTCCAACCGGTCCTCCTACGACCACCAGGACCTTCTCCATTTCGGAGAAGGACCTTGCTGAGGCCGGTACATCTGGCCTAGGTTATCCTATCTGCGGCGGTGAGAAGCGGGTTCATTCCCCGCCCTCCTCTCCAAAAAAGAAAAAGACGAAAAAGACAAAGACTAAGAAGACTCGGGGCTCCTCTCCACCCGCGGGGGCTACGGGGAATGATGGGTCTGCTGCCACTTTGGCAAGCGACCAAGCCAAGATCCGCACATCCGGCCCCTCTGGCACTCCGGTTGCGGGGCCCCTGACTAAGATTAAAAGTGCACAGGGCGGAGCCTCGATGACATCTGGGCCCCTCATTTAGAGGTTACTTGGCGTTTTCGAGCCCGTTGGCATCAAACGCTTACTCGTTATTTTCCCCACTAATGGTACCATGTTGGCAAAGGGCAACATGATCCATCAGAGAAGAGGATTAGCTAGTGCAATTGGTAGAGAGCTGAAGGTGACCCGTTTCTCGTACAGGAGCCTTCTGGCGAATGCGGCGAATCCCGCCAAGGCGGCCAAGATAAGTACTCTAGGGACACTTCATGACACCCCGGTGAGTGTGACGCCGCACTCTACCATGAACTTTGTAAAAGGAGTAGTTTAAGCGAGGGAACTCGTTCACTACTCCATTGAGGACATCACTTTAGAGCTGGCCGAGCATGGGGCGGTCAAGATCGAACGTGTGATTGGAAAACAGGGAGGTGCCTTGAGACCTGCCCTACACTTTTCGTCACATTCGAAGGTGACAAGCTCCCTGAGTCGGTGCGTGCCGGTTGGTACCGCTACCGCGTGAAGGCATTCGTGCCACTGCCGCGGCGGTGCTAATACTGGCACCGTTTTGGCCATACGAATCGTTCTAGTAGACGTGCAAAGTCGGGGTCACCCGATGTCTGTGTAAATTGACCCAAAACTGCACACGATAAGTCCAAATCGTTTGTGGCCGAGTGTGTCAATTGCGGAGAGCCACAACCCACTTCTTAGAAGCAATGTGGTGCATATCTCTTTTAGAAAGAAATCCTGGCAGTTCAGGCCCAGGATCGACTCTTATTCCGTGAGGCTAAGGACTTGGTTCTGGCGCGCCTGGCTATGCCTGGGACGTCATATGCCTCAATAGATAGAAAGACACCCTCTGCTCCTGGCCCATCAAGGCCAACGAGCACGGTTGTTTCTGCGCCCTTTCGGAGCCCTTCTGCGGGCTCTACTAAACACGGGCGCTCCCATAGAAGAGCTGGCGGAGAAAAGGGTTCACACCCAGCCCCGGCTGCAACCAGGGCTCCCTCCTCTTCCCTCAGCGTGACCGTTTCCCGTTGGGCGAAACGGTCACGCGCCTCCGCCGAGTCGTTAGACTCACGGGAGGCAACACTGCTGAAGATGGTTGCTAGGCCATCTTTAGGGGTTCCTGAAGCTGTCTTTCGAAAGGAGGCCAGCAACAAAAGAGCTTCGGCTCTTTCGCCCACACCTAGTGGTGGAGGGAGTGGCTTGGAGACGGTGGTTTCTCGAAAAGAGGGCTACCCTAAGGTTTCGAGGCGGAGGGAGGAAAAAACTCGCATGGTGAGCCCAACCTCCCTCAATAAATCCTCGAAGCCGACAGCGCCTTCAGCGCTTTGTCCGGCCAATAGCACCCGGGGTTTTGCCTCCAGGAAGCGTACCGCCATTCCCGTGAGGTTCCTCTGTTCAAGGAGGGCCCCCGCGTCTCCCCTGAGCTAGGCCTGGAGGGCATATTCCTTTAATGGAATTGCCGGGACTAGGAGCAAACTGGGAAGAGCTGCGGAGGCTCGTCTCGTCCCGCTCCCTGTTAGCTATCTTTTTGCAGGAGACCATGCTAGGTGCGTGCCCCTTGCCCCTTCTCCCGGTGTATAAGGGTCTTGCGACCCCACTACCACGAGATGGCCGGGCTGGGAGATGCGTGGTTTACACCCTGCATGATGTCTCCGTTCTTCCTTTCTCTTTAGATACCTCCTTTCAGGCAGTGGCTGTGCAGCTGCACCTGGATAGGAGGTATACTATCATTTCTGCGTACATTCAACCGTCAGCTTTCTTCGACTCGGGGGATTCCGCTGCGTCGTGGCATGGTTACCTAGGCCCTATCTTGCTTAGAGATCTGAACGTCAGGAATCCTCTCTGGGGAGATTACTCCATAAATCTCAGGGGAAAAGTCCTTGTCGATCTGATTGAAGAGCTATAGAGGGGTGTCCTTTAACGTGGATGAGTATACGCCTCACTGTCCGAGAACCGCTTCATTTTCTTGCCTTGATCTATCTTTGTGCTCTTCGGATGCACAGCATGATTTTGAGTGGGGGTAGTCGACGACCTCCATGGTAAAGATCACTTTCCGATTTATATATTATTTTCAGCGTAACTGCCGCCTGAAAGCCCACCTCCGTGGTGCTTGGCGCAGGCGTGGTGGCCTGCATTTCAGGAAATGACTGAATTTTCTATCTCAGTCGAGGAGTTTAGGTCGTTAGATGAGGCCGTTGAGTTCTTCTCCGGCAATCTCATCGCTGCGGGCCGGACTACTATTCCTAGGACGTCTGGCCGTTTTGCACGCCGACCACTCCCATGGTGAGTGGCCGAGTGTAAGACGGCCCTCAAACAGAAGCGTTAGGCCTACATGCGCTATAAGCACTACCCGAACGATTTCACTGACGCTGAATTTAGTTGGGCTAGGGCTAGGTTCCGGTATATTTCAAGGCACGCCCGCCGCTCTTCTTGGCGGTTATACGCTTCTTCATTTAACGGGAAGAGCCCGTTAGCAGAGGTGTGAAGGCGAGTCAAAAGGATTTGGCACAAGTTCTCGCAGGCCCCCCTTCCCGTTCTCCAGGAGAATGGGACTGCAATCACCGACCCCGCGTCCGTGGCGGAATCCTTCGCGACCGCTTTTTCCGCATTCTCTAGCCGGGATGTTGCTCTGCCAGCATTCAATGCACGTCATCATGTTGCGGAAGGCCGCCGGCTGGACTTTACCTCCTAGAGGCAGAGAACCCTTCAACGACAGGTTTACTGGGAGTTACTTGCGGTCTGCTCTCGCTTCGTGCGTGGACACCGCCCATGGTCCGGACGATGTCGCGTTCGCCATGCTTCAACAACTGGGTAAGCGAGACAAGGCATTTCTGTTAGATTTGTTCAACAGGATTAACGTGGAGAGTCTTCTCCCAGATTCCTGGCGAATCGCTACTGTGCTTGCTGTCGTAGAATTGCTCATAGTCTGGTCCAATAATTATTCTAGTCCTTGATCTGGACACGCTGCTTTTGTTTAAGTCGATAGAATTGACCCTATGACTCAATCTACGATAATATATATAAATAGGTGGGCTTTAATTCCCACTGAACATGCGAAAGCTGGGTAGAGGCGGGTTTTGCTGTAGCCAGGATTCTTACTATAAAAGTCCCACTTGTTACCGGGGGTGGGTTTGTGATTGTTGACCCCGTAAGGGGCGCGGCGATTTGCCATCCTGGCCGCCGTGCTGACGGGATCCAGCGCTCCGTCCGGCCCCAGCTTAGCCTCTCTTCCCTCCTTCAACCACTTGTTTCCTCGCTTTTCACACAACTTCTCCCACAACTTTCAATGGTCAGCCTCTAATTTCACAGGGTAGATGCTGACCTTCCTTTCAGCCAACCGTCCTGCATCGGGGCTGAGGGGGTGGGGGACAAAGTTCCCTAACCCCTGAGCTCCGGTCTGGGGTGGCTGGTTTTTAACAACCTGCTTCATCCCCACCCATACCTTCCACACATCCCTTTTCCTCTCCTCTTCACAATCTATATTTTTTACGCCGTTTCTAAGGTGGAGCCGCCATGCCGATGGACTGCCAGGCCACCAGGCGGGAGGGGTGGTCCCAAATGGCGGCGCCTGGCTCTGCCGGGCTTGTAAGCACCTCTCGCAGTGCGGGCTACTGCGAGAGGTGTGCGCAATTGCATCCCGTGTTTAAAAAAGGGTCACCATGCCCAATGATGAAGATAAAAAAAACAAAAACCCAACCCTCAACTTCCCCTGTTCTAACGACGGAGCCGCCCTCGGGCAGCTCCACCAAAAAAATGTAGGTCCCCCCCCTGTGCTTTCTCTAACCATATTTCTCTAACCGGAGAGGAGGCTTACTCCTCTCCTTCGCCTACGGGTGCAGGGGACTCCCCCTCACCCCCTTCTCTGGAGGTGCTTTCCGGCACCTCCCTTTTCCCAGCGGCAGTCCCCTCTTTTCTTTCCAAGGGGACTGCCAAGAAAGCCAGCAGGCCCCTCCAGTGATAAACATGGTCCTTGAGGAGACCCAGCCTCAGACGGTAGGGCCTTCCATGGGGGGAAATTCGGGCTCGGCGCCAAGCACCGAACCCGAATCCGCCCCTATGCAAGGTCCTCCTCAAATGGCTGAGGGCTCCGAGGCAGTAAAAGGAGGGGAGGGATCTCCTCCGACAGGTGCCCCTACGACAACCAGGACCTTCTCCATTTCGGAGAGGGACCTGGCTGAGGCCGGTCCATCCGGCCTAGGGGCTTCTGCCTGTGGAGGTGAAAAGCGGGTTCATTCCCCACCTCCTCTCCAAAAAAGAAAAAGACAAAGAAGACTAAAAAGACGAAAAAGACTCGGGGCTCCTCTCCATCCGCTGGGGCTGCGGGGACGGATGGGTCTGCTACCACTTTGGTAGGCGACCAAGCCAAGATCGGCACATCCGGCCCCTCTACCCCCTCGTGTGCGGAGCCCCTGACCAAGACTAACACCAAGAGTGCACAGGGCGGAGCCTCGATGACATCGGGGCCCCTCATTCAGAGGTTACCTGGCGTCTTCGAGGTCGCTGGCTTCAAACACTTCCTCGTTAGTCGCTCAACTGATGGCACCATGTTTTCCAAGGGCAACATGATCCATCAGAGGAGAGGATTAGCTAGTGCAATTGGTAGAGAGCCGAAGGTGACCCGTTTCTCGGACGGCAGCCTTCTGGCGAATGCGGCGAATCCCGCCGAGGCGGCCAAGATAAGTGCTCTTCGGACACTTCATGGCACCCCGGTGAGTGTGAGGCCACACTCTACCATGAACTTTGTGAAAGGAGTAGTTTATGCAAGGGAATTCGTTGACTACTCCATTGAGGACATCACCCTAGAGCTGGCCGAGCATGGGGCGGTCAAGGTCGAACGTGTGATGAGAAAACAGGGAGGGGCTTCGAGATCCACCCCTACACTCTTCGTCACGTTCGACTGTGACAAGCTCCCTGAGTCGGTGCGTGCCGGTTGGAACCGCTACCGCGTGAAGGCATTTATGCCACTGCCGCGGCGGTGCTATTACTGTCACCGCTTCGGCCATACGAATCGCTCATGTAGACGTGCAAAGTCGGGGTCACCCGAAGTGTGTGTAAATTGCTCCAAGGGCGCACACGATAATTCCAAATCGTGTGTGGCCAAGTGTGTCGAATTCAGAGAGCCGCACTCTGCTTCTTCGAAGCAATGTGGTGCATATCTCCATGAGAAAGAAATCCTGGCCGTTCAGGCCCAGGATAGACTCTCATTCCGCGAAGCTAAGGACTTGGTCCTGGCGCGCCCAGCTCTGCCTGGGACGTCATATGCCTCAGTAGTTCGAACGGCACCCTTTGCTCCTGGCCCATCCAGGCCAACGAGCACGGTTGTTTCAGCGCCCATTAGGAGCCCTTCTGCGGGCTCTACCCAACCGGGGCGCTCCCCTGGTAAAGCTGGCGGCAAAAAGGGTTCATACCCAGCCCCGGCTAAAACCAGGGCTCTCCCCTCTTCCCCCAGCGTGACTGTTTCCCGCAAGGCGATACAGCCACGCGCCTCCACCGAGTCGTTAGACTCACAGGAGGCAACACCCCTGAAGATGGTCGCTAGGCCATCTTCAGGGGTTCCTAAAGCTGTCCCCCGGAAGGAGGACAGCAAAAAAGGAGCTTCGGCTTTTTCGTCCACGCCCCGAGGTGGAGCGAGTGGCTTGGAGACGGTGGTTCCGCGAAAAGAGGCCCCCCCGCCTCCGAAGCCGCAGCGCCCGCCTAAGGTTTCGAGGCGGAGGGAGGAAAAGACTCGCATGGCGAGCCCAACCTCCCCCAAGAAGTCCTCGAAGGCGATACCGCCTTCAGCGCTTTGTCCGGCCAACAGCGCCCGGGGTTCTGCCCCCGGGAAGCGTACGGCCATTATCGTGAGGGTCTTCAATTCGAGGAGGGCCCCCGCGTCTCCTCCGAGCTAGGCCTGGAGGGCATATTCCTTCAATGGAATTGCCGTGGACTCCGGGCCAACTGGGAGGAGCTGCAGAGGCTCGCCTCGTCCCGTTCCCCGTTAGCAATTTTTTTGCAGGAGACCATGATAGGCACGTGCCTCCTGCCTGCCTTCCCGGGGTATAAGGGTCTTGCGACCCCACCACCGCGGGATGGCCGGGCTGGGGGATGCGCGGTTTACACCCGGCATGATGTCTCCGTTCTTCCTTTCTCTTTAGATACCTCCTTTCAGGCAGTGGTAGTGCAGATGCACCTGGATAAGAGGTATACTATCATTTCTGCGTACATTCCACCGTCAGCTGACTTCGACGCGGGGGACTTCCGCCGCGTCGTGGCACGGTTGCCGAGGACCTCTCTCTTGCTTGGAGATCTGAACGGCAGGCATCCTCTCTGGGGAGATTACTCCATAAATCCCAGGGGACAAGTCCTTGCCGATCTGATCGAAGAGCTTGAGATGGGTGTCCTAAACGTGGATGAGTTTACGCATCACTGTCCGAGAACCGCTTCATTTTCTTACCTTGACCTATCTTTGTGCTCTTCGGATGCACAGCTAGATTTTGAATTGGGGGTGGTCGATGACCTCCATGGTAGTGATCACTTTCCCATTCAAATATCCTTTTCAGGGCAACTGCCGCCTGAGAGACCACCTCGGTGGTGCTTGGCGCGGGCGCGGTGGCCTGCATTTCAGGAAATGACTGAATTCTCCATCTCAGTCGAGGAGTTTAGGTCGGTAGATGATGCCGTTGAGTTCTTCTCCGGCAACCTCATCGCCGTGGGCCTGACTACTATTCCTAGGACGTCTGGCCGTTTTGCACGCCGACCACTCCCATGGTGGTCGGCCGAGTGGGAGACGGCCCTCAGACAGAAGCATTATGCCTACATGCGCTATAAGCGCCGCCCGAACGATTTCACTGTCGCTGAATTTCGTCGGGCTAGGGCTAGGTTCCGGTATATTTCGAAGCACGCCCGCCGCTCTTCTTGGCGGGCATACGTGTCTTTACTTAACGGGAAGACCCCTTTAGCTGAGGTGTGGAAGCGAGTCAAAAGGATTCGGGGCAGGTTCTCGCAGGACCCCCCTCCCGTTCTCCAGGAGAATGGGACCGCAATCTCGGACCCCGCGTCCCTGGCGGAATCCTTAGCGACCGCTTTTTCCGCATTCTCCCAGCCGTGATGCTGCTCCGCCAGCATTCAATGCACGGCGTGATGTCGCGAAAGGCCGCCGGCTGGACTTTACCTCCAGAGGCGGAGAATCCTTCAACGACAAGTTTACCGTGAGTGAGTTGCGTTCCGCTCTCGCTTCGTGCACGGACACCGCCCATGGTCCGGACGATGTCCCGTACGCCATGCTTTGACACCTGGGTGAGCGAGGCATGGCCTTTTTTTAGATTTGTTCAACAGGATCTGGGTGGAAGGTCTTCTCCCAGACTCCTGGCGAATCGCTACTGTGCTCGCCTTTCGCAAGCCGGGGAGAGATCACTCTACTCCGACCGGTTTCTGCCCAATCTCTTTAACCTCTTGCGTGTGCAAGTTGATGGAGAAATTGGTAAATGTTAGATTAACCTATTTTCTGGACAGCGGTGGCCATCTGTCTTCTGCACAGTGCGGCTTCCGTAAGTTCCACTCCACGTCGGATGCTCTGCTCCGACTGGAAAATGCCGTCTGCGAGGCTTTCCTTCGTAGACAGCACTACGCCACGGTGTTTCTTGATCTGGAGAAGGCCTATGATACTGCATGGCGATACGGTATCATGGACACTCTCCACACGATGGGGGCGAGGGGACGCCTCCCAATGTTTATATCTGAATTTTTGCGAGATCGTCGATTCCGCGTATGGGTGGGGGGAGCCCTCTTCGGCCCAAAGGAGCAGGAAGAGGGTGTCACGCAGGGAAGTGTCCTCAGTGTCACACTCTTTGCCCTGAGCATCAACGGCATTACCTCGGTGCTGCTGGAAGATGTTCTCGCTACGCTCTACGTGGACAATCTTTCGATCTTTTTTGGCGTGGCCCAGATGCCAACTCTGGAGCGTCAACTCCAACAGGCATTGAACCGCGTCTCTGGCTATGCCGAAGCGCACAGGTTTCGGTTTTCTTTGGCCAAGACTAAGGGGGTGCACTTCTGCCGCCATCCATGGCTTCACCCTGACCCAGATCTGTTTCTTAATGGGATGCGCCTCGATGTGGTTGAGTCGCACCGTTTCCTTGGTCTTGTATTCGACCGACGCCTCACCTGGGAGGCTAATATTCGCAGCCTTAGGGTCTCTTGTACCCGCGCCATGGACATTCTCCGTTCCGTGACGTTCAGCGCTTGGGGCGCTGATAGGGCTACCGCCTTACTTTTTTATTGATCCTTTGTTCGCTCGAAGCTCGACTACGGATGCGAGTTTTATGCATCCGCAGCCGAGCGTTTATTGCGGAAGGTGGATTCAATCCACCACACCGGCCTTTGCCTTGCGACCGGTGCCTTCCGCACTTCCCCCATTGAGAGCCTGTTGGTCGATGCTAGGGAGATGCCACTCGCTCTGCGCCGCGTGCAGTGCATCACTTGCCTGTACGCGCGAGCCTGGTGCCTCCCTCAGTCGCCAACAGCTCTCACTGCATCCGCAGCTGATCTCGATGGTGCCTATGATGCGGAGAGACGCCAGTCATACCCTAAGCTCTTTGGGTTTAGGGCCAGGAAACTCCTTTGACAGCTAGATATAGCTCTCGGGACGGTGGTGCCCCTGGTTCTGCCCAGGACGCCACCCTGGACAGTACCACATTTAGCTAATTGTCGCCACGCCTCTGCACCCAGAGCTTGTACTAAGCCGGGAGAATTACGTTCGGCCTTTCTGGAGCACACCTCGTGTCACGCTGGAACCGTGCCAGTGTATACAGATGGCTCCAAATCGCAAGAGGGGGTCGGCTTCCACGCTGTATCCCCTCTGTTTGAAGTCAGCGGGGCTCTTCCAGGCGCTACGTCTGCCTTCACGGCCGAGCTGGTGGCCATACACCACTCGGTACGGGAGATTACGCGACGTGCCCGGCTCGGAGACCGGATTGTGATCTATAGCGACTCACAAAGCGCACTCTGTGCTCTCGGGGCATTGGAATGTCCGCATGTCCGGGTTCGCGGTATCCGTGACGCCACGGTTATGGCGAGCCGGGCAGATGTCGAGATTATCTTCTACTGGGTTCCTGGACATGTAGGAATTGCGGGGAATGAGCGTGCCGATGAGGGCGCCAATGAGGGCGCCAAAGAGTCCGTCAGGACTCTGCGACCGGAACAGCGTTACGCTTTTCCTCACACCAACTACATGGCAGAAATACAGCAGATCTTCGGACTGCTTGGAAAAGAAGATGGGAGACGGTCGAAGGGAACTTAAAGTTGCGTGCAATTGCGCCGCGACTGTTCCCATGGACCTATTCCCCAATGCCGCAGCAGCTTCACACTCGTGTGACGCATCGCTATTTGATGGAGCGCTCACCTGCGCCATATGGCGACGACTGCGTCGTATCCCAGACTGTTCGGCACATTCTTGTCGAATGTTCCAGTCTGGGGGATCTTCGCGCACGTTACCTGTCCCGGTACCGGGATGGGCAGGGTCGCTACTGCCTGTACTTTGTACTCGGGACGAGTGCGTGCACATTGACTGGTGGACTTGTTGACTTTTCGGGGGAGGCTGGCCATTTCCCTATTATTTAAGCAGGGTTTGTTTTTGCTTTATTTCGCTTTAGGTTAAACGTTCCTGCGTCGGGGGTACCTCCCCCGACGCACAAGCTTGCTTCCTTTCCCCCTTTTTTAGGTGTTTTTCATCTCTTTAATTTTATTTTAAAGTAGCCTAGAACTAGGCTAGTTTTAATACAGCGACTAGTATATATGTGAGAGTATGCAGGTGAGGGGATAGAAAGGCTATGTGGATAGATAGCAGAACGTAGACCAGTGGTGAAAAGAGAAAGAAGTGTTGTAGGGTGCAAAGTGATGCTAGAGCCTGGTGATCAGTCTTATCACTTTCAAATTTTTATGTTTTGTAGTTCCATTGTTGTTTATCATTTTGATAATACATATATATATATATATATATATTTATATATATATATATATATCTATATATATATATATATATATATATATATATATATATATATATATATATATATATATATATATATATATATGTATAACTGAATCACGAAAATAAGGAACGTGAGGAATTTATAAATAACGTTACAGCTACGAGGAAAATGAAACAACGGAGAACTGCGAGGCCTTTCGACTAATGGTCCTTTACTAAGCAGACTAAAAGACGGAAAAAAGAGAAAGATATTTATACACCTGATTAATGAAAATATGGGATATAAAGATTAAAAGGGGTGGGATTAACAGATTAATAGGATTTTTCCAGGTATCTACTAATCCCACCCCTTTTAATCTTTATATCCCATATTTTCATTAATCAGGTGTATAAATATCTTTCTCTTTTTTCCCTGTCTTTTAGTCTGCTTAGTAAAGGACCATCAGTCGAAAGGCCTCGCAGTTCTCCGTTGTTTCATTTTCCTCGTGGCTGTAACTTTATTAATATATATATATATATATATATATATATAAACATATACATGTATATATAATATATATAATTTGGCGTTCAAGCCATTTGTCTTCATATTGCTAATGCATTTGGTTATGCTGTGCGCGTTTGCTGTTGTTTTGGTAAGTCGTTAATTATAACTTTCTATGTTTGTTTTAGTGTCTTTGTTTCTTCGTAAATTTGTAGTGTGTGTATTTTGTGTATTATTTTTCTTCTTTGTAGTCTTTTTCGGTGATTTTCGTTTTCTTGTGTGGGTTTCCTTCTTCGGTAGTTGTTTCTTAGTTAATGGTTTTTGTCGATATCAGGGAATTTTTGTCAAAATCGGTTGGTTTCATGGTTGGTATTTTAGTCTTGATTTATGGTAAAATCAACTCATCTTGCTTAGAACGGCACTTCTGCTCTGCCAGCTAAAATCCCAGGGGAGCTTGCAAATCTGGCGTGAAATACTGCTCATCTATGCTGGTCAATCATTTGTACGATTTCCTCGTCCAACACTCGATTGACCTTTTCCAGCATATTCCTTGTCCGTTCTTCGTACAACGTTAATCGGGGTTAAACCCGCCTCCCGGTGCAGTTCTTCCTGAGTTCTTCTTTCCATTCTGCGTGTACCTGTAATTAGTACGCGCATTTGTTCTGCACCACTTGTAGTCTTTTCTTCTGTGTCTTTGAGACACAAAAGAGGGTGGAGGCGGCGTATAACAACGTCGATCTTACTAGTGCAGTATAGATCTTCTTTTGGTTGTTTTGACGAAGATTTTTGAACCTATACAGAGTCTTGACTGCAGCAGTGGCCTTGGTGATACGTTCTTAGGCGTGCTTTGTGTACCCGGTTGAGGTGATCTTCATGCCGATTTCATTGCATTTATTGTTGCAGGGATATCGTCTATCCCCCACCCTGACTTCATCAAGTAGTCTCATGCCTATGGGAACTACTTTGAACTTATCCTGGTTGGTTCGGATTTTCCACCAGGCCTCGTAGGTGTTGAGGTTTTCAATTTCTGCTGCTGTCATTCGAGCTTGCAGAGGCTCATTCCTCCATGGACAAGTGATTATCTGGGTGAAATCATCGGCGAATTGTAAGTTGACGCAAGTGGGGCTTACAGGGACTGGGACATCCGCGGTGTAAATCAAGTAGAAAGTGGGAGAAAGGCACCCCCCCTGCGGGAGGCCCGCAGTGAGCGGAAACTTTGGCCCGTCCGTACACCCTAAGTGATGTATACCGCTCTCTCCATGATATAGTCACAGAGAGTTCTCTCTAAGTTTTCACTTAGTCCCAATCGTAAGATCTTGAGGTGCATTTTCCGTTGTCACACCTTTTCGAACGCCTTTGATACATCCCGACAAACAATGTCCACGTAACTCTTTTCCCGTTTTGCATGGGCTAGCTTTTTCGTGATGACGTTAATCGCCATTTCCGTACTTCGCTTACTCCTAAACCCGAATTGGTGTCGGTTGTAGAGCGAGTTTTCCTCCAGGTGAGACACCAGTCTTTTGTTGAGGATCTTCTCGAGGAGCTTCCCACCAAATTCCAGAAGTGAAATTGGCCGGTAGCTCTCCTTCAACTTGGGTTTTTTTCCGTGCTTAGGCAAGAAAATAATTTTCGCCGTTTTATAAGCGTCTGGAAAGTACCCCGTATTGAGACAGGCGTTAAATATTCTTCTCATTCCTTCGAAGAAACAGGCTGGTGCTTTTTCAAAGTTAAGCTTTGTAAGCCCCGATTGTCCTTGGGCTTTTTGTTAGAATGTGCGAAACGCGCCGAGTAGTTCTTCTTCTGTAATCTCGGCCTCTCCGTCGCGCTGTCTATCCACCTGGTGATGAGAGTGGCGTCTTGTCTATTTCTTCCTTAAGCTCGTCGATGATGTTAATTTCGAACTCTATGTCATAGTTTTTATTTTCTTCTTCAGTTATCCTGAAGATCTTTTCCCAATAACTTCGGAATATCTCTTCAACCTTTTCTTCTTCTTCTTCGATGTCTCCGTTTTCTCTCCATAGCTCGATCTTATGCTTCTTTCCAGTTGATCCTTTAAGAATTCGGATCTTCTTCCAAAATTCTTTGGGAGTTGCTTCGTGATCGAGGCTCTCGATCGCGTCCTCCCATCTTCTGTTCTGTTGTTCGAGGATCAACTGGATCAATTCTTCTTTGATTTATTTACTTCTTTGCATCGAGTGAACTGATGCATTCACGATGTTGTATTCATACATTATCTTCAGTTAACGGTATATTTCCTTCATATATTCGGTCCACTCGTAGGTCCAGATGGTCCTATATGGTGAACGAGGGATACAAGCCCTATCTGTGTCGATGATTTGGTTATTGAGGTCATCGAGTGCCTCGTTAATCTCCTCGAGAATTGCCTCGTCCAGGTTGAGCGGATCGTAGGCTTCGAGAAGGTGTGCGTACCGTGCCCAGTCTGCTCGTCTGTAGTTCTTCCTGACTACTGCTGGGACTTGTATAGGGTTCCTATTGATAGTGAGTAGGATCCCTATATGATCACTACATGGCACTTGGACTGGTTCCATGTAGAAATTGAACGGTAGCTGACGATTGACCAGACAGATGTCCAGGTTTGTGGCACATCATTCTCTGACATAAGTGATAAAGTCAGAGCCTATCCGCTGGGCAATATTTCTGTCCAGCAACAGGTCCAGGCTTCTCCCTATACCGTTGAAGGTCCTGTAACCCGATTATTGGCATGTGGCGTTTAGATCCCCCATTAGTATGGTGGGTGCTCTTCTGCCAAATAGGCCAGTAACAGTGTGAATAGGCAACACATCTCTCCTTGGCAGTTGATATCCGGTTGCAATGACCAGCTTTCCGAGTCAAGTTCGATCTCAATCGCGAGGTAGGATTCTTCTAAGTTCCTTATCTGCTTGTATTTTATCCCTTTCTTTATTGCAATAGCAGCACCATCGTACCGCTCTTGCGAAAGGTTAGAGATCAACACATCGTAGTTCCAGATTTTCGTTTCTGTATTACGCGTGTCGATCCTGTGTTCTGAAATCAGTATGATGTCTGCATCAATTTCTCTGAATACATTTTCGTAAAGAATTCCTTTCGTCGTCCAGCCGTTAGTGTTGATTTCCATTATTTTGAGTGCGTTACGAAACATGGTGAGTTGCTTTACCTATGTTTTTTCTTCCCCTATTTTACTCTGGGGGCTGGTTGGGCGATTTTACTCGGCCCAGGGTTTTCCTTTTTCGGAGGGGGGCTCGTGGTCTTTGACCTGCTCTTGGTGGCTCGTGTGCGAGTGCAGGGGCCCTCTTCGCTGTCAGATGAGGAGGAGCCATCCTTACTTGGAGCCTTTTCCTCTTCTTCTTCTTCTTCTTTTGTTTCTTCCGATGATGGTGCTTCAATCATCTCCTCCAAACAGGATTTGATGTTATTTTTGATGACAGAGTCTTTGAAAGCCTTGGAGCACTCGGGGTCATCAGGCATGACTACTGTCGGGAGGTTATTCACCTTCAGTAGCGCGTTGAGCACTTGGTTATAACAACCAGGCTTCACTGCATTCGCCACATTTGCATAGGTTATGCAGATCAGTATTTTTGCACTCAGATCACCGGTTACGTTGAAATGTGCAGGTGCCGGTGCAGTCTTTACCTCTGCACGCTTCTTAGCGGCACTCGCATAAGTTGTCTCCTTTGCTTTTCTTTCCTCTTCCTCCTTTCTCCTAATGATTTCGCGGCGCTTGGGGCAATTAAGGGTCATCTTCCGATGGTCCCCTTTGCAATTCAGGCATTTCTTCGCGGTGCTTTCGCACTTGTCGAATCTGTGCCCTTCTGTGGCGCACTCACTGCACCACAGCTTGTTTTTTTCAGGGCAGGTGGTAGGTGTATGTTCTTTGAGTTTGTAGCATACAAAGCACATTTGTATGCTACTGAATTTTTCTTGCTAGATATTTTCTCCTGGTATTCTCATGTTGAAGACCAGAATACCATTTTGGGTGGCCTTCCTTGCCATGTCCGTTGTCGAGAACGTTATCTTAAACACGTGGCTGTGTTCGCGGAATTTAATTATCTCACGAACTTGTGCCCACGGGTTGCTTCTGGTAATTTCCTCTTTCAGTTCATCCGTCTTATGTTCACCTACCCAGCTCTCCACTTTGCTGCAGATGACGCTTCTATTCGCTGCCACTTGTGGGGGGTTTTGGCTTCTAGTCCGGTGTTCTTCAGGACTCTTGCTTCCTCTTCTGATAGGAGCTGGTCTACATCCTTCGTCCCGGCACACATGGCGATGAATCCGGATGAAACTTCGATGAGTTTAACCAGTGCCACTTTTAGTTCGATGTACAGGGTTTCACATAAGTTCTTCTTGGTTGAAGTCTTCATTCAAGCGATGGTCCTTAAGGGAACCCTCTTAGTGAGGGCTTCCATGGTCTTTTCCTGTAACTAAAGTGTAATTAATCTGTTTTTTATCTGTGAAAAGAAAGTTAGGGTGTGCCATAGCTGCATCCAACTACATAGAGACGGGTGTACTTTCCTCTATGATTCTGGCCGGGTCACCCGGGCGATGAGGATTTCTCCTCCATCCGGGCTCGCAGTTATGCCCCAGTATCGAGACAATTTCTGACTTATGCCTCTGCTGTGGGCTAGGCCTCAAACCAGTGTTCACATAAGCCCTTAATTATGCCAAACTAAGTGGCCGGCATAGTTAAGACGAAATCAATGAATGACAGACATCCGAGCGGGTTCACACGCAGAGCGATGGACGAGAGCAGTGAGGTGCTTAAGCCCTCATTGATTTACGAGTTTACGACGTAAAAATGGCTCTCTCTTTTGGAGGATGAAACTGGGTTCACCTTAAGACTTCCAGAATATGCTCGTTTCTGTAGGCAGCGTTCAAAATTCGATCATACACTAGAACAAGTAAAAAGTGCTGTATCCGTAGGTGCTTCAGCAGAACGCAGTAAAACGGATTTTCAGCCGCCTTAAACACAGCAACTAATGCCCAAGTAGGCAGTCGCCAGATTAGCTCTTAAAAATAAAAACCTTCTCAATGGCTAAATTTAAAACAGTCCTACAATTTTTCAAACAAAAAGTACCAGGTCAAAGAGGGATACCGCGCTGCCGATAATAACCGAAAAAATTGCCACAGAAACAGCCCGAGGCAACAGAGTAGATATAGTCCTCAGTAATGTTGCTAAAGCCTTCCACAAGGTGTGGTTGCCGGGCCTAAAAGCCAAGATCTGCAGCCTTAACCTGCAAATAAATGTTTGTAAAACATTATGCAACTACCTGGATAAAAGGAAAGCCGTACTTCAAATAAATGTCCAAACAGGCGACCATATTGACCTAAAAACGGGACTGCCCCAAGGAGGATGCCTCTCTCCGACGCTGTATACTATTTACACCAGAGACCTTCCTCAACCAAATCACGAATGTGCGATTTACATCCAACTGGTGGATAACATTACAGAAATAATCACCAGCGACAGGAAGAACCCCCGAGATGTAGCTCAAAGAACAGCGGTGGAGATAAAAAACATCAATGACTACGAACGAGGATACAAAATAAAAACAAGAAAAGAGAAATTCGAAATAATACCCGTAAACAGACGGAAAACAGCTGCAGTAGGAGTTGATGGAGATGCATATCCATACTCCACGGAAGGACGCATCTTCGGTCTAAAGTTAACAAAAACAGGGTACAGCGGCCACACAACACAAGATTAACAAAACAAAAATTACCATTTCGGCGCTGTACAGATTCAAATACCTAAGTAACAAAAACAAAAGAAAATTATACATGGCCCTAGTTCGTCCCAAGCTCCTTTACCCAATAGTACCGATGAATACTGTAAATAATACAGAATTAAAAAAGGTCCAACGCATTCAAAATCAAGCCACAAGGTTCATCACTAACACCAAAAGACAGGATGGCATAACATCTGAGGAACTCCATCGAAGATCTGCACTGGAACCCATAAATTTAACCCTACAAAAACGTTTAACGAAACTGTGGGATAATATAAAAAACATAATTTCCCAAAACGAAATTAACCAAATAGTAGTACCGGAAAACGAAATCCTGCAAATACACTACAAAACACGTTTTTACGGCAGCGTGAAAAAAAACGTAAACAACGTCACCCCGATATATAGGTAAAAAAAAAACAAGATTACCGAAGACAACTGACCATACAAACAATATGTGAAATCGAATAAGACAACCGATTAAGAGAAACCCGATGAGTCAAAATATTAACGAGATTAACAAAAAAGATTAAATTTAAATTATCTAACCAGACAAATGTTATTTGAAACAATAATAATTTTGTAAAAAGAACAATCAAAGGAACACTGTAGTTATTATGAAACCTAATGAATTAATCATCAGATAAACCACTTCCTTTCATGTCTAAAGAAGAACTAAATATTAAACGATGACCAATATTCACAAGAATTCTTTAGTCGCACTTTTCTTGCACAACTTTATTGTTTAGCTAATAATCTACTAGCCATAAATTCTGATTTGACCAATTTGGTCATATTATTTGAGTTCCAAAAAGAACTTTTGAATCATTATACTGGTCTGCGCTGTTTTCATGGTCTAGCAAATAATACCTGACTTTTAAGTTTGAAATGATTTATACACAGAAGGCTTAGAGAATGTTCTAACTGACACCAAGAAAAGTACACAATACAAAAAATGCTACTCATAGATGAATGATCTATTTGCGATTGTGCCTAGCAGACACCGAATCCCTTTTCAGGCACCAGCAGTAGTCGGACAGAAAGTTGACATCACACCTCCCTTTGTAGCTAACCTCCATCAGACTGATATCTTGGTGAAAGCCCTCACCCGATTCTTCACTGAAATAGTCCAGATGGGAGCGAAGGAAGTGCATTTACACTACCATGCGGGCACCAATTTGGCGGAAATCTCCATTAACTCCTCCGCCGCCATCTCATACTGAGGACTTTTGTGGTTGCAAAGGAAGTTTGCAATGACGTACTTAAGGGAAAACAGGTAGAGAGTTTAGCAGGATTCACTGTTTCATCAGGACTGGTCTCTTTGATGAGCTCCCTTATTTAAGAACCATCAAATACACCTTCCTTCAGATTTTTCATACTCACCCGTGGAAATCTCTGATGGAGGAAAGCAATCTTCTACCTTCTCTGTCCATTAACTTAACAGAGTTCTTCATCAGACCGGTTTTGATGTACAAGAGTGGAAGCTATATCTTGCTCAGTTCAACCAGTGGGTGAGCAGAACGTCGTGTGAACCAGGTTCTAATCCTTGTTCTGATGGTCAGTCTTGCCTGACATAATTCTGTTCGTCAGCCCAACTTTTAGACAATTACATAAACATGGATACTTTGTTTACTTACCTTTAAGGCATAAGATGAGTGAAACAACTTTAATATCTCCACAGTTTAGACATTTGTGATCCTAGTAGTTAAGAGCAGGCAACAAGTGGTCTTGCTTTTGCGTTTCTTTCATTCCAGCTGTGTGTCCAACAGGGATCAATGAAAAGTTAAAGCCGCTATTAAGAAAAACAACCTCGAGACTTCTGTTAGATGAGTTAATGAAAAGTCTACATTCCATAGCATCATACTCCAGGTCAATTAAGTTGAGCAGGTCAGCAATGTTGTTACAGTAGCCAGTAAATAGACTTCATCAAACGCCAGAGATTTCCTCAATTATTTATCGCGGGCCCGATACCACTAAAATATATTACTTAGTGTCAGCATACATTTCTCTCGAAGACGGAAACCTAATAGCTGAGCAAATTATTTGGAAAGGTTAAGGTCTCCTGCCAGGTCGTTGCGTATGGGTTGCGTAAATAGTACAAGTTGGTTTCACTCTTCTGGCTTGTAAGCATCAAACTCAGCTGTATCGATATTCACACTAACCTCGGAATTAGAGCTTGAACCTATGTTAAAATCAGGCTCAAAAATAAGAAGATCGGGGCTATATGGGACTAGTTTTATGCCAGAAGGAGCATCGGGGTAGTGAACATGGTGCTTGTTCTTGTGATTGATGCCTTTTAAATTTGTCATGAATAAGTAGCAGTTGGTGCCGTGATCTTTGCCCTCCCTCCACACCATTGGGATACCAAATGGCATACTCTTCCTTTTCTTAGGAGCAAATGGCTTATCCTGATCCCCTAGTTTCGCTCCAAAATAAGCATGATTTGCCTTTTTCACAATATGCAGGGATTTATTTGACGGTCAGGAATAGCGATATCTTCCCACGTGTAACAAAACCTTTTTAAATGATTCTTACACGTACGATCCATTCTAATGAAAATCTAGAGTTAAGAAGATGTATAAAATATGATATGTATGGTTACTCATGACTAGATGTGACAAAACAGAAGTAATTAACTGTTGTATGTTAACGCATTTTTGGAATATAAGTTCCAATATAAAGCGAACATATCTTAGAAACAGACCTGACCTAAGAAAATTAATTATGTTGTTAAATTCAGCATGCGAAAATGATTTGGACATCTACAAGCAGAAAGTTTGCGAGACAAACTTCAGCCAGGATGTCAATGAGGTTCGCTAACTTTCAACAACTGAGCA
Source organism: Ceratothoa steindachneri (assembly GCA_963969495.1). NCBI lineage: Eukaryota > Metazoa > Arthropoda > Malacostraca > Isopoda > Cymothoidae > Ceratothoa > Ceratothoa steindachneri. The sequence continues at coordinate 202,251,028 of OZ018320.1, read as the reverse complement.
CCAGGCCTACGTGAGTATGCTTGTGTAAGAAAGATCACGAAGAAGTCGGACTACGTCTTTCAGCATGGCGATGCCCCTTCACATACAGCCAAGAACGTGCAAGAGTGCTTTGCCTTGAAAATGAACTTCTGGTCGAACGTAGTTTGGCCACCGCAGTTCCTCAACTTCACTCCCTTCGGGTACAACTTGTGGGCGCATGTTGAGGGCAAGGCCTAAATCTGTCAGCCTCGTGTGGGCCAGTATCATAAAGAATTTCTTCCGCAACGTGTGTGTGGCCTTCATATGTGTGGCATTCATATGTTTGAACAGTAAAATCCTATCTAACTGCATCAAAACTATCAATGAGTGCTTTGTTGAGAACCTAGTATTGAGTGCTACAGGACTTTTACAATACCTGGCATACCATCACAAATGAATTATAAAAAGTACTTGTTCCTAATTTCGGTTAAATGGAGTGATACACATTTGTATTGAGAGCAACTCATATTTTAATATTGTAAAATTTGAATGAAAGTATAATGCAAAAAATCTGATGCTGTTCAGCAATGAAACTGTTTCCTTTATAAAGTAATAAAATCATCAAAATCTTTAGTTTTGCTAGTATTATCCTGATAATTACGAGCATAATAAGTTAAAATACTGTATTATTTACGCTTTGTGTAATATGTGTACTTTGTCTAATATTGTTACAGTACGATACTAGTACAATTACTGTAATTAGTAAAACTCAAATGGTTGGAATCCAAAGGGGCCTAAATTGGGCAACTATATTCATAACAAACAGAACAAGGAAGGACAGAATAACATCAACTAAACTAGATCTTGAACAAACCTGAGAGTAGGTGAAGTTTATTGGAGCAGAGTGCGATTAAATTTGTGGTAAAATCACAAAAATATGCAGAAAAAATTAAATAGGAAAAAATACATTAATAGATGGAGCGATTAGCTCCATTAACAAAAAAGGATTTGCAGGAAGCAAATGAAGACAGCAAAATATCGAACCGATATCCTGTTAATAATTGAAAAGCATAATTCATAATTAAATACAAAACAAAAACAAGATAACTTGCAAGATTGAATTAAATAATCTACAAAATCCAATTGCTAAAGTCCGAAAAATCACAAAATACACCTTTCAAAGTCGGTTCTTCAGCAATTTTCACTATAATGTTGTCAAATCTAACACAATTCCTCGATAAAAATATATAAATACAATTTTCAGAATAATTTTCTTCGCGAGTCGTCGATGAGGCGCAATTTAATTGTCAGGGGGAAGCCAATAATGAAAAATAATTCAAGCGTTCTTTCAAATCTATTTATTCCGATTAACTTCGTTTCGAGGTTGTGCGCAGCTCTTTCGGATTCTGAAAAATGTATGACAACTTATTAGTAAAACTGCAAAATTGAGAAATTTAACTTTGATGTAATACATGAGACGATTAAAATAAAGCGTAGAAATTACCCTAATTAAACATTTTAAATAAATAATGATCACAAAGTTAAAAGATGCAAAAATTTGATCCTTAATTTTTGAAGACTAGTATGTATATACACCTTAACAATATTTGTCGAAATACTTTTACTGATGACTATATGAACGAGGAATAATGCTACGGCTTGGTAAGTTGTGGTTTGCACATAAAAAGAAGATGAACAACTGGAATATCTTAATTTAAAATGCTCTTAGTGATTTAATAAATATTGGTTCTGCTATCCTGATTGTGGTCGAGCATTAATTGAAAGCTAGGACTTTAAAGCTTTCTCTGGTCACGAACTCTTACAATCTACTAGGTGATTTAACACACCACCTCAGGGCAAAGTAGCTTTATCAGTGAAAAGCACATACTTTAGAAACTCATTATCTTCAATCGTCTTATTCATCAACCAACGTGCAAACCGTTCACGACTGTTACAATCGGCTGGAAGGAGCTCTTGCACTCTCTGGAAATGGTACGGGTAGACGCTGTTATCATGAAATGTTTGTCATACTATTCGGGGCTAACGCATTTCAAGTGCATTTACCGCGGCCCGAGTGCTTGTACGTGGGCTTGTATTAAAATGTTGCATTATCCACTCTTCGTTCTCAGCGCTAACTCCCTCACGACTACTACCCACTTCTCTTCTATTTACCTAAAAACTTCCAGTATCTCGCAGCCGTTGATGCACCCTGGTAAAAACGCGATAATCAGATAAATGACGATTGGCAAAACGCCTTGCCTACAATCGACCAGCCAATCTAGCATTGCCATTCTCCGAACAATATGCAAATGTGTATATGTGCCATTTTAGAATTTCTTAAGCGATTCTATTGCTGAAGCTATTTTACAATGTTCACTGATACGAAGGGCAGTCAATAAGTTTTGCAAATCGGTAGGGCAAAACAAAGAAAGGGAAATGGCTGTTTGTGGGGGTGTTAGGGCAAGTTATGACAAGTCAGGACCTGCCTGCAGCCGCTCGCTTCTGCCTCGTCTATTTAAGAAGCAGTAGCTGATCGCAGATCGTCAGTCACAAATTTTTCAACAATGGAGAAGGTTGAGCACCGCGCAGTGATCAAATTTTTTACCAACGAAGGCAAGAATGCAAAAGAGATCCATGATGGCATGGTTGCAGTGTACACCGACACCACCCCTTCCTATGCATCCATTGCTCGCTGGAATAGGGAGTTCCGCCAGTGTCGTGAGTCCTTGAAGATGACCCCCGTCCAGGACGCCCGTTAGACGTGACCAACGAGGACAATGTGGCCCGTGTGGAGAGGATGATCCTCGAAAATGGACGGGTGAAGGTCGAAGAAATCGAGCGAGAACTTGGAATATCACATGGAGGTGTTATCAACATCATCCACGACAATTTGACCATGACCAAAGTCACTGCCCATTGGGTCCCTAGAAACCTCACGCCCTATGATCGAGTTCAACGTCGTCAAAGTCAAACAAGCTGCCCTGCGCAAGTGCGGATTCGAGGAGCTCAACCATCATCCCTAAAGAGCAGATCTGGCCCCTACCGAATACTTTTTAATCCCCCAGATCAAAGCTACACTGTGTGGCCGCCGGTTTAGGGACGATGAAGATGTCCAGCTTGCCTTTCAAGAGTGGATTGAACAGCAGTGGGGAAATTTCTGGTTGTCGGGAATTTGAAGCCTCAGGGACATGTGGCGCAAGTGCATTAAAGTCGAGGGTAGTTATATTAAAAAATAATAAAACACTTTTCCTTATATCTCGTTTCCTTATATCCGAATTGCAAAACTTATTGACCGCCCCTCGTTACAGATGACCATTAAAATAAAAAACTGTTGCCATATTCGCGGATCTAGGATAATGCCGCAAGTAATAAATATCCCTAAAGACTTCCAATTTTTAGGATTCGATATCTCAAAAACGATGGATCGTTAAACTTTTACTTTTTCCTGTAGAATTCATTCTTTTGCGTTTTATACCTATTGTCAAAGTATGTACCATTAGTTTTCTAACACTCTGTATATATAGATGGATTGCTATTATTTGTGAATTAGAAATCTAATTTGTTAAATTCATGCTGCATTGTGTTGTATGTAAAAAAGAGATGTTAACTACTGTGTAAAAAAGTTTTATCAGTGAAATTTCATATTAAAAATCACACGAACTTAAAAAGTGAATCCCTAATGTATGAACTTAGGCTTTCACAGAACTGTAGTAACAATGTAATTTTGAGTCTTACAAATAATAAGGTCTAGGAATGGCAAGTTAACTTTTTATGTTAAAACTTTGGGCTTATCTTGGAACATTATAAAGAAGTCCTCCACATTATTCTTATAGAAACGATGAAGAACGTTTTGATTCCAGATGAGTCATGAAAGAATCTGCTGACAAGGGTACAATAAATGATTCCTTCTCGATATCATCAGTTTGCTTATAAATCTTATTGTTGGTCAGAGAATATGTAAAATAGAACATTAGGTTTAATAAACATATGAATCTATTTCTGGTAAGTTCTACAAGGCTACCACAATCTGTAAAAATCATATCTGAAATTATTTTATATTTTTTCTATACTGGAATAAAGAATGGTAGTGAAAAGAGATTGAACATCAAAACTGACAAAGCAAGGATATCTGCTGTGAAATAACATTGACCTTCGTTTCACTCTTTTTTTCGAAGGACATAGGTTTTTCAATGGGCTCAAACATCCTGGCTCATAAACAGTCTAATTTTGAAAAGACTTTCCATAGTTTCCAAAAAATACCTTCATTTAATTAAAGCTAAAAGTAAAAAGGGTACATGGACTTAAAAAGCAAAGAGCACAAAAGATTCGGGTGTCGAGAGATTGATACTTTAATATGACGTCAGAATTGGAGATGTCTTCGCAGGATAAAGCCAAATGGACGGTATGTTTGACCTCACTGAATTCTAGCCTGTCTAAACTTCATCCTATACTCCTCAGAGTTTAGATTAACGGTGGCCAGTAGCTCAGGTTTAAGAGTGGTATAATCCACAGAAGCCTCGCATAGTAACGAGATGAATATATCACGGAAACGCGTATTAAGAATAGGCAGTAATCTGGCAATTCTCTCTGTTTCTATGTTTCAATGATTCAACTCAAAGATTTTCTCGAAGTGTGTTAGGTACGAACACAGGTCTTTGTTGTCTTTATATGCTTGGAGTTTCATAGTATGTATCTGCGTAGCTTCACACTGGGATCCAATAGAATTGGCTTCGGCCTGATCCTGGCTTATTGCCCTTCATATTCGCCTATTCGTTCTCTCTTCTCTTTTCACTTGTCTTTCTTCTATTTCCCTTTGTTGGTCTTCTCTTTCCGCTTGTTTGGCTTCTAGTTCCTGGACATAGGCAACTAGTTCTTTGCCTGTTAGTCCCAAAGTTTGGCCTTGTTGGCGGAATTTCCAAACGATGTCACTTTACCTATTCTGTACGTCAAAAACTCGCCGATGTACGCTCAAAGTACTTATACAACCACAAAACAAGTAGCGCTCTGCCAACCTACTCTTACCACAACACTTTCCGTTAATTGGAATACCACCAAAAAACTCACTAATTAATACACTTAACGGGCTAACCAAAGACAATTACCCCCCTAAATTATAAACCGACCTGAACCTCTTATGTTTAATTTTCCTCGAAAGCCAGGCACAATTTTATTACTACTGACTGGAAAGCAATACAATCGACTATTCTTGAGTTCTTCAAATATCCCAAAACCGTGACACCAAATATTAATGTCGTGGTATAAGGCCGAGTATGTACGTACGTTTGTTTAGTACGTACTCTAAGAGTGCGATAATTCTAGTTATTTAATCTTTTGATTTGATACTTTAACCAGGGAGGATATCTATTGCTAAGTACAGCGTGTCGAGGATTTAGTTAAACAATTAGAGCAAAAATATACCTTCAATAACAACAAAAAAATGAAATATTGAAACTTTAAATCTACAACGGGTATAATAAGAGAGTCTAAGTGAAAATTAATACTTACAATGAATATTACGCGATGGTTGACACAACTTCACTGTAGTACTATAAGTTAATTAAAGAACATAATTACATAGTAATCGTTTACCTTAACCAAGTGACTTTAGACGAGTAATGACCTTGTTAGTGGATCTCGTGTAGTTGAACAGGGATTCGAGGTGGGGTGAGGGTTTGGGGGATGGGTTCCCGCAGACGGGTGATGGGATACGAGGCAGCTGTTTGTCTGGCTGAGTTAAATTCGATGGAGGTGAGGTGGCTTGTTGTGATGAGTATCGTCACTGACTCGAACGCTCAGTAGTTCTCGAGGTGAGGGAAGGATGACGCTTGGCGATGTATCTTAATCTGACGATTTAAGCGACGGGACCGTGGAGGTATACTAATTCTAATTTTGGGGTTACTCTTGTTGGGGCTTTTGGATGATGAGCGTGGATCAAGAGGTGAATCCTTTTACGAGGGGGTTTTCACTTTGGTATTCCTCAATAGTGAGGGATATCTCTGGTTTTATTTGAAAACTGAGATAGCGAGCTCCTCTGACGAAAGTGGTATGAAGGTGATTATCTATACCGATTGTCTACTCTTTGATTTGGCCAAAAGGAGCAGCCTCGGGATGAAGACTTGTTCTTCTTAATTCCAGCTCGGTTCCACTTTTAAATGTCCGGACTTTCGCCGGTCTTCGTCTTCCTCTCGATAGCTAACTCGATCTCCTGCTTTTCACCATATCGCCGTATAAATACCTCATCTATCCCCGGGGGGGGGGTAAAGAAGGGGGAGTGAGTGCCTATGTTTAAGACTCTCCTAGGGGCGTCACTTTTTAGAATGAGAAAATGAAATATCATCTATTTGGCGGAACTAGATCTCAGTCCTAGGAGGGGACAGTGGGCCTGTTTATAGATTTTTATTCGAAGGGTTCTACTACCCTCCCTTGTTTATGTTAATGGGCTACTAAATCTGTCGATTCCGAGCTTCTTGGCGATGAATATCAAGCCTGGTGAAACCCGTGGGGTAAAAGGGGGGAGGTGGGGGTTAAAGTAACGGCCTAAATGCCGCGTAGCTCTCAACGCTGTGTAAACGAACTGGCGTCTGGTTTTATCCTCGCGATATTGATTTCTCCACAATGATACTTCCCAAATCTCTTAATGAAGCATTTGTATCTGCCCGATAAATGAAGAAAGCGCTGGTTCTTATCCAAGCTAATTCACATCATTTTCACTGGATCGCGGCCCGTACATTTCTTCTTGACTAAGCTTTGCTCTCCCTCTTCAAACACACCATTATCTAGTTTTCTAGGACAATAAAACTCACGAACTAACCGTGCTCAGGAAATTCATGGAAATATTAAAGCTTGTGATTCAGTCATTAGGACAATTTTTATGTTCATATCCTCTAATTAACTTGTGTTTTCTTATTTTTATTAAAAGTAATATTAGATCAACGATGAAATCGCCACACATAAAGTTTTAAGACAGTTTCGATTAGACAATAGCGAGGTGCTGGATAGTCAAAATCTTTGTTGTATACATAGCACCAAAAACTACTTAGCTGGTTTAAGAGGGACCACAGCTTTTGACGGAAAGCTGTAAGCCAAATGGAAAATCTTTGTTGTATACATCGCACCAAAAATTACTTGGCTGGTTTAAGAGGGACCACAGCTTCTAAGGGCACGCCCTTTATTAGTGTATATACGTAAATACATAGTTATCTATCTGTTTATTCTCTCCCGAGCCTTGCTATAGGCACTCCCTCTATGATTCTTAGTCAACAATACAGCTAATATATGGATAATATTTTACCTCCACCGAGGCCTTGCGTAGTGTGCTATCTTATTAGAACAAGAGAGAATTCGCTTGATTTCTCTTCTCTGTTAACACGTTGTATGGTGCTTCGGATGTTGTTATTTGGAAATCTTTTATCTATTTGAAAGATAGGATTGATGGAAAACCTTAACGTACCATAGCGTATAAGGTGTGGGATTAGCAAAGGTATTAGGTGGTTTTGATGAGCGCCACCCTCAATCTACGGGGAGTTTATTTCGAGATTTTGATAGTGGATATTTTTGATTTGATCACCAATATGTTATTATTATTATTATCATTATTTTTAGGTGGTCAGGTTGAAAGGAAGGAGATTTGTTTAATTTTAATCCTGTGTCATTCTCTTCTATCTTAGTAACTCTCTTAATCTACCTTATCTGTGTTCGCTTATTCTAGGTCAACAGCCTCGTTTGGCAAGGCTACGAAGGTGAGTGGTGGTTGCTACTTTTGTTTGGTTTACGTTTTTTTCTTTTGCATATTTACATCTTTTCTACTCCCATTAACCTATAATGGAACTATTTCTTCTCCTCTTGCAGGCGTAGGTAATTAATCGGTGCAGGTTACTCCTCTTTGTATTTTTTCCACCCAAACGTTTCAAATTTGTATTTCTTTCCTTTTCCACCACACGTGTTTCCAATCACACAACTCTACCCCTACTTCGTTAGGCGAGGCTTCCTTTCACCTTCCTTGCCAAAAATTACACCGTGCTGCCGAACTCTCATAGGATGGTTGACGTGAATAGACATCTCCAAAGGAGGGATGAGGGTCACCGTCGATGCTTCTCAGAGTATCCTCTGGGGGCGGACGAGCAAAGAGTGAGTTTTAAAGGGAGAATGTTACAGATGAAAAATAAAGCCTCGTGTATATTCTTCAGATGCCCTGGAAGGGTGCTCTTCTTCTCATTGAAGACTAGAGAGCTTCTGAGTCTTTTTGCATCATCTGCGTTGGTAGTCCGTTTAGTACGTTATTAGGGCAGCCAGACTTGACAGCGTTACTTACGTTCATGTGTATAATTAGCGTTTGGATTCAGGCGTTGAGATCTTGTATAATGTTGAGCACAGATACATTCGATGGTAGTAATTCTTAACTTAGTTTGGTTACCTTTTTGTACGTATTCTTCTTTTTTGTTTTGTTTTTTCTTCCATTATTTATTACTTCATTTCTTAAAGGTCAGTGATTGCCTTTTCATTTGCGACACCTATATATTGAGGTCATGCAGTGGCAGACAGAACCTGCGATCTTTTATGACACATTCACTAAACATAAGCTTGTTCTTATCGAGGCAGTTTGCCATGGATACTATGAAACTTTTCATGTTTGTTGTTTTTGCAGCGGAGTTTCATGCTTAAAGCGAGAATGCCCTCGGAGATCCTTTCCCCCCTAAGTTACGTGGTATTAAAAGTTACTTTAAGCACGTTGGTGTATTCTTTGAATTTAATTATTTGTTTTTATTTTTGCCGCATCTGCTGTTTTTCAATCTCAGTTTCTCAGAAGTATTCTCTGCATCCCAGTAATTCACCTTTCGGCAGATAACACTGTGGTGGCTCTTACTTCAGGGGAGGCATTGGCTGCCATTTGAATGGTACTGAATAGTTTGGCGCCTATTCTTATATAAACCATTTCGCATTTCTGGCCTGGCGCATAATGCTCTGTATCATTTTTAAACTTCGAATTGATTTACTAATTTATATTCTCAATTCGGCTAATGGCATAAGTTAAGTCTGCTCCTAGGCTTTTTTGGGGGTCGGGGAGGGTCATCAGTGTGACCCTCTTAGAGAAAGTATCAATGTTGCGCTGTAGTCTGTGAAGCAATTACCGTGATCCTGCTCCTTGTATTTTTTTTTTCCTTCTTGTTCCGATACAAAAGTGAGGTTAATTGTTTTTAGGAGTATGAGCGATGTAAGGTTTTCAAATTGTGTTTATTGAGTACCCTCCCTACAGCATCCTTCTTTCTCGCTCAAACACTGCCCAGTTGAATGATGATGGATGGATGAATCAGGTTGGATACCTCTAAAGGTACGTTAAATCATGAGGACTTGTTAAAAGACACTTGCAGGTTAAACTACAATTCCACTGTCCAGGATGCTACCTATCTTGGGTATGGTTATCATTGTTGCGTCTACCATACGCAGAGACGATTTTCTTACTCTGTGGTCTTAGTTGAACCATGAAAAGAACATGATGAAGGCAAGCCTCGTTACCGAAGTGCATATGACACTGGGACCGGTTGTGGACTGCACTTTAATCCAGTTTCCTCCAAAATTCTTTAATTATTCTCTTGTAAAGTGATTGTCATATTTAGAATCATGGTAATGATCGGCAGATGCTCGTGCAACTTGACTTTAAGACCCTTTAACTAGAAAGGTTAAGGATTTTATTCTCATTTGTATTTTTCTATTCCTTGTAATAAATAATAAAATCTCTTTTAGTAAGAAAGCTTAAATCCAAGTCTGCTATGGGGAATCTTGCCTTTTTTGTGTTGGCTCGGTTTAAGTCCTTTGCTAAAAAGGTTAGTTTTCTAATTTTCAGTATTTTCAGTAAGTCCCAATAATGCTAGACTAGGCAAATTGTCCGAAAATGGTTCCTGGCATAATACGAAAAAAAGATTAGAAACAGCTTTGAACTTTTGCCCCAGGGAAAGAAACATATGCTATGGTGTTAAATATGAAAAATATTGTCGTGGATTACGAAGTAAAAAAGGGCTTGTAAAAGAGATGCACCCTTTGGGTAATATGACTTATGTTAAAATAAAAGCAAGGATAAGCATATATAATTTATAGTAGACTCGTGGTGGAAGGGAGGGAAAGAAAGGAATAAACTCTACTCTGGTGAATTTTTATATAAACTCTAAATCAACGATGATTCCATTCTTCTATCCAGAATTCGTTTGTTTTTGTAACTTGGTATTTCTCCCTCGCTCAATGATACCAATTCCATTTCATACCTACAAATCATAATATAGTCGATGTGATTTATTGCCTTGGTACAATGGGAATCTCAATTAGAGAAGGATAAGAAATTTCTACAAAACCAGGGTAGATTAACAACAGTTAAATGCTTCGAATGCACAAGAGGTGTAAAACTTTTCGATAAATGTAAAATTACTCCCATTTACCCAAGGCTTCAGGATCTTGGGCTGACTTTGAATTGATCTTATATTCTTTGCAGATCTGTCCTTTTATTTTTCTGGGTTTTGATTCAGAATATATTTAATGCAGGTGGAATGTACTGGACACGTCTTCCCTCTTCCTGCTGGGTATTTTTGCATTCAGCGCATTCACCATAGGCTATTTTTGCGATATCCACAGATTCCCGAATTTTAACACATATTTAGACAAATGCTTTCATCGGCGAGATATCAATTCTGAGAAACAACGAGATAAATCTCTCATATTTCTTCACAATACGCCGTAGCCGATAGATTTATGGGTTGAGTTGTTCTCTGGGATAAAATTGCAGGAGAAAGGTGAGAAAATTATTTGATTTTCATCGAGTGTAATAAAGATTTTATTTCGGTATTATATTTAATAAGAAATAGTTTTCCCTAATATTATTTATGTTGCTTTGTGGTAGGTTGTGGGTGAACTTTTCTTAAGAGTGTGGAAGCCTATACTAGAGCAAACAAATAAGATTTCTTTATTTTTAATGCTAGAAAAATTCTAATTGATTTCAATTGTTATGTAATGAAAAATTAAAAATGTGTTTATTTGATTTTAACATAAGGCCTAGAAATATATGAAGCCTTAAGACCCCCAACCCAACCCCACCCGTAAATTAGTTTGTTTACTTTTTAATATTGCGAATGGCTTTTAATTTTGACGATATGAAGATTGAAAATATATGTTCATTCCCCGATTAACTCACGCTTACCATAGTCTTAGGGGTGAAAAGCTTTGAAAGTCTAAACATTAATTGTTCTGAAATAAGATTTTAAAAATTTATTCAAACATTATCAATACATTTCTCTTCTTATCAGATTGAAATAATATTTCAATTCAATTTTTATATAAGATTTTTTAGAATGAATAAAAGAATCTAGTGCAGGAGTACATGAAGCATAAGCTGGTAATGTAAGAAGATAGATAAGAAATACAAAAGTCTCAACGACTTATTGGGCAAACTATGACTAAAAGTCACTTGGTAATTAAAAACTTTTGATAGAATACCAAACTTTGATTTGTTCATCAAAACTTTCGTACCATGACTCTCTCACCTCCTTGCTTCCCTCTCACCAGATTCACCAGATAAACGGTATTCTCCTATAAATATGGGAGAACCTAAAATACTTTAATCATAACCACCCTAACCAAACTACGCCAACAAAAATATTTTGCTCTCCTTCCATTTCCACTCGTTTCCTAACCTGATGATTCTTGGGAGAAGCTTTGAATCTGAACACTCAACCCTTTTAAATCTTACTCATTCCTTGCACCCAGGATGGAGCTCAAGCCTTACCACAAAAATCCAGATGAGTTCTTATATATCGCCTCCATTTCTCCTCTGATTTTATATGATACATTTATCTTAACACTTTGACTGCGTCAGTTATAATTTAAGGTATTATTCTCAGTGCTAGAGGTTTAAAAAATATAATTAAATTATCTTCTACTCAAAATTTTAGTTAATACATCCAAAATGTTGTTACTTTTGTTCCTTTCTTTAAGATGCTCTTTATGTCTTGGCATCCCTTAACTTGGGAAAAACCTATCACCACCACTTTGAGGCCAGGCTCAGGTGCATGCATAAGGCTTTACTGTTTTGGCCAGGGGCTTCTCTCGCCTGGCTGGATGCAAGTTCAAATAAAAGTATCGTATCCCGTCTTTATACCTCTGACACCAGATCCTGACATGTCGTCGACGATTTATACAACATACTAGGGAAAATTGTACCCTGTTATCCTGCCTCTCTAGCTGCTTATATGGAATCTGCAGCCTTTAAGTATCATCTTTAAGTATCATCTCTATCGCACCCAAGGTGGAAAGCTGAAAGTGCGAAACACGAGAAGGGATAAGCAGGAGCGGATAGATTTGATAATTTTCGCGTTTTTATTAAATGTGATAAAATTTATGACTAACTTTCTATCAGCTAAACCTCACACAGGGGTTGGTTAGGGAATTTACAGCAAAACTCTGACCGGAGAAAAGGCTTCATTTTAACTATTTTTATCTAGCAAAAGTGGTTTCCCTTTGCCACGTTCGGATCCGCCCTTGGGCTTCTTCAACTCTGTAATATAGGAGCCCGATCTCCTCTATTTTTTTCAAGGGCCGCTTCAAGAATCTTTTAGTTGAGAAGGAGGTTCTACCTTGCTTATGTATCTGCATGAGGCGGCTATCTCCTCACAATCTTCCTTCGAATCGCTCTTGCAGACCACTTAGTGTTTTCTTTCATGGGGCCCCGCCAAGAAGACAGCACAGCAAGTAGGCTATTCAGAATCAACTGCTCCTAATGAGAGCGGATTGTAAGCGCGGACTTTCTTATAAATAGGTAAGGGCTGGAAGGGAAAGGCGAGCTGTTACCCATACTGGTTTTCAGATATGCGTCTTTAGCTTGTTAGGTGTTCACGTACCATCCCCTCATTTATTTGCCAATGAAGCAGTATCACCGGCCTAACGACCTTAAAACAAGCCATTGGCCTAGTGAGTCCCCAAGCGTTATCCTTTACTCTTGTTGGGGGATGACTAATTGGAGGGCCCTCAATGTGGAAACGTTCCTGAAGGTTCCTCCCGCAGTTTGTGTTGGTCTCCTAAGGGTGCAAATTAAGAATGAGTGGAAGACAAGCCCATGCCAAAGTTCTCGCGTGTACAAGCTCCTCCTCACGGGCATTTGGCCTCCAAGGAGTCATAAGAAAAAGATACACCACCTCCTTTATTTAGGCCCTACTTATAAGCTCCAGGATTCTCCTTCTCGGCAGCTTGAGCTGTGCGGACACAGCGGAAGGCAGTGCATTTTGATAGCGCTTTCTCCTGCAATTCAATGCGACTACTGCGTTTCCCAGCAAAGTGTTCGGCTCACACTTGTTGTGTGTCCCAGTGTTTGAGATATTCGGGTACATCGCCTGTACCGGTCCCAGAATGAACCGGGATCGCTTCCGCTTGTTTAATGTACTAAAGACAGCTGGCTTCCTTCATTTTATTTTGCTTTTTTGGTGTCAAGTGCAATTTAGGGTCCGAGGAAGGTGGTCACCTCTCCGACCCTGGAGCAGGCCTTTCTTCTTCCTTTATTTAGTTGCTTGTTTGTCTGTTTTTCTGGTTTTATTTTGTAATGTTCTCTTACCAGCAATAACTTTGAGAATTTCCTTTTAGCTCTATTTGGCACTCCAGCTGATTTGTTGGTTTTTCAAAGTTCAATAAATACAATGCATTTTCCCGTATTCACTCGTGAATTGAATCCCCATCAATATAATTGCACGACTGAATTAAAGCAAACTGATTAGTTTTAATTTTTTTACAGAGTTAATTAAATGGTTGAGACAAAATGTAGCTACAATAAACTCTAAATATAATTGCATTCATTTGAAATATTATTAATTCCCCGAAATCGACACGATTTGAATGAAGTTCTCCCATACTTGATAATATTGCCCCGTGGCGTAAAGTCAGGGTTATTTAAATTTAGCTACCGGGTGATTTCGAGTGTTAAATTTAATATGTCTTAAGTGAAAGTGAACGGAAGAGGTAGAGAAGGGAACAAGCAGACTTAGTGGACAAGCTCATAAAGGCACCCAGTTCCCAGGCCTGAGCCAATCGTGAAAGTCCTCTCCGTAAACCCGTTCTTCGTTGCTAGTACCCGGACTGAGAGGACGTGCAGCTCCTCAAACTACCTGGTGTGTAAATCTATTGAAATAAAATCTTGAACTGTTTTATAACCTTAGAATAAGTCGGGTAAAGCTGCTAGTTTGAAAGCGCGTAGCGAGCGGCCTTTTTATGAAAGCCTGATTGCCAACCATTCAATGGATATAATAAAAAAAAGAAGAAATAATATTAAATCACGGCTTTCCTTCGTTCTATTCATACATAAACGCATTTTTTTCTCTATGAAATTAATTATTGTAGCTACATTTAGATTAAGTATTAATCGCATTTTTTTCTATTATCTTGAAAGCACATAAAATTGACTCTGGTAGATGAGTAGATGGGTAAAAGGGTGGTGGGATCTGAGTTAAGCACATAGGTAAATGGATAGAAAGAGGACTATTCGCATGTGAACAAAGGACAAAATGGCAGATGAGTAGATAGTTTAATTTGTAATTTGTGGCTGAGTACAAAGTTAAATCAGGGTGAGGATTGATAAGTAGATAAATAATTCAAATAATCTTACTTGGAATTCTTTTTAATTTCTTGAGAAGTTACGTAGTTGAATAAAGAGGGGAGTGGAAGAGAAGTGAGTACATAAGTATATGGGGCGATGATTATAGTTGTGTGTGTAATAAATCTGTTTTTAGGTGGATTTGATGTTAATATTTTCTAAAATTTCAGAGATTAAAAATAAGCATTTTTGTCCAGATTCATTATCTGCTTAATTTCGGTCGAATAATTATTTATATTTTGTCTTTAATTTGGTCACAAATTAAACCAATCTAAATTTACGCCAAAATGATCAAATCCCTTATATTTATAGCCAAGAAAAACGGAGAATTTGTGGTCAAATTTAATGCAATGTAATCTATTTTAAGGATTTATCGCCAACGTCGAAAGCGAAAACTCATAAATAACTTAAATACTCAAAGATCTTTATTTTATTTTTGGAAAAGGGGGCCAACGACCTCTCCTTAGGTTACGTACCCAGAACATATTTCAGAAAATTAGTGTAAATGTGCTCTATCGCGTCTCTGATCCGAGTCATTGGGACTAAATTAGGAGGAACGGCTACATTCACTAAGTTATTTTAAAAGAACTTTTCTATTTAGTTTCATCTGAGAAGATGATACAAAATTATACAATTTGTGCCACGAAATGGTCCACCACGTTTAAAATCCATTCGAGGTTCGGTGGCCTTATTTGTGGCACACATATTTTATGGTGTTTCTTTTAAACACTAAATTTCTCTTTAATTTTCAGCGTTGTAATTCTAATGCAGAAAATAATTCGTAATTACTAAAGAAAATTGATTAATTAATAAACTCGAAGAACACAAACATCGTTAATTTGCCATTTTGGAATTAACCTTTCAATTAAGAATAATTATAATATATGTTGGTAATTGTTTACTTTAGTGGAGCACAATTTTGTTAATAATTTTCTTTACTGTTTTGCTATTCCTTTATTGTCTTTCATCTAGCTCAACGGCCAATCAGCAATCTGTAATAAACACCGTCATTGGCCAATCATAACCGTTTTTCTTTCTCAGCTTCCAGTTGTGCTTCTAAAGACGAGTGAGAAGTAATTTTTTTTTGCTTTTTATCTGAAGTTGAATATTGATCTCTTCTAAATAATCTATGCCTGACATTATTTATTGTTTTGGTTTCGTTTTTCCGTTTTAAATTAAATCATTTTTTCTCTGTTTTCAATGATGTGCCTTTGCAAGTGAAGCTAAATTGAAGGATAAAGAGCATCTTTTTAATTATTTTGGTCGTTACTTTCTACTTTTTGGCTTTTTTAAAAATTATTTTTAACGGCAAGATTTCGTATTATCGTTGCAAAAGAATTCATTTTTGGATAGGTTGGCTTATTACAAAAAAATAACATGCAAGAAACACACTTTCTTGTTGTTTTGAATTTTGAAATCGATGCTTCTTTTCTGTCCGCGTCGGTGGTATAACGCGCTAGGCCGAGTCATGAATTTGTTTTCAAAATGACAAGTGCGTGTGATTCCTGTTTGATGTCAGTTTTTATCTGACAACGATAAAACATTCGAATTTTTAGTGAACCATCAGCTAATAAAAAACAAGAGCAATGCCAGACCTGTAATTCGGAACTTAGTGTTAACAAAGATCTTTTTCGGAGCAACAGAAAACGGTGTCAATTCCAATCGTCCGCTCACTCAAGGACCTGTTTCACCAGCTCTCGTCTGTCTGTTGAATAAATTGTTATGGTGGTTTCTTGAAGTAAGTAAATTATGAAGTTAAAAAGACTTAATCTATTCTAACCTTAGGTTAGGTTAGGTAAGGTTAGGTTAGGTTAAGTTAGGTCTTTTTACCTTGATAAGCAACTTAGATACTTAAAACGACCTTACCTACTTTACCTTAAAACAATCATCTAAAACAAGTGGCATACATTGGCTCAAAACTGTGAAGTGACTGAGGCCAAAAAAGTAACTAGAAAAATAGCCAAAAAATAGATAACAAAATCGTACGCCATTACATTAAACAATTACACAAATGTTTTCACTTTCGTTTTTGTTTTAAACATTTTATCTCTTATTTATCCTTTTCTTAACATTTTTATTCATTTAGTCATTCCTTCCCAACGATTGAGCTGTATCGAGAAATGACTTTATTTCGTAATCAATAATAATATCTTATATCGGCATCTATTCAAGAGTTGCTGCAAATGTGAAGAATCTCGATTACTTTCAAATATCTGTGGTCTCGTCGTTGCATACAGACAGAATCACAAGAAAGTATAAATTTTCATAAATACAGATATTTGGAAACCATGGTTTTGGTTGATGTGGAAAAGTGTTCTACTTTACTCTGTAAATGGATTCGCAGGCAATTATCATAGTATTAAATAAGCTTTTATTTGAATTATTTGCGCACAATTTGGTCAAAGAGACAACCATTCTTGTCATATTTATTTAATAATAAAAACAGTCTCCAAAAAATTAATACTTAAAAATGTTAACACTTTCTTCAATGTTTTTTGCGAAATTATATCGTTATAAAACATGACGGCCATTTCTATTTATACAGACGTGGGCTCTATCTCTCATCGCCATCATAACTCTTTTGATAACAACTGGTCTGTCCTTTAAGATGTTTATTTTATTTCTGATAAGATTCCTCAAGTCATCTAAATTGAGAGGTAGTGTTGAATAACTGCACCCTTTTAAAGAATGAACGTAGGGTGAATTTGGGGCACCCGGCAGGCCATTCCCTCATATGGTTCACTGCAATTATTCGCTTTTCCAATAGGTTGTTCAAGCAATCCTTATTAGTCAGTGTTCTGTAAGCAGAAGCACCGTCTTGATTCAACCAAACGCGAATAAATGTGACTCCATAAACAGCATGAAATTGTGAAAATTATCGTAATTAAACTTTCTAATTAAGTTTCACCATTTAAGTTTCCATTCATAAAAATTGGACCAATTAACAATCCAATGACACTCAGTCCTACCCTTAAAAACGACTTTTCTTTACGGATACTCTTTTCGTACACATCATCTTTAATTGGGTGGTTTCTTGGGGCTAAGTGGCGGGAAGTTTGTATGTTTCCTTGACTATTCATATGGAATACAGCCTCGACTGCTATAGTTGCCTTAGTTCGTCGAATTCCTTTTGCTTTTGTGAAAAACGTGTTTGGGCCTTAAAAGTTTATTCGGAACGAGAATGCGTGATTGGTGAAACCTTTGGGATAAGGTTTTGGCAGTATTATAAAGAAATTCATTCACGAATTTTGCCTTTAAAATTAGTGAAATTTTCATTCCCACTTTTTCTGCCCCTTCTTGGACCCGTATAATAAAATACCTCGCGACAGAATACGGGGAACGGATCAATGAGGTAAACCACACTGGCCCCAACATCGCTACGCACAGAAGAACACGACAGACACGCGAGAATTATTGACTCTTATTAGGGACACAGAGAATGTCTTAGGGACAATTTGATACACGGAGTAAATATAGAAAACGACTAACGTAGATTCTAACAGACAGTAAAAAGACTAATATGGGGACAGATAAAAAAGACCATAAAACTTACACGAGACAATAGATAAATAACGAACGCGGAAGAAACCGAATAAGAATTCAGAATCTTCTAGGCATCTATATTTATGATATCCCCGCAAGAGAATGATAACTTTGATTTAAATTTCAAAGACGGAATAATAAATGATCTGAACGACCAGATACACAGAACCAATCCTCACCATTATGAATCGCAGGAAAGGGATATGAAGGGACTCAGCGGTAGAATTACTGCCGAAGTCTTCTCGGAAACCTTAAAATCTTTACGTTAACGAGCATCAGGGCGTACAATACTGACACGGAAGAATTTTAATCGACCCCCGCCTAACATCTTCCTGGGGATCATGTATATCATGAATGCGTGCCTAAACGTGAGTTACTTCCCTGAACACTGGATGGTAGCAAAAAGGATATTCATTCCCAAAGTCGGTAAGCCCACGGACAGTTCAGCTAACTTCAGGCCAATATTTCTCTTAAAATTTGCCTGGAAAGTCTTGGAGAAAATATTGGCTAACATGGAAAAAACGTTTCTCGAAGAAAATAATTCACATAACAACCAACAACATGGCTTCCGAAGGAAGCGAGGAACGGACACGGTGCTAGCCGTGATCACCGAGAAGTTTGAAACAATAAAAGCAGAAAGAAGTCATGCAAATCCTGTACTCCGCGATGTCAAAAAGGCCTTTGACAAAATATCGAGGAGAGGCCTGCAATACAAAATCTTACAAGTGGGCCTCAATCCCATAGTTGAAAGGATTCTATGCGAATACGTAATGGTTTCAGTTGTCCCGAGCTTGAGCTCGAGGTGGGCGTGATACAAGGCGGGTGTATAAGTCCCTTACTTTACAACATATACACCATCGACCTTCCCCAAGCTCTAAATGAAGGCTCGTTATACGTCCAATTTGTGGACGATACAACGATGATCTGCACCACATCTTATCGGAATGTGAATTATATGGCACAGAGTACGGCGGTAGAAATCCAAAACATCAACTATATCGAGAGAAGATGGAAGATATCTCCCAATGCCCCAAAGTTCGTGTAATTCCACTATACCCATGGACCCTCGCAGACATCTATGTAGGGAGTGCACGCTTACCATCCGCAGGGAGGGCACAGTTCTGGGACTCCGGATTACGACTCGTTGATATGAGAGTAACGTAGCTAAAACTACAACGAGTTTACGGAGGGATTTGGGGGAATCTTTCAGATTCCTAAACAGGAGTAAATCGAACAACCTTAAGATCTATAACGCATGCATTTGATCCAAACTGCTAAGGGTCAAAATTAAGGCGTTCTATAATATAACTAAAACCTGAAGAAGAGAGTGAAGAAGGCAGAATGAGCTTGATGGTAAACTGGAATTAACCCCCATAAACGAGGAGGTTTACCAAAGAGCATGCAAGATCTGGAACAACGTACACCAGCACCTCCTCCCCCCCGCCCCGAGTTTGTACTCGAGGACATGGTTTTTTGATGACAAAGGACACGCTAAACTTTTTCAAAGCAGCAGATTATTCATTGACAATGTCGTAGACCCGATGTTCACTTAGATTTTTACAATAACAACCAACACAAAGTCAAACACAATCCCCTTTCACTTAATTAGTCAAAGCAGATTTCACCCAAATTATAGCAAGATGAACTCGCCCAAAATATCAAAGCCAAAAATTATTAAAATAAAAATAAACCAAATAATTTAAAAACACTCAAAATCCGGCCGTAAACAACCCAGATTATAAAAACAAACGAACGAAAATCTCATCACAAAAAGCAGTAAGGATCAAAAAACCCTCTGCAAATATAGGCTTAAATTCCTTTATATTTATATATATATATATATATATATATATATATATATATATATATATATATATATATATATATATATATATATATATATATATATATATATATATATATATATATATATATATATATATATATATATATATATATATATATATATATATATATATATATATATATATATATATATATATATATATATATATATAAATATATATATATGCAAAATATCATGAAAGTAAGCGCGTGATAACTATAAATATGAATATGTACCACGGAAGGAAAATGAATAAAAGACGGATTGGATTACTACTTTCGTCTATTCGACATTTTCAAACTCACAATGGTAAGAAAAAATAAGACAGTATTTATATTAAGGACGTTTTTCTATGAAGTCAACTTTTTAATACTATCCGATAATTCGGATTTTAGAAAAAGTGATAAAATTGGATCGAGCGAAAACAGACCTGGGCTAATGTTGAGATTACTCTCCTTTGTGTGGGAGATTAAAAATGATTCCAGGTATTTCTATTTATAAAATCCTCACTATGGATTATTGTATCAGTTTTTGACCAGTTAATTCCGTGTCCCATCTTTGAATAGTAGACAGATAAGACATTATTCAGATTTCCCTTAATTACTGCAATTTTGTGTTGTTGGGTTTTTATGGAAACATTTTTGGAAGTTTGGCCTACATAGAATAAGTTACAATCTAAACATGGAATTCGGTAAATTACATTCTAATCATTATTGGGGCTAAGCTTTATTAAGAGATTTTTTAATGTATGATTGTATTTAAAGGCTACCTCAATATTAAGTTTTTTAGAATAGACACTACAGACATAAAATTATCAGGATAGGGTAAAATTAATATGTTTTTACAAGGTTCTATTGTCTCTAATTTACAATTATAAAATGTTTTTTTGCCTATATTTATACATTTGGCTTGAAAGTAATTTGGGTAGCATAAATTGGAAGCAATATCTTCAATTTGTGTATTCTTTATCTATATAGTCGGGACTACATTTTCGAAGAGCCATAAGATACATGGAAAAAAAAACAGTAGATTTAATATTTTTGGCATGATTTGAATGAAAATGGAGATAAGATAAATTATTTGTCGGTTTCTTATAAACAGTAAATTTACATCTATGTGGTTCTCGAATTATTAGGACATGTAAAAATGGAAAGCTCTTATTTACTTCCTTTTCTACTGTGAATTTAATTGACGGAACCAATGAATTGATAATTTAAAGAAAACTATCGATGTCAAAACTGTTGTTTAAAATTACCAGGATCTCGTCAACATACTGGAACCAAACAATTTGAGTAGAATAAAAAGGGGGGATCAACCTAGTTTCGTAAATATTTCCCAAACCTACGCACTCGTCCCAATCTCTCCCCCCCCGGGTGACGAGGCGAGACAGAGCCGCTCTGTCTCGCACCTCACTGCTAAAAAATGAATCGTCTCCACCTCCGGATTAAGATGTCTGGAGCTTGTTACTTCTTTCTCAAAACTGTCTCTGCCTCTCAGAATCAGGCATATAAATACTCCGGTTATTCTGTAGTTCAAAGAGTCCAGCCCGGCCCTTAAGTCTGTCCTCATCGTCTCAAGTCTAAGTAAGTCCTACAAGCGTCAGACAGCAAGACTTTATCGGCCATGATTCTACCCTAGTCAATTGGTAGCTTTTCTGATCGGCAAGCCTTTGAATTTGCGCAACATTCTCCCTTGGTTTAATCAAACCGAAGAAAATCTCCATCGATAACCCTTGAGGAGACGAAGATTCCTCTTCCGGTGGAATTACGAGAATTCTCACATTCCCCGTCGACGTCATCTTTGAAGTTTGGCTATCTTCATCGAAAAGTTGGTTCGGATCGCGCCCCTCCTGCCTCATTAACACCCTGCCCGACTTGCCTCATTGGATCGTTTCCTACTTGCCTCATTGGAAGAAGGACCTTCGACTAAATCATCGACCCGTAAGATTGAAACCACTTCCATTATTCGTATTGTCAAGTTTTCCCTTTTGATCTGAGCCTAGTAACATTAATCATTTAATTGTATTTGAGAATCCCTCTTCTTTATAATTATCAATAGACTATTTATTTTAAATAATTTCCTTTTGCCTATTATTATTCTTATTTTGATCTTTGTAAATAAAATATATTTCGTTATTTCATCTTTAACTAACCTTGAACGATACTCTCGGCCTATTCAAGTAAATCTCGCCAACCAATTATGCACTCTGTCTAATTATTAAGGATTTAAAACCCAAGACCTCAAGTGTGACCTCCTAGTCGGTTGTTAATTCCTGCGAACCGTCCTTTAACGGTTCACGTTGCAGTAGGTGATTAAGTCACCCTCCCCCGCCTATATAATATAGGAGTAGTGTATGGTATAGAGTGATTGTACCACGACGGTTAGATATCGACAAATGGAAAGGCGCCACAGATGCTAAGAGAATCCAACATCATGCCTATCTTCAAGAAAAACGGTGGCAAAGCAACCTTTGGGAAGAACAGAGGCATTTCACTCCTGTCAATTGCTGGGAAGATACTTTCCAATATAATGTTGTCCCGCCTGGTCTATTACAGAACAAAACCTTTGTGAAAGCCAGTGTAGTTACAGAAAAGACCTAAGCACATCAGACATGGTCCTTTGCTTACGCCAAAAGAGAACAAAACAAAGACCTGTTTGTTGATTTTATTGACCTGACAAAGGATTTTGGCGCCTTCAATCGCCCTCTGGTATATTATCTCTTATTAAAATTTGGGGTCCGGCCCAAATTCTTTACCATCTTGAGAAAGATGCATGAAGGAATGCAAAACCGGGTCCAAGCAGGTGGATTATTATCAGAACCCTTCAATCTGGAAGTGGGAGACAAACAGGGGTGTATGTTTGCCCCTGTTCTCTTCATTGTTTACCTCATGGCTCTCATCAACCGGGTCCATGGTGCCCTACCATGCAGTACTGCCTGGATGGTTGTGTATTCAACACTTCAAGATACACCGATTCCATCAAGTTGGTAGAACATTTTATTAACTTGAGGATTGTGATCTCCTTTAACTGTTCACTGGACCTAGAAAAACAAAGAAGGATAAACCTCGCCTCTGATGTCTTAGGCCGTTTAAAGGGGTGAGTTTTCACAAACAACAACTTAAAACAACAGTCAGCAAAGCTGTAGTTTACAGGGCTGTTTACCTATCCATCTTGCTAAATGGATCTGAAGGCTGGAAACTATACAAACAACAGGATTGCAACTTAGAAACATTACACATTGGGCGTCTTCAGAGGATCCTAGCACATCATGGAAAGACAAAATTACATACGATGAAATATATCACAGAACCCAAACCTGCAGTATTGAAACTCTCCTAGCACAACGACAACTCCGCTGGTTGAGTCACACCATCAGGATGCAAGACAACCGACTCCCAAAACAAATACTGGACGGTCAATTTGAGGGAAAAAAAAGGCGGGAGGTCCCAAGAAGCATTACAAAGCCCCCTGCAAAAACCTGCTGAAAAAATGTACCACTCAAACCTCAACAACTGTAAACAATTTCAAAAGACAGACACGTCTGGAAATCAGCTTGCTTAAAAGGGCTATCTAAAATAGAAGAAAGCAATTCAAGAAGAAGAGCAGGGACCGCCACACGCGAAACCATCGAAAAAAGAAGTAGTACCTGTGGAACGATATCCCTGCCACAAATGCGAGAAAATTATGTGGATCCAGAATTGGACTAAACATTTATCTTCGGTGGTACCAACAGAATGACACCTGATCTCGACTTTATCATCATCTGGCAGAGCAACATCATCGTCGACATCGATGGACCGCCTTAAGCAACTAAGCATATGAATTAAAGGTCTCAAACAATTGGTAAATCTAAAAAGTGAGATATTTTACAGACGTAATGTATTAAGCGGCAATGTCCTAGAAACATATTTTTATGAATCATAACTAATTTATGTTCTTTAATAAAAAAAGCTACCTTCACATGGGCCAAATATTGGATGCTACATTATTCAAAGCAAAAGGATTTAAAAGATCTCAATTTTGAAAAAGTTATTTATATTTAAAGATGGTATACCTTTTTGTGATTCGCAGTTTATAGTTCATTTAATTAAGTGTGTAGGTAGAATTAGAGAAGCGTGACTACATGTATGGTAAATTTTCAATCTTTATAAAGTTCATCGCTTCACTTCCTCTTCCAAACCTATGAATTTTTTATTTGCACTTTCTCTCATTTCATTTTAACCCTTTTCCACTAAAAATAGAATAATCAATAAATCAATTTATTTACAGTATTTATTTACATTGACCCAATTTATAGCATAATTAAATTTATGCATTCTAATAAAAATTAAATATGACTGTCGTAAATGATTTGCCTTTCAGCCATTTTAATTTGAATAGGAAAAACGCGTGAAAGATGTTGTTAGAGAAATGCCACAGACATTTTATATTTCCCAATTGATTATTGGATGTTAAAAGCAATATTATTTAAGAAATAACTTTTTAAAGGACTTTGAATTTCATTCGGAAATGAAATCGAGAAACCTTTTTAATGAAATTGAACATCTCTACGGCCAAAGGTAATTAGATAGAGGCAACGCTGATTGGAAGTATAACAAGAGAGATAAATAATATAAAGCAATCGCAGGAAAGAGACGAATAAGATAAGAAGTAGAAGTGATAATTAGATTAATACAAACGAAAGGATAGGAAAAATTGCCAGAAACTTACCTCGTAGCGTTTTTATTTCATCGGCATTTGTGGCTAAACCGAATAATTATGAGAGAGGATAGGTGGGGATGAATCTGGGATGGAAGAGAGTTGTGCACCTTCGAGGTCCCTCAAAACGTTACTATTCTCATATATTGAATTTGGGAGAGGTTATGTGCCTAACCTACATATTTTCTAAATTCTTCATTTTCCTTGCAACCTCTGTTCGCAAGTTTACTGAACAGCGTCATTTGGCTCCATTTTTAGAAAATTATTAAATACAATTCCATCTATTAAAAAATAATTGTCATTTTGCATTAAGATATAACACAAGCTAGAGAAGTAAAAATGACACAAACTATGAAAGAACAAAGCAACAGCAAAGCGTTATCAAGAAAACTACGTTTAAGCATGAGACGTGTGGTAAAAAAAACATGGGATTCAGTTTGGCATAATAATGTTAATGTATTTTCTTTGATCATATTCAGTATGAAATCAGATAGCGCCTGATGAATACGATTAATAAACTTCAAAATATGACGAAAGAGTGCGAAAGAAGTAAATAAAACAACCTCTAATGACAGACTTTGAAACCTTGTTTATTCAGGCTTGTCCTATGTGATTGTGTAGGATACACTTTCCAAATCTTTTAAGTAAGAGGTTCTTTCAAAAAGGACAGGACAATGACAATAAAAATTAAACATCTAAAGGATAGTAGTTTATTTTCCTACATAAGTTCCATCTAACTAATTAGCGCATTTCCAAACTGTTTTCAATGATTCAACGCTTTCATGTAGAAATCACTCATATCAAAATGAATTAGGTATCTATCGTTTTCGTCAGCTCTTCAAATGAGGGACTTGCGTCGTGTGTAGTGGTCCATATTTCAGGAAATAACTGATATTTCTATCCTAGTTGAGGAGTTTTGGTTGGTTGATAATGCAATTTTGTTCTTCTCCAACAACCACATCGTCGAGGATGTTAATACTATTCCTTGAACGTATGGCCGTTTTGAACACCTTCCACTTCCTTGTATTTCGGTTAAGTGTGAGACTGTCCTCAGAGAGAAGCGCCATGCCTTCATACGATATAAAGGTCGCCAGCATAATATCACCGATCTTATTCCTATTTGCTTCGAAGCACTTCCGCCGCTCTTCTTGGAGGGCTTAAGTGTCTTCACTTAAAGATCAGTCCCAATTTAACAAGGTATGGTAGCTATTCAAAACGAAATCGGATCAATTTCCCTCTGGAACCTTGTATTGTCCTTTAGATCCTTGGCGCACAAAATATAAGATTAAAAACACAACCGAGGTTGTACATAAATCTTATTTTCTTAAAATTAGACAAAACATCATTTAATTTTACTCCTAATAATCCATTTAATAAAATAAAACGCCCCAAAATAATTAATCTTTTTTAAAAACAAACAATAATAGATTGGGATTATAATCATGCCACTTGAGATTAAAAAAATAATAATAAAACTTGATTTAAACAAAAAAAGAACATTTAGGAAATCATAAGTTTAGGAATAAAATTTGCCGCATTACAATTCGTTTGATTTCTTTGACAGTATATGCATGATATTACTGAAAACATTCTTTGTTATGACCAAGACAAAGGGGTGCCATTCAAACTAAGATACCTCCAATTTGACTGTACTTCCTTAGATTTCGTGCTGCACAAAGCGCATCTTCCACGAGTAAATTGTTCTGCCTGATGAGAAAACTCGGTTCTACGGAAATCAATTTAGACTGTATGCTTTTTTATCTGAATTAGAGACCTCTGTGACCGTTTCCTCTTTGCAAGCCTACGTGCAATATATATATATATATATATATATATATATATATATATATATATATATATATATATATATTGTCGAGAATAGAGGTTCCTTGCCGCGATTTACCTCGTCGAAACCACGAGATCAGGCACCTGCTCAGTCAAAGTGAGTGAGGATCGTGGGAACAGTCAGAATATCAAACCGCATTCTGCGATAGGCGAGGGATTGGAATCTTAAACGCGCGCCTCTGTCGCATCATATATTTTTAAACATAAATGTTAGCCTATGTATTTGGTGGGTTAGCCAGCAACCCATCCATTTAACGTAATTTTTATTAAAAGTACTATAATATTATTATTTTCATATGAACATCAGCTTTCAATAATGCAAACATGAAGATAAGAAACCTACCCTATTATTCCTTCAGTTTTTGCAAGCATCTACTACAAAGATCGTGGCGAGACTGGTAGAGCAACAGTGTTAATCGAGATAATGAAGCAACTCCGACATTTATGACTGGTTATTACGTGGGTTTCTGCCTAAAACGTGTACAAAAGGAAGGACATCGGTTATAACATCCCTTTAAAGATTTAAGAAAACACGACAGTAATGTCGCACCACACGTCTGTGGTGAGCCCTTTTGTTTCCACTTACTCGACATTTTAAGCCGGAATATGACTCAGCCATCATTGATGTCGCTGAAGGCCGAGATTGCACTTTATTTCCGGAGTGGTCAAAAAATTAAACAGAAGGTTTACGTTGAATGAGTTTTGTTTCGCACTCGTTTTTTACGCGGTCACAATCCTCAGTCAAGAAGGTATCCCGTTTTTCATGAACTCACAAACAGTTGATCAATAGATGTTTTTTGTTAGAATTGTTCGAGAGGATTTGTGTTGTGAATGTCTTTCTAGACGATAGGCGTTTTTCGCAAAGCTGGGAGTGGTCATTCTACTCTGGTCAGATTAGATTAGCCTTTATCCTGTAGATATGATGCTGTCTTCTACACAGTACTTGTTCCCTTAGTTACACTCTACGTCGGATGTTACGCTCCTGTTGGAGAAAAAGCTATCTGCTAAGCCTTCAATCGTAGACAGCACTACACCACGATGCTTTTTGATCTGAAGAAAACCTATGATACCGCATAGCTAAGATGTATAATAGAGAACCTCCACACGATGGGGTCGAAGTAATACGGCTGAATCATCATATCTCTACTTATTGCGAGATCAATGATTCCGCATATGTGTGGGAGTAATCCTCTCTTTCAAAATATAATAGAAAAATGTCATCATGTATGGAAATGTCCTCCGATCAACGGTATATCCTGCAAGAAGATGTTCTAGTTACGTTCTACGTAGAGGACCTTTCGATCTCTCTTGCTACGGCGCAGATGTCATCTATCTCTTAGTGCTTCTTGTACCCTCAACATGGACATCTTTCGACTTGTGAATTTAATCACTAGGTATGCTGATAGGTATATCGCCTTGTTGTTTTATCGTGTTTTTATTTTTTCAAAACCTTTCTACGGATTCGAGATTTATTTATCCGCAGAGGAACGTAGATTACGGAAAGTGGAATCTATCCCCCACATTGGTCTCTGCTTACCAAACGGTGCCTTCCACACGTCCCTTATTGAGAGCTATACTTGTCAAGGCTAGGCAGATGCCACTCGCTCAACGATGTACACATTGCAGTCTGCGTTTCTACACCAGGACTCTAAGTCACCCTCTCCCTCAAAAGCTCTCATTGCATGTGCGCTCGATCTCAACGGTGCTTACGCTGCCAAGAGACGTCTGTTCTACCCTACAGCTTTTAGGTTTAAGCTTTATTTATGTTTTCTTCTTAGTTGTTCCTTCATGCTGTTTTTGTTGTTTGCTGTTGTTAATTGTTGTGTATTTTTTGTTAACTTTCTTACTAGGAATGTCAATACTATGTTAAGCCCTAGTAAATGGTAAGGGTTTAAGTTAAAAATATGGCAGGATGCAACGAAAGATTATGATGGTGCTAAGATTGATGTATTAGAATGAGACCATGTTATAGAATAAGAAGGAATGACCAATGTAAAGCCAAGAAAATTGGCAACTTCAGAGGTTATGCTTGGTGTCCTAAAGATAGATAGTTTAAGAGTGACAGGTAAGAGATGTTTATGGTGTAAAAAACGAGTGTAAGCCAGGTTGTTAGCATTCACTCTACGTTAGTATTGGCCTGTAGGAAGAATGGATGGAAAGAGACTGGTGAAAAAAAGTGCGTTTCAGAGTTTGCAAACGTTTGAAAGACTGATTTAGAGGGTGGATTGGTGATGTGAATGATTGATTGGAGGAGAACAGACTGACTGATGAAGAAGTTGATCATATTGTTTACGATAGGTGTGCATGAATGTGATTCTGATGTTGGATGGTTGGTCCCTTCATCTCGGGCATGAACACTGAGGATGAAAGTTGCTACAGCAGATAGCACCGCATCACAATGGAGGGTCTTTCGGTGTGGGCAAAGAATTATGGGAGACGTTTTGCTTAATAGGGATTATATAGATAGTGTTGTTTTAGTGAAGTTAATGCGCAACTCACCACTATGCGGAAAATTAAGTGAAGATAACCTAGTCGGAGTAACGAAAAAAATTAGCATTTTTTTAATAATGACTGATTTTAAATTATATCCATTTTAATTTCCTCGGTCTGGTTTAAGAGATTATTTAATTTAAGGAAGCTTTAGTGTTGTGAGTTTATAAAATTCTGACTAGATTGGACCTGAGAGTTTTACAACACTGATATTAGTGCTATTTTGAGAGAGGCTTTCTAGTATTGTCAAAGGTTAACAGCGTCTCATGTTAGAGAAGTGGGTCATTCGAAGGAGCGATACGATGCCATTTTTTGCTTCCATGCATTTATCCTTTTCTCAAGGCACCGCCTTCAATTACAGGGTATCTGTCTTCTTCATTTCGAACCTTGATAATATTGGTCTCTCATTTGACTTAGAAATGGATATTACTTTATGTTGCTAACATCCTAAATAAAGAATTGCATATACGCCTCATATTTGGGTCTTTTCTGTTATCTATTTATACCAAGCTGTTAATTTAATTTGCGAATCCCAATGTCCATTCGCGACTTCCGTCTGTAAATTGGTAAACCTTGATCAGACCTAAAAATTATATTTATTCTAAGGCTATCATAACATTACGCTATTTATTTATTTTCTATTTGATAAAAAGGATTTTTTTAGGTGAATTATCATGGTGATTAATCTTAATGTCGTAGAATTGCTCATAGTCTGGTCCAATAATTATTCTAGTCCTTGATCTGGACACACCGCTTTTGATTAAGTCGGTGGTATTGACCCTATGACTTAATTCTACGATCATATATATATATATATATATATATATATATATATATATATATATATATAGGTAGGCTTTAATTCTTACTGAACGTGCGAAAGCTGGTTAGAAGCGTGTTGTGCGGTAGCTAGGATTCTCACTATAAATGTCCCACTTGTTACTGGGGGGAGGTTTGTGATTGTTGAATTCTAAAAGTGCATAATACAGGTTGAATGAATTAGCCGAAGGGATGCTTAATTAAAGTCTTTCCAAGGGTACGTCAAAAGGGAGGAGCCACAAATATACACATGTACTAAAAATAAACTTTAATTTATACAAATATAATAATTAGCAATAGATAACAGGCAAAATTAAGGATGAAATATTAAACACTGACGTTAAGCGTCTAGATTTCTAATGACTCAATGGGAGTATTAATCACGGTTAATTAATTAGGTAGGTAATTTAAAGATAGAGGGACACTGGGTTTACAGATTACCATTAATTGATGGATTGGAGAGACGACTACTCAGGTCCAGACGGGGTGGTTTGGGTGGCGTTAACACGAATTCTCGGGGAGAGGAGGAAAAAGACGACGGGTTCGGGGCTGCTGGCTGCAGTTCCGGTTAGTTCCCTCCTAACTGGATGTGACACTAACAAATAGTAACTTTCAGTAACTATTTGGATGTTCCTTCTCTTACTCAAGTTACGTTGAGCGATAGAGCGTACTCTTCTAATCACAGACTTTGCAGAGCGGGATTTACTTCTAGGAACAATTTGAGACAGCGACAAGGTTGACTCGACGGCGCGTTGGTAGTCGATACGTTACGGTAACGACTCTCGTTGAATGTGAGGATTACGCAAGTAGATTTGGGAAACTGCTGCTAGAGGGGTAAACGACGATGTTATTTATACCACGGATTGTGTGAAACCGAGAGAGAGATCCCATTCACGACAATTTGCTTATCGCAGCGCCTTCCGGACAATCTCCATGCTATCATAAAGAAGGCAAATAAGATTTAAGCTTCTTTGAGAGATAGGCGTTCTTTCGCGTGACTTCCTGTCTCCAGTTGGGGGAAGGGAGGGCTTGAAAAGTGGAGACGAAAATCAATTCAAACGTCAAATTTCTTTCGTTCCCATGATTATCTGGCGGCATGTGAGTATGTACGTTCCATACTCTCACACTTAAAAAGTTGTTTTTTTGGTTGCTTTGAGAACTAATTGTGAAACTTGTAAATGTTGTTGATTATTGAGCAGTATCTAATGCAGCCCTGGTCAACCTGGTTTTGATCACACCAGACAGAGTAGGTTCCCTTTTATAGGGTCTATTAATAATCTTTTGAGAAAGTATGAAGTATTTGTATCTTTAGTTTACAACCCTCAGATTAACAAATACATATCATACTCTTTTAAAAAAGGTATAAATTCTTCAAAATCTTTCGTTCGGCAGCTCTAATAATTGGAACATACTATAATCAAAATCAATATAAAATTATGGAATGTATGAAAGAGAAGCTTACAAAAATTGCATTAGAATAAAGGTGTAGATAATCCTTAGTAAAAAAAGTGATTTTAAAGCATTTTCTTCTTCTATTCATAAACCTCGCATTCTGAGAAATACCCGGCTAATATATTATATATTTTAGATTCACATATTTTAAAATATAAATATCGGTGCTCATTCTCGCATCTGCATATCGTATAAAGGGTGAAATTCTGTTCTCCTCATTTTCGAAACGATGTAATAATTTTACGGTGAGAAATGTGTAATTTCGTGCGGGCTAAAATATATTTACACTTTCAGGCTGCAATAAATACCTCCCCCAAAAAGACCTTTTATTATCCCCCTCCCCACGAGCCAAAAAATAAGCCTTCTCTTTGAAAAAAGAGTCGTCAGAGAGGCAATATAAAGAAAAAACCCTTTGAAGGCGATCTGTTAATGTTTCATCGGAACGAATTTTGTTTTCATAGAATTGTATGGTATCAATTGTATTGAAAGAGGCTTCTTTATAAAATTATTACCCTTTTTATATCTGGTCATTCTAACTGAATTACATCTTTTACATGAGAACAATACAGAGATTTATATCTAAGTATAAATATGTCTATCGACATGAATTTATTCATATAATTCTTAGAATTTCTTTGCTTACCCAACTTCCCAGAAAATAACCTTGTATAGGAGGCACAGTAAAATAACATGAGCATACGGCAAAAAGTATATATATCTTCATTACAGTTTAACAACATTTCAAAGTGCTACATTGCTTTAAAGGTCTCCTATGAGATGTTGCACAATTTTTAGTTCTAAAATCTTGTCAAAATCAGAAACACTGGGAAAGTCAGTATATTATAGCGGTATGCTTTTTTAACAATATTCCATTGTTGTCGAAATGATAATCTTGGCACTTCTTAAGTTCATCTTGAGGTGTGTGCATGATTATCTCATCATGGTGAATGATGTCATCAATATTCGCACATCTCTCACATTTTAGTTTCCATACCATGCTTAGCAGTTATTTAATTTACATGGACTTAAAGAACTGGATAAAATTAGAGTATATGATGTCTGTCTCCTCCTAAACACAAAATAAAATTTAATAATTTCTAAACATTTACAATGAGGAAATAAAATACATGCATTATCAAAAGAAGGATTTGTATGGTATGTTTAGATATGAAAATGGAAAACTTAATGGAATTAAATTGCCAATCAAAATAGGGTAGTATGTAGCGTAATTTCTCTATCAAAGCTCATGAAAAGGGTGCAAATAGGGGTAATTGTCTGTAGTGCCAAAGCGGGCGGATGGTCGCGGCAATCAGGTGCCTGCCAAAGGCATGAAAATGAAGGATTATCTTGGTTCGCATCTCACCAAAGTTCTTTCTTTTCCGACGATCCATTTTCCTTCCAATACTTTAATAATTTCTAAAATTGTAAATCGTGTTCATTTTCGTTTACGCACTAAATTCTAGTAAAATTTGATGAAAGCGATACAAAAAGCGAAAACATCCAATTATTTATCCCATTTTTTATAAAATCAGTGGCCCTTACGGCCATGAAATAAATCCATTAGCTCAAATGAGCTTTCAATCGAAGATTGAGCCGCCCTCGACTGTGGATTAATTGGGTCTAAGTTTCAAGTAATTTGCTCTTATTTTAGAGTGGGGCTTCGCACCTAAGTGTACATAAAAAACATTACCTTTTACTTCTGCGGTATTTGGATAAAGAATTGTTGACTGTTCTTCCTTTGTGAGACTGTGTTAGGAGAGCTCCTGTCGCGTGGCATAATAAATGATTAATGTAAATTAATAATCAATGCGCATTTTGGGCCATTTTTCTTTTAAAAACCAAAAGCCTCAAACGAGAAGCTGATCTTAATTTTAAAACTGTCACTTAATTTATAAAGACCTGGACCTTTTTTTTAGTAAAATTAAAGAAAATGCAAATTATACCATTTGATGATATCAAAGGCAGATAGCTCCCTGCATATTTAAACACCTCATTTAATTAAAAAAAGAGAATATAAACCAGCAGAGGAGGAAAATATGAGAATTCCAGGAAATCTGGCGTAGTTTACGAGGAGAGTTGCGGAGAATAAACTGAGAAGCCATCGAATTTTCTTAAAACCAAATACGATCCCTGATACTCAAACATCAGGTTGTGACCTCAGTTCTTCTCGCACCGCCCTCCTCCATTTTTTTCCTTGGTCGCGTTTTGGCCAAATTAAAACAATGAGTATCCTTCTTTTTACACTGGAGTCATGACAGAATCGAAGGTTGCCCAAGAATCTCTTTCAAAACACCTTTTACCCTGAATATTCGAGCCTTCACTCCGTTGCATTAATAATAGGTGATCACTTAGACTGCTACATAGTGGACTTGCCTATCTCTATAATTTTATGTTCTATATCTTTGTCTATCTTTTTCCACATATTTTTTCTTAAAATCCAAATAGGTTCTGGTGGCATTGATTACTTTAGTCTTCTTTCCAAATTCTAGCCAAAGAGTACGATGCACTGCAAGGTCTATAGCTACTTCCCATGTACATAAAGTCGGTTTCGCAGGCACCATGATTTATGGTTCAAATTCCCAGAACAGAGTTGCCTTTGCGGTTGGTCTTATGGCAATTCTCATCATAGCTCAAATCGTGAGGCCGTGTGAGTAAACGTGATCACATTCTGTAAATATCTGATCCTATGGGAAATTTCTCCTTAACCTCCCAAGCATTGTAAGGTTATAATATCAACTTTATATGCGTTTTTCTTTCTATATTCCTGCAAGCGAGGGAAATACTGTGCGTCCGTAGATAAATGAAGAGCACCTTCCAATGGCACCCACGTGCCACCTAGGATTCGGAGAGGCGTAGATAAATCGATGCAGTTTTTCAATCGGTGGAGAGGGGGCTTCACTCCTACCATATGAGTTCAGTAAATTGCTTTCTCGTTATCATCTTCTAAGCTGCCCTCGAGAAACTCGGAATCCTTTTTGCCTAGGAGTAAGGAGTTTTGCCCTCATCCCATTAGCTAGTGTCGCTTTCAGAGGACTTTCTAATTCAACCAAAGGCTGCCCCATTTTATATTTCGTAAGGGCCTGACAAAAAGGAAAAAAAAAATATTCACCACCACCTGTTATTTTGGACCCTGCCCCACCATTTTAGATCCAAGAATGGTGACCTTGTGTGTAACCGGTATACCTTCCCCCACTTCTTTTCGATGGAGGTCAGTATGTAAGTTCTAGGCATAATAAGTTCTTGGTTGGGATCTCCAACACCTTAGGTGGGGTTCAGATGGTGCCCTCCTTCCGATCTGGAAATAGACTCAGAGATGCCCTCTCCACAGTAGTAAGGGACTATCCTGGGGGTAAATAATGAGTTGCTATGATACACCTTAATCCCAATTCCACCTCTAGGCAGGAATCTCCAACGAAAACAAAGAAACACAAGGACTTAAGAAGTAAGTCCGGACCTCCTCCGTCGGGTGTGACGCCAATACATCCAAATCCTTCCTCATTTCGAAGAAAGATAACGCTTGTGGCTGGCTTGTTAAGCCTCGGACTCCTACCGATTGGGAAGAGAATATGGTTCACTCCCAGCCCACTACTCATAAGAAATAACAGTGGTTACTCTCCTTCTTGTTGGGAGGGGCTTAGGAGAAGGACAGGCCCCCTCCATATCAGCGAAATAGCAGTCCAATGATCGCAACTCTGACCTTGGGCGCTTTTGGTCGTGCATGGTAAGTCCCAAAAACCTACGACAAAATGTAAGGTGAATGGAACGTCAGGAACGCCGGTGTTCCCCATTGAATTGTGACTCATTCATTTTTGAGGATAATATGTTCAAATTCTTCCTTATGATTTGTCCGGCTGATGTCAAATTGCTGTCCAAATGACTCAGTTTCATTCATTGTCATCTTTCTTTAGGATACCTGTTATGAAATTAAATGTCATATGTACGTACCTCGTCCGGAAAGGTGTTACTACTGCCGACGCGTATACCATAAAAATTGCTTCTGCAGACGGATCAAGTCCAGTCAACATGAAATCTGAAAAAATCTCTGCAAGGGCCTTACACGATAAATCTTAGTCATCTATCTCTAAATACGTGAATTGCAGTGAGCCATACCCTGCTTTTTCTAAGAAATGTAGCCGTATCCTTTAGACAAAGAGGTCCTGCTGTTCACACTACGGCCTTGTATTGTTGTACCGTCGTGAAGGTTAAGGCTATATGCACGGGATTTTTCTGCTCGAAGAGGGCCTCTCCAGATCACTCAAGTTAGGGCAAGAGGGTGTTTTCCTTCATAGGCATCTTGATTGTCTTCGTGTTAAATGGGAAGAGCTACAGAAGCCATTATCTCGTTAAATCTCTTTAGCTCTTTGTCCTCAAGAGAACCTCCTGGTGTATAATGATTTCTCAACGCCACCATCACAGGATTGGTGACAGGCAAGCAGATGCGGGACTTAAACCTGACATACTATCTTCTGCTATTTTTTGCTTTCAATACCTCTAAACAGGCAGATGCAATGCAGATACACCTGGATACGAGAAATACTTAAGAATTTATTTCAGCGCACATCTCCCCGTCAGCCGCCTTGGACATTAGTGAATTCCGACCTATTGGCTCGATTGCAGAGGCCCACTCTCCTCTTCAAGAATTATGATGGTAGACACCTCGTCTCTGGCACTACACGCTCAATTTCAGTGTACAGGTCACTGTCGAACTAATCTAAGGGCTGGGTATTGTGGTCTTCTTAAATGTTTCTTAGTTTGCGCATCACTGCCAAAACCCTCTTATTCGCTTGTTTTGATATTTTGATGTGCTCTCCAGATGCTAAGCCTGATTTTGGGTGGGAGATGGTCGATAATCTTTATGGTAGTGACGATTTTACACAAAAATATAGTTTTCTGAGCCGCTGATACAAGAAA
Organism: Ceratothoa steindachneri; assembly: GCA_963969495.1. Classification (NCBI taxonomy): domain Eukaryota; kingdom Metazoa; phylum Arthropoda; class Malacostraca; order Isopoda; family Cymothoidae; genus Ceratothoa; species Ceratothoa steindachneri. The sequence continues at coordinate 202,214,849 of OZ018320.1, read as the reverse complement.
AACCACCTAGGTTGCGCTTGGAACAGGCGAAGTGGCTTGCTTTCCACGAAATGACTTATTTGGGTTTCTCATTAAAGGGTTTAGGTTGGTTGATGAAGCCATTAAGTTTTTCTAATCAATCCCATCGCTGTGAGACTGAGTATTAGTCCTATTTAGCTCTATCTCCAAATGGCAGTGTAGCTACACCTCCCTGTGGCCAAGAGAACCTAAAAAAGGAGAAAATATTCTAGATATAGTTTTAATTACAAAGCAGGATTTGATTTCATATCGGAATGTAGGAGAAAAGTTTTATAATAGTCAACGTAATATCAATCAATTTAATGTTACATGCCACACGACAAACCCCCAAAAAGGTTTCCTAAATTGTAGATTTTAAAAAATTAAACTTAAAGTGTCTAAAAAATTGCCTATATATTTATACACTAAGTGGTTGTTTCCCAAATGATTCTTGTATTAATTTTGGAGAAAATTTGTGCCCGACTGCTTCATTTCTTTCCGACAAAATCGTATTAAATAAGGTGCATTAGATGCAAAGACGGCTTACAACGTACTCGAGTATTACAAATGTAAAAGCATATGTGGAAAATTTCTTCAGCAAAAGAGAAAAGTTAAATTGAAATTTAAATAGCCAATCGCGCTAATCAACTTATAGGGACCTTAAACTGTAAATCAAACCTTAAGGAATTTTATACAATAGTAATCAGTAGGAAACAATCCCAATTCTTATTAGATCAATAAAAGAAGTCAAAGTTGTTTCATAATTAAGTTATAGAGATATAGCCTATATATTAAATGAGTATTTTGCAACATTATTTGCAAAGGACAATGAAAATGTCATCTCTGCCTCAATACCAGTAATTCAGATAATAATCCTATGGATTCAATAGAATTCTCAATTACAAATATTGATAGATTTATCTATGAAATTAAAAAAACATATCTCCTGGCTCTAACAGGGTCACACGAAAGGTACTAAAGGTAGTTACAGACTTAATAGGCCACCAACTCAGAAAAACCTTTACTACTCTTTTGAAACTGTAAATGTTCCTGAAGATTGTAAGCAAGCAAAGGTAACTACAATAAAAATAAAAGGATTTAAAGAGATAGCTCCCAATTACCGGGCCATAAGTTTAACATCTGGTGTAAGTAAAATCGTCAAAAACCTCATTGCAGAGCAAATAATTGAATATGTAGAACTGAACGGAATATTGCGTAGGCGCAACATGGATTTTATTAAAAGAATTTCATTATTTCCCTCAATATGTGATAACCCAATATTATTGATGCTTTGTATATAGACTTTCTAATAGTTTTCGATAAGGTGCCATCCACGAAGTTAATGTCTAAAATTAGAACATTAGGAAATATAGAAAAATAGCAAATTGGATCTTATCCAAACAGATAGTGGTAATCAATTGAAAACCGTCCAGTGGGATAACAGTTACTAGGAAAATTATTCAGGGTTTGCTCCTGGGACCCTCGATATTTGTCATTTACTTAAAAATAAGACATTGCGTTGGTCTCTAAGATTTCAGTAATTGGTGATAAATATATGGTTTGTAATGGTATAATTATTGAAGAGGATACTAAAGATTTTCCAAATGATATTGATCAGGTGGCAGGTTTGTACTAGCAGTGGGATTTGCCTTTCAATCATGAAGAATGCAAAATAATGCACAATATCAATAATAATTTCAGACCCAAATACAAGATATTTGGCAACACAGTTGCATTCACACAAAAGTAAAAAGGCCTCGGCATTTTTGACAAGCGATTTGAAATATTCGCAGCAATGCTTAAAAATGGAAATACAATGTATAAAACGAAGCCATCATATTTGATTAAAGAAATGCAAAATTGGAAAATCTACAAGCATGAGCGACAAAACAAATACCACGCTAAGAAACCATAACTATAACATGTGTCTAGAAAGGTCAAACTATTCAGCTGAGAAACTGGATGAGTTAGAATTTAAGGACAATTGATTGAAGTTTGAAAAAGAGAAAGATATAATTTAGACAATATAAGCTGATATGAAAGTAATTAAAATTCTACACGTTATGGTGGAGTGAATGTGAGAGTGTTTGTATGGCCATTCTCCCAACCCCTTTCTATCAGACCTCTCCTTCCCTCTGGAAGAATGTAAGTGTGAATGAGGAGGTGTTTTTTATATATATATTATTTATTATGGATTTCATGTTGTATTTTAATTATTTTTCCAGAAAGCTTCTCTATTATTCTGTCAAGATTTTACTTAGTTTCATATATCATTATTGCAAACAAAAAGCCACTCTTTTAAATATATAAGGAGGATAATTATTACTTTTGTAAAGAGTGGCTGGTATCATACGATTTGGAATATTAAAAGTGAATAAAGGAGGAATTTTATATAGCCTCAATACGCGACCGGATAGCAAAATAATAATTATTGTATGGGCTCAGGGGCCAAGGCATTTAAAAGACCTGCACAAAAGTTGTGACCACACGAGTCACAGCCGGCAAAACTTTTCACCGACCCTAAACGTGAGATAAAAGGCCTGCTTGTATGTTCCTATTTTTTATAAATATTTTTGGGTTTTTGTTTGATTTTGAATAAGAGAATTGTTTTCTGATTCGTAGTATCTGTACTGATTGTTTTTCTTTTGTATATAATTTTTTTATGATAATATTGTTATATATATATATATATATATATATATATATATATATATATACCCGTGATTGTAATTAAACTTAACCATATTTGTGTAAATAAAATACTGGATATACAATACGTTTCATTTCTCCGTCGATTTCTCACGTCCGACTTATTGTAGGAAGCGGGTTGGATAGATTTGGGCTAGCGTGTAGATTCGAGGCCTGTTATATTTTGCGCATAAATAGGGACGTATGATCTCGAAACCGGGAGAGTGACAGGATTGGATTGAAGTCCTTCATCGGATTGGACGTAATTGATTGCTTTTATCCTTCTTCTGTCCTTTATCACAAACATGGGAGGATTGCTTTTGTGGAACAGGGTCTATATGGTGAGATTGTGGGACTAAGGCTGGAGTTGAGGCAGAAAGAGGAGCAATGTACAATGTTTAGGAGCATGATTCAGGGATTGAGGAGTCATATAGTGGGTATGAATGAAAAGACTGATTGGATTAAGGTGGAGATGGATAAGAGGCAAAATGACGTTGAAAGAAGTATCCAGGACCTCTATGACATAATGAAGGGGTCAAAACCGGCGCTAGGACCCTCGACCTTGACCCCTGCTCGGAACGAAGGGGATAAGACTAATGGGATCAATGGGAGTGTGTGCGAGTCTAGATAGGAAAGATGGAGTGATAGGAAGGACGGAGAATGGTAGATAGTGGAACACAAGAGAGGAAGGAAGACTGAGGCGAAGGAAAAGGATCTTAAGAAAAGAGTGAATGTATGATTGGCATGAGTGAGGGTGAGATCAGCTCAAGTGAGAGTGAAGTGAATGTGGGCAAAGGTATTTTGATAAGGGAAGTGCCGAAGGTTGGTAAGTTTAGGTTGCATAGTGGGAAGAGTGTGGATGAACTGTTCGGGGAATTTGAGCGTTATTGTAAGCTCAAGTACCCGGAGAATAAGGGATATTGGGTGAATGTATTAGGCAAGTGCTTGACAAGGAAGGTGCTAGAATTTATTCGCTTGATCATGAGTGTGGGTGAGCCAAGGTATTAGGTGGTGAAGAAGCGATTGATTGAGCAAGTGAAACGAATGAAAGAGAGGGTGAAATACAAACGTGTGAATGAATTTGAGAAAGCTCGTATGGGGAAAAGTGAAAGCGTGATTATGTATGCGGACAGATTTGAGACTATAGCGAGAAAAAAGTATGGTGATGATAGTGTGAATGAATGTAAGCAATTGTCAATAAATTTCCTTGATACGGTCCCGCGAAAGATAAGTGAATGGCTGAATGCGATGAGTAAAAAGAGAATGAGGCTGATAGGTGAACAGTTGATGTGAGAAGATGCGTTGAAACTGTTGGAAGACGGGCGATTTGATGAAGAGAGTGATTTGGATGAATATGGATGGTATAGTGTGAATGTTGGTGGTAGGAAGCCCAGGAGCTTTTCTCCACACCAGCAGTTTGTCAGCTATCGGAATGCCCTTAGGGCTTCGCCAGCTGGGGGGATGTCGATATTCCTGGGCAGGTAGACTGGATGAGCGAATGGGGGTTGGACAATTGGAAGAAAACAGTTAGCTGGCGTACGATTTAATAGGGGTATAAGAGAGCAACGGAGATATGTCCCGGCGAGTGAACGGTTAAATGGGGCGAAAAATAACGTAGAATGTCGTAGGTGTGGAAGGAAGGGGCATATGTTGGTGGAATGGAGGTGGACGTCTGGAACGTCTTTTGGGTATGTTAATCATGGGCATAAGATAAAGAAAGAGTAGGAAAGTAGAAAAGAGTTTCGAATGTAAAGAAAGAGGCTATTTGAAAATAGATTGTCCGAAGTTGTATGGTAGAGCGAATGCTGGGGGAGTAAAGGATACGCATGTGGTAACTGTGGAAAGGCCGGTCACTATGCAAGAAAGTGTTGTGTTGGATTAGACTGAGAACGCAAGTGCGAAAGGAAAGTCTGAGTTGAGAAACTGAATTGTGGGAGGGTACCTAGTGAAGTATCCTCTGAGTGCGTGAATGTGAGTAATGTGTTGGTAGGTCTGTCTAGTGCGAAAGTTCTGTCGGGTAGGAAGTATGAGTGTTTGAGTGTGAATATTGAATTGAACCGGGTTGAGTGTTTGGCATTGTTAGATTCTGGAAGCAAGAATATTTTGCTATATAAGGACATGTATGACAAGCTGAGTAATAAATCCTTCCTGTCTGAGTCTAAAGGTAGTTTGGTAGGAATTGGTGGTATGAGAGTACCTGTGATTGGTATGATAAGAGTAGCTGTTCGATTGCATGGTATGTTGATGAATGAGTGTGAATTCTCTGTCGTTGATAAGATGAGTAGTGAGTATGGTATGAATTTGGGGTACGATTTTCTGAAAGTGAACCATATATTTTTGCATCCGGCGAGTGATCAGATTGAGAGAAAGATTGGTAAAAATATGTACCGTCTCTAAATGGGCTGGCTGAACGTACAATTAGGACATTTTGTGAGATGATGAGAATGATGAGTACGACTTTGAATGACTGGGATGTTAGTTGCGTAGATTGTTATGGGCGTATAATTCGACGGCGCATAGTGCAACTGGGGTGTCCCTCTGTTACTTTGTTATGAATTTTGAAATGCGAGTGAAAGCTAGGTTTCGTTTAAGTGAAAGTAATCAGAGTGTAGGGCATGAGGCGCATGAAAGGTTTCGTTCGTTTAAAATAGGTGCAAAAGCATTGAAGCTAAAAGAAGAAAAAGGTAGGTTGAATGTATCGAAGATGAGTGAAAAGTTTAAACGATCCTATAGAGTTGTGAGAGTCTCGGAGAATGTGTGACGCATGTTTTGGAAGTTTGAATGAAGGTGTGACTGATAGAGTGCGGGATCATCAGAGTCAGCTGAAGAGGTTAATAGAACCTTTTGACTACCTAGTAAGCCATCCGGGGTATGAACTGTGCAGAGAGAGAGAGAGATAAGGTGCATGATGATGAGATAGAGTGTGATAGTATGGATCTGTCTGGCAAAGAGCTTGTCTTGGTCTCGAGGAGTAAAAAGCGTGCAAAGAAGAGTGAAAGGATGAATGCAAGTACGAATGAAAGTGAGACTCAGCAGACTCTCTTGTATGGGGTAGCTTGAGAGAGAGATTAAGTGTTTGCATAAGCAGGGGGGGTGATTTGGCTGATGTATGTAGACAAATGAGTGAACTCAGTGTGGCTTATTTTTCTGGTTTTGGGAAGAATATGAATGATAGTGTGTTTGGGCAAAATAAACTTAGTGTGGCTGATTTTTGTGGTTTTACGAATGGTAAAGGTAGAGGTAGAGAATGACGAGGTGTCTGACTTTTCTGGCTTCTAACGAGAACCAGTTGAAGGGGTTTCTGGTATATCAGCTGAGAATAGATGGGATGTGAGTGATTTGTCTGTTTCGCAAGAGTGTACATTAGTTGAATGAGAGCTGTGAGTGAGGAGCTGATGAATGGGGATATGAAGAGTGAAGGTTCTAAACGGAAGAGTATGAAAGAGTTCTGTGGAAAGATGGGAGAGCTAGTAATGGAGGCTAAGCGTATGGTGGACGATATGATCGATATTGACGAGGAGATTTATAGGACAACTGACGAACGACCCCAACTGATTGCTACGCCTAGCCAAGAACCAGTATACCAGTGTGAATTGTTGCAGAAGTACGCAATTGAGTATAAAAAGTACCGTAAGTAAGGATTGAGAGTATATTGTGAGTGACTGAGATCAAATGGCCTAAAAAAGGAGGGATGTGGTGGAGCGAATGTGAGTGTTTGTTGGGGCATTCTCCCACCCCTTCTTTTCTGGCAGACTTCTTCCTCCCTCTGTAAGAATGTATGTGTAAATGGGGAGATTTGTTATATATATTATTTATTATGGATTTCATGTTTTATGTTAAATATTTTCTCTTTCCAGAAAGCCTCTGTATTATTATGTAAATATTGTACTTAGTTTCATATACTCGTATCATTATTGTAAACATAAAGTCACTCTTTTAAATATATAACAAAAATAAATATTTCTTTTGTGAAGAGTGGCTGGCATTACACAATTTGGAATATTAAAATTGAATAAAGGAAGGCTTTTTGCGATTGGATCGCAAAATAATAATTATTGTATGAGACTTTAAAAGGGTTGCGCATAAATTGTGACCGCACGAGTGGCAGGTGGCAAGACTTTTCCCGGAGAAACCCTTAACGTGAGATAAAGGCCTTCTTGTTTGCCTGTATATTTTGTAAATATTTATTTGTTGTATAATTTTGAACAAGATCATTTTTTTTTCATTGGTAATATCCGCACGCATTGTTTTATTTTCTATATAAAATTTTGTTAGGTGATAGGATTGATTTATATTTATATATATTTGCGTAGTTGGGTAGCAGTCTTTCTTGAATGCAAATTTTGTTGAAGACCATTGTGTATTTTGCCTTAATTAATTTCCTTTGGTAACTTTCTCTTCTTCTAACTATCTTTTTTATTCCATCTTGTAGATGGTTGATTACTTCTCCAGTATTCATTTCTTTTTTAAATGAATGTGTTTTTACCAAACACATTTACCAAACAAGTTCATCCCCGTAATAGTCATTATCCAGAGACTATTGTTTGAACTTTGCGCGAAACCAAGGATTACTCCCTCGAACCAAATATTTCAGATAACAGCAACGCGCAACTCTCCTGTGCAAGTGCTCTCTCTGAGTCCCCACTCCAGTGTTAGCTTCATGATCTGCTTAGTTTACGCTCAAGGTCGTTCGAGCGTCTCTCGGTCAATATTGTCCGTTTGTTTGTACGGTGTCCGTCCTCACAAAGTCTCTCTTTCCCCCGCCTTAGCTATTGAGGCCCGTGTGCCTCCAGTGTTTGTATAGCTCAAATAAAACTCCTTCTAATCTTGTAAAATAATATTCATTTTCATATTAGTAAAGTTATTTTTTTACCCGTTTTTCTGTTTTCCCGGAACTCTAAGATAGTCGAAACTTGGCTAACCTACTTTCAGTTTATTTGCCCTCTGCTTATATTGTAAATTTCCCATGCACTCGTAAAGCAGAAAAGGTGAACATGATTCTATTCTACCACATTCATCTTAAACTGGTGTAAGGTGTGTAGTCTTAACCTACGACATCTATATTAATCTCTTGTAATGTATGTGGGGTTAACCTACGACACCTTCCTTTACAGAGTAAAGGTAAAGTGTGGGCACACCCGCACATGTATGCCTTAGAGTATCCGAAGGTCCCTCAATTTGGTATTGCGGGCTTGATTAGCAACATTTATCACAAGTGCCCCGAATAAATAACAAGGTACCGAGGGTTTCTTGGCTCCCCACCATCAAACGAAACGACCTAGACTCTGAAGAATCCCTGTCCTTCAAACAAACTTCTGCCTTCGGTCGATTATTTTCATTTAACATTAAATCTGGCCACCGACAGAGAGAGCACAGTTTTTTTAATTATATAATACAAATTTAAATAAGATAAGGTACGAACATGCGGGGAATTTCGCCCCCTGACAACACAAAAGGATTAAAACTTCACTTCCTCTACAATGGTGTTCACTAGGCAAGTTTTGATTCGTCGTTACCCTTGTGTGATCACGCTTCGATATGAGGAAAATCTCCCACACACTCCTAACTAAAGAATTTATCTTAGCGAATTCTACTCTCTTCTCTATTTTTTGGCTTGGGTGGAAGGGATCATCTGAGAAATGCGCCCCATGCTTAGTTCGAAAGGGCTACCTCCTCTCCCGCTGTAAATGTGATCATTTTATTATAACGGCAAAATAATTCATCAAACTAAAGTTTAAATCAACATGGGGATCTCAACGAAAAGGGTTAAGATAAGTTCTTCTCGGAGTTGTGAAATTGAGGCGGTGATCATGAGCGGAACATACATAACAAGAGTAGTTTGGGCACCATCTTCCTTGACTCACAAACTAAAGTGGCCAACGAGTGCCTTTAGCTCCCTCTTGAAGAAGAGAACCCGCAAACTAACGCATTTTTCCCAAAGTAAGCCCCCTTCCCCGCCATGATGGGGTGGTAGTTAGAGATATGGCGCAGAGCTATTCCTTGCCCAGAATGACCCGAATGGCAGTTCACATTTAACCTGGATTCAACATCTCCCACACTGTTGATGCCCGGCAAGACCCTTAATGTTTGCCCCCAGCAGGTCTCATTAACTCTATGGATTCAGACCTGGTTACTCGCAGAAGTTTTGATTAATCATGATCAATCGTATTAGCTTGCCATGTTACTATTGCATTAATCCAAACTTCCTCTTTCCTCCTCTCATGAGTTTGTTGTTTTACTTATGTAGAGATATTTAGAACCTATTTCTTTTATCTTCTAGGGTCGCTTTAACAATCTCCATGACCATCTCAATGTTTATTAAATTCTTTCAATTTTGTTCATGTTTGTGTTCTTATCAAAAGTTTCTTTCTTATGTTTCATAGACTGTGCCAACCTGTGGCTGTTGCTTACATTACTAAAGGTATTTTATTTCTTGCCATTTACTGAGTTGAAAGCTGCCTTATAACTGTATTTTAGGAACTATTCGAACAAAATTCTCTTATAGGTACCTTTTTTTTAAAATTCTTATTAATTGCGGATTTCCGGGGATATAAATTCACTCACCAACATCCCTCCCAAATTCGTCCCCTGTTCCCGATTCATTTTTGTGAATGGAAGGAAAAATCAGTTTATATGAATAAGAATGCCTAAAGACACCTTTCTTCATTCTCTTTTTCGAGTCATGTTTAATTAGTTTTCGGGTCAAGATTGTGTTTTGTGATTAAATTCCAGGGATTTGGGTGATATTTGGGGTGGGTGGGTATGAAGCTTCCCTCGGCTCACGTGTACATCCGCTCGAAAAGGACAGGCTACTTCTAAATCCTCATGGAGGACTAAGGTTCTCGTCCTCAAAGTTAAATAAGTGGCTTTCTTCCTCAAGATTGACTGAATTGTTTCCATTCCTCTAGGTTTAATAGGGGGCTATCCATCTTCAAGGTAGACTGAGGAATTCTAGACCCTCAGGGTCGACTGACGGTGTCTCCTACTCAAGGTGAAGTTGAGGGTTCTCGTAATTAAGGAAGACCGAGTCTTTCTCGGTTCTCAAGAACGATGTAAAGAGGTTATCCCTTAAGATGGCGTTTCCACTTTTAAGGTGATATAAGGATATCCCCCTCGTATATGAAAAATTTGTGGTACATTTTCTAACCAACAAGGGAATTTAGTATGAAGGCGGAGAGTGAGAGTTGAAATTGCCTATCCCAATCCTGGTCAACCCTGAATTCTGGGAGTTCGAGAGTGTTGACCATGAGAATCTGGGAGCAAGTTTGTAAATACGCACTGGCACTCAAAAGTTGGAATTTGGGGGGTGAGGAGCTGAGGTGGTTATGTATATCATGGAGTGTTCGTGTTCGCAGAATTGCTACTTTCCTTCTAATGAGTGATCAAATAAATGATTATGGAAAGTTAGGCGGTGGAATTGGTGATTTCGGGGTAAGTTGAAAATATGGGAGTGGACAGTTTAGTTCAACATGGAACATAGTGGAGGGGGCAACTCTCCATTATCTATTCCCGGTCCTTAACAAGGGGAATTCCTTACTCGTTTTCTATTAAAGCAGTGCTCAGGGTAATCCCGGAGTAGTAGACCTTAAAATAAACAATAAGTACTAGTTATAGGAAAGTAATACTCCTTAAAATCGATAAGCATTACTCCATAAATTAAAAGCAGTACTTGAAACCATCACCAGTACTCTTTGAAAGACTAGCATTTTTCCGTGAAATCGACAAACAGTACTCTTCGTAATCAACAAACAATACTCCTCGCAATCAGCATACGAAACTCTTCTTAATTAACTAGCAGTTCCCGTCGTGATTGACAAACAGTAATCACAAATAAACCAGTACTACAGCTTAAAATTAAAAGGCAAAAGCATTATCCGTCAAGTCTATAAGAAGAACCCCAAGTGATCGACAAGAAGTACTCTTGAAATCAAAGTTTTCCTTCTTTAAATCGACCAGCACTACTCCTAGAAATCGAGGAATATTACTTCTTAATATTCAACTATTAGTATTCCTTAAAAGTAAAAGGGAGTACTATTCGTAATCAATATGTAGTGATTCCCGTAATCAATATGAATAATCTTCTATCAATTGTCCTTAAAACTGGAAAGTATTACTCTTTGAAATAGACAAGTATTTTCGTCCGAATCTGCTATATTTGTGTAGCATACGAGTGCACTTGTTTATCCTCTCCTTAAGCACCTATTTTTTCTAAGGCTTCCCCCTTTCTACTTTCTTTAGGCTTAAGGACCTCACCAGCTACCCAATGCCGTGTCAGAAGAGAGGCATTAGATCACTACACAGAATGTTCGGAGTTTTCAAGAGACCAAGGCTCTATGAGAGCAACCAGGTGGTTAGTTTTCGTTTAATGAGCTAATCGATTTTGCCTCAATAACCACTTGTACTTTTTATGGAGACCATCCAACCTTCTCTCGAATAGAGGACTTCTCATCCTCTCAAGTCTAAGGATGAGGTGATTTATCCATCTCTTATTTTCTTGTAGTCGCACTCGGACGACTCTATCTCTGTCCTAGCAGCAAGCCTCTCTTTTTTATACAGAGGCTAATCCTAAAAGCAACTAGCACGTAATCAAGAATCGACCTCTCACAGAGAAAGCGACAAAACAGGGCGAACCCCTTTTGACAGTGTTAGCAGGTCCCATCGGTCCGTGCCTACTAGCATCCATAAGCCTGATGGCGACCTCGTTCTCCAAAGAAGGTCGGCTTAAGGCTCCAATCACGCTTAAAGGATATCTTACTAGAGAGTCCTTGCTTGCAATTCTTTCACGCTTTGGAGGAGATTGAGACTCGGATGCCCGTCATGAAGTTCAAGGGTCCAGGAGGTGCCCCACCTCAGATATTACGGCCTTCTAAAGGAGTGGACAAGGACTCGGTGGGGGACACTCACCGATCCAAAGACTGCTCTTGTGCTAGACACAGCACCCCACCCCCTCCCCAAATAGGAATCACGAGAAGAGGAGGGACCTTTTCTCCAGGTGGGTGCTCCCTTCTCAGCCAAGGACTTCTCCATTTCAGAGAAGAACTTGGCTATAGCTAGCTCGTTCGTCCTTGTTGCCTCTTTGTGGAGATGAAGAGAAGAGGGCTCGTTCTCCACCCTCCTTTCCTAAAAAGAAGAAAAGCAAAGGTAAGGACAGAAAAATGAATACGGGTTCCTCTCATTTCTGGAGTTGGATGAATGGGTGCTCAGAGCTATTATGACAAAATTTCACATGGGTATGGAACTCCTTAGACGAATATCGGATGATTTAGGGCAGTAAATTTATTACGATGTTTCGAGACTAGCATCAAAGGATTTTTCTTTTGGCTAATATGAGAAAAAAAAATGAAAAATTCGATAAAAAGAAAATATTGAGAATTACTTTTATTTTATGGAGGCGTGGCTATAATTGTACAGTCGTTTGATTGTATCTCGAGGATTACATACCCTCTGGACCCCAATTCAATCAAGGGGACCTATGTGAGGTAGAAACTTCTGGAGACTCATTCTCCCTCTGTCAAGCAAATGCCCCAAGTATTCTTTTTTTTACTTACTAGGATATAAACCTATCTCGCATTTATTTTCCCCTTACTTCGGTAGTTTCTTACAAAACACTCCTCGCAATCCAAAATGCTCTCCTTGTATTTCCCAGGAAGTTTTAAAGAAACAAAGACAACGGCGTTAGAGCACTCTTGTAACTTTTCTCCTTGTGGTTTTATACATTTTCTCATGTGTAAACTTCTTTTTGTTTCACTTTTGTGCCATTCTTCTTTTGTCCATTACATCCTTCTTTCCACAGTAAGATACACTTCCAGTTCACTTTGATTTTTTACACATCTGTTGAAGAAAGAAAATAAGGAGTTCTCGAACCATTTGAGACCATTAACTTGGCAATCTAATATTCCGAGAGTAAAAAATCATATCACTTCACTAAGAGCGCAGAATATCATTCCTATCCCTTCCCCAAAGAAATATTTCTCTGCCACACATCACCTCGCCGATCCTTAAGCGAGTACGAAGTCAATCCGAATTGTTTAAATCTTTTATACAATATAAAATGTTCCTTCTGTTTTATTTCAAGAGCTTTAGGAAGATTAAGAGATTTGGGTTCGAACGAGATTAATGTTCAGACCCTTTTGTTGTTGGATATGTCTCTCTATGTGGCTGTAAGGGGGTTACTTGACGCCCGGGTGCAGTGTTTTAGAAGCAACTAAAGGAGGCAAGCAATTGAGAGGTAGCTTGGAATCGATTTTTATTCTCTTTATGGGCAATTTTGGTGTAGTGGGCCGTGTGCATATTTGGGCATAGAGAAGTGCGAAGGAATGGGCAATTTAAGTTGCGTTGATGCGCGCTGATCTTAGTACAATTGAAAATTGTCTAAAGCTAATGGTTAAAGAATGGAAAGGTTTGCATGATAGATATCAATGACTGTCGTGAATAGTGTATGGGTGCTGTGTTGAGCCTTGCGTGCAAAGGCGAAGGACCTCTTTATTATAGCCCCACACTTTGGGGTGGAGCTGGCGACCCCTTTGTTGGTATTCACTTTAAAGTATCCTACTACTCTTACCTTTACGACAATAATAAGAAAATATAAAAATAATTATATGTACCTCTACCACTACTAGTACTACTACTACTGCTGCTGCTACTACTACTACTACTAGTACTACTAGTACTACTACTACTAATAATAATAATAATGCAAATGACAAGCTAGTGCGAGGGGGCGTACCATAAATGTTAGGCTGGATCGTTGGTACAGAGGGAGTTGTCATTTCATTCGATGGATATTTTTTTTATTCCAATGCAATGTACTAGAGACCACCAACTAGTGCATGGTCGCCGAGTTCATTCCTTGGATAGAAAAGAAGTAGAATGAAGATGATGTATAGGAGGAATGTGTTTTTATATTAAAGCTCTCCTCCTTCAAAATAGGAAGGGATGGCGGAATAAAAGAAGAAAATCTAGAAAAATGGGTGTGGAAATGTGGGAGAAATATTTAGGAAGACAAATTCAGTCCTACTGAACCAGGGACTAGTTATTATAAGAACCCTGAGAGATTAAGTTCGTACCATTAGAACAGGTATTCCAATGTACAAACAAGACCTCCTTCCCTAAATAACAGTAAAAAGGAAATGGTAGTGTCCATCAGACCCCCGTGGTTGACTTTTTTGAACCCAGTTGAAAGATTGGGATCTTAGTCCTAAGATAAGGACCTCTGGGGGTGGGTCAAAAGTCAACGCTGAAAGGATGCAATCTCGGAAAATTCGCCTTCTAAATTTGGGGGTCATCAAAATTTATCTCCAAGGATTGTTTGCCTTAGAGTAAAAAAATATCAAGTATTTAATAATAACACATTTCTTGTAAAAAAAAAAGAGATTTGAGATAGATTTAAAATTACATACTTTCAAATTCAAGTATTTAATTATTACACAATTATTATTTGCACAAAATAATTTAAAATTGCATTTATTAAAAGAATAGAAATAGAGTATTTTTTCACATGAATTGTAAAAGAGGAGCGCGGTATAAAATTTCTCATTGATGCTACCCATATCTGAGTCTACTTCCAACTAAGCATTAAATTTCCTCTTCTTTATCAGTACATCTATAAGTTTTTACATTGATGAGTACATAGGAGGGGCGGTCAATAAGTTTTGCAATTCGGTTATAAGGAAACGAGATATGAGGAAAATCTTTTTATTATTTTTCAATAGAACTACCCTTGACTTCAATGCACTTGCGGCACTTGTTCCTGAGGCTTCGAATTCCCGACAACCTGAAATCTCACGACTGCTGTTCAATCCACTCCTGGACGGCGAGTTGGACATTTTCATTGTCCACAAACCGGCGTCCATGCAGTGCAGCATTGAGCTGGCAGAATAAAAAGTAGTCGCTAGGGGACAGATCTGGACTGTAGGGGCTATGGTTGAGCTCCTCGAATCCGCACTCGCGAAGGGCAGCTTGAGCAACAATGGCCATGTGGACAGGGGCATTGGCGTGGAGGAGCAGGACTCCGCCTGTCAACTTGCTGCGCCGCTTCTGACGGATACACTTCTTTAAACCAGCCAGTTACTCTGGCATAATATTGGCCTGTAATGGTTCTTCCACGAGGCGCATAGTCCACCATCAACCCTCCCTCAGAATCGAAAAAGATTGTGGCTATGATCTTCCCGACTGAGGGTTGGATCTGTAACTTGATAGGGGTCAGAGATCCCCTGCACTTCCAGGCCATGCTTTTGAGCTTGGTCTCGGGATCCCAGTGATGGACCGACGTTTCATCACCTGAAACTATGCATGACTCGAATCCCGCCGGGTCTCGGTGTATGGGAGCAGCATCTCCTCCGAACCTTGACGACGTTGAAGTCGATCATGGGGCGTGAGGTTTCTAGTGACCAAACGGGCACAGTCCTTGGTCATGGCCAAATTGTCGTGGATGATGTTGCTAACACTTCCATGTGATATTCAAAGTTCTCGTTCGATTTTTTCGACCTTTACCCGACCATTTTTCAGGATCATCGTCTCCACACGGGCCACGTTATCCTCGTTGGTCACGTCTGACGGGCGTCCTGGACGGGGATCATCTTCAAATGACTCACGACCATGGCGGAACTCCCTATTCCAGTGAGCAATGGTTGCATAGGAAGGGGCGGTGTCGGTGTATACTGAAACCATGCGTTCATGGATCTCTTTTGCATTTTTTCCTTCCTTGGTCAAAAATTTGATCACTGCGCGGTGCTCGACCTTCTCCATTGTTGAAAAAAATTGTGACTGACGATCTGCGATCAGCTACTGCTTCTTAAATAGACGAGGCAGGAGCGTGCGGCTGCAGGTCCTGACTTTTCATAACTTGTCCTAACACCTCCACAAACAGCCATCCCCCTTCCTCTGTTTTGCCCTACCGATTCTCAAAACTTAGATAGTAATGGAGATTTGCATTGCATTGGGGAATTTTTCGCGGTACATTACTATGCGTCCTATCAAAATGGCCCACATTTCTAGGGAAAATACGTGTTCCTTCCTATGTCTTCGTGCGCCTTAGCCTCACTCCTCTCCCATATACTTCCTTTAAATTAGGTTGCAAAGTCTTGTAGCAATTCATCTTCGTCTTACAATTCAAGAAATCCATCTATATCATTGGTAGGTGGCAGAAATTATATTAATGAAAAGTATTTAATTTTAATGTTGAATTGTCTGTTTGATAAGGCCTCTTTAAATGAATATCTACATTATTTTGGGAAATATTTATATTTGCCAATGCAAAAGAGACAACTGCATAACTAAATTACAGAATATATTTGAGACTGCATTGCTAGTGGTTTTACCAAAGTCCGTCATAATTTTGAGGGATTTAGTGATGGACGCAATTCCTTTACTGGATAAAAAATCTCTTGAAAGATGTTTCGCTTTTATTGGATAATAAAGAATAAAGACATGAAATACGAATATTTGTTAAAAAAAATCTCTATCGTATATAGCTGATAAATACCCTGACGGCATTTAAATGTGCCATTGGAAGCCCAATCCTTATAATTTACAAAGTCATTAACCTTTCTTTTGTGTCAAATACTAAAAGTCTGTTATCATCATCTTCGCTCTTTTCCTCTAATAAAAATTGCTCACCATTTTAAAGAAGTGATACTCACTTGGGATTGTCTAATCATTTTCTCCATTTGGCATAAACATCGAGTTCACTAGGGAATGTCTCAATAACGTTTGCACCTGACTTTACATTAATGCCTACATTACTGCCCAAGCTTCTTAGATTCTTATCTACAATTAGGGGGTCACTCGGCCCTTCTTAATTACCATTCTAAGAATTTACAATTAACTTTACACTTATTATAATACAATAGGCGGCCTGCTCCTTTATCGTCGACAGGATTCCGACTTAACGAGTCGGCCATACAATTATCGGAGCCTTTTATATGGTGAATGGAGACTGGTACTCTATCAAAAGTAAACTATATCTCAGGAGCCTTCCATTCTTACTCTTATTCTCACTTAAGTATGACAACGGTTTATGATCACATTTTAACTTAAATTCACGCCCTATTAGATAGTATTGGAATTTACCTATGGATCATATTATGGCCAAAGCTTCGATTTCGATCGTGGCGTATGTTATTTCTCTACTCGAAAGCTTCCGAATGACATATGCTTTGGAATGGCTGTTTGGTTATCTTCGTATTGAAGCAATACTCCACCTAACCGGTTTTGACTCGCGTTAGTACGAATTCCGAAGATCTTGTTGGGATTTGGTAAACGAAGAATGTGCGGAGTTACGAGTTTTCCTTTAAGAATTTCCAACTGAGTTATTGCATGTGGGTTCCACGTGACAGGGTCTGTCGGTGTCTTTTTTAATACATCATTCAGTGGGGCCACCATGGAAGCGAAGTGAGGTACGAAACGCCTGTAAAAAGAGACGGCTCCCATGAAAGATCGGAGTTGTTTCTTTGTTTTTGTCCAGAGCATTTGGAATATAGCGTCCACTTTTTCTTGCTGGGTAGTCAAGTGGCTTTGCCCTATTTTGAATCCCAGGTAGTCAATGGATTCGTAGGCGAAATAACACTTGGTAGGCACGGCGGTATGTCCTTGCTCCTTCAATTTCTCCCGAAACGAGCATAAGGCGTGTAAGTGGGACTTCCAGGTACGGGTAGCTACGTACACGTTGTCGAAGTAAAACGACACGTTAGTTATGCCCGCGATAATTTTCCTCCTCATTATATTGTAATTGCTCCTGGCTGTAAGTAGTCTGAAGGGTAACCTGGTAAAGTGTAAAAGCCCTCTCTCGGTTGCAAAAGCCGTCAGCTTTTTAGACTCGTTAGCGAGCGGTATTTGATAGTACGCCTTACATAAATCCAATTCGGTGATGAATGTAGCGTCTTCAAATAGATGAAGATTTTGAGCTATTAGCGGGATGGGCTCGGCGTCGAAAACCATCACTGAATTTAATTTTCGGAAGTCCACGCACATGAAATTTCCAATTTTAATAAGTTCCGGACTTCCTTATTGAAGGCTTCCCGTAGGTGTATCGGCAAAGGATTCGGTTTGCTTCGCACCACTCAATTATTTTTAGGTTAATTTCATGGATGAAATCCTTGGCACATCGGGAGTTTTCTGAAATGATTTCCAGGAATTCCTTGAGCAAATTCAACATTTCCGCTTTCTGTTGAATCTCTAAGTGGGGATTTAGCCTTAAATCCACACGAGTGTTTTCCGTTGTGAATGAGAGCGAAGGCAATTCGTATTCTTCGTCCTGTGTTTATGCCTTGTAGGGGTGTACACGGGTAAGCGGCATCCATCGGTTCTTCTTTCTCTAGCAGGGTAATATTATTTAGGCACACGCGGTAGTCATAATTTTTCAGCATGTTTATGCGCTAGATTCTTTGCCCTGTTTAGGTATCTATCAAGTAATCGACTGGTCCCCGTGCCTCGATTACTTCAAACGGCTCCTTCCATTGGGCCCATAACTTATTATTTTCGGTCGGGAGTAATAATAAGACTTCGTCCCCTGCCTTTAATTTTCGCGCCCTCGCTTTCATATCGAGGTTTTCCCGGTATTTGGCTAAATTTTTCTCGGCGTTGTCTCGAGCTAATCCTGAGCAGTATTATAAGCGTTCATGCATTTCCATTACGTATGCGTAAGAAGATTTAATTTTTCGGTCGAGATGCGCGTTGGTAAATAATTCTTTAAGAATACTCATAGGACCTAGCACATTTCTCCCGTATAATAGCTCAAAAGGCGAAAATCCCAGCGTACAGTGAGGGTTTTGTCTGCATGCAAACAGGACTACACACAGGTATATGTGCTACTGAGTATGGTTGCTTTGATACAACTTCTTCAATATATTTTTGAAAGTCCCGTTTAATTTCTCACAGATTCCGTTAGTGGATGAATGAAATGGACTCGTAAAAATTGGCCTGACTAGCAGTAGTTTATTAGTTTTACTCCATCAATTCTTATGTGAACTGGCGCCCTCTAACAAATAAAATTTCTTTAGGCAGGCTACTCGGGAAAATATTGAAATTAGTGCTTTCGCGCAGGAAATAGTGTCAATTTTCCGTAGTGCCACTGCATCTGGAAAACGGGTGGCGCAATCTACTAGAGTAAGGGTGTAGGAGTGTCCTCCCCTTGAAGGGAGGTGAATTTGTCCCACCAAATCGATAGCCACTCGAAAAAATGGTTCGGTTATAACGGGCACTTTTTGTAATGGCGTGGGAGGTACCCTTCCTCTGGAGGGATCTTTCTGACACACGTAGCATGATCGGCAATAGGTCAGAATTTCCTTGGCAGCCTGGAGCCAATAAAAGTGTCTGAATATCCGCTGCGACGTTTTATTGTGTCTAAAAGGTCCGGCTAATATTCCATCATGCGCGGTATTCAAGATTCTTTGCGTGTATCATTGGGGTATACAGAGTGCTTCGTTGTTCTCCTTATTCTCCTCGCTGATAGTACGGTACAGAAGCGAGGCTTCTAAAATATATTTGATTGGCTTATTTCCTTTCACTTAAAGAGTGTCACCCTCAATCGCCTTTTCCTATAGGGTTTTAAGTTTGTGGCATTCCTTCTGGGCAATAGCTAAGGCAGTCAATTTTAACCCATTTTCTTCGAGGGTCCTCCTAGGAGTCAACTCAGCAGGTTACTCCTTCCTCTGGGCTTCTTGTGACCCGGTGACTACTTGTTGGGCCACTACTTGCTGGGGGATTTAGGAATTTTGACCAATTAGTATTGCGCAGAACTTAATTGAGGCTACTACCACGTCTGTCCAACCGGTGAAATATCTGCAGTGTATATGACATCTCACGACGAGGAATCGATTGTCGCGTCCTAAAAGTCGTGGACGATGTCGAATTTATTGTGGTTCGGGTTTACTGGGGCAAAAACTTGTCGGATACCACTATGCACGTACATCCAGTGTCTCTGACTAAAGTGGATACTTGGCACCCATTAACAGTGCGATCTTCGAATTGTAAGCCACCTGGCAAACTTTTGGTAAATAGAAAGTTTACCTGTTGTTGGGGGCCTTCAGACGTTGGCTCGAGGATGGAGGAAGCATCAGATTGTCCGCTGGGAGCGCGGCCGTCAGGTTTTGCACCTGTTTTTTCGAGGTCTCCCTCAGTCGGGAGTCCTGTTGGCACTAAAAAGTCAGGTGACCTACTATCCTGCAGATATAACAAGTGACTGGCTTCCTAAGATAAGTGCTCCTCCAAAACTTGGTTTATAAGTTCTGTGCGCGAATTCTACGTGGAATTGCTTTCCAGCAGGAAAGTGACGTCCATTCCGTAAAGAAAATTCTAGAATTTGATTAGGCTTAAATTGGTAAGCCCAACCCGATATCCACAAGCGGTAGCCTCGAACCGCGTCCACCCCGAACCACCTTTGCGCGGGTTAGAATCACCTGGGCGTGAAGGTTCGAGGCCATTCGAGAGTAGCGCTGGCCAAACACCCCATGTTTCCCCCACCTCTGCGGGGGAAGCCTCGGATATATAGGGCTCGTCTTCCAGGCAGGAGATACAGATTTGAGTAGTCCTGCCAGGATCCAAAAATCATTCCCCCTAGTTCCAAGTCACGTGCTTAACAACGAAGCAACGTGACAGCTGAACTTTTCGTGTCGTTGGAATTAGCCCAGCCAGTGAGGTATTTCCATTTGACGATCGCCACCAAGCGATTTTTCTGACTCAACTTATCGACTTCTTTAGAAGCCCTCATCTCTCCTTCCTCGTCTTCGGGTGCCTAAAATACTCTCCCCTGGAGCGGAGGTTACCGCTACCCCCCTTGGAGAACCGTCATCACGTCAACTTCCTGCTCAGAAGCTCACGTCTCCTCACCGTCACGTTTCTTGCATGCAGAAGACATCCGGGAAACCTTACCCTGACGTCTCACCAGGATCCTTCGTAAGCCAACCCGTCCCCCCCTTCAGCAACCCATTTGAGTTAATCCTCCCCATTGGAATAGTCTCCTTCTGTAACGCATTAATTTCTAACTTTAGAGTCTAATGCATAAACGGCGATTCCCCCTCCCCTCATTTACCAATATAATTTTTGCCCATTGATTCTCTTATTTTATGTAAATAAAATTATATTTTTGTATATGCCTCTTTAAATAACCTTGAGCTGTGCCATTGCCCAAATTTTTCCTGACCTCGTTTTGTACTCTATTCTCGCTGCTCCGCGCGTCGAACCTCGTGGCGTTCCGCCCCTTTGTCGGTTCGCCTTTAAGTTATTAGTCCCATCCCAATAGATATAATATGGTATTGATATAATATAATGTCACAGCACGACAAGTTTCTTTTGGGGCTGAGGGCTTCTTCTGCAAATGGCTTGGTGGCGGCCTTTTTTTCTTTGGGGAGGGAGCTTTCTCTTTCTTCTACTCCCTCGGATATAAACGATGATTTACCGCGTGGAGGTCAGACTTGTCCAGACACTCGTTAAAGGTAGAAGCTTTTCTAGCCTTAATAATGGCACGGATCTCCTAAGGAAGTGTGCTGAGGTAACTGATCTCTAAGAATGAAGTCGACGACCGAGGCTACTTCTTTCTCTACCAATTCTGACTCCATGCAAAACTTTAGGCTTCGACGAAGCTCAAAACCCAAATGTTTGTATGCTTGTCCAGGTCTTATAAGGGCCTGCCAGAACTCCATCCTATATTCTTGATGGTTAAGGTTTGTTGCTGAGAAAATTGCGGCTTTGAGAGTGGAATAGTCCACAGTCGCCCCTGAGGGTAGAGATACAAATATCTCTCTCATCCGGCGATTCAGTAGAGGTAACAGTCTGGCGACTCCATCTTCTTCTAGGTCCCAATTATTGCCTTTGAATATTTTCTCAAAATGGGACAGATATGAGCATAAATCTTCTTCATCCCTGTACTCCGGGAGTTTCATGCTGTCCGCTGGTGATACTCCGGTTATGGATGTCACTGACTGCACCTCTAACTGGTCTTTGTTAGGAGCTCTTTCGTTGGTTCTTAACTTCTCTCTTTTCTGAGCTTCCAGTTTCATCTTACTTTCCTCACTTCTTTCGTCTCTCTCTTTCTCCTGAATGTACGAGCTCAACCCGGTTTCTTTCAGTCCGAGGCTTTGACCTTGATTCCGATAAAGGTCAAACGATGCCATCGCGCTTATGTGAGTCATTTGGCCTAACGATTACCTTTAGATTGTTTCTACTCCTGACTTTACCAATTATCCTCCCGTAAATTATTCTATTATTCCTGGTATTACTTTTACGTGTTGGCTCTCCCTTAATTAGACGCTGCTGGGTTCTTTTTAATTGAACCTACAAAACTGACACCACTTTTTTCGTATAATTTTATTTGTTGTTTTAAGGAAGAGCCTGTCATACACGTAAGGATTTACTGAAACGCCCAGGAATTATCCAACAATAAATATATATTTTAAATTTATCAATTAACTTCAAAAAAATAAAATATTTACAATCACCTAATTAGTTTAACGGAGATAACCATACTTGAAACCGGGCCTATTTGAGAAGATATTCATTTATGTCCAAATTGAAATAGGCTCCAAATAAACAAACTAATTGCCGATTAGTTATTTTATAGTGACACTTTTAAATTAACATTAAACTTCAAATTAAATTTTACTGTTTTGACTCTAAATATGATGGGGATCACTAACAATTGTCTCTACCTCAGTTAATTTAAGTACCGTAATAAACTCATACTGAAGGAATACATATATAAATGGTCATTCTAACTTTCATGAAAGAAAGGATCAGGGGTTACTGGATGTCACTAGATAGCTTTGATCGTGCTTCGTTGTGGTGGAGCTGTCGATTGTAGAATTTACACGAGATGGGAGGGGTTTAGGGGAATCCGATGTCTATTTCTTCGGTTCTACGTAAAAACGCGGAGGAAGGAGTTGTACTCTCTGGCTCAAGGAGTGTTCTTCTAGATGCTCTTGAAGCCTCTTTGTATCCTAGTCTTCTTCTTTCTTCGGTATTAAAATCGCAATTTGAGAGTCACTTGAGGGTGCCTGATTCTTATATTATGTTACTTGCGAAATTTTTGTTTGGCACTAGGAATGTTGGTCCAGCCAAGCTTCTTTCTAAACATGTGCAGGATACTTAGGTTTGGCACCGATACAAAACGTGACGTTTCTCTAAATTGATTCAAAACTGGGTGGAGGACCGATCTTCTTGAGCTGATCCTCTATTGACTCTCACTGAATAATCTTTTCTCTTTCCTTATGGGGCTTCTTAATAACCTGGCGATTGCGCCATCTAAGGGGGAAGGGGCGACGCCGCAGAGGGGAGAGTAAGGGGTGGGGAGGGTGTCAACGGGGTGCCCAAGTCGGCTTGTTAATTAGAGGCACCATCATTGGTGTTCCTTTTGAAAGGCACCGCTTTTTGTGGCGATTTAACCACGGGGCTCCGGATTTCGTAGGTAATTGGATCCTTTGAGCGCTGCAAAATGGAGGTGCACAGCGGCTCGCTCCCGACTACCTATGCAGTGGGGAGAAAAAAAAAGGGTAGGGCGTTTTAACTGTTATTCCGCCAGCTAACGTTCCCACGAATCTCCTCATGTGGCTAGATTCTCTTGCTTTCTCCGCCCCCGTAAGGTGCGCGGCGATTTGCTATCTTGGCTTTTTCTTGCTGACGGGACTCAGCAACCCGTCCGACACCATCTTAGCCTCTCCTTTAACTTTCAGACAGCCTGTATTTCTTCCCTACTTCGTCGCTTTTTATACAACCTCTCCCACGAATTTCTGTGGTCAGCCTCTAATTTAACAGGATAGATGCTGACCTTCTTCTCAGCGCACCGTCCCGGATCGGGACTGAGGGGAAAGGGACCATGTTTCCTAACCCTTGAGCTCTAGTCTGGGGTGGTTAGTTTTTAACAAACTGCTTCATGCCCACTCATACCTTCCTCACATTCCTTTTCCTTCTCACTTTACACTCTATTAATTTTTTAACGCTGTATCCAAGGTGAAGCCGCCATGCTGAGGGACTGCCAGGCCACCAGGCGGGAGGGGTGTCCCAAAATGGCGGCATTGGCTTTGCCAGGTCCTGTACGCACTCATTGCAGAGTGGGCTACTGTGAGGGGTGATGAGCTATTGCATCCCGTAATAAGAAGAGGGTCACCAGCCCAATGATGAGTAAAAAAACCCCTTTAATTCCCCTTGTTCCATCGACGGAGCCGTCCGCGTGCAGCTCCACAGTAAAAATGGAAGTGTTCCCTGTGCTTTCGCAGGGGACCCTCCATATTTCTCTAACCGGCGAAGAGGCTTACTTCTCTCCTACGCCTACGGTTCTATGGGAATCCCCCTAACCCCCTTCTCTGGAGGTGCTTTCGGACACCTCCCTGTTTCCAACGGCAGTCCCTCCCTTTCTTTTTACGGGGACTGCCAAGAAAGACAGCAGGCAGCCCAAAGCAAATCGCTCCCCATTGAATCACTGGGGTAGGGAAAAACCCCTTAGGGGGGAGAGGGAAGCCAGGCCCCTCCGGTCGCATCCCTCAAAAGACCTACTGGCAAGAAGATTGAACCTTGCCGGGATCAAAGCCTGTGCCTCCACACTCCACCTGACTAGTGAAAATGATGCCAACGAGACCTGCGATGTCCTGGGGGATGGGGGGAACTGGAGGCGGTCCTGAGATAGACATGGTCTTTGAAACAACATAGTCTCAGACGGTAGGGCCTTCCATGGGGAGAATCCGGGATTGGTGCCAAGCACCGAACCCGAATCCGCCCCTATGCAATGTCCTCCTCAAACGGCTAAGGTTTCCGAGGCAGTACAAGAAGGGGAGGGATCTCCTCGGACCGGTGCACCTACGGCTGCTAGGCCCTTCTCAATTTTCGAGAATGACCTAGCTAAGGCCGTTCCATCTGGCTTGGGGGCTCCTGCCGGCGGATGGGAGAAGTGGGTTCATTCCGCGCCCTCCTCTCCTAAAAAGAAAAAGAACAGGAAAAAGACTAAAAGGACTCGGGGCTCCTCTCCATCCGCGGGGTTGCCGGGCGGATGGGTGTGCTGCCTCTTTGGTAAGCGATGAGGCCAAGATTGGGACATCCGGTCCCTCTGCGCCCCCGGGTGTGGAACCTATAACTATGAATAAGACCAAAAGAGAGCAGTGTGGAGCCTTGATTACATCGGGGCCTCTCATTCAGAGGTTACCTGGCGTTTTCGAGCCCGCTGGGTTTAAACGCTTCATTGTAATTCGTCCCACCGATGGTAGCATGTTGGCGTAAGGCAACATGATCTATCAAAGGAGATGAATAGCTAGTGTAATTAGTATAGAGCCGAAGGTGAACCGTTTCTCGGACGGGAGCCTTCTGACGAATGCGGCGGATCCCTCCGAGGTGGGCAAAATAAGTGGTCTTCGGACACTTGATGGCACCCCGGTGAGTGTGATGCCGCACTCTACCATGATCTTTGTGAAAGGAGTAGTTTTTGCGAGGGAACTCGTTGACTACTCCACAGGGTAAGGCCTCGAGACTCACCCCTACAGTCTTTATTAAGTTCGACTGTGACAATCTCCCTGAGTCGGTGCGTGCCGGTTGCTACCGCTACCGCGTAAAGGCATTCGTGTCACTGCCGCAGCGGTGCTATTACTCTCACCGCTTCAGCCATACAAATCGTTCATGTAGACGTGCAAAGTCGGGGTCACCCGAAATCTGGGTAAATTGCTCCAAGGCCACACACAATAACTCTAAATCGTGTATGGCCAAGTGTGTCAATTGCGGAGAGCCACAACCCGCTTCTTCGAAGCAATGTGGTGCATATCTTGTTGAGAAAGAAATCATGGCCGATCAGGCCTTGATCTATCTTTGTGCTCTTCGGATGCACAGCCTGATTTTGATTGGTGGCTGGTCGATGACCTCCATGGTAGTAAGCACTTTTCCATTCAAATATCATTTTCAGGGCAACTGCCGCCTGAGAGCCCACCTCAGTGGGCTCTCAGGCGGCCTGCATTTCAGGAAATGACTGAATTCTCTATCTCAGTCGAAGAGTTTAGGTCGTTAGATGAGGCCGTTGAGTTGTTCTCCGGCAACCTCATCGCCACGGGCCTGACTACTATTCCCAGAACGTCTGGCCGTTTTACACGCCGACCACTCCCATGGTGGTTCACCGAGTGTGAGACGGCCCTTAAACAGAAGCGTATGCCTACATGCACTATAAGCGCGGCCCGAACGATTTCTCTTTCGCTGAATTTCGTCGGGCTAGTCCTAGGTCCCGGTATATTTCGAAGCACGCCAGCCGCTCTTCTTGGCGGGCATACGTGTCTTAACTTCAACGGGAAGACGTTTCTGGCAAAGGTGCGGAAGCGAATCAAAAGGATTTAGGTCAAGTTCTAGCAGGAACCCCCACCCGTTCTCCAGGAGAATGGAACCACAATCTCGGACACCGCCTCCGTTACGGAATCCTTCGCGACCGCTTTCCCCGCATTCTCTAGCCGGGATGCTGCTCCGACAGCATTCAATGCAAGTCGTGATGTCGCGGAAGGCCGTCGGCTGGACTTTACCTCCAGAGGCCGACAACCCTGAAACGACAGGTTTAATTTGAGTGAGTTGCGTTTCGGTCTTGCTTCGTGGAGGAACACCGCCCATGGTCCGGACGATATCCCGTATGCCATGCATCCACATCTAGGTGAGAGAGGCATGGCCTTTCTGTTTGATTTGTTCAAACGGATTTAGATATAGGGTCTCCTTCCAGATTCCTAGCAAATCGATACTGTTCTCGCCTTTCGTAAACCGGGGAGAGATCACTCTACTCCTTCTGGTTTCCGCCCAATCTCTGTAACCTCTTGCGTGTGCGAGTTATGGACAAAATTGGTAAATATTCGATTAGCCTTTTCCTGGACAGCGAAGGCCAACTGTCTTCGGCACAGTGCGGCTTCCGCAAGTTCCACTACACGTCAATCTGGAGAAGGCCTAAGATACCGCATGGCGATAGGGTATCATTGATACTCTCCACACGACGGGGTCAAGGGGACGCCTTCCAGTGTTTATATCCGAATTTTTGCGAGATCGTCGATTCTGCGTACGGGTGAGTGGACCCCTTTCCGGCCCAATGGAGAGAAAGAGGATGTCCCTCAGGGAAGTGTCCTCAGTGTCACACTCTTTGACCTGAGCATCAACGCCATCCACGGCTCTATCCCGACCCAGATTTGTTTCCTATTAGGGTGCGCCTCGAAGTGGTTGAATCGCACCCTTTCCTTTGTCTTGTATTTAACCGACGCCTCACCCGGTAGGCTCGTATTCGCAGCCTCAGGGTCTCTTGTACCAGCGCCATGGATATCCTCCGTCCGTGACGTTCAGCGCTTGGGGCGCTGATATGGCTATGCTTTACTTTTTTATCGATTCTTTGTTCGTTCTAAGCTAGACTACGAATGCGAGTTTTATGCTTTTGCAGGCGAGCGTGTATTGCGGAAGGTGGACTCGATCCACCACACCGGCCTACGCCTTGCGATCGGTTCCTTCCGGACTTCCCCCATTGAGAGCCTGTTAGTCGATGCTGAGAGGATGCCCCTCGCTCTACGCCGCGTGCAGTGCATCACTCGCCTGTACAAGCGAGCCCGGTGCCTCCCTCAGTCTCTAACTGCTCTCACTGCATCCACAGCTGATCTCTACGGTGCCTATGCCACCGAGATACGCCAGTCATACCCTAGAGCCCTTGGGGTTGAGCCCCTGGTTCTGCCCAGGATGCCACCCTGGAGCGTAACACATTTGGCTATTCGTTGCCACGCCTCTGCTCCCTAAGCTTGTACAGCACCGGGAGTATTGCTTTTGGAGCACACCTCATGTAACGCTGGAACCGTGCCAGTGTATACGGATGGCTCCAAGTCCCAGGAGTGGGTCGGCTTCCACGCCGTATCCCCTATGTTTGAAGTTAGCGGGACTCTGCCAGGCGCTGAGTCTTTCTTCACGACCGAGCTGGTGGCAATACACCATCGGTAAGGGAGATTACGCGACGTCACCGGTTCGGAGACCGGATTGTTATCTATAGAGACTCACAAAGAGTCCTAAGTGCTCTCTTAGCATTGGAAACTTGGCATCCCCTGGTTCGCGATATCCGTGACGCCACGGTTTTGGCGAGCCGGGCGGATGTCGAGATTATCTTCTGCTGGGTTCCTGGACATGTAAGAATTGCAGGAAATGAGCGCGTCGATAAGGGCGCCAAAGAGTCCGAGATGACTCTGAGACCTGAGCAGCGTTTTGCTATTTCTCACACTGACTACATGGCAGGAATACGGGCAGCTCTTTGGTCTGCTGGGCAAAGAAGATGGGAGACTGTTGAAGGGAACTTAAACTTGCGTGCCATTGCGCCGCAATTGTTCTCATGGAATTATTTCCTACCACCGCGACGGCTTCATGTCGCTTTCTGTCGTCTCCGAATCGGACACACTCGTGTAACGCATCGCTATTTGATGGAGCGCTCGCCTGCTCCCCATTGTGACGACTGCTTCGTCCCCAGACTGTTCTGCACATTCTTGTCGAATGTCCCAGTCTGGGTGATCTTCGCGCATGTTACCTGTCCCGGTACCGAGATGGGCGGGGTTGCTACCGCCTGTCCCTTGTACTTGGGACTAGTGCGCGGACATTGACTGGTGGACTCGTTGACTTTTGGAGGGAGGCCGGCCTTCTCCCTATTATTTAGCCTGGGTTTTTTTTTGGGGGGGGAGTTCCTTTCGGTCTCACGCTCTTGCTCCGGGGTGACCTTCCCCCGACGCAGGAGCTTGCTCACCTCTTGTTTCATTTTCCTTTTTTTCAATGTTTGGTGTTGTGTTTGGGTTGTTTTTTGTTTTTTTGTGTGTGTTATTGAATTCGATTATAAAGTAGCCTATTACTATGCAGTTTTTAATACGGCGACTAATGCCCAAGTAGGCAGTTGCGAGATGAACTCTCAAATAAAAAAAAATAAAAAATTACTTTCTCCGGGAGGCTTTCTGTTGTAATTCCTTTACAGTCATTCACTCATTACATTCACGTACGATTCTAGTCGCGGGCGACCCTATATCTCATTGTGTCAGTCGGTCCCCGTTTGGCTTTTATTTTGGTTTTGGTAATAACATTGTAATTTTTCTGCAGATTCTAAAGAAATCTGAATCCTTTATGTTGATTTATATTCCCATTCGAATGATATAATTACAAAGGTCTTCTAAAGGTCACTCCAGGAATTATTGAAAGTTTTGAAGGTCGTTAGATCATAAATCAGATTAAGTGAGAGCACGCGACTTTTGGTCGGCAAACCTTGTTTACTACACCACTACTTTTCACTCTTTACACCATTAACTGGTGAGAACAACAGAAACACTCTATGATTATTTTTCTGTTTAATATGGGTGAACACATAAGGCCATAGGCACTGAAATACAGAAA
Organism: Ceratothoa steindachneri; assembly: GCA_963969495.1. Classification (NCBI taxonomy): domain Eukaryota; kingdom Metazoa; phylum Arthropoda; class Malacostraca; order Isopoda; family Cymothoidae; genus Ceratothoa; species Ceratothoa steindachneri. The sequence continues at coordinate 202,185,833 of OZ018320.1, read as the reverse complement.
GATGGATGCCGTTAAAGATAAATGAAAAAACACATCGGTTTAGGTACCTGGTTAAGTAGCAAAGGTTCGATGATATGACATGAATTTATGATCACACTTTGTTGCTTTAATACTTTAATACATTTCAACATTTTAGCTATATGTGTATGACTATATTGGTCCACCCACATTAAACAGTAAAACAAACACAAAAAAGCGTATTTTTATTTTACGGCTAAATTTCATTGTGGTTTAAGTTCCGTTTAGTAAAGTTCGCCTATGCGAAAATTCTTAGTACGGAATATTCTACGACCAATTTCCCAGAGCTGTAAGGATGGAGTTCGTTGAAAGTAAATAATTAGTGTGTTTTAAAAACGGTAAATATGTAGATTAGCGACTCGAACGATGGGACGTACTATTTCGTCCGTGTTCCAAAATGATTCACGTTTTTGGAGTACATTTAAGGGGATGGCTCGTGTGGGGGTAAACACAATGGGGAGACCACACTACGATGATCCTGAGTTTCATTAAATTAGGGGGGGTTTGGTTGGCATCAGCCCCCCAGTATATAATTCTAATTGCTTATAAACTAATGTACTAACGTTTACAGAGGTGAATGATTTAACCAAATTATGTCAGTGCCTTTAATCGTTTTGCGAATTATAATGGGGGTGGAGGGGGGGGAGGCCGACGTCAGACGACTTAAACGCGCATTAATATTCCGGTAAGGGTGAACGAAAATATTTACCAAAAAAAACATTTTTTCGGCCGAGTCGCTTATCTACATATTTACCTTAAAAACTAGTCAATCTTTTCTGAATTTAATTAAAAAAAGTATTTATTCATAAATTATTCTATATAAATTTTTTTTAGTTATTTCTTGTAACTATTTCAAAAGTGTTATTTTCTAATTGTTCGTAACTGAAGATAATGAAGTCTATTTTGATCCCCAAAAGTTATTTTTGTAGGTAGGGCGCTCTATATCTAAATTTGCCCATTTGGAAAATATACTCGTAGCTAGAGTATTATTATTATCGGCAAAAATGAGAGTAAGTTTGTAGGCTTTAATTTTTTCGGAGCTTTGTAGAAAATTGTAAATCCTATTTTAAATAACATTCGAATGTTTTAGAATAATATTTGTTTTGAGGAAACCTTCAAAGAGATTCTAGATTTAATAAGTAATTAATAGAGTTTAGGATAATTTTATGAAGTTGTAAAAATGTTTCAATACTTGCTGGAACACAATTATGAAAACTTTAACTTATACAGGGATTCACAAATCTGTTAATAGTTGAGCTATAGCTACCCTAGTGTACGCTTTAGAAGAGAAGTGGTATCAAAAGGCTGCAATCCCTATACAGATATATTCTGTTATATCTGCGGACAGTTCATCAAAACAAGAGCCAAATAGTCCAGTGTGACAGAATATATTAAAATTCACGAAGCTTACAAAGCATATTAAGACATGCGGGTTTGAGATCAGGACAAACCTCGGACACCTCATTTGCTTGTGAATACTACAAGAAAGTTTGGAAGGGGAAAAAATTGTTTGTTGTAAAGAGTAAAATATTTACTGTTTCAAGTATCTAAACCAAAGAGCCTTTAATGACCTTGGCTTGTCAAATTCAAATGCTGACTTTTTAAGTTTCAGGGTTGAAAAGTGAGATTTACTGTAGAAAATGCGCAGGTGACAAGCCAAAAGAAAAGTCAGAGGAATTCCTCAAGATTCCTTATCTCTCACGCTAGGACAATGCTACTATAATTATGTATCTGGCCTTTTTGATACAATTGGAATTAATCCAGATGACAGAGGATTTTTCATTGACAGCTCCCTAAGAAGCATAATTGGAATAGCTTTTATTCCATCCCATGGGTCATTCAGTATATGTCAAGGAGGATTACAACACTGTAAAGCTCCTCCTCCAACTTTGAATTATAAGTTGTACGGCTAGAAAGTGATTGGAGACTTCAAAGTCGTAGCATTTTTTGATGGGTCTCGTGAAAGTTTTACGAACTTTCCATTTCATCTCTGTCTTTGTAAGAGAAGAGATAGAACAAAAGATTACCAAAACAAGCATTAGCCAGAAAGAAGTCGGTTCTTTGTTGGAGAACCGACTCCTTTCTGAGCAAGTGTTAGAACCTCAAACGGTGTTGTTCCCTTTAGTGCATTTCAAATTAGATCTCATGAAGCAGTTTGTTAGAACTTTTAACAAAGAGTCTGCAGCGTTCAAGTTGCTTCATAATTTTTTCCTCAAACTCTCTGAGGCAGATGTGAAAATGTGGTCAGAATTGACTGAAAAACTTGATAAAAAGAAAAACTAGCTTGGAAGAATTCTGTTTCGGTGTATCGGTACTTTTTGGACAAACAAATAGCGGACTGTTATGTGGAATTGGTCGAGAACTTAGTGAAAATCTATAGCCAAATGGGCTGCAGGATGTCAGTGAACGTACAGATCCTTGATGTCCATCGTTACAAGTTCAGGTAGAATATGAGAGCATAGTCAGAGGAGAAAGGGGAGCGCTTCCATCAAGATAGAGTGAACTTTGAAGATAGATACTAAAGAGTATACAATGAAAACATGTCGGGAGAATTCATTTGGGGGCTGTTACGGCAAAGCGATTTATGTTACAAACTGAAATCGAGGAAAACTGTTCACCACTCCTTTTTTTATTTCTTTTAAATATTTTTTTGTGAAAGTTTCAATTAAATTGTATAAATTTAACTATTTGTTTGATTTTATCCCTACAATGGATGAAAAAAATGCCTATATTTATTTTGCAATAAAAAGAGTTAGAAAATAACAAAATGTCCAGGAAAAAATTGTATTACATAGTGTTATTTTTGAAATCAGTTTGTTGAAGAGTAGAGGTCTCAGTAAATGACAAATGGTTGATCTTGTTAGATTGGTTTACATGCGATGCTACAGCTTATAGCATTTCACGGCTACTATATAATGCAAGTGGCTGTGGATCAAGGAACAATAGGCCTGTACTGATAAGGTGTAAATATATGCGAGAGTTTTTGCTATCTTTATGGGCGGTAATATACACCGCCTCCCACTTGTGGAAAAACGATTACTGTCAATACAGTTTTTTAAAAGTTCTGTTACATTGAGCTTTTGATCCTTAGAGAGGTTTACGTGTAATAGAAAATTTTCCATCAAACAAACTTAAATTTCTACCTTTCCAGCACGTGTAATGAAAACATCTTATCTAATCTGCGCACGTGTGACAAGATCGAAACGAAAAGAATCGCGATCTCCGCTCTCATGCGCATCTGCAATAAGAATTCCGGATGACCGTCCAAAAATTCGCATATAGGCTCAAGAACGCGAAATAACTCAAAGATCGACCTCGTTCCGTCATCCCTCAAGGTGCGAATTGTATGGCTGTGACAAAGGCATTCGAATGTGCTTCGAGGCTCTAAATAATTACGCTGGCGAAGAAGAACCTCTCTGTGGCCACGGTATCACAGACAGTCGGGGAAGACGGCGACAAGAGGCATAGATACGTGGAAAATTCTCTGCTCACCGACCGTATGCGAGAACAACATCAAGAGCGTTGTCATCACCTCATCAACGACTTGACAAACCATAGCAATCGAATACTCATTTTTTTCTTATGAAAATTACTTTCACGGTCGATCCTGTCATCAACAATTAAAATTACCACATAGTAAGGACGTCTTCGATACCTGCCTACTGTTTACTACCATGCAACCAGTCTTTGTGATGATACTTGGCGTCCTGGTTTCTAAAGGAGAGAAGATGCCGCCGGTGTGGTTTGCGGCTCGTTACAGGCTCACCACGGCCAATCACAAGTATCTCTTCGCCACAAAAGTGCTGCTCTGTGTGAGAAAGATTATGTGGTCTTAATCTTCTAGCAGGACAGTGTCCTGGCCCAAAAGGCCAATACAGTACCAGATTGGTTGGGGTTGAATATGAAATTGTGGTCGAAGGAGCTTTGGCCACGGCACTGCGCATGGGCGCATGTTGAGGCTAAGGCCTAGAAGGTACGTTGCAGCAACGTTTAGGAGCTCAAGCCCTCCATAAACCGCGTATTGGACAGCATGTGCAAGGACTTTGACCGTAACGCGTGCGCGGGTTTCAGCTCTCGCCTAGAGCGCGCGCTTGCTTGCAAGGGAGGATACTTTGATTCCTATAACAATTTAAACACATATATATGATAAAAAATAAAAACCTGTCTAAATCCATGAGAACTATCCTTGTGCCTTTTGTTAAGAGCGTCATAACGAGTGTAACAGGACTTTAGCAATACCCAGTATTGAAAACAAGGGAAAGATTTAGAACGACTAGGAAAGACTGAAGTTGTATGACGCTAAATCATTCTAATGAGCCACTTTCAAGCAGTAAACGCGAAATTTTATGGCCATAAATGAAGAAAATATCTAAATAGCAGTCGAAATTAAAAGATTAAACAGCAATTAACCTTTTTCTTTTTAGGCGAAGTAAGATTACCCGGGGAAGCTTGAATTCGCCACTAAAGGACCAAATGCGGATATTTCATATACCATTCGTGCGAAAAAGTATTTGCTGTGGTTTTCATGGGATTCATTTATTTGTAGTAGAAAAAAAATGCGGCAGAGTAAAACCCATTTGAATTATGATTGGAGGAACGATCAGCAAATAGGCAGAGCAAGAGAGCATAATTCTCAATGTCTGCGATAGAGTGAGCGATTAAAACTAAAATATTACTATATATTTTAGAATAATGTACTGGCAGCTCAGTTACAAGTAACTTACTGTAATTTAATATCAACTATGTTTGGTACTGGAATCTTATACAATATATAATTATAAATTACAGTAACAAACTGTATAATATATACCTTCTACTATATTTCCGATACAGTGTATTACTGGAAATATGAGAGTAACACTGATTTAGAGCACCGTATTATACCAATTACTCAAATTTTTATACATTGAAGTGTCACACGCCTTTATAAATCTCTATTTATCGTAATGATGGGCAGCGACAGCCTACTCTGACCTCATGGAAATTTTCAGAGTTCTATTAATAGTGATCTGACATCACTTGGGTAAGTAGAACCACCGAGTAGACGGTCATGGAATGGTAAATGGAATTATAAAAAGCCTAACAGGACATAATATTATGTATCAGATGGATGACACAGGCGATTTATGAAACTGTGAAGACATTAAACCTTGCTCATTCTACAGGGTAAGATTTGTAGCGAGACTACTTCATGAAAGTCATTCTGTCGAGAATGAAGTTTCATTGCCGCCATAAGCCCATCTTTCGTTTCGATACATTTCGTTTGGCACGGATACTCCCTCCAGTTAGTGTTACTACTAAAGTTAAACTACCCGTCGTTAAAGCCCCTCGAATAACCATGCGATCCCCGTTTCATCTCCTAAAGCCTCGAAACGAAGCAAGGCTGAGACAAATCATCTGTGGCTACCTTGCTAGTCATCCCTGTGTGTGTATGTACAGAGGCTCGTATCGCCTCTCAACCCCTTCTGTAGAGCTCTCACCGTGTAGCTTTGTTATTTCGGTTCTTGTACACATCAAGTATACATTGCCATTATTCTATTTAATCTATTTATTGTGTATAACTGTGTAAATATTGAAGTATATTTCAGTCCTACTTTTTAATAATCCTGCAGTCATTAATCTAATATTGGCCAACTGCACTCAAACGTGATTATTTAAATCCTTCGCACTCTTTCAGAAAGAAGTTTGACCCCAACTTCCCCCATTTCAATCCTCCCTCGTCTCAGTCGTGACCAGAGTTGAGTCAAGGTCACTTGTTAACCTTGAGCGTCCACGCCTATCATGTAGAAGTGGCGTGTATGTCAGGGTCATTCTACAACACATTCATCACCTCCCACCGTAGAAATCGCAGTAGCCGACCACTTATACATAATTGTAAGCAACACTGGTCAAATCGCATCTACATTCACCCTAAGAATATATTAGATGCATATCCATCAGATCAACGCAACGTTCATGGCCTTTCATGAGATATGGAAGCAGAAAAACCACCTTAGGATCCTTATTAACACCGAGTCAACTGCTACAGTGCCATACCTGGCCTCGTTCTTTCACTATTTGGACCTTGCGAGAGTGGCACCATATGGCGTAATGGGATGAGTCGCCGGTTCCGTTGTTTCAGGCTAATTCTCAGATTTTTGTTTGGCAAAGACAGTATAAGATCATTGACCCCATGTGTTAAGAATCACCGTTTTGGTTTGGGGTGTGTTCACGTGACATGGGGAGGGTGGTGCCCAACTCAAGGCTCCCGGGCCACATCTGGCCAGCGTGAAGGTTGGATATGCACCGAAAAGCCCAGATCATTCTAATTTTGTTTGTCGTAAAAAAATTATTGGACCGCCGTTTCAGTAAACACTACCAATTTGTTTGTATTCATGTTTTGAGCGGCATTTCATTGTTGATACATTAATGAAGGCGATGCTGTCTTAAGCTGATTCCTATTTTAGATTCGAGCCAATTGAAGTTATTTCAATAATTAAATCTTTGGACAAACTTTTTTAGGCATAGAGGTATGATATATCATTACCTCCGCCAAGGAGGTTATGTTTTCGGTAGCATTTGTTTGTCTGTCATATAGGAAAATAACTCAAAAAGTTATGGAAGGATTATGTTGAAATTTCAGAAAACGTCCAAAATGGGACTAGGAATGATTCGGATTAAATCATGGATTCTGGATCGATTTTTTAATCAGTTATTCTTACTTTTATTTTTGTTATTCTTAACATTTCAATTTTCTGTAATTGTGCTCTTCGAGTGCTTTCTAGTTCTTTCTAAGCAAGTACTACTGAGGAAATTTAAATAAGTTCTTTTTAGCAAGCGAGAGATAGTTGAAGCAATATTCAGCTCATATTCCTTCTTAGTGATGTTTGTTACAAAATTAATTCTAATATTGTTTGAACGGTTCAGTGACATCCTGTATGGTTTTACTTTCATACTGTTATCATTTTACTATTAATTTATTTTTGCATATCATTTAATGATGGTTTATTTCTTCTTTTGTTTTTTTGCAGAAATTGATGTATTCAAAGATGAATACTAAAAAATAGCGTGATGATGATCGGCTGTTCCAAGACGAGGGGGGACTAAAATATTTATTTGTTGAGTTCAAGGGGAAGCCCGTGTGTCTCGTGTGCAAAGTCTCTTGCTGTATCAAAAACTTACAACGTTAAAGGTATTATGATACGATAAACACTGATAAGTATTACAATACTACAGTAAAGCTAAGAAAAGAGTTGGTCAACAAACTTCAGAAATCGTTATTTGCTACGCAAAGTTTCTTCAGAAAACCTTCCCAACAGAAAGATACCATGGTTACTGCAAGCGAGATTGTTGCGCAGAAGATTGCTCGATCCTCGAGACCATTTATATATGGAGAAATCAGCAGAGATTGCCTGAAAGACGTAGCGAAGCTTATGGTCCCTGAAATATGATTGATACTGCCCAAATATCCTTGTTCATTCCTAGTATTTCAGAGGATTTTAATATTCATAAGGATTTTCTTGGTTTTATTGGTCTTCACGTTCATACATGTGGTATTGACATACAGCCGTCTATACTGTAGTTGGTTTAGCTGAAGGTTTCCGGATTACAGTGGTCCAAGTTAGCAGGGCTCACGACAGACGGTGCTCCTACTATGACCGGGAGTGATAATGGGGTTGTAGATCTCATGAGGAACCACGTTCGTTTTGAGAATCCCGTACAAGATGTTCTCACTATTCATTGCATCATGCACCAGGAAGTCCTTTGTGGAAAGGACTTGAGACTTGATCATGTGATGCATGTCATGATAACATGCATCAATGACTTTCGGAAGACAGGATTAAAGCATCGCCAATTCCGATCCTTTTTTGAACAAGTTGAGGCACAATACATGGATCTAATTTTTCATTGTGATGTCCGATGGCTTAGTAGAGGAAAGGTTTTGGAACGCTTCTTCTATCACCGTCAAGAAGTGATAGTATTCTTGCAAGAGAAGAAACCGACATTAGTATATGTCCTGGATTTTGTTCCAGATTTGAAGAAATACGCAAAACATTGTAAAGTTCTTGAAAATAATTTCGTTAAACGATTCCAAGAAATATTTGGGAGGAAAAAATTGCTTGCACTCTTTCAGCACCCATTCAGAGTAGATGCGGAAGATCTGATGGATCCAGCGACCCAACTTGAACTCCTGCTTCTGCAAGCTAATTTAAATTTGAAGACCTGCTTCTGAAGATTACTCTCTCATCGAGTTCTATCGGCGTCTCAATACAAAATTATACCCAAAGCTGCCTACAAATGCTAAGTTTTGGGCTGTACAGTTTGGGTCCACATACATGTGTGAGCAGTCTTTTTCGACCATGAATGTCAATAAATCGAAGCATTGATCCAAAATAACAGATGAGAATCTTGACGCAATGTTGAGAATCTTAATATCTTCATTGGAAGCAATGTGGGGAACTTGGTAGAATAACAACGGCTTCAAAAGAGTGGATTTGCGGCCAAGGAAAATAGGTTTTAAAATGCAATTCCAACAATGAGTTTATAAAGATAAAGTAATGAGAGAATTGCTCTATTTTCTTTTCCTATTCGGCCCGCTGATAAATCATGGAACAGAGATTTGATCGCCACTAATTTTGAGTTGTACACCACTGGTCTAAAGGATTTTATAAATACTTTTTGGGCCTGTGACCTATGCGTTTCACTGATTAATGACAAATTGTTTCAATTCATAGCTTTTATGTATCGAAACAAGAATGGATATTTCAACAGGATAATTCCCCATGACATCGGGCTCAAGAGGACTAGAATTTGATTGAAAGGCAGTCAGGAGAGTTTTAAAGATGCTGTAGTGCCCACCATCACCCGATATGAAATCAATCGAGTATTTATTGGACGTGTTTGGGGTCTTTCCTATTATCGACAGATATTTGTAATTTCCCTATAAATTATCGAGATATATTTTTTTTTAGTAAAAGATCTTCGAGAGAATCACGAATTTGAATCATATGAAAACACTGAAAATCTTCTGGTCTCTTGAATTTCATTTTTAATTCAATTATTGTTCGTTTCTCTATTAAATATTTTGTCTAATAGTTTTTGTTATGATAACGTAGCCTAATATAACCCTTCAACAACAATAAATCGGATTATTTAAATTAGGCTAGACTAGGTAAGGTAATTTTTTAATTAGAATTCGGTTAGTTTATCAAAATAAATACTATTAAGCAAAATAGTTTTCCCAAAGGACCAATAACTGTTTTAACTGTTTTCAGCAATGTCTCTAATACGTCGTCGTCTCCAAAACCCTTTAGTAAAATAAGGGTAGTCGATAATAGGAAAGGACCGTGTTTTAATATATTCATGGGCTATCACATAACGATTGCCATCAAGGCAATAAGCAGCCAGAATCAAGGTTTACCCCTTTCTTACAATCTACAGCACCCCCTAAAATAAGAGAACGTGTATATTTATATCACATCTTCCAAAACCTTTGAGAGAGACATTTAAAAATTTCTAAAACTAATGTAGGATTATATTGTTATCTAGCACTCACATTGCAAGAGAGAATGAGACAATCAAAGGTATCTCGAAAATCAGAACTTTGGAATTTCATAAAGTCTTTAATAATAGGGTAGCTTTATCTAAAATAGCATTCCATGAATAGGGAATCCTAAAACAATAGAAATAGAACTGTTCCCAAATTGTAAGTATCTCTCTCTTGTATTATAATCTAAATTGGAGATCTTATATATATTTTTCCAAATCATTGGCATCCTCTCAATCACTTGCTTCTTTTTACCACTAACTAAACAATTTTTATTTCCATTGCCGTTATATGAACAAAATTTAAACGAATTTTTAAAAGGAATCGTAAGAGTGGAATATAGTAATTATGACTTAGTAAATGTAAAAATAGTGTAAACGTCTACAGAAAATAATTAAAACCTTATCTTTTTAATATAATTATTAGAAATCGATTTTAATTGACAAAAATAAAGGAATATGATTCGGGCGCAAAAATAGGAGAAATGGTGAGATTTGGCAACAACCTATAGACTAAAAGCAAAACATTCTTTCATCTTAATATAAAGAAGTATTGTATTTTTTCCGTGTTTGCTATTATATAGCAATTGTAAGACTTGACAATTAAAAAACTATGTTAATATAAGTTGAGAGAACAAATTTAATGTTATAGGAACCGATTAAATATATAAATTAATTATAGGTGGTTCTTTAAAAAACTGCATCTATGTATTCGATCTGGCATGTAAGAAAGGAGATTGATTGCGTTTAACGGATGAATTATTTTATACAGAAAAGTAATAGCCTTGTGAATAAAAGACATTCATTTACTGAGAAAGAAACTAGACAGCAACCACCCAGCCGCATTTGACTATATGTGGTATGCCCGAAGGTAACTGAGGTAAGATTCTTCGAGAGTGCTGATTTGTCCCCGAATTTTTCTACCACTCTCCGGACAGCCAATTGTGTTTGTTGATTCGACTGCTCGGCTAACTAATTGCTACATCAGTAAATTCCGTGTATTCACAAGGGTACTACTCTAAAATAGAAAGCTCTTCTTGCTTAAAAGGATAGGGAAATTGATGAGTGGAGACTTCCTCAAAAGGTAAAAGGAATCTTGGAGCTTGATTCAATCAATATTCTTTATTCGGCTGGAACTAGGACTCGTCTTCAGCTGGCTATTCTTTGATTAAAGAATTTATACGGGGGGGGGCATATCCTTATTATGGTTTTATTTATTCTTGTTTATCTTCTTTATTTCGATGCAGCTTACTCGAATTTTCTTCTTGACTCAATTTCCTTTCTTCTTTATGTTGGCCCTTCAAATGTTTTCTTTCCGTTTTCCTTGATTTCTCTATTCTCGTTCTTAAGAGATTTTCATAAAATTTTTTGGACTGTTGAGTTTCGAACGCGGTACCTCTTGATTTAAATGCCTTAGTCCGTTTTATTGTTGGTAAGTTTATTGGCCATTTATATTATCAAGTTGGAAGGAATTTTTGTCATACATTTCCGCACCCCTATACAGTTCCCTTTCTAGAAAGCGGAGCAAATTTGAGGATTGAGGAGAGACTAGTCTGGGATTTATTAATTGAGGAGTAGTAGCTCTTCCTCCTACGGCCTCCGAGTCTGCAGGATGAGTGGAGCGAATTTAGAGGGATTAAGGAGAGCGAAAGAAAATTTGTCTTTAATCAATGAGTAATACTTCTCCTTCTCCGCGTCTCCGAAGTTCACCGCAGCACTTTTTCTTTAATATCTAGTAGGAGGCAGGTGTAGTTGTAACGAAAATCAACAAATTGTTCGGCCGTTATGGGTCACCAGTTATGGGGGGTAGCATATCCTTATTATAATTTTATTTACTTATTTATATTCATCTTACTTTTTATTTGATTTTCTTGATGCAGGTTGTCTTCCTCGATTTGTTCTTCTTCCCTAAATTTACTTTTTCTATAGTTGGCCCTTCAAACGTTTTTTTTTCCTTCTTGACGTGATTGACTTGTGTTCTTTCATTGATAATTTAAACGGTTTTTTTTTCTTCTGATTTCTTTGTGCTTATTGATTCACGTTGTGTTTTTCCTTCAAGTGTTTTCTTCCGTTTTCCTTGCCTTCCCTATTCTGCTTCTCTGGGTTGGTCCTTAATCTTCGTTTTCTTTTTTCTTTCTTGAGAGTACTTCATAAAAGTTTTGGGACTGTTGAGTTTCGAACGCGGTACCTCTTGATTTAAATGCCAACACTCTAGCCACACGACTCGCCTTAGTCCGTTTGATTGTTGGTAAGTTTATCGAGTTGGAAGGAATTTTTCTCATACATTTTCGCTCCCCTACAAATTCATCTTTAAAAGCATTCCTGCTCTCGTTTTACATAATATACGACCCACGTACATGCGATATTTTGCCTTCTCACTCGAATTAATTTTTATACATTTAATTAGTTCCCATAATAATAAATTTAGTTTCTACTTACATTTAACATTATTTTAAAGAAAAATAAATTATTTCAATTTTAATCACTAATATCTACATATTATAGAAAGATACCGAAATCAGTACACTTGTTGTTTTCTTGAGTCTATTTTTTATGATTGCCGGATGTCACTATTTCTTGTATTTAAGCGATCTAAACTATAAATACCCTTTGTTTTCATCCATTAAACCGAATTTATATTAAAAAATAAGATTGTAAATATTTGTCTCTGACTTTTACTCTAATTTTATATATATTAACTCAAAAAAGATATATTCCCTTGTTTCAGGACAAAAGAATGATTACCTTATAGCTCTTGAATAAAGAACAATTTATAGTGATCGAACTACACAATTGGTAGACCTCTGGCACCAAAATTGCTGGATTCAAAAGGCCCAAAAGTTACCTACAAAAACTGGAAGAGAATTAGTCCTATTAAATTCAAGCATGCATTATTAAATATATATAATGTAAAGATTCATTATTGTATTAGAAAAAGGATAGGATTTTTAAATGTACATATATATAAGCAAGCAAGCATGAGACACGAGGAGGAGCAGTGCTCTTAAAACAGTTCTTCACAATTTAAGTATTGCCCCGTTCCTTCTATTTTTGAGAATCTTCCTTTCCCTGCTAGTTTATTTCTAGCCTTGGATAAAAGTATTTTGTAATAGGTTGACAGAATATTAAGCAGAACAATTTTGGTGAGCTTAAAAGACAATGTAATGGCTCTAATTCAAAGACATCTCGGGATATAGCTTCATGATCAGCTCTCGGACAGAGAGAGGTAAGATATAGTTTTATAGGAAGGTTACCTGGACGACAGCTGGTAGGCGAATGAGCTAACTTACGCGAGATTAACTTCAGGGTGATTTCTATGCAAACAACGTCAGTTCTCTCCAAAGAAATCTAAGCGTTTGGATCAGTTGAACACTCAACTTTTTTCTTGTAAATTACTTATCTGCTGATAAGTTTATTGTTATTCACCTAAATGTTCCTAATCTTAAACCATACGTAGCTTATGCCTTTAGGATATAAAACGCAAATTTTATAAACTGTATTTTCTCAGGCAAAAGAATGGAAGATATTTTGATAGAAATATAGATCTTTTGATCCTTTTGAACTGTACTGCATTCACAAAAATGCAATCCTATTCCACGCTAGAAAGACAAAAAAATCCCCCAAAACAATAACGCATACAAAACAAAACTCAACTACGACTAAATAAAATAAAATGCATGCCCATGTGCATGAAGGATGCCCACCTCAATCATTTGCTCAAACGTGCAGCCCACATTCAACCAACTAAATAATATAAAGAAGAGTCTCCTCCCCCTAAAATTCGAAAATGTCAAAATCCGGTGTGCAAGTGGTTGTTCCTAATTGAATATGTTTGAAACTAAAGAAATAGGCTTTTATTCCCTTAGAACAATGCCTTAGAACCATGATTATGATAGCTGAAAATTGATCTCTTTCCAATGAGAAAACTGCCACATTTGCACAAATAAATTCACCCAAGCTAAAAAAACACACGAAACTAATCTAGTGGGGAGCCTTTAGCGAGATCACGTCGTGCATTGAGTGCTGGCAATGCAGCATCCTCATAGATAACCTGAAAAACGCGGTTGCAAAAGTCTTCCATACGGATATTGCGCTCCTGTTCAACTCGAAAATGGAATGGAAGTCCTATGAGAACTTACCACGCATCGTTTTTAATTGCATCCACACCCCTGTAAGTGAGTTATTTCTGTTAATTCACAAGACTTATACCCTAAGCAAAAGCAGTAAGTGTATTTCTAAACATACCGAAACCTAGACATAGTTCGACGAAAGTCACGATGGTGAAAATGTTGTTAGGGCGCTTACTCCACATTTATGCACAACCATACTGTTTGAGGGTTCTCTCAAGCTCGGCCGACAACCAAAGGCGAACAGCGTGGTAAACGGCCAGACGCTCAAGGAATTTTAGCTAGGTAGTTTTATCCACCGAGCAAATCTTGTTGACTGAGCCCCCAAAATCAGTCATTTCCTTTAATGCGGACGACCACGCCACTTCTAAAAAGCCCCAAGGTGAATATTTAGGCAGCAGCCTTCCAGAAAATAATAGTATTAATGTCTAAATGGTCACTATCATGAAGTTCATCGAACACCCCAATCAAAATAAGTTTGTGCATATGCACAGTATATGGACAGATCAAGAAATGAAAATGAAGGGTTTGTTGAGAAGTGATGGGAAAACTCATCCATATTTTAGACACCTAATTCCAGAACGTCCTTTAGATTGGCAATGACGTAACCCCTGAGACTAATTGTGTAGTCCCTGCAGAGTGGTTGCATACTGTCTAAATCTAACCGTAGAAAGAAAATTTTGAAATGTTGGCCGTCGAAGGCGCTGTGGCTTCCGAGGACTAACTTGGGAAATTCTACCCCTCATGCAAGTCTTTGTCTCCCTTTGCCAGGAACATTTGGCGGGTGGTTTTGTTGTGAAGGCAGATGTTCCTACTTTAGAGCCATAGGTCTTCCAATATAGCTTAGAGCTCATGGCAAAGTTTTTTCTCTCTAGGAGAGTTGCTCCACAGCTTGAACACCAAGAACATCCTCCTAAAGCTATGAGCTACATTGCTTCAACGAAGCATAGTCTGACTTGCCACAATTCAGACACATGGCAATTTACATTATGGATTTACCATTCAATGCCTTTGAGCACTTTGGGAAAATTTCGGGCTGAACCTATTAGGAAAGTCTGCGAGAACAACCTGTATGGCCAGGAAGGTGACATTGTTAACACTTCCGCGGCAATGCCACGAATTCCATGACGAAGTAAAATAATAATCGGCACAGACTTACTCGGGTCTTGAGCACCCAACCTATCCTGTTTTCTAAACACAGGTTCTACTATGAACTCTCCTTAGTCGGCCAGCTCTTCTCGGATATGTGCTTAGTAGGTCATAAGTTTTCTCGCATAAACAATCTTTTTCAAAAAATCATGGTATAGTGTGATGCCACATGCACAGTGTGTCTTAAAAGCATTACTCATCATGGCTGCCTGGATATGGTCAACCTCATTCACCAGTAGGATTGCGTCCCCAAACCGGGATACTTTCTGTTCTCTTACCTAGAACACTAAATATAAGCCTGTCTTTGATAGAATATGTTTCCCTTGGACAACATGCTTCCATTAGTAGAACGAAGAATCAGGAAAAGCTTGAATTCAGAAGGTTTAAAGAAGTTGGGGTAACACCAACAGAGGGTGCATAAGTCCTGAACAAGCTCATTTTGGCATGGCTACTAAGAAGAAATAAAAACGGCCTAGTTTAAATATAAAAGCTGTTCTAAAAGAATTTGTTAAACAATACTTTATTTATTGCAAAATGTAAAAAAAATAACTTACCATATTTAAGGATCTAATCAATATCCTGCATTCTGGTTGGTCATCGTTGTTCACGTGACTGTATTCAAAGTCGCTTTTTAGAAAAAGGGTTCTTAAAAACCAAGAATGACTAACTTTTTCCAACTTAATCTTATTACTAAATTAAGTTCTGATATAAAACTAAATTCCAAGAAAGGAACAAGTCTTTTTTTAAGGGAACATCAAATCAAATGAACGCAAGAAGGAAGAAAGGCATGACAAATCCATATCATCGCCGTCACAATGAGAAAAATCTGTTTTCGTGTCGGCTGTCAAAAAAAAAAAAATCTGGAAGCCATTCTCGCGCGAATATAACCATCTCTTTCATCATAAATAGCAATTTTACTGCATCCACTTGTTAATTCGCGAATCAGGCGCGACATAAATTGAGTATTGGTTGGGAAAGATGGCAATTCAAATTTGCTGACTGTCGTGTTATAGGAAGGAGCGAGTGATGGCTGGAGTTCGTAGGTATGGATTTATTACTTACCTCAAAACTCCTGGATTACGTTCAATCTCTAAGAGTGCTATATATTTAATTATTATTATCTGATTATTACTTCTTTAATCTTTTGAGGGTTCCTAATGCCTTGCTTAACGTTTCGAAGATTAAATATAATTTGTTAAAAAAACTTTAATTAAAACAAAAAATCATGAACAAAGGAAATTTGACACACTAAATACATAGAAATGAATTCAACAAATTTAAGTGTCGCTTTCTAAAATAACATACTTGAAATTCTAGTAAAGGTTGACCCACAGTTCTCTTTAATATAAAAAAAAATGCGAACAGACTTTACTGAAACAGATATCAGGGTTTAAATACCTTTATTCCTTCCTACTAGAATCGGGTTTGAGTCTGACCTTGAACTCAATGGTTACGTCACCTCAGGAATGTTGTTGCCGGGATGACGCGTGACGCTTTAAAGCTATAGAGGACTTTGCGCGTGTGGCAGATGGGGAGCCACACGCCTTTGGTCAGAAATGATATCACCACGGGACAGTGAAAGAATGTTTCTTTCTTCTCTCGGATTACTCTGGGGATTAATTCACACTGGCTAGCGATGACTCAATGCTAAAATCCTTTCACTCAGGTGAGTGCTGGGAGAGTTCACTCAGGGTTATTCCTCAAGGGCAAAGACATCTCTGTGCTTTGGGTTAAAACAGGATGTGGGGTTTCTCAGACGAGAGTAATTGAACTTGATTCTTAAATCAAGTCAATTAAATTTCGGTACGACCACCAGGAACTAGATCGAGGATAAGCTTCTTCTTAGCCCCTTCTGTTGGTAGCCCGGCCTCTTGCCGTGGAATTAGTCATTTTCCTGACTAACGAAATCTACCACGTTTTTTCAAAGATATTTGCTTAAATACGTCGTCATCCCACTGTGGTAGGGGTAGGAGGAGGGCCGGAATTTATGATCAAGCCGCACGAAGGTTCCTCCTCCAACGGTTTCTTTCAGGGCCTTGTACAGCTGGCCTTGAGGAACCTTCTGGCTTTAGGGCGACGCTCTTCTAATTTCGCATATGCGGTGAAATTGAATACCAGCTCTTAGGGGAATCTTGTAGTTTGAACCGATGTTAGAGTCTCGGGTCACGCCCTGAGCTGATTACTACATTAAGGGGTGGGACAACAGTTCAGCTTCTCCTCGAGACGAGGGGCAAGACGAGAGAAGGTTATGTGCTCGAACACCGGCGTCTCCACTGTCAGGACATTGTGGTTAACGACCAGTGGCTCAACTGAGAGGGGGGGGAGTATCGATTCCCTTACACTGACAATCAAATTCTAAATTTCGGCGATAGGTAGATCGCAAGTTAGGATAGATTCGAAAATTGTGAATGAATCCCAATCGATAAGTTAAGCAATGAGGTTGTGTCCATATTGAAGTTGAGGGAAGGAGGAACAAATTTTTTCGGCGACTTGTTACCAACATCGCTTCCTTGGCGAGGGTCCATAATCTTGCGAACGACAGAGGCGCGAAGATTTGGATCATCGTCGCAGATGATTTTCTGGGACATCATTGATTAAACAAGAAGGAGATAACATTTGATTTGGAAAGGAATGTGATTCGCGGCGTCAGAAATGTGTGGTCGAGTTTTGATAACAAACCAACAAGGAAAGCAGTTGGTGACGGCGTAGAAGTTGAGAGAGTGCAGTTTCTTATTAACTTTACCTTTAAAAAGATGCTTGGAGAAGTAAGTTGCGCCTAGGTGAAAATCTAAAGTCAGGCACTTCGAGTGGCAAATGGGTCTGGCTTCAAATCTTTCAGTTCCGGATCAATTTTCCCTCTTTGAATGGATTTGCGGACGAGGAATAGGTACTTCTGATCAGAGGAAAAATCCGTAAACGCTTCATCTGTCTTCGGAATTTCTGGTTAATGTATGATCGGAAGGAACAATTCATCCTATTATAACTCTTCCACCTTTGTCAAAGACTTTCCTATTAGTCCCTTAAAAGAATTATTGCCTGTGGTAGGTCCATCTACGGTTTGAAATAGATGAAGAAAGGCGAGTTCATTTATATGGAGGTCACAAATTGACCAATGAAATTTTTTAAATTGTCGATCTTCAATCTTTTTCAAGATGTCGCCATCTCTTTCTCAGACAAATACATGTAATTTACTCTCACTCACTTCGAAAAGAGAGACATACGCTAAATTATCTCGTTGTTTGAGCCACTTCGAGAATTAGCCTATTTACTTTTTTTAGGCATTTTTTTGTCAATATATATAATAAACTTTGAATGATAAAATGGATTTACGTATATCAGTCGTTACAGTCTTCGCATTTATTTTTTATTTAGGGATTAAGTGATAACAGTGTATGGTGCGTTTCATAGGGGTGAAATATTTTTCTAGGTATAACCCAACAAAGGCAACACACAGTGGAGGGAACACCGTCATTGTCAAGCTGAATAAACTGTGAATGAGAAAACATACGACCAATTTACACTTAAAAACATTACAAGGAACATGCTAAAAATCAAGACAATAATACCTGATATGAAACTAAAAACAAGAGAGGGAAAGTACCCAGATTAAGATCGATAAGGTGTTACAAAACTAAAGAAATAAGCAAAAGTAGCGGAGTGCCCAAAACTAAAATATGAAGGAAAACAATAACATAAGAAAACATAAATAAAAGAGGCGAATTGCCCAAAAGTAAAATCGAAGGAAAAAACAAACAAAAAAGCATAAATAAAAGAGGCGAAGTGCCCAAAACTAAAGAACGAAGAAAAACAACAAAAGCTTAAATAAATAAGTCGAAGTGCTCAAAACTAAAAAACGAAAGAAAATACAAAACAAGAAAATGGCCAAGTCAAAACGGAAACGGAACTATAACAAAGATATACGAAAGTCTTGGCGTGTGCGAAGAAGCTCATTACTGATTGGCTCGGCTCAAATTTGAGGATTCCCATCCTCCAATCAGAGCTCGAGTTTAAGATAACCGTGAATACGACACATTTTTAAACGTAGGGAGAATCTTTGAGCCTATCCTAGCAATGTTATTTTTAATCGACTCTTTGTTTATAATTACTTTTTATTCTAGTTTTTTTCTCTCACTTACGATAGTATAAATGTTCATTCTAATGATTTATATATACGACAAGTTCAGTTCCAACTTTGCCCCCCCCCCTTTTAATGGCTACTTACCGAAACAACAGCTTGTCAGTCCATTCCCGAAACTCCCTCGGAAGGAGAAGAGCCCGTAATCTTCTTATTTTCTTTATTTCTTCGTCATCTTTTTAGTGGGCAGAGACTGAGCCCTCTTCTTTGGGGCCAGGAAAAGGACACAGGGCCGGAGGAACCACCTTCAGCCATATCTTTCTCCGAAATAGAGAAATTCATGGCTGACAGGGCTGCACCAACCGGGTGAAAATATCCCTGCAATCATCGTCAGCCCTCGGAGCACTCTCAACTATTCGTTGCCTGTGCACTTGGCGGCTGCCTCAAAAAGGCAAAGGTCTTGACTCTTATGAAAGTAGAGTCTTTCGAGGGCAACTAAGAAGAAGCGATCAAGGGAAAGCCTCTTTATCCATAGAAATAGCAGAGGTGTTAAATAGCCCCTTCGCTTAAAGAATGATTTAAGCACAAGGGTGAGAACTTCTTTTCTTAGGTGGAGCTGCCTGTGGGCGGCTCAAAAGATGGCAAATGGGAATCCCCTTTAGCTGCACAAAAATGATAATAAGAGAAGCCTCCCCAAGTCTTAGTTGCAAGTCAAATAAAGTCTCGGGTCCCGCCTCTGCATCTGTCACAACAGATATGGTAATAAAATCCGCAATGTCGCATTTCCTCTTTGTCTACTCATTTGAGGGCTGAGGATTTTGGAGAGTAACCAATCCAGTGGACAACTTCTGGACGATGTGCGCCATTGCACAGGGGCAAACATTATTTTTAATGCAGCATGGTGAATAGCGGAAAATTTGAAACACCAGAGATGGGATAGGCAGGATATAGAGCAACACGCACTTTTTCTTTATATATTTTAAAGAAATTCCGGAATTTTGTGTACATTGGTTTTCTTAACGAAATTTTTGACCACATCTCTCTGAGAATCCTCGCTTGACCTTGCTTTTAGGGTGGGCACATCCAACAGCAAAAGATTTTCGCCTTTGATATCTTGGGAGCGATCCACGAGCAGCTCCACCGCAGTGATGGATTTGGCCCCAAGTGCTCTCTCATGTGTACCCTCAAAAATTTCAGAGAGGAGAGGGAGTTACTGGTTCTCTTATGTTTCTGGGTGAGGCAGTTTTCTCTCATATCCCTTTCCTCTTAACTAGCAGCGGCACAACTAGTGAGATTGCCTCGCCATAACAAGGCTCCTCATGAAATGAAAAGTGTAACAGAAGCTACTCAGCCACAGATCGCAAGGTGTACCAGTAGGTAAGAACAATGGGTTAGGGTTGTCTCGTTCCGAGTATAAATTCGCACCTGTGGAAGATTCTCATGAAGCGCACGATCCTGCCAGGACTAAAGAGGGAGGTAATGAACTCCTCTTTTGCTTTATGCCCTCCTCTCACCTAGCTACCTCTCCATTTTGTAGATGCATATGACTGAGGCTGGCTTGTCAACTCTGGGCCTTTTCGGGCATGGGTAAATGCGGGCTCACTCTCCACCATCAATTCCTAAAGGGAAATAAGAGGAAGAAGATAAAGAAAGTCAGTGGTTATTCTCTTTCCGAAGGCATGTGGTTACGGAGAAGGACGAGTGTCATTCTGTTTCCGTAGGTGCCAAGCTTACGAATAGTAGGCTCTCTCAGGTTGGAAAACGTACAATATGACAAAAAATAAACTTACAAGTAGGGTGAGTTGATCTTGGCTGACGTCGAGGCGCTTCATACAGAGGATGCCAGGCGTCCACAAGCCCTCGTTCGTAAAGCCTTTCCTGATGATCGTTTGCTTTACTGATAGGGAATATGGTGTCCACAGGACACATGCATCATTAACATCAGGTTTAAGGGTGGTAGGTACAAAAATGATGGCCATTTTCTCGGAATGGACACTCTTGCTGAATGCAACCGACCGAGCAGACGTAACCATGGTGAGTACTCTTAGGACCCTCGATGGCTAACATGTATAAGTTATACACCACTCTAAAACATAAGGTAACTCATGCACTACTCCTTAGAATACATCACCGATAACTTGGCCGAACAAGGTGCAGTCAAGTGCATTTCAGAAAATGATTTCTCTGGCTGAGTGCAAGAGTTAAGGTAGGACATGTTTGCTGGCGCAAAATGCGACAACACTATCCCTTTAGCTCTGTTTGACGAAACTGTGATTATGCGTTTAACGGCCAATATATTTTTGCAAATATAAAACCCCGCAATGCTTAAAATATTTACGGTCTAAACAGCCTCAATTAACACAGAGCCATATAGTGCAAGTCCCTGAAACATTTTGCACATAACTTCGGTTGACCCAATTTTGCCCGCTGGAGTCATATATTTATATGGCCTAAGATGTAGCAGTGGTAACACATCGGCTCAGTTACTTCATGCGATAGTGAAACTATTCAGTACGCAGCCACCCGAGGAGCCTGTCGAGAGCAACGAACAGAATCGAGATCGATCCACAGAGCCCACCGCCCTTCCTTGACACCCTCTCACTGTTCATCTAGCTCTTCCGTAATACTATAAAAACATTATAGTTCTTGAGCATAAATACCCATTTTACACAGTTCAAGGGAACCTGTGGGGTCGGCCACAAAGGTGTGCCATTAGGTGGCAAGAGACATCAGTTTGGTTCTCTGTTCAGGGTTAGAGACATGAGTCAAAAGGATCTCATGCTGGCAAACAGGAAACCCTGTCTCTCTAACGAGAAACGCGGCTAAACTTTGACGCTGACGAAGCTATTGTCTCTCGCAAAACTTTGTTCGTTTACTATCATGGTTCACTAAAATGTTGAAAGCTGACGGACTTGAAGAACACCAGTAGTTTCTCAATTAACGAACCTGAGGTCATAGCTGCTCTGCTTGCCTCCCATTTTTTGCTTTTTGGGGGAGAATGTTTTTGTGTTTCTCTCACTCCCTAGGAAAGAAGCCACAGAAGCTGGCCTGGCCGGCCTGGCCAGAGTTTCAGCATATTATTTTTTCAAACGATAATCCTTTCTCTTCAGATAGCCCTTCTCATGGTTTAGAACTAGCTTGGAATTTGTCCCCACAAAACCTTGATTCACCCACCCGGAAGACTCTCCTCCTTGGGAAGGTGTCACATTATTCCACGTTTCTGGGATCCAATTAAACTCAGGAGTGGGCATCTATCAAGAAATCTCCAGTGTAGGTGTCTAGAACCACGTCCACTACCCTTGCATCTGCGTGCATCCGAGGAGACCATCTAGCAGCGTAAATACATGGGGTACGAGAATTCCTCCCCTCCACAAACATCACCAGTTTAGGATCGAGAAACACAGTGAGAGCTCACTGGCGGCTTGCCCCGATAATCCTACTATGAGTGATTCCATTAACCCCTTCATCCACTTTATTATGGAGATAGAAGTCTTCCTCTTTTTATTTGTTTTGCTTTTATATTTGAGTAAGCCCTGAGAAATTACAGTGCATCCGCAAATTGATTACCAGCTCGTAATGAAGCTGAAGTTTTGTGTCCGCGCTCAATCGGAATGAACCCAGTCAGCGCTTTTATGTCTTAAATTAAATGTTATATCCACTTGGTTATTAAGAGATGGCTCTTAAATTGAAAGCAGCTAGACAACTTATTTCATTTTTATTATTGTTTAGACTTTATGAGGCAATATTCTTCAGTTGTTACAACTCTTGGTCATTTTATACCATTTCAGCTTCTCCCAAGTTATGCACCCACCATTGAGATGATCAAATCTCACAAACTCATGCTCCCGAGATTTGTCGCGAAGCCTTAGTGTGTATCCGAAGACATCACAACTGGGGATGCTACACGACTTTCTATCTTCTTCCACAAAGTAAGATACTGTGACTACATGCCAGTAAGCACTGATTCAATCCATTAGCACCTCCTTTGAGTAGCTTGTCAGTCAAGGCAGCTTTTCCTAAGTTTATATTGTAAAAATGGCTGAGAATAATTCAGAACTGGTGTATATCACTCATGTGTGTTTCTATTTTAGTGGAGATGTGTGGAGCAATACGCTTGCCAAAGACTAGTCTCATACTCTTTATGGGAATGAGCGCAAGATTCCACTGAACCAACTCCTGTCTGCACTATAACTCGCACTTAGCCTCTACACTTGTAATACTGACTGTAAGAAACCTTGTAAATGATGCATACAGAAGCTGCCCTGCGTATCTCTCTGTGGATTTCATGGTTTATGGTCCTACAGTGGTACCTATACTTAAGTGGAATGGAACTGTGAATACAGTTACGCATTTATGCATCCTTAATACACATAAAGAACATTTTAAATTTTTATTACATTGAGTAGACATTTTAAACCATACTTTTTTCCCCAAAACCTTCAAATTACACCCTCATTTTCCCCCAAAAGAGAAAATAATTGTTTTTTTCACTTGCTACTTATTTATTTAAATTGTACCACCAACAAAATATACACGTTGACACCAATTTTGTCATTATAATTAATACAGAAGAAATTATATCGGTTCTATTGCATTTTCTGCTTCAATTTGCAAAATATTTTGTATTTCAGATAAGAAGAGTAATTTCTTTTGTTTCTTTGGTTAAAATTATTTCTATTTCTCTTTGGAACTAAAATATTAAAGGGGAACTTTTCATCATAGTACAAGGTAAAATGCTCCTTAACCTTCCTTTCATAAAAATAGAAGGTTAAGCAATAAAGGGGCAGCAACAATAAAGTTCATCACTTCTAATATCTAGGGCCAGTGGGGCACGAGAAAATACTTTAGGAAAATTTCTCCTCGAAATAAAACAGAAGGTCTAAAGTAAAAAAGAATAAAATGTTGAATTTCGCGATCAGATGTGGTTGGGGTACAATTGAACATAGCTCGTGATACAAATTATCTAGTTAAAATAAACAGTTAATAACATCGGTACTTGATGGTGAATGGCTAAAACAGATTAATCATGGTGTGTTAGGACCATTGTTGTTCCTTATCCATGTAAATGATATGGAAACTGGCCTACTTGGTAGATTATCTAAATTTGCGGACGACCCAAAAATTGGGGGTAAAATTTTAAATGAGAACGATACCAAATCAATCCAGCGGGTTCTAGATAAAATCTTCGAATGGTCTAATAAATGGAACATGAAATTCAATTTAGATAAGTGTAGAGTTTTGCACGTAGGTCGAAATAACCTAAGTATTAACTATGAAATAGGTAGTCAAAATCTTATCTCCGTGGAGGAAGAAAAAATTTAGGGGTGTGGGTTTCAAAGGATCTTAAGTTTAACAAACAGTGTGACGAAACGTGTAAGAAGGCAAACCGAATGCTTGGATTAATTGCGAGAAGTTTGCACTACAAACAAGATATAATGAAACATTTATATAAAAGTTTAGTTAGGCCACACATAGAATACGCGATACAATTCTGGTCGCCGTATATACATGTAAACACTAATAAAATGAAAAGAATACAACGACGGGTAACTAAACTAATTCCTCTGACTAGAAATAAGTCGTATATCGAAAGATTACATACACTAGATCTACACACTCTAAAAACTAGGCGATTACGAGGTGAGTTTATCAAAGTATCTAAAATTTTTAATAGATTTTAAAACAAATTATAGACTTTTTTTAAGTGCCACCTCAGTTTTAAACTGAAAGGACGGAGGTTTCAAACGAACGTAGCTAACAAAAATTTCACCTTTAAAATCCTCGATGAATGGAACGCACTCCCAGCGTAGGTAGTAAATAGTAGTAGTGTGAATAGTTTTAAAAACAAAATTGACAGTTATTTTACTAATAATTATATTGTTTAAATACGGAGCCCTGTTGTTGATTAAATATCGTGTGAGTGAGCACCGTGGCGATAATGTCCAAAGGAGGACTACTAGCATACTAGTGTAGAATGGGACTGGCCTTTGAGTGGACTGAGGCGTCCTTGTTTGCCCCTTATAACTATACAATACTCACTTTTCTCTTAAATAATGTAGTGACCTTTTGGAAATCTTAATTTGAGGAATTATATTCTCACCCGTGGGTCATGATGCTTGGCAAGTTGTGCCCTTCCTTTGCTGAGTAGGGGGATTATGTACCTGTGATTAACTGGTTAAAAGAACATGGAGTTTTAAAACATGAGGTTGATTGCGCGATTTGCCATTAAAAAATAAACTGGAAAAAATACCCAAGTAAAAGGATGGTTATGCATGAAAATGCAAAGTGAAAGAGAGCTGAAAATATAAGTCAACATTGTTAATACTGACCGGAGCATTTTTGTAAAGTCAAATTTGTTATTGCATCCGTGGTTCCACTATATTTATTTAGGGACTGGAAATAGTGGAGAAAAGATGTATCAAGACAAATAAAAAATATTTCGGGGAAGACCATGGTGGACTGTTACAACTTTTTTCCTGAAGTCTGTTCTAACAACTTCAGAGCGAATCCTATTATTTCTTTAGGAGGTGATGTAGTTGTTATGGAGTTGGACGAGTTCTACTTTTCTCACACGTCAAAGCACCATCCTGTAGGGGCCCCTTTTTTAGCATTGTGGGTTTTAAGGAAGTTGATACAAGTGTAACACCTGGGGCTGGCTAAATAGAGATCGGGGATCGACGAGATGCGGCTACACTTTTACTCGTTGTGCAAGAAGTTGTGCACCCTGGATCTATCTTTCACAGTGAAGAATGGAGATCCTACCGAAATTTGCAAGCTCTTGGGTTCATTCAAAGAACCGACAACCATTCATTGAACTTTTTCGACCTAGTAAATCGAGTCCATACCCAACATTTTGAGTCGTACTGGAACAAGCAAAAGACTCATAGTAAGTAAATGCGTGGCTGCAGAAGTGAATTGGTGGTATCTTACATGTGGAATGATTGTTTTGCCTTAAATAGGTTGGAAAATCATTAATAATTAAATTTTTCTCGTGCATAGACTGCTTTCAGTAAATTCTTCTTGAGTATAATTATATCGTTTCATTTGTCTTATTAGTTAAAAATTATGTATCGAGTTAGAGATTGTACAACTGTGTGTAGTTGGGGTGAAGATTCTGCAGTTGATCAGTGTTGGGAGATTCTACAAATGATCAGTGAAAACTTATAAAGTAGGCTGAATTTAATGATACTAAATAGGTTACATGAAAATATAAAAGTATATTCCCATAACTCCTTGTCCCTATTGCTAAAGCTTCTCGGAAAGGTACGAAATAACGTTTCCTTGCCTGGTGTTTATCCCAATGGTGAAATTGCTGCCTCAGGTGACTTATTTGATAAACCAGCCCTGATAAATACAAAAAAAGGAGAACGTTGCCAGGAGAACTCAAGAGCTCTGCACTTACTCTTATAGCAGTAGGTTATAACCTAGAAACAGCTTCTCACAGCGAGAGAAGTTAAGCCCTTCCGAGCGGGGTGAGTTTGAGCAAGGATTCATCATTCGATTATCTGGTAACTATCATACCGATGTGTATTTAGAATTCCACATTAATTTTAAATTCTCTCTGAGATATTCATTAGATGGCGCTAATGAATGGTCGAAACCTTACAAAACTAACATATCCATGATTCTTGTAACTCCCATTCATTTAATCTATGCTTCAATCTCTCCCTCCCCCTAAATCACAAGTCACAATCGAAACATACTTCATTACCTCAAAGAAAAGTAAGAAACGCAGAACTGGCCTTGGACGTGATTTACTCATGCGAAAAGCTTTAGATTCTCTTTAACCCCGACGAACTTTTCCAATTAAATTCAGTAAACGAAATAAGTTAAACAACTTCAGCAAATTTTCGCTGACTTTTTCAATCCCGGTTTTAAATTCTAGTGATTTTGCAATAGGAATATAAACATATTTTTTAAATTTACTAGGGATAATTTATGCCCGAAATAATGGGAAGTTTGCTTGATAAATTACTATTTTTTTTTATGTTCCCTAGAATTTAATTTAGGTATTTATGTTCTGCTTATCGGTAAAAGAGTTATGCGAGATATTAAAATGAGGTAGTCCTCGCTCGGTATTTAAGTGGTATCAGGTAGCAATAAAAAGCGGGCGTTTTTTATAGGTATTTAATTGATATTCGTCACTGCATTAAAACGTTTGACTGCCAAGTTTTTGTATAGTCTCACGGAACACCTAAACAACTTCAATAGTTATCATAAAAACTACTACAATATCCTTTATAAATAAAAAAAAATAATTAAATTATTAATATTCAAGTTAATTAATTATTTATTTATGTTTTAAAATTGAAAAAGATCAATTCGGAAATTGCTTCCGAAAGAAGTTTTTCGGCCGAATTATTTTGATCAAATAATTAATCTTCTTTACGCCTAACAAAAAAAGAGAAATTAAACAAATACAGTTCCTAGCAATTTCATTTTCTTGGTAAGAGGCGGCTCCCGATCATAGTTAGGGACGTGGCAACTGTACACTTTGTGGTCGAAGGATCGGCTCACTTCTGCGATTCTCAACCAGCCAAAATGTGACCCCGAATGTTGACTTCACATTTGGAATTTTACACTCTATCTATTATGAGAAAACGATCGTCGGTTCAAAATATTCTATAGAAACGCTTAGTGAAAAGATGCCATTTAATATAAGAATTAGTTTTTCTTTCCTTTTTAAAATAATAGATTGATTATAGGAAAACAAGTCTTGTTATTTTGATTTATTGTGTGATGTGAACTAAAGGTTGCCACACTCACACAGCCGCCGACATTTCACCTTTGATTGTGAGCCCCAACCACGAAAAAAACATGAGGTTAAGATAGGTCCACGGAGGAGGGGTAAGGGTCTTTTATTTTGAAGTTGTCATAGCAACGGGAAGGAATTAGTCAATATAAAAATGAATCCCTTTCCGAGGTGTTCTTTTTCATTGGATTTTTAAACTCAGGAAAATAAACTCAGGGAAAAAAATCAGGACAATAAATGGTTGATAGATATTCTTGACTTCAACCGGAGAATAACCTTCATCCTCCTCTCGAATTTAAAGCGCAATAGCAACGAGGCGTCATCACACAGAAATATTGTAAGAGGAGATGAGTAAAGAAAGTGGTGAAGCGAAAAAAAAGTGAAAATGTGAGAAGATAAATAGCCATAGGTCATCCTGCAGAAATTGAGGCTGGTAGGGAAAACTGCAAAAGCTGGTGGCCGGCGGGAACAAAATCCTTCAGATGTCAGCTGCCATCGTCCTTTGCAGAATCACAACTCCCGAATTCAAAGCGACAAGCGATTCTCTGACATTTGCCAATTTAGGGTCAGGACAAAAATAGATCACAGAGGTCAAGGTCACATGGTCTAGGAAATTAAAAAAGTATTTTTTGCATAATGAAATTAGAAAGATAGCTTCGAGTCAATGAAATTACAAAAGGTATTTCTGGTCAAGGAAATTTAAACAAGTCATTTTTGTTGAATGGAAGTAAAGTCAACCTT
Source organism: Ceratothoa steindachneri (assembly GCA_963969495.1). Lineage (NCBI taxonomy): Eukaryota > Metazoa > Arthropoda > Malacostraca > Isopoda > Cymothoidae > Ceratothoa > Ceratothoa steindachneri. The sequence goes on along the minus strand of OZ018320.1, from coordinate 202,157,446 downwards.
GGTCAGTTCTTAGTTTCGGAATGAGGGAATTTGATGGCCTCCGATCCCTTTTGGCGTCACGCGCACATGAGGAGGAAAGGCATGTGATTGCCTCCAGTCACGCATCCATCGAATCATTCTGGCCACTAAGACTCATTACCAATGTATTAGCTCAAATTGGGATCTTGATCAATAAAAGGGGTCAGAAACCCTTTAAATGGGTTTACTTTGGAAGGGAAAAATTAAATGGATGGAACCAATGGGAGCATTTCACAGAACAAACCCATCGATGGCGTTGTAGTCATATCCGATGGGAGAAGTGGTTCCTTCTTCCCCGACTGCCATCAAAGAGGAATCAAACGAAGGTCCAAAAGGAAGCAGTAGGAGAATGGACTGATGAAACTGGTAAACAAAGGGACAATACTAGTAAAAAGGAGTCAGGGGGACCAAAGGACAGGAAAATGTCTTTGAAATCAGATTTATTTTTAAAATATCAAAGGAGAGTTTACTGTTCCCTAAGCACCGATACCAGTGAGGGCTCGCTTTGCTCGACTAATTGCAACACTTGCTAAATTAACCAAATTGAGTAACTCCTCCTTGGACAAACCCAGAAACTGCCTCTGAAATGATATAATCATATGTGATGGATTTTTAAATTACGATCATTTTTGGCGATGGGGGAAGAAGAGATTGTCAAACCTTGTGTTCATCGTCCTTATATTACCAATTATGTTCATCGTTTTCAATTTCCTTCTAAAGAATAACAGTATTGCTACAATCATTATTGATTGAAATAAAAAGGATATAATTTGGGGAAGTTTCATCAAAATCGTTCATTAAGTGTCAAGACCTAGCAATATGTAAAATTCAAACAAATCTCTTTCATAGCCTTCCTTTTTCCTACAAACATTTAAAGTTAACATCTAATCTGTAGAAATAAGGGGATTTGGAAACAAGCCGTACCATTTCGAAGTCAAATTTTTCAACCAAGAATCTCGCTACAGATTCGAATACCTATTCAAAGCTCTAAAATTCTAATTTAATTCTCTCTTCAAGTGAAGATGCCATACCGCTGAATTCAAAATACGAAGAATGTGACAGAATTCAGAATAGGCTAAATTGTCCTAAGGTCAAAAGCCCTTCCAAAATGATAACCAGGGTCTCAGAGTTGAACCTACAAAATCTCTGCTCTTTCTATCTGCATTTGGGGATATTTTTCCCCTTTACCGCTATCTCCTATTATACCAATGCAAGATTTACAAAGCTCTATAGCAATTAATTCGAATATTCCTTACTCTAAAACCATTTAAAAACCAGTAAAGCCTAGCTTCATTCAAGGAAGGTATGCGATACTAAAAGTGGGCAAGCCGATGTTAATTGGCACCTTGTGCTGCGATTGGATATTTAAATGATTATTTTTCTTATCTAAAATTTCAATGCCCATTGATCGAGCTGTCAGTTTGGCACCTTAGGATTACTATATGATTGTGTCCGAATTACGCCTTTTTTCTTTATAATGAATTGAATTATTCACTCTAATATTCCTTACCCCTTTTCCTCTATTTTATATTGTAGACAAGGAACTATACCCTGCGAGATTAATTAAGGAATTAATTTCCATGTAGATAATTATTCGTCGGTGATATATACAGCATCGCTATAACGCTAATTGAAACTATCATAATCTTTTCGCTAATTCGGATAACCTTGAAAGCAATTAAAAAAAAACATGCGAGTTTCCACTCTAGTTTTCTGGTAAAGACATGGCCCCCAAATTACCAAGCCGACTATTTTAAATATTATTTGATAGTGTGAAGCTGAAAAGGAATGATCCATATATTTTTAGTGTAATTCGTTATATACCTAATCATTAAGTATGCCTTATAATAAAAAGTAATCTTCTGGTACCCATAATAATATTTTGCAAACAAGTATTTAGCTTTCAGTAATAATGATAATAAGACGCTCGTTCATTTGCGCGGCCCCTTTTTGTTTGCGCGGTGAAATGCTTACTTAGTATAAGTACATTATATGTTATTTTATGATAAGGAGAGCGTGCAACTCTCCTGAATCTCCCTGCCACAATATAAGAATTTCAAGCAATATACATCTGCATTTATTTGCGACATGAGTTTTTAATCCGGGCAACGACGGCTACCTCTTTTGGTTAATGATTTAACGTGATTATGCACAGAATAGGTAAGATTCGCCTATGAGTTTTGTAGACCGGTCTTCCTTTTATATACTGCGATTATTGCTTATACTAGTTGATATATAGTTTTTCTATCTTCATTTTCCCCTTTAAATCGCTTGTTTTCGATGGAATTCTTATATAGGCTGTTCCTTTGCCATAAAAGGGTTGGCAGGATGTTGTTTTTCATAACACTTTCTTTTAATAAAATAAGTCGTACTGACCCAGCTAAGATATGCGGTTATGGTAGCAACCTCTCCCCCATTCATACTGCATGATACCCTTTTTGGGGAGCTCTGCATCCGCATCAAGCAATTAGTTGTATCTAATAGGGGCCAATAGGTTTGTCAATTGGATACAACCACTTGATTGTTGTGGATGAGGAGACGTCCTTCAGCCTGCCCAAGCCAAAATGAAAAGGGCGAAAGATTGATATCATACCCGCATACTTCTTTCAGAGAAACTTTACTCACCCTTATTATGGCCGTCAATTAATTTTGTGCTTCATATTTTGTGACTTTATTTCAAATGAACCGAATTCATGTCCTCTTTTGGTGCTTTCAAACAACATTGGCCAACCAATGAACAATTTTGTATAGACATTACTGAATTAGCAATGGCGGAAAATGAATTTATCTTTCATTACCACTCCGTCGTTAATCCAATTATAAACCCAATGAGGGAAAATTTAATCCTTTTGCAAAATTATCATTTCTTCGGGAGAAAAAAAATTCATTATAATTGAATTGTGAATTAGTTAATTGAATTAGTCGCGCGGGAGAGCTATCGCTGGCGCGAGCGAAGTTTAGTTATCGGACAATAATAGAGAAGAAAAGAAGAGAATAAAAGAGACATGAAAAGGAGAAGAAAAAAGGAATGATAGATATTTTTTTCAATATTAGGGCATTCTCTTGGTTGCCTGAGAGAAGGCCACAACCGATGGGGGAAATAGAAGAGAAAAATGTAAGATTAGGATAATTTAAAACAAGGATAAAAAACAGAGAAAACAAGAGCTAATTTAAAATACGGCTACAGAAAACAAGAGCTAATATAAAACAAAGATAACTAAAAGCGAAACCAAGAACTAATTTAAAACAAAAGAGCAAAATAGTAAAAGAAGAACAACAGTTAAATAAAAGAATGAAAGAAGCTAACGAATAAGAGCAACCTCAGTTTCTTTAGGGGAGGATGAAAAATGTGTGGAAGATTTAAATCCGCAGATCCTCTTTCAGACACTCACGTGTTCGTTGCCCACCCCCCAGGGGTGTACAAGGTTTTGCAACCTCACCACTATTGGATGGAGTCAGCGTTATCTCTTTTTGTTCTAAATATCTCCTTGCAGGCATTAACAATTCAGCTCCACTTAGATAAGGAATTCAAGTGACCTTTGTTGCTTATTTTTTTTACAATAGGCATAATTTCCCTTCCTTAGTTTCACTAGGAAGGGAACTATGTAAAAATAATCACAAAAGCATGTGTCCAATAAATTCAAACAGAATAAAAGAAGCAAATATTAGAGGGTAGGAATGCAGATAATCGTTTCCCATCTATAAATGGAGAGTTTATTACGCTAATAATCTTCTCTTGGCTAATTTATTTATTCTTTGTGATAGTCTAGCGTTATTCAGTCTATATTTATATCATCAAAGCCATTGTCTTTTCCCTCGCACCGAAGGTTATCAAAAATGATTGATGGATTCACCGTCAATTGTAAATTGAGAAAAAGTATTTTTATTCTTATTAATATAACGTACTCGTACAGTGTTCCAGAAACTCTTTTGAATTTTTATTTAAAAACTATCCAGAAGATTTTTATCACGAATTTCTTTTAGAGAATTCTGCAAAAATCCTGTTGTGACTTAAAATTATCTCTGCTTTTCTTTGTATTCATCTAAATGCATCCATACCTCGGTTTTCTTTTTTTATATCAAAGTTAGAAACTACTTTGTGCCCCGGTATGGCGATCTCTGCAAGAACATTTCACCCAGGACCAACCTTTGGACATATCTAAAAATGAGACTGAAATACGCCGAAGGTTTCTAGATGATGGAAAACGTTAAAGCGCCTGAGATCCTCTTGAACAATATGTTTTTTCACTCTAATCCATTTTGTCAACTCAAAGGGCGGCTATTTTAGCGTTATTGATATTGTATACACAAAATCAAAGAAGTGTTGTGCTTCGGAGCTCTTTGGTAATGCATTGGAGGAGATTTAAGTATCTCCATTAATTAAATTGGCCTGATCTCAGACACAATCAAGAATGGCTCGGGTCTTTATTTTTTCACACTCTACGTTATACTTTATACCCAACATTTTCAAACTTGATCATGCACTTAGAAGATTTAGGTTATGATAATTGAGTATAGTACTATTTCCAATTAAATTTATACAACTACAGGATAAATATGAAAATACAGCGGAAATAGATCCTATTTGGGTGAATATAAAGTTGAATGGAGAAAATATAGTTGCCTAAATATCTGGAGAAAGGTAAAAGCAGGGAACGCAAGCAAGAGGAAAGGGGTTGGGTTTTTGCAAGTGACGTGTTGTAGGTGTGTTTTGGCAGTGTAGTGAAATGTATTCCAAGAAACTTTGATACTGTAAAGTTTATTGGCTAGTGCGTGTGCGTGTGCGTCTGCTTTATCGCGTCAGTTTTGGACATAGAAGTTATCTATTTCTCTAAAATTTTGTCCTTTATTAGCCAATAAGAATATTGTAAAGGAACTAAAGTGCTATTCATTCGAAATACATATGTAATAATGCAAAAAAATCTACTAAATAGAAGAGGACTTTGCTTTATAGAGGAAGGCATGGATAACGCGGTTTCAAGCGAGATTTGACTCGGCTGCATTGAGCCCAGGAGCCTAAATTCAGCCAATGAATTTTTTTTGTCTCGTGGCACAGATTCTGACGTCATCGCGGAAATATCACCCATGTCTCAACTCCATCTCTTGGCAGGTAGGCCTCTGCAAGCGAATTTGAAACCCTCTATGCACACATTACTTTGCCTCTTCTCTACTTATAAATTTAGCGTTCTTTTTTTATGAAATCAGCTCTTTTCCTAAACTTTTTCGATCCGCTCACCAATTTTGCATCCCCTTTCACTCACTCACATTCCTCCATTTATCCTTGGTTAATCGCCACAGACCCGGAAATTAGGCCTCTTTCGAGCATATTGCCCAATACCATTTATGTAATCAGTCTCGTATATCCTAATGGTGTAATAGAGAAGAAGGTAGTGCGCAACTCTCTTGTTCTTCTTTATGACATTATTTTACTATTCTTTGTACTGTTCCAATTAACTGAAAATCTATAGAATCGCCATACCATAATGCTGCTCTGGGGAAATAAGGCAGGTTAAAGTGGCAGCTGCTTTCCAAATGCAGATTTCTAAACAAATATAAAGTTTTCATCAAAAGAATGATGCTCGCTTATGTGTCTCCACAACATGAGGCCAGTTTACCCTGAAATAACTAGCATAGTCCAGCTGATATACATCGGATTGCGTGCCCTCCTTGCTCTGCAATTCCTCCAAATTCACTTTTTATTTAAAGGTCAACTCCTTACAAACCATTTGGTGGAGATGCCCTCGTTGGTTCTAAAAAGGAACACAATCATCAAGGCGCTTATGTAAATTTCGCTTCAATGAATATGACAAAATCAAAAATAGATTCGACGTTTCATCCATATAATTAACGCTCAGCCTTAGATAGGAGAACTCCTTAATTTTTCCTAAAATCTTCTACCATTATTTACAAATAGACGATCAATAATGAAAGTATTTTTTTAATTTTCTTTTTAATTTTAAGTCGCAAACAAATTTTTAGGCAAAGAGAGTAAAAATAAAATAAATACATAAATCTAATCTTTTTTTCCCCCTTGAGTAATGGTAAAACCTTATATTTTTTTAATTTAGGCAACTTTTTATTAAGGTGGCCCCGGTATGACAACTAGAAGCCTGCAAATACATATCATCTCTTTAGAGGCTAAAATTCCCAATGGTAAAATTTGGAAAAAAAAGAGTAAGATCTACATATAACTGGTTTCCCAGATTGCAATTCAAACTTATTTATTTAACTAATTGGATCTTGAAAACAATAAACTGAGATATGTATTTCACTCCCAATGCTACAAACTTTCCAAATCATTACGGGTGGTGATAATGAGAAATTTCATAAATATATATATATATATATATATATATATATATAATTTCACGGTGAATGTAAGGACACATAGGAGGCTGAGGTACATGTGATTTATTTATGGAACAACGTTTCCTCTTATGTGTCCTTACATTCACCGTGAATAAATTGAAGATTCTATATAGAGCTCGGCCGTGAAGCCTGCATTTAATATTGAGGATAAATCCCAGAGCCACGAGAAACGGATGCAGCATCTTTTAATTTTTCACAATGTTTCGAAAAGTACAAGTTTTCATCTTCTGGCTAGAATAAGTTTACAAAGTTAATAAATATAAACAAATCTTGAAAAGACCAACAAGACATTATTTTAAAGGGTGACCAATTATAAAATATCAGTAAAATGTACTATAAGTTAAAATTTTAAATATGACTTGGCAGCAGTTAGATTTGCTTTAAAACAACTCCAAAAATTGTTAATACATATGAAGAAAACTTGAAAAGGCTAACAAGACATTACTTTAGAATGTGACCAATTATAAAATATCAGTAAAATGTACTATAAGTTAAAATTTTAAATATGACTTGGCAGCAGTTAGATTTGCTTTAAAACAACTCCAAAAATTGTTAATACATATGAAGAAAACTTGAAAAGGCAAACAAGACATTACTTTAGAATGTGACCAATTATAAAATATCAGTAAAATGTACTATAACTGTCATCAAAGCGGTGCTCGCTGCCTCAGTGTCCATGGTTCGAATCGCTTTCCTGCACGGATTTTTTCGAAAAAAGGTAATAAATATTACTGGAAGAGCTCATGCTAGCCGAATGGATACATCGTTGTCCTTCCAACGTCGCGGTACGGGGTTTGATTTCGAATCCCGGCATGAGCGGACACAAACGTCAGCGCACGCAGAGATCTGGCTACCGATTGGTTGTCGTACTGTGCTCACCCCGTTATCGGGTGAGTACATCTTACACCTCTCACCTCACACAAAGCCAATCACAACACTGCTTTCTTTTCTCTCCCGCCTTCACAGCACATCACACACACTCTCTCTGTTCCAAGGAAACCAGCCGATGGGTATCTATAATCACGTACCTCTGACGCGGAACAGGTCCCTCTCCCGCCGAGGTGACGAAGGCTTCCACCTCAACGCGTTTGGTGTCAAAATATAATACATCCTGGCACCTCTCCCCAGATTGGACCGTTCCTTGGGGCCTCGGGACGACCAGCGATTGTCATTCAGACATTAAATAAAAAAATTCATTATCCGTTCGGGGATCCTCCCAGTATTATGGAAGGATTGACGCTAACTAACTTACTAACTAACTAACTCATAGGAAAAAAATATTCCGTTTTCTCTTTCAATGTGGTTTATTGCATTTATCTTCATCATTCTCTCGCGCTACTTTGAGAGATATTATATATATATATATATACATATGTATTCGCCGCGAGCCACAATTGCTACCCTAAGGAAGGAAGAAAGGCTGAACCATCGTCGCCAAAGGTAAAAGTGGCAAACCAAAATTTACATCCCGTGACCCTAGCAAGTTTGTCAAAATAACTGGCCTCTCCAAGCCCATAAACTTTTCTTCGTCTGAACCCCGTGACGTCAAGCCATTCTCATCAAAACCCCCTTCGTCATACCTTCCCAGGAGGCCCATCGTGTGTTTCTCCTGCGATATTGAAGGACATTTGAGGACCAACTGTCCTCAGAACTCCCAATTTCGTCTTAGTTCTTTCAATCAAGTGCACCAAATTTGTGCTATCCCCGCGCCACCACTGTCGCAAATTGGACCGCCTCTCTCTCCATCCGCTTTTCCCGCCGCTGGCCATCAGATTAACTTCTTATTCGAAAACAGCTCCCCTGGAGTCTTGAAGTTTGCGACCAGATCAGTAAAAGTCTGCCGAGCGTTCACCCTTGTTCAAGATACTGGGTGTACGTGAAGTGTGGTGTCAGACGAGCTACTTCCCTTGATCGCTCTGAACTATGATAAGTTTTCTGTAGTACATAAAATCCTGTGGCGTGAAAATCGATTCCCCATCGAGAAATGCTTTATTAAATGGGCGTATTATACAGATTCGGCTGAAGTAGTAGCGGCCCCAATAAAGTTCTGCGCTGTTCTGATCGGACAGTGCCCACAAGTTATTTCTACCCATGTGGTTCAACTCATTTTCACGTGGTTCCAGACAAGAAAGAAGCAAAAGCACCCACTCCCCTTGAAACGCCCTGCGACTCCGACTTCAAGAGCGTCCTGAATGATTAATTCGCTAAAAAGAAAAAGGATTGCTATTCACTCCGCATCCTCTGCGCCAAAGCTCATAATAAGGTTCAGGGGTCATAAAGTCGTTTCCTACATTGTGAAGAACGACCTCCTGTACTGCTCCTGCTTGGAAAGCAATAGTTCCGAGGCATATGTATTATGCATTCCCCGTTCGCAGGTCCCCCTCTTATTAAAGATTGCCCATGATAGTCTTTTATCTGGCCATTTCAGCCATACTAAACCGGCTCAGTAAAATTTTAGATATTTTTATTGGCCCGGTGCGGCAGATGACATCCATAATTATTGCCGTTCGTGTAATATATGTCAAAGGACCGTCGCAAAAGGACGCGTCAGACCCGCTCCGCCGCAAAGGGACCCATCATATCTGAACCTTTCGCCCGTGTGGCAATCAATCTAATTGGCACAATTCACGCCCAGTATAGTGAAGGGCACAATATCGTGCTTACCCTCGTTGATTTCGCCACCCGTTTCCTTCAATCAGTTCCATTGAAGAAGATCGATAGAATCACCTGCTCTGAGGCACTCATTTCTATCTACTCCTGAGTCGGAGTACCTAAGAAGGTATTATCCGATTGAACCCCACAATTTACCTCTGAATTAATGGAGTACGTCGGCAAGCTCCTAATGGTAAAATCTCTTTTTACCACCTCGCCGCAAACAGAAAGTGTTAAAAGTTTAACGCTTCATTGAAATCCATCCGGAAGAAGATGCGCGCAGACCATTTCCGAGAGTGGCATAGATATTTGCCGGTAGCTTTGTTCGCCTACCGAGAAATCCCGCATCGCACTTTTGAATTTGCCCCTTTTGAATTGCTGTTGGTCAGAACGTCCGAGGCCCACTGGGTATATTTAATAACTGTTTTCGAACTAAGAATTTGACCGAGAAATCCAATCATCCTACGCATACCTATTAGAACTTTGGCAGAGGTTAGAAAAGTGTGTTGAAATCGCTTTTGAACGCAGACACGAACTTAGACCAATAAAAAACGTATTTTGAACAAAAGGCTAAGGATAGTAGAATCAAACCCGGCAAGGAAGTTCTATTATTACTCCCCACCGAGTATAATAAGCTCCTAGGTCAATGGAAGGACCACTTCTCCGTAATTGAAATTCGCGGCTCCGTTGACTATCTCATTCGAACTCTGTTTGTGTATCAAACTGTACCACGTGAACATGCTCAGGGGGTACCACAGACGAGTTTCCATCAATTACATCAGGCCATTTATGAGGAGTCGGCCATGGAAGCAGACTACCCCCTAGATCAGCTAAGTGTGGTGCAAGTGGCTGGCAAAGAACAGGACAAGGAGTAACCCTTGCCCACCATGGCCAACGCCACCGATTTCTAGTCATCCGACTTGGACGTTAACGCCCAGCTGCCTCCAGATTTGAAAAGTCAGCTACAGCAGATACTAAGTTACTTTGCAGACGCGATCTCAGAGATTCCCGGCTGTGCCGCTCAGTTGGAACATCCTAGAGCCTATTTTTTCTAAGCCGTACCCCCAACCTATCCATTTAAGAGAGGTATTCAAAGCAGAAGTTAATATATTGTTGAAGTTAAAGATAATTCGCTAGGTAACACTAGTTTTGTTTCTTTAAATGTTTTTACTGTTTCTAAGGTGGTTGTACCTCCTGATTCCAAATATACCATTGGAAATTGCTAAGCATCTATATTTTATGAGGTAATTGTAATTTTGTATATAAAACTAGCCATAAATAGCTGGACAGTTCACTTCATTTAGCATATTCACATCGTCCATGAATAATAGCTGATAATATTTTTTTCTTATATTCCCTTTCAAAATAATGAGAAAATGTGATTCAAAGAGATTACCTACTAAAATTGCACTGAAGAACATACCTTCTTATTTTGATCTTTACGTAGCAGTGATCATATTTAGTCCCTCATCATAGCAGTGTCCCATCTTCCTTTGTATCTTTTCTCTATTACAGCAATGTCCTGATGGAACCACTCACCATGCTCCTCAATAACCTTTGTTTGTATTTCGGCTTAACGGGGCCCCTTAATAGATTCCGATCCCAGTCAAGTTATTAACCAGCTATTTTTCCGTGGAACATGTCCCTTTGATCTACAATTGAGTGTCATTTTTCATCCGACAAATATTTTCATTTAGTCCCACCTTTCTACATATTTCATATTTCCCTATTTATGTTATTAAATATATATTTTTTGGTATTCTTTAAATAGCCTGAACTGCACTCAGCCGTAACTAAATACTCAAGGCCAATTCGCACTCTTATTTTGATCTTTATTACACATGTACTGCCGGAGCACGGTTTTCTCCCCCGCTAACTGGCCGGCCAAACTCATCAGTGTGTATGTATAATATAGAAATATAATTGCCTTACCACGACAAGTTATTAGTTACCTTTGACGAGCCCACCGTATCACCATGTACTTCATCTCTTTAGTGGAAGAACAGAAAGATTTACCAGAAAACCCTCATAAATAAACTGTGCCGCGAATACAAGCTCCCTAAATAAATGGCTCCCGTTTAGTTCAAAGACAACAATTTTCTGCGACTTTCAAAGCTGAAATCTTTTTTTGGTCTTTCTAATGACGCCCTTTTTGTTACAGGAGAGTTTTTCTCTTTTTTAACCTTTCATTTTTTTCACTCTTTTTTGGTTTATGGAGTCCAGGTTGAATAGCTGTTTGGAAGAAGGGGTTTCTTTTTCTCTTTTCTTTAATGAATGTGCAGTAGGGTGGGAGGGCGCTAATATGATCGAAATGGGATCAGTTTGGTAAATCAGTCAATTAGATTTAGTGTATTTTCGTTAATCAGTCAATCAATTTCAATAAATTTCAGTAAATCTTTACTTTTTATTGAACGATTTAATATCTTAATGGAACTAAATGGAGGTGGATGGAGGCAGATTAATTTTAAAAGAGTATGGCTAACTAACAAGTTGCTCTTTGCTAGAAATATTGAAAAGAGGTGAGAAGTGGCATTGGTTAAGTTATGGAAGTGAGCATTTGAGAGAGGTAGATGCCACTGAAAGTAGACGTCACTTAAAACTTTCAATACAAGTTCATACAATTCATATAATTTCATATAATTTCATAAATTTTTGTACTTTCACTTTAAACAATTTCACCTGATTCAATTTAATTTAAGAAAATATCATATTATTTTACATAATTTCACTCCACCACTTTCACTCTAAACTCTCTTTCCAAGTTTACTCAAATGATTTCGTTAATTTTCCTTTAAAAGGAGACTACTTAGTGATGGCTCGGAATACTATTTTGCACAACTATCCTCACCAAACCGAACTACTATAATAACCAACTAAATAACTGAAACTACAATAATAACTAGAACTAAACACTCATTTAGTCGCAGTTATTTAAAGACCGGTCTCCTTATTTAGAGCCAGGTCTCCATTTGTGCGTGAGGGTGTCCATAGAGATAAAAGAGACGCTGTCTCAAATTAGAATTCAGTGAGAGAAGTTTTCCCTAAATTTAGGCTAAAGTGTGAGAATAAAAATTGAAAAAGACCAAGTTAGTTATAGGAGTGAGAAGAGAGGACGTGTGAAAAGGTCTGGAACGGCGCCGGAACTTGCTCTCCTACGTGAATCGAGAAATAAGTAAAAGGGAGAGATGAGATGGGAGGGGTGTTTAATGTTCCCGTGTTTTAGACGTGGGATTTTGAAGGAATATTTGGATGAATGAATTTAAGTTGGGGAAAGTGGGGTTGAATTTTTTTCAAGATTGCAGTTAACTTGTTTGTTGCGAATGGCAAAGATTTATTTACTCCTAAGATTCTTAATGCACTATAATTTCCCTCAATTATTTTGAACTCATATTTTGAACTCATATTTAGTAATTGCGTGCTTTCCAGATTCAATTTTTTTAGTTTTCAATGAGTTAAATTTAATTCAATTGCAAATTAGTAATCTTTAACTGAAAGTTTTCAAGAAGAGTTTAATTTAAATATGCGAAAATGTGAAGGTGGATCATGAAGTTAAGACGTTAATCTCCGAAGGGGCTATCGTTGCTCAACAGAGGAAACTGTGACAGCTGAGGTATGAGAATGAGACGATCTGACCTTTAGTTATGGTGTGTAAAGTTAATTTGTTTGGTGTATTGGAGATACGACGAATAAGTTGAAAAGGAAATTTAATTCGAAAAGGTGGTGAATCAGAGAGAAAGAGAGAGAGAGGGAGAGAGTAAAAGGGAAGAGTCGGGGAGAATGTTTGAGAGTAAGATAGAGGAAGAGTTTAATCAGGAATTGATCCGATGGGAAAATTTTGGAGCATCTTTGCTAATTCGAGAGGGAAATTTGAGTTTTAATCTATTTGTACTTAAATAAACAAAATAGAAAAGACCCCTAAGTCCTTACGTACGGAAATATGCACTGCGTAAATTACACAGGAGAGGTTTGATTAAGAAATTAATTACTTTTAAAGGTAATTAATTTAATTCCTTTGCAACAGTCAAATCAAAACTGCAACGCATCTGATTGAAGTTTGCGGCCACAATATTTTACTATCACCCTATTTTATTCTACAGCCTATCACCCGAATCCTTCGTGGGGTATAAATTTTTCAGATTTTTTAATGGGATTTACGCTTTAATTCCTCATAAAATCAAGGGATTTGGAAATTCTCATCTGCACCTCGTTGATTTGGGCCTTTTGCTAGGATCTCTTAAAGCCTATCGAATTTTGACGCTGCTTCAACAATGTTTGGTGAATGGGGATTTTTTTTATCTCACCTGTAAATGGATGGACGAGCACAGGATATTTGGCACACACTCGTTGCTTCCAGGAGAGAGATGTAAAGTGTAGCGTGGGCGTACATACTGCAGCTGACATTTGGAGGATTGCCTGCGACACACCTAACTGCCCTCAGGAAGATATGCGGTTATAAATCTTCCGAGAATTTGTATTTCCTTTATTTAAAATTTATTTACAGATCTCCTCTTAAAAACATTCAATGGGACATGCGATGTTTAGTTTTCGCTTTTATTTCATTTTCTGGTATCCCACTTCCTTTATTTGCTTAAGGAGGGATGGGGGCTACACTACTGTTTTTGTTAAGCTCTTTATATTACACTACCATTATTTATTGGTTGAAAAAAAATACCCGGGACTTAATCATGTAAATAGCACCCATAAGATCCATCTAAAACAGCATCCAAAAGATTGTATTCTTTTCATCAAGCACACAGTGTATAATCATCACAATGGCCTTATAATATATAAATTCTTAACTCCAAACAAATCCGCCAAGTTATAATAATCATCCATCTTCAAATAATCGTCTAAGCTGCCACAAAATCCATTTAAAGTTGGACGAGCTACGAAATCCGTCCTTTATTCTTTCCCTAACTAAATCCAAACCTCGGTTGGCGAGATCAATTTTAACCAACTTCATTGTTCTTTTTAAAAATTTTTAAGGTGTAATTTCTGAAAGAATCATTGGAAAGATATTTGGCTGTACTATTTATGTTCATATACGAGTATTACTGGTGCCACTCCACGGAGAATAGCCACCGCCACGATAGAATGGAGGTAGATTCGGTCGGGTTGCACAAACCCCCATTTAAAAAGGGCATCAGATAATCTCGTCCATTGACTGCCTGGGGCATGTAACCCCTTCCCATTTTTGCTTCTCTTACTTTATCATTTGTGTATCTTTCTCAACACACTTCTAGTGCAAATTTCCTGTTTGTTCGTCTTTCCTACTTACTTTGAGTTCAACAAATTTTGAACCAGGTGAATTCAATAAAAAATTCATTATTATTTGTTATTTTTCATCTGTTTTTATTATATTCATGTATTCTATACATTTTATTACTTACCCTCTTTCGGTAACGAAAAAGATTAAAACTATTCATTTTAACTTCGCACGAATGCGTAGGTGTCTTATTTGACCACATGTGTAGCACGAAGGAATCACCCGCTAAGGAGGGGAGGACGCGAGGATTTAATACCCATAATAAAACTGACACTTGAAAGAAGGGAACTAAGGGAAACTTGCGGTTATATATCTTCTACTGTTCTCACCTCTTCTCCCTCACTCATTTATTTACAGATCTCTCCTTACTCTGCGTAATACGGCCTCGTTGCTATTGCGCTCTAAATTGTAATAACAAAAATCACGAAGGAATCGGATTAGGTCTCGATCTCTCTAACCTCATCTTATCCCAAAATCTCCTGCAAAACAACCCGTAGTCGCCTTTCAATTCAAAATGATTTTCGAGGGGAAATCAGTTAATCGATCATCCAATCGGTAAATCAATTCCCCCTTTCCGAAGTCCGATGAGAAAGGAGAATGAGGGCAAATTTTGATGACAGGGGATCGGGTGTTTACCTGGTTGACCTTGGACCTGACATGGGGAGCGAAACTCGGGACAATAGGGGCATGACATTCTCCCCGAACCCTCCCAGGTGACCCCAAAAATGCAAGCGCTATGTCCAAGTCAATAAAACAGAATATTCTTTAGTCATGTCCTCATTTTCAATTAGATTTTAAAGAACCATTGTGGATATAAGTAAGAAGTCCATTTTACTGCGGCCCAATTCAATATTTAAAATAATCCTCACAACGGTTTGATAAACAAAGCTGCAATTAAGACTCTCTTCGGACAGCGCTTTAAATTACTTGGCAAGGCTAGAAAGAATTTGGTTTCTTCAATTGTTCTTTATCTGTTTCTCTCTTTCAGCATTATTGTGATGATATGAGGATACACTCCTTTCAACATAAGTATACCTTTCATAAATGATAATAATGATTTTTGTAAAGTCGTTCTCAAGGACATGGGCATTCACAGAACGCTCCGCTTTTGTCGAAAGAAAAACTAGAGAGAAGAGGTAACACTTTAAGTGATGCTTGAGGGTATCGAGAGAAGAGGTAACACTTTAAGTGATGCTTGAGGGCATCGAGAGAAGAGGAGGAAGCCTATACGAGAGAAGGATGTGCTCAATTTCTACAATTCTCTACATATTTACTGTTTTTATATTTACAATTTATCTCTTTAACTTTATATTTGCACTATATATCTTTCAATGCTAGATGGATCTAATTTATTCTTTACACTTGGTCAAATCTCCCAAATGGATGTTGATCCCCAACCAATCTAACACCACGGAGATATTCACCACTAAAAGTGTTGTGATTGGGATCGCGACTTCCTCACCAATAAGAGTAGAATGAATAGATTCAAAGGAGTATAATCTACCAGGTATAGAATAAACTACCAATACTAGAGCGTAGGCAACCGAATGATACTGAGGATAGGGATAGAATTTAGGGCCCTCCAAAACTTCGCTTCTCCTTCCATCGTAAAAATGAAAAGGTAAAAGTGATGATTGGTTCGTCTTAGCGGAATCGTTCGCTAATTAAAATGTCGCATAAATTTGCATCTCGCAGTAGGCAACACATTCCACATTCTGGGGGAAAATATAAAGAAAGCAGGATCGCTGATGCAGCTCAGACGACAGGGAGGAACGACTATTCGGGGAGCAGAGTCAGAACATAGGGTTCTTTGGGACAAGGATCCGGTCAGTGAGGGAGATATGAATTTATGGCATTTAAAGTTTTATATGCTTGTGTTGTTTATTTAATTTGTTGCTCGAAGAGGGCAACCCTTGTTATAGAGATAAAGGAACTGCCCTGAGCAAGGGAGAAGGGGGGTGAAAGCAGATATAAGAAACTCAAAGCTATTGTAGTCGAAATAGGAACGCGGATGCGGATAAGATTACAGAGAAAGTAATATGAGCTCTTAAAGATAACTGACTATCAACGGTGACATCATGATTTTTTACTGCATCAGAAGAGGGAAATAGGGGGAGATAGGGAAGGGGGCACCAAGGCTGGGATAGAGAGCAATAGTTTTGTAGTAGGCCAAGTACGCAGGAATACCTACCTTTATACCAATGTTGTCTCAGGGTTGGAATATTTTGCCGGATGTACTCAAACCTCATATTTTCTATCACCATTAAAAATGTGGCTCTGCACTGGGTATACCATAGACCTGAGTCATTTGTTAGACGCTCTCAACAAAGAACAAAATAATAGACTAGTTGACGGTAGAGACGTTTTTATTGTTTCATTATTTAAATATGTGTTTATCTTGTAATATTAATCAATGTCGAAGTATGGCCACGTGTACAGGAATATGAGCACAGATAAAGGCTAAGAAAGGCAACAACTGTTATTGTTCTAAGAGTGCGATTTGAATAGATAGCTGCAGCAGCGTGACAAAGGAATATTCCAAACATAACGACAAAAAATAATTTTTATACTCGCTAAATAAAAAGGAACAATATATATATATATATATATATATATATATATATATATATATATATATATATATATATATATATATATATGAATAAGACAGAATTAGGTCCAGAATACTAAATGGATAACCAGGGTTATTAAATGGTTATAATGGGAGATTTAGGGTAGTGAATGATTTAGTTCCTTTGAACCTCGAGAGTAAAGCGGAGCGAACTTAGGAGGGATGTCTTGGTCACCTTGATCACTTACGGGTGTAGCTGAGAACCCGCAGAGGGTGGTGCTACTTTCTCCAAACTTGGGTTTGCGAGATGCGGGCCTCAATTCCTAAAGAGGTCAACGAACGAACTTCGAAGGGGCAAGGTGACTTCTCCAAATTCGGATTGAGCGAGCTATCGGGCCTCTTGTCCTCAAGAGGTCACCAGAAGAACTTCGAAGGACGGCTTCTCCAATCCTTGATCTGAAGGCAGTTTATAAAGGCTGACGTTTCCTTACTAGACTCTTCTCCCTGACCCAAATATACGGGTGTGATGTCCAGCTCTTCTGTGGATCGCAACCGTCACTAAACAGTTCTCGGGAGAGAGCGTCGTTGATTCGAACTCTTTTCGGGGAAGTATCGTCTAACCAAATCTATCCATAATCCTTGGGAGGGTGCATATATACATGCATTTCTCCAAAACAAGGAGAGAGAGGGGGGGCCTTCTCGAACCCTAGTTATTGGTCGTGACATCCAAGCATCTCCTTGCGCAAAAGTGTAAGCGGCAGGGATCAGCGAGTAAGACGGACGACTAGCTGCTGGAGCCATAATATTTGATCGAGACGAACCTACAAAATAGATGAGGAATCTCCCGACTGGGTGGGGGGAGATTAAGACGGCGGGGAGGTAGCCTTCATTTTTAGCCTTATATCGGGCCTCTTGTCCTCAAGAGGTCACCAGAAGAACTTCGAAGGACGGCTTCTCCAATCCTTGATCTGAAGGCAGTTTATAAAGGCTGACGTTTCCTTACTAGACTCTTCTCCCTCACCCAAATATACGGGTGTGATGTCCAGCTCTTCTGTGGATCGCGACCGTCACTAAACAGTTCTCGGGAGAGAGCGTCGTTGATTCGAACTCTTTTCGGGGAAGTATCGTCTAACCAAATCTATCCATAATCCTTGGGAGGGTGCATATATACATGCATTTCTCCAAAACAAGGAGAGAGAGGGGGGGCCTTCTCGAACCCTAGTTATTGGTCGTGACATCCAAGCATCTCCTTGCGCAAAAGTGTAAGCGGCAGGGATCAGCGAGTAAGACGGACGACTAGCTGCTGGAGCCATAATATTTGATCGAGACGAACCTACAAAATAGATGAGGAATCTCCCGACTGGGTGGGGGGAGATTAAGACGGCGGGGAGGTAGCCTTCATTTTTAGCCTTATATCTCGGTGTGAATTTGTAAGCGACCTGGCGACAAGTCCAAAAGTGTGAAATCGTAATAGGGGATAGGGGGGTAATGGCTTGATTTCTCTCCCGAAATAATATGTTAGGAGGTGGGGAAATACTACTATTTTAGCGGATCCCTCTAAATTCCTTGCTATCCTAAGACATTTTTATCTATCAGAACACTTTGGGGCCTAAAATATATTTCCAACTAATTTCATCAAGAGTGGAACTTATAAAGCTACAATTTTAACGTTTAAGAACAGACAAAAAAACCCATATAACTACCCTGAATTTACTTATGTGTAACCAAAGATAACTTAATCTATATATACGCACACAGAACATCAACACGGCAAAAAAAAAGGAAACTATTATTTACAAAATGAATCAAACACGAATTTTACTATACACTCAGGTTGTTGGAGGAAGGGGTCTGCAAATTGGATTCCTACTTAAGTTACCGGTTAGGCAATTCTCGATCCTTTAACATATAGGATCAGAAATTACTACTCCATGAGTAGTAAGCTCCAATGCATTAAACGGCCATTTTGGCTCTTACACATTTTTAGGTACGCCCTAGGTTTATGATCACTTTCGACAATAATTTTTTACCTATGAGATACATCCTAAACGTACGAATAGACCACACTATGGCTAACGCTTTGAGCTCTATGGTGGTTATGCTTTTTTGCGATGGAACACCTTCCTACTAACATATCGCACAGGATATCCCACTCCATCATCATCATAATGGACGAGAGCTAAACGTAGCCCATCCTTGGAGGCATCGGTACGAACCACGAATATTTTATTAGGATTCGTTAATCTTAAAATAGGGCCAGAGATTAGTTTGTCCTTTAACTGGTGGAATCGATCGTCCGCGGAAGAGGTCCAATTGACTGGATCGGGGGCTGACCTCTTAAACATGTCGTTAAGAGGCGAGGCTATGGCAGCGAAATTCGGCAAAAACGACGATATAATGACACGGGAAAGCCTTCCAATAAAGCAAGCAATTAAGCCCTCTCATTAGGGGCGAGGTTGGAGTTTCGTTCATGTCGGAGTTAAGTTCCGCTTGGGGGGATGAAAGAAACGGCAGGGGATACTAAACGCCTGCTTCTACGCACACTGTTAGGACCAGACACAAGGGGTCAACGGTATAGATGTGTCCCTCGCTTGACGGAGGACGAATTGGGCATATTAGGTCGATTGAGATCCGGGCAAAGGCTGGCCCACTCTTGGGTTCTTTTGAAGGGGGCGGGAGCTCCACACCATTTGGAGGTGGCTTTCTGTCAAAGGTCACAGGATTTGCAAAAGTCGATAATTTCTTTGGCCGCACCTGGCCAAAAGAAATATTTGAAAACTCGCTGTGCTGTTTTGTTATGACCGGAATGTCCGACCATTAGCCCATCGTAAGCTATCTTTAGAACGGGTTCGATATATGTTATCGGCACACACAACGCGTTGGTCGGGGGACTCTCCGGTTCAACAGAAGAACGGTATAATATCGCCTCTTTCACGGTGTAATCGATCTTCTGATTGCCTCGCACCGTATCAGTCTCCTTCTTCATTACTTTTCCCCACAGGTGTTGTAATGTGGGGCAATTCTCTGCACTTCAGCAAATTGAACATTGGTAGCGAGGTCCACATCTGGGAACAATTTTGGTACCGGACGCGATACATATTTCGCAACCTGGGCCCTGGTAACGCCCGTTAGAGTAATTTAGTTTGGGGAGAGCTGTGCGCTCTGTCCGATAAGGATGGAACAGAATTTTATCGAGGCCGTGATTATATCGGCCCATCCGGTGAATTACTGGCACTGAATATGGCACCGTATCACTGTAAACTTGGTGGCACGATCTAAAATGTCATGTACCAACGCTTGTCTGTTATGCTGGGGGCTTACGGGGGAGAGTAGTTTATTGGATACTACTATACGGGTGCAACCTTTATATCTAACCAAGGTTGACACTCGGCAAACATTTACTGCGCCATTTTTAAACTTAACCCCACCGGGGTAACTTTTGTTAAACAGGAAATTTACCTATTGATCCGGGGAAAATGGAGCAGGCTCCGCTGGCGATGCAGCTGGTGGATTTAGCGAGAGGGCAGCTGAAATTTGGTGGACCTGGTAACTCGACGAGGTCCTCAGTTGAGAATTTGGGGGGCAATTGTAACTTAAGTGCCCAGGGGTGCCACCCATAAAGCACACATTTGGTCTACGGGGTAGTTGCTAGGCGTGGAGGAGAGTAATGGGGCCTCCAAGACCTTTTGCTCTCGCGGCGAGTGAGGCCTGTACTTGCTGGGCGCTTGCGATATTATAAAGCCATTGTTGCCCTTGGGTTGGCTGCGGTTAAACCCAAACTTGTGCTTGGGCGAGGGTAGAAGGTTCTTCTTGACCTCCTTGGAGTAGAGGTCGCGACTTGAAGCATGAAGGTCGGCTTCTTCCACCCACTCCTCGAAATGGACGCTGTTCTGTCCGCTATGAAGGCCATTAGTTCACGAGGAAGTTTCGATATCAGTTGATCCCTTAGAATGAGTTAATTAGCTACTCATAATCATTTGATACTTGGGCGGAATCCAGCCAGAATCGGAACTTACACCGAAGCGTGAATCCATATTGTCTGTAGGTTTGGCCTAACTGTATTCGCGCGGAGCGGAATCTGACCCTATAAAATTCTGGATTCATGTTAATAGCAGAATGAAATTCTGCCTTTAGGGTTGAATAATAAAGGGTGGGCTCTAAAGGAAGCAAAATGAATATATCGCGAAGACGAAAGTTCAATAGTAGAAGTAGCCGGGCAACACCATCTGTTTCCAAGTCTCAATTATTGACTTCGAAGATCTTCTCGAAGTGCGTTAAATAAGAGCAAAAATATTCTCCTTCCTTGTATGCGGGGAGTTTTAGTAAGGGCACTTGAGCCTGTTCATTTCGAGATCCTACGGAGTTTATCTCAACTTGATCACGGCTTATCTCTCTCTCATGCTGCCTCTCCTTTTCTTCTGTCTGTGTTTTCCTTTCTTCGGCTTCTGCTTCTCTCTGTGCTTTTCTTTCTTCCTCTTCTGCTTCTCTCTTTGGTTTTATTTATTCGTTTTCTCTCTGTGCTTTTCTTTCTTCGTTTTCTCTCTATTTTTTTCTTATTTTATCTTCTCTCTGTGCTTTTCTTTCCGCCCATTTGTTACGCTCCTTTTCCAGGACGTAGGCGATTAAATCTTTCACCGGATAAGCCTAGGATCTGCTCTTGCTTATGGAAGCGAACAAATGAAGACATCTTGGATATGCTCCTTTCGACCTTTACACACGAAAAAACTACTAGAGCTATTGAAGCTTTACCTCAAAACAAATATAAATTCTACTAACGACAAAATTATTAAAAATTCCTAGTAAAAATCGAGCAAAGTCACACCAAAAAATAACTGACTAACTTAGCTAGTATCCTCTTTTAAGGAACTCGAAAAACTGTGGACAAACCAGACGAGAATAGGCTTAAAAATTGGTTATTACTCGTTAATGAAAAAGAAAATTGTCCTAATATATTGGTGTTCAGATATTTTTTGTAATGCAGGTGCTATTAATTCAACTTATTGCTTCGAAATCAGGTGGGGAGTATTCTTTGGAATACCCAAAGCCTGACGCCAAATTATATAAATATATATATATATATATATATATATATATATATATATCTTTATGTCGAAGTATGGCTGAGTGTACGGGAATATATGCACACAGGCTCTAAGGTAGGCTAAGCAAGGCAACAACTGTAATTTTTCTAGGGGTGCGATTTGAATAGATAGCTGCAGCTGCGTGACCAAGGAATATTCCAAACACAACAACAAAAATAGATTTTTAATACACACTAATTAAAAGGCACAAAATAGATATGGATATATATAGGTACATCAATAAGACGGAATTAGGTTCTGAATACTAATTGGATAACCAAGGTTATTAAATGGTTATAATGAGAGATTTAGGTTAGTGAGCGATTTATTTCTTTTGAACCTCGAGAATAAAGCGAGGCGAATTTGGAGAAAGGGTCTTTTTGACCTTGATTACTTACAGGTGTATCTAGGAACACGCAGAGGATGGTTCTACTTTCTCCACACTTGAATTTCTCGAGATGTTTGCCTCTTGTCCTCAAGAGGTCACCGGACGAACTTCGAAGGGGCGAGATGACTTCTCCAAACTCGGATAGAGCTAGCTATCGGACTCCTTGTCCTCAAGAGGGCCCTGGTCGAAATTTGAAGATGGGGGTGGGGGTTGACTTCTCCAAACTCGGTTTGAGCGAGCTATCGGGCCTCTTATCCTCAAAAGGTCACCAGAAGAACTTCGGAGGACGGCTTCTCCAATCCTTGATCAGAAGGCGGTTGAGAAAGGCTGACATTGCCTCACGAGACTCTTCTCCTTGATCCGAAGATACCTGTGTGATTTCCAGCTCTTCCTTGGCTTGTGACCGTCACTAAACACTTATCGGGAGATAGCGGCGTCATTGAATCGAACTCCTTTCGGGTAAGTGTCGTCTATCCAAATCCATGGGTAATCCTGTGGAGGGTGCATACATTGACTGGACATAAGTATTTCTACAACTCTATTTGTGATGTATTTTAAAAAGTTCGAGATCTGGTTTGTGGTTAAGAATACACTTAGTTCAAAAAACATATATTTAACAGGATATTTAAGCAGAACATACAAAAATATATTGACAAGCGGAAAATCAACTAAACAAAAAAAGGTATGGGACAAAAATATTTGGCCAAAACAAAAAACAAGTCTTCATTATTTAGTGGCGTGACCTTTATTTACAATAACAGCTTGAAGACGATTATTGTAACTGGAAACTATCTTTTGACACTCTATTTGTGGTAGCTTGTTCCATTCTTGCATGCAGATGATCCTCAAATCAGCAAGGTTCTTTGGACTCTTTTTGTGCACAGCAGTTATGAATAATCGCCACAAATTTTTAATCAAATTGAGGTCAGGCGATTGGCTAGGCCACGTAAGGACACCTATTTTCTTATTTACAAACCATTCTTTCGTTAATTTCTCTGTATGTTTGGAGTCATAGTTATCCTGAAAGATCACATTTCACCGTCCGTAGAATTCTCTTGCGCTCTGAAGCAGCTTCTGCTCCGGTATCTGCCTGTACATGGAACTATCCATTTTTCCATCAATGATGTGGAGTTTTCCTGCACCATGGATAGTAAAACAGCTCCACACGATGATTTTGCCTCCTCCATGCTTGACGATAGGGATGGTGTCCTTGGGCTCATAGGTAGTCCCTGCGCTCCTCCAAACATGACGAGCTTCGTGTCGGCCGAAAAGTTTAATTTTACTTTCGTCAGACCATATAACCCATTCCCAAAACTCAACTCCTTTGTCAAAATGGTCGTGGAAAACGTTAAACGATTCTTCACATGTTTTGCTATAAGAAAGGGTGTTCTATGTGGAGTGAAGGCATGTAGACTATTTCGATACAATTTACTAGAAACCGTTTTTCGACTAACGTAAACTCCTTGTAACTCCAGTTGATTCTGTAAGTTTGTACTGGTAGTCATGTGCACATTAGTCACCTGACGCAGCATATAGTGTCGAGAGCGGCACGTGATCTTGCAACAAGCTCCACCACTTGGCAGGATGGAGATTGCCCCAGTCTGTCGATGCTTCCGGGCTATTGCCCCAACAGTTGAGTATTGAATCTTAACACGTTAGGCAATTTGCCTATAGGTTAATCCTTTATTATTAAGTCCAACTATTTGCTTTCGTATAGCTTTGGGTATTTATTTGACTTTCGGCATTGTATTCACTAAGAAGCCACCTTCAACAAACTCTAGATAGGTAGGATTATGCCGATCGTAGTTTTTTACTCTACTGGTGCTTCTGGTAGTTTCTGGCAGCTTTATAAGAAATGTTTAAATTAAGATACTCAAATTGTGCAATAAACTAACAATGATTTAACATGCTAAAAATTTTGGCCTAAATACTTTTGCCCCATACATTTTTTTGTTTAGTTGATTTTCGGGTTGTCAATATATTATTGTATGTTCTGCTTAAATATTCTGTTAGTTAAATATATGCTCTCTAAACTACGTGTACTCTTTAGCACAAACTAGAGCTTGAACTTTTCAAAGTACATCATAAATAGAGTTGTGCAAATACTTATGTCCAGTAACTGTATATACCTGGATTTCCCCCAAACAGGGAGAGAGACGGGACTTCTCGAACCCTAGTAATCGGCCGTGACCACCGAGCGTCTCATTGCAGGAAAGTATAAGAGGCGGGCATCAGCGGTTCAGACGGACGACCAGCGGCTGTAGCCATAAAAGTTGTTCGAGGCGAACCTACAAAATAGATGAGTAATCTCCCGACCTGGGATGGGGGATGGAAGATTGAGACGGCGGTGAGGTAGCCTTCAATTTCAGCGTCATGCCTTGGTGTGAATTTGTCAGTAACTTGGCGGCAATACCAAAAGGAGTATAGTCGGAATGGGGGAGGGGGGTAACGGCTCGCTTTTTCTTCCGAGGTTATATCTTAGGAGGTGGGGAAATACTACTATTTTAGCGGATCCCTCTACAATCAATATGGCCTTACTCGTCGGCGATCAGGCGCTACTGGCGATACCTGAAGGCCGAGCACACGTTGCGGAAGAACTCCTTCCTCCTGTTTGCCAAAACTAGGCTGACGGAGGAGTTTAACTCCTCCTGAAAGCCTTTACCTCGAAATGAACCCACGTGCTGTAGTCAATGGGATTGAGGTCAAGCGACTATGGTGGCCAAAACTCCATCGACCAGAATTTCATGTTTGACCCTAACCACTTTTGTAGAATCTAGGCCATGTGGGTCAAGACAACATCCTACTAAAGAGGTAGTCCGCCTTATTCCTAATCTTTATTACCCATGTTAGTACTTTAATGGCCAAGATGTCACTGTAATCGGCTGCGGTGAGTCCATAACCGTCCGTAAAATACAGTGGGGTCATATCCACGCCATTTAGAGCCAAGACACCGAGCATCATCACGGAAATCGGAGGCTTGGTCGTGGACATGTGGCAAACCTAGAAAAAGTTCCTAGCCAAACCTTAACATAGGGTCCTTATGCTTTTTGATGACTGGATCGACCTGAAGGATTTTCCATCAGAAAAAATTATAATTCCTTTGCCATTACTCTTTAAGACGTTGAGAAGGCGATGACAGCGCTCCGATGTTGCTCGCGCATACAGTCGGTTAGCATAGGCCTTTCCACGCACCTCCAGCTCCGGCCGCCTTACTCTTTGACGTTCGTCATACCATGACCACCAACATATTCTTCTTCGCGAGTGCAGTCATTTTGAGCTTAGGAGAATTTAATAAGGCCTTTCTCTCAGCCAGAGGGTTGACAACTTGAGTTCTGTCTGAACGAGCTCGATCTTTAAGGTCTTCCCTGTCCTTAAACCTCTTTGCAAATCTGTGTGCGGTCCTGTGGCTGCCGTTGAGCTGCTTGCAATGTCAGAGTTTTCCTGGCCCGTGCGTAGGAGAGCAGAGATCTCGATTCTTTTCAATTTCACACAATGGAAATGGCATCTTACTGACACGTGATCGAAAAGCAGGACTTTAATTTTTGGGACGGAAATTTATCTTACACATATGTATACCTATCGAAAGATATAAAACCAAAGATTAACAGAACTTTTTTTCGTATAAAAAGCCTCACCGTTCTCATATAATTTATCAGACAATTTTCTTTTCAAAGAGAATCGTATATTTCTATATTCTATTCGTTTATTGATTTTGGTCTCTTTCTGGAGAAAGCGTATGACTGAGTGGACCGAAAGGTGATTTCAAAAGTGTTGAGCATACTTGGGACTGAATGCTAAAAACATGTTTGTTTTACCCTTCTCTGATTTTTTTATTGACCTTCCCCGTCTTTAAAAAAACATTAACATTTCTGTTGCTTTAAAATACGAGTCGACTATAAAAAATATATTGGTACACAAGGTTCACAATAAATGTAATAATAGTCGTGGAATCTATTTAGTTGAATGTTCTATATCTCCAAGTAAATATTTTGGAGAGACAAGAGAGCAATTATCTGTCCGTATTAATCAGCATAAATACAATGTACTGAGAGCTGTAAACAACAGTGCATTATTTGTTCTTATTTTCGAAAATAACCACTTAAGTAATTGGAATTCAGCAAAATTTATTTTACGCTCAAATGACGCAATTAAAAGAAACATTGTTGATGTTCAGGTATAAATCAATTCGATAACTTTAACATTTCTTCTGGCCTTTTTAAAATGGATTCTGTTGACAATTATCTTATTCTTAAAGAAATTAGTTTTGACCTATGTACTTAGTTTTGATTTCAATCTTAATTGTTATGAGTCACCAATTTGACAAATTAATTATCTCATTGGTATTGAATTAACATTCTTTTATTACTTTCTATCTCTTTCACTGCTCTCGCCTCCTTAAACGTAGCTAGTTGCTTCTCGTGTGTCTTCTATTCTCCAATTTATGTCACAAAAAACGGAACTTCATGCAGCCCACCTTTATCATGAATCTTCAAAGTTTATAAATATAAAAAACAACAATGGATTTGGTGGGACCTTCATGGAATAGCAAAACAAGGATCTGTTTTAACGATACATAATTATCCATAGTTAATACATAAAAATGACATGGAACTACTATCTACTGATCTGCTTGCTTATTACGCTCATCTCTATCCTAAAGGAGATTTCATTTTCCAAGAAGATGGGGTGCCCTCTCATAGTAGCAAAACAAATTATTAGAAGAAATTGGCCTGATTTTATCAAAGAGGATGAATGGCCTCACTGTAACCCTAATGGCTATTCCGTATGGAATTGCCATCAATAAAATGTTTATAGCAATAGGAAATATAAAATCGGTGAATCTGAATTTAAGGAAAATTTCTTCTTGCATGGGATAACATAAAGCTTTCTGATAACAGAAAAAGTATTTTGTCCTTTTAAATACGATTAAGGGTGTATGAGAAAAAGAAGGTGGACATATTGATCATTTAGTTTAACAAAGATATATTGATTTTTATTTTTTTTATGTTATCTTTTATCGGGAGCAATCTGAAAACAAGTTTTTGAGGAAGTATATTATTTTTTTAAATATAGAGATACTCTAATAATTATATTGTTTGAATTTTCACAAAAAAGAAAATATACATAGAAGCTGTATATGAATTTTACTCCTGTCCAATTAAATTTACCTAAATTATTCAATTTTTTGCCAAACCAATATATATATATATATATATATATATATATATATATATATATATATATATAGAGAGAGAGAGAGAGAGAGAGAGATATATATATATATATATATATATATATATATATATATATATATATATATATATATATATATATATATAGATATATATCAGCCTAGCAAAAACTTCACTACATTCTAACTTGAATAACTTAGTCAAATGTAATTGGACAGGAGTATAAATTCGTACACAACTTCCATGTATAATTTCCTTTCTATTAAAATAAAAATAAATATATATATATGCTACTATTATTGTGCCCTCAGAAAGTCTTCTAACACAAATAACTGAATGGCTAGAACACAAATAGACATATTATAATGATTCTATCGTGTGTGTTTTTGTGTCCGTCTGTGTATTTAAAACAAAATTTAGAACGGGATTTTTTTCTCCTGCACACCAATTTTTAATGTGTTGTGAAATAAACAAACCTTTTTCGCTCGCACACTTTTTTAATTTTGTGAGCAAAGCGAACAAACGCCGCAGGCATATCAAAAAACGGCCCTAGGTCAGGTTTTTGCTCGTGTCCAATTACGGACAACAGAAAAGTGAAACGATTGACGTGTATTGAAAAGACAGTGAGTGATTAAACTTTCTTGCACACCTTATTCTGTTTAATTGGAGGGAGAATGTTCTAGTTTACCTTTGCCCACCCGTACGCGGAATTAATGATTGCGTTGGAACTCATATATAAAGATTATGAGGTATTCACTCACCGCTATGGTGAAGAAAGTCTCAATAAGAGACCATCGGCATTCTGTGAAAAAAATAACCTTTGCGAAGTACCATCAAAGAAGGAAGGCTTATCAGAGAACATTTACAAGCTGGTGACGAGCATCCGATGTTGTGTAACTTTCACAATCCGCAATTTTCAGAAGACAGCTAGATCCACTAACCAAGAAATATGTTAGTCTAACATTAACAATTCCTCCATTAACTTACATACACAGGATTTTAGAGAATTTGGGCGGCGTATAGTGATTCTTCAATGGCTTTCCAAAAGCAAAAACGACAGAGATTCGCCATGAATTTTAACAGATACTCCTGCCAAGATCTTGATGCACAAAACTAACCAAAAATGGTTGACGGGATATCATCTTGACCAGTGGTGGTATTTACCCCCAAAATAAGAGTGGAGCGTAGCTCACTTATCTTAAACATGTAGTTAAAGGGTTCAGGCCGTTAGAGGTGAACTCTGGTTGACTAAATTATCCCAGTTATGAAATGTGGTGAAAATAGTTGCAAAGAATTTTGCACGACAAATGGGTCAAGATTGCGTGGCTGTTGTCTCAAGGGACGAGATATGGATCATGCACGAACTTACCCCAATTCCTTTTGTTGGTCTTCAGCTCGTCAGAAAGATGATTCTTATCGTTAACTGAAGACACGTATCCCTGCCAAGAAAAGCTGTGACGGGTAGCAAAGTATAACGGAACCAAGCCGTCGCTCGCTGAAATTCCCCTACTATGAAAGGGATCTGGCGTCGCTTGTAGCACATATCAGTATAACGCCACTACCTGTCCCCTATGATTGATTTTGTAGTTCCTAAAAGTAAGTGCCTACCGGTAAAATCCCCAAAGAGACGAGCGGATCTCTGCAACCGTGCCACTATGTGGCGAGGGGGTGTCAGCTGTAGCCTGAGGGAGTGTGTCCACCCAGATCCATTGCCAATAGGAGGTTCTGCGGATATACATATATATTTCCCGCATTTTCACTTCCTCTATTTTTATCACTTTCTTTACACATCTCTTCTTAAAGTCATTTCGAATGACATGCCCTCGTTGTTTTCGTTTTAAAGTATCCTCATAATTATCGCTAATTCTATCGATTATATATCACTAAATTGTGTCAAATTGCATTGAATTAGATAAGAATAGTTGTGTGTAAATTCTCCTCTGCGGTAAGCAAGTGAGTTAAAACGCGGGCCTAGAGCAGATTTGCTTCTCTTTTTCAGCGCTGACATTAAATCTCACAATCACCAGAATGTTCTCATGAACCACTTGAAGAAAGTAGCTAGAGAGATTAGCCCGCGTTGCTCCATTGATATGGCAATTCAGGACTTCGAAAACATCAAGTCACCATGTAACGCCGTTTTTAGTTTGAGGGTCATTTATTATTGAACAAAATTAATATGAATTTTAGAAACTTTATACTTAATTTCATTTATGGAAGGCAAATATAATGGAAATTTATTGAATTAATGTGTAGTAATCAATATTTAATAGCAAGACAAGGGTTTGATGATATTGGATGTAGATAACTAAGTTTTCTTTAGCCGTTTTTGGCTTAGAAGTTTTTTCCACGATGCCCTAAGATGGTTCTTGTAAAAACATCATGCTTCTATTAAAAAACTGCAAATGTTGTTCTGGTGTTTTTGCTTATTTGTCATCTTCATAGTTTATTCTCGCTCTTGGCGAGATGAAACCAAGTATTGTTTCAGTACTAATATTAACTTACTTTTGACTATTCCTACGAAAACCTTAAAGTTTCTTTAAACGAATAATTGTAGAATTCATTGATTTTGGTAAACAATGAACAGAAGTTGGTTGTAACAAGGGGGTCGCGAAACTCAACACACGGCAACTGCCGGGCTTATAATAAACTAAGAAAGACTTTGGAGGAAATAAATAGACGTTTCTATTCCTTTTTATGGGGAAGGAAGGGCCAAACAATTTCGAATTTGAGAAACTTGTCTCTCATTTCAGTAGAGGAAATTATTAAATTAGGAGCCGTTATTAAATTACAAAGGATAAACCCATAAAAGGAAGTAAAAAAGGCTGTAATTGTATAACATGATTGCTTATATTCAAAGCATTTTTTCATTGGTGGGAAAAATTATGTTTTTAGTTTGCCTAAATTATTCCTTTTCTTCACCTAGTCATTCTAGGGATAGTATGATGAATTGTAAATCAGGTTTCATGTCTCCTATAAAAAAATTCCTTTATAGTATATTTATTATATTTCACTCTTATTAATTGCACTCTTCCTAATATATTCTACTCGCTTGAGGGATCTAATTAGATTCAGCCTCCAAGGAGTTTCCTGTTTCAAATCTTCTGTATAGAGAAAAATAGTCTTAACCCTTCTTGTTTGTTTACTGGATAGCTCCATTTCACGAGTATTGAATAAGACCAGGGGTGATTTGCTCTTCCTTTTCCTTAGATGATTTTCATGACGCTCTGTGTAAACAAACTGAAGGCCAATCATCCGTGGCTATGTAGAAATAAAAAGTTAAATTGAAGATTTCGAACCACATAGAAGGGAAGAAAGCAAACCACGGTTAGAACACCAGCATAATGGTAATTAAGTAATTGGAAGAGATATCGCAGCAACCAAACAAGTGATGAAGTTAAAATGAAAAAAATAAATATTTTCCCTTTGTTTGCATACAGTGTTACTCGTTAATCTCGCTTTAATATAATAATATTTGTGGATGTTCTTCTAAACATTTTTCAACTACACTTTTATCATAAGATGGTTACATTGAGATAATAATGAATGGTAAGCTTATTAGCAAAAATGCATGTTAACACTGAAAAAATAAGAACAAAATAAAACCTAGTTTTTAATATTTAGCAGCAAAAAGTTTAAGATCATTCATAAAATCAGAGTACCTAATCTAAGAGGATCAACTGTAGAATCTCCATTCCAACTACACTCACTTATACAATCCCCACGCGAAATTAGTGTTTAAATGATACAAACATATGAAACAATATGATTAAAGTTGAGAAGCAATTAACCTAAATATAATAAATATCCTATAAAGAAAATATTTTAAAGGAGACATGAAACTTGATGTACAATTCATCATACTATCCGTATAATGACAAAGATTTGTTTGACAAAAAATTTCAAATCCATTTAAGACAAAATGGTTTCTCCACCTAAGTTCTTTCAAGTAAGAATTAAAAATTTCCCTTCTGTAGAGAGATTTTTCTTAATTTCACCATTGTGCTTATAACAGTAAGACTCAATAGGTTGGTCATGGACTCCATTCAACGGGTTGACGAAGTTCACTGAAAGGTTGATGGCCCTGTAAACGAACCCAAGACATTGGACATTTCTGTAAGATCTTAATTCATCAGTATAAATGATAGATCGGGGCTGCGCAAAGGCTTTCCTAATGGGAAAAAGCGTAGCCACATCTCTTCGATCCATCATCTCGGTATACACACAACCGCAGGAATTACTCTGGTATCAACTAAACATGAAACTCACAAAGGAGGCGCCCATTCAAGATTGTAATTTGGCTTGTAAGAAAATCAAAATTCTCCACACTCTACAAAAACACCGGCATCTCCTAAAGAAAGAATAGGATTCCCTCTGAAGTAGTTGGTACATACTTCACGAAGAGAGTTGTAGCGGAATATTTTATAACTGTCTGGATGCAGCTTTTTCTCCTGCACATTCAGCCCCAAAATAAATAGTGTTGACCTTCACATCCAATAACAAATTTGACTTCGCAAAGAAGGTGAACAAACCTATGTCGCGTGGACTCAAATATTCTGACTTATGGCTATATCTTCTTAAGACCTGCAAAAGTTTCAATAATTCCTGGAATAACTTCCGGAGGACCCTGTCAATTCTAAGGAAAATGGAAAACAACCGAAGGCTTTCAAATTTCGTAATATTCAGCAGAATACTTACAATGTTTTTGCCAAAATACTCATTGGAAAGTAAAACAGTTACCATCCAACCGTACGACCTACGGACCGATATAGCAATTCTAGATTCTAGTGCACGTGAGTAAAAGTTATCCTGTCCGTATTGACAATGTTGACTTGTATTTTGACTAATCTTTCGCATGGTAAATCCATGCATAACCATCCTCTGTATTTGAATATATCGTCCAGTTCATTCGTTGGTGGCAAGTAGCACAATCATCCTCACGTTTTAAAAGTTCATGTTGTTTTTACCAATAAATCAGAGGTAGATAATCCCTACAGAGCGAAGAAAGAATCACAACTTGAAAGGGTATCACGAACCATGGGTGAGACTATAATTCCTTGTCGCAAGGTGAGCCCACACTCGATACCAGTTTAATATAATATAGATATTACTATATCTATTTGGTTGATGTTAGAAACCAACCCCTTGTAAAATCCCTCAGCCAGAGAGAGAAAGGCGTATGAACGGATGAGGTTGTTATGAGCGTGGGTAAAATTCTAAATACAAATCAGACTGCAATAAGTTTCAGAGCGCAGTTTTAGGTTAGCCAATGCGTACCTATCTTGGAAAGGTTCTTGGCTAATAGAAACAGAGTACAAAAATATACTTTACTACTATGCAGATAATATATTTACAAAATTAATACGGTTTGAATTAATATATATAAACGTAAGAGACGCATACGAGTTTCGGCTTCAAAGTGCTACCAAGGTGGGATGGACTGCTGTACACACAAACGGACAATGACAGATGGGACGCTCAAATGGCCTTGAGCGCACGGGAAGCCAAATGATGGAGACTTCAAAAGGAGGAGGAGAGAGCTTGCACAGGAAAGTTGCCGGTTGCGGTTACCTCGAAGATTTGGTCCGAGGTAGTATCCTGCCTTGTTAGAGACGGCTTAAAGTCCACAATAATAGTCTCTTCACAAACGACTATTACGCGAGATGAACTCAGATTTTGCCTTCGGGTTTAGAATACCGAATCAAGAATTTGACGCATTAGGCTCGAATAACGGGTACCAACTAGTAACGGATACTCGGAACACAGGCGATGCTTACTGCTGTCCAAGTCTGGCGTCGGACATTTTATCGGTGTGTGCTCTTAAGAACATCTCAGGCCTCCGCGAAGTCGGGCCTTCAGCCCATCACGACCTTTGTGCATTTGCGCCTCGTTAGCGTGATTTGAAAAGGGTTACGCCCGTGTGTCCTCTCTCTCTCTCTCTCCTTGAAAGAGACCAGCGCGCGAGTCTTCTCTCTCTCTCTCTTTCTAACATTCCTTAAATTAGAATTTGCAATAAGCCACCGCAGTATTCACGGAGTGCAGGCTTACAAGATTGTCGATATTTTCTTCACTTTGTAACCTTTTATATCCTCCCGATGAATAAACATCTAGCATAAAATATATGTTATCAAACCTTTGGTTTTTATTAGGAAATTAGTATTACGAGCCATGATCAACTGAAGACTGTCTACCTAGGCAACGCTCAATTGTACCATCTTCACCCCAAGAACACCTGAGGGAGAAATTTTCTATTTGATCCACCTAACCTAGGATTTTTTTACGTTTAGATTTAGCTGCTTAGATTAGGAGAAAGATTATATTAGATTATGTTAGGTGTGGTTAGGTACTCTCATTAATGAAAGATGTTAAATTTGTTTCCTTCTGAATATTATAAATTATTTGATTCTTTAAAGGGCTGAAGATCAAGTATGGTAGAGCATCTTATTAAACTATTAAGAAGGAATAATTTTTGGAGTAGAAATAAGGACGAATTCAAACTTCTCTTGCGGGTACTATCATTATTATTTACATTTTTCTAAAAAGAAAATATAAGTAAAATATATGGCATATATGTGATCAAATATTTTATGTCCTATAAGGAGTAAAAAAAAAATTATATCCTCAATGTTTTAGACAGGGGCGCTTTGTTTGTGAGCTATGACAGCTCAGATACAACTGAAAGTAGATTTGTAAGTGTGCGAAGATGTATAAGAGAAAAACTTCTTTCCAAAGCGAGAATATAAATAGCCCATTAAATTACCAAGTCAAGATTGACTTTGCCGTAGCGTAATGGTAGAGTGCTAGCCTCGGAAATCAAAAGACCCGCAATCGATCCCCAAAGTCCACAATTTTTACAAAGAAAATTCTCAAAGAAAACGGAGACCACGAAAAACGCTTTAAGGACAACTCAAGAAATCAACCCAAGAGAAATCCACGCCCAATGAAAACTGAAAGAAAACGACTTCAAGGGCTAACTCGTCTCAACTCATCTCATCCCATCAAAATCGTCAAGAAGCATCAAGAAGTCATCACGTCATCACGTCATCAGAATTGGAAGGAATCATCACATCGTCGTTAAAAAGGAAGATACATCAAGAAAAATAAGATTAAGAATTCACCCAGCCAACTTAATGAAGAAGGAATCACCCGCCAACTAGAATATGGAGTCAGATTACTGGGAGACAATGTTTCAAGGGGCAACTTCAGTCATGAAAGAAACAAATATAAGGAGGCCCCGCCCCCATAGACTTTTCAAGTATCGGTTGATTATCTCGTATTGGTGGGGCTCCGCTTAAAGGAAGTTCCCCTCCCAAGAGATTTACAGATCAAGTAATTTACAATTCTATTTCATGAACGAGAATTTTGAAGGATTTACGCTCCTCTCCTCTGTAAAGCTGCATTCAACCGATAGAAATCTAAAATATTCTAATTATTTTGAATTTTCAGAAAAACCATTTTAACCTTTCCAGGAGGAATCGGAGACCATATTGTACCAACTAATGTCAGCCTCATTCTCTATTAACGGAAAAAGCGATTTATGAGTCCCTTACGGGCAAATATATTCTATGTTTTCAAGATAATACCAGTCTCATTTGGTAGCTAAGCTCATAAGTATATCTCAATTTTTCCCCCTAGCGTTATTCCTGTCTTCTCAGTATGGTTGCCTTCAATGAGCTGTCCTCTGCTTTCCTTGATCTTTGTCTGTTCTAATGACCCTTCTTCTTCCCTTGTAAAACTGCAGTTTATATATATATATATATTATATATATATATATATATATATATATATATATATATATATATATATATATATATATATATATATATATATGTGTATATATATATATATATATATATTATATATATATATATATATATATATATATATATATATATATATATATATATAGGTAATACTTGATTGTATGAGCGCACGCTACGAGGCGCTATTTCTGGGATACAATTAATACGATCGGCTCTGCACGTTTATCGAAAGAATAAAGACGATAGCGCCGCCTCTTTTAGGCTATTTCCGGCAAAATGTAACCATCTTTCGTAACTTTCGAATGGAGGCTTTGCTCCTCATATCCTCCCTTAATCGTGGTGAGTTGCACCCTTTAAAAAGCTCGTAATATTCCTAATTTAAAGGTTAACATTAGATTTGAATGCAAAAGGTGATTGCTAAATGTTGGCGGCACCACCATTATCTTAAATTACCTAAGAAATAATCATATCACGACAAGAGAAAACGATCTCCTCCTTCACTATTATAATCGAGCCGCGCTTCTTTTCCAAACCCGTAGTAGATCTTTGCTTTTAAAATGAGGCCACGATCTATACAAAAGTCAATTAAGTTGATCGAGGAATTAAAAAAGTCGGAATGCACAAAAATCGCTCTCTTTTAACTGCTTGGGTTTACGGTTGCCAAAGATTGAAATAAAATCTAATGAAATAGTCGAATAATTGGGAGTCCGCCCCTCCTTGGAGGTGACACTCGGTTACTATCATAAGGCTGATAAGTTTGAGTTGTATTTCTTTGAGGTGCAATAATTAGATAAAAGCTGAAACTTGTCACAAGTATGGGATTTGTGACCTGAATAGCCTATCAAAAGTCCCATGGACTCCTGCGCTTGCGTTAGCCGCTATATTGGAATTCCTTTAAAATTCAAATATATCGGAAAATAATAGTTTACTAAAAAACAACAGAATGGATTATTTTATAGCACTGACTAGATTATTTTACAAAAATAAGTAAATTTATATGGAAAAGAATTTAGAATATTGAAATTGAAGTAATAAGTTTATTTTCCAAGAAAATTTTCACCGAACTGCTGGCCTGTATTACAAAATGCTTCAATACAAAGAGCAAACCTTCTTCCTTTGAAATATATATACAAGTCTATGCATATTTCAAAAAATAAGGAAGTTAGGAGGCATTACTGGAGAATAGCGCAAGACATTGACCGATGTTTTCTTCTTCCAAGTAACAGAAATGATGGATTGTCTGATATGTGGGCTTCCCTTGAAAGAATCTCCAAGTGTAGAGGTGAATCGAGGAATGCATACCTTGATAACCGCCAGTCTGGCTCGAGAGAAGGAATCGCATGAACAGTTCAAGAACAAAACTTCTTTACAAGTACAGTGTCGTGGTATTGCAAGGACCGAGTGGACGTGTACGTAGGTATATGTCTATTACGTACTTCAAAAAGTACTTGAATAGGTTTTCTCTAAGAGTGCTATATTTTATTATTATTAAGTTATTTTTAATCTTTAAGGGTTTCTAGTGCCATACAAAGCGTTTCGAGGATTGAATTAAATATTTCTAAGAAAAGAGACCTTTAATTACAGCATGAACAAAAATGAAATCGAAACAAAACAAACTACACAGTTATGAAATCAACGAGTTTAATTGAGACTTATTAAATTACACAAATAAATATACATTAATGGTGATCCAAAGATAACTTTAATATTGAACCCTAATAGAACTGCAAATAAAATGATAATCGAATATATTTACCTTAAAAACAACCACAATGAAATCTGGTTGGAAACTGATCTTGGCCTCAATTTTAATGTAGACGCAAGAATGTTGTTTGCGGCCAGGCGAGTAAACGTATTCACAGCCACTCTAGCTCTTTGTTGGGCGCGAGGATAGATTTAAAGCCATAAATGAATTAAGTGCAGGCGATGGATAGCGTTAAGCACGATGTCTTGGTAAGATGGTTTTACCAAAGGGACGGAAAGTATGCTTCTTCCAATCTTCTGGTTAATCTTGGAATATTTCGCACTGACTAGTGATGAGCAAACGAATGAATTCTTTGACTCTTCGACAACTGGGAAGTGTTTGAGGAAGTTCACTTTGGGGTATTCCTCAATGGCGAGCACTATCTATGGGTTTTGTTGTACACCGGGATACGGGGTTTCTCTGACGAGAGATGGTTTAGCTTGTTTCTCAATACAAGCTAACTTAAATTTCTGTGTGACCACCAGGAACTGGCTCAGCATGAACTTCTTGTGTGTTCCTTTCGTAAGGCTGCCGGGCACTAAGCCGGACTTCGTCGTCTCGATCGCAAACTCGTTCTTCCTCGTCCCTCTACAATTATCGGCATATATACTTCTCCACCCTATTGGGGGAATGGGAAGGAGAGAGGTGACGTCTTCGGAATTAAGACTCCTCCTCTAATGGTTCTTCATCGAGCGTCTTTTGCTCAGCCCTAAAGGCACCTTCTGACTTTTGAAATACTCTCCTCCAATTTCGGCAATATAGTAAAATTAAATACCAAATCTTAGGAGAAATATTGCCGGTTTAACGAATATTAGGCTCGCCGGAACCGAATCTTGATGATTCGAGCATTATGTGGTTGTGGAAGACCTTTCTGGTGATCCTCGAGGCGAGGGGAGAGGGGGGTTAAGTAATTGGCTTACGCCGCCAAGTGCTAGGACGTTGTTGTTCCCGAATATGGCCTTAGTTTTGAGGGTGGGATATCAATTTCACGACATACATCTCCCCCCTGGAAATCGTACACTCGAAGACCTGCTCCAAATAAGGCCATAGAGGAGCTACCCTAAAAAATTCTTTGTCTGCGATCAGAAGTAACCGAATTTTACATCAAACTGCATTGCATATTCTGTGGTGAAACAGCTAATAAAACTACAGGGCTTAAAAAACACTGGCACTACAGGAAAAAATGCAAGCAAGGGCAAAGTAATGCAAAGATAAACTTGGTTGTTTGGTATTAAGTAGGATTGACAGTTTTATTTACCTACTAGCTGCAGAGTCCTAAGATCATCGGAAGCGTTACAATGATTTTTGCAAAACTAGCTGTGATAGTGGTGCATCATTTTCTCATGAAACAGTTTGAAGACTATGAGAGGCAGGTGCATCAGAAGCTTTCAATAGACTGTGCGACATTATAGATGACAACAATGAGTGCCAGTACTCACTGCAGACACAACAGCGACTGTATACATAGTTAAGACAATGAAACAAAACTGCAGACAGATATGAAGAAAGCACCACTGTCAGTAAATGTAAAGGCAATGATATTGGTCATTCACTGAAGCAGTCAGTAGATCCTTAGCTAACTCATGGTATTAAAATAAAGAAAGCAATATTCACGAATTTAACTAACATACGTGAAGATATACGTGTACGTGTCTATGACAATTCCGTGTATCCAGTATGTAAAGACAT
Organism: Ceratothoa steindachneri; assembly: GCA_963969495.1. Lineage (NCBI taxonomy): Eukaryota > Metazoa > Arthropoda > Malacostraca > Isopoda > Cymothoidae > Ceratothoa > Ceratothoa steindachneri. The sequence continues at coordinate 202,118,714 of OZ018320.1, read as the reverse complement.
TAGTAATTCCTCAATAAAGCAGGTGCCAGACACTCTCCGTGACTTTGTTGACGAATAACAAAATAAAAGAGTAGAGATGAACACAAGGAAAATGAGACAAAGCGCTTAAGCATAAGGCATGCAATCATATCCCCGGCACGACCGAGGTCATTCTTTTCTTCACTCCAGGTATCTTTATCTGCTTTCTTAAATAGGCGCTTTGCATCCCGCCAGCTAATTGATATTCTGTATCAATTAGCTTCCAACAACCGAAGGAAATACTAGCGTCAGTTCCCATACTGTGACCCCTGAACACGAGCAAACCGTTCGAAATACGGAAGGATGCCTGTAGTGAAGTCATTGGTTGAGTTTTGCCCCAGTATGAAGAAGATAGCAATTGTTATCCCATTGCGTACGCCAGCCAGAAGATCTCGTCACGCAAAGGAACTGTGCAGTAATAGAACATGAGGGTCTCGCGATCGTGCGGAGCGTACAAAAATTCAAAATGTATTTGCTTTGCAAAGAATTCATGATCAAAACTGATCATCGCACATTGGCCTATTTAAAAATTTTAAAAGCCAAAACGGATGGCTTATCCGATGGAGCTTACTTCTCATGGAATACCAGTACCGAATTTTGTACATAAAAGGGACAGAAAACTGTATTGCAGACAGTCTAAGTAGGAATTTGGTAGAGGATCCTCCCCCTGCAAGGTAAATCGTGTTTAGCCTAGTACTCCCGTATATATAATCTAGTCTGTGTACTCGCCCCTTTTCAATAATCCTAGGACTGCGTCCTATCTGTGTACGTTTTATGATCTTTGGTTTCCCTGTAAAAATGGGGGGTAGGTGTACATATTATTTGTCTTATTTTCGTATAGTTCTAATTCCTTCACACGAAAGAGTCTTTATTTAAATTGATTATTTTTGTGACATGGTTTTAACTTATTCCTGTATTTTTTTGTTTATGGTTAACGACGAAACCTCTTTTTAAATGTACCCTGCGTCGGGTATTAAACAAATTCATTCCTTCATTTGGTGACCACTGTATCGACTTAGATTTAAATGCCTGCTATTATTGTACAACTGTAGACCCAGGTCCAAATTTTTCTCATACACGACCCTCCCATATTTGGGGATGCCCTTTTTCCACCTCTACGTATCAGGAAAATGTCACCTTCGGAAATGGATGCGTGTGGGAGATGACCTTCGAAAGACCACGGTGAGAGTAAGTCCCCCCAGGATAACCCTTTCAGCCCCTTCGCTCTAAATGACGCTCTCCTTGGCGTGTGAATTTTAGAATAATCGAGAAGGGAGCAGTCCCGCGCGGAGTCGCTCGACTTGACGGTATTTGCTCATGCGGGTTGCACCTCGCTCTTCATCTGCCTCATTAACGCCGAATTCTCGCCTCCATGCCTCACAGGCATGACTTTCCCCCACGAGCGCGGCCGTATAAACTCAACCCCATATCCTGAGGCAAGCTTTGCTGTCCAATCTAACTCGTTATCTGAGAGTGAGTTGGCATAGGCTGACGTCCAAATTTTTCTCATACACGACCCTCCGATATTTGGGAATGCCCTTTTTCCTCCTCTATGTATCAGGAAAATGTCATCTTCGGAAATGGAGGCGTGTGAGGGGATGACCTTCGAAGGACCAGCGTGAGAGGAAGCCCCCGGGAATACCCCTTTCAGCCCCTTCGCTTCAAATTACGCTCTCCTTAGCGTGGAAATTTGAGAATGATCGAGATGGGAGCATTCCCGCACGGAGTCGCTCGACCTTACGATATTTGCTTATGCGATGTGCACCTTGCTCTTCCTCCCCTTCATTAACGCCGAATTCTCGCCTCCCTGCCTCACAGGCATGACCTTACCTCGCTAGCGTGGCCGTACAAACTCAACCCCATATCCTGAAAAAACTTCGCTGTCCGATCCAACTCGTTATCTGGAAGTAAGTTTGCATAGGCTGAAGTCAACAATTTTCTGCGCACGCCATGCCCTGGGGCTATGTATCGGACCAGCTTCTTAGCTAATTGACCCTGCGTCCGCCATTCCTCAAGGAGATTGAGAGTCTGTCAGTCCCTCCGTTCAGACCGCTTTTTCTGTTCCCCAGCAAAGCCTCGCAACTCCTGTTCGAGTCGTATCTCGTCGTTAAGATCTCAACAGTAGACCCTATATCGTGAAGTTTTAGGCCCTGTTCAGAGGAAAGCTTGTGGAGCCACCTTCTTCCCGGAGAACTGTGCGGTGTCCCTCATCTCGAAGCCCCCTTCAAGACTCCCGTTTCTCATGTCTGAGACTCCCTGCCGAGCCGCAGAACCATCTCGTGTTTGAGATTCCATTTTCCTGAGCAGCGAAAATCTCGTTCTTCAACAAGAAGTACTTAAAAACCCCATCTACGTGTCCTGTTCATCAGGCCTCACATAACTATCTCCTCAAATACTTGTGCTGTTGATCGTGCGTCTCAGAACACCACTAATCTTCAAGGTAAAGCGATTTTGCTTTTTAATCCCCTGATTGTCACGATATAATTAACTATTCTTATTGAGCAATTTGTTCCCCTTTTATATATATATATATATATATATATATATATATATATATATATATATATGGTAATATGGTAATATCTATATTATATTAAACTGGTGTCAGGTGTGGGGTCACCCTTCGACACGCCGTTATAACCGCCTAATGTTATGGCCAATCCACTAATATTCAATTAAATACAGCTAAACTTAAATAGCGACAGAGACCGAAATGCTTTGCTTCACTCAACTCTTACTGCCTCTGTACATTTAAGCGAATTTAACTAAGCAACGTAGCCGGCGGGTTGGAGTCCTCCTGCGAAGGCTCACTCTCTTAAGGTAAATAAAAGTTAGAGATCAAAGAGCGGGGAAACTTATAGCATCGGCCTAAATCTAAAATTAATTAAATATTTTTACTGTAAACCATATACTAACTAATTTTGCTGAAATATATTTAGAATACTTAAACAAGATGGTTTAATTTCATCCATAACTTCAACAGATATTATTTTAGGAGAAGAATCGCAGTTGTCTCTCTTCTGGCAAATATATCAAGCAGATTGAAAACAGCGGAACCTCAATCTTTTATCCAAAACCGGCAACTAACAGAATATCTCTACCTTCTAACCCACCAAAATTACCTTTGGACTATTTGGAAGGCACCTAATTGTTACCAAATCCTTAGAGGTAACAATGCCCATAAAAAGAGAGTAACGTACCTTAAGGAAAATATAATTAAGTACTAATTTAATTAAAGTAAGAATCTCATTTTATATTCTGAAGGCTTAAAATTAATGAAATTAACTCGGTCCCTGGCCGAAGGCCCCAATAGCTAAGTTCTTTAATGCAATAATGTGTGGCAATTTTCCTCTTTTTTTTCCCAATCTCTTTGATGGGTTGTGCGGAAAAACTGCTAATTGGTGTGAAAACTTGGTGTTAAAACCGTTTTGCTGTACGACCATATTTATGCCTGCGCATCGAGCTTGAAAATAGATAAATATACAATAAAATGGCCAAAATATAGCTAAGACCCCAAATATTTTTATGCGGCAAAATTACTTGCGGTTAATACTCAGAATAATGATTTGTTTATATTATATGTATCTAAAAGCTTAGAATTGAATATCTAGATCTTCAGCTGGCGAAAGAACGAGCAAAAAAATATAATATGCCTCATTTTCAACTGAAACTGCATAAATCGGCAAAAATGTAATTTAAATTGAGAAGTTTGCAGGTAAATTTCAAACACTCGTATATAATATCAAGAAAGTAAGCAATATAACAATTTCTTAAGTTTGCCGAAACGCCTTATGTTTCTAAGACTATAGGCTAGTTTACAATACTCAACCAATTGCCCATAAGCGTGCGATTAAAGAAAATTGCCATTTTATGAAGTTATTGTATCAAGTTTATGTAATAAGCATGCGCTTTGATCTAAAAATAAATATGTTATCTGGTGGTTGGATGTTTCTTAAAGTGTAACTACTGTGTGAGTTCGTAACTGCGTGTTCTTGTAGTGGCACGACCACGCTGCCGGCTCTAGTATCTCTCCATTCTCAAATACGTTTCTCCTCTCACTTTTGGTTGCGCACGGGAAGTCTTTGGGAGTGTTGGTACTTCTGTTAAGCACAAAATAAATGACTTTCAACTTGACACAGCTACCTTTGGAAAATCAATTTAGGGCACTCATACACAACTTAACTGAAGAAATCAATTCGAATTTGAAGATGTTTTAAAAGCATATATTGATAAAGAATTGAACTGAATAATGCATCAAATTAAGGACGACCTTTTAGTGACACTTTCACGAATGGCTTCTCTCAACTTGACGGAATTTGGACCTCAGCGTTAATTCAAACTTTTTTAATTAAACGCTCTAAAGACATGGTAAAAAAGTTGAATAATGACTATAAAAAATTAAAAGGTCTTATAACGACAGGAAAGATAATCCTAGTAACAGAATGAAACTTTAAAATTTAAAGGCAAGTTGTAAAGAACGATTCGACACGGCAGAAGGGAAATGCAAAGAAAATATCTTCAAATGTCAAAAACAACACAAGGTCGTCCCATGAGAGAAACAAATTATTAATGACTAGAGAAGTGCAAGAAAATTGCAATTGCAGACATCAATACCACTGCAACGTCAAAAGTTTTCAAAACCATGATGTCAAAAGAGATAAGATATCTTAAAAATAAAATTCCATCAGCAAGTTATAATGCTGAAGACTGTGAACAGCAACCTTCCTGCACTTACGTGGTTGATTCAATTTCAGCATCTTCAACAGAATACTTTCACTAAGAAACTGAATTAATTGCTTTAAAAAAGAAAAAGATAACAACAAACTGCTCCTTTTCCCTTTGCAGCTAAATTATGCAGAAGAACCGGAATTTCCAATGCAACAGCAAGTATTGCTAGTTTAACTTTGAAAGATTTTTGAACAATAATTGAAAGTGTATCAAGTCAGTGATCGATCGAAAAGTAAAAAATAAGAAAACTGAAATGAGGAAAAATTCAATCATTAGTATGTTTTTTGACGGAAGGAAGGATAATATTTGTCGCAGTGATCAAAAGAAAGCAAAATTGAGGACCAGTAACGAATAAGAACACATCAAACATACGGGCAATTGCATACAACGGTCCAGGTGTTATACAGGCAAAATGAATGGTGTAATTTCAGGAAGAGGAGAACACTTTGGCGGCCTTTGCAGTGGCTCATATGCCATCTACTTGCAACCTTCCTGCAGTTACGTGGCGCCTGATTCAATTTTAGAATATTCAACTTTGAAATATTTTTGAAAAATAATCGAAAGTTTATCAAGTCAGTCATCGATCGACAAAGGCAAAATAGGAAAACTGAAGTAAAGAAAAATTTAATCATTAGTATCTTCTTTGACGGAAGAAAGGATAAAATTTATCGCAGTAATCAAAAGGAAGCAAAAATTGAGGAACAGTATCAAGTGAAGAACACAACAAAAATACAGGCAATTGCTGGCATCGGTCGGGTTGTCTTCTAGGGACAATAAGTGGTATAATTAAAGGAGTAGAACAACACTTTTGGCGAATTTACAGTAGTTTATATGTCATCTACTTGGCAATGAATTGTCATTACGGCATTTGCTAATTATCTTCTTTGATGGAAATAAGGATAAACTTTGTTGCAGTGAAGAAAAAAAGCAAAACTGGAGGGACAATAACGAATAAAGAACACATCAACCATACAGGCATTTGATTGCAACGATCCAGTTGTTTATACAGGCAAAATGAGTTGTATAATTAAAGCGCTAGAACAACACGTTTGGCGGAATTTAGAGTGGCTAATATGCCAACAACTTTACAATTAATTGCCTTTACGGCATTTGCTAACTACATTAGATGGCGCTACAAAGGGACTTTCAAGGTTCACTGCGGAAATCGAAAAAAATCACAACTGTGGATATTCATGTGTAAACATTTTCAGTTGACAAAAAGATGAGAAATATCTTTTGCAAACTTACAATTGTGTTTCAAGTGGAATTTTCCACGACTCCTTTGCTTCGAAAATCCCTGGAAAGATAAGCTAATAAAGCAGGCTCACTACCACTAAAAGACTCCTCAGACTTTACATGGCAACCTCGAATCCTCCAGATAATTTCAAGAGAATCGTCAAGTACATCATGGCGGTTTATACCCCTATTTGGTTCCAGGTAAAGCAATCACCCTCAATTAAAATTACCCCGTTTCATTTATATGCCGGAACACAAGCAATTGTAAAGCCAGCAATCCGAGGTAATGCTTATTTCAGCCATTCACAAAGCATTTTATATACCATGATAGAGGATGAAGACAGATGCATTAGATAGCTAGTCTGGAGGCGTGTTTTAAAAGCACGCACTTAACAACCGGACTGAATTCGTTCCTTTTTTTCTTTCTGCTCTAAACTTTGATGCTGAAAACTTACAGCATGAAAAATTGAAAAGAGCTGGTAACGGAAATACTTCTGACAAAATACATTTCAACTGCGGAAATAAAAGATAATGCGAAATATCAATCGACAATAAATTTTACTGCTAACGAGATTTCGAGTCGCAATCAAGCTGTAGAAAGATTGATTAAGCTACTGACCGAAGCATCAGAGAAACTATGTGACTTAGCTAAAAGAGATGAATACATTAAAGTTAGACTTGAATCCCGGAGAAAGATGCCTCGTTATAACACCAAACTGGAGTTCAGTTAAATAAAATCGAGTAAGGTAGGGTGGTTGGGCTTAAGTGGGCTGGCACTCCACATAAGGCCCCATCCCAGGGGTAAGTTCTGGACTCTTTTCTAATTATTTATTTGAAAACTAAACGAAAAGTTGTATAAGGCTAGTCAAAAGAAACCTTTTGCGATGCCTATCATGCATTTTTATGTAATTTAACGAATCTGACTAAATTTTCGCGCTACAGGGGGAAACTAAAATTTTATCTCTATTTTAATCAACTTGCGTAATCTGAAACAATTATATTATTACTCCGAATATTTTACCATATTTTTTGGATATTATGGACTATTATCTTCAAACTACCGCAAAATTCCTCCATTAAGATTAAATTTTTGCAATTTTTGGAGTTTCATTTTAAAATGTGGCATATTTTATTATTTTGCTCCTTCTTGCACTACCTGTAAGTAATTTTGTCTCATATAAATATTTGTGGTTTTACCTATACTTTGCCATTTTTACTGCAATTTTTCTATTTTCAAGCTCGATGAGCACGCTTAAAGTATAATTGTACAGCAAAAGGGTTTTAACACAAATTTATTATCCCTATTCGGCACCTTTTCCGCACTACCCATCAAAGAAATTTGTAAAAAGTTGAAAATTTCGCCACTGTATTAATTCATGGATCAAAACTTCTATTACTTTTTATTGAAATGCTTCACATTCACGTTTCGTCACAAAGAGCTCCGAACAGAGAAAGAAAAGTAGACAAACTTAATTTTTAGGTGATCCTTCGAACTTCTGACAAGAGGAGAATGCCAATGTCGTGGTATAGGAAGGACTGACTGATGGCTGGAGTTCGTAGCTATGGGTTTATTACGTAAGTCAAACTTCTGGATTACGTTTTATCTCTAAGAGTGTTATATATTTGATTATTATTTTCTGATTATTACTTCTTTTATCTTTTGACGGTTCTTGGTGCCTCGCTTAGCGTTTCGAGGATTGAATATAATTTGTAAAAAAAACTAAAACTTGAATTATAAACAAAAAATCATAAACCTAAGGAAATTTGACACACTAAATACATAGAAATGAATTCAATAAATTTATGTGATGCTTTCTAAAATGACATACTTGAAATTCTAGTGATGGTTGACCCACAGTTTCCTTTAACATAAAAAATGCAAACGGACTTTACTGAAACAGATACCAGGGTTTAAATACCTTTATATCTTCCTACTAGCTTAGGATTTGAGTGTGACATTAAACTCAATGGTTACGTCACCTCAGGAATGTTGTTTCCAGGCCGAAGCGTGACGCTTGTCCAGATGTGTTCGTACCGAAGGAATAGCTTTAAAGCCTCAAAGAACTTTGGTGCCTGAGGCAGATGGGGAAGCCGCACGCCTTCGGCAGGAAATGATATCACCAGGAGACAGTGAACGAAGGTTTCTTTATTTTCTTCGGATTAATTTAGGAAATAATTCGCAATGTCACGCACTAAGTCAATGCTTGAATCCTTTTACTCAGGGGAATGCTGGGGGAATTCGCTTGGGGTGTTTCTCAAGAGCAAGGACTAGCTTTTTGTTTTGGGATACACCTAGAACAGGGAATTTCCCTGACAGGATACTTTCCAGATGCTTATAAAATGGCTAAGATGATTTTCTTTCCTAAGCACGGAAAGAACCCAATGTTGTAGGAGAGCTATCGGCCAATTCCACTTCTAGAATTTGGTGGGAAGTTCTTCAAGAAGATCCTTAACAAAAGACTGGTGTCTCACCTGGAGGAGAACTCCCTTTACAACCCATATCAATTCAGGTTTAGGAGGAAGCAAAATACGGAGATGGCGATTAATGTCATCACAGAAAAGCTAGCCCAAGAAAAACGGGAAAAGAGTTACGTGGACATTGTTTGTCGGGATGTATCAAAGGTTTTTGAATAAGGTATCGCAACGCGAAATGCACTAAAAGATCTTACGACCGCGCCTGAGTGAAAACTTAGAAAAAACTCTCTGTGACTCTATCATGGAGAAAGCGGCCTACATCAGTTTAGGGTACACGGACGGACCAAAGTTTCCACTCACTGCGGGCCTCCCGCAGGGGGGGTGCCTGTCCGCCACTCTCTACTTGATTCACACCGCAGATGTCCCAGTCCATGTAAGCCCCACTTGCCTCAACATTCAATTCGCCGAAGAATTTACCTAAATAATCAATTGTCCATGGAGTAATGGGCCTTGGAAAGCTCGTATGACAGCAGCAGAAATTCAAATCTTAACACCTACGAGGCATGTTAGAAGATTTGCACCAACCAAGAAAAGTTTAAAGTGGTCCCAATATGCAGGAGACTACTTTAGAATGTCAGAGTGGGGGATAGACGTTATCCCTACACCACGTAGTGCAATGTACTTGGAATGAAGATTACCTAATAAGGGTACAAGAAGCACGTCCAAGAAAGAGTCACCAAGGCCACTTCTGCAGTCAAGACTATATAGGTTCAGAAATCGTCATCAAAGCAATAAGAAAAAGATTTACAATTCATTTGGAAGATCGACGCTGCTATACCCAACTTACGCCTTCTCACGTGTCTCGAAGACACAAAAGAGTAAACTACAAGTGGTGCAGAATAAATGTACATACCTAATTACAGGTACACGCTGGAAAGAAACAAGACGCCAGGAAGAGCGGCACCGGGAGGCGGAGTTAAGTCCCATTAACATTGTCATAGAAGAACGAACAACCAATATGCTGGAAATGTTAAATCGTGAATTGGACGTTGATATCGCCAAAATGATTGATTAGAACATAAGAGGAATAAGTCGCGCCGGCTTTCCAAGCACCGCCGGGATTTAGCTGGCGGAGCAGAAGTGCCGTTCTATGCATGATAATAGAAATGTTTTTGCCCTAATCCTAACTATAAAACCTCACCGATTACTACAATTCACCGATGAAGACTTAAATCTACCGATAAAGACCGAAATTTAACGAAGAAGACATCCACGAAAAAACCCCCCACAAATTACACAAAATAAGAAAACACAAAGACTCTAAGCAAAACAACAAAGTAACTAATAAAGCAATTATTACCACAACAGTAAATGCGCATAATATATATATATATATATATATATATATATATATATATATATATATATATATATATAAATTACTCAAAGACAACGAAGGAAATACAAAACCAAAAATACTTAAAAGCGATAGGCCTTCTACACTTCTTTCTCTTTTCACCACTGGTCTACTTTCCGCTATCTGTCCACATACCCTTACTCTACCCCCATATCTACATTTACTCTTACAGCACATGAATTAAGAAAATACAAGTTTAAATTAATAACGCTGCCACAGCTGTGGACTTCAATAGATCCTGCATAAAACATGGCCCTTTATCTAATTAAATATATATATACATATATCGCATAGATGAGCCTTTTTAAAGCAAACAAAAGATTGCGTATGGATTAGGAAGAGATAAAATTCCCTTTCATCAGCTGACAAAATGTGATCTTGTGTCTTAGAAATCACCTCATCGCTACTTCGATTAAAGTCGAAGCTAAGACAAGGATTCAGATGGAACTTACAATTTGGGCGGTTTAAAGAGAGAGAAGGGAAAATATTCACAGGTCTCGAAATTAAGCTATTTAAAATGTTCAAAAAAGTGAAGAGAAAACCGATCAAGAATTCAGTAGGCAACCCTGATGATTTACATATACACTACGACCATAAATAGTGGCTCTATCTCATTTTTTTAAATAGTACAATATTAAAACCTAAAAAAATTTAAATGAAACATTAAAATCATTAAAACCATATTTGCTAATATATAAATAAAAATAAAAGCAAAATGGCACACCATGTAAGAACTCATTTAGATTCCTGTAGGTAATAATAAATTGTTTCTTTGTTTGATAGAAAATTTACTTCTGAAAATACGTGATTTGTGAGGAATTCTTTGGAAATCAAAGAGAAATAAAATATTCAACGAATAAAATGATAAATACACAGATCTGATAATGAAAATTATTCCTAAGTTCGCTATATTCTACACACTTAACTTGCACTGTCAAAGAAAAACCATCTTAGAAATACTTTCATTAATTTAAAGTCAAGCATCAACCATTCTTTCATGAATACTAAAGCACCCATGAATAATGTATCATACGAGAAATTAAAGTCTTCACTTCTTTTCTTTTAGAGTGAAATAAGATAACTTCTTTTTGTAGCTTGTATCCTTTCATGCTGTGAAGTCTTGCCTTCATTAAAAAGAATCCCCTGCAACTGCTGATAAAGAGACCCGTAAGATTTCTATATTAATTAAATTATGTTTTGATTATTAAAGAAATTAAAGTCATTTTCCCAAATTAAAGAAAATACGTAGAATAAAGAGAAGTTGCCGTATGCATATTATAATAGTTGATCAAGAGGAAAATCTTGGGTCCCAACATTATTCATTAATTTTCACTTTCAGCATTTATTTTATTCCCTCCTCTCTAACTTTTCGGTCTACTGTTAAATGTAATCAGCCCAAGCCGTGAAGTGAAAGCTTAACCATATTTGCATATCTTAAGAAAGGTAAAATATATAATGGGAAAACATTGATGGCAAAAATAACTATTTGATGTTGCATCCTTTCCCAATGGAATAATATGGCAACCTTATGTAGCATAATGCGTAAAACAAAACAGATAAGAGTAAATCAAATGCTGCAAGTGTCAAACTATTTTAATATTCTCATTTACCTTAATACCTCCCAAAATCCGCTTAGAATATATGGATTAAAATCAGCTCGCCACCATTCCACTTGCCCAGAAAAAAAATTCACTTTTAGGCTCGTCAAGTTTAAGATGACTGTAAGGGAATCGATACCCCCCCCCCACCTCACAAGGGAGCCGCTGGTCGTTTAGGACAACATCCTGGCAGTGTAAACGCCCTAACCCTACCACTTAAGAACACTCCTCTCGCCCTTCATCTCGAAAAGATGCTGAACGGTTAAAACAGCAAGATTTCCCCTAAGAGCTGGTATTCAATTTCAATTAAGCTGCGAAATTGGAGGAGCGTCTCCCTAAAGCCAGATGGTCCCTCAGGACCAGAGGTACGATGTCCTGAGAAAAATTGCTGGAGGAGGATAATTCATGCGGTATGTCGACGCATTCTCTCCCCCTACTGCGCCTACCCCAGTGAAATGACAACGTATAAAAGCAAATATATTTAGAAAAACGGGGTGGATGACATGAGTCAGCAAGGCAACGAAGTCTCCGGCAAAAGGCTGGGCTACCAACGGAAGGGACTAAGAAGAAGCTCATCCTCCAGCTAGAATCTGGTGATGACACCGAACTTTAAGTTAACTTGATTTAAGAATCAAGTTCAACTTACTCTCCAAAAAGAAACCGCCCTAACCTGGTGAATCCAAAAGCACCGAGATAGGCCTCGCCCTTAAGGAATACCGGAACCAAGTAGAAGCATATCCTCGAGCCAGTTCCTGGTGGTCGCACCGAACTTTAAGTTATTTGATTAAAGAAGCAAGTTCAACTTACTCTCGTCAGAGAAGACCTCCTATCCTGGTGTATCCCAAAACACAGAGATAGTCCTCGCTCTTTAGAAACACTCCAAGTAAACTCCCCCCAGCATCCACCTGAGTCAAAGGATTTAAGCATTGATTCAGTGCGCGCCATTGCGAATTGTTTTTCAGAGAAATCCAAAGAGAAGAAAGAAACATTCGTTGACTGTCCCGTGGTGATATTATTTCCTGCCGAGGGCGTATCGCTCCACCATCTGCCTTAGGCGCCAAACTCCTTTGTGGCTTTAAAGCTATTCCTTCCGTACGACGACATCTGGACAAGCGTCACGCGTCGGCCTGGAAACAACATTCCTGAGGTCACAAAACCATTGAGTTCAAGGTCACACTCAAATCCGATTCTAGTAAACGCTAAGCAAGGCACTAGCAACCCAGAATATTAAAGAAGTAATAATCAGATAATAATAATCAAATATAGCAATCTTAAACATAAAACGTAATCCAGGAGTTTCGACGTACGTAATAAACCCATACCTACGAACTCCAGCCATCACTTGGTCCCTCCTATACCACGACAATGGCATTCTCCTCTTGTCAGCAATTCGAAGGATGGCCTGAAAATTGAGTTCGTCTACTTTTCTTTCTCTGTTCGGAGCTCTTTGTGACGAAACGTGAATGTGAAGCTTTTCAATAAAAAGTAATAGAAGTTTTGATCCGTGAATTAATACAGTGGGACAATTTTTAACTTTTTTACAAATTTCTTTGATGGGTAGTGTGGAAAAGGTGCCAAATGGTGATAATAAATTTGTTTTAAAACCCTTTTGCTGTACAATTATACTTTCAGCGTGCTCTTTGAGCTTGAAAATAGTAAAATTGCACTAAAAATAGCTAAAGTATAGGAAAAAACACAAATATTTATATGAGAGAAATTTGCTTACAGGTAGTATTCAGAATAATGATTTTTGTTTATATTATATGTATGCAAAAGCTTTGAATTGAATAACTGTATCGTTAGGTAGTGCAAGAAGGAGCAAAATAATATAATTTGCTACATTTTGAAATGAAACTCCCAAAGTTGCCATAATTTAATTTTAATTGTGAAATTTCGCGGGAGTTTGAAAAAAATAGTCCATAATATCAAGAAAATATGGAAAAAATTCGGCGTAATAATAGAATTGTTTCAGCTTGCGCAAGTTGATTATAATAGAGATAAATTATTAAGTTCCCTCTGTAGCGCGAAAATTTGGTCATATTCGTTAAATTACATAAAAATGCATGATAGGCATCGCAAAAGATTTCTTTTGACTGCGCTTATAGAGCTTTTCGTTTAGTTTTCAAATAAATAATTAGAATAATAATCCAGAACTCACCCCTGGGAGGGGGCCTTATGTGGAGTGCCACCCCACTTAAGCCCAACCACCCTACCTAACTGGATTTTATTTAACTGAACTCAAGTTTGGTGTTATAACGAGGCATCTTTCTCCGGGATTCAAGTCTAACTTTAATGTATTCATCTCTTTTAGCTAAGTCACATAGTTTCTCTGATGCTTCGGTCAGTAGCTTAATCAATCTTTCTACAGCTCGATTGCGACTCGAAATCTCGTTAGCAGTAAAATTTATTGTCGATTGATATTTCGCATTATCTTTTATTTCCGCAGTTGAAATGTATTTTGTCAGAAGTGGTTCCGTTATCAGCTCTTGTCAATTTTTAATGCTGTAAGTTTTCAGCATTAAAGGTTAGAGCCCGAAGAGAAAAGGAACAAATTTAGGCCCGTTGTTCTGTGCTGGCTTTCAAAACACACTTCCAGCCCAGCTATTTAATGCAACTGTTTTCATCCTTTATCCTGGCATATAAAATGCTTTCTGAATGGCTGAAATAAGAAGTTCTTTTGATCGCTGGCTTTACAATTGCATGGGGTCCGGCATATAAATGAAAGGGGGCACATTTAATTGAGGTGATTGCTTTACCTGGAACCAAATCGGGGTATAAACCGCCATGATGTACTTGACGATTCTCTGGAAATTATCTTAAGGATTCGAGGTTGCCATGTAGAGTCTGAGGAGTCTTTTAGCGGTAGTGAGCCTGCTCTATTAGCTTATATTTCCAGTGATTTTCGAAGCAAAGGATTCTTGCCAAATTCCACTTGAAACACAATTATAAGTTTGCAAAAGATATTTCTCATCTTTTTGTCAACTGAAAATGTTTCCACATAAATATGCTGAAACGAGGCAATTGGCAAGTGCTTATACAGTTGTTGATTTTTTTTTTTCCAATTTCCGCTGTAAAACTTTAAAGTCCATTTGTAGTACAATCTAATGTAGTTAGCAAATGCCGTAAAGGTAATTCATTGCCAAGTTGTTGGCATATTAGCTACCTTAAAGTCCGCTAAACGTGTTGTTCTAGCACTTTAATTATATAACTCTTTTTGCCTGTATAAACAACTGGACCGATGCAGTCAAATGCCCGTATGGTTGCTATGTTCTTGATTTGTTACTTTCCCTCAAGTTTTACTTCCTTTTGATCACTGCGACAAAGTTTATCTTTCTTTCCGTCAAAGAAGATAATTAGCAAATGCCTTAAAGGCAATTAATTGCCAAGTAGATGGCATATGAGCCACTGTAAAGACCACCAAAGTGTTCTCTTAGTCCTGGAATTATACCACTCATTTTGCCTGTATAACACTTGGACCGTTGTATGCAATTGCCCGTATGTTTTATGTGTTCTTCATTTGTTACTGGTCGTCAATTTTGCTTTCTTATGATCACTGCGCCAAATATTATCCTTCCTTCCGTCAAAGAAGATACTAATGATTGAATTTTTCCTCATTTCAGTTTTCCTATTTTTCACTTTTCGATCGATCACTAACTTGATACAATTTCAATTATTTTTCAAAAATCTTTCAAAGTTAAACTAGCAATACTTGCTGTTGCATTGGAAATTCCAGTTCTCTCGCATAATTCAGCTGCAAAGGGAAGAGGAGCAGTTTTTTGTTATCTTTTTCTTTTTTATAGCAATTAATTCAGTTTCATAGTGAAAATATTCTGTTGAAGATGCTGAAATTGAATCAACCACGTAAGTGCAGGAAGGTTGCTGTTCACAGTCTTCAGCATTATAACTTGCTGATGGAATTTTATTTTAACGATATCTTATCTTTTTTGACATCATGGTTTTGAAAACTTTTGACGTTGCATTGGTATTGATTCCTGCAATTGCCATCTTTCTTGCACTTTCCTAATCATTAGGAATTTGTTGCTTTCATGGGTGCACCTTGTGTTGTTTTTGACACTTAAAAATATTTTCTTTGCATTTCCCTTCTGCCGTGTCGAATGGTTCTTTACAACTTGCCTTTAAATTTTAAAGTTTCATTCTGTAACTAGGATTATCTTTCCTGTCGTTATAAGACTTTTTAATTTTAAAAAGTCATTATTTCACTTTTTTAACATATCTTTGAAGCGTTTATTAAAAAAGTTTGAATTGATGTTGACATCCAAATGCCGTCAAGTTAAGAGAAGCAATTCGTGCATGTTTCACTGAAAGGTTGTCTTGGATTTGATGCATTATTTAGTTCAATTCTTTATCAAATACATTCTTTTAAAAAATCTTCAAATTTAGATTGATTTTTTTCCATTAAGTTGTGTATGAGTGCCTAAAATTGATTGAGCAAATATAGCTGTGTCAAATTGAAAGTAATTCACATGGTACTTAACACACGTACCAACACTCCCAAAGACTTCCCGTGCGTAACATAAAGTGAGAGGAGAAACGTATTTGAGAATGGACAGAGACCAGAGCCGGGAGCGTGGTCGTGCCACTACAAGAACACACAGTTACGTACTCACACAGTAGCTACAGATTACGAAACATCCAACCATAAGATAATATATTCATTTTCAGACCAAGGCGCATGTTTATTACATAAACTTGATACAATAACCTTATAAACTGACAATTTTCTTTAATCACACGCTTATGAGCAAATGGTTTAGTATTGTATACTAGCCTACAGTCTTAGAAACATAAGGCGTTTCGGCAAACTTAAGAAATTGTTCTATTGCTTACTTTCTTGATATTATATACGAGTGTTTGCAATTTACCTGCAAACTTTTCAATTTAAATTACATTCTTGCCGATTTATGCAGTTGCAGTTGAAAATGAGGCATATTATATTTTTTTGCTCGTTTTTTCGCCAGCTGAAGATATAGATATTCATTTCCAAGCTTTCAGATACATATAATATAAACATAAAGCATTATTCTGAGTACTAACCGCAAGTAATTTTGCCGCATATAAATACTTGGCGTGTTACCTATATTTTAGCCATTTTTAATGTATATTTTTCTATTTTCAAGCTCAATGCGCAGGCGTAAATATGGTCGTACAGCACAACGGTTTTAACATTATGTTTTCACACCAATTGGCAGTTTTTCTGCACAACCCATCAAAGAGATTGAAAAAAAAACAGGAGAATTGCCACACATTATTGTATTAAAGAACTTAGCTATTGGGGCCTTCGGCCAGGGACCGAGTTAATTTCATTAAATTTGAGCCTTCAGAACATAAAATGAGATTCTTCCTTTAATTAAATTAGTACTTAATTATATTTTCCTGGAGGTACGTTACTCTCTTTTTATGGCCCTTGTTACATCTAAGGATTTGGTAACAATTAGGTGCCTTCCAAATAGTCCAAAGGTAATTTTGGTGGGTTCGAAAGTAGAGATATTCTGTTAGTTGCCGGTTTTGGTTAAAAGATTTAGGTTCCGCTGTTTTCAATCCGCTTGATATATTTGCCAGAAGAGAGACAACTGCGATTCTTTTCCTAAAATGATATCTGTTTACGTTATGGATAAAATTAAACCATCTTGTTTAAGTATTCTAAATATATTTCAGCAAAATTAGTTAGTATATGGTTTACAGTAGGAATATTTTATTAATTGTAGATTTAGGCTGATGCTATAAGTTTCCCCGCTCTTTCACCTCTAACTTTAATTCACCTCAAGAGAGTGAGCCTTGGCAGGAGGACTCGAACCCGCCCGCTACGTTGCTTACTTAAATTCGCTTAAATTGACGTAGGGTAACCCTACACCTGACACCAGTTTAAAATAATATAGATATTACTATATTTCGTAGGTTAATGTAAGAACCAAACTTTTTCAAAATCCTTCAGCCTGAGGGAGAGAGGCCTATGAACGGATTATCCGTTATGAGCGTGGATAAAATTCGAAATACAAATCAGAGTGCAATTAAGTTTCAGAGTGCAATTAAGTTTCAGAGTGCAATTAAGTTTCAGAGTGCAATTAAGTTTTAGAGTGCAGTTTTTAAGTTGGCTAATGCTCAGCTTATCTTGGACAGGTTCTGGAATAATAGAAAAGGAGTACAAAAATATAATTTACTACTATGTAAATAATATATTTACAAAATTAAGCGATTTTAATTAAGGTATATAAACTTAAGAGACGTATAAAATTCTCGGCTTCAGAGAGCTACCTGGGAGGGCGACCGCACCACACACAAACGGACAATGACAGATGGAAGACTCAAATGACCTTTAGCGAACGCGAAGCCAAATGACGGGGGCTCAAAAAAGGGATGAGGGGATAGCTTGCACAGGAGAGTTGCGCATGGCGGTTTACCCGAAGATTTGATCCTAGGGAGTAGTACTGCCTTGTTAGAGACAGCGTAGAATCCACAATATTAGCCTCTTTCCATCGACTATTATACGAGATGAACTTAGATCTAGCATTCGTGTTTAGAATACTGAATTGAGAATTTGACGGTTGGGGTTCGGGCAACGGCTACCAACGAGTACGGGGTTGGCTCTCGAGAGTTCTAAGATAATACACGGAGCTTTACGGGTTCTACAAGGGATCACGCTGAACTAATGTGAACGGGATTATACTCGCGGATACTCTGGGAATAGGCGGTTACTTCCTTCTGTCCAAATCCGGCGTCGGACGTTTTATAGGGGTGAGACGGAGGGGATTTTCCTAGCGCCCGAAAGGGGGGGAGGGTTCCAGTGGACAGACGGTTCGCAGGGTAAGCTGGACTTTGCATAATTCTCGCTGCTGCAATATAATCCCCGGCAGAAGCTTTCATGCTCTTAATCACTTTACAAGCTTCCCGACCTTCGCGCTTTTGTGCCTCGTTAGCGTGGATTAAAAAGGGTCGCGCAGGTGTGTCCTCTTTCTCTCTCTCCTTGAAAGAGACGAGCGCGCTCGTCTTTTCCCCCTCTTTCTCTGACACGGGGAGTTTATTGAGCTCAGTGGAAAACGACCCGCCACACCTTGCTATAGTGACGATATTGATTGCACCGAATTATCCTTTTTAAGTTTCCTGCCTTTTACATGTTTTAAAATATCTCTATCATATTGATTGCTCCTCATAATTGACCAGAATTAATTGCCACTCTACCATGACTTTCCTTCCATAGTATAGGGGCTGAAATTGATCACAATGCTCGTATTTCATTTTTGATTTGTACATTTAAGTGTTGTTTATTTATTAATTAGTTGCTAATTTTAATTATTTGTTTGCTTTTATTTCCTGTACCTAATATATAATTTAGGCGAATTTAATATTTAATTAAGATGATAATTCCAGACCTAATACTTCTCGTCTCACAGGTATTACGCTCCCCTTACTTCTTCAGTTTAATTAGTGTTCTATTGTGAACATTTCGTTCACCTCACTTCTACTTAAAAGATAATGTGTACAAGGTGTTGAAGACATCAACTGAATATTTTTCGAATTGATATTTAACGTAGAAGATAAAAATAACTTACCAACCATACCATTTTGACATATTAACTAATTATTCCAATATCGATGAAATTAAAGTTAGTTGTCATATTAAAAAAATAAAAATTTGCAAAGCAATAAGTTCGGATCCATGGTAAGCCATCAGATGGCGAAGTACTAAAACGTTTTTGTGGAATATATAGAGTGTCTATAAACGAGAAAATTGTTCCTAGAAACTTCACAGAGACAAATGTAACACCATTTTTTTTAAAAGACATAAAGACTGATGCTTGAACTTTTCGCCCCATCTTTTTCACTTCGCTTGTTTATAATCTCTTGGAATTATTTGTTAGAGAAAGGATCGATGAGAATCTAGACGTAAAAACTAATATAAATGATAGAGAATTAGCTTTCGACATAAACGTTCATACAAGCTACTCCGCTTGATTCTTGTCGCAAAATTATCAGAACCATTTTCGAAGATTAAGACTTATGTAGATGTATGTTATCTTGAGTCTATTAATGATTTTGTTACCGTTTCTCATAAAAGAGAATATAACTGAGACTTAGGGGTTAAGAAGCATGGGTCTAAAATGATTTGAATCCTAGCTGGGAAACCGTCTGCAGAGGATTGCTGTCACTGGAAGTAGTTCACTATGGAGATAGGACTGTTCCTTACATATCTTTTTCCTACTTTTGCATTTTCTACATAAAATAAGCGAATTTGACCCAATTTTCTGTATAAACTTTTAAAATATGATGCTTCCACGAAGCTAGGTAGTAGAAAAATATCACAGAGACTATGATAACTTGCCAAAAGACTTGGATAGAGTAATCCATGGCCGGAAAGATGGCAAATACAATTCAACGCTCACAAGTATAAGGTACTTCACATAACTAAAATCAGAAAAGATTAAATTATTAATTGTCTAATTTTAAGCAGAGTCAACATGTAAAAGAATTTAGCTGATATAATCTTGAGTGATCTCCAATTTTCGAAAATTCCCTATAGCTTTAGATGCCAACATTGTTCCCGGATACATACCAAGAGATTTGAGGTTCAAATCAAAATATATTAATCTACCCTTATATAAAGCGCTTATCTTGCCCTTCTTTGAGTATGCGGTACATTCAAAGGGACATTCTAATTATGGAACGCGTCCATCTTCTAAATTAATTTTGGAACATAGAACTAGAGTGCATTCAATTTTATTTCACTCCAAGATCAATATAATGAAGCCGTTTAAATAATAAACTGATTTACCAATGTATATTATGATTAAATATTTGAGCTAGATAACCGAACGGCAACTAGAAATAACGGTTCCAATCTAGTAAGTAAAATATTCAACACTTCGATATTATAAAATTTATTTCGTTATAAAATAACATAGACATGGAATGGCTCGGCTGAGAATGTGGTTGAAAGGATTAGAGGTAAATATATTTATTCTCTCTTCCTTTATCTATCCTAAACATATGACTTCCATCTCTTCCCTTCAATTTTGACCAGCCTCGAATCAATCGTAAGGACTTTGCTGCTATTTTGTTGTTGATGCTGTTTTCCGGAGCACAAAATCTACATAAATTTGACTAAGAAACAAAGTTTGGGATCAAATCCCTCACGAGGAAAATAAAGTCAAGTTCTAGACCAAGAGAGATTAACTTGAGGAAGAACTTGAATGACCTGTGTAGCTCAAGGTAGGGAATCAAAGTTATATTTTTTGAGTAGATGCTTCTAAAAAATATAATAGTGTTCGGCTCTATGCCCAAAATATTTAATTATAATTCAGAGAGCATAAGTGAACTTCAGAACAATTGTCTAGCTGGTTCTTCTGAGAGGAGTGTGCTGTCCAATTGTGGCGTTTGTACTTGGGTAAAGATATCATTAGGCTGGACAGAGTGGAGCACCTTGACAACAAAGTAAAACTCTACTTAAAAATAAATCTAACGAAAGTGGACTTAAGGAATAAAAATTGCAAATAATAAAACTAGACGAATGAGAGGGGTATTTATCTTAGTTTATTTCCATTCAAACAGTATAAACAATGATAAATAAGAAACAAGAGGACAGAAGGGAACTATCCTAGTTTTCTTAGCATTTATAAGCGTTTGAAACCAAACTTAGGCTACCAAAAGATAACCATTACATCTCTAGACTCTTTTTGAGTGGTAGTTGGGCTGCTTTCTAAGTAATTGGATACATTTGGAGATTACTCAGACCTTCTCTTTACACAGCAAACAAAATATTCAGTCAGTTTACTGCAAATTATTTCCTTAACCCTTTGTTACTTTCGCTTTTCATCTTGCGATGGGGTTTGCCATATTAGGCTAAGTTGTGTTACCCAAATAAACACCAAAGGAGGTTATCACGTCCTCTTAATAACCTGTCCTTCCATTGACCTTCATTTTTAAATCTCTGGATAAGTGGAGATTCCTAGTAACTGGCCAACCAGCGATCGCTGGCAACCCATTGATAGTGAAAGATAGTAACCTTAAGCCTTACGTCGCCTAGTTAATCTCACAAGCATGGGAAAGGCATACCAAATGTAATTCACACAACGCTGATCGTTCCACGCCATTGCCACTCTTGACATAGCTGCGAGCCAGGAAGAATTCCAATCTGACCTTGTAAATAAATACTATTAACCCCAAGTGTGTTTCCTAAGCAAACGCTTCATATCTATGCAATATGCCAGTGGTTGCCATTTCTTTTCGTAGTACAAAATTAACACTTTTAACCATATTTCTTCATCATCTTCTAATAAGGAGAGAAAACTCAAAGATCTCCATATTGAGCCCGTCTCTCGGCATAATAGAGAGGCATCGTTGTCCACACTATCTCTCGCCGTTGTCTCAAATTAGTAGCGCCAAATGATATTACGCATTAATCTTTATCAAGGATGAATATTTCTTCATTCACGGAGGCTTCGGTCCAATATTAGGAAATTTAAGAAATTGTTTCATTAAAAAGGAGATAAGAATGGAAAGAGGAGACGGAAACGGCAATAGATGTGAATTAACTTGCCCTATACGTTTTATTTTGAGCGGACTTGACTCCATCAATCGCAGGTGTTTGTTTCCGCGCACCTCTATGAATGGTACACATAGAATGATTAATATAGCAAATGAATAGAAAAAATAGTGAAAAAATTGGGATTTGAAATGAATCTTGGATCCAATTTCATCATCTTTATTATTATAATTCTACTTGATACCCATTAGCTTTCGTCATACCATTTTATATATCTTTACTTCAAGGAATTTTGCTGCGAAGAACATTCATGGTTAAAGCACCAAGTGTAAAAGAGGTGTCGTTAGGTTTGGGACTAAAATAATCCTGAAATGCAGCACAATTTTCTTCAGTTAAATCTATACTTTTTCTTCTTTACAACTGGTAACAAGGCAAACTGGTCTTTTTTTGACAGGCACTAATTATTTAATTCCTAGAACTTTTTATGTACTGTTTTAGCGCTTGAATCAATTCCATACAATTTTGTCATTCTGTTCTTGTAAAATCCATCCTAATCAATTATGGTTTTGAACCTATAAATAAGAACAAAAAAGAACTCTTGCATAAAAAATTATATAAATCAAGGCAAAAGTTATCTAAGTAAATATGGCAAAAAATAGTAGAGTGAGAATTAAAAAGTGTCAGAGATCTGTAGGTGAGAACCACTGTATATGAAAGAAGTTCCGAATTTCAGGTGGGGGAGCAATCATTACAATCGATCATTTACTTCCATTTAACCTTTCTATTCTCCTTTTGCCCTTTACGCATTCTCTTTATCTTATTTGCCTTTCTCGGAGTGGATTGTATGTCTTTACCTTCACCTAATTCTCTAATGCACCGGCACATGAGGATCATAAGTTAATTATAATATTGAATAATATATACATATATTATTAGTAACAGCAGGTTAGTTGCTGGAGAAAAGAATATTTTGTGCTTTGAAGTCCCTCGAACCCAAATAATTCTTTTGACTAGATATATTTTCATATCATTTAAAGTCACTTATTTTTTAACAAACCTTTCTGTAAAAAAGCTTTTGACGAAGGTATGTAAAATGAGAACCCTTTTTTTAAAGAGAAAAGTCACAAATAATTTCCTAATTCAAGAAATCTAACATTTGACATACAATAGCCCTAAAAGGGAACACCACCATAATAAACTCTCTGGATAATTTGTAGCCTAATTTGATTTGATTTTTTTCATACTATATCATAGGAAATAAAGGTGTAGGTGAGATTCCGAGATTTGAAAATAGAATATTTATCGCTAATTGATAATATTTATATGACACCCAATTGATGATTTAATATTAATGTTGCAGTCCCCCTTTTTTAAAGAAATTTTTAACATCTTTTATATGTTATTGTGTTAACTTAAGCGTGAATTTTTTAAAAAGTAAGTATAATAAAATATTGCAGTTTTCTCTCGAAAAAGTTAGTTTTAAGTTAGGACATCATTGGAGACGACCAGTGGAATTTGTTCAAGACCTCTTAAAAATAACAATAGAAGAAAATATGATGGTTGCTCTTAAATAATTGGCTGAAAAACCCTCATTCAACTCATTGCACTGTGCATAACCATTTTAAAAGAGATGTGTATATAAGGTTTGACGATAGAGGCAATCGATTCTTCACGACCTGTTAGACGTACATTTTTAACAAAGAATAAATATTTCCTCATCTCTTCTTGCTCAACTAAAAAAAACATTTTTAATAGGTTTAGTGCACTCATTTTGACCGTTTAGTTGCTTCATTCAAAGAAAAGAGGCCAGCATTATTAAATTGGAGAAAAGAAATGCTCTTTCATCAAGACAAAGATGAGTTTCATATCACAAAAAAGATTCCACAAAAAGCTAGACAATCTCAATTCGGAATTAATTCATCAGCCTCCATACTCACCCAACTTATCCCCATCAGATCACTATCTATTTGGGAATTTAGTGTATTTATTACCTGAAGAAAATGGAAGAGCTCAACAATAGAGTGGTCAAACAACATTAAAAAACTTTTTTAATTTGTCGAACGATTTTTAAAAGCAATATATTGAAAACTTAATAGAAAGATCGAGACTACTGATAAAACTGGTTAAAATTATAGTACTTATTAATTTACTAACTAAATATAATATACTCGTATATATTGATGAACAGGAAAAAAATGCTGCATTACTCATGAAATGTCATTATATCCCGAAACAACATTCCTTAAAAGATTTCTGGCATTTAGCTAGCAATTGCCTTTTAAATGTCTAAATTTGTGCCTCTTGAAGCTGGAAGGGATAGCTTCAGAGTAAAAGAATGATTCTTCATGTCTTGTGATTTTGGAGTTTTAAACTTAAGCGCATTATCTTTTGGAAGCTTCTGCTCTTAAAATATGGGTGAACAGGTAAAATGTAAGTGATGCGAAGAAAAAGACTCCTTCTCAACGAATTTTCAACAGCACTTGGGCTACAGATTAGAGTGCGATATTGATGTGGCGGACAGCTTTCAATAATATCAAATAATTAGGTGCAAGGTACCAGGGGCAGTCAATAAGTTTTGCAATTCGGATATGAGGAAACGAGATATGAGGGAAAGTGTTTTATTATTTTTCAACATAACCACCCGCGACTTCAATGCACTTGCGCCACTTGTCCCTGAGGCTTCGATTTCCAGACAACCAGAAATCTTACGACTGCTGTTCAATCCACTCCTGGACGGTGAGCTGGACAACTTCATTATCCCTAAACCGGCGTCCAGGCAGTGCAACATTTTGCTAGCGGAATAAAACGTAGTCGCTAGGGGCCAGATCTGGACTGTAGGGGATATGGTTGAGCTCTTCGAATCCGCATTGGCGCAAGGCAGCTTATGCAACTCTTGCCTTGTGGACAGGGGCATTGTCTTGGAGTTTCAAGATACCGCGTGTCAAATTGCCGCACCGCTTCGGACGGATGCACTTCTTCAACCCAACCAGTTCCTCGGCGTAATATTAGACTGAGATGGTCTTTCCACGAGGCGCATAATCCACCATCAACACTCCCTCAGAAATGCAGAAGATGGTAGCCATGATCTTCCCGGCTGAGGGTTGGGTCCGGAACTTGATGGGGTTCGGAAAGTCCCTGTGCTTCCGGGTCATGCTTTCGAGCTTGTTCTCGGGATCTCAGTAATGGACCCACGTTTCATCACCTGTCACTATGCGTGACTCGAATCCCGCCGGGTCTTGTTTGTACGGGAGCAGCATCCTCTCCGAACTTTGACGACGTTGAAGTCGATCATGAGGCGTGAGGTTCCTAGAGACCCAACGGGCAGAGACCTTGGTCATGGCGAAATTGACGTGGATAATGTTGATAACACTTTCATGTGATATTCCAAGTTGTCGCTCGATTTCTTCAACCTTAACCCGTGGATTTTCGAGCATCATCCTCTCTAAACGGGGCACATTGTCCTCGTTTGTCACGTCTGACGGGCGTCCTGGATGGGGGTCTTCTTTAAGGGAGTCACGACCATGGCGGAACTCCCGATTCCAGCGAGCAATGGTTGCATAGGAAGGGGAGGTGTCGGTGTACACTGCAACCATGTGTTCATGGATCTCTTTTGCATTCCTGCCTTCCTTGGTCAAAAACTTGATCACTGTGCGGTGCTCAACCTTCTCCATTGTTGAAAAAATTGTGACTGATGATCTGCGATCAGATACTGCTTCTTAAATAAACGTGGCCGGCTCGTGCGGCTGCAGGTCCTGACTTGTCATAAGTTGTCCTTGCACCCCCACAAACAGCCATCTCATTTCCTCTGTTTTGCCCTACCGATTCGCAAACGTTATTGACTGCCCCTCGTATCTCTCCGTGGATTTGTGAGCAATATTCGATGCTAGGGCGTATTAATCAATTACGAAGCTACACCATTTGTAAACAAGTAACAACGCTTATAAACCTGTAGAGGATTCTTATTTTATTAAGGGGAATTTTAGTTAGATTTGGGGAAATCAGCCAACACAGATCACAGCCTAGCAAGATATAAGCCCTTTTAATCGACAAGTGATTAGAGAAGCAAAATAAAAAAGATTTCTTTACTACAGAAAATTCGAAATGAACCGCTTTGGTGGCTGTATCCTCATTCTATGAAAGGTTTAAACTTCCTGTGGTTATTGTTTCTTCAAACTATTTTGCATTACTTTAGGTTTCTTTATCTAAAAAAATTTTGTCTACAAAAAATGACACGGAATATTTAATTTTGCTCCGAGATTCTTAATCATGAGAAAATTCATAAATTATTAATAAACAAAATATGATAGAATTTATTCCTTGTGTTTGCATTCAATTCCTTCGACTGTTTATTTAAATTAACAGTCCACCTGGAAGAATATATTGGTCAATTGCGTCAGTTTGATGCATTTTTATTCTTTCCTTTATGAAAACGCAATAAGGATTGCACTAGAATTATATGCTTTGGTAATGTGTAATGAAGCATTATTTTGAATGGCAGGTAAATTATGACGAAAGCGCAAGGAATAATTATAATGGGTCAGAGTGGCTAAACAATAGTAAACACAACCTTTAGCAATAAAAAGATGTTCTTAAGAAATGTCACTAGGTTATTCTAGTGACATTGTTTAGCCACTACGACCCATTATAATTATTCCTTGCGTTTTCGTCGTGCTTTGGCTGCCATTGAAAATAATGAAACCAAATTTTTGTAAAATTTTCATTGTTTTCCCAGAGGATTACCTTTGAAAATGTTAATATCCGTCTCGGTTAGTAAAGATATGCCACTTGCCAGCATTTTTTCCCACCTTTCGCATTTTGAAAAGAAAGTCTTTGAAAAGGTTAAAAAGCTGAAACGCAAGAATAATTAAGCAGCCATTGCTGTATTTTCTTTCTTTTTTTTCTTTTCTAGAGAAAGTGGAGAAAATAGGGGATGAGTAGCTAAAAAAGTAGGGAAGAAGGGAAAATAGTGCGGAAAGCAAGGAAGTATTAGATTAGTAGTTTAGGTGCCCGGTGAACGGGCCATCTCCATTGGTTTTTCTTCTTTTGCTATTTTATGAACTCTTTCTTATTCTTTTAATTTTTTTTTAATCATAATTATTATTTATTACTATTATTAATATATATATATATATATATATATATATATATATATATATATATATATATATATATATATTTATCTCTCTCTCTATATATATATATATTTTTTTTTTTCTAGTTCATTCACTCGAATCTTGGGATTGGTTCGGCACTTTTGGTATTTGGGAGGTAATTTTTATACTCTCCCTCCTCTGGATCGAGGGTGCCAAGTGTATCATTGGGGAGAATGTTTTCCAACTTCTCCCAAATGTTTCTTCCTCTTTTGTAGAGATACAAGTTTGAAGGATCAAGTCCTTTTTATTCGTGTAGGCTCATCAAGGTCCGGAAGTCGTACCACTTGGAGCCAGTGAGGAAACGGAGTCCTTGGTTCTGCACTCTTTTAGCTTGGACATGTTTTTGTTTGATGATGCATTGAGAGGTATACGGGGGTACACCAGTTTTGATCTAACCTAACTGATGTATAGCTTTTTCTTATTTACTATTCCGAGGTTTCTAACTCTGTGCAGTTTGTCTAGTTCAGGTTTTACAAATCCGGTTTTGGTGCTCATGGGTCTATTCATTCTGGTACTAGAGACTCTGTAGCCGAGAATTGACGCGTACGGAGAGTATTCAATATCTGTCTTTCCTAGATTGAAGGGGCTGGTACGATGTCTCTATTTTGCAGTTGCACAGAACTAAGACAAGTTTGTTTGGATTTTACAGCGTCTTTCAAAGTTAGAGATCTTTTCTGCCTCTACTGCTGTGGCTCTGGCCATCATCCTTGCCGACTTTGTCCTCTGAACTACAAGTTGGGAAAACCGGAGGCAAGATCCAGGGCTTTCCCTGTATGCCCCTCGAAGGCGATCTTGCAGACCTATTAGTTAGATAGCTACACAGGATCTTTTCGAAATGGGACGTGAATTTCAGTCGTGAGATTTTGTATTTCAGGCCTTCGATCCAAACTTTATCGAGGGCCTTCTTAACGTCTCTGCAGACGACGTTAATCCAGCATCCTCTAGCCAGCTATGCTGCTGCGTGATTCAGCATATGGGCTTTTGCTGTCTCAGTGCCTCGGTGTACTCTAAATCTGTGTTGTTCTTCGTTCACTAGATTCTTTTCTGCTAGGTTTTTTGCCAGTCTGCTGTTGACGATTTTTTTAAAAACCTTCCTAACGGTCTCCGGCAGTGAGATGGGTCTATAGTTCATGACCTAGTTTGGTGATTTTGCAGGTTTTGGTATGAAGATCATATTAGAGGTCTTCAGTCCATCCGAGAGGTAGCCCATTGCTAGAGACGCGTTAACAGGTTCAACAGCCTGGTCCTAAGTTTGACCGGTTCTTCTTTTAAATGCTTAAAGGTAATTTAGCTGAGCCCCCAAGCTCAGTTCGATGTCTCCCATAAAGCACCTTATGATCATTAACAGTGTCAATCAAATTTCCTACATATTAAAACATTTGATTCCTATCCTACTCTCAAGTTGGCAAGTGTTCATTCATTTATTTCATTTTAGTTTTTCATTTTTGCTTTGTTTTCTTAGTTTGTTTTATAATTTTGCAGTGTTTCTTTGTAAGTTCGCATTGTCCTCTCTCGGTAATTTTTGCATTGTTTTCTTGAAAGTTTTACTAAACTCTAAATTTATTCATTATTACATTGTAGCACTATTTTCTCTCAAATTAAACAAAATTTAAACTTATTGTCAGTCATTAATACTTATGTATTCTAAGCTTGCTTGCTTTCATATTGTTTTACTCTATTATAAGCTGAAGATGAACATAGCTATTGTTCGAAACGTTCCAAATTATATATGTTGCGAATACTGGTTCTGGCTTTAACATAAATAATAAAATCGAGGTTTCCGAAGGATGTTGCAATTTCTACATTTATATATATATTTATATATATATATATATATATATATATATATATATATATATATATATATATATATATATATGTGTATTTGTTGAGGTTTAGTGAGTGGGTAATCCCAGTCCCACTTCATGAACACATATTGTATTACCAAACAAAGGTGAAGCGGAGGTGAAGTGTATCTAATACACCTACCGTAGCCACTTCTGGTGAATAAGAATAACCTCTGTGCTTCCCTCTTGAGCAAAATTAAGATAATGATCCCCTGAGTGTGTCCCCACTCAGTAAAAGTCAGTCATGGGTGGACCGGTGTAATATTGAGATTTAAGCCGAGTGGATTGCTTATTAATTGCCAAAGGTTCGTCCAAAATACTTAAACACACATATACAAAAATAATCTTTGATGTACATTAATTATACAAAAAGAAACAGCGTATATAGGTATAAATAGAATTAATCTTTGCACTGAATAAGTAAGTCTACAAAATGTCGTAGGGATTATACTTGAAAATTACTCACTATGATGCTTGCGTCTTAATGGCACCTGACAGAATAAATGAAATAATATTATTGAATTAAGCACTTAATTAATCACTTCTATTACTTGAGGTTATAGGCACGGGATTGGAATTCTAGTTAACGAATAAACTGGTGAAGTTATGGGAGGGCATATTTCACTTTAATGATACCTTTGAGTTCGTAAGAATTTTGAGAAAGACGGTGAAGATCTTTTTATAGTGTTCGTGATCACACTTAGTCCGGCCTTCCAAGGTTACCGAATGAGAAAGTAATCCTAGACCGGTGATATACTGATCCTATGCCGGATGACGAAGGCGAGCCAAACTGTGGCTTAAATTGCACTTCCTCTTCTTCGAAGTCACTGTCCGATTATTCGGTTCCTGGAGTTGGTAGCCTAAACCGATTACCTAGCTACGTCTAGGAAAATCCACAAAGGGAGGTACTGTGGAACCTCAGACTCTGAATCTTGCGAGAAGTTTGGCACCTACAAGTTCTGTAACAGCAACACACAAATTCCCCGAAGTTTCTTTCTTACAACGGGCGAATTGTTTCTTTTTGGGAACGAGCTCCACACACTTAACGTAGGTCCAAAGTCTTCTGCCTGACTCCAGGGAGAAATTTCCCTTTGATTTCCCTCACAAGCAGAAATCGAGAGAGAGCACCAAATTCTCAGAAAAACCGTATCGCTGCGTGACTGATCTTTTCATCTGCTATCAGAAAGAGTAAATCCTTCGCATCTTGGCTCCACGTTGCAGTTTACGACAGCGAGAAAACTCGGACCTTCGTCGGCTAGCAGGTTTCTTTTAGCGGCAGACATTTTCCTGAATGGGCGTCTCGAATTTGGTTGTCTCAAAGACGCGAAAAAGGCGGAGAGAATTCGAGGCGAAAGGTGAATTTAGAATACGGGAATGACGCGCAGCTTGTGTCAGGGTATCTCTGCGTACACTAATGTACTCGTTATTTAGACTTATATATATATATATATATATATATATATATATATATATATATATATATATATACGCTTTTAGCCAAAAGTTATAAGCACGACACAAAGATTTATATTGAAGTGTAACGAGCTGCCATTCGATTCTTGCTATAGGTCGACCACGAGATAGTTATTAAATGATGCGAATTGGTGCCTAACCACATACCCAAACGAAATCTTCATGGCAGCTGTTTTCTTCTTAACCATATCACTGATTTGTAAGTAATATCCACCTTAATGTCACTTGTTTGTTTAGTTCAATCCACCATTGGCTCTAAAATCCTGAAAATCCCAGTTCGATTAATTAGAGAACAAAAATGTTTAAATGCGCACACTCACCCACTTGTACTCAGTTATCTTTCGAATAAATAATAGGAGTTACACAATCTTCACATAAGTGTTGCTGTTCATGAATAACAATTTTTTAACTACATAGAATATGTAAACAATTCATTCCAATGAAATTATCAATTTACATGATATATTATCTTACCCTAACTTTCTGCTACTCTTAGATAATTAAAAGAAATACATACCAGTGAAATGGAGAAGCCTTCTCGGAAGTCATTTCATAACATTGAAGAGCAAAGTTTCTTCTAAAAATGAGAGATTTAAAAATGTTTGTGGAAGGCAATATTTAAACAAAGTTTGTATGGTTTAAAAAACAAAAAAGATTCTTTGTCATCTTATCCTTCAGCACGTTTCTCTTAAGTTATTTTATTCATTCGGCAATGGGAGAAACATGGCTCTTATAAACGTGCTTTGTTTTTAATGGTATTGTGCTTCTTTTTGTTTTTTTTCTAATTTCTTCAATGTTGTTAACGTAAGGGAAAATCGCAATAAACAGTAGCTTGATTGAGTATATATGTAGTAAAGTGTGGTCGATTTCGGTGAAGTGATATAGAGAAAAGAGAAGGAATAGCAAACCATAAGACTATTTTAAGTATAATTGGATGGACAAATAAGACTTTAGGTTAGTATGGTATTGAAAGCAAATAAAAATGTGAGAAAAATGAAATAAGTTCCAAGCTGGCAAGAGTTTACTAGAGGTACTATGGGATAGTGGATTACACAACTCTCCTGAGTGTGGTCGTGTTTTGAAACAAAGACTCATAGCATTTGGAATAAAACCCCTCCAAATTGCGACCATATTAAAACTGAATTAAAACCAACCTTTAAAAATCAGAGATTTATAAAGAGCTAACAAAAACGTTATTTTACTTATTCCAGAAAAGAACGGTTTGTGTCCTCTTATCTGATATTATTTTATACCACTAATTAATGTATAATTAGAACAAAAAATGAGTAGATTATTTTAAAACTCTTAAAAATAAACTGTAATTTTCTTTTGTTGACATCATAGCCGTCAATACCTATATATTAGTTGTAAATAACACGCCACTAAATAATAGCTTTAATTTGTATCGATAGCTACAAAACATAAACAACATTGACATGGGGAGGGCAGGCAATCATTTACATGCAAGCTGTACCATTCTCACCCATGATATACCTATAACACCACTGTAGGTTAGATATAAAGGCCAAGAGGGTGTTTCATTCCATCAGGTTCTCGTAAGCTACCCACCCCTTTGTGAATTTGAGTAAGAAATTTAAATTTTACGTCCGAATTATTAGTGAACTTGACACATTTGTAACATGTATGATTAAATTGAAAAGACTGACCTCTTGAGTGAGAATTGAACTTGGGTACGGCTACCTACACCTTATATTGCTACCATGGAATGGTACGCATCAAACTTACCTGTAAACCGTCATTGGGGTATAATTTCACGGAAATTGTCGGTGCCGATGAAAGGGCCTTTAAATTCCCACGTGCCGTCACCCATCTTATTTGTCAAGCAGCCGTAAGGGCTGCAAATCTATAAATAATTCTTAACCCACCAGTTTATTTTTAATTTATATATTTACATGAGGGCCTAAACTCACATTTGACACAGCTCCTTTTTATTAATCTCATATATTGACCATTTTAACCCCAAAATATCTCAACCATTAACGATGATAATTTAAATAAAGATTTTATCCTGTATTTCCAGAAATGATTCTTGAGTCTAAAAATTACAAAATAATATTGCAAGTTTCAGAATATTAAAGGGGGGTATTTTTTATTTTTCGACTTTGTTACATCCTGAGTAAGGGTTGGCTCTGGCCCCCCCCTAGTCGATAGGGCGTTGGTTTTCAAATGCAGGGGCGTGCCGGGGTCAATCTAAGCAAGAGCTGAGACAAATGTCAGCTCAATTAGATGTCCGTCACCACTCGGTCGACGAGCCGTGCTTAACCCCACCACGGGATGTTGATCTTACACATATCTTCACAAACATAGCCAATACATCTATGCTATCTTTCCCTATTGTATTTACAGCACAACACAAACGTAATTCTCAGTTACAAGGCATCTCGCCGATAAGTAATTATACCCATATACCCCTAACAGGGCACTTGCTTTTCAAACAGATGCATTGAGGCTATGTGAAAAGGGTCACTTATTTGCTATTATTTTTTATTGTTCTTAACTGTCGTAGAATAGGCTCTCTACGATATACCATATATAACTATTCGTTGAGGGAACTTCTTTAATTATCTTTAGAGTGCGTGGATGTCTGGCTGGCCGATATTATGTATCTTCGATATGCTTAAGAAGTGGAACTGAGCTCAAAGATAATAATATTGCTATCATTAATAGAATAGAGTTTTATTAATAATAACTATCAACAACACACAAAACAGAAAATATTGACATAAACAGAGAATAGAAAGGGTCGTGGGACTTCAGCTAATCCGAGGATTAAAAGATTTAAAAAGGTAAAACAAATATAAAGTTAAAGGGAGGTGATGGTTCGTTAAACCATTTAAAGCACAGGATAGAATTGACAAAAGGGTTAAATACTCAAAGGTAACGTTCGGCTTACGTAATTTATACTTGTTGTGCAGAGGAAGGTGACGTGAAGGAATTTTTAGTCCGCTGGCGAGTTCCAGGTGAAGGGGGAGGGGGGAATTAAATGATCCTGACGTGGCGTCTTGGGAATGAAAACCGTTTCTTGACGAACGGCTTGAAGAACAATGGCTGTTCTACGTTGTTCTCTTCTGAACAACAGGGAAGGTGAGAACCGTCTCTTGTCTACGGGCTCAAAAACAATGGCTGTTCTACGTTGTTCTCTTCTGAACAACAGGGGGGGGGGGTGAGAACCGTTTCTTGTCAACGGGCTTGAACGAACAATGGCTGTTCTAACGTTGTTCTCTTTCTGAACAACAAGGGGGAAGCTTTGTGGACTCGGCGTCACGAAAGGCTTGAACCTTGGCACTTCAAGGGATATTGTCCTCCTTATGGACAAGTGATGATGAATCTCAAGGTCGAGGTCCCTTGGCGCACAAGGTGAGAGTGGGACGTAGTGATGTTTCGCGACGAAAATCTGGATCTCCAATCTGATCTTAGTGGTAAAGTTTCCATCTAAATAGTCGAGACACTCCCTTGGCGTGGGGGACAATGGAGTCGGAGCTTCGAAGGAATGCACAGCCGAGCCTTCGAACAAGCCTTATTTGCCCATAAGCCTAACTCAATCTGCCGTGATCGGCGGATGGGGCAAATGGGGGGGGGGGGATGGTAAACCTCCTTGTTTAAACACTGACTCAGGTTGCTGCGATAAGGCGATCAGCTTCAAAGCGAAGATGCACGTGGGGAGCATCGTGGTTTTAAATAACATGTGATAGTGGTTGAAATTAACGCGGCCTCAACCCGTTCTATCACATTAACTTTTCGAGAAATTTCAGCTGCAGTCTCGAAAGGATCATTCAGAGAGAAGCGCCTAAATGATGACTTCTTGGACGGTGGTTATGGGTGAACGACCGACTTTTGTATGAGTTTTATAGGTTTTGTTTTCATTGTTTAACTTCAGAAAGCGTGAAAATACACTCTTGGATCTTTCTACTTGTTTAAAATCGCAAAAGGAGTACTCACCGAAGTCTTAAAGCAAACAATAATCTGATGGAGCACAGGAATAACTTCTAAGTGTGGTGGCATCTCTGCACAGTGAATAAGACAAAAGTGGAAGTTGTGCCTAGTGAGCAAAATGTTGCCATGATCTCAATAAACTTTCAGAATATTCCTGAAAAAATCGTTCTTTTTTTTCCACATGTTATTATTTTATTTTCTGCGTTTATTTAGTATAATAACTTAAATATCCGATCGTATCATCGGAATACTTCATAAAATATATTAAATACATGCCTTTATGTACCATGGAAATTTCATTTACCTAATCGTATGTTGGAAAATATTTTAATACAGGAAAATCATTCTCTCATTTGCTCTGTAATGTAATTACTGACTCTCATTGAGCACAAAATGAGTCCACTTCAACCACGAGCAAACTCTATTCTTCCATAACATTTTCCCCTTGCGGTTTCGCTATTAAGAGTAATTTACAAAGTTTTCACGATTGAGGCAATATATTTCACGAATAGATGGAAGTAAAAACTAATGGGACACTTTGGAATGTTTCGCTGTTCTTTAATTAAGCCGATAAGTTCTTTTCATATGTAATTAAAACCTTGGCTAATCGTCCCCTAGGTCAGAATTTACTCAGCTGTAATTTGCAATAGCAATTCCCCGTAAGGGGCACGGCGATTTGCAAACCTGACGCCATGTCGATCTAACTCAGCACCCCCTCCGACCACAGATTAGCCTCTTCTCCTTCCTTCAAAACACTTGTTTCCTCGATTTTCATACAACCTCTCTCACAACTTTCAATGGTCAGCCTCTAATTTCACAGGGTAGATGCTGACCTTCTTCTTAAGTTAACCGTCCCGGATCGGAGCTAAGGGGGAAAGGGACAATGTTCCCTAATCCCTGAGCTCCGGTCTGGGGTGCATGGTTTTTAACAACCTGCTTTATCCCCACCCATACCTTCCTCACATCCCTTTTACCCTTCTTTTCACAATCTATATATTTTTTACGCCGTGTTCAAGGTGAAGCC
Organism: Ceratothoa steindachneri; assembly: GCA_963969495.1. Classification (NCBI taxonomy): domain Eukaryota; kingdom Metazoa; phylum Arthropoda; class Malacostraca; order Isopoda; family Cymothoidae; genus Ceratothoa; species Ceratothoa steindachneri. The sequence goes on along the minus strand of OZ018320.1, from coordinate 202,083,353 downwards.
GCCATGCCGATGGACTGCCAGGCCACCAGGCGGGAGGGGTGGTCTTAAATGGTGGCACCCGGCTCTGCCGAGCTTGTAAGCACCTCTTGCAGTGCGGGCTACTGCGAGAGGGAATGCGCGATTGCATGCCATGTCAAAAAGAGGGTCACCAAGCCCAATGATGAGTATATAAAAACCCAACCCCCAACTTCCCCTATAGCACCGACGAAGCCGCCATTAGGCAGATCCAGCAAAAAAATGGAGGTCCCCCCTACTGTGCTTGCTCAGACGCCCCTGTATATATCTCTAACCGGAGAGGAGGCTTACTCCTCTCCTTCACTTATGGGTGTAGGGGACTCCCCCTCACCCCCTTCTCTAGAGGTGCTTTCGGGCGCCTCCCTTTTACCAGCGGCAGTCCCCTCTGTTCTTTCCAAGGGGACTGCCAAGAAAGCCAGCAGGCAGCCCTTAGCCAGCCGCTCCACATCGAAGCGGCTCGGTAGTGCAAACTCCTTAATGGGGGATAGGAAAGCCAGGCCCTTTCGGTCGCTTCCCTCAAAAGACCTGCTGGCAAAAATACTGAACCTTGCCGGGGTCAAGGCCCATGCCTCCACAAAGAAGACTAGTGACGATACTGCTAACGGGACCTGCGATGTATTGGCAGGGGATGGCCAACTGGAGGCTTCCCCCCTGAGAAAGACATGGTCCTTGAGGAAACCCAGCCTCAGATGGTAGGGCCTTCCATGTGGGGGAATCCTGGCTCGGCGCCAAGCACCGAACCCGAATCCGCCCCGATGCAAGGTGCTCATCAAACGGCTGTGGTTTCCGAAGCAGTACAAGGAGGGGAGGGATCTCCTCCGACCGGTACCCCCACGACTACCAGGCCCTTCTCCATTTCAAAGAATGACCTGGCTGAAGCCGGTCCATCTGGCCTGGGGGGTTCTTCCGGCGGAGGTGAGAAGCGGGTTCATTCCCCGCCCTCCTCTTCAAAAATGAAAAAGAAAAATACTAACAAGACAAAAAGACTCGGCGCTCCTCTCCATCCGTGGGGGATGCAGGGACGGATGGGTCTGCTGCCACTCTGGCAAGCTCCTAAGCCAAGATCGGCACATCCACCCCCTCTGCCCCCCCAGTTGTGGAGCCCCAGACTAAGACTAATACCAAGAGTGCACAGGGCAGAGCCTCGATGACATCGGGGCCCTTGATTCAGAGGTTACCTGGCGTTTTCAAGCCCACTGGCTTCAAACGCTTCCTCGTTATTCGGTCCACTGATGGCACCATGTTGTCCAAGGGCAACCAGATCCATCAGAGAAGAGGATTAGCTAGTGCAATTGGTAGAGAGCCGAAGGTAACCTGTTTCTCGGACGGGAGCCTTCTGGCGAATGCGGCGAATCCCACCGAGGCGGGCCAAGATAAGTGCTCTTCAGACACTTCATGGCACCATGGTAGGTGTGACGCCGCACTCTACCATGAACTTTTTAAAAGGAGTAGTTTATGCGAGGAAACTCGTTGACTACTCTATTGATGACATCACCCTAGAGCTGGCCGACCATGAAGCGGTCAAGGTCGAAAGTCTGATGAGAAAACAGGAAGGGGCCTCGAGACCCACCCCTACACTTTTCGTCACGTTCGACTGTGACAAGCTCCCTGAGTCGGTGCGTGCCGGTTGGTACCGCTCCTGCGTAAAGGCATTCGTGCCACTGCCGCGGCGGTGCTATTACTGTCACCGCTTCGGCCATACGAATCACTCATGTAGACGTGCAAAGTCGGGGTCACACAAAGTCTGTGTAAATTCCTCCAAGGTCGCACACGATAAGTCCAAATCGTGTTTGGCCAAGTGTGTCAATTGCGAAGAGCCGCACCCTGCTTCTTCGAAGCAATGTGGTGCATATCTCCTTGAGAAAGAAATCCTGGCCGTTAAGGCTTAGGCTCGACTCTCATTCCGCGAGGCAAAGGACTTGGTCCTAGTGCGCCCGGCTCTGCCTGGGACGTCATATGCCTCAATAGTTAAAAAAGCACCCTCTGCTCCTTGCCCATCCAGGCCAACGAGCACGGTTGTTTCCGCGCCCATCCGGAGCCCTTCTGCGTGCTCGACCCAACCCTGGCGCTCCCCTGGTAAAGCTGGCGGCAAAAAGGGTTCATACCCTGCCCCGGCTAGAACCAGGGCTCCGCCCTTTACCCCCAGCGTGACTGTTTCCCGTAAGGCGGAACGGCCACGCGCCTCCACCGAGTCGTTAGACTCACAGGAGTCAACACCCCTGAAGATGGTCACTAGGCCATCTTCCAGGGTTCCTAAAGCTGTTCCCCGAAAGAAGGACAGCAACAAAGGAGCTTCGGCTCCTTCACCCACGCCCCGGGGTGGAGCGAGTGGCTCAGAGACGGTGGTTTCTCGAAAAGAGGGCCCCCCGCCTCCGAAGCCGCAACGCCCGCCTAATGTTTCGAGGCGGAGGGAGGAAAAGACTCGCATGGCGAGCCAACCTCCCCAAATAAGTCCTCGAAGGCGGCAGCGTCTCCAGCGCTTTGTCTGGCCAACAGCGACCAGGTTCTGCCCCCAGGAAGCGTACGGCCATTCCCTTGAGGGTCTTCAATTCTAGGAGGGCCCCCGCGTCGCCTCCGAGCTAGGCCTGGAGGGCATATTCCTTCAATGGAATTGCCCTGGACTCCAGGCCAACTGGGAGGAGCTGCGGAGGCTCGTCTCGTCCCGTTCCCCGTTAGCTATTTTTTTTGCAGGAGACCATGCTAGGCGCGTACCTCCTGCCTGCCGTCCCGGGGTATAAGGGTCCTGCGACCCCACCACCTTTCAGTCAGTGGCTGTGCAGCTGCACCTGGATAGGAGGTATGCTATCATTTCTGGGTACATTCTACCGTCAGCTGAGTTCGACGCGGGGGACTTACGCCGCGTCGTGGCACGGTTGCCGAGGCTCTATCTCTTGCTTGGAGATCTGAATAGCAGGCATCCTCTCTGGGGAGATTACTCCATAAATCCCAGGGGACAAGTCCTTGCCGATCTGATCGAACAGCTGGAGATGGGTGTCCTAAGCGTGGATGAGTTTACGCATCACTGTCCGAGAACCGCTTCATTTTCTTGCCTTGACCTATCTTTGTGCTCTTCGGATGCACAGCCGGATTTTGATTGGGGGGTGGTCGATGACCTCTATGGTAGTGATCACTTTCCCATTCAAATATCATTTTCAGGGCAACTGCCGCCTGAGAGACCACCTCGGTGGTGCTTTGCGCGGGCGCAGTGGCCTGCATTTCAGGAAATGACTGAATTCTCTATCTCAGTCGAGGAGTTTAGGTCGGTAGATGAGGCCGTTGAGTTCTTTTCCGGAACTTCATCGCCGTGGGCCTGACTACTATTCCTAGGACGTCTGGCCGTTTTGCACGCCGACCACTCCCATGGTGGTCAGCCGAGTGTAAGACGGCCCTCAAACAGAAGCGTTGTGCCTACATGCGCTATAAGCACCGCCTGAGCGATTTCACTGTCTCTGAATTTCGTTGAGCTAGGGCTAGGTTCCAGTATATTTCGAAGCACGCCCGCCGCTCTTCTTGGCGGGCATACGTGTCTTCACTTAACGGGAAGACCCCTTTAGCTGAGGTGTGGAAGCGAGTCAAAAGGATTCGGGGCAAGTTCTCGCAGGACCCCCATCCCGTTCTCCAAGAGAATGGGACCGCAATCTCGGACCCCGCGTCCGTGGCGGAATCCTTAGCGACCGCTTTTTCCGCATTCTCTAGCCGGGATGCTGCTTTGCCAGCATTCAATGCACGTCGTGATGTCGTGGAAGGCCGCCAGGGGGACTTTACCTCCAGAGGCGGAGAACCCTTCAACGACAAGTTTACTGTGAGTGAGTTGCGTTCTGCTCTCGCTTCGTGCGCCGACACCGCCCATGGTACGGACAATGTCTCCTACGCCATGCTTCGACACCTGGGTGAGCGAGGCATGGCCTTTCTGTAAGATTTGTTTAACAGGATATGGGTGGAAGGTCTTCTTCCAGACTCCTGGCGTTTCGCTACTCTGCTTGCCTTTCGCAAACCGGGGAGAGATCACTCTACTCCGACCTGTTTCCGCCCAATCTCTCTAACCTCTTGCGTGTGCAAGTTGATGGAGAAATTGGTTATTGTTAGATTAGCCTTTTTCCTGGACAGCGGAGGCCATCTGTCTTCGGCACAGTGCGGCTTCCGCAAGTTCCACTCCACGTCGGATGCTCTGCTCCGACTGGAAAATGCCGTCTGAGGCTTCCTTCGTAGACAGCACTACGCTACGGTCTTTTTCGATCTGGAGAAGGCCTATGATACCGCATGGCGATACGGTATCATGGATACTCTCTACACAATGGGGGCGAGGGGACGCCTCCCAATGTTTATATCTGAATTTTTGCGAGATCGTCGATTCCGCGTACGGGTGGGGGGAGCCCTCTCCGGCATAAAGGAGCAGGAAGATGGTGGCCCGCAAGGAAGTGTCCTCAGTGTCACACTCTTTTCCCTGAGCATCAACGGCATTACCTCGGTGCTGCCGGAAGATGTTCTCGCTACGCTCTACGTGGACGACCTATCGATCTCTTTTGGCGTGGCTTAGATGCCAACTCTGGAGCGTCGACTCCAACAGGCATTGAACCGCATCTCTCGCTATGCCGAAGCGCACAGGTTTTGAAATCTTTGGCTAAGACTAAGGATGTGCACTTCTGCCCACATCCACGGCTTTACCCCGACCCAGATTTGTTTTTTAATGGGGTGCGCCTGGATGTGGTTGAGGCGCACCGTTTCCTTCGTCTTGTATTCGACCGATGCCTCAACTGGGAGGCTCATATTCGCGGCCTTAGGGTCTCTTATACCCCTGTCATGGACATTCTCCACTCCGTGACGTTCAGCGCTTGGGGCGCTGATAGGGCTACTGCCTTACTTTTGCATCGATCCTTTGTTCGCTCGAAGCTCGACTACGGATGCGAGTTTTATGCATCCGCAGCCGAGCATTTATTGCGGAAGGTGGATTCGATCCACCACCCTGGCCTTCGCCTTGCGACCGTTGCCTTTAGCACTTTACCCATTGAGAGCCTGTTGGTCGATGCTGGGGAGATGCCACTCGCTCTGCCCGCGTGCAGTCCATCGCTCGCCTGTACACCCGAGCCCGGCGTCTCCCTCAGTCGCCAACAGCTCTCACTGCATCCACAGCTCATCTCGATGGTTCCTATGCCGCCGAGAGACGCCAGTGATACCCTAAGCCCTTTGGGTTTAGGGCCATGAAACTCTTACGAGAGGTAGATATAGCTCTTGGGCCGGTGGCGCTTCTGGTTTTGCCCAGGACGCCACCCTGGAGGGTACCACATTTGGCTATTTGTCGCCACGCCTCTGCTCCCAAAGCTTGTACTGCGCCGGGAGTATTGCGTTCGACCTTTTTGGAGCACACATCGTGTCACGCTGGAACCGTGCCAGTGTATACGGATGGCTCCAAGTCCAAAGAGGGGGTCAGCCTCCACGCCGTATCCCCCCTGTTTGAAGTCAGCGGGGCTCTACCAGGCAGCGGGGCTCTACCAGGCGCTGCATCTGTCTTCACGGCCAAGCTGGTGGCAATACACCACTCGGTACGGGAGATTACGCGACGTGCCCGGTTTCGGAGACCGGATTGTGATCTATAGCGACTCACAATGCGCCCTGAGTGCTCTTGGGGCTTTGGAATCTCAGTATCCCCTAGTTTGCGATATCCGTGACGCCACGGTTTTGGCAAGCCGGGCGGATTTCAAGATTATCTTCTGATGGGTTCCTGGACATGTAGGAATTGCGGGGAATGAGCGCGCCGATGAGGGCGCCAAAGATTCCGCGAGGACTCTGCGACCGGACCAGCGTTTTGCTCTTCCTCACACCGACTACATGGCAGGAATACGGGCAGCTCTTCGGACTGCTTGGCAAAGAAGATGGGAGACGGTCGAAGAGAACTTAAAGTTGCGTGCGATTGCGCCGCGACTGTTCCCATGGACCTATCCCCCCAATTCCACGGCGGCTTTAGGTTGCTTTCTGTCGTCTCCGAATCGGACACACTCGTGTGACGCATCTGTATCCTCCATCAGACTGTTTGGCACATTCTTGTCGAATGTCCCAGTCTGGGTGATCTTCGCGCACGATACCTGTCTCGGTACCGGGATGGGTTGGGTCGCTACCGCCTGTCCCTTGTACTCGGGACAGATTCGTGCACATTGACTTGTGGACTTGTTGACTTTGGGGGGGAGGCCGGGCTTCTCCCCTTTATTTAAGTTTCTTTTTTGTTATTGTTTTGTTTGTAGGTTGCACTCTCCTACGCCGGGGTGAGGGGGACCTCCCCCCTGCTCCTGGAGATTGCTTCCTGATTGTTAAGTTGTTCCAATTAATATCGATTGTTAAGTTTTCATATATTTATTTTAAAGTAGCCTAGTTCTAGGCTGTCGTGTTTTTCGGCGACTTGTGCCCAAGTGAGGGGTTGCCAGATGAGCTCTATAAAATTAATAAAATAATGCAGTCGCAATTCCCCACTTGAATTTGTATCAGCCATACAGAAATGGCCAAATGTTTTGCAAATATTTCATTTTTGTATGTATGAATCTTAATAAAAATACTCAAACGTTAGATTATGTTTTATCTACGTATCATAGTTTTAAGGTGAAATATATATACAAAATAATAAATGCCATCAATATCAATTCGTTTTGGTAGGCTGTAGACCAAATATGTTGATATCTTGACTGATATTGCTCTATTTTTGTCCAATAAGCATCCGCAATCCGGATGGTTTCTGTTTATCAACTGTCTGTCAGGTTATCCCCCACAAATTCTCTATTGGATTAAAATCTGGTGACTTTACGTTCCAAAGTCCCTAAAATTCTATTTTTATTTTCAGCCAAGAGTTTTGTTATTGCTTTTTCTTTGTGAAGAGGTACGACCAGATACTAAAAAATACAGTTATCATCCACAAATTGGTTATGAATTGTTGGAACCAGGTGCTGATGAAGCAAGTTTTGCTACCATTTTGAGTTCATAGCAGTGTTCTTGGGTAAAATTGTTAGTGCTCCAGTTCTCTTAGATGAGAAGCATCCCGAGGCATGTAGAGTCCTCACCTTGGGCACACCACAGAACTCATGAAAGCACTACCTTTTCTCCTCTCAAAGATACATTATCCAGAAGCTCCAAACAAGGGAAAGAGAGCTTCAGCAGAAGATATTTCCTTGCTACAGTGTTCAACTTTGCATTTTTTATATTTCCTACATAAGTGGAGCCTATCCGTAATTTCCATTTTGGTGAAATAAACCATCTTCGCAACTCTTCCGGAGATTTGTACAAATTCTACACCGCGCTGGATCTGAACATATTTTCAGACTTCTGAAACTTAATTTACTCGGATAACTCGGTAACTAAGAAGTTACCGAGAGCTAATTATTTTTAGCAAAGAGGGGGAATTAATCAATGGCTGCTTTAAAAATATGAAAGCGAAATTTGGAAATGAAAGAACAGACTTGAACACCAAAGGGTCTTTCTTTATTTAATAAAATTTGAGATTATGAATAATGAATAGGAAATAATTAGGTTTGTTCTAATTTGTTGTCACAATATCTTCTTAGAATTAAAAGGAAAAAATTTGAATGGGTGTAAAAAATTTATCACAATTTTTGTTGTTAAGAGAATGTGACAATAAATTCTATGAGTCCAAACGTCAGCCATTTAATTCCTGCCAATTAAATGGCTAAACAATATTATATAGAAATATTTTTTAAAAAGTTATTAGTATATTCTAGTAGGTAATATTTTGAAAGCACCTTTGGGTGATTTTATGTGATAAATGTTTGCTTTAAATCTAGCAAATTAGCCAAATACGTTTTGTTTGAGACTCGAAAAAAATTTGAAAAACTGAGTATTTTAATCTGTATTGATTTAGGTGCCAAAAATTCAAATATTACTCGATAATTAAATAGTTTTTTATTGCGTTAAATACACTAAATTTCGAAAGGATTAAGCTGAACTATAGGTAGGGCCTATATTTAATGCTGCAAACGGCCCATAACTCTTTTTAATATTTATGTTTTCGAAATCTCACCTTACATGAGGAGTAAATTAGAAAAAAATATTTGGTAGGTGTTTTACCAGCAAATGACCCTCATTTGGAAGGTTTTTAGATTTCAGTGAGTTATGGGCCAAGGGAATCTATAGTTTATGGCATCTTTCGACGGCTACCATAAGCTACTTACCCAAATCGCAAGTATTTTTTAGGCTGTGCTACGCCGTATCTAATAAGAGAACAGCCCCACCAGTATCCAAAAAGGTGAAGAAGTCATGGAAGAAGCCTCTTTTTCGAATTCAGAGCCAGCCCGTTTACAGTACTACGGATCCAGCAGTTGCTTTGGTCTAATCCTAAATGCTCACGGGATGGTTAGTGTCTCCCTGCGTCAGAAGCATTGTCAAGATCGGCCGCAGATAAAATGAGAGCTTTTGTTGGCTGAGGGAAATAGTAGAGGTACAAGTGCTGACGCATAATGCAATGTGTACGTTGAAATGTGCGCGGAATCTCATATTATAATCGATAAAAAGGCTTTCTACAGGAAATGTTGGATGGCACAGGTCGCCTTACGGAGACTTGTATGGTGGATTGAGTCCATCTTCGGCAATTCACGCTCGGTTGCGGACGTAGATAACCCGCATTCTTTGTCTACCTAGAAAAGCTAAATGAGCTGTACTTAAAGAGCGGCACCCCATTCAGCAACCGCAGTGCTGAATGTAACGAGACTGAGATGTTCTATGACGTGGATGCGAGAGAAACTAAGGCTTCGCTTATGCGATTCACAGGTGATGATGGGGTAATGGTGATGACGATAGTAATTACAATGATGAAGTTGATGGCTATGCTGATAGTGATGATGGAAAAAGATGATGATAATTTCTTGAACCGATCATGAAAGCACCCGATAATTTAGTCCCGGATGGAAAATTAAAGAAACCATCAAAAGCATTACGCGACAAACTAATCAGAAATTTGATTCGTAATGAAATTGATGGAGTTAATTGATGTGAAACAGGGTGAAATAAAAGGAGGAATAAATGAATGGAATCAAACCGCCTCTAATGGTCGTGCCTCTAAAACCCGTCCTAGACATGTATGAGCCTCGTTATTTGTTAGAGTTCTTTGATGAACGCGCTTTTTAAATTTTATCGACATGTTTAAATGGAATTCAAGTTTGTGTTTTGTGATGGACATTTTTAAACGTGTACTTTGAAATGTACAAACTATATCTTCGCTACAGAAGAGGTGTGTTGTGTACACACTCTGAATAATGCCATTTGGAAGATGAAAGTGGGGAAATTTGAGAGTAAGAATCCACCATTTGGAAAATTTTGAGTTACAAAAATATGCAGACATTAAAGAAGTAAAGTGAATGAGAAACGCTTTTACGCTCATTTGTCTTTCCGTGCTAACCAAAGTAACGATAAGACATCTTGGTACTTCATATCAATGGGGCTAACCACAGTCTCGATACCCGAGACTTAAAATTCAGGTTAAATTAAGCAACGCAATGATAGAAAGCCTTTTCCTAATACACCCAAACATGGAAACTATATAAAGATTTTCTTGACGTTAAGAAGTTTTAGTTCAAATAAAACATTTCAATTCGACAGTGCAGATGAACTACATTGCAAAGAAGTACAAAAATATCAGTGAACCTACTGATCTTCGAGAAAAAAATATACACTAAGATTTTTGATGCCTTCAGTTTCAAAATAGAGATGACTTATACGAGTGCCGGGAGAAGTATATCAATAAAGAGGGAAACAATTTCTCACAAAGATTGAGGAAAATCGGAAAGGCACCCAGTAAAACAACCATCTCTTAGACATTGATTCACATCACAACAAAAGGCAACAGCGGATTATAACGAGAATGGCAAAGTTTTGTGAAGATCCACGAATAAGAGAAGTAGAGAATTCCTTGAAGTCTGCTTTTCCGAGGATCACTCGAACAACAGCCAACTAGATTTTACTAACCACCACATGAGTCTTAAATTACATATACCATTCATTGTATTAACATTTGAAACAACCTAATATTTATTTAATTTTGTAAAGCTTTGAATTTGTTGTAATTTTCCCATAGCCTTGCCTTTTTTACAAAATTTTCCAAAACCCATGTATAATTTACTTATCATATTGTTTGTGAGAAACGATGTATGATTGATATGTTATATTGCCAAAGGCATCGTGGCTATAAAATAAGCACCATTTGCATTGGGAAATCATTCTTTAAACTCTCGTCTTTCGCCAGCTCCATACGCAAAGATAAAGGGAGCTGGTATTTCCCGAACTCGCCCGACTAGGAGGGGGCCGAGACTTTCAGCGTCCCTTAGAAACCTCCTTCGCAGTATTATTCTTCCTCTACCCAACACCTTGAAATCTGTCTCTTCCTCTTGTGTTCAGCAGCAGGAGCTGTCGGCGTCTTTTTGGAACATTAGGAACACGACCAATAGGTCGGAGTATGTCCATGACCTCGTTGTTTGCACTTGAGTTTACTTCCTTGGCCTTACAGAAACCTGACTCGAGACTGATTCTGGTTTATTCACTGTCCTTGCAACCCCTCAGAGTCATTCTTTCCTGCATGTTCCCCGGAACCTCCGTAGAGTGAGAGTTGCACCTATTTTAAAATCATCCTTCTCCCTGAATCTCCTCCCCCCCCCTCTAGCCTCATTTGAAGCTCTCATTGCTGTCTGACGCACTGTGCGCTCTATGACTATTGTGGTCCTTTACCACCCTTCCAGCTCCGCTCCGGCATTATTTTTCGAGAAGTTCAGTAAACTACTCTACGATTTATTCTCTACCCCTTCTCTTCTTATCTCGGTGACTTCAATCTTCCTAGCCAAAATAAGACTTTTCGTGCATTCATTGACATCTTTGACCTCTTCTCTTTTACGCCACATGTGTCATCCCCAACACACCTACATGGTTATACCCTTGACTTAGTCATCTCGAACCTCCATATCTCTGATCTAACAGTAACTGACCTTTCTAATACGATTTATAGCCACTTCTTGGTCAATTTCAAATCCTATATTCCCTACCACCTACCTCCTCGCTTGTTCCGAGATCCTACTCATTTCCGGCGACTATCGTCAATTGATACTACTTCACTCAATGACGACGCTATTTCTGCCTTACCTCCTAGTGATACTACTGCTTCACCTGACTAAACCTTAAACTCTGCACCAATCATTACGCGCCTGCCTTGACGCGCACACTCCCCTTATCACTCCTTCTTCAAACCGCCATCATCGCGCTCCTTGGTTCACCATGGAACTTCTTCGTTCAAGATGATCCTTACGTGCTCATGAACGAGCCCTTCGTAAAGCGTGCTCAGGTAGGCAGGGCACGACGTCTCTCTCACTTGCCTATCGCCTAGCTACTTCGAGTAATTCTCCTAAATTAAAATCAGCGCGCTACGCTTATTCACGCAAACTTGTGTCTAAGAGTAAGAATGACCCACGGACTATCTTTCGTTTCTTCTCTCGTCTTTCCTCACCTAGCCCCAATTGCTACACCTCTCCCCCTATCAACCACTCTACTCTTTCTAAATGTTTCTCTGATAAATTTATTAACCTCCGCGCTGTACTACCATAGTCGTCTAAACAATCCCATGCTGTTCTCCCTGACCAAACTAATTTGCTGCTTAACTGCCTCACTCGAGCATCCTCTAGGGAAGTAACTACCCTGATCTCACGATTTAACAATTATGGATCTCCTAATAACGTCTTTCCACCCAGACTCCTCCACCAAATTCTCTGTCATCCCACTGATTCTTCTCTCATTAACACTTCACCTGCCACAGGGGTGGTTCCATTTTCCTTCAAACATGCTTCACTTCGTCCTATCCATAAGAAAACACACCTTAACCCCTATGAACCATCTGGCTATCGCCCTATCTCACAGCTTCAATTTCTCCCTAAAGACCTCGAGAGTGCGGTTATCTCTCACCATTATGACCATATTTCTGAATGGTGTCGAAAGTAAGGCCAAAGTTCTTCGGTTTATTTGTGGTGGGTAGTGTTATGGGGATGGGGGGCCATATTTATATTATACCTTTTTTAATTATCACTAATCATTCATCTTGGCGTTGTGATTTTTCTATATTTGAAATCTATTTATTATTTCTTGACTGAAGATGCCCCTTCAAACATTTTGTCTCCCCGTAATCTGACTATTGTATTCTTATTGGCTGGGATAATTCTTCATCTTCTTTTTCTTCATGTAGCTTACTTTTAACGACGATGAAATGATTCCTTTTAATTCTGATGACGTGATGACTTCTTGAGAGTTCTTGACGATTTGATGATGTGCTGATACGAGTTAGCCCTTGAAAGTCGATTTCCTTGAGTTCCGATTTCTTTGAGCGCGGTTTTCTCTTAAATTGATTTCTTGAGTTGTCCTTAAAGCGTTTTTCGTGGTCTCTGTTTTCTTCGATAATTTTCTTGGTAAAAATTGTGGACTTTGGAGTTCGATCTTGGGTCTTTTGAATCCCGAGGCTAGCACTTTACCATTGCGCTACGGCGAAGTGCGTCGTGACTTGGTAATTTAATGGGCTATTTATATTCTCGCTTTGGAAGGAATTTTTTTCTCTCTCTCTGTGATGCATCTTCGCACCACTACAGTGTTATATTTTGTATGTTCAGATTAAGGTTGCATTGTATTCTACAGAGTCTGGTGTGAAGAGAGTGGTCATTGTATTGGTGACGTTTAGCTTTAGAGAGCTTTTTAATGTCTATTTGTGTATGTTATTGAGGCAAAGTTGTATCTGTTGTGCAGCGGTTTCTGGTTTATTGTGTGAGGAGAGTATTGTGATGAACTCTGCGTAAGTGACAATTTTTAGTGTTCATGGCAGATTTGGTACATAGGAGGTGTAGATGTTGAAAATTGTTGAGGAAAAGTAATCCTTCTTAGGGAACTCTGGATTTTGTGTCTCTTTTTGGATTTTGTGTTTTGTATTCGGGCGTATTGGAGTGTCCCTTGATGTAGTTTGCTATTTGCTTGATGAAGGCGGTGGGTATGTTGAATTTGTAGATCTTGTTGAGTAGTTTGTGCAGGTCTACTCTGTCGAATGCTTTGGACATGTCAAGGGCGACTGTTATGGTTTTATGTGGTGGAATTTTCTTGTTAAATCACTTTATGATTATGTTGTTTATTGTGTGTAATGCCGTAGTGGTTAAGTGCGTGGGTTTGAACTCATGTTGGTGTAGTGTGTTTAGGATGTTTAGGATATGTCTAATTCATGTTTGTTTGTTAGGTGCTCGAGTTCTGTCGTTTTATTGTTCAATCCATTTATGTTTATTTGTAGTATTTTAAAGTGCTGGGTGCGTGTGCTTTGTTTGTTTGATTGTCTAGGGGTTTGTGATGTTTGTGGGAGTGTAGGTTGTTAGATGGTGGTTGTGGTTAGGTTGGCTTTGATGGGTGTGGTGATTGGTGTTTTGGGCCCATCCAGTGTTTTGTGTATTGTTTGAGATGTACTCAGTGTGTTGTGGTGTTGTTGCACATTATGGGTGTTTGTCTTTTTTTGTGATGAAATTATTGCATAGTGTACATGTCTATGTTATCAGGCTCAGACTGGTCTCCACGTCACCCCACCCCCCATACTAAGTAGGAGCAGAGCCAGTGTTTTGTGTATTGTTTGAGATGTACTCAGTGTGTTGTGGTGTTGTTGCACATTATGGGCGTTTGTCTTTTTGTGATATATTTATTGCATAGTGTACATGTCTATGTTATCGGGCTCAAGGTGGTCTCCACGTCACCCCCCCCCCCCTCCCCCTGAGGAGGAGCAGAGCCGCTGCCCACGTCACAGGGTCCACGGGGCAGAGCACCAAAAAGGTGATATTAGACTTCCGCACCATCACTATAGGGGAGTAACAACTTGATTTGGAGGGCTCGTTGATGTTAAGATTAAGCACGTTTTCAACCTCGAAATTAACTACTTGCCTCAAGTGAATAGGTAGGAATATGGAATTCGAATGAATGGGTTCTTAAGTGGTAAGCGCAATGCTGGGCTCAAATTGTGTGGTACAACCAGAGACTTCTGAGATTACGTCTCCAAACCTAATCAACAGCTGATGCACCTGACAATTTTTTTCGAGAATCAACAGTACATCAACGTCTAGGACAGTCGGGGGTAATTCAGGTGCACCGGACAAGGTATGGAGAGGATAATCCTTATCCTCCTCTACGCAGAGGCTCTGTATCACATTTAATGAATCCCTGGAGTAATCGGTCTCCATAGCTGATTCTTCATCGAATATTTTCTTTGAAATGGGATTTCAAGTCCCATTTAATTCTTTGCAAATGCTCTTTGCGATGGAGAGAAACGGGGTGGTAAAAGAGGTTTTTACCATCAGCAATTTTCCAATATTATAGCCAAAATGGCCTGGAAGTAAACTGTCTGAGACAATTTTACGAACGGGCAGGACGGGAGAACGTGGAACCCTCAGCGAATGAGCCTCGGTGTTATTACCATCCGAGCAAGCTCGATAGACAAAGCCTTCTTCCAAGGAGTAAGAAGCCGTTTTGTAGGCCACGGACAGAAACTTGCTCGTTGCTCCGATCGTTTTTCTACGGGGGAAGGAGGGTTTCGCACTGCTCCTGTTCTCGAGCGAATTCTCCACTCATAACCTCGCTTAAATCATAGTCGACTGGGCCATCAAGGGGAGCTGGCGTCTGAGATTCCCTCTCTGGCTGGACTCACGTGACAATGGGCTGGGTCACAGGGTTGGAAAAAACTTAGAGAAACTGTCCGACCAAACCGAACAAAATTTCATAGGGGTTGAAACCACTTCAGCCCAGCCCGTGAAATACTGGCATTCCAGGTGGCAATTTACAATGGGGAAGCTTTTCACGCGTCCCAGGTAGTTATGGACTACTGCAAACCTTTTGTGGTCAAGGACCACTATGGGAAGAAGTTCATTAAACACCATAATAGAGGTGCACTATGTATCGCGAACGAGAGTAGAGACTCGGCAGCCATTTACGGTCTTATTTTCCAAGTTTAAACCTTCTGACGATCTTTTATAAAAAAGAAAATTTACCTGATATCCCGGAGAGCTTAAAGACGAGAGAGGAGAAGGGGTTTCAGGTTAAGATTATGGGGGAGTGGGAGCGGCGCTCACTTGCTGAACTTGGTGAACGGGGTTATTCCAGATCTGTGAACAGTTTGTCCGTACAAAGCCTTCTACTCATCACGTAAAACAAAGTATCGGTCTCCTTGGGAAGCACGACGCAGGGGTATCTGTAATCAGAGTTTTAATATCCAGAGGTTCTGATTGGGGAAAACCTTAGATTTAAGAGGGGCCAGATACCTTGACAAACCTATAGGAGTTACGAAGATTAGAACCATAGATTACTACTTTTGTATTTGAGGGATGAAGAGGGACACTTCTTATTGTCATTCAGGTATAAATTATGACTTACCGCGTAGACATCTGCCTCTTCAATACATTCTTTGAGTTAGCATCTACGGTCATTTAAAAATGCGCAGATTTATAGAGGCAGCGAAGCTAATAACTGGTCCTTCAGAACAAAATCGACTAAGGACTCATAATCATGGGCGAGCTTGGAAGCGTCCAACCAAAAATTACTATTTTGCTGGAGGGTATAACCAAACTGAGGAAATGTTTAATTTGGTTGAATTCGGGCATGACGAAATTTATAACGGTAAATGTAGGGGTTCATGTTATATGCCGCCATATATAATGGAGGAGGAGTCAATCATGGCTTCCGACAGAAGGGAAATAATAATGTCCCGTAGCTTGTAACTGAGAAGGGGGAGGAGTTTGGCAACACCTTCTGCCTCGATGTCCCAATGAATGACTTCGGAGAACTTCTCGAAGTGGGTGAGGTAAGATCCGAAGTCCTTACCTTCCTTGATCATGTGGAGCTTGACTGACGCACAGGTTCTCAGTCTGGGCGCGATTTATTTCTAGTTCGTGCTGTCGGATTCGCTCTCGCTCTTCATTCTCTCAAATATATCTCCTCTCTGCTCTTCATTCTTGAGCTTTCCTCTCAGCTCTCTCTCTCTCTCTCTCTCTCTCTTTCTCTCTCTTCTTTTTCTGGAGCTTTTCTCTCGGCTATCTCGTTTTTTTACTATTCTTGTATATAAGAAAAAAGATCTTTCCACGTTAATCGAAGGGATTCTCGTTTGGAATGTAAATTTCTTGAAGAAGGACATCTTGTGCGTAACGATATATTCAGATCACCCGAAAAAAAGTTTAATTTAACACAGGCACGTGACGTGGTTAAAGACCTGGATGAACGCATAGTACGCATAGGAAAAGAATATACCCTAATTAAATGCAGGGGCCTTGCTATGCTAAATAAATCCAACACTATTAAAAATGCACACAAATCAGAATTGAGCCTTCACGGTTTAAGAAGGAAAAAAAATGATAAAAATCCGCTTGGGGATTAAAATGACCAAAGGAGAAGCTAATTTTCAAACAATTTGACCTAAGAAATGTTCACGGTATATATAGACACACGCACAAAGATAAATATGGAAGTGTTGTTGCACCGATCCTTAAAAAACTCAGACTCAGACTTAAAATACTCAGCCTTAGGAAAATACAAGGAAATAAAAGGAACCTTTATAAAAGACCTCTATTAAGACCTTTTGAAAACCATGCTGAATCTGACATTAGTTTTTATAATATATATATATATATATATATATATATATATATATATATATATATATATATATATATATATATATATATATATTATATATATATATATATATATATATATATATATATATATATATATATATATATATATATATATATATATATATATATAAATACACTGATGGGCTTTGCAGGCCAGTTGGCGGGATGAGTTAATGAGAGCCGGGGATAAAACCGTACCCAGGCACGTGGGTAGTAACGATCAAAGTAAGCGAGTGCAGATTGGCCTTAAGGACTGAGTTAAAGCTAAATACAGTTCAGGTTATTTAAAGAGTACGACAAAATTAATATTTAATAGCATAAAGGAAAATATCAAGTATTTACAAAATTGAGTTTAAATGAAAATATTTTGTCAGAAGAAGATAACACTTGATATCGGAGAAAGGACAAATCAAAGGGGATTATAACGGGTTAATGATCTGAGTCGGAATGGATTCTTTAAAAGGGCTACGCTAAGCCGAAATAGAAACAAGGATTATTGATACGGGAAGACCAGATAATAATAAGATCCACGGGCGACGGCAGCTTGCAATACGTAAGTTTGAAGCTTCGAGGGGTAAATCAATACGTGGAGGTGAGAATTGCAAAAAGAACCGGTTTTACCTCAGGATTCTTGTGAGTGAGTACTTTCGCAAATCTAAGAAGGAACGGCCGTTGCAGGAAATTTGTCAATCGTCTGAGGCCGAGTACAACGGGGGGAAAGTTCTAGCCTTCGGTGCTCGAAGTAAATCAAGGAGGAGGCCTAAAAGAGAATCAGGAAGAGTCTTCGTGTGTAGAGCGAGTTGGTACTGACTCGATACAGCCAAACCTTGAGTTAAATAGTGTTGACGAGGCTGAGAAATAGCCTCAGTCAACGGCGCGCTCTCCCTAGACAAACATGAAGCTCGCGGGATAACCACGTCCTGTCGAGAAATTCGAGATAAGGAGGCCCGTGGTATATTCTTTCGAGTTCTTTCTCGCTTTAAAGGTAGGGGTTGAGAGATCAAATCACCTCAAGTGCGAGGGATAGGTCTCCTCGAGTAAAAACAGCTGTGGTCAATAAAACCATTTTGACCCGATTTCAGCCTCGTTCAACCACGTTTGTTTTTGAGGTCCGAGAGATCTACTTTTTCTCCTTTTTTACCTCCACTACTCTTTAATTTAAAAATGCCTAATTTTTCTGGCATTACCGTTATTTGTATTAAGATATTAGCGATTAAATGATTGCGTGTTTTCAATTTTTGAATCAAGAACTGAGAAAATCTTAACAATGTTGCTAATTTTAAGAAGAGGGTGTGAAATGTGGCTAAAACAAAAGTCAAGACTTTGGCTTTTTAGCTAAGTCAGTAAATGCTTCTCCTTTCTTTTAATTGTTCTTCTATTGATATAATTATACTGTTAAGCCTTTAAGAACCCCCTCACCTGTTAACCTACCTACAAACATAAAAATTTTACCATATTCTACAATTATTGTTATTCCCATGTGGTAATAATAACCTAAGTATATTTTCGTTCTTTCCAGTTTTATGCTATTATACCATTCTACCCATAATGCAAGGTTTATAAATATTTTCTAAAATTCTAAATCTAAAAAGAATCAATAAACTAACTATCTTCCATTTTGGGAGAAGAAGTAAAGAGTTTCTCTACAATCTGTAGCAAGTTAAATTGTAATGTTCGCATTGATATTTAAAGGTTGCTATAGCAAGGAGTATTTACTACCTTCACACTGCCTTCAAGCCTGCACGATGGAGTGTGAAGGAAAGTGACGAATCATTGATATATTAACTAAAACCAGTATCAGACTTACGGAAGGTAGTTAGCGAGGTCTATTGTTTATGCTTTCTCTCCGTTATATATGAAATGCTCTTACTTAAAAGATTTAAATAGAGCTGTAATTTAGGAGCAAATAATCTACATATTTCAAGCTGAAGTGATAACCTCAATTTTATGGAATGGTCGTTAATGAAGCTCGTGTTTTCTCGTTTTATTTGCATTACTGGCAACCAATCATTATTGGTGTGGGATTAAGGCATGGTAATGATTTTCCGAGTACCAGTCTACCACCATCAAGAAATTAACCACGTTCCCCTTATACTAACTCACTTTACC
The DNA here is from genome assembly GCA_963969495.1 of Ceratothoa steindachneri. Classification (NCBI taxonomy): domain Eukaryota; kingdom Metazoa; phylum Arthropoda; class Malacostraca; order Isopoda; family Cymothoidae; genus Ceratothoa; species Ceratothoa steindachneri. Next base: position 202,064,565 of record OZ018320.1, on the reverse strand, counting down.
CATAATGGGAAACTTTGAAGATGATGCCCTGGTACTGGTACGTTTGGCTGAAAAGACAAGTTTTAGTCGTCTAAAACTTAAACGTTCGATTTGATTGTCGACTTGATTCATTTCCAAGTTGAACTCATCTAAATGACCAATTTGTTTCGAGGATGCAGCCTGATGAATGGCTTTTCTCTTTCAATTTTGTGAACAGGAGATGAGGGCAAACTTGCCTTGTCTCCAGAGTGCTAAAGTAGTTTGGATATTTGCATCCTTGGGGTCGTTGGCTTATAATGGAAGAACATAGCTGTTCATCGACCTGACGAAAGTTTTGAAGATCACCATATTGTCCTGCCTTAGTACATGCTTGTTATGGACGTGCAATACCAAAACTTCACATAAAAATTGAAGATTGAAAATTAGTTCATAAAGTTCAAAGTGTACCGATTAAACATCCTTTCCATTGTCAACAAAGTTGCCAAAGGTTCACTTTTTTATTTTTTAGTTCAATTGTGACACTCATACTGATGGTAATAATAAAAACGTAATATATCAATTTTTCATACACGCGTATACACTTGGGTAAATTATTTAGGATGGAGCATTAAATTTCGCAATATATAAAGAAAAATCCTTTTAGTGTTCCAAATGAATGGAAATACAATTATAAGCGTATAATTTTCACGGGATTGAGCTTTGGCATCCTTTGTAGTGTCTCCTTGTTCCTGGTGGTTCACCAGTTTAACCACCCATAGCAGTAGGGCTTTCTACTCTCATATCCTTCTACCAATTATACCATCGGCACTTCTTTACTTGCAACTTGTTTTGGTCTTTATTCTTGTCTAATTCATTTCTAGTTTGCCGTCGATCATTTTTTTATTCCCTTGCAATCGATCAATTATCGGTGATTTCTCAATCGAAGGAAGCAGACCTCAGTCCCGCATGATGAGGGACAAGAGATAATTTTTACGGTGCCTTAGGTGCTGTCCAAGTTACCCCATTGTATAAAGAATCACAAAGCTTTTTCACCGTTTATAGGGTTCTGTATATGTGCATGCAGCCCAATGTATACGTCTACATGCTGATGATATAAACTTCTAAGAAATTCTATTAAGTATCTTACACGATGCTAAGTAGTTTGAGACTTAATGGAGATTTCAGGTTGCATCTAAATGACGAAAGTGTGAAAAGGCAGTGGATAGGGGTAAAATAGCGGGGGTTTTAAGGTTTTCTAAATTGGATTTGTAGATTGAGTGATAAACTGAAAGATGCTAACTAGTTTCATGTTTGGGTTTCATCTGTTGTTGTCGGGCTTATCCATTAGAATAAAAAGGTTTATCAGATAAATGGAAAGGAATGAGCTAGGAAAACAGTGCAAAAGATTCGAAATTTAGCAATTTTTACAGTACATGTCATCAATCTTAAAACTGGAGAAGAGAGAAGACGTTGGAATTCTCCAGGAACAAGTTCGTTCAAAAATCACGGGTACTCAAGATTATGAATTCGAACCTCAATTGCAAAGAGCAATGGGGTTTATGACCGAAGTAAATCATAAAATGGATAAACAAAATCACGAATTATAAGGTGAGTAATTAATAAAAACACAAGATAACACGTCTACTGATTTCGTTGTTGAGGTGGTTGTCGTGGTATGCATTACATTACATCAATACCATATTATATCTATCGGGGAGGGACCAATAAATTAAAGGCGAAACGACAAAGGGACGGAACACCACGAGTTTAGACGGGCGGAATAGCGAGATAAGAGTGCAACGAGGTCAGGTAAAATATATGCAATGAGAAAGCACAAGGTTGTTTAAAGAGGCATGTACAAAAATATAGTTTTATTAACATAAAAATGAGAGGATTGATGGGCAAAATCACATTAGAGAATTAATGGCAAAATTACATCGGTAAACAAGAGAGGGAAGTTGTAGTTATGCATCAGACTATGAAGTTAAAATTTAATCTATTACAGGAGGAAACTATTCAAATGGGAGGAATTAACTTAAATGGGTTACTGAAGGGGGAGAGGGGTTGGCTTACGGAGGATTCCGGTTGAGATATCAGAGTAAGGCTTCACGAATGTTGTCTGCACGTGAGGCGAGGGCGCTCGGAGCTTCTGAGCGGGAAGTTAAAGTGATAACGGTTCTCCAAAAGGGAGGGGGGTGGTAATGTCCGGTCCAGCGGAAAGTATTTCTGCTACCCAAAAACAAGGGGAGAGGGCTTCGACAGGAGTTGATGAGTGAAGTCGAAAAAATCGCTCGGTAGCGATCGTTAAATGGAATTACCTCACTAGCTGGGGCTAATTCCAACACACAAATAGTTCAGCCGTCACTTTGCTTTGTTGTTAGCACCTGACTTGGAACTAGGGGAATCTTCTTGGGTCCGGGCGAGACTTCTCAACTCTGTGTCTGCCTCATGGAAGGCGAGCACTATATATGTCCGAGGCTCTCCCCATGGGGGTGAGTGGGAAAACAGCTCTACTCTCGAATGGCATCGAATCTTCTTGCTGAGGCGATCTTAACCCGTCTAAAGGTGGTCCGTGGAGGGCACGGTTCGAGGCTACCGCTTGTGAAAGTGGGAAGGGGTCAAGCTTACGAATTTAAGCCTAACAGAACCTTCTCCAGCGCATGGAACTTCCGTTGTGGAAAAGAAATTCCACGTGGAATTTCCCCACAGTGGTATTTTTGTTTTGCTCATTGAGGCGAAGGCGCGTCCCACACAGTCAGTGTTGGATTGCGAGATGAAAGTGCAAGAAGCGGAAGAACGGTCCCTTCCTGCTAAACTGCAGAAGCCTACGTACTTATATAAGAGTAAAAGGTAAGGAAGCGTGAGGATGCTATATGCTAGAGTTTGAAGGGTGGCGTCCACTCTGGATGACAGAGTGGAAGTGAATTTAATTAAAGTCCATTTGGAGAAGATGCCCCACCCCCTCCGATCTGGTCGGGTGCTATGGGACCTGACCTCTTGCCATTTCCACTTATTTGCCTCCACTTGTGTGGGTTTTGGAACTCCAGTGCCCGTCTCATTGGTGCAGATGGGTATACACGTGCTTTGAGGGAATCCATGGATAGGCATCGGTTCTCACGACCATGTCAGTGTGTAGTGGGGTCTCGGAGCGCTGAAAGATGTCATGGATAAAAGGTGTTTTAACTCTTTCTTGTTGTTCGCATTTTGGGGGAATCAAGCATTTCAATGAATGAATGGAGAGACAAAAGAAAACAAGAGTAAAATTAAAGAACGAGAAGAAGAAAATAATTCTGGATAAAAATGATGCCATATAAAATTTAAACAAAGCAGAATGCTAGGGAAGGAAGGGCACGAATAAAGAATTTGGGAACAAGTTAGAACAAAAGGCAGTACTCAAATTAGAGAAAAAAGACATATAATTATAACAAAATACTGGTACTCAAATCAAAGAAAATAGCAACTCAGATTGGAAAAAAGGACAGGTACTTAAATTAGAACAAAGAAGATGTATTCTAATTCGAGATAAAAAACTGATACTCAAATTCTAGCAAAGAACGGGTAACCAATTAGAGCAAGGAAGATGTACTCAAATTTGAATAAAGGTCGGATACTAAAACTAGAGCAGGGACATGTACCTAATTTAGAGCAACCTACCTGTATGCAAATTATAGAAAATGACAAGAACTCTAATTAGAGAAAAGGATAGGTACTTAACTTAAAGGAAAAAAGACAGGGACTCAAATTAGAGCAAATTACAGGTAGTCAAATTAAAGAAAATAAACAGCTACTCGAATTAAAGGAACAAGACAGTAACTGGAATTAGAGCAAAGTACAGGTATTTAAATTAGAACAAATGAGATATATTCAAATTAGAGCAAAAGGACGTGTACTTAAATTAGAAAAAAGGACATGTGCCTAAATTTGAGGAAAGGACTGGTACTCAAATTAAAGACAATAAAAAGGTACTATATTTAGAGCAAATTTCTGGTACTCAAATTGAAGAAGATAGGCAAGTATTTAAATTAGAACAAAGAAGACGTACTCAAATTTGAACAAGGGACAGGTACTAAAACTAGAGTAAGGACATGTACCTAATTTAGAGCAACATACCTGCAGGCAAATTATAGTAAATGACAAGAACCCTAATTAGGAAAAACGACAAGTACTTAAAGTACTCGAATTAGAGAAAATTACAGGTATTTAAATTAGAACAAATGAGATATATTCAAATTAGAGCAAAAGGACGTGTACTTAAATTAGAGCAAACGACATCTACCTAAATTCGAGAAAAAAATGGTATTGAAATAGGAGTAGAAAATAGGTGCTTAAATTAGTGACAAAACAAGTATTCAAATTAGAACAAAGGACACGTATTCAAATTAGTGATAAATACATGAACTCAAATTAGAGTAAACAACAGCATAAAAATTAGAGAAAAAGACAGGTACTCAAATTTGAGAAAGGAACAAGTACTTAAATTAGAGCAAACGAAAAGTACCTAAATTAGGTGTCAGGACATATCCCGTGTGGAGGAGAGGTAAGAGTAAGTCATGGGATTTAGGATTTTAAATGAGAGAAGGAAGTCTTTAATCGGCAAAGAGGAGCAATGGTGTGGCACAAGAGAACCCTCCTCGATGGAGGAGAACGCGAGCCGCATATGGTCTGGTCAAGTCAAAATGGACGTAATATAGTGGTGTTTGGGGCAGCAGGTAGAAGAGAGTTACAATAATCAAGGCGCGAGGCGAGTAATGAAGGCGTGGATGGCTATCTCGAAACTGGTTCGGTCAAAATGGGACTGATAACCATCCAGTTTTCGGAGTAATGGAACTGGTCCATCAGATTATAAACCTCGAGATTATTTAATTATCGATTAACTTAAATTATCTCACAGTGGAATTTTAAATTAGTGCAACTTATTTGTATTTCTTTATAAGTAATCAATTGGATTTTTCCTAATATCTTTTAAAATGTCTACTGGTGTCAGGATGTTGTCTTATCTCCCCAGCCATAACCCATTTCTGCGATTATCAAAAAAAATGTAAATACAAGAGTAGGATTGGTTTTAGTCGTGTGCGACTCTATTTCTTACTATGTCGATCGCTCAGTAGGTTCCCCGGTTTTTTTGGTAACAACAGTGTAACTATTCGGGCCATTCTAACGAAATTTGAAACTCTTTTGTTGTCTTACATCTTCTCTTGAATGATATAATTGCCAAAGTCCTGCCTAGGTTTCCTGGGGAATTATTCGTTAATAACCTTTTGACTATTAGGGCGATTCTAACGAAATTTCAAACACTTATGTTCTTTTAACTTCTATCTCGGATGATATAATTGCCAATGTCTCCTCAAGATTAGCCGAAGAATTATTTAGCAATATCTTTATAACTATTACGAAATTTAAAACACTTAAGTTGTTTTACATTCTCTTCAGAATAATATTATTGCCAATGGCTTCCTAAGATAAGTTCGGGAATTATTGAAGGTGTTGTGGGCGTAAAATCATAAATCAAAATAAGTGAGAGCACGCGACTTTTGGTCAGCAGACCTTGTTCTTCTGCTTGTTACAGCGATAACACAGGTTCATTACCTTATATTTCTGTTACATTAGCATGTCCGTGAGGATTGACCCTTTTAGTTTCAGGAGAAAAGAATTGCAGGAGCTTCTATACGGCTATTTGTGCCTAAGTGAGGGGTAGCCAGATGGGCGCTGAACAAATAAAAAGAGCTTCTGTAACCCTCGTTTAGGCCATCACGAGAAATGAGAGGCCCGATTATGGGAAAACAAAACATGGGAAAACTTTATTAGGGAAGAAAGATGTATCAACACAAACATTTTACCTTTGCCCATCGAACATTAGTAGTATTTGTAGTCAAACAACACAGGGCTACTACATTGATAGTGCTAGGAAAACTAATTGAATCGTCCTAACAAAGTTCCATATAAAATAAAACTCATAGAACAAAAGTTGAACCAATGCCATTAATTAAAAACCATTCGAAGAAACATGTACCCAAAGTTACACAGCTGCATACATCTTCGCAGGACCAGTAATAAACGTTGCTGTCTCTACTAGGGAAACGTCGTTAACACAGGAGAATGACGCATTTAATCAGACCTAACCATGTTCAAAGATGACTGATATGTAGGCAGATAGAGATGAAAGCACCAATATACCAAGATGATGCTGTGTAGGCAGATAGGCAGGAACGCACCAATAAACTGACATAATTCTATGTAGGAAGATAGACAAGACGGCGCAAATACACCAAAATGATGCTCTGTATGCAGATAGAAAGGAAGGCACCAATACACCATGTGGAAGAATAAGGAGAGATAAAAGAAATCCCTTTCTATGACTTCGCCAGTACGCCGTTGACCCTCTTTATTAGTGTGCCCTATATACGGAAAAAATTAGAACAATGGAAGGGCCATTAAGAGGGCGTTGCGACTTTCCTCTATGAACCCTTATCGCGACCCAAAGCAATTAAGAAAGACTGTTAGCGATGAATCTCTCTCTCCGTGTAGATAATTTCGGAGTATATATTCAAGACTACGGAGTTCACAGGCTGATTGTGTCTGAAGCCGCCGTCCAGTACGTTACCCGTTAACGTCTTTGTTAGTCGAGAGAGAATCGAATACATTCTCTTCCAGAGAAGAATTTAGTGATTTTCAAAGAGCCAAGCAAGAGCTAGTCGTTGCTCAGTTTTGTTCGTGGGGATAGTTTTAGGCGCGCTTCAACCCATCTCACCACGTTTTCGGATATTTAGGGACAGAAAAGCCATCCTCGAAGAATCCTCCGTTTGCATCTTGAGGATCAGAGGGCCCCATCTTCAATTTCCCAAAGTTGGATTGATCGTCCTATATTTGTTGTTGTCGTCTTGCACGGCGAGCTATGGCAGCATTGTGGATAGAGTATTGCAAGAATGTCTGAAATAATGAGCAATGCATGGACTGATAACTTGCATGATGATATTTAAGGTGGAAAGTAGGTGCGCATTCTTCGCTACCATCTTCACTTTCCCCTGCTGAGTCTATTGGCAAGGAAATGATTCAGGATAACTGTAGCAGGTTTAAGTTTCAATGCTCTGCCGAAAAAAAGTCCCTCCTTGCACAATCGCCTAATGCACGAGCACCGTGCTGATTTGATCTGCAGGTTTACTCCTGAAGCCTTGGCACTTCCAAGTGCACCCACAAGACAGTGGGGTTGGAGGGGTTATACCACCCGGCACTCGGTCGTTGGATGTACCTTCAGTTTAAAGAGTGTGTAGAGGAAGCCGGCCTTCACGTTTCTAGCCACAACCTGTATCCCAACGAGATTAAGAATCTTCTGTCACCCCCCGTGCCACAAACATGAGTTTGGGCAAAATAAGTTCCATGCTAAGAATAATGGTAGCTTCGTGAAGATTCAGGGGCCCTATAAACTCAAGCTTCCTCCTCAGCGTGAACAAAAAGACGTAAAGCCTCCAACATTCCCTTCTGCGCCGTCCAACTACCCGCGTGAACCGATCGTATGATTTACGTGTGGCTCCCTGGTCACCTTAGTTATAACTGTGCTCAGAACTCGCAGTTAAGGACCACCTCTAATTAACAGGTACACCGGGTAACCGCTTCTTTTTCCTCTAACTCTTCTGCCTCGTCAATGCATTCGCCACTTGCACTCTCTCACTCGGAACAACAGGTAAATTTCCTTTTTAATAAAAGCGCCCCCGTTAAGCTGACGTTTGAGAACGACATGATAAATTGGTGCCGAGTGTCAACCCTTGTAAGAGTCATGGTTTGCACATGCATATTATTCTCAGACAAGCATCTGCCCCCAGTAGGTCCTCAGCATGAGATTTGCGATCGTTCACGACTTTTTAGGTCGTGCCACTAAGTTCACTGTGGTAGAGTGCTACATACAGTGTCAGTATTTCATAGGATGGGCCAATGTAGTCGCTACCCCTAAAAAGTTTGCTCTGTTCTCATCGGATAGAGCGCGCAGCTCTCCCCAAAACCCAACGCGCAACAAGTGATCACCAGAGCCCAAGCTGTGAAAGATACCGTTACCCCAGTACATTTAATGTCCTCGTCAAATCCGGACGTCGAGATATCCAGCAATGATTAGTTTGCTCAAGCTCAAAAGAACTGCCCTTCTTTGCAAGCCCTTTAGAGAAGACCAGAAAAAAGGAGCCCGAATCCGTTCTAGGGTACAGAAGTGACAGCATAAAAAAAATTCGTTGCTACATCGATCTTTTGTAGGACCAGATTAACTCCCGGTCACTACTCTGTGTTTACCCAGGATGTATGCACGTCTAGTTCTGCAGATGGCTCACGACGGCTTAATGGCTGGGCATTTAAGCCATAATAACACAGCCCAGCGTATCTTCAAATATTTCATTTGGCCAAGCGTTGCCAAAGAAATAGCCGAATTTCGCAAACCCAGTGAGATCTGTCTAAAGGTCACCGCCAAAGTTTGTGTTGCCCCCGCTCCCCTTCAGAAGACCCTAATCGTGTCTGAAACCTTGTTCATGGTCGCGATGGATTTGATAAGCCCTCTCCGTCCACCGTCTAGTGAGGGACATTCTATAATTTGACCCTCGTAGATTGTGCGACTCGTTTTCCGGATGCGGTCCCCTTGAAGAACATCACTAGTATTTCGTATGCAGAGGCGTTGATTTCTATTTTTTCCTGAGTAGGAATCCGAAAGCGATCCTATTGGATGAAGGCCGTCAATTCACTTCAGAATTAATGGAGTATGTAGGAAAGCTCCTGCTGGTCAAGCTCTTTTTTTCAACAGATTATCACCCGGCCTCAAATGGGATGTGCGGAAATTAAACGGGACTCTTAAATCAGTTCTTAAGAAATTGTGCCATGCCAAACCGCGCGAATGGCACCGCAACCTCCCCGTGGCTTTACTTGCGTGTCGAGAAATTCCAAACTGAACGCTCGGATTTGCCCCTTTCGAGCTATTGTATGGACGAAACATCTGCAGGCGGATAAGCATCCTAAAGTAATTATGATCAAACCGCAAGCCTAATAAGGAGATTAAGTCCTGCTACGCTTATGTGTTTGATTTGCGTATTCGCCTAGAAAAATTTACAGACCTCGACTTCAAAAAGTCTGAGATAAATTCGAAAAATACAGAACGTATTTTGACATCAAACCAAAGCACAGAAATTCGAAGCAGGTGACGAAGTACTACTTCTGTTGTTTTCTGAGTCTAATAAGCTTCTATCTAGGTTAAAGGACCTTTTTCAGTAGTAGAAACCCGAGGCACGGTCGACTACTTAATTTCGACCCCTCAGGTAATATAATGTACCACGTCAAACTGTTAAAAAGGTAGCACCGATGCGCGTGCTTTAATAATGTAGTCACTTTCGACGAATAACTCGTCTTAGAGGCAACTTACCTACTCGGACTACTTTGCCTCATTCAAATGGTTAGCGTGAAAGCAGACGACGAATACTCATTGCTGTCTCTCCCTTTCCCCAATCGGACTCATACCCTGAGCTCGAATTTAACCCCCGTCTCTGACCCATCGAGAATGCTCAATTGGCGAGTCTACTAAGTGAATTCTTAGAAGTAGTCTCCGAAACCCCAGAGTTTTCAACCCAATTCACTCATAAAATTGTTTTAAAAACGCAAGAACAAGTAAGAACTAAGCCTTACCCTATTCCCGTTCATTTATCCCCCGCGTTTAACGCCGAAGTAGAAAATTTGCTCAGTTCGGGGATCTTCGAGCCTTCCTCATCTGACTTTTGTGCCCCAATTGTGATGGTCATACAGCCCGATCAATCATTTAGGATGTGCGTCGATTTTTGCAAGTCACCCAGTTCGACGCCAAGCCCATACCTTCGAATGATCAAAATTGACATCTTTTCGAAGATGCAAAATTCATCTCTGAAATTTATTTTTGTAAGGCCTACCATCAGATTCCGGTCTCCGAATCTTCTAAGCGCTTTACAAGTTTTGCTACAGAGAAAGGTTTAATACAGTTTACCGGTCTTCCCTTTGATTTGGTAACTGCGTGTATAAACTACAATAAAAAAATGCGTCGAATTATAGACGGCCTAGTCAATGTTACCTTTTATTTTAAAAACGTGTACGTTGCCACCCTTACATGGAAATAGCACGTACATTCCCTTCGCGCTTTGTTAATCCGTTTGCGCGCACACGGACACATGATAGGCCCGTCAAAGTATCATTTAGCATATGATACGATTAAATATCTTGGATATAAGATAAAAAAGAACCAGATTGTCCCCCCAATAGACAAAGTTAAAGCCAGACGTGAAATGCCGCTTCCCCAGACGAAGAAGCAGCTGCGCTCATTTCTGGATTTTGCTTCATTTTACAGGCGCTTCCTTCCCAATTTTGCCACTATAGCGTTTTAACCAGCTGAAGGAGTAGCTGATCTTTGCTCAAAATTTTGAGACACCCGAATCCGAAAATAAATTTGGGATTTGTACTGTTGCCTGTTGTGATGATATAATTGTGCCCTCATGCAGTATGAAAACAATGGAAGTAGATATCCTGTTGTGTATGCGCGCAGGAAGCTGTCTACCAGCGAAAAGCTTACGCCACCATTGAACTCGAGGCATTAGATATAATATGGTCAATTCAACATTTTAAAATATACCAAATATAAACCGATTTCATAAGCTAGAGTGACCATAAGCCATTGTCGTACCTTCGTAATTTTAAGAGTCATAATTGACAACTAATGCAATGGAGTCTGTTGCTCATGGAATATCAATTCCGTATTTTGTATATCAAGGGTACTCAAAATTGTTTAACGGATAGTTTAAGCAGAAATCCTCTAGAAGACCCTATTGCCATAAATTAAGGATACCATTAGCCTATCTTCTTATAAATATGTCTGCTGATTTGTTTTATATATAAGTTAATGGTTTGAAGTGTTGTACAATTATTCTCTGTTTGTCGTGTGTCTTTAGTAATGGTTCATTTTTTTATTTAGATATTCAATGGGTTGTATGGCTTAATTTAAGTTTGTTTTTTTCTTTATTGTACCTGTGCGGTTAGTCTGAAATAATTATTATTATTTGCTAACCCCACTCATGTCTGAATTTTGTTTATATCTCGTTTCACTAATTCAATTTTTATAGCATCTCTCCCTTGAAAAAAAATTAGATCAAGAGATTTTTTTTGCACCCGACTTGTGAAAAAAAGTCTTCTTGTAAAGGGAGGAGTGTGGAAGAATAAGGAGAGATAAAAAGGAATCCCCACCACCTCTGACTTCCCCAGTTCGCCGTTGATCGCTTTAAATACGTCTGTCCTATATACTGCGAAAATCAGATCAATGGAAAGACCAATAAGGTGGTATCGCGACTTTTCGCTATGGACCCTTATCGCGACCTAAGGCAATTAAGGAAGTCTGTTTGCGATAAATCTCTCTCCCCGTCTAAATAATTTCGGAGTATATATTCAAGACTTCGGAGTTTACAGGCTGGTGTTTCTGAAGCTGTCGTCCAGTACGTTAGCCGTTTATGTCTTTGTTAGTCGAGAGGGAATCGACTACATTCTCGTCCAGAGAATAATTGAGTGATTTTCGAAGAGCCAAGAAAGAGCTAGTCGTCACTCTGTGTTGTTATTGTAGATAGTTTTAGGTGCGCTTCAACCCTTCTCACCACATCTTCAGACAATAATGATCGGAAACGCCATCCCCGAAGCATCCTCCGTTCGACTCTTCATGATAAGAGGCCCCCATCTTCAATTTCTCGAAGTTGGATTGATTGTCTCATGAGAAGCCTAACAATTCAATATAGAACCTACTCGCCTTACATCAAAGTAAAAGAGATTTAACCCCCGCTTTGTCCTGCTTCTCCCATCTTTACTGCGTCTAACCTCAAGGATCCCCTTTGCTCTAGAACTTGCATAATTGTAAGATCATTTCTTAATTAAGTATCCTTCAGTTCAAAATTAATGGATAATGTCAATCATCTTAGCAATGAACCGTGAATATTTACTTGCATTGTGATTTAACTTGCCTTATATGCGTAAGTAACCTTTAGTCCTATTAAAGTATATCTTTCTAGCCGTGTTTGAATATTCTTTGGCCTAGCATCTGTGTATTTAAAGCATTCTTAGAGCCATCCCCAGGTAAAGCCTTAATTTTGGTAGGCCAATAGGCCAGTGTGCGTATAACAGCGTGAGTCGTATAACTACAACACACCAACATGATGCTATGTAGTCAGAGAAAGAGGAAGACACCAATGCAACGACATGCTGCTATGTAGCCTTCAAGCTGCACAGATATAACAAAAATGGGTTGACATATTTTTTTACTCAAAATTTTAATTAATTTTCTATATTTTACGTCAAAATAAAAGGAAATATGCAATAAAATATGAGTTATGTACTATATAAACTAAAATAATTCTTTCTAATTAAATAAGAATAAATATTTACATTTGCATCATTAATGACAGTACTTTATCGAGGAAATAATTAATTCATCCTAATGGTCCTACACGTAACATTCATTTTGATAAAAGAAAAAAAATGAACTATAAAAAATGCAAGTAAATAAAAAGGTCTAAGAATTCAACGCTCTATATTTTCAAATTTTTTAATATATGATTTTCCTTCATCTTATTTTGAATTTTTCTCTTTGTCATGCGATGAAGTGCAATATAAAATTCAGTGCGAAACTGAAAAATAATCAGACACCAAAGAAGCTAAAAGGAAAATAATAGCGATTTATGGATAATTCTTCTTTTGTGCCTTATTATAGAACACTAAATTGGAAATGATAACCGAATGACTACGGGACGAGAGAATCTTTCTCTTCTTTCGCTTCCACAGGCGCCACCCGTTTTCATCTCTTCGCCAAATTTCACCCTAAAGGTCGTCTTATCTTAATGAAAAAAACATTATTTACTTTATTTGAATGCCAAACATCACCACACTTTTCAGCTTCGCTTTTGTAATGTTATATTTACGCTCAACCGACGTCAGCCTTAGGCAAATTTAAAATTAATGAGGGGAATTGTTGTTCAGCTGTCGTAAATTCGACGCCACCAAAATTCCAAATGAGCTTCCTGGATTTTTCAAACAAAAACATCGGGAAAATTCCGGAAAAATGAACTTAGAACCAGGAAAATAGTTTCTATGGCAAATTTCATACGTTTTAGAAGATGCCAGATAGCTGCTTTTACTCTTTGAATTTTTTGTCTTTGAGAAAAAGAAAACAGTTTTAACCTCATAATGATACCCCCTAAATGAGGGCTCAAAGGTCGACGAAGCTAAAAATTATTTCTCGTTCTTTATGTTTCTTATCAATTTTGCGGAAGATTGGACAACAAAGGACCTTAATAGGATTTCCCTGAGTAAATAGAAGCGAATTAAATGGTAATAGTTTGTGAACGCAACGATCCACACATAAAGAAAGCTTATCAAGCAATGCCTTTAGGGGATTATGAAAGGATTATTCATGATTTATGTTATGAGAGAAAGGTTGGGGTGAAATTAAATAAATTTTCTGGAAAGGCTTGAAGCGAGTTCATTTAATGAGCTATTTAGCTTGGAAAACTACATATGATGATGTTAACTAAATATTTAGAGGTTAGTGGAAATTTTGGAAGGACATTGATTTTGTTAGTAAATTAACAAAATCAATGTCAGTCAAAAAATGATGTCACGAATTCACCTGGAGATTTTGAGTGTCAGCAGAGATTGGAAATTATAAATTCTGAGGTCGGACAAGCGATGAAAAACGAGGCCATCGGCCTTGTCGACCATGAGCACCTCGTGCATTGTTTTTATTTGGGAGAGGGGGTGTTGGTGGGAAGATTAATATTTGAATGTGCACCAAATAGATACGTACATGGTTCCAGTGTACAAATGTGCACACGTTCTGCTACAATAGAAACCTGGACCAAAGGCACCTCCTCCCGACCTAGTGACCCCTAAATTTATGCACCCTTCCTGCATCAACCTCTCCAGCAGGAGGACCTGCGGCTCTATATCTTCTACTACTTCCACTTCTTCTTCTTCTTTCATCACTATGCCTTCTTACTAACCCTGCGTTGACTCGGCCTCTTTGTTATTGTGCTTCAACTTCGAGGAACACCGCCTCCAAAAAATGATCTCTCCCACAACAAATAAAGGGGCAGGGGAATATAAATATACGTAGATGTGGACAGAAATAGGAACAATCACCTAACCCGGATAAACCCACGAGAAGAGAAAACGAAATTTGACCTCGATGATGTTCGCTGCTTCGTAGAAAATAAATTTATTCGTTTACGATTCAAGAATTCGATGACCCCCGAATTTCATTCAAACCTTTATTCATTCATCAGGGAAGGGAAGGGAAGGGAAAGGGTTATTTATTTCTTATTTCTCGTCTAATAGCAGATAAAACGAAACAAACGAGGGCATCCGGCCAGAGATTCAACTTAATTATTCTTCGAATTTCAAACTTATTAAGTTCCCTCATCCTGTCCAAAGGAGGGGAGGCATAAAAACCCAGTTCTGATTGTTTACTTTGAGGAATGACCTTCAGACACTTCTTGTCCAAGCCCGTTGGATTTTAATGAATGGCACTACAATTCCTTTCACTCCCTTTGGCTTGTTTATTTCCATGCCAAATTATCTTTATGTGAGTTCTCTATGGTGTAAAGAAGAGTGGAAGAAAGTGGTTTCCATGCTCTTTTGTTTTCTCAAATGTTTTTCTGAGTTTTCGGCAAAATGGAGTCTTAAAACATATAAGTAAATGTTTCCAAAGAGAAGTAAAAATGAAACAGATGAAATGGGAACGAATGGGGCCGAAATGAAGCAGAGGGGGGATAAGAGAGGACATAGTGGTGGATATTGCGTTGTGGCGAATGGCGCAGTGCTTCAAATATAGTCATGAATAAGCCGCCATTTGTGACCGATGTGCATGGGATTATTACCTTATTTCATTCTTGATTGGGTGTATTTAGGTATTAAACGGTGAGAGAAGGAGATGAAATATAATAGTAACAACCAAAATTAGCAAAGGTTTTAAGGATGGCAAGACGTTTAGAAAGTCCCATGAAAAATCTCCTACCTTGCTCTGGAGAACATAAGCAACATAGGTGTGTGTGGACCATCCTCTCGAACTGTGCGAACCAAGCAGAGGATGAATGAGCATGGCTGGGGTAAGGAAGGACTTTAAACTCTAAAGCTCTTTGCTAAATATAATTAATCCATTTTCATACTAAACCCGTATTCCCTACACCCCTTTGCTTTCCGAAAATCAGATAATCACATCCTGTTTTAATATATTCTACCCTTCTATTTTCTCCGGTTCCATTTGAGCCACATCCCTTCGAGTTGTGTCCTAAATTTGACTTAAAACTTTGGCCTAACCCAAAAAGACGAAGATGGAGCAGCAGAAGAAGAGTGAAAAAATGTAAAAATTACTATTTTGAGAGTCAAATTGTTGAGGAAAAATAGATAAAATGCTCAAAATGTGAACTGTTTCTCTAATGACTTCAAACACGCCTCCAGATTATCCCAAACGGCGAAACGATCTTTTCTATAATAAATCCACAACTAACGACAATCTTTATGAGCAGACAAAATTTGCCCAAGGGTTACTTTCCCGAAGAATCCTTTATAGCCGTTGATAGTAAAAATTGTGGGATTCCTCACCTGTTTCTAGCCTTTTCTATTTTTGAACACCCTGTTTGTATATTTATAAAGCCTTTACTTCCTCTGAAATTTCAAATAAACCATTCTTATAAACGTCTGTTTCAATGCTATTATTCTGGGAAAGATCGTTGTTTTCGCCCATTAAAGGGCGAGGTAAAACCGCATAAAGAAGGAGAAACGAGAATGGCGGTGGATTTGATGAAAGCAAAGCGCTATTGAATGGATTCTAGACGAGATGGTCACACAAAAGAGCACAAACTTGAATGTTTAGATGAAGAGGCATATTGTAAAGGCGTTGGGACGGCTTGTTATAGTCATTATTTGAGGCTTGCATAACAGTGCAATTCTAGTATCTACTATTGAGGACCAACACTTTCCACAACCCTGTAGGAGAGAATTGTTATGCTTCTTCCTAACCCCCTTGCTTCAATTGAGAATTACTATGACTTTCTTGTTTTTCTTTCTTCTTTTGTTATACTTTTTTTCACTCCTAAGAAACTGTGTAGGACAAAGTTCAGGGATTAGATTAAATGTTTGAAAGGTGTTGAAACAGAATTACTTAAAAAGCAATGGCTTCACCCTCAATTAAGGATCAATTAAAATTGCCCTATGATGATCCGTGCAGATCGCATAAATTAGATTAAAAGAGAATAAAGAAGATATAAGAAACGCTGGAGAGCAAAATAAACTTAAAAATCAAGAAATTTTCCCCCAAAAGACTAATTGAACCAGAAAATTATACATGATCTCTGTATCTCAGATTCTTCAGTATTATTAACTATTGTCGCAGTGAAGCCCATCCCCATTGGACTACGGTAGGACGTAAAGAGCGATCAATGGTACCCTTATTCACCAATACTTCCTAACTTTAGCATCAATTTTAGGCAATCCATTAATTTGCAAAGTAGCGTCCCCATAAATGCCTCTAAAGAAAGTATCTAGCAGAAAAGCAATGTAAACTTTCTCTTAGAATACCGAACAAAATGACGCCCTCAAATGTGATGAATTATATTGCACAAGCATGCCCTCAAAGGTTGGCCTTGAAATAAACAAGTTCTTATAAAGGACTCAGTCCTTTAGGAAGCTCTATTTACTGTAACCATTTGCCACGCTTGGTTCCGTTTTTACCTTTAGAAAGTCAGAAGAACAGTGGCCAGGAATCCCCTCTCGATATTATCAATAGCGGGAGAGACGAGGTTGTTTTAATTATACCCCGTCTGATTCCTAAGATCTGCGTCAGTTTTTGAGTTGGACATTAGTGTCCGGCCAGTTAAGGGAAAGTGAAGATGACTCATCATCAACCTTTGTACCAAAGATCCGAATTATCTATTTCCCTTATTTCTATTCCTATACTGACCTGAGACTGACCAACCCAGGAATCGAAATGAGAAGCCTTAGTCGTTCTACGGAATTACAGTGGGCATTAAAAAGAATAAAGAGAAAGTTCCCACAAATTAACTTGAATTTAAATCGCATTTAGCCTGTAGACATACTTGGGACAAGATACACCAAAGTAAGAGGAAGAAACTAACTTATCTTTGGAAGCCAAACCTCTTTATAAATCATTTGTGAGTATACCATACCAGGAAAGAGTAGCTCATTTTAACAAAGTTAAATTGATATCTTTTGTAACTACCTTTAACTATCAGCTACTGTCATAATGTCACCTTTTTATGTGGGTTTAGTGTTCGCTTATTGACTGGAATAACGTGGCGAAGTGGAGCGCTAGACAGTGGTGACTGCGCACCAAACATTAGTACATTTGCTCAGAAAGGGAATGAAACAAGACGAAGATGATAATGATATGTGCTGAGAGAAGTGAACATAATTGCTATTATTTTTCTGTCAAATCCGACCGTTATGTCTTTTTCACTTACTTCACATCATTCGTGGAAGCCATGACACAGCCGATTACCTATGGGATATCATTCCTTGTAGACAATGACACACCACATGCGAACCACTGTTCCAGAAGTTGGTACCAATATATAAACCATGATAAAGAATGAAAACATCTGAGTTGACCTCATTCCTACTGTACCAGGTAAAATTATGACTAGAGCCACGTTGGATCGGAAGTCGACGGTTCTAATGAGATCCTCAACCAAGTCCACAAATTTAAAGATGCACAAATCAAGTAAATAAAAACCTGGAAGCAAGTGAAAATCTATGGAAGAAGATGGATCTCATTTCAACCGTATCAAAAGTGACGCACCAATGGGAGAGAAGAAGAACAACAAAGATGTTAACTGTGACATTTTCTTCAGAGCTATCGTGATCCGGTGGATAAGACTCTCTGGGCACTCGGGTTTGATCCCCGATGAGAGCGGATACATAAGGTTTGAGTGATGCAGGAAACTCCTGGGAACTTCGCGGGCACCGGTTCTCGCGCAAGAGCTCATGAGTGTCCAAACATAAGTTAGAACACGCACTCAGCCACTTACAATATTGATGTCTCTTTGACTTATTTTTCATCCTCTCTCAAAGATCACCATAAGGGGGAAGATTATTGCACACTCCCTTAGCTTTAACGGTTTGCTCTCTATTGAGCCACGAGGAGTTCCAGATGCCCGTTGCTTATTTGCAACTATTGTACATTTCTAGTACTACCGCCGCCCTCTCTTCAAAGAAAACCAGTCTCGATTGTCTCAGTCTGATATTTAAGGTAGTTTCTTTATCCGTTTGGGCGATCCCCGCACGTCCAAGGATTATGTGGTATCTTAAACTGCCACCCTCTCGAATTGCCTTTTTGATGTCATCCCAAAGATTCTGGCCTCGTGTAATTGTGCCATCTTTCTCTCATCAGCTATTTTCATTCCTTCTCAAAGATTCTGTTCTCCTGCAAACTCTGCCGTCTTTCGTTTAAAGTTGCGCTGCTCGATTTTTTTTATCTCGGCCCTAAGTGTCATTTATCGAGATATTTCTACAGGATTGAAACAGGAATTACACAGGGCAAGAATACAAAGAGGGAATGAATGATAGAGCGCTCGATGAATTTTATATAGTCTCTTCTGCTAGTACCGTCTAGGGTTTACGAACCAGTGAATCAAAATATAATTTCATAAAGTAAACTCACACTCAATGACCAAAACATAGTCTTTCACAATGATATTGTAAGTTAGACAGTTCACCTTATTTTACCACTTCCATGTCAATTAGAATCAATGTTGCCATTACTAACGAATTTCCATTAACAATAATCCCATTACCATGAATTATACAAACAGTGCATGTTAGACAATTCGCCCTATGTTACCACTTCCACGTTAAGTAGAATTACTTTTTTTGCCATTTCTAATGTATTTATAAAATAAGTCGCCGAATTCAGACTAACCAAATGATTAGACTATGTTAGAAACCAATACAAGAAAATAAAATCTCTACAAAAATCTACAAAACTAAAAAATTCGAACGAAAACTCATGCGTCAGGAGCTGCCAAGTGTAGGTCATGATTGGTCTTTTGCAGTCTCCTTCTTTTCTTATGTTCTTATGTTTTTATGTTCGCTCGGGCCTGACGATACAACAACAATAACTATAGAAAATGAAGAAGTGCAAACGCTTCCAGAAACTTGGTTTACAGAAACCGGTACAGAGTACAAGTGAAAGGTGGTAGCGACCCGCCTTGTCACAATACCTAGACAAACATCGTGCTCGAAGATCTCACAGACTAAGCCACTCAACCAGAATGGGCTGTACAGTCTGCAAGAGAAGGCATATGTTTACAGGAGTACTTTCTATCAAATGGTGATGTATCCCCAAAGTGTGCTCAATTCAGGGACGCCAGTAAGCGACCTGTAGACGTCGGGCATTTGTGATTGGTCCACAGGGACAGTCGTGGCTAGATGGAACGCACCTTTTCTTTCCCATCCGCTGTCTTTCATCTTCTTTGACAGGGAGCCCGATAGACTGACCTAATTCCAACCATCGAGCCATTGTTAGGAAGCACGAAATGCTGGTCCGGTCGCTCCTATCATCTCGCTCACTTACCACAATCCCAACATGTTCAGGAACCAGCTAAATACAATCTCTACATCCGCAAGCTTCCATCAGCTGCCTGAATAAAATAAGAAAATTGTAAATAAAGAAAACTTATAAAGCATGGTAATAAAATGATAGTATATTGTCATTAAAAGGCAAACCAAAGAGCATGATAAATGAAAGACGAATTAAATAAACAAAGAGGGGAATCGAAAGAAAAGCTGAATGATAAAAATACGCCTGTTTATCTTAGCCACAAAGGAAAACTTTTAAATTTCAAGAAGTAAATCTCTTTGAAAATTAAACTCAACTAAGGGCATTCAGGGAAGGAATCAGGGGCAAAGATGCATGGAAAGGACCTGGATCTTCTGAGAAACTATCTCGGTCAAATAATCTCGACGGTACCAAATAATCACATGCCTCAGATTATTTGGAATTTTGGCTTCCTAATTTAGGAAAATCTCCTTTGCCGCCGTGGTTCATTTCGTGCCGAATGGATGGTATTCCAAAGCTTGAAGGAGTCCAGAGCTGGATGGGGTCTGGATATAATAAGCCTCGGATTTAGATCAGGTGAGATTATCTTTACAGAATGCCTTGATTTAATGAGTTGTATCAGATCTTATTATTAAAGATCTTCGTGTCGACAACGAGATGGGAAAGAAGGCAAATTCTGGATAGTTGCGTAGCACAGAGGGCACTATACCGGAAGTAGGCTCCTCCTTTGCTTTGGAGGGTGTTCAGCTCTCACGGAGTTTACCACTTTTTTAATTTACCACTCGCATCACTAACTTCCTTTTCCAATCTTACCGATGAGATGCCATCGTTGGCATTCGATAATTTTAAACATGATATAAAGGACCTTAAAATGGCAGATATAATATTTTTTGAATTTATTAGGCGATGCCATAGGGTTAGTGTCCTTGAAAAAGAGCCGCCACTACAGCCGTGCCAGTCATACTGCCACCATTCACGTGGTGTAATATGGATGGAGGACTAAGAGTCATTCATCAAGGAGGCGCACTGGCTTCCGTCTATGTTTGTTGAGATCTCCGAAATAATGTGGGATTCGACACACCAGGACGATATGGAAAGCGACCCGAATCGGGACTACCAACCAGTGACGAATCCTACCAATTGTATTTTAATTTCGCTTAAAATTAGAAATGAGCTGAATTGAGGTTCAAAGTAAGGTTGATAGATCAGTGGTCAATAAAGCAGTAAAGCTAATCGCTTCGTTACCAGGACATATTAATTAGTAATAAAGCAATAGCGAGTTTTATACAGCGTGGAGATATAATTTTTTAATTTTAAGATTACACCATGGAAGCAACAAACAAAGACGAAGCAACTGAAACAGATAAACATTAAACCATTAATTTATATATAGAAAATTTGCAAAAAATTCTACTTATGATTTTAATAATATTTCCATTGAAAAGTCACGTAACACAGGACAGCCTCTCTTGACTTTACAGTTTATATGACTTCGGCTGGCTAGTCTTCGATGAATGGAAAAATCCGATTCGAAGGACAAATTGATGTTAGGACGAAGCCGATGAATCTCTCCTTTTGAAAGTCAAGAGATTCGATGGTGAACAAATACATAATAGCCAAATTTTTCCACCCCTCTCTTTAGCGGATGGCTCCTTTAGGCCTCGATTTTATACAGAGAGCAGAGAAACACAGGAGAACCATTGAGAGGCATTTCAGAGCTGCTAAGGTATGTGGTTCCTAGAAGTGCATTAACAATTAATTTATATAAATAAAATGCATAAACCAAAAAGGACATGGAATCCTTCTTTCCATGTAATATAAAATTGGCCACTTTTCGTGAGTTTTAAAACATGTGATAAATATATGGATAAGCCAAATTCTTAGCCTCGGAAATGTTCACAATTGGAAACTAGTTAACTTTTTCTTAGAAAATTTATTATAGATTAAACTTTTTCTGTCCAAATTATATGAATGCATGAATATACTACTAACAAAATAATATCCCTTGCTACAAACCTATAATATTTAAATGTACATTAATCATATTGCATTCACACTTAGAAATATAATGTTGTAGCTACATTTAAAAGCTTCCATGTTCGTGGGAGAATCTAGTTCACACTTTAAAAAGAAAAAAATAAAGAGAGGAATTAAAACTTACGCTGGTTGTTCATAGCAGAAAAAGGAATTTGGTAGGAATTTCAGACACACCTGTGAACCTAGAGAGAGTCTTAGAAATAGGTGCGTTGATTGAATGCAACAGAAATGAGGGAATGGTTCCTACAATGATTTTTCGCCCGAACGTAATTGAACATGTTACGGTTGTCGGCAAATGGCTGTTTAGAAAACCGTTAGTCGTCGCACAAACTCCATAAAGTTAAATACATTAGCGCAGGACCACACGAAAAACCGCTTCATGGTTTTGCTGTAAAAGTACTGTTGTAAAGAAAAAACAACCTGAGATCACCAGTCCGTAAGCAGAGGGGACGGTGATTATGTTCGTCGATTAGACTACCAAATGCTTCCACTCCAGAGGCTCAGCGTCTTGAGGTATCGGAACGTTGACTCTCTTGCAGTGAAGTAACGGCTTTTGATTTACCAATTAAAAGTACTTACTCTCCCAGGTTCTACAACTTATTATGGTTTATAATGAGCCTAAGAAAAGGGCAGTAGATCATTGTTCATCTTAGGTAGCTGAAAGAGTTTCTTCCCCTGCAGTGATTATATCATATCTGTTTAATCTACCCTGAATAAAATATTAAAATTCTGATGATATTTGTAGATCTACTTTTTATACTTGTCCGTACCATAAATACTGTTCAAAATATGTAAATGACAGGTTACCCTAATGAACGAAAGCGGTTACTACTTCCTTAGCGTTTCCTACAAAATCAAAGATAATGAAAAGCTAAATATACTATGACTATGACAGCTGTAAGGGCCAGGTTCCTCTACTCTCCAAGTGACCACTCATGCGTTGCTATGTAGTTGGACTTGTAGTAGACTGGTTTCTTTAATCCTAACGTAGCCCCTCGTGCGTTTCAATAATGTGTGTATTTGTAGTGGCCATGTGGTTCCAATCCACAACATTCGAGACGACACTAGGATTCATTAACAGTCAGCTAGTGGTAGATGTAGCTTCCTCAGTTCATCTTCGCCCGAAAGAGGGAAGCCCACCCAATTCCATATTTAATTGAATGATATAAAGCTGCGCCCCTCCAAGATAGGATGAGTCCAGTTATACCAGCTAAACTAGGGTAACCACTTCCTCCTCTCTTCTAGTTCTATCTCAGCTACTGATGTTGAATTCAAAACAATGATCCCCACTTGCTACACTTTCGAGCCACATGGAGTTTAATAAAACCAACGATACATCTCTACTATAGAGAGAAACAAAATGCAGCATAAAAAGTCGGAAAAGAGTTAGACAGAAAGAAGAAGGAAAAGGGAATACGGAGAGCTTAAGAGCCTCCTTCCTATTTTTTGTCGTACAAGGAACTTATAATAAAATAACTTCACTATAATAAAACATATTAAACTAGTACAAATGGATCAGATCTTATGGAAAACAGAACTAGTTCTGGCTTGGTAATCCAACGAGATAATGTGAACAAGATATATAAAAGCTGAGAACAAACGAAAAGAAACAAAATGTGTACAATAATATAAAAAATATATGAACATTAAGGGAATTTAATTGTTGGACAGTGGTCAGATGGCTATAAAGGACGCGTCCTTTATAGCCAATCCGAGAAATTAATAGCACGTCCCGTTTGATTTAAAATTTCATAGAACAATTTAGAGTACGAAATAAGAAAATAAATATAATGTTTCTCATTAATACTTTGTTGATCGTTTTTATTTTATTTTGGGCGAGCATCGGAATGTTGGCTTTTCATCTAGTTCAGCATGTAGCATCTACATATTTTCACAACCAATCTAACTTCACCTTTAATCATTCTGATGGATGGAACTACATTAGTCAGCATGAGCTCATGCGGTCGCTGCATGGTTTGTCTGGGAAAAGAGATTCTTATCAGTATAGGTAAAAGAAATGGAGGCAAAGTTATATGGAAGATGCATTTACAACTATGTTGAACCTGGTGGTCTAATATTGCTAGTCAGAGACTGCGAAGCATAAATCAATCTCTCTTTCCCGATACATAAAAGGGAGATTGTCCTCGTTGGTTTTCGGATTTTAGTTTAAATTATATAGTATTGCTTTTTTATCGTTAAATAAGGAAGCCAGACTAGTAGAATCACTAGGAAATGCTGATTAACCTTTAAGTTTGACAAGCAACAAAAATAGCCGGAAATTATTCTGTAACAGGAACGGAAATGAATGAGGACAATGGCTCGTTGTTCGCTAAGATTAAACGTAATTTCAGTTTCTTATTTTTAATATAAGTTATATGGACCTATAGCCTGGCTCAAGATTCAGTCTATTATTATCGCACCCTTTTGTGGCAATTTTCGATCTCCAACTATTCCGACACTCCTGTTTTTAGAACTGACTAACTGGTATTCGGGACCCAGCAGATGGTGATGCGATTGGGATTATGGCAAATGATTTTAAATCCTCGCAGATTTACCACCAGTTGCCAAAAGCTTGTAACTGAGTAAATGTTTATTGAGGAAAAAGATTTTAAAGTTATTGATGCTACTGTATTGTAGGGCTTCCGATGGATATAATATGCAGGAAGTTATAATTATTATTGTAATTGCAAATAGAGGCCACATTTTGGCAAATTTATTTATCGGCCAATCGGGACGCGATTAGAGATCAAATAAGGGTTTAATATGGGGACTGGCTTTGTAGCAGCTCGCGGTTCGGATCCCACTTTAAAAAATAGGCCCTAACAGAAATAAGCATCACACGGTCTGAATTAGTAATAAAAAATGCCCAAAACCAACATTTATTTATGAAAAAAAAATTGTGTTTAGATGAAGAACATAAAAACCAACCCAAACTACCCTCCTTCTCTCAAACAGAAAAATACAATCTTAAGTCCTTTCAGTACATTTTGTCCTGCGATACCCTAGTTGGCTCATTCCATGTTCAGATAAAAAAACCCAAATTATATGAAATTCTGGTAACAGGGTGATGAAATAATGAAAATAAAATAAATGTGGCTCTGTCTCGATTTATCTTCATGTAAATATTGAATTTCGGCGAGAAAAATGGAAAGTAATTGCAAACACATTCAGCTTCTGAAGATTTGCGTCCAGATGGGCAAGATAACATAAGAGGCAGGAGGACAAAAAAGCCAGGAGGGCAAAATAGACAGGAAGACAAAAAAAATGGGAGGACCATGCCAAAGAAATCGTGCCAATATTTTATTTCTTATTTACACTAATAAAGGGGGGGTTAGTTGCTTAAAGTGTCAGAATCCTACTTTTGGAGAAATGGGTACAGTTGAAAGTTGAGTATTTAAGTTTGTTTTTAAATGTTAAAAAAATTTCTCCTTTGTTTTCTTACAATAATAATCATCGGTGCTGTTGTTGTTGTTTGTAGCAGAATGAGGTCCACTGGTGACTACGTACCCTTTTGTACCCGCGTGAATCCTAAGATCACCGCATGGAGCTGTGTAAGCATGGCTAATCCCGGGTAAAGATGCAGCCTACGCCGTTATCACACGCCCCAGGTGTATTTGTCTAGGCACCGATTCCATTGTCTCCCACGGCCACCTCTCTGCAAACATTCTGGCCTTCCGCCCGAAGATTGAAGTCCGTTGGACATTCCAAACTAACGTTATCACAATTCACTCTTTCCCCAAAGAAGTCGCTTAGTTTTCCAAAAAATTGCACGCGCCTGAAGGGCCGTCACAGCCACCTCTCCAGGTGCCTTTATGACCCTTCGACTCAGTTTAGTAAGCAGCACTCTTTGTCTTCCCACCTACTCCAGTGAACGAGCTGAAGGACGCTCGTCCCCCACCCACCCCAGGGCCGATTTCGATTTGAGTCGAAGGTTAAATCGATCCGTGAACTCTGCCATAGTCAATTGGCAAGTATCCCCATATGTCAACTCTGCCATAGTCATTGGCAAGTATCAACATCGATGAACTCAGCCATAGTCAATCTGCAAGTATCTTCATCCGTCAAATCTGCCATAGTCAATCGGCAAATATCGATGTCCGTGAACTCTGCCATAGTTAATCGGCAAGTATCGAGATCAGTGAACTCGGCCATAGTCAATCGACAAGTATCTGACAAGGATTCCCAACTCCCAAGACTCTACGAGTGCTCCCTCATCTGAAGCAAGAGGTATCCTGACTTCTTCCATCGCATTAAGCGTACCCCAACTGGCTGCTTTTCTGCAACGAGCACGAAATAAATTTTAATCGTTGCCGCTTGCAGATTGATCTTGAATCTGGCTTACCCCATTGCTCCATTATTTGTGTGAACGTCCCGGTTTAAAATCTTCCTTTAACTCACCAAACTGAATTTCACCTCTTTAAACCCTCAATTCACCTACCTGTATCTCGTGTAGACATTTAACCCCGTCTGTGTGACCATTCTCTTTAAACCCAATATTTGTGTAAATAAAATTATTATTTGTGTTGTTAGTAAAGATATATTTTCGTTATTGTCTTTCTTTTGCAACCTTAACGCGTACCAGCTACCTGTTAATCTTTGGCCACCTTGCACAATGAAATATTTGTTTTAAAAGGACTCTGCAAAATTAATAATAAACTACCCCCACTGGCCTCATAACAGTTTTCCCTTTCACTTACGGTCTTCAACCAAATTCGGCCCAAAGCCGCCCCAAAGTACCTATATATATATATATATATATATATATATATATATATATATATATATATATATAGAGAGAGAGAGAGAGAGAGAGAGAGAGAGAGAGAAAGAGAGAGAGAAAGAAAAAGTCAGGCCATTCTACGCCATTGATCTTTTCTTGTATTACTTGTAAACGCCGATCGGAATATTTTTGCCGAAGTATTAATGGCGGAATTTGTTCATAACAGTATTAATTGAAATGTTATTGTTTCTAACAGACCTTTAGGGAAAATTTAAAATGAAGATCAAATGCGTTGATTTCTTTATCCTAAACTTCCACTCATAAGGAAATGGTTAAGATACAGATGAAAAGAGAAAAATAAATTTTAGACGTCAAACCAATTTGAATTTTAAGATTTTTATCTTCAGATATGACGAATAGTTTTGAAAGACAAGCTTTGGCACACCATAATTATAAAAATACAAGCTTATTTGTGTCAATTAACTTCTTTTGTGATCCATGTGGTCTGTATTATTTTATATCAACCTAAAATAGGTTCGGTCTAATCAGATATTGCATTTGAAAGCAAACCTGTAGCAAAGAAGGGTCCTTCAAATCACGCTTGTAAGGAGGTATTTCATTCCAAACTCTAGCAGCAAGCAACTATCGACAACCCTCGATCATTTATGGAGCGAAGATGTCCCTGAGATATATATTTCAACTTAAGATTGAATCTAATGGTCTACTATCCATAATGGCACGTTAATTATAACCATTAAAATGTGACCAATATCCATTCAATATTCATTCAATATTTATAGAGCTTGAGAATAAGCATATAGTGTATACCAACAAAGAAAATATACAGGGTGTTTTATGTAAATCGGCCAAAGTGTACACGGGAAATGAATTATTATATTCTCATGAGAATTTACCGAATGACGAAAAATCTGAAGTTTATTTAGTTTATTTGATTGTACAACGTTTCAGCTAATTGTTTCACTCATCTTCTGGTACTGGAATATTTTACCAAAATTCATGAAAGACTAATATTATACGTAAGTAGTTTAAACTTTCAAAAAATTAAAAAAATCTTTGGGTTGTATTAGATAGGTTGGACTTTTAATATGGGTTGGAGGGGGTAGAGTTGTACAGGTTAAAGAAATGTTTTAAAGTTAGATAATCAATGGATAATTTAATTTAACTATAATAAATGTAGATAACACTGGAAAATATTTTAGAGAAAAAACACTAATCTTTTGCGAACAGTTGTTAAACGAAGACTGCAGCGGAAAGCGTGAGGGGTGTAGGAAGAATGAAAAGTTTAGGGGGGGAGGGTATTTTAAAGAAGAATTAGTGGGTCGGAGGAAGAGGAGTCAGAATTCAAGGTGTGAGAAAAAAATTTATAAACATTGATTCTTCAGGATTTTGAAATCTTCAATAGATACATCAGTTTTACATTGGATAAAATGTAGCCGAACATGTGAAAACTCTTTCTTTGAAAAAACATTTCCGTTCCTGTGGCTAATTCCCACATGAGAACAGAATCTCGCCTCCAGCGAGCGCACCCTACTTCCTATGTAATTCCCCAAATTGCCTCTTGGTCAAGTATTTTTGTAAATGACAGAGCGTCATTCTCTCTTTACAATTAAAATAATGTCCAAGAAAATGATAATTTTTAAAAATGATCTTAAATTCGGTATGATAAATGAATTTCTTTAATATTGTTGTTATTTCTTTAGAGTATCTTTGGTTAAAGAAACCCATATCCTAGAAAGTGATATAACGGGTTTCTTTAGATACAGTAGAAAGTTGTAATTTAGTATGGTAAAGGGTGTTTAAAAACTTTGACGTAATTTTCTCTACCAGAGACACGCAAAAGCCGTTTCCTTTGAAATAATTACACAAAAATTTGACTTCATTGTTGAAATCAGCGTAGATTGAGCAAATGTAATAGGCACGGAATATTAGTGTTTTTATAGCACTAATTTGGAACTAAAAGGCGCAGAAGCTGAACACGTTTAGTCCTTGACCACTGCAGGATGGTTTTCGGGAAACTTTGGTTTGTTCAGGTGGGAGAATGGGAAATGTTTATATTTAGAAAGGATGGGGAACCATTGATCTCTTTTTCACAGATCAAATGGATATTGGGATGTATACGGTTTGCGAGTTGTAGGAATTTGTCACATGAATCTTCTGAGTTGAAAAGGAGGTATGAATCGTCAACAAAGCGGCGGTAGATAATAGGTCTGATATTTCCCAAATCTCGATTAAATAATTGATCTTCGAACAAGGTCATGAAGATGTTGGCAAAGACAGACCCCAAGGGTTATCCATGCTCACCCCATCTATTTGGCAATATGTATTATTATTGAATGGGAATTAATTGTCCTTAGCTGCTAATTTAAGTGCATCTTTTAAAAGGGAGAGAGTAAATCCGTGGAAGTAAGATACTTTGGGGGAAATTCTTGCTGTATTATTATGTCAATAATAATCTAACACTCAGTCTCATTGCAGGAGATGGAACATGAACATAGAAAGAGGTGCGATCATCATATGCTATAATTTTATGAGTGATATTAAACCACATGTCACTGGTATATAATATAAAAAGAAAAGGCCCAAGAACGCTACCCTGATGAACGAGAGAATATACTCTAGATTAATGATTAAAACACCTATTGAAAACAACACGTTGTTGTCTGTTAGTTAAAAACTCTGTTAAAATACCTAAGACTCTACCACCAATGCCAACAGACATTAATTTAAAAATCAAACCATTATGTTTGACAGTGACAAAGGCCGCACTAAACAAATCAGATTTGAAGTTCTGACCACCAAATATGCGGGTGAGCTGCACCTATGAGGACACTCTTCAAATGGCCATTATGTTGAGCTTCAGCCTCTTTATAAACATTATTTGCTATGTTTCTCATCGCAACATAGTTCTCCCAACACAACCGAGAGCGGTTATCAGATTAAAGATTATAGGCAGAATGCTTATTACGAAAGGCCAGGCGACACTAATCATTAAACCATGCTTTATCGTGGGATCGAGCTTTATTATTTTTCATTAGTACGAACCTACTTTCCAAGTCTAATAACCTAAATTCAATGTGGTAAGCGGATAAGGATCACCATAGATATCCTTATAGAAAATACTCTTAAAAGCACAGTTAATCCCATCCCAGTTAATTCTAGATTTGATAACAATCTACCTTGAGTTAGCAAAGTCTGGAATAGGTAAATCTAACTGAATTTTACAAGCCAAACCTCGATGATCTGAGGAACCAATTGATGCAATGGTGTGAACCTCAACAACTCCTCCCACATTAGTGGGTAAAAGATCAAGACAATTGCAAGATGTGTAAGTTGCATCAGTAGCTAAATGCTCACAACCAGTAATATCAGAAAAATTAAGAGCATCAATACCATGTTGATTGGTTGGAGAAACTGAATTCAGTCAGTCTATGGGATGAGCATTCAGATCACCAATATAAATGAAGCATGTTTTTTTATCTCCTCCTCAATATTAATATATGAGTTTAGATGGCAATTATAAATACTGTCATCTAAGTCGGGGTTTCTATAAAGGCTAAAAATATAAAAAATATTAAAACGGCTGCATACTCTAAAAATCATGATCTCAAGACATCCACATTTATACTTACTAAAACGTGAAGCATTAAATCCCGCTTAAGTATATACAAACAAGCTTTGCGCTTGAGGTGAGGAGTTCTTCAGAAATTGCATAGGCTTAATAAAATTTTGCAAAAGGAGCTCTTAGGTATGCCTCCTATTTGATACCGGAGTCTCAGAGAAGAAAATAATATCAAATTTAGTTGTGGCAACAATAGGCTCTCTCGGGTTGCCATAGACACCACGGATGTTGAGGTAAAATAAATTGCACAATTTACGACGTATAGGGCCAGAGTTAGATTCAATGTCACCCGAGAAAATTAGAATAATGCCTGACAAAAAATGATAGAGAGAGAATCTTATAAAGTAACAAAAATAACAACAGCAAGCTAAACAACAAAAACAACTAATAACTACCAACCCAGAGATTTTTAGCACTCCCCGACCACTGAAGGCCTGCTGGGGACTAGTAGCCATAGATAAATCTAGTAGTGTCATATTTCGATACAATGAGTTAAGATAGAATAAATTTTAGAAAAATAAGATAAAACAAGAGATGCAGGGCTGTGTCACCCAGCAGAAGGGAAGTGGCTGAATTCAGAAATGTTTGACGCACAACTATGGCTATAATTCAGTAAATTCACTTTAAGGATGCCTTTGGTAGTATAACTATTCATTTGCCTCAGCTGAGGCAGGGATACCTAGGGTCCTTAAACATGAACACTCCTGTGCCCATAATGGACAGACAGTGACCAGTGGTGTTCAGATGAGGTCAAGGGGGGCATTTCCTTCACAACCAGGGTTCCCAAGGCCCTACCAAGTTGCTCTTCCAATCAACTGACCGTTTGCAAACATGACCTTTCATTGTAGCTTCAAAAGGGCAAAAATTCATTTGAAAGTCTATTCTCTAGTGTGGTTATATGAATGGCTTTTGACCTGAGCTTTCCTTGCAGCTTGAAAAGGAGAAAAGCTGCATTTTACAGCCTAATCGCCTATGTGTGTATATAAGTGGCTTTTAAGCTGACCTCTCGTTGCGGCCTGATAAGGTTAAAGGCTGCATTTGAAAGGCTCAACGCCAGTGTCAGTATATGAATGGACAGGAGCATAATTTATAGATTTTCTTATTCATTCTCGAATGAAGCACCGTATGTAAATTTGTTTGTGTCAACTTAGAAGGAATAGAGTTGTTTTCAGCGCATTTTCCTGGGCTTTCAGAACTTTGATATACAGAGGGAGTCCAATTTCGGTAAAACTCAAAAGGGTCGAAGTGCCGATTGTATAATACCACTAAATTGTGGAATAACCTTAAGGTTACTGGGCCAACGCAATTTCATCTGCTTTTATTGGTGGATGTCTTGTTGCAAAAACTCACTGGTGGTGTTTGATAGAGAGTTTTCAGATTTTAGACATAGTAAATCAAAAGTAACAGAATAACTCATCTCTCTATGAAAGAATTCTTCACTATCTTCTTCCTCCAATGAAATTTTCCTAAAGTCCTGCTCTTTGCCTAGGCATTCTTTTGACATTAATTTATTAGAACCATCAACAACTGCTTGTTCTTGACATGCAACTAATCTTACTTTATTTCCATGAGATAAATCAAACAACTCTTCCTTTATTTCCTTAATGGAGGTTTCTTTATAAATATCATTTTTATCATTTATGTAGATAAAAATTAAGCGAATATTAGATAACCTCCTTTTTAATTTCTTTCATTTCTGTAATCTTTGTAGAAATCCTTTTCTTTTCAGGGTAAATTTCCTTATTCTTATGTCAACTTTGCTTATGGAATTTTTGTTAAGAACAAAACCAAATTATTATTCTTTTGCTATGACCCTTTTCCAACTAAAGTATTTAAAATAGGTACTTTACATGTATTCTTTTCTTCTGAACCCCCTTCGTATTATCGTTCTTCTCATCACTACCTTTAATATAGTATGTATGAAGATAAAGTGGACCTTTAGTTTTTGTTAGTTAAGGCTTTGAAGCTATGAGCTTATTCAACTCTCCGTTGCTTCCCTTAAGCACCCAGGAATTCGGCGATTGAAGGTCTCGCTAAACTTTCTGGATCCCTCTCTCAGTGGCACAAAAGACCAGACTTGATTGATGGTGTTACTCATAATAATTTGGTTGGGCAAGGAGTTCCATTTATATGTAAACAATACAATATTTTTAATACCTAGGTAGTTATTTAAATTTCCTATAGAACGGACTCCTAAATATTTAAAATATTCGCGTGGTTATTTGAAATTTATATTAAAATATCTCACTATAAGATTTTGAAAACATGGGTAATTAAATCAAATTTATTTAGGAATAGCTAAAACATTTTAAGCGCAACATAGATAACAAAATAATATATGGAACCATAGCTTAAAGGAACTCTAATACATTTAATGAACTATTAACTATGATACACTTAATGTATATAGAACAACTCTAAAAAATTTGGGGCAGGCAGGCTTGTTTGTTAGCGATTGTCCTACTGCATTTCATTATCCCTTTGTGGCACCTTGTCGACAATTGATGGACGGGTAGCACAATCAACTAGCTAATTAAAGTAGGGTGTTAACTTCAGTAATTTCTAATAGCTACTGCAAAATTTTCTACCTGATGCCACCCTAGAATGAGATCATTTACTTAAGAAACGAACGCCAGACCAACATCACAGTAGGGTTTTAAGAAGTTTCAAAAGAAAATGTTAAATTTGGTAGTGGTTAAAATGTGTGGATGATAAATTGAGAAGGCCAAAGAGAATTACGGTTATTCGAGCTGATATTGAATACGACTAGACCTCCCACCACCCGTTCCAAACGAAGATCCATTGAGAACCTGTAGGGAAATGTAGTGGAAAAGACCTAAATGTAATCAGTGAATAGATAACAAGATATTTTGCCATCGTCTGAAAATTATTATTTATCTAAACTATTCGTGAGTAATCAAATCTAGAGATTCATGATCCATCGGTCGAAATCTTCTGATCTTTCTTGAGATTCATCCTAATCTAAGGTTCTTTCTTGCACCGACGAAGTAGATTCATCGATTGCCGCTTTGGAAAGACACCAGTCCGAAAGCGGCTGTTGCCACAGAAACATAATAGACAACAGAGTATTTTCGAACATTTTAAACATTTTAAATTAAATAGATTTAAAAACAAGAGAAAACTAAAATCAAATGTTGGGGCGCTCATTCATGAACTACTGTATCACGTCAAGTGAAATCACACATACGCAGCTCGTAAGGGGATTAAATATACGCTTATTTTCATAATAAATGACGTAATCAAAAGGTTTCTTATAGCTAAAGATTCCGACGATCAACAAGACCTTTTTACGCAATTGAATCTTTTATACGATTCAGTTTTGTTTAAAAAAGGTGGACTGGCGCAGTTAGGATGTGGTGGTTGCCATAGGAATCTCTCGCTTTTGTGATTCTGCATCGGGTCCCCTGGGGAGGTCTTTCACCCACGCCAAGCAAGTGGCTGCATCCAATAGACCAATCTGTAGAAGGGAGCTGCTAAGGTGTCAGAAGTTACCTGCTTCTGCCCTGCCAACAGAGAAGAAACATTAAGAACAGAAGGAAGAAAATAATGAACAATGTTGTTTCCTTCATGTTGGGGTTAATTTGTTTTTAAAAAATAGATCTTCTACCCCCATAAGCTTTTTCTATCACCATATGAGGTCACAGTTTCTTGACAGTTCTTTTTCTTTCTCCCGGGCAATCTCGTCATAAATTAATCCATATTCTCCTTTAAAATCTTGAAATTGTTTTGGAATTAGCTTTTGGGTCATTAGCTAAAGTATTCAACTCTGTCTAGTTAAAGGTAATGGAATCCTTTAATATAACTAAAGTAATACGGAATTAGCCAGGTCTTTTCTGATTTAAAAATATACTAATTAAAATATTTTTTTGAATCGAGCCAACAGCAATATGTAAGGAATAAAAAGATGAAGATTATTCCTCTCATGAAGCTTTTACAAAAAAACTTCTGATTAGAATCATACAAAATGCAGCAGAATGCAATATTGCATTTTAATCATCAAAGGTTTTCAATCAAATTTGCAATTTGAACCTCCGCTTCCTCTCTCATCTTCACTAAAATCCGAAGTCTTTGGTCATCGAGCCTTGCTCCTCAGGCCTCCCAGACTAAAGTCTGAATGAAATAAAGTTCCAGTCTAATGCAGTAGTTAATAATTTTAACAAAAGTTCAATTGAAATTTTTTTAAGTTTTCTTAACTCTTCTCTTAAAAATAAATCCGAAATATCCGACTGGAAAAAACTCTAAAATGAAGGAAACGCGCGGTGCGATGCGTCTTTTACGGGGGAAAACGACAATAATGGCCCTTCCTCTTAGGTCTCATAAGGCACATTTTTATTTATTTATGGAAATCAAGATGGACCAAGTTAGCGGGACCATTCACAGATGGCGCTGCTTCCAAAACATTTCGACATACAATTGGGACTTTTAAATTATTTTTTAAGTTTAACAAAAACCCTTAATTGAAGTTAGAAACAAAATTTAAAATTACTTAGGTATTTCTCGTAGCTTCTTCCTTTCATGTGTGCATGGCAAGGGACCTGCACTCGTTGGTTAGGCAAGGTTAAGAGAATCATTCACCCTCTCGTTGCCTTTAACCCTGAATTTGCTTGCGGTGTTAGCCTTCAAATAGACACTGATATGCGAAGTAAACAAACCGAAAAAAGAGTAAAAATACGAGCAGATAACAACAATACGAACGAAACCACCGAAGATAAAGTTGCTAAGTCAACGAACTTATTATTGTAACAAATATAACAAAAGGTAGAGGCAAAATTAACAAGCGTAAGAAATTTTATAAGTATAACGAAGCTAATTTAGCTAAAGATACAAGAAATTGCTGTAAGCACCGAGGGGAGGAGATTTTTCCAAAAGAATGAGGGAGTGAGAAACAAAGAACAAAATGGATACATTAATGGAACAAATACTGAAAAAAGTAAAGAATGATAACTTCTTTAACCGACTTTTAGACCTCCGTCTTTTCTTGTTTAGTGAGTTACCCAGCCCACAGGGGCGTCAACACATGGTCCGGTTGGGTGCACAGGTCCCTCTTTTATGTGATGGAGTGTGTGTCATTCATGAGTGAGGTTGGTTCTGTCTTCTTGGCTGAGGAATGGATGCCTGTCCTCATTAGAGTTGGTCTACTACATCTACTTTTTGGGGATCGATCTAAAGTTAGTCTTTTT
Organism: Ceratothoa steindachneri; assembly: GCA_963969495.1. Lineage (NCBI taxonomy): Eukaryota > Metazoa > Arthropoda > Malacostraca > Isopoda > Cymothoidae > Ceratothoa > Ceratothoa steindachneri. The sequence goes on along the minus strand of OZ018320.1, from coordinate 202,029,415 downwards.
CATCTATTTGGGATTTTGTTTTGGGAAGGTGATTTAGGTATCTGTGGGTGAAGATGGTGTGGATGCGTTCTATGAAGTTGTGAGGCAGGTGAGAGGCATTGTATTTTGGAGAGGTACCAGTGTGCTGGCAGGTCATTCAAAGCTGGGTTAAGGTAGTTTTCTTGTATAGTGGTGGTTCGAATGGGGTCTAGTATAGAGCGGTGTCGAACTCTTGGGTTTCTATCATGATTATTTGACCTCTAAATGATATTATTCGGGATTAGGGCAGTGAGTGTGTGATGAGACTGAAATGTATATCATGTGATAATTTTAAAAGATTTATTTTATATTCTTTCCAGCTGCTTTGACCTGGTTTTGGGCAATGCTTGTGGCTAAATTGGTTCTGCGTAGTGATTCGAGTTTATTTTTGAGGTTGTGAGATATAGCGCATATCCGGCGACAGTTTACAAGGGCATAATTTGCTGCATTTAATATTGGATAGCGGTGCTGAAGACTCGTTTCAGTGATGCAATGGGCGAATCCTTCAGTTGTCGAGAGGTGTTGATTGCTAGTTCTTTTAGGGCGAGTTTTTTCTGACTTTGCTCTGTTTGTGACCTTTGAAGCCAAGGTCTTGTGAGTAATAAGTGTGATTCCAGGAGTTTTGTTAGAACCTGTGAGTCCTGTGTATTAAATAAACTTAGGACTTTTAATTCTTGGTTGTTAATTAAAAGTAGGACTTGTAATTCTTGAGTATTAATTAAAAGTAGGACTTGTAATTCTTGGGTATTAATTAAATGTAGGACTTGTGATTCCAGGCTGCTAATTAAAGGTACCAATTCTCTTTTGGGGGTGTTAAATTGATTCGCAATTGTCGGGTGTGAATACCGCCACTGATGATTTGTAGATGGAGGCTATGATTTGACTATATGTAATTAATTATTCTAGTGTACGTATGGATCGGTGAAGTGTTGTGGTTATTCTGGTGAATCTTGTTTTTCGTACTGGTGTCCAGAACTCCTCTAGGTAGGTATTGGTTGGATAATTGCGTACTATGATTGCGTAATACCATGAGCGAGGAAGATACCAAGTAGAGTAGGAGAATGGCACTTTCTGGCACGCCGTAGCGAAGTGGTAGTAAGTGTGATTTATGTGTAACCTCGTCCTACTCTGCTGAAGAAGTCTCATCCTATTCTCCTTTTCTTAGCGAGATGGTGTTTAGGATTGGCGATGTGGTGTTGTAGAGTTATGAAACTGAGTGGTCTCGGGCTGGTATCAATCCACTGTGTATTGTATTGGTAGAAAGGAGGGTTTGGGTCGAGGCACATGTGTATGATGTGGTTGCGTATGATGTGAAATTAAGATTCTTTGTTGGAGAAATGGTGTATGTTTAATTGCAGCCTCTTTAAAATGTGTTGTTCCAAAATGATGTTAACTCAGTATGTTGGAAGTGTGAGTGAAGTTTTGTTCATATTCAGATTTAAAGAACGACAAGAAAAGCAAAGAGAAAGTCATTCAACACTTTGTACTGGGGACGAGGTAGGGCTTTATACTTACACGTTAAGGAATATGTTAGTAGCATAAGGTCAAATGAACCCGAAAGGCCGAACTTGTTCGTAAATAGACCATTATCCACCAAAGAAATAAACTTGTTCCTACATATATAATTAGTTCTCAAATCTAACAAAATCTTCATATTTTGAGCATGGGTACTCAGATATATGAACTCGTTCGTGCAAATAACACTAAAATGAGAAGATATGAACTGCTTCCTACTCAAATACACAAACCTGTTTGTTTATATAAAATAGGTAAAGATGCATTTTTTTTGTTTGTAACATAAGTACAGAATGATATGAACTTAAAAACTGCGAGGGTATGAAAAGGGTAAATGTGAGGGGGGTCTCTAAGGACTAAGCTGGTAAAGCTCTTCAAAGACAAAAGGAAAAAAACACGTCAGAGAGATGTTCGAAACGAACCATGCATGGAAGACGAAATGAAAAAAACTCACGTCATAGACTTGTCAAAAATAATCATTTGAAGAGGAAGGGATACAAACACGTTAGAATCGTGTCCAAAACGAGTCCTCCGTAGTAACACTTTACGCATAATTTGATCCATTTACACTACTCCAAACAGCTCTACCCCCACCCCTTTTCTTGATAAAGCTTTTCAAAGCTTTCTACTACCCTTGAGCATCCTTCATCCCTTTTCTAGCGCTTACAACACATCGCTCTTCCGTCTACTGAACTCGTCAAATCGGTTTTCATTTCACATTACCCAAAAAGGATATGAATTTGTCTCCAATAGGCATCGAATGATCTCCACGCTTGCTTCCTAAGGTAAAACACAGTACTAACGTTCTTACTTCCCTTCTCGCAATGAAAAGTGACCCATGGTGTCGTCCGACTTAGCAGTAATTATCCTTCTGATCTTTATGTGAATTTTATTATCTTATCTCCGATCTCAGCCTAAACCGAAATGGACAGGTGGCGCAATTAACTAATTATTAATTGAGTAATTAATTAATTAAAGAATTCAACGGATGACTGACAGTGTAGCTTTTATGTCAAACACATTAAGAAAAACGAAAGCAGATTTCAAGCGCTTTTTTTTATTTACAAAGACCTCTTCAAGGTAGGAGTATTTGTCTGCACACTTTAAATTCAATATGATACCATCATTTAAGCACCAGTTTATACCGTATAAGTTAGGTTGTGTTTGGTGGGAGGTACTTTTTCCTCATTTTCTTCAATAGACAAACAATGCGAAGAATCTTCGGGAAAACGTCGCAGCATCACGTCAAGGTTATTTTCCTTTGCTTTCGTTATTTTCCTGCCGTTTCTAATGATAATGAAGATCCATGAACTAATATAATTTCTTTCGTATTAAGGAAGTAATAGTTTGCTCAATGCAGCCCAAAAGCACCATTCACTAGAATTTAAAAGCAAAGTGACTTTCCCTACAATCCATACTAAGGTAATAATAATAAATAACGTCTAGAGAATAGCCAAAGCTCTTTTAAAACTGCTGCATTTTTGTTTAACGCTTGTGCATGGAGTTAAGACATTCGAGAGCAGAGTATTAATGTGTACATATGTAATTTGATGAAACATAATTTTAAATAAGGAGGACTGTTCAAGAAATACTAGACCAAGAGAACCTTGTTCTAAATAATTCTAAACAGTATGTTGTCTATTACTAAAGTCAATTATTTTATTTAATCTGCGAAAAATTGTTTACAGGTTCTTGGATGGCTTCTCAAAGGTCATTTTTGTTGTTGATTTCCCCGTTATCTGCGTAAACGTCTCTTTTCAGGATGCATTTCAAATTTTCTATTGGAGTTAGGTCACAACTCTCGCAAGTAATTTTGGAGAACTGTTGGCATGACAAGAATTATAATCCTGTATAAGTGATAGTTACTTCCTCATACTCGCTGTCTCTTTCTTGAGCCAAAGTAGGTATTTTCTCCATGAACTCCCCGTACACTTTGAATTCAATATGACGCGACAATCCCCTTTGAAAGTTCATACTAGCTTGTCAATAACAATAGCAGACCAAATTATCAATCCTCCTCATCCGTGTCGTCGCTCGATGAATACTTCACCTAAGGTTCCTCCACAACCCGGCATCTTATCCAACCATTTGGCACATCCATAGCGAATCTTATTTCGTCAGTGAAATTTTCTTTGATAAAGTTCGTTTTAATGCATGTTTGGGCAACGGCACACGTTTTTCTATGTGTTTTTGTATAGGAACGGCATTTTTTTCCCTAATGCAGAAAAGTTCCTTATAGCCTTGTGATCTTTTAGGGGCGTAGGAAGGCATAGCAGCTGAAAAGGTGGCTCTGCTCCTAGCATGATGGTGACTCACTTCTCTATGGATTTGAGAAAGATCTCTAGGAGTAAAAGCTAGGAATTTTGTTTGAACCCTTTTCTTTCCTTCTGAATGCAATTCTCTATGGTCATTATTCCCTACATTGCTATGAAAACTCTTTAAATCGTATTAAATTTGCACAGAAGACTTTCAGTTACCTAATTACCTAACGATATAATTCTTCTCTGGTTTGGAATGTTCTTTTTTCATGGCCATTTTATCAGAAGATTCTTCTTGCAAACGATGTCTAGAATTCAAGAAAATCAATTATAAACTCTGTAATAACTGGGATAAATGGTGTTTTATCTAATAAATTGTGATTATTACATTTATAATAGTATATGAACTACAAAGTCAAACTTTTCTGGAAAATGATGAGTCACTAAAAGGGTATTGCATATAATATCCAACAACACAAGTCCTAATCTTCACTACAACGCATTTAACCTTATCCACGCTACAACCTAGAAACTAGGATAAAATGCAATGTTTCAATTTCTCTTTTTCCGCACTAGGCAAACAGTTCAATAATGAAGATGTTATAAAACCGCATATTGCAGCTTTTCTGATTATACTAATAATTTTAAGATTTTATTGATTCTGTTTAGAGTATTATCCTAATAGGGAAAATAATATAAAACTAATGAAAGGAGGAATTTCAAAACAATCTATTAATGAAAAAATATCAATTTGATGATTGTTTTTTTCCTATTTTGGCCGATTGTTTTCAATTTCCACAATGAACAAAAGAAATTATCAAAAGGTTCGTTTACGAGCGGAGTGTCGTTTGTCATCCATGCCGAGATCACTCGAGCAAATTCCCCACACTTCTGATTGCGCTCGACCCCCAACCCCCGGTAAGCTGAAGTTTTCTCACTCCTCGTTTAATAATATAAACTCAACATTAAATTAATCCTTTATTGTCCAACGTACCTATTTTGGGAACATAACTTTTAAATGACTTTTAAGTGCAATGTTCAGCTTAATTTAGTAATTGAGCATTCCAAAATGTAAAACTGTTTTATTCTAAATATTTTTATATATTTGTATAAAATAAAATTTTAGTAACCATATTATGAGTTATCAGATATATACAAAAAATACAATTATCACTTAATATTATAAATATAATAAAAAAAAACAATGTTAAAATTTTAATACTTTTATATTATTTGATATAATTTAGAATAATTATTAAAAATTCTAAGATCCATAGGGTAATCTTGGATAGAAAATAACAAGTCTGAATAATCTTCCCAAAATGAGAACGTTGGACACTACTGGAACCTTTATTTCCCTATATTTAGATAAGGCTGCACAGAATATGACACGTTCAAATCTCTATCTTGGCGTAATCCACAAGTGTGAAGTAATATTAGTCATTTGCAACTCGGAATACGTTGAGTAAACACGTTAAGTGCGCCCTTTCTTCATGGATTCGCTATCGTTTTATGGGTAAGTAACTTGTTTCACTTCGTTAGTTTTACTCCATTTATATTGAGTTCCTAGGCAGAATTGATTTTTATTATATAAATATTCAAATAAGTATAACAAAAAAAACTCTACTAATATATTAATGCAGTAAATTAATGCCTTTCCGTATGCATGCTTGTGTGTGGAAACGTGTCGTTGCGCTTGTGTGTATGCACATATGTCTTCACAAACATATGTGTATGTGTATATCTAAAAGTGAAGATCCCGTGACCAACATGTCAATATTTACTAAAGTACATAATTATCTATAACTTCATATTCTGTCAATGCAAAAAAAAATGCCTAACCAATGATTAGTGAATGAGCTATGGAATCATACATATATACTTGTAGCAGAAAGAGGTCAAATGGCGGCCACGTGCACATCTGTACCCACGTGGATCCTGAGATCACCGCATGGAGCTGAAAAAGCATTGCTGAACCTAGGCAAGGAGGGAGCCGAAACCGTTATCACACGCCCCAGTTGTGTTTTTATAGGCACCGATGTCATCGTCCCCCACGGTCACCTCTCCACTAGCATTCTGGCTTTCCGATCGAAGATTAAAGTCCGTTGGACATTCTAACGAACGTTATTACAATTACCCCTTTCCCTGATGGAACCGCCGAATTTTCCCCAGATTTGCGCGTGCGTTTGGAGCCCCTGCACCAGGCCCTATATAACGCTTCGACTGAGTTTAGAGGGCAGCACTGTTAGACTTCCACCTACTTCGACATACGAGCTTAAAGATGCTCCACCACTCCTCTACAGCGGCGATTTCGATTCAAGTTGAAGAATAATTCGATCCGTGAACTCTGCCTCAGTCAATCGGCAAGCTTCGACATCAATGAACTCTTCAATAGCAAATCGGCAAGGACTGACAAGGATTTCCAACTCAGAAGGTGAGGAGTGGCCTCTCGTCTGAAGCAAGAGGCAATCCGACTTTTTCCATCGCCTCTATCGTACCCCAACTGGCCCCTTTTCTGGATAAGCCAGATTGATCTTGAATCTGGCTTACCCAAAACATTTCCGTTTGAGTTGCAAAGACAAAAGAAAACAGGAACCAGCCCTGCCATATTTATTTATCGCTTACTCTTTATATTTGTATTTCGACTTACAACCTTCACTAGGAAAAAATTTTTAAGCGACAGAATTTCTCCCAAGATCACTTTGATCTCCCACGGATTAGTAGAGTCTGAGCCCTTCTCATCTCACGAAGAGTCCATTATATTTTATTTCTCTTTTTTATTTATTTAATCGTATATTAGTGTTTAAACAAGCATATTCCTCCGTGTGTCAGTAATTTGTGAGCCAAGCCTCCTGCGTCCCGTGCTGACGGCCCATTAAAACCCTATCTTTCGAACAACGTACTCCCCGTGTTACGAACAAAATGTCGTCGTTTAAGAGATATAAACTCCAAGGAGAATCCCTAGGTTTAAGTGCCAAATACCTTGTCACTTATATACAGGAAGAGGAAAGAAATGAGAGAGCTCATAATAGAGAAGGAGAAGATCTATAAATAGCTGAACGTGAATAAAAAGAGATAAGAGAATTAGCTGAACAAATAGAGATTGAGAGCAGTAGCTGAACAAAAAGAGATTAGAGAATTAGCTGAACGCGAACCAAAAGAGTTCAGAGAAAGAGCCGAACGTGAATAAAGAGAAATTAGAGAGAGCGAAGAACGTGAGAAGATTTGGCAATATGAACTGGAATCGGATCATGTCGGCTCGAAACCCCTTCAGTAAATTCCCGTTTAGGAACTCCTCAATCCGCCCTCGTTAAACTCCCCACGTTCAAAGAAGGAGAAGACTTCGGATCTTTTCTCACTCACATCGAAAAAATTGTTGAAGTTAATCATTGAGACATAGAGAAAGACGATGTAGCTAGGCTTCTTCCTCTGCTAAGCTCGCCACTCTGAGACCTAGTCATATTGCTCCCCTCTGAAGTTACGGTGGATTACTCCAACCTTAAATCCGAACTTTTCGCGCCGTACAACATGATGCTTGACTTCTACCGCACCAAATTTTCCTATGTTCGCATCCAACCAAATATGACCTTCCGTCATTTTGGATATACTCTTTGCTGTACTTTTAATTTTTGGTTAAACGCTTTGAAAGTCCCCCACGATTATGAGTCCCTGGTAGATTTTGTTGCACAGGATCTGTTGCTGGCGTCGCTAACACCAGAGATCCGCTCCTTCTTGAAAGATCATCGATGAAACTCTGTCAAAGAGGGCATAGAAGAAGTAGATATCTATGCGGCAAGTCACAACTTATACCCGAAGGAAAACAAAAAGCCTTCCCTTTCTCCCGGAGGAATAAATTTAATAACTCGCGGTTCCTTCCTAACAACTGCACAGAATTTGCCAAGGTTATGGACCCCTTTAAGCCCAGAGGTTTTCCTCCATCTAAACTCCGTGAGATCAAGCCCCTCATAACTAATTCCCCGGCGTCAACTTTTCCCCGTAAACCAACAATATGTTTGGCGAGGGGTGTCGAAAGCTACACGCGCCCAAATTGCCCCCAAAATTAACAACTCCGTTGTAATCCTATTCACCAAGTCCACCAGGTGAATGATGCTCCCGCTTCCCCTCCATCCTGTCATGAATCCCCAGATTCAATCTCGTCTCCCAGTACCCCAGGGCACCATGTAAATTTTCTCTTCGAGAAAAATTTTCCAGGAAGTCATAGATTTGAAAATAGAAGCGTTAATAGGTGCTGAGTCTCTACCCTCGTCCGCGATACCGGGTACACGTGTATCATAATATCGAATGAGCTTCTTTCCTCGGTGGCTCCCCACCACAAAATGTTTGCTGTAGTCCATGACTACTTGGGACGCGCAAACCGTTTTCCCATTGTAAACTGTTCCCTCGAGTGTCAGTACTGTTCTGGATGGACTGAAGTTGTGTCAGCCCCTATCCAATTCTATTCCATTTTGCTAGGACAGTGCCTCCAAGTCTCGTCTAACCCCGTGGCTCAGCCCGTTATCACGAGAGACCAGGTAGAGAAGGAATCCCAGACGCCAACTGCCCTTGAAACTCTCTTAGCTTCGTATTTTAGCGGCGTTATGAGCGAAGAATTCGCTCGAAGACAGAAAGAGTGCCCAAATCTCCTTCACTTGTAGCAAAAATCTCGGAGCCTCGAGTAGGATTCAGTACGCGGTAAGATGACAGCCTCTTATATCGTGAAAAAAGCTTGTCATATCACCTTAGCTCGGATGGCGTCAACCTCGAGAATCACACCCTCAGTGTTCCCCGTTCACATGTACCCCTGGTCTTAAAATGGCCCACGATAGCGTGTTTTCTGGCCACTTCTGCCACGATAAAGTTAGTCAGAGGATTTTTTGGTATTTCCACTGGCCTGGTGCTGCAGTGGACATTTCAGAATATTGCCAATCCTGTGACATCAGCCAGAAAACCAAGGAGAAAAGGGCGTGTTAACCCGGCCCCCCTTCAGAAGAGAACAATCATACCAAAGTCCGTTCTTTCAAAATTTTACCCCCTTCTAATTCATCTAAGAAATGCTTTTAACGCTGAGGTTAACAATCCGCTCAACCCATATATCCTTGAACCCTCCACAACAAATTATTTTTCCCAAATAGTTCTGGTACGGAAATCAGATAACTCTTACCGCATGTATGTAGATTTTCGTAAATTAAAGTCCGTGACCCTATTCGATGCTGTACCGATTCATTTAATGGACCAAAACCTTCCCTTGTTCAAAAAAGCAAAATTTATTAGCGAGTTCTACACCAGCTAAATTTTAATTGTAATTGCTCCATATCGATTTGAGCACCTTGTAATTATTATAATCGCCAGCTAAATATTAGCTTATATTCAATTATTTCTGTTATGTCCTTATTTTTTTCACGATGTATACGTCTATGATGCACACCGCCCTTGTATAAATTAAATTAGTATTTAGAACCCTAGTCTGGCGAAAAAATATGTGTATATTTACGATCATAATCCTTCTGTCATTTATGTTAAATGTATCTTTGAATATCTATTTCATTGTTTTTTGTTCTTTTTCGTTTTTTTGTGCTTTATACAGCTTAGTGCAGAAATATATATTTTTTTTATTATGTTCCTTTTATTGCTCTTATGGTCGGAAATAATTAATTCCCTTTTTCGTTCCTATGTACAGGCCATCGAGTAGAACTAGCTTGTAAACCTACTCAACGACAGGTCAGGAAATCCGTGTTGTTTTTTTTCTTTTCCTCTTAGCCCGTGACTACTCATTCGTCTTAAGAGATGTTACTTTACTGCCCCAACATCAAGGGGGGCATCTTTTTAGATGAGAGGAATGTAGCAGAATAAGGTTAAATGGCGGCCACGTGATCATCTGTACCCAAGTGGATCCTGAGATCACCTCATGGAGCTGAAAAAGCATAGCTGAACCTGGGCAAGGAGGCGGCCGACGCCGTTATCATACGCACCAGCTGTGTTTTTCTAGGGAGTGATGTCATCGACCCCCACGGTCACCTCTCTGCTAGCATTCTGGTTTTCCGCCCGAAGATCGAAGTCCGTTGGACATTCTAACGAACGTTATTACGATTATCCGTTCCCCCGACAGAGTCAATGACTTTTTCCCAAATTCGCGCACGCGTTCGGAGCAACCTCACCAGGTGCCTATATAACGCTTCGACTAAATGAGAGCAGAACTGTTAGACTTTCACCTAGTCCGACAAACAAGAAAAAAACGCCCCCCCCCGCACCGATTTCGATGCAACTTGAAGTCTAAATCAATCTGTCAACTCTGCCTTAAGCAGTCAGCCAGCTTCGACATCAGTGAGCTCTGCCATAGCCAATTGGCAAGGACTGACAAAGATTCTTAACTCCGAAGGCGACAAGTGCTCCCTTGTCTAAAACAAGGGTTTAACAGACTTCTTCCATTGCCTTCATCCTACTCCAACTGGCCCCTTTCCGGCAAAAAGCCCATAAGGTAATCGTAACCGTTGCCACCTGCAGATTGATTTTGAATCTGGCTTACCCAATTGCCCCATTATTTGTATGAAAGCCACAGTTTAAAATTCCCCTTTAAATCACCAAACTGACTCTGACCTCTTAATCCCTTAAATAACCTACCTGATCGCGTGTGGACCTTTAACTCTGAAGGACCATTCCGTTTAAACCCAATTTATATGTAAATATACAAGGGGCGGTCAATAAGTTTTGCAATTTGGATATAAGGAAACGAGATATGAGGACAAGTGTTTTATCATTTTTCAATTTTTTCTACCCTCAACATCAATGCACTTGCGCCACTTGTCCCTGAGGCTTCGACTTCATGATAACCAGAAATCTCCTGACTGCTGTTCAATCCACTCCTGAACCGCAAGCTGGACATCTTCATCGTCTCAAAACCGGCGTCCACGCAGTGCAGCCTTGAGCTGGTGGAATAAAAAGTAGTTGCTAGGGGCCATATCTGAACTGTAGGGGGGATGGTTGAGCTCCTCGAATCCACAGTTGCGCACGGCAGCTTATGCAACTCTGGCATGGTGGACTTTGACGACGTTGAAGTCGATCATGGGGCGTGAGGTTTCTAGGGACCAAATGGGCAGAGACCATTGCCATGGCCAAATTGTCGTGGATGATGTTAAAAACACTTCCATGTGATATTCTAAGTTCTCGATCGATTTCTTCATCCTTCACCCGTCGATTTTTCGAGGATCATCCTCTACACACAGGCCACATTGTTCTCGTTGGTCATGTTTGACGGACGTCCTGGTCGGGGGTCATCTTCAAGGGACTCACGACCATGGCGGAACTCACTATTCCAGCGAGCAATGGTTGCATAGGAAGGGGCGGTGTGGGTGTACACTGAAACCATGCGTTCATGGATCTTTTTTGCATTCTTGCCTTCCTTAGTCAAATATTTCATCACTGCACGGTGCTCAACCTTTTGCATTGTTGCCAAATTTGTGACTGACGATCTGCGATCAGCTACTGCTTCTTAAATAAATGAGGCAGGAGCGTGCGGCTGCAGGTCCTGACTTGTTATTACTTGTCCTAACACCCCCACAAACAGCCATCCACCTTCCTCTGTTTTAACCTACCGATTCGTAAAACTTATTGACCGCCCCTCGTATATATCATTTTGTTTTTTAGTAAATCTAAATTTTCGTCATTTTCTTTCCTTTGCAATCCCAGCGCATACCAGCTAACTGTTAATCTTTGGTAAACTTGCATTCTGAAATATTTGTTTAAAAGGACCTCGCAAAGATAATACTAAACTCTTCCCACTGGACTAATAACAATTTCCCTTTTTACTAAAGTCTTCAATCAACTTTGTCCCCAAGCCCCTAAAGTCCCTTCGTATATATAAATATATAGTCTGGCTATTCTACGACAATACTGTTTGTGTCTATTACAGAAAGAGGAGAGGGACTCTACGATTTCGTTTTCTGGAGAATGCAAGAGAATATCCTGAGGTAATGAGTAACGCTGTTATTGTGATTATTCCATATGAATCTGGCAATGGGGCAATTTGCAGCGATGAAGAAGATGACGACAATTATCTCAATCAGCAAATTTCTGAAAGAAGTAGTTGGAGAGTTAGAAGTTCATGCAAGGAGTGATCAAGTTTTAAATGAGGAAGATGGGTCGCCTGCTGCTCCAATTATGTGGAAAAGAAGTGATAAGGTTGCTCTAAATCATCATAGTGCACCTCAAAAGGTTGGTGAAAACAAATTCGGAACTTTTCTTTTTCCTATATTTTCTTTTTTTTTTCCATGACATGATAAGTTTCATTACTGAAGAGACAAATTAATATGCAAGACGGGATAAGAATGTTCCAACTTACAACGTAAGTGAAGTAGAAATTCGGAATTTTTTAGGTTTGGTTCTTTTGGGTGGTTATCTTTCTTTACCTTCTAAAAATTCATATTAGTCTACTAGTGAGGATATGTAAGCTCCAATCTATTCGAAAACAATGAGCAAGGATAGATTTGTATCAATAAAAAGTTATATCCACATCGCTCATAACAAAAAAATTTCTGAGTCAAATTTAACTAAAGTGCAGGCACTTTTAGAGATTCTTCGCACAAATTGTTAGCAATTTGGGGTATTTCATCGAATCTTTAAGTATATTAATGAGTCTATTATCCCTTATAAGGGACTACATAGTGCCAAACAATTCTTCATAAAGAATAATCCCGTTCGCTTTATTTTTAAAATATGGATGATGTGTTGCCCTAAGGGCTATTCATAACATTTTTTTATTTATTGTGGAAAAGTAGGAAGTCCATCATTACCTTTAGGGTATTGGGTAGCGGATCAAATGTTGGAAATTGTTCAAAACTCTTCAAAGTATATAATTTTTTTGATAATTTTTTTACCAGCCACAAACTCCTAAGTAACTTAACTCAGAAAGGAATCGGTGCTTGCGGGACAGTTCGAGAAAACAGGACAGAGTATTGTCCCCTCCCGAGCAACAAGGAAGTGGAAGTGAATCCGTGCTTGCGGGACAGTTCGAGAAAACAAGACAGAGCATTGTCCCCTCCCGAGAAACAAGGAAATGAAAAAGAGAGGTTTTATGATTTCAAATCAGATGGATCATTTATTTGCGTCGAAAGGAATGATAGTTCAGTTGTTACTGTTGCACCCCTGAAGTGTCTAACGATCCTAAAAATGGAAAAAGAACAAAAACAGTGCGGTGGCCCAAATGCTCCGGCATGCATAGGACCAAGTTTTGATGGAATCAATCACATTCTGGTACCAGCTTTGCAAGGTTGATGTATAGTATGTTCAAAGAACACCAGGTTGTTGTGACAAAAGAATGCATAAGATAGGATTCAGTGAAATTTATCGTAAGCAGTAAATAAATATCAAATAGGATTTGATATGCACAGCTCATTTTTTTTATTGAGGACCTGTAACTAAATTCATCCTTATAACTTGAGTATAAAAGTAAAAGTAGTGTTTTCCTTTATTAATGGTTATGAATTCATATGTATATTTACATCCAGCATATGGTTTTATGGCATAAATTCTACATAAAAATAATTATTGTCTTCACGAAAGTTGCACGATATTTTTTTCTTACATATACCTATAAATATATTTAAATAAGTAGCATGATAAACTGATTAATGAGAATAATGATAAGATAAAAGGATTCTTTTTGTTTATTAGTTATTAGTTATATATATTGATTTTATAATTGTATTATATCTATTTCGTCAAGAAAACTAGCTCATTAAGAACTTTTTTTATTAGTAAAGATTATATTAAGTATATATATATATATATATATATATATATATATATATATATAAACTATATTATACAATATATGCCATATATATATATATATGATAGAGACATATACATTATAAAAATGTAAAAATAGTTTTTGAATGTAATTAAATATACAGGGTGTCCACAAAGGCTGGCTACATAGGAATTTTAATATTTTAATATTCTAATATTTTATATACAAAACAATTATTCTTTTTTTTTAAATCAGTTTCCCCTAAAAAGTAGCCCTGAAGTGTCCAACGTTCGCATTTTGGGAACATGTTCAATAGCTACTGTAAACCATTTTTTTCATGCTATTGACAATATCATAATAATGTTGGACACAACAAGACTTTCTAATTCAAATTTCAATCGATTATGACCAGGAAACTAAGATCAGTCACTAAAGGGTTAATGGGAAAATCAGGCCAGAAAAGGTGAAGCCCTCGCTTGCAATTAATTACCCCCGTACGGAAAGCCTATAAAGAAAATGTCATAAATAGTGTTTGCAGCCTTAAATGACTGGGGGGAAGCAGGAAACATTCCTTTATTCATCATCATGGAAATAATGCCACACTTTTAACAACTAGATCCGAAAAGTTACATATTGTCCTCTACAGGCAAATGTTCGATAAGTGCTAGCACAAATCCAACTGCACCGTTGTGACTAGCATTACATTTTAAAGACAAATCATAGAAAAATCAACACGGTAAAATTAAATACTAACACTGTTCAAAGATACACGTCACAGCAGGTTGTTTCTAAAGAGTTTGAGGAATGTTATCACCTTAGATCCTTTGGATAGTTTACCTAGGACCCTTTTATGAGAGGATGTGTACTGTTCATCTACCTACTAATCGAGGAGTTCGACTTTCGTTTTCAGAACAGATGTTACATCACACTGAACTGCTAAAAGTCATGTGATAATAGTATGGAAGTAATGTTGGGCAGCGCCACCGTTTGCTCTCCCATGGAATTTCCATGAAGTCAATCAATTGTAATCTGAAATTGTGTGAGTGGTTGTGTAAACTAGGTAGGTAGCCCTTGTTAGAGCAAAGTGAATTATCGGACTTTGAAAGGGTCATGACCTATAAAACATTCCATCTTTGAAACTGTGAGAGCATTCAATATGCCTCAATGTAAGGTGTCACGTGTGTACCAAGAATGCCATATGGAAGGCATTAGGTTTACTGCAAACAGTGCAGTGGCCTACCACTAGTGAATAAAGATCGTGACCAGCGGCTTCTAGCCAGAATTGTCCATAGTACACTTTCGTAGAATGGACTCTCGATGGTATAACATATATAACAATTCGTTGAGGGAACTATTGAATTATATTTAGAGTGCGTGGTTATCTGGTTGACGGATGTTATTTATCTTCAATATGGAACTGAGCTCAAGGATAATAATATGGCTATCATTAATAAAATAGAGTTTTATTAATTAAACTATCAACAACACACAAAACGGAAAATGTTTATATAAACAGAGAATGGAAAGGGTCTTAGGAATATCTAGATAATCCGAGGATTAAGATTTGGGAGAGATTTAAAATGTAAACAAATGAAAATTAAAGGGATGAAATGGTTCACTAAACCATTTAAAGCACAGGATAGGGTTGACAAAAAAATTAAATACCCAAAGGTAATGTTCAGCTTACATAATTAAAAGTTGTTGTGCAGAGGAAGGCGACACGAAGGAATCTTCGGTCCGCTGGCAAGTTCCAGCCAAAGGGGGGGGGAGTAAATAATCCTGACGTGACGTCTTGGGAATGAGGACCGTTTCTTGACGAACGGGCTTGAAGAACAATGGCTTTTCTACGTTGTTCTCCTCTGAACAACAGGGAGGGATGAGAACCGTCTCTTGTCTACGGGCTCAAAAAACAATGGCTGTTCTAACGTTGTTCTCTTCTAAACAACAACAGGGGGGGGAGGGAAGAACCGTCTCTTGTCTACGGGCTCAAAAAACAATGGCTGTTCTAACGTTGTTCTCTTTCTGACCAACAGGAGGGGAGGGGGAGAACCGTCTCTTGTCAAAGGGCTCAAAGAACAATGGCTGTTCTAACGTTATTCTCTTTCTGAACAACAGGGGGGAGGGTGAGAACCGTCTCTTGGTAAGTTTCCATATATATAGTCGAGCCATCCCCTTGGCGTAGGGGACAATGGAGTGGGGGCTGAGAGGGAATGCCAAGCCACGCCATGAGAACATACCTTATCTGCCCATAAGCCTAACTAAATCTGGCAGGTTTGGTGCATGGGGAAAAACGGGGGGAGGGGGGAGAAAATCCTTGGTTAAATATTGACTCAGGTGGGGCGATAACGCGCCGGGCTTCAAGGCGAAGATGCATGTGGGTAGCAACGTGTTTATAAACAACATATGATAGGGGTTGAAATTAAGCGGCCTCAAACCGTTCTATCACCCCCCCCTCCATTCCGGGGGAAGTTGTCACTTCGAAAAAAAGAGAGAAGGGACAACGATAGAGCTCCGTTGTGGGGAACACATTTTCTTGTACTGACCGTACCTTCATGCACCTAGCTAGTATTACCTCAATACATATGATTATTTTGATCTTTTGATTATAGGGGAAACTAACCTTTAATACAAAGTAATCATAAAAGGAACATGGAGCAATGAAATGATATAAAATTAGTACATATGGGAAAAAATATTTTATACGTAATTTAATGGGTTCAAATATATATACATACAAAAAAAATAGACATTAAGCGTTACAAAATTCAGACATATACATTAACTAATTCTATTACAAGAGGATCTAATTTAAGTCGTACAAGACGGTATATACATACATGGAGCTCCTAATCCTACGAATACAATTAATCTACACTATTTGGTAACGCATTCCTACTGAGTGCGTCAGCGACCTGGTTATCGGAACCTTTTATATACTTTACCTTAAATTGATACTCTTGCAAGAATAAACTCCAGCGCATAATTCGGCCGTTGGAGTGTCGTACATTCCGAATATAGGCCAACGGACTGTGGTCAGTTCCTATCTGAAATTCTTTTCCTATCAAGTACATTTAACCTGTCTATAACCCAGATAATTGCTAGAGCTTCCTTCTCTCCAGTAGCATATCTCTTTTTGCGTGGTAATAATTGGCGACTAGCATATGCCACTGGATGACTTGTTATCTCATCCTCATATTGAAGGAGTACACCTCCAATGCCCTCGTTGCTCGCTTCGGTCTTTCTGCCAAAGGGTTTTCCGGGTTGGGCAACTTTAAAATGGGGGCAGAAATGAGCTTACTCTTGAGCTAATTAAAATGGGAAACAGCGACATCATTCCAACGTAGACGATCGGGGGAACTCTTTTTTAAACGGGGAGCTGAAGGGCGCCGAAATTGCAGCGAAATTCGGGCCAAATCGCCGATAGTAAGAAGCTGATCCTAGAAATGATCTCAATTGCTTCTTAGTATTCGGGAGGGGCATGTCGGCGATTGCCTTAATCTTGTCCTCTTGGGGACCTAACTGGCTTTGTCTTATTTTGAAACTCAAGTATTTTATAGTTTCGTGGGCAAAATGGCATTTGCTGGGGCCAATGTTGAGGCCATTTTCGCGCAGTTGCTTGAAGAGAGCTAATAGGGTGGTTAAATTGTGACTCAATTCACTAGTAGCGACGCAGACATTATCGAAGTAAAAGGATACATTCGGAAGTCCATCTAACAACCTTCTCATGAGACGGTTATAGTTGCTACAAGCAGTCACGAGGCCAAAAGGAAGGCGCTCAAATTGCATTAAGCCCTTCTCCGTTGCAAAGGCGGTATATGCTTTCACATCGGGCCGGAGGGCAATTTGATAATATGCCTTGCACAAATCGAGTTCTGAGATGAACTTGGCGTTTTCAAAAAGGTGGAGGTTTTGGTCTACCAACGGGATGGGCTCGGCGTCGAACATAGTTACCGAATTTAACTTCCGGAAGTCGATGCACATCCGATAAGAGCCATCGGGTTTCTTGACCATGACGATTAGGGAACAATAACTAGAGGTGGATGGTTCTATTATGTCTAAACTAATTAAATTATCAACTTCGGCGTTAAAAGCTTGGAGCAAATGAATCGGCATGGGATAGGGTTTTGAACGGACGGGTTCTAAGGTTCTTAATTTAATATCATGCTCGAAACTAGTAGCGCATCCAGGCTTGTCTGAAATAATGTCGTCGAACTGAAATAATAGTTCTTGTAGCTCACTCTTTTAATGTGGTGTCAGCTGCGCGTCGATATCCAGGTCAGAGGGTTCAAAAGACTCGCCTAGTAGGGAAGGAAGAAGGTAATCGGCATCAGGTTGGATGCACACTGTCTGTATTACATTAAGGGACTCCGCGGGGTAATCCTCTTCAAGCGCCGATGTTTCGTCCAGTGCTACGAACGTATCTCCATGGGCGCGTCGGTGGTACTTTTTCAATAAGTTGACGTGATAGAGCTTATCGCCTGCTGGGGTACCAATGAAGTAATCTACCGTTCCTCGTACCTCACGGACCGAGTACGGACCTTTCCATTGGCTCAATAATTTATTACTGGCTGTGGGAAGGAGCAGGAGTACTTTATCACCGGGCTTAAACTTACGATCTTCGGACCTGACATCAAAATAGGTTTTGTATTTTTCAAAATTGACATCGGCATTTTTATAGGCGATGTTTGCGCTTTTCTCAAGCCTCTGGCGTAGATCTCAGACATAGGCGTAGGATGACTGGAGTTCTTGATCCAGTTGGGGCTTGATTAACAACTCCTTCAAAATACTGAGTGGCCGGCGTACATTACGTCCTTTAAGGAGCTCGAACGGGGCGAAGCCTAATGTACGGTGAGGAATTTCCCAATAGGCGAATAGGGCGACCGGGAGATATCGGTGCCATTCGCGGCGCTGCTCGGCACAGATCTTCTTAATAATGGATTTTAAATTTCCATTTAATTTCTCGCACATCCCGTTTGTCTGTGGCCGGAAGGGGGTGGTAAAAAGGGGCTTTACCATGAGCAGCTTCCCTACGTACTCCATTAACTCAGAGGTGAATTGTCGGCCTCTGTCGGAGAGTATTTCCTTGGGGACGCCTACCCATGAAAAGATGGAAATGAGGGCCTCGGCGCAAGAAATATAATCGATTCGGCGAAGGGGGACAGCTTCGGGAAAACGGGTAGCAAAGTCTACTAAGGTGAAAATGTAGCTGTGCCCTTTGCTCAAAGGGGGGTGGATAGGGCCAACCAGGTCGATGGCCACTCTGGAGAAGGGTTCATTAATGACTGGTCCCCTTTGTAAGGGAGCAGGTTTGTCCCACCCCTTAGCGGACGTCTTCTGACACACATCGCACGATCGACAATGCTTTAAGATGTCAGCTGCAGCACCCGGACAATAAAAATATTTACAAATGTGCAGGCCTGTTTACGTATGACTGAAATGACGGGAAAAATGCTGTCATGAGCTACTTTGAGCACTAGAGTGACATGGGATCGTGGAAGGCATAGGACAGTAGTAACAGCGTTATTACTGTCCTCGGGGGATCGATAAAGTAAGCCACCTTGCTCCAGGTACCTGATGACTTTGGGTCCACGGGCAGTCTCCGTGTCCTTGTTTCGGGCCTTATCCCATAAGGGTATTAGTGCTTCACACTCCTTTTGTGCCGTCCTTTTGTGCCACTCCTTTTGTGAAAATTCGGACGGTATCGAGGTTCTGAGGGGACCGACTCCTGGGCTTCCTACTTAGCTCGACCTCGAGTAAGGGCGGCCTGGGAGACAGACGCGGAGCTTAATTCAGGGCTCTGTCCTATTAGTACGGAACAGAATTTTATGGGTGCTGAAATGACTTCACCCCAGCCATCATAATATTGACACTGCAGGTAACATCTAACGACAGGGAATCGGTTCGCCAACACAAGGTAGTCATGTACCAACGCAAATCTTTCGTGTTTAGGGTCCACTGAGGGGAGGGGCTCGTCGGACACGATGAAACACGTGCACCCTGTGTCCCTGACGAGAGTCGATACACGGCAGCCGTTCACGCTGCCCTCCTCAAATTTCAAAGTTCCCGGTGAACTTTTGTCAAAAATAAAATTTACCTGGTGGCCTGACGGAGGAGAAGAAGTTGCTGCTTGGGTCTGCACCACCGGGGAAGCCGGGGTGGCATTAATCTGGTGAACTTGGTGGGCTGGTCCGCTTTGAAGCCTAGAATTTTGGGAGCAATTCCAGCTCATGTGGTTTTCTACACCGCAGGTGAAGCATATGATTGGTCGCTTCGGGAAGAGTGATGTAGGAGAAATCTTAACCGGAGGTTTAGTGTCCCGTTGTTGGTTTTGAGGAAAAAAGTTTTGGGGATTTACGGGGCCCGGAAACTTCGTCAGCTTTCCTGGGAAGGGGCGCGAATCCTTCCTTTTTTCCTAGGTGGGGGGTTGGTGAGAATTTTGATTCTCCATGGGGTATAAAGTATGGCTTGCGGCATAGACATCCGCTTCTTCGGTACACTCTTCAAAGGTCTGGCACCGACGATCCTTGACGAACGCGCGAATCTCCGTCGGGAGACACGCCAAAAATTGATCCTGCAACACGAAGTCTGTTAAGGACTCGTAGTTGGGATCAACCCTTGAGGATTCTAACGAGAATTTAAAATTCCTCTGAAGAATGTATCCGAATTGACGGAACGTCTGTACGGGTTTAATACGACCTCCTCGAAATTCCTGTCGGTAGAAATCGGGAGTCATATTATGAGAGGCCAATAACTCAGCTTTTAAGGTGCAGTAGTTAATTTTCCATTCAGATGGTAAAGTTATGAAAATCTTACGCAATTTAAAATTTAACAGTGGAAGTAATCTGACTACACCTTCAGCCTCCAGATCCATGTCATTGATTTCGAGGATCTTTTCGAAGTGGGCTAAAAATGCTTCAAAATCCACTCCATCCCTAAAATTGGGGAGCTTAAGTGGGAGATTGGGTGGGGCTTCTAAACGTGAAGTAACTGATTGTATTTCGGCTTCTACACGAGCCATTTTAATCTGATGGTGAAGCTCAGCTTGTCTTTTCCGTTCCTCTCTTACTTCTCGTTGGATTTCTCTTTCTCTTCCTTTTTCTTCTCGTTGGATTTCTCTTTCTCTTTTTTTTCTTCTTGTTGGATTTCCCTTTCTCTTTCCGTTCTTTGCTCCTCTTGAACGTATTCAATTAATTCTTTTCTGGAAAGTCCCAAGGACTCTCCAGGCGCTTTGAAGATATCGAACTGAGTCATATTTGAACTTACGGGCGCAATAGTCAACCAAATAAATTCATTGCAATAAGAATTATGCCTTCTAGAGAATTGGCCTACCTAAATATGGGCACTGACCTATCGTAATTGGTTTCTCGATCTAGATAACCAATGACTAAAATCACACAAAAAAACACAAACAAATTAGTATTACAGTTTCTTGAGCTACTCCAGCTTCTTAAGTTTCAAAAAAAGGGATAGCAATCGTTAAAACAAAAGGGAACTACTATACTCTATTCTTATAACGAATAACACTATGCTTTACTCGAATGAGACCAGTGTTGGCAAAGATATAGCGTTAAACCTTATACACTTGATACCAAATTCAAATAATATATATATATATATATATATATATATATATATATATATATATATATATATATATATATATGTCGTAGAATGGTCTCTCGACGGTATACCATATATAACTATTCGTTGAGGGAACTATTTAATTATATTTAGACTGTGTGGTTATCTGGTTAAACGATGTTATTTATCTTCAATATGCTTAAGAAGTGAAACTGAGCTCAAGGATAATAATATGGCTATCATTAATAAAATAGAGTTTTATTAATTAAACTATCAACAACACACAAAACGGAAAATGTTTACATAAACAGAGAATGGAAAGGGTCGTGGGAATATCTGGCTATTCCGAGTATCTGGTTAAACGATGTTATTTATCTTCAATATGCTTAAGAAGTGGAACTGAGCTCAAAGAATAATAATATGGCTATCATTAATAAAATAGAGTTTTATTAATTAAACTATCAACAACACACAAAACGGAAAATGTTTACATAAACAAAGAATGGAAAGGGTCGTGGGAATATCTGGCTAATCCGAAGATTAAGATTTAGGAGAGATTTAAAAAGGTAAACAAATGAAAATTAGAGGGATGAAATGTTTCACTAAACCATTTAAAGCACAGGATAGGGTTGACAAAAAGGTTAAATACTCAAAGGTAATGTTCAGCTTACGTAATTAAAAGTTGTTGTGCAGAGGAAGGCGACGCGAAGGAATCTTCGGTCCGCTGGCGAGTTCCAGCAGAAGATGGGTGGGAATTAAATGGTCCTGACGTGACGTCTCGGGAATGAGGACCGTTTCTTGACGAACGGGCTTGAAGAACAATCGCTGTTCTACGTTGTTCTCTGCTGAACAACAGGGGGAGTTAGAACCGTCTCTTGTCTACGGGCTCAAAGAACAATGGCTGTTCTAACGTTGTTCTCTTCTGAACAACAGGGGGGATGCGAACCGTCTCTTGTCTATGGGCTCAAAGAACAATGCCTGTTCTAACGTTGTTCTCTTTCTGAACAACAGGGGGCAAGGGTGACAACCGTCTCTTGTCAACGGGCTGAAAGAACAATGGCTGTTCTACGTTGTTCTCCGCTGAACAACAGGGGGAGTGAGAACCGTCTCTTGTCTAAGGGCTCAAAGAACAATGGCTGTTCTAACGTTGTTCTCTTCTGAACAACAGGGGGGATGCGAACCGTCTCTTGTCTACGGGCTCAAACAACAATGGCTTTTCTAACGTTGTTCTCTTTCTGAACAACAGGGGGCAAGGGTGAGAACCGTCTCTTGTCAACGGGCTGAAAGAACAATGGCTGTTCTAACGTTGTTCTCTTTCTGAACAACGGGGGGAGGGTGAGAACCGTCTCTTGTCAATGGTCTCAAAGAACATTGGCTGTTCTAACGTTGTTCTCTTTCTGAACAACAGAGGGGGCCTTGTACACTTGGCGTCTTGAAGGCTTAAACCTTGGCACTCAAGGGATTTTGTCGTCCTCTGGAAAAGGTTTGTGGATCTCGAGGTAGAGGGCCCTGGTGCACAAGGTGAGACCGGACCGGCGGGATGTCTCGCGAAGATAATCTGGATCTGAATCTGCTCTTATTGGTAAAGTTTCCATATAAATAGTCGAGCCATCCCCTTGGCGTAGGGGACAATGGAGTGAGGGCTGAGAGGGAATGCCCAGTCAAGCCATGAGAACATACCTTATCTGCCCATAAGCCTAACCCAATCTGGCGAGGTCGGCGCATGGGGCGAAACGATGGGGGGGGGGGATGAAACTCCTTGGTTAAATATTGACTCAGGTGGGGCGATAACGCACCCGGCTTTGAGGCGAAGATGCACGTGGGTAGCAACGTGTTTCTAAACAACATGTGATAGCCGTTGAAATTGAGCGGCCTCAAACCGTTCTATCACAACACATGCAACACTGATTCAATTTGTATCCACATTCAATGTAGGAGGTGCCAGATGTACATTGATTAGGTCATTGGAATTCCTTTACCTTTAATGTAATTTGGGGCCAGAAGACAAACCAGATTGTCCCTGCTAACTCTAAGACATAGAATACAGTGCCGCGTCTCGATTCATGACGTATCTAATTGGACCTGAGAAGACTAGCAACATGTGGAGTGGTCCGATGAATCGCGGTTCCAAGTGATTTGAGCTAATGGTAACCGCTAGGTGTTACTACTTGGTGACTATTCATAAATTTTATTTACCAAACCACCATTGGGTTATACTAGCAGAATAATATCCCGTGGCATCCGGCCTAAGTTTTTTTAGGCGCCTATCTGGCGACTCGGGCCTAAGATGCCCAGACCATTCTGGAGAGTTTTGACGAATAGAGTGCCACCCACTTTGACCATTCATAAACTCATTTGAGCCTTTGGTGACGTGTTGCTCAGGTCTATTCATAGTGATGATGCGGCACCTGCAGACATCAAGAAACTGTGGAATGTTATCGAAAAGCCTCTGCTCAACATCTCTTCAAAAGTCCCGTCCACTTATGGAATCTATGCCACCTCGAGTTCCTGCACATCGCCAGACAAGATAGTGTGATACATGATCCTAGGTACCTATAAAAGGACCTTTGTACTTCAATGTAGTACTTGCAACTTGATTTATGAATATAGAATTAGTCTTCACAAAGATAGATTTTGAGTAGTCTCTGAGGCTTGCATTCTCCAGTCCTTTAGATCCTATGACGGCAAGTAAAATATATGCTTCTGCATCTACTACTAATTTATGTCAGTGAGCAAGCGTTGATAATTGTATATTTTCCATCATTCTACTTTTCGATAATAATAATAAGTATTGGCATGTCACACTTGCCGTAAACCATAATAATTGAGTTGATGGGCTGATTTTCTATGTAGGTGGCTCTATATGGCATGCTTTTATGGCCAAAGATGTTACTCAAAAAGTATTCTCAGTGTTTGGTGATACTTTGTAACCCAACGCATTATGAACTATTCAATGGAATTTTGCATATTCTTCGATGGTGCTTTCTCTAATGGAATTTTGTAATTGGGATTTCATATCTAGCGACGAAAGGCTTAGGAATCTATTCAAATATAGCAGCTCCACAAGGGAGTGTATGGTATTGCAAGTATAAGTACCATGCTAATACTGGATTCTGGCAGAATATCCTGCCATCTAGACCTCAGTGTACTCGGTTAGTCTCAAAACTGAAAGCCTTTATTCCTTCCATACATCTTCTGTTTATAATTTTCGTCCCTTAGGGCATGAATCTATTTTCTTCAATTTTCTTCACTAGCTGCTAATTTTCCACTCAACTTGGTTAAGGTTTAGGGAAAGGAAAAGCATTGCTACCTCACTCTTGGCTCTAGTTTAGAGTTGAAAATTATAACATGCTTACCTTCTGCCCTTACAGTTCGCCTCCTTCTGCTCACATATTTTTTCCTTATTTTCTATATACTCTAATTACGTTTTTCTTGGTGGCGAGCTACACTTGGGAGGTTTTTGTGACCTCGGGAGATAAGTGGCTCTTCGTGGTGCTAGTTAGCATAAATGGCACTCTATGTTCTCACTCTGGATTAGGGCCAGGTCTTATCTTTGGAGTCATATCCAGGGTAAGATCGTAGAGTGTTGGGCATGGTACTCAATCTTGATTCTACTATTAGGTAGGGCACTCCCTGCCAAAGATTAAAAATCAAGGGTGACAGCTCTGGAGAGGCAGGAACTTTTGTCATTCACGTTAAGACGCAAGCCAAGGAGGGTTCATTCAGCCTTGAAGAAACTTCAGATGAGCGACAGGAAAGGCTGAATCGCCTTCTTCCTAAACTGTAAAAGCCAAAGATTTGAGCAGAATTTCGGGGACCTCTGAGCCCCTAAATGAAATATTACTTAGTAACTTCAAGCCTGCCATCTTCATGGGCTTCAAGTTTATACGGTCAACAGACGAGATAGGGCTATCTGAAAGAAACGGGGTCTATTAGTTCAAGCATCTGGCTCATTATTTGGTATACAACCAAATTTTTCGTTTTTCCGACGGGGGCTTTTTGGTTATTTTGGTCGATCTCGCATCTGGAAAAATTTTGTGCTCTTCGCACACCTAGTTCTTTAATTATTTTGATGTTCCCACATTCAACTTATACTTTGTATAAGAGGTTGTTGATGTACAGCAATTGATGACTAGTCCATTGGTGACATTGCGAAATAAATCACTTGCCTAGAATACAACCAGGTTTCAGCAATTGATAAAGAACGAGAAATATTTCTCTAGACCCACTCTAAGACTGTCGCATTTGACTTGGAAAAACTATCTCAAGGTTTAGATGCTGGATTTTATCTGCTTCCATGTATGGTCATTCGATCTCTTACTGCGGAGGTGTTATCACTTCAGTAATACTAGTCTAAGATGTTAACGTGCAAAGAGGATGACTCAATTTTTCCAAAATTAGTCTATGGTACTTAATTGCATGATGAATCTATTTCCTAGACATCTAATTATATAAATTTTGCGACGGACCGCAAGTGGCTTCTCCTAAGCTTTGCCATTCGTTTCTTCTCCTAAAATAGGTCCGGACTCTCCACGCTATGATAGATAGTCTGATAAAGATGGTAACGACATAATTATGTCGCCATCTAATTTACCGGTTACTTGGTATGCCTTTCAATGGAGAAAGGTGGCTTCACGTTCGGGGAAAGGGAAAAGAATTTAAAGTTACATACCATCGCGACATAATTATTCACATGGACTTTCTTCTAAATTGCATCGCAGTGCTCTCTCTAAAATAAAAAAATAAAAATGGCTGGAACATACATCGTCCTCTACATACATCATGGACAAATGTTTAAAGCAGATTGTTATTAGCTTCTCGTCTCGGTGCCTTTAAACGAAATTCGGTATGCCCCTTTTATTCAGCTAAGTCACTGTTTTTTTCTATGGTTACTCTATTATGAATGTTTTGGCAACTTTTACTTTTATCCGGTTATTTATGATCAAAATATTCTGTATTTAGTACTTGTAAGAATTTTAGGCTCTTCGATGCTTTATATTCGGTTTTTCTATTATTTAGATGACTTTTAGAATTTTATTAGCATTCCAGATCAAATTAAAATAACCTTCTTTTCTATATATTCAAAGGTTTGCAAGTCTTGCATTGCGTCCATATTTTGGTGTTCATTTAAAACGCGAGCGAATTAGGTTCTAGAAGTTCCCCTATATAAGAAGGACCACACTGCCCTGGCTTATAGGTAAATTGGAGAACGAATAAAGAAATATTTTCGTTCTTTTTAACTCTAAAGAGCTGTTTCTTAAGTTGCCCTCAACATTTGGCATACCTTAAAATATAAATATTCTTTTTCCGATAAAATGTTAAATAATGAGCATAGGACGTGGAAACAAACAAAACGGAAGAAAATGTCTCTAGTGCAATTTGTAACTGTTTGAAAGTTGGTGAATTTAGGGCCGCAAAGGAGAAAAAATACATAAAGAATTCCATACAAATCTTGCATAAGATGAGGAAGTTCCAGAAAGCATACGAAGGATGTGAACCCCTTGCCCCCATTATGCTCGAAGCAAAGGGGCCTTAAGAGACACATTCGTGGTCTTCCACTTCGCTAAATTAGTACATTTCACAATCGTGCATTAGTACAGTTTTTTAAACATTTAATTTGTAATTACAAAGACGAAACAACTAGTTGATGATACTTTTTTACTTAATTTTAAAGTATATTCAACGAGGGCATCTCCACCAGAAAATGAGTAAACAGAGATGTATGAAGAAAGCGGTAAAGTCGCTCAAAGTGGAAAATATTATTGCTGGAGCAATAATTGGACGTTGGGGCTGGTAGGGCACAGAATTAAATGTTAGCGTTCGTAGCCCTTAAGTTACCGCATGCTTTATCTTCAGATCTCTGTAATAATAATTGGGAAAGATTTCAACTAATTCGCTTTATGTAAAGGTTTGCCATTCTTTGCGTGGCATTCGGGGGGAGGGGAAGGTCAACTCGTTTCAAACTCCAGAGATTTGGTGAATGTCGGAGTGAGGCAGTGGCGAAAATGATTGCGAATTATGCAGCGCTGGGAAGTCTCTCGATGAGGCAAATCTCTGTCAATTTCCTGCAATTGTGCCCGACCACTTGATTGAACAAAGAGTGGTAATCGGCAAATCGCTCCGTGAAGGTCAGACTTCTAAAGAAGAGTTTAGGTTCTCGATAGAAAAGGTTTCATTCGGGAATCTTGAAGATTAATAAGCAAATTTGAGACAAAATTTAGTAAAATTTAATATTTGGTATAAAAATAAAAAACGAATTCCAGTTCCAAAATTGGATCAAGTAAAGATCCACCATCTTTAAAATACAAAAATGGCTTTTTTTATTATGTATTACTACATGTACTTTCTTACTTATACTTTTAAAACTTACGTCGTTATGAGAGATAAACAATCTCTAAGATCACACTGATAAGATAAGACATCTATAAACTGACCGAGTAATGATTTGCAGTTATGTAACGGTCTTCATCCACACCATCAGGTGACTGTATCCAACAGACCAATCCAACAGCCCTAAAAAGAACTGTATAAATTTTATATTTTAACCTCCACTTTTGCCGTCGAAGTTTTATTTTGATTTTGCAAATTTTAAATTTTTATCTTCATTTAACTAAAAAAAAATTCTCACTTTTCAAATTTCAATTTTTATTCTCATTTTCTAACTTTCAAATTTACCTAAATATAAAAAGATTTCCTCAAAATTCGTTCAGTTATTTCATTTAACCTTCTTCCCCTCCAAAAGCCCTCAGCATGGAAAATACCGAATTAAGATAATTTGTGGATAGAGGGTGGTGTCAAAGCAACTGTAGAGATCTTGACTCTCTATTGGCTTCCAAATCCACTGTACCTCGATTAAATAACCAATTTGTCCTGTAATTATTTTACTCTATTTCAGACTATTTTACTGGACTCATTAAATTACCACTGTTCTTCGGCAAACTTGTGTATGACTCTACATTGCATGAGTGTAGTAGTATGTTTGCTGTATTCTGCTATTACTACCTTCTACTTCATATAATACAGGGTACAAAGCTAGTATTTGTACGAGGACGTTTCGCTGTGGCATATTAATGCTGAATCATTCTTCTGAATTGTATTAATAAATGTCATTCTGGTCGCATTCTTTTTACAAATTTTGGATCACCTGAAGAATCTGACCCCAAAGCAGCTTGAGGGGGGAGACTTCAGGAGAGGCAATCTGGAGATCAAATTCTTCAGAACAGATATTCTAGGGAGAAGATTCTTCAGGAGGCATAATCTCTGTTTCATTTTATTTTTTTATCGAAGAAAGTTAAAAGATTAACTCAATTTAATCTGTAAGGCTTACGGTTGATCTGTTTAATGTTACTCTCTACTTCTGTTTAATCTGTGGGGTTTAAGGTTAATCTGTAGTAAATTATTATATCAATAACTGAAATAAATTTATCAGAAGAGGCTTTTATTTGGGGGGGGGATCATATTTCTATTCTAGAAGGAAAAGAGCAGTGAAATTTTAACAAATACATCATTTGACCAAATGGAAGTGTAGTATCATCACTTTTCAGTATTGAACCACAAATTTTTACTTTTAGTTGTGAACTTTCTGATTTTAATTATATTTTAACTTATATAATATAAACACTTATTGCATCCATTTTTTAAACAACTATCATCCATTTACTTCAAGAAGATAATATCTACAAGCAATACGGTATTCCCCCCCCCTCAATTTTCAAAGCAAGTAATAAATTATAAAACCTGCAATGTGCCTATGAACTGGACAAACCAAAGATGGATTCGCTTGGAAATGTCAAGAAAAGGAGTGTAGACGATTTAAATAAACAGCCTCCATTAGAAAACTCATTTTTGCAAAATCCAACCTTTCTCTCCCAAAATGGATTCATATTATGTATATTTGGTCGAAAAAACCTTTGTATAACTAAAAGCTACACGAAAAACAGAAATTAAAAGAAGAGTCTAATTCAGCGGTTCACAAACTTTTCCAGTACGTGAATTCTTTCAGTAGTACAAAACCTACCATGACCCCCAGCTTTATAAGACTTTTGAAAGTGTACAAATTTTCAATAGCTCAGGTACATTTAAAAGATTAATCAAAGCATAGAGAAAGGAATAATAACAAACAAAAATATGTATTAATGTTTATTAACAAGGATTGATCTAATCATTTATTTTAATAAGAAGGATGTACTTGCTTTTTTGATACAAGAAAATCAATACGCGGGTCTGTGTGACGCAGGGCACATCGCATGTCTGCTTCAGCATCCAATCTGCTTCTGGCCTTTGAGTTGATTACCAGGAGAGTCGAGAAACCACTTTCACAGAGGTAAATCGATGAGAAAGGAATGAGAACCTTCAGGGTGAATTCCCTGGTTTTTGGAAAGCGGAAAGCATTTTGGCCCAGCAATTAGAGCCGCTGAACTGTTGTTGTTACTGGAACTCCTCTTGGGTTGTACTTTTGTTGATGAGCTCGAAGAATTCCTCTTGTATGTTATGAGGAAGATCACCCACAGTGCATCGGAAAGGATTGCGGGCAAGATTCAGCTGTACATTCTCATTTGCACTACTCTCCGGAAAATAGTGCCCGAACTCTTCTTGGGGGCTTTTATAAGTGTTCCTTGATCTCTTTTTGCAGCTCCTCTACAAGTAGTTCTTCACCAACGACCTCAGTCAGACGGTGAAGGGAGCTACATTTCCCCTCTCGACTTTCCTCTCCTAAAGAGCTAGCTTGCCCAGAAAAGCCTTGATGGCATCTGTATGCATTATGATGGTGGTATCTGGGCCCTGTAGTTGCCGGCTGAGTCCATTCAAAGCTTCAAACATATCTGCCAAGTAGGTAAGACTACACTTAAATGACTCTTGAATGTCCTTTAACAATTTCTCTGTCCCTTTTCCTTGAGCTGCCAGAAATACCTGCATTTTATCAAAGAACTAAATCCACGGGCAAGAACATAGTCCCTTACAACCAACGAACAGATGTGCAGAAGAAGAGGTCTTGGTGGGTAGAATCCATGCCTTGGCACAACTGAGGAAACAGCCTGGTGTTGATTGCCCCTCCTTTGATATGGTTGACGATGCGTATCACAATTTCCAATGTGTCTTTAAGAGCAACAGGGAGTGTCTTGGAGGCAAGAGCCTCGCGGTGAATCAGACAGTATGTTGTAATGGAATTCGAGCTCTTTTTCTTGACGAGAGTTACGAATCCTGACGTGAAGCCGAGCATGCTGGGAGCTCCGTCCGTGCAGATACCAACCAAATTTGCCCACGAGAGCTTTTCCTCTTTAAAAAAGTTGGACATCATGGTCATGATATCTTCAGCCTTTGTAGTTATTATCAGTGGGTTGCAGAAGAGGAGCTCTTCCTCCACTTGATTTTCCGAGATGAACCGAGCATGCTGGGAGCTCCGTCCGTGCAGACACCAACCAACTTTGCCCACGAGAGCTTTTCCTCTTAAAAGAAGTTGGACACCATGTTCATGATATCTTCAGCCTTTTTAGTTGTTATCAGTGGGTTGCAGAAGAGGAGCTCCTCCTTCACCTGATTTTCCGAGATGAACCAAGAATGAACCCAAAGTTCTGAAAGCTATGCGACGTCTGTGGACTCATCAAGTTAGATGGCAAAGAAGGGAGAGAATCGGACTTTCTTCATCACCTGAAGTTTAATGTCTTGGGACATGTCATCGTTACACTACTTAATTATGTGGTTAAGGAGACTTATCTGATTAAGCTTGTTGTCACAGTTCTGATCAAGGACAAGATGAGCAGCCTCTATTATGGAAGGTTTAACGAGTGTTTCCTTAATCGTGAGTGGCTTCTTTTGCCTCGCAATCAAAAGGGAGATCTTGTACGAGGCCTCGACGATTTTGCTGTGTTGAAAAAGAACTCCCGTTCCATGATCCAATCTCGACCGCTTGAGCTGATTTTCTCTTAATTTTGAAGTAGGCTAAATCCTTGCTCACTAATTCTGGATGAACTTTGTCGAGGTGCTCCTTCAGCTTGAAGGGTTTCAGACTCTCGTTAGCAAGTCTCTTTTTGCAGATGACACACTGTAGCAACAGCACGCCATTGTTCACGATAGATGAGAAGCCAAAGTTGAGAAAACTCTCGTTGTATGTGCGTTTCTTCAACATCTGCAAAACAAAATATCAAGTATTAGTAACTAAAATAGTCGTAGGACAAAACCTAAATATAAAAAAACTAACAAAAATCCCTAAATATCCTAAAAAAATTCCTCAAAATCTTGGACCCTCCATGACCCCCAGAAAAAGGCTGATGACCCCTTTTGGTGTCATAATATCGCATCACAGCATTCTCTGCCTCCTTTTGAAAGGGCTGGTTGAATTTTATTAGATTTCAACATTCTTTGAGTCTTTTGTATTTTGATACTGATGCATTCTCTTTCTTTAGACTCTACAGGAAACCCAATTATGTGTCGTTCAGATCGCATTCCTTAATCCACTTCTGAATTCATCGATGAATATTTGTAATAAAAACAACCTGCTCTTTCACTCTTCATTCAATACTTCTGTGTTATGTGTTCTCCCATCTATAGACAAGTGTGTCGTATCGTGTGTATGCGTTGTATGCATCTTTTTAGAAAGGTCAGAGGCAGCAAATCGAATTTCAGCAATTTTCAAAGCGGGCTCAGGAAAAGCCTCGTCTTCCATTATTGTAAATAATATCTAGTTCACTGGAGAGTTAAGGAATGAAGAATATGTTGAACAAAGACCTTGCATCATTTTTGGGTGGGATAATGTTTGAAACTGTGTAAGGCCATTTCGCCTTTGGAAGTTCTAAATTTAACTATGTGTGCTGTGTATATATAGTTTCCGGATGCTTCGGATGTGCTCTCTACCATCCTAAACTCAGAGTTTTGTGATCAAGCAAAGAGAAGCATCCACGATATAAAAACAGTGATTATCTTGGTTAATTTTGTGAGTTCTTATCTTTATTATCAATTGTTGACTTTGTTAGTCTCTATTTTGTAAACATTAGAATGATAATCTTGACTTTATCAATTTTGTGAATGCTCAACTTTAGTGGTACTCGAGAGTTGTGTTGATTGTAAATATTCCATTTGTGTACTTTTTCTCTATTTACATTACTCCTGTTTATTGAAATGTTTCATATACTATTGCTGCGTTTCGAGCATCAATCTTGAGATCAAAGCGCAGTTTAATAAAAGTAGGCTTGGCTTTTCTCTTACTGTGGCAAATGGCTTAACGGGTTCTGCGGGACTCTAGGTAATGTGACCTGCAACTGAGGACGGCGAGTGGTGCACCTTGCATCCGAGAATGGCCTGTGATGCTACTTGCACCCGAGAGCATCGAATGATGCTACCTGCATCCGAGAAAGTCGAGTGATGCTAAGCCCATTAGAGCGCGGCGAGTGATGCTACCTGATTCCGAGAACTGGTTGTCCTTCTTCAACCCTCCTCCTCCTTAAATGATAGTACGTAGCTTGCGATTATTCTTCTTCTAACGTTTGAAATGTAGGTATGAATGTATTTTTGTGCATCTCTTCTGAAATGCTTTAATTAGGGGTTAACTTTTATTGTTATTCCTTTGTGTCTACATTTCAGAGAAAATAAAAGTACCTTCCATGTGGTATAATAATCTCATGAATAAGTAGATTAATGTGGATCAGCTTTCTCCGACTAAAATTATAATTAATTTTATCTTTATGGCAAGTTAATGAGTAAGATGGTTAATCTGCTAGTCTCTGATATACATACATAATTAGCTTGCCTCTCTGGCCTTAAGTGGTTGCAAAGATCTTTATTAGTCTTAGTTCTTGGCTTCGACTACTACTTATCCTCTTTCTTATTTTTCTACATCTCCTTCCTCTTATTCTCGTACCTATTCTTAACCTATTGCCATAAGGTTGGCCCCAACAATCAACTAAATAATAAGAGAAAAGAATAGACCCTTTTCGAAAATGCGCCTCGATTGATTGTATTCAATAAGGAACTCATTTAATTTCCTTTAGTGACAGTTAAAGGAATAGCTGATCTTATAGGTGGAAAGCTTTTAAAAATATTCTTTTAAATAACGAATATTTTCGAAAAACAAACAAACCTAACGTTTTCTAATAATAAAAAAAAAGAAATTTATTTTGTATATGTGGATTATAGAACTATTTTTAAGGTGTCTTACGTCATCTGAGCTTAGGCTTCTCCAAAGATGAGAGGTCCTTCAAGGGTTGATGTACCTGTAAATCTCTCTATCTCTCTCACACTCTCTCTCTCTCTTTATATATACATATATCAATATATATCTATATCAAGTGAAGCCAAATTATTCTTTTTATTGATGTTCAACTACATAGTAATGACTTGAGAAGTTTATAGGCACATGGGAGAGGGTTGATTTGTCTGAAGTTTGTAAAGTCAGTTTGGTCACTTTTTTGTGTACAAGTATTATTATGGTATTGTACCAGTCCTCTGCAATCTTAACTTATTTTAGAGATTGAGTGAAGAGGCATGTTAGTTTCTCAACTATGATACCTCCAGAATCTTTCAGCAAGTCTAAATTAAGGTTGTGATGGCGGGATAATTTGTGGCTGTTCATTTGTTTGACTGCAATTTCAATTTCTGTTTTAAGATAAGGCGGGATATTATTGAGTTTTGTTGGCGCGTTTTGAGTAAAAAGGGAGGTGTTGCTTGAATAAAACTATTCCTAGTAGTCGTTAGTTCCTTTAGCTATTCTTTCTCGATCGTGGAAAATTTTTCTATGTGAGATTTTACCTTTTTGGAATCACATTTTAGTCATTTTAATCCCTTACTTCTGTGATAGTGTCTTCAATAATTGTTGTATTATATTTTTTTATTTCAGCTCTCCCTTTTTTTAATGAACCTATTTAGTTCTACAAATTTAATTTGTTGATTAGTAATTTCCTTAACATGTTTGCGTTTATTCATTAGGTTCAGCGTTTCTTCTGAGATTTTTTATTATTCTTATTTTGTTTCTTATATTTTTAAGCTGTGTCTGTCATGTGTTTCACCAAGCTATTTTTGATCGCTTGTATATTGCTGGTGTTACTGGGGATAAAGGGATTTTCATGGTGTGTTCTCTGAAGATGGCGCAGCTATCCTGGAACGAGCTCTACATGAGCTTCCTCACTCCCTGCTCCGAATCCCCCTTTTTCCCTTTCGGATCCATTGTACAAATATCGGATATTAACTTGGGATAATAGGGCATCACTCGGGATACCCCCGGCCCCAGACCGCGATGCTTCAGAAAACAGCCATTGATCCTCAGTTTGTTGCAATTACCATTCCACGGGTGGGCTGGCCCGTTGGAGAGCACTTCAAGCCAAATAACTACAAACACCCTCCACAACACTTAAAAAACTCGTACACGGATAATGGTAATTTCCTTCTAGATGTAATCCGATGGGGACCGCCTCACCGATTCCGAGAAAGAGGTGGGGAGCGAAGGTAGAAATGAGGCTAATTTACCCCAAGGGCCTAATTTGGATTTGGAGGCTGACAAAATCTTCGAATATTTAGTTAACTGTGCCCTTAGTCCAGCGCCTTAGTCCACCATTTGAAACTCACAAAACCCGAACGTGAATTAGATTTGAGCCTAGAGTATTTGTTTTATAGGATCTCTCTGGTTAAAGGATGCCGATGCAGACCGTTTGACCTACATAAAATTAAGCGGATAATCAGATGACCAGAAAAATACGACCTTTGTTTAATTGCTCTCTAAAATGTGGTTTTGGCGCATTCTCTAAACGCGGCTTCCTTCGGAGGAGTAAATTTAGTTGCTTCTCGTTTTCCTTTCATGGTAGATTTCGCTCTAATAAATTTTTTCTACTTTCTGACATGAACAAGCCTCTCTTCGATTGAAGTCAAAGAGCGACAAGTATCGTTTTTGCCTTTTTGGAAAGAAGGCAGATCGTTTTTTTATAGATAAAAGTCGCTTGTCTTCAGCCTAACCTGGTCCACCTTTGCGTTAAATTTCATTTAAAACCACATTTCAAGAGTATTCCTAAATATTGCCACCCTTAAGTTTAAATAATTAATTGCCCCTAAATCCGATGGAATCGTTAAAACTAAGCGTAAAGTCCTATGGATGATTTCTAAATTGTTTGCCCCCATCGCATCATATCAGCCGTTTCTTATTCATAGTAGACCAATCTCGAGAAAACTGTATTAGGTTGGATTAGGATAGTCCAATTTCTTGCTGAATTTCCACCAGATGCCGTTAAAGATAACGGTGAGGCAGAAGTTAAAATAATTTACGATGCGAGCACGTCTCACTACAGATTTCGATCTATTGTTTCCAAAAATTGATCTAATTTAATCATTCAAATCTTCATTTGAAATGCAAACATCTTGGGCTTGACTGCACTCTCACCCGCCTTAGAACGAAGGATTTTGGGTTGCTTCCACTCACCAAATTTGAGAAGGTGATTTTCTATTGTTTATCTGAAAAAGGTCCATTATTTTGCTTTTATGCACCACAAGATGGCCAATTTTCCGAAAGCTCAAACATCATTTCACCTTCATCAAATACTTGATCAAACTTAATCATTTTAAAGCTTCATCAAACCCATGATAAAGCCTAATACTTGATAATTTCCAAACCTCATCTTTCATAATCAAGTCTGAAACCTGATGATCTCAAAACTAATCAAACATCATTCCAAATTTCATCACATGATCAAGTCTAATACTTGATCATTTAAAAACGTCATCAAACTTATGATCAAGTCTGACACTTGATTACCTCAGCCTTCATTAAATACTTCAAACTCATCATTAAGTATCATACTTGATCACTTCAAAACATATCACACATCATTTTATCTTTATTAAATTCTTGATCAAACTTGATAATTTCGAAACTTCATCCAACCCATGATCAATTCTAATACATGATCGTCTCAAAACTTCATTAATTTCATGATCAAGACTGACACTTGATTATCTCAAAACTGATCAAACTTCATTCAAAACTTCATAAATTCAGGATCACGTCTGACACCTCATAACCTTAAAACTTATCAAACATCATTACAAACCTTCATCATTCATGATCAAGTTTGACAATTAATCACATTAACCTATCAAACTTCATTTAAAACTTCATCAAATTCATGATCATATCTGAGACTTGATTATGTCAAAACTAATCAAACATAATTCAAAACTTCCAACATATGATTAAGTCTAATACTTGATCGTCTCAAACTTCTCAAAAATCATTTAAAAACATCAACAAATTCATGATCAAGTCGAATACTTGATCATGACGGACATTATTTCGAATACATGATCAAGTCAAAATTTGATCATCCCAATTACTTCCTCTGAATTCTTCATTTCGAAAGTTTCAACAATTTATTAAATTCCTCTCTAATGTTCCCCCTTCAAACACATCCCCTTTACTTATTCAAGTACCTCTTTCAGCAGGCTTTGCTTAAGCTTCACAACCTCATGTAGTTGTTAAGCTTCTCTGGCCGGGAGGCTGTTAAGATTGCACTATCTTACATATGTGTCTGTGTGAACGTGCATGAACGCATGTATGTAAGTCAAACCAGAATAGTTTAGAGTTTCCTCCCGTATTTGGTTCTCCTCTCTTTGTTCATCTTACCATTCTGAGTATCTAGAGTTGTATATCCCTCTTCCATACTCCTGTCAAATGCCTTGGACACGTCCCGGCATACGATGTCACACTCATTTTTGCTCTCTTTGCTTTCGCTATCTTTTCAAGGATGACTCTTGGGGCCATCTCAGTGTTTCTGTTTGTCTTGAAGCTAAATTGGCAGCTGTTTCTCCGGGCATTATCATCCAGGTATTTCGAGACTCTGTTATTAATTATTTTTTAATTCCATACCGATAAAATCTAGTAGCGAGACGGGGTCTTAATTACTGACTTGATCTAGGGGTTTTCCTGCCTTGGGGATGAATATCTTTCTTGCCACTTTCAGTTCATCAGGAAAGTATCCCGTATTCAAGCACGCATTGAAGACGTTTCTCACTCTCTCCAGTATGTTCTGGGGTGCTTCATTGTAAATTAATTTGGTGAGTCTCGATCTGCCTGGGCATTTTTGTCGAAAGTTCTAATTCTATCTCGCCTACTTTCCAAATTTCGTACTCTTCCTGTTCAACCCTACCTTTCTGGACGTAGCCCTAACAGCGGTCCACAGTTGGATTCTGGCTCGTGACTGAGAATCGGCCCCTCTTCTATAACCCGCTAAGGTACTCTCCTGCAGGGGTTCACTATACCTTACTAAAAACTGCAACTCAGACCTTACCGGTGACCAAGTTATATAGTGCTAGTGATAAATAACTCCGAGGTAAAAGTTATAATTAAAGAGCCAAAGATTAGAATAAGAAGCGAAATCCCTTCAGGGGGCTAATTTGCTTAAGAAGAAGAGGGGGATCTCCAATTAGACCCAGGAGCGCATATAGTTGTTCTTAGAAATTTTCTTGAGGAAGGCGTTTTTCTTCTTCTCTCCTTAAACCTTTCCTCCTTTACCAGAGATAGCTTTTACCATTTGTAAGCGAGAGAGTATTCGTACAGACAGAGTAAGTCCGTACAGTTGGAATATTTTAAGGGGCTACTTTATAGAGCCACTTAAGTTTACGTTAGCTTCTCTTTCTGATTTGCAGTGAAACTATATTATGATTTCTTCAAACAGTCTATGTACCACAAATCCAACTCCACGTTGCCTTTGATCTACTATTTCCTTTTTAGGAGACTAGGTGTTATTCACTATTTTCAGTGATAGCTTTTCCGTATCTTCGGGTTTCACACAGAGGAATTATATCCGTATCCTCTACACTCCTTCCTAAATCTCAATTTATTTTCCTCTTTCTCTCTTTTTTGTTTTTCACTTTTCATATTTTCTTCCTCGTTATTCTTCACTTATAAAGATTAATAACAATATGAATATAATATTATAAATATCAACTGAACTTGGAATCAAACTAGAAATCTTAGGTGTGAGAAGCGATCGCAAAGCGACTCTGCCACAGCGATTCATGGCACCATATTGTACATTCACTTATGATCTACTGGGCTTGAACACTGGAAACATTATTAATACAATAGAGAGAAATAAGATGCACACAGAGGGAAGCGTGCAAAACTAACAATAATATACATATATACCTTAATATCCATTTTGAAATTTACATACACCCTCTATATTAGAAGGCTGTACACTCATTGCAGGAGAGAATTTGTACACACATAAAGATTAGAAATAGAATTCAGGGGGAACTATAAAATAAGCCATTTTCTTTAGTAAGGAAACACGATAGTGAATATAAAATGGATGTAACCATAAATAATCCTACAATTTTAAAATCCCCTAAAAGTTTTAATCTTCCGTAAAAAATATTATAACTACAATTTACTCATGGATATCTTTCCATTGCTGATTCTCTAAAGGCTCCCCACTCTTACCATCCAACCGATTTATGTTTTACATCGCTATTCATCTTCAAATTTCAGCGTTGCCCTTTTATAGTCTTAAACGATCCGCTCTCTGTGTTCAAGACAATAATAAATAAATTACGAATAGAATCTCATAACCTTTCTAATGACCAAAAAAATTTAATAAGAAAATTAGAGAAGCACAGAAAAAGTTAACTAAGGCTCAACTGAACCTGGTCTTGAATAAACATGCATAAAAGAGAAACTCCTACCTAAATATACAAATATATATATATATATATATATATATATATATATATATATATATATATATATATATATATATATATGTACATATGAATCAGTCATAAAGCAAAGAAAGAGAAGATAAACTAAATAGTTTTTCTTCAGAAAAATTCAGTCGCTCTCTACATCAGTGTGCTTGGTTCGTTTCTCACCCCTGCTGGGATTTTTCGCATTTAGAAAAAAAGTTTTTCCCTAGTTAAATGATTCCGTTTATTTTCTCTTTTTTTATGGTATGACGGATTTATTTCATCATTTTCTCGCGTACATGAGAGATATACATTATATATATAAATTGAAAATCATATATATATATATATATATATATATATATATATATATATATATATATATATATATATATCTATATCAATGCATAATTATAGGCAACAACTATATTCATATTAAAAAAATATTTTCGTACTTAGAGTTCCCTTGCATAATGTATATGTATTAGATAAGCTTCATACTACATTCCCATAAGATATCAATACGAAAGTGTAGAACAATAGTGGCAATACAATGAAAAAGATTTATTTAACAGAAATCAGTAAAAGCAAAAAGAATACTAGCATTAAATAATTATCTGGCATGACCCCATTTAGATTCGATAACAGCCGTGAAGAGTTGCAAATAAGATTGTAAAAGATTTGTACACCTTTCAGGAGAAAATTTATTCCACGCTGCTTTAGCAAATATTCCCGTTTAATATTGTTACGAAAGCCCCAAGTGCATACCCTTCTTCGGTTCCTTCCACAGAGGGTCGATGGATTTCAAACCTGTTCTTACTAAATGCTACTTGATTACATTAAATTAGTGTTGTGGTTGTTATTCCTGAGTAGATTTGCTGGTATGTTTGAGTTCGTTGTCTTGTTCAAAGGTGAAATGCCCCCCATGTCCCAGTTTCCTTTGCCGATTTCTTCAAGTTTCTATCAGATAAGCACTCATAGCTTTCAGAATTTATGGTTCCATCTATCAATTTTAATACGCAAGTACAGGGAGCAGCGAAACATTCCTTGAACACAATCAAGCCTCCTCCATGTGTGACGGTGGCAATGCTAGTCTTTTCTCTGATGGCTTTCCAAGATCTTAACTATTTTATTATCATGTAACCATACAAGTAATTTTATCTAATTTAGCTTGGCTATATCCCAGATGTTTTTTAGCTAACCACACACGGCACTCTTTATGAGTTTACTTCACCAGAGGCTTCCTCTTTGGTATATGTCGCTGAAATCCTTCCTGATGTGAGTAACATTTTACTGTTGAATCCTATACATCCACGCCACTCGCTGCAAGATTTGCTTGCAACTCATTTGATAAGGTCTTAGAATAGATTACTACAATCTTCCGCCTAGATCAAACATCACTATAGCTTACTTTCTTTGGTCAATCATGACTCGGACGAATTACTGTGATGCCATTAGATTTATACTCTACAATTATGTTCTTTAGGGAAAAAATATAATTTCTTGAAATATGTTGCGAAACTCAACGAATGAAAACAGATAAAAAAGGAGATTAACAAACAAATAACATATCAAAGAGATTATTTTAATAGGAACACTAATTAAGATACTTTGTTTAATCCTCGTCTAAATGTTTCCTTCACATTGAATATTTTTTTAAATCAGTTACTCTGGAATCAGGTGCAGATCCCTAGGGTGGGCGGGATTCGGGAGCTGAAGCTCACCCCCTAATTTTGTTCATTCCTTAGCCAATAGTGGAAAGCGAAGCGAGTTCATTAAACATCCCCCAATAAATATGTTGATGGGGAAATTTTGTATTTAAGAGCAAAAACTGGAGCAAAATTTATTAATCCTTTGGAACAACCTATCCGTTTAGGATATTTGTTATGTCTACGAGCCTATTTATTTCACATCGTAAAATTTGCCTAGCTCTTTGATTTGCATCGTCAATTCATAATTTTCTAGGAGGGGGAAATATTTGGATCTGGGAAAGTCAGTCCTCACTCCTGTCTGAAATACTGTTATTTATTATCTCTCCTGTGCAAGAATTCCGAATGATTTTGTCATCGCGCACTGAATTATTGGGCATCCAGCCATCATTTCCATTTTACATTGATGAATATCCTTTTCCCAGACTACTCAGATGGAGGTAGTAAGGTTAGGGCCACCCCCTCCAATTTTTATCCTGGATTGAGCACTGTACGGGACCCTCAAATAGAATAAATATTTTCATTTCCTCGTTCGATGGCCTTTAAGTCTTACCATCTTCAGATGCGACTTCTAAATCTCGAACAATGTGAAAAGCAAAGGATGGCTCGACGCCCGAAATCTCAGTGCGTGATGAAAAAATCAATCGGATTTTTGACAACCCAACCAAAAATGCACCATGACTCCCTTACCACCTTACTAATATACAGCAAGACGTTCATCCGTCTAAGCACTTTTAACCCTTACGCCATCCGCCACCAATCTCTGGTAAATCCAGGACAAGTCGACACTGTTTCAGCCACGAAGCGATAATAACGATCGATGATGTATAAGAGGGACGACGGCGATGCTATGTCACTACTCACGGGGCAGCCATCCTTACTAACTACACAGTTAGATTGCAACCTCCTGGGCAATCACTGTTCAAAATTAAATTTTCTTTTTACTCTTGAGGAATTTAACTGTTCTATTTATACTTTATTTTCCCCCTGAGAATTTGAATTAATATATTGTAATTTTATATACAAAATTTCATCATTTTTGGTCGGAATTTGGTTCGTTTTCCAGTAAAACAATTTCTTCTAGTTATGGTTTGTGCTTTCTCCGTTTGGTAACATGTTGCTATGCTATAAATTTAAATTAGTTTTTGTAAACACAAGTGATTAATTTTTCTACCACTTTAGATATCAATGATTTA
The DNA here is from genome assembly GCA_963969495.1 of Ceratothoa steindachneri. Taxonomy (NCBI): domain Eukaryota; kingdom Metazoa; phylum Arthropoda; class Malacostraca; order Isopoda; family Cymothoidae; genus Ceratothoa; species Ceratothoa steindachneri. Next base: position 201,987,732 of record OZ018320.1, on the reverse strand, counting down.
GTTATAATTGTGCTGGTCTTCCACGAACCCATAACTAATAAGCGAGTTTAATATTTCCACAAAAGCTTTAACTCTACCTACTTTTGTGGTTTCTACCACAACATTCTTTTAATTATAAGTAGTCTGCAATCAAATTCTTGTCAGGTTCGTCCTCATTGTTGGGACAAAAAACAGAAAGAAAGATGGCAATTAACAAGGGCGCCCTCCTCCGCCTTTGAATATGATTTAAATTTACCTCACTTTTCCTTCGTAAAGATCGGTTTTGAAAGTTTTTTTTCTCTTTACACTATAGGAATATTAATTTAAACTAGGGATCCGAAATGAGATTTTCCTTAAGCCGAACTTAATCTAACTTCTAAAAGTATTTAAGAAAAAATGATTGAAGCGCAGCTGCACTCGTTGATTCTTAAGAAGAAAGACCCAGCTAGGACCCCAAGATCCATTCGAAGAAAATTTATAAAAAGAGGACCAAGGGTCGAAGTTTCAGATGAAAGGCAGTTATAAAGAAGAGAGGACGCAGATAAAGTAACACTTTAACGAGTCTAATTTCTGTTGGTCATATTTTAAAATAATATTTATTAATTTTATTATTATAAATAATAAGCAATTTCTAAGTTTGTGTTAATTTATAGAAAAATAAATTTTGTGCTACCCTATTGTTAAATCCTTGTAGGCGGTTTTTCATGTGGTCGTTCTAACATTGATTCACACCTTATATTAGTATAACTATTTTGTATTATAAAGACTTCAATAAGTTCGCCATGATGATTCCGATCTTCCAGAGAAAGCCAATTTGGGTGCTTCAGTGATTTGAAGATTAGTTTGTTTAAAACACTGTGCCTATTAACGCTTGTTAGAGCGTGAACAAATAAATGGCCCTGAAAGTTTTGGCAGTATAAAAACAAGTGTAATTACTGAAATTATTCCCTGTGATATTTTTAATTCGAGTTCATAAACAGTCTCGAGACTTTTTGACCTAGCTTTTAGCTATACAACCAACAATGAGGTGACGCAAAACTTCAATAAGTTCGCCATGATGATTCCGATCTTCCAGAGAAAGTAAATTTGGGTGCTTCAGTGATTTGAAGATTAGTTTGTTTAAAACATGGGGTTATTAACACTTGTTAGAGCGTGAACAAATAAATGGTCCTGAAAGTTTTGGCAGTATAAAAACAAGTGTAATTACTGAAATTATTCCCTGTGATATTTTTAATTCGAGTACATAAAAAAGTCTCGAGGCTTTTTGCCATAGCTTTGAGCTATACAACCAACAATGAGGTGACGCAAAACTAACTTACTGGAGGCCGAACCTTTGTAAACATAATATACATGTATCTTGCCATATACGAGTATATAGCCAATTAGTTCATGATTGCTAAGTTGCAGCAATCAGAGAGTATATTACGCTTCTTAATTTAGGACTCGGCTTTTATGAGATTGGTCGAAGTTGGCATGGGAGTAAATTAGAGTAGATTTGACACCCGAACATCAAATATTGTTATCACGTCTGTGTACGAGTTTTGCTTTGTGCCAGTTTATTTGATTTTTTGGAAATATACTATTATTAAATAGGTTATTATCTGTTTTAAGGGCGTATATCGAAATTGACTTTATTTATTTGAATGGACAAAACTCAAAATATTTGATTGTACGTCGTAATTTGTGCAAAGATATCGCCGCCCTCTTTAAGTAGCTTTCACGCCTCATCATATTTTAATGTATAGGTAAGAGAAGGATCAAGAAGCCTCCAAACTGGCCGTGTACATGTAATAAACACTAAATTTGGGGGTTGGGCATATATGTATTACACAGAAAAAAAGATAAATGGATACTGAACGCTGTTAGCTGCGGCTAAATTGCACACTTTGCTTATAGCTTATTATTGTGAGATTCATATTGCCGCTTCTATTGATAAAATTGAGTCAATTTACACATTTGTATTAAACGATTTTCTTCTCTCATAACCGCGGAGAAAATTATTTACTCAGCATGATTAATTAATCTTTGCTTTGTTTTAGGAGTTAAAAAATCAGAACGAGGAATTATACAGCGATATGCAATTGACAAGTTAATGAAGCATTATTTGCATAGTCTCTTGTTTCAACCGAAGTTGATTCAACTAAGGTTGTTTTAAGACACCTCTATTCAGCAAGTAGCCCCTTAATGCCACTGCTGTCCATCGTTAACGCCTCCTCCCTCAATTACCGAGAAATTTCTCATTTTTCATGTTCAACCTTACCCAATATTGACTTAAATTCTCATAAATGCCCCAACTGCATCAGCTGTAGCTGTAGTGTTGGGCCAGCAGAGAAACACTCGATCATTCTAAAGATTTACACAGGACTTTGCGAACGCCGATACCGGTAGAAGCATGTTGCCTTGATCAACGAGATCATTTCGCGAAGGCTTCACAACTACCTGTATTCGCCGATCAGGTTCACAATTAAACCATAACATCTTATGTTTTCTTGCTGTAAAAGTCATAAATTTCATCAACCATAGCAAACCTTTCCCTTATATCCAATTTTCTAAATATTTAATCTGTATTAAACGGTTTCTGTAACATATAGTTTTGGTGCCCTTCAAATGAAGAATTTTACCTCCTAAATTTAGGGTATATACGTTATTGAACATCAATATGAGCTTGTATTGACAATTACCTTCATGATGCTGATAATTCTCGTCACCGCCTCTACTCCTTGAGGATTTATAACTATAATACAACTGAAAAGCAACGCGTTTATCAGAGGATTAAATTCCATCCGTCGTTATAATAAAAGCACTTCTATGTTTTCGAATCCTGCAATACAGGAAGAGGCAAGTGCCACCATAAATATTAGCTGTTATTTGAATACACTGGTGAGTACAAAGTATTGTACTGAATAAAATGCTGCATTGATATTTAAAATACTTTAGCCCCCTTGTGTAAATAAAAGGAAGGATAATAAAATAATAATCCTCATATTATATTAAATAGGATGCCAAAAGGATTAAGTTACGGGGAAGGAGACGGTCCAAGAACGTCCGTATACCTAAATAAGTGTTTATTTTACTCCTTGTTATTAGTCATAATTTTACTCACCCTTATTGTGATATTACTGCATACAGTTACTATTTTGCGGCAAGTTAACCTTGAAATTTGCTCCTTGGTTTCTAGGAGGAGATGATGTTTAAATCATTGGTAAAAATTCACTTCGTAATGGGAGGGACGAATGATAGAGAGAGTTGCGTACCCGCTGGTCCCTAGCATCCTAAGTAGTTTCCTCTTTTTAACATATGAACTAAAGTCTGCATCAACTTTCCACTTCACCTAAATTAACCAAATTCTCCAAATTTTATTTTGGGCGTTCTTTCGGGTGATAATTAGATCATTGTTCTGATGTAGCCTCATTTAAACTCATGTGGCTGGTTAGTTTGAGGCCTGTAAGTAGCGCTCAAGTCGTCGCTTCTGAATATTACTCGGTTTATATACCTTACACGCGTTTACACTTTCCATAACCTTGCCAATTTCAAGAGAAACATTCTCACGCATTTTGGTTTTCGATTATAATTAGTGTAATAAAAACAAAAAGTCATTAAAATATTACAGAAAAAATATCCCAAAACCAGCGACGTGATCTTAAGCAATAAGTCAACACTTAATTCCTTCCTTTTCTCAGAATTTCCGACCTAAAAGTTTCAGTGCAAATAACATTGAAAGTATTATGATTTTTAATTGTTTGTACATAGCATTTATGTATTTTCATGGGTTAATTTTTTCTTCTATTATGTAAATAGAAAATGTTGGTAGATTATGGGCATTTTGCAAAGTTTTAGTTGGTAGAAAGATCACTTTTCAAACCGATTGTATTTCATATTCTATGTAAACCCCTCTAAAACTTCTTCAAAGTCTAAACTTACCAAAGGATGAGAACTCCTAAGTTGTAAATATATAAATAAACTTTGTGAAACTGAATAAGAAATATCTATATATTTCTTGCATGAGTTGCTATTTACTATCTCAAAGTTTTAGTATTCTACGACATACTCTTTACTTTTTTACTGACATTTTTCTACTTTAATTTCATATTGATATACTTTAGTAGAGACATGAATAGGATATGGGTATTAATAAAGGATCCTGTAGTTTAAAGAGTAATCCTTCCTATATAGGGTACCTCCTTATTTTTAAGAAATGCTCAAGAAAAATATCATAGAGAAACCTTTTATAAATATGTTCATAGAATAGTAAGTTAAGGACAAAAATTTTGTCAATAACCCAATTCATAAAGATAGAATTCGGGCGGCACGCAGTTGTGCAGAAATGACCATTATCTTGTACAGTGAAGGCAGATTCCCTTTAAGATATCCTTTAATTATTCATGGCAATTTTATTTCGTTTTTTCTCTCTGAGTCAGAGCAGTAAAAGTAACCTCCAAGAAAACTATTTCAGTCAATTTTTACAAATTATTGTTCAAGGAAAATTCAAATTACAAAAAATTACAGAACCGTAAAACGAGAAAAAATAGTAAAATTTACTGTTATAGCCAAAACTTTGGTCAGAGACATCTATTTCGACACATTTAGTTTTAGGAATATCTATAACGTATATTATATGTATATACACACCATAAATGTGTAGTATCTATTCGTCTATCTGATATTAGTCTATTAAGGTGTCAGTAAGAATAAAGCCTACTTATCACCGCTTTCCTTCCGAGTCCTTTTCTTTCAACTCGTGATTACCGAGGAACCTACTAGAACTCAGCATTAAAGCGTATTTCGCCAAGAGAGATGTGGGGTTCAGAACAAACGCAAGCGGAAGACTAAAAGTATTCCTACTACCTACAAGCCCTCGATACCTGCCACGCTAGACTCCACAACTTCACTCCCCATCACACCGCACCCGACTTCTACAAACGTATGTACACACACCCAAACCACCCTCATAAACTAATGGATTTCTGGCTCAAATTGTTGAGAATAAATATTTTATCTTGATTAATTAAGTCAATCTAATAAGAATTTGGCCTGGAGTTATTGTACAGATATTTTTAAGGGGGGGGGAACTGTTTAAATAAATATAATCAATGGTTAGGTGATACACTATAAGAATAACATTAATTTGTTGATTTAAAGAAATAACGAAACCTGGATCAGGTCCGAAACTGATATCAGTAAACGTAAAAGCTAGTTTTTTATTTTATGCTGAGTTTGATTTTCTTCTTATATTGATGTCAACAATAAAACAGACAATTATACATATATCGATTGTAGGGATTTATCCTCACTGATGATTACGTTACCTATAGCCTCTATATAGCTTACAATTTCCTATAAGGGAAATAAAATTCAATAGAAAGTACTAATAGAAATGCTTAAAAATAAAAGTGCATAATATGGAAATCTCGTTAATATTAAAAAAATAACGACTGGACGAATTTAAACTTCGTATTAAATTTAACAAGTTCGTAAAAGGTGAAATGATGGCCATAATAGTGAACTTGTGGTCAAATGTGAGTATAGGAATTTGATACACTCCCAAATAATGAATTGTCTTTGTGTTTTGCAGTTGCTTAAAATTGTGCTTGGGGCTATAGCAAAATTAGCCCATCAATTGTAATCGAGTTTCACTATTACATCACCACCAAACTGTTCCCTTGGTAATCGTGAACCACCTTTCAATTGCATCAGACATGGTAAAGGCAAGCTAGTGAATGTGTGCATGGACTCAATCCATGAATATTAACACGGGACAGATCATTTTACCTCTTCTCGCTTTCAGGTATGTTATCGAAGAACAACACCGGTGATGTTCCTCCGCTCCTGGAGGCAAACTTAATCAAATATACAGGTAAATTATAATCTGAGCAAGAGTGGCATATGGTTTCTATAGCAATGGAGTAGTGTGTAGGTAGCTGAATATTCCTGTGGTAAATGCATATCAAAGTCAGATTCATTTTAGTTTATCAACAAATTGATAGTCGTTTTAACAGATGAGAAATTTAACCACATAAGAGCCCGCTTGTCAGAGCACCTTCCACTTAAAAAAGAAACCTGTCTTAGGCGCGAATGAATTTAAGTAAGAGGCACTTAATTCCTCGCCATTTTTTTTAATTCGGCCTAAATAGTTCCCACACATTTAGCTTTTCCCTAACCTCACCATTTCCTTTAAGTACTGCTATATTATTTCTCGCTAACCGAAATCCTTCTTGGTCTTATCTTAACCTTTATCTAACCACATGAAACTCCTAACTTCATTCGACCATATGTAACATTTTGTTACAGAGTATAAATTATGTATAACTATACATTTTTAGAGCTTTTTCTAATTTGCACTTTCCTAGTGACCTGGCGGTGTGCATTTTCACTCGTTTTTTTTTATTTTAGGCCTAACCTACAAGCTTTCGCATTTTACTTAACACCTAAACCAAAGGCAAGATTTCCCAATTCTCCGGTGGCCAGGATGCAGCAAATCTAAAACTATATCATGAACTTTTCTATTAGTGTACATTTGTAGATGTAAAAGTATGCCATCTGTTATAAAAAGCTGAAAGGGAAGAAGCTTCCCTTTCATTAACGCAGTGAGCTATATTTTGATGTCCAAATGTGGAAACATTACGATCTCGACGTTGCAAAAATGGTTTACTTATAAAGATGATACTATCAATTTGCTGGTGATCAGGTGATTCACTCTCCAAAGCTTCATGAAATTGTGGTAAATTAGTTTCTGTTTCCACCCCAGTCTGCATTTCATTATTTGCATTTTCGGCAATATCTTGAAATTGAGGTAAATTAAATTCTGTTTCTTCCTCAGTAGTAAATCTTACATTTTCAATAATATCTTCGTTTATGCTATAATCAGGATCATTGTCTGGTGCTAAAAGAGGCAAAAGAGGTCTTTCATCACCTCCTAAAAGCAGTTGTAAGATGTTTTCTTTAGAACGAATGATACTTCTTACGCCTCTCATTGTTAACTTAAAGCTATTCGGTCTGATTTTAATCTTAAGCTGCAGCACAGCATCAAAAATTATTCTTTAAAACCGGCCGCATAACTGCCAGGCGTAGGAAAGAATTGCAAAACCAAGTTAAATTGAATTGTAACAAAATGTTACACGTAACCAGTTGGTTAGAGTGAAAATATGAATCATAACTAATGAATATAAATAAGGCATAACGACAAAAACATCAATTTAGAATGACAAGCTTTAAAAGGTTTTGAAAAAAATTTGGCATCAAATCAAAATGGAATTTGTTACAAAATGTTTCACATGATTGGATAAGGGTTAAACAAATAATGATAAGTGACATAATCCACTCATGCCTTTCTAGTAGTGTAATATTATTTACTGAATGAAAATGAACTACAAGCAGTTGCGTGAGAAATAACTAACGGATTTATTAGAATAAAATCAATACATAATCGATCAGGTCTCTAGTTTGAAATAAGTGACGTCATGATATTGAAAGCGATAGTTGGCAGGCTTCTCTTTATCTCCTTTTTTGGTTTCTGATGAATCTTAAAAGGTTTCATTTTCGAGCTCATCTTGGCTGATAATTACAAAATGGTGAGAGAGAAAGAAGTTATCGTATCATGGCGGAAAGGGAGAACAATTGTACTCCTACTTAAAAACAAAATTAACCCTCATTAATTTTCTCATATTTACTTACTTTGTGGAATCCGATCTCCATGAATGTTCATGAAGAAAAAATATATTCATGACAAGAAACTGCATTCTTAACTTAAATACTTTAAATTAGAAATCGTCATTAGAATCTACCCGATTACACCTTATATCCGGGTCAAAAGTTATTCCTTTTGCTTGGCGTCAAATTCAAACTTCCTTTAATATAACATTACTGTCGATTTAAGTGAGTAGGTAATCCCAGTCCCACTTTCTCGACATATATTTTGTTACTGCAGCGAGGTGAAGCAGAGGTGAATAAGAATAACCCCGGTGCGTACCTTTTTGATTAAAACTAAGATGCTGATCCCCTGAGTATGTCCCCACTCAATAAAAGCCAATCATGGATGGATCGGTGTAATATTGAGATTTAAGCCGAGTGGATAGCTTGATAATTGTCAAAAGATCGTCCAAAATAGTTAAACACACAGATACAAAAATAATCTTTAATGTACATGAATTTGAAATAAGCAACAGAGTATATAAATATAAATAGAATTAATCTTGCACTGAATAAATAAGTTTACAAAAATGTCGTGGGGATTACTTGAAAATTACTCACTGGGATGCTTGCAACTTAATGACACAAGACAGAACGAAGCGATTCTCCCTGTTCCAGGGAGAAGTTTTCCTTTTATTTCACTCGCGAGCAGAAATCGAGAGAGAGAGAATTGAATTCTGGTAAAATTCGATTTGTTGCGCGAAAGACCTTTTTTTCATCTTTGGGTAGACAGTATGTCTTTCACGCCTTCGAGCAATCTCGAAGTATACGGTGGCATGAAAAAGGGCGATAGAGAATTCGAGGCGAGAGGTGCATTTAGAGATACGAGAGGGCACGCAGCTTCTGTCGAAGTATTTCTGCGTACACTTTTGTACGTGGTATTTAGACTTCTAAACTTACAAAACCCTCTTTCCTCCCTCCATTTGAAAATAATATGCAAAAATTTACCATCTCTTTCATGTTTTTGTAATTTTACTTTATTTAAATCCTAATTCTCTAATATGGGCTAAGAAATTTTCAACAGAGTTATGAATATGAAATTTAAATCTATAATTTCAGGTTAAGAAGATTTTGACATAATACAAATTTATCGCGCAACAGTAACATTATTATAATAAATCCACCAGGCCAAGGAATGGACAGTTATTATGATTCCTAATGAGTATTTGAAAAAGTTCACTTCATTCAGGCAGTTGCTTCTAAATTCACTATGTTGTTAGAACCCATTATAAATGTGGTTTTCAAAGTTGAACATCACATAAAGCACTTCTTATGTCTAAAGAAAGATTAAATATTAAGCGATGCCTAATAGTCACAAGAGTTTCCTATTAGCACTTTTCTCGCACAACTCTCTTGTTTACTTCCGCTTTCACCAAATTTGACTATTTATTTCTTACTCTAGGACAAATTATCGAAATATCATTAGTTCCTAAACGAATTTTTAAATTTTAAATCATCACTTAACACCAGATATGTTGGTTTTGACAGATTTGACGTTAAATCTCTTTTCACTACCATTCCAGTACCAAAAAATTGAAATAATTTTTTAAGAGAATTTTAGAGATAGTGAAAACTTTGCAGAACTACCAAAAATATATTTTAGATTTTTATTAAACCTAATGTTTAAAATTACATATTTTATATTCAACAACAAACTTTATAAAGAAACTAACGATGTCGAAATGGGATCATCGATTATCCTTTGTCAGCAGACTTAGTCAGGTCTATGGAATCTAAAGAGGTTCAAAAGCCTACATCGGTTCAATAGGAATTTTGTTGACGATTTCTTGTAGATTTTGAAAATAAAGCTCGAACTGTAGCTTTCTTCCTATACTTTTAATACAGAGGATCCAAACATCACATATACTTTGGAAAAAAACAACTTGTTATCCCTAAGTCTCAAAGTTTTATCACTACGTCAGTTTTCCTTAGTTGTACTTTTACTGAATTAGGGACTAACTTGGTAGGTTTTTGTGATCTTAAAAATGAAGTTTCACTCAGTAATACTTAATTATTTACACCTAAGTTATAATCTTTTTTCCACTTAGGAGTTAATTCATTTTCTTTAGTTATGGGGCTAGTATACAGAACACCGAGTAGTTCATATGAAGAGAACCTTACACTAATTAATGATATTAATTTAACCAATAATTATAAAAATGCATATATTGTATTGCATTTCAATCGCCCGGAAATTGATTGGTATACGATGAGTTCAGATACGGAAAACTATATCTTCAACGCATTTTTGGCTAATTATCTGCCTCAATATGTCGAACAGTTTACAAGAGAAAACAAGACACTTTTTTTAGTTCTAATTTAACAAGGGAACCTTATTTGATAAGCTTGAAGTTCAAGCACCACTTGGAAATTTGGATCACAACTCATTGGTATTTAACTTCCAATATGATTTTATTAATGAGAGGAGAGCGCAAAAAGTACTTGTATATAAATTAGCGAGCTTCAAAGCGATTAGAGATGAATTAAATGAATCGATTGTCATAAAGAATTCAATAGCAAAACCCCTGCTTTGGCTTACAGCCTCGTCATTGATGGCAATAAGGGTGTTCAAACTCGGTATATTCCTCATAAAAACTGTTTAAAATATACAAATGACAAACCTAGGAAACGGTCACTTTATAAGCGGCTAAAAGACAACCAGTCATTAGGGCAAAAATTTATCGACCTAAAAAGGCAGATAAAAAGACAAGTGGACGCTGTTAAATGCAGCTACGAAAATAGATTAGCGGAAAAGTCACGTGATAATCCGAAAGCATTCTACAGGTACGAAGGAACTAGAAACAAAGAGTCAGTTTAGATAATTAAACACAACGCCCGAGTAGTTAAAAATGACTTTGAAATGGTGAAATCTTGAATAATTATTTTGCTTCAGTTTTTAACAAGGATATTCCGAATTTAAATGAGGAAAGCCTAGAAAACCTAAATAGTAACATTCCAAAAATGAATGAAATAATAGTTACGGCAGATGATGTAAAGAATGCAATTAATAAAAGAGATGAATACTGGAAACGTGATCCATCATCTACAAGATGGAATAAAAAAGATAGTTAGAAGAAGAGAAATTTGGCAAAGGAAATTAATGAATGCAAAATACACAATGGTCTTCAAAAAAAATTGCATTCAGGAAAGGCTGCTACCCATCTACACGGATCTCTCTCTCTCTCTCTCTCTCTCTCTCTCTATATATATATATATATATATATATATATATATATATATATATATATAATATATACCTTCCTTCTCTAAATAAATCCATTATTTTAACTTTGCCGAAATTGGAGCTATAAATAAGATAGGCAAATGTAAATTCTCATTGCTTGTCAAGCAATATTTCTTGCAACTGGAATGTAGGTTTGTATTTAGGAATGATAAGTCAATACGATTTTTTTTCCCTGTGAAACATCGAATACCTGATTATTTGTGCAGCGGTGTTGTATACAACTTTATATCTCTTCAGAGTGAAATAGAGGCAAGACTGTGTGATCGATCGTTTGGGGGCTCTTTTTTCTGCAAATATGGGAATTAACCATAGGGCGGCGTCTGCTCTTCTAAGAAGAACATTCCCTTACAATAGATCAGAAAATAAATTGTAAGACTTCGGTGATCATCGTAAACATTAAAATTACAGCTAGTAATATATGCCCGTTTAAAATCAGGATAGCAGAATTCAATATATATTAAATCAATAAAGGCAACTTTGAATTCAGATATTTTTTCTGTTCCTTTTCTTCTTCTGTAAAAATCACAACTTACCAAACAATAGTCAATATTCATTGTTCAAATAGTCACCAGTAAAAATACTTCAACGAATATTGCTAAGGTGTGTTCACTAGTCTTCTTCAATATAATGGTCAAATCCTTTTCATATCTCTTTGTAATGATTATGTATTTTGAATGAATAAATTATTCCATACAGTGAATTTAGCCTTTATCCTCATTTCTACACTTTATTTTAATCCATTCATGTAAGTACCTTAAAATTAAATTTCTCAGCTTGGGGTAGTTTAACTCATGTGGTGTCATATATTAAAAAAAAGAGCATTGGACAAACTCTAAACGTAGTGCCTCAGAATAAATGGATTACAACGAACGCTTGGATTATTTTTCGTTATTGGCTTCCTCCTGAAAATTAAATTGCGCCTTGTCAACAATTCACGTAGAAACTATCCTGAAAATTATTTGTATATGAATATCTCTGAATACTTGTAGTCTAAGAAATATAATGATGGAAATTGAGGAACAACCTAATTTGGAAGGTTTATTTTTTGATTTTTCCGACTTATGCAAAAGTCCTTTCTCAGAGATATTTAATAAAAGTTGTCAGAACGGATAAGTGTGATAAATAAGAAAACGATTGTCGAATTAAGATGATGGTGGCAGGTTGCCTGGATAACTGTTATTTTGCCTATTCTTTTGTTATTAATGTATATTTTTTTACGTTTATTTTTAGCTTGCAAGCTTTCGCTTTCAGAAGTGCTTGTTTCAGCACTTTAATTGGATTATGTAGATGGTTTGATTTAATCTTGGTACTTATCTTTTATTAGTTTTTGCTTGAATTATTGATTATTCCTTTTAGATATTAACAGAATAGTTGGTCGATAGTTTGCTGTCTAAATTTGCTTACTCCCCATCTCTTTTGTGTCACTTTAAGCTAATCGCTCTATCTGTTAAAGTTTTCTTTTTCTATTTCATTTTCTGTGATTATTTCTGTGATCTTATCCAAAATTTAATCGCACTTTGGTGCAATTTCACGCACTTCTGTCCTTCCTTGTACTGTTGTTTAGGAATAAAGTTGCCCACTTTTGCACCCTTGGGATTCTAGCTATTTGAGATTTATTTAGTAAGTTTTATGGTATTGTACTCGAACATAAATACGCAAATTACAGAGCCCGTTAATAATTCAGCATTTTAATTATGGGTAATTTTGAATAAGTGAGGCGCACTTTTTAGGCAAATCAAGCCTGTAATACTTCTTATTTTAATTGTATCCTAGGATTAATGTTTCGATAGAGGAGAGGATGTAACGCTCTATAAAGTGACAACAGTCAATTCTGTAACTAAAGAATTCTTCTATGATGCATGTATTTGTTTTTAAGGTTAATATTAATATTATTTTCCGAACAACGATGTAGATGGTTAGGGAAGTGGAGTATTTAAGTATGTTTAGTAAACGATCTGTTTCCGATTTTGCAGCGTTAATCTGTAGAATTATCAAAACTAAACCTATTAAGATGACTTGCCTTTGCTAAAATTAAACAACGCTGCTCAGAACGTAAACACATTCACGTCGCGTGATTTTCAAAATTACCAAAACTAAACATGCTTAGATAAGCTGCTGCCCATTACATTATAAACCGTTGCTCAGAAAGTAAAAAAAAAAATTACTTGTTTGAATATTAATATTAGTGACTAGTTATTTTCCTACCAAAGATATAGAAGGTTAGGGTCAGTACGGTATTTAGGCATGTTTAGTATATTTTTATGTTAAAAAAGGAAATTAATAAACTTCGATTTATCCTCACACAAAACAAGCAAGCGTAAAAATTTGGCTATCTCATGTTATTTCAAAACGACATCAAGGAAGAAATTTTGATTGCAGAATCGAGCTGAAATATTGTCCTTTTGTTACTTTATAAAGTGTGATAAGCCCTTTTCACTATCGAGATATTTCACTAGGACACTATTGTGACAATAAAAAAAATTATAACACGTTTTAATGGCCTAAAATTTATGCACCACTATTATTCAAAATTACCTAAATATGATACTCGTGTTCAGTCTAATAATACTGGTAAAAATAAAAATGTTAATGATCTTTTTACGGAAACAGTTCATTATGAACATCATCAAAGCTTTTAGCATTAAACTTTCAGCCAATTTTTTACTCTATTAAAATATGTTACTCTTTTCTGATCGAACTACGCAATAGTTAAACCTCTGGCACCAAAATTGCTAGATTCATAATGCTCAAAGTATACCTCCACAAAATGGATGCAAATAGGTCCTATTAAATCCAAGCATGCCTTATTGAATATATATATATATATATATATATATATATATACATATATATATATATATATATATATATATATATATATATATATACGTAATGTAAAGATTTCAATATTGTATGAGCAATAGGATGGGATTTGTAAATGTACATATATGTAATCAAGCAAGCGTGAGACACAGAGAGAAGCAAAGGAAAATGGTTGAACACCTGTGTTTGATAAAGCTTCCCAATGTGTGTCTCGAGATAGGATTATAAAAGACGAATATTTAATGAGGATCTAGAGTAACACAGATGTTGACCTTAAATTATTGCGCAGCGACAATCGTATCAAATTATACAAATAAGACTTTATCATGTAAATGAACACACTGTGCACAGGCTTTATAGCCTCGCTTAGAAGGTGCAGAAATGACTATAATAGAGGTAGGTCGTCCCACGGTCATCTCCATGCCACGGTCATCTCCATGTCACAGTCATCTCCATGCCACGCCCTCTGCAGTAGTAGTGCACATATAAATAACAAAAGAAATATGAGGACAGTTGATAGTATCGAGTTGATTCGCCTTCACGGTCCCGCCTAAATCCACTAAGTCTTGTCTTGCCTTAAACTTGTACTGGCATTTATAATATATAGACTACTAGTCTTCTTCCTAGTACTCTCTGTGTCGCGCTGCTGGCATCATAATAGTTCATTAATAGATTAAAGATCTTATTTTCGTATGTCCAACTTTGCTTTGAACCTTCGATAAGCCCAGACAAGTATAAGAATACCGTAAGATCATTTATCCATGAAGTCAGATAAATAATTCGCCGTAACGACATCATTCACCTATAAATTGGAACTAGGCACTCCCTCATAAGGTGGTGGATTACGGAAACGTCTTTCATTCATCAACCATTGATTCACCGTCGTCATGACCTATGTAACTGGTAACCTTGTCGCCTACAATACCATTAACCTAACACCCCATAACTGGCGACCCATATAACTCCAATAAAAATGCGTATTAATTCATTTAACCGAAATTTGAAGTTATTATTTTTTATTAGTAGTTTTTGATGCTATGGTGCATATTTATTCTTTTTATCTTTGTTTTTTTGTTGTGGAATGAAAAGAAGTTAGTCTCTATGTGTTGTAGCATATTATCTATCATAGAAATAATCTGAATGCAAGATTGGAATTCTTATGCGAGTAAATAAGAATGAGACCCTGATTGGTCGCCCTCCCCTCATTGAAGTAAACCCTCTTTTTCTAAGTCTATCTCTTTACAGACATTTGATCTCGTTAAAGTTGAGCTCGTTTTGTTTCATGAAATGATTACAATGCTTTATGAAGATAAAGCATTAGATTTAGGTTTTGTCAATTTTGAAAAAGTGTTTTGAAACATTCCATTTGAAATAATATTGTTAAAGCTAAAATCGTGCGGAATAGGAAGAAGCGTACGAAAAGGGATTGAAGACTCACTTGAAATCTGCTCTCAGAGAAATGGTATTGGGCACAGTTAATCTTGTTCATCGCTCCAAACTCAATCTGTTTTTAATGTTTGAGGATATATATATACATATATATATATATATATATATATATATATATATATATATATATATATATATATATATATATATATATATATCCATATGGAGCTCAGCCGTCAAGCCTGCAATTAATATTGAAGATAATTCACAGAGCCACGAGAAACAGATGCAACATCTTTTAATTTTTCACAACGTTTCGAAAACTACAAGTTTACATCTTCAGTTTAGAATAAGTTTACAAAGTTAATACATATGAAGAAACTTGAAAAGGTCAACAAGACATTATTTTAAAGGGTGACCGATTATAAAATATCAGTAAAATGTACTATAAGTTAATTTTTTTAAATATGACTTGGAAACAGTTAAATTTGCTTTAAAACTGACTCCAAAAATTAGTTAATAAATTAAAAGTTTTTGAAAGAAATTAATTAACAACTATAAGAGAAATTGCCCCGGCATTAATTAAAGATAGTAAATTTAAACTTTGTTTTTAATTTTGTAAAGAATGTAAGAGTTAAACCAAATTTAATATAAAAACGGTAAATTTGGGTACTTACTAAAGTGGATCCATCCTAGAGAGTGAATGGTGGGGGGTTTACCAAGGGGCTAGTATTTATAGGTTACAGTGAAGCTTGGTTTGTTAAAAAAATAAACCAACTAACAAACTATAGTTAAAATTAGTTAATTAATAATGATATTGCACTTAAATCTTCATTGAGTGTAGGTTTGTGGTGTTTGATATATAAAGATTCGATGGTTCAGAGGCAATGTTTGTTGTTGTTAAAGGCTAATACTTTAAAATTATCAATAGAAATGTCAGTTTTACAGCTTATGGTGTATTTCCTAATATATATATATATATATATATATATATATATATATATATATATATATATATATATATATATATATATATATATATATATATATATATATATATTTATATATATATATATATATATATATATATATATATATATATATATATATATATATTGTAAGAGTAATAATAAGAATCCCTTAATCCGTTAGAAAAGTCTCCTGGAGTTCCTCAACCTTCTTTAGGAGCATGACAAATAAGACTAGGCAACCATCATTTCTCTAAAAATAAAAATTTCACGAAGTCCTTTGTATAAGCTGACGTTTACTTTAACAGATAACAGGAATGCGAATGTCCCCGTGGATCTAAGCCCTTCGTTCCTTACCTAACTTCATTTTTTAGAACGTTATTGTTCATTTATCTCCCGTAAAATAGAAGGGCGACTATCTATTATCTTTTGTAGTAGTAATTTTCACTGATTATCAACGGCTTCCGCACTCCTATATTATTTACGGTCGCAGTAACGATAATAAGATACTACTTGTTAAGGGAGACGGGAGGCAGGTCATCAAACGCTTCCGCTGCCAAAGCAGCAAACATGTCGCCGAGAGAAATGGCCGAGCCAGGAAACGGATTGATAATATTGCGAGTCTTTCTTTATCGAGTTGGGATGTATTAATAGGTGGTCAGATTGTTTGTTGCCAATTGTGGTGGGATTATATTGTGTTTCACTGTACACGTGTTATCTTGATTTGGAATGTACATTAAGAGATTGTTTTCAATTGCTTTAAGGTCTTGAACTTCCTTGCGTTGTTTCGTTATATCTGTGTCGGCTTGATTAAAAAAAAACAACATACAATACAAACGATGTCTTGGGAAATTTTAATATCAAAAAGAGACCCTACCAAGTGTCTTTTGCACTCGCAAACATAACCTTCGAAAATATTTTCATATATTCTGCAAAAATCTTTTCCATATTTATATTCCGTGACTTCGCCTATTGTTACCTAATGGGGATTTGCTATCGCTCTAAATTTATGCTTATACCCGAGATAAACAAAGAATGACACCATAAGAACTTATATTTGAGGATTTGCCGCGCCGGTATAAATATTCTCATTGATTCCCTTTCTCTGCGTCTAGGCCAATTACGTGCGGGCCAAACAGAACTCTTACCTCTGAGCCAACTGTCAATAATCCTTCATCCCTCATTTTTCCAAGGCAGTAGATAGAGCCTCGCAGGGATTGTTGGATTATCCTTATCCTTCAGAATCAATTTTCCCTTTATTAAATAGAGACCTGGGAGGAGCCAATGCATCAAGGATAGTATGTCATGGTCGTATATTTAATACAAAGAATGCAAACACTTACTCAATATTTTCTTTAAAAGAAAGGATTTTTCCTGATTATACGAGTAAAAGGAGAAGGTGGTATAGTTCCTCTGAACAGTAAAATGGTAAATTTAGAAAAAAGATAACGGACGAAGGTATCTCCAGAATGATGACGTTAGAGGGAATGAAAATGAGTGAAGGGTAGATTGCCTGATAACCTCTAACGCTCGGAAGCAGAATACAACACAACCCTCGCAAACATATCCTCGTTATTCACGGCCATTAAGCTATTCGCTGTATAGAAGTGGATAGTATAGGGGGGACTGAACAAAAACAGAAACATATAAGTTTAGTTATGTTTTATGGATATTTAATAAACTGTCAACTGAAAGAACCCTCTTTAAGAATATGTTAGATTACTATAAATGGTGAGGCTAGTATATTGGTATAAACATTGGCAGGAAAAAAAATATTTGCACGAAATAATCTATCTATTTTGATGATAATTATCACCCAAGCATTTAGTATTATTCAATGTAGTCTCTGTTGTTGGACACAACGAAATGAAGTCGGGAGAGAAAGGAAGTTGAGGCTTTGTCCATGTGAGTTATCGCCTCATGAATCCGGTCTTTGACTACAATGGATTGTGTTGTGGAGGTATTTATTGACCGAGCTCTTTCTGGTTTCATATTTATTTCAGAATTTAATGATAGCTCCAAATAATATGAAAGACTTTACTTGACTTTCTCTGATGTATCTCCAGAATTATGACGTTAGATCTTAAATGGCTGGCACATAAGTAATACAAGACGTCTCAACTGTTAATGTTTCTAAGATCATCACTTCTTATGAGATGAGAATAAGAGAAAGACAATCTTCCCCAAATGTAATAACAAGTCAAACTAAAAGCTCAGTGATAGAGACTGTAGACTTCTGGAGCATATATTGTGGAAGAATCATAGGACCACAGCTTTAAAGGTGACACAAACATTGATCAATAACGACCAAATTATGTTTCTACCAAGACTTTCCGTTGAAAACTTAACGAACCCAGGTAATAATGAAATGTGTGTGCCAAACCTTTGCTACGCAAACCAGCAAGTACCGTCCTAAAAAGTGGTATATACACCATAATAATTGGACATTGGTTCAACGGGAGAATTTGGTATATTCGGACAAATCATCCATTACATTAATTCCGTGTTATGGTCAAAGTTAAGTCTCGACGCACTATCATGAATACCCTTGGTGTAGTATAAATGCATGGCTGAGTTACCTTCCACGACTATCTGTCCATTTTAGCTCACCAGTTGCATCCCAAGGTACAAAATCGCATCTCCACTGACGATGTTATCTTTCAAGACCATAATGGACTCATTTACATCGCAAACATCGTTAAAACCTGAAAGGAAATGAATGAAGATATGGAACTAATGGATTGAAGCCCGACGATTTTATTGCCTCATTAAGATATGTTACGATCGAGCATCTTTCGTGTCAATTGAACAGCAACTAAGCAACTGATTATCCCTTTCAGCGTCTATGAAGGAGCTGGAGAAGTTTCTCTCGAGGAATGGATACAAAATTGCCATAGATATTGTAAGAAAGCTGAATTTATCAATCTATCGACGATTTGTAGCTGTTATTAATGCTAAATAAGAACTCACTCGTTAAAAGCTTGTTTCCATTAATCTATCTATCTATCTCTTGTAAAATATGCTTGCGGTCCTAAAAAGAACGAGGAAAAAAGAACCACGCATTTTCGACTTTATTAACATTCTCAAGAAGTAATTAGTGGAGAGTAACGTACTCGAAATCCTGTTTCCATTTTATTTATAAGCTTTGAAAACATTTGCCTATTTTGCTCAGAATAAAAATAGCCCATCATAACAGGTCCCTCCTTGATTACTAATAAAGAAATATCTCAACAATCATTGTTTCTTAAATAATTTTACTTTCATTTTTTTCTATTTATTCCAAAGTTATGCTTGAGTGCCCTACCAGCCTCAAAGCCACCAAGTTGATCTGCTACTATATATCTTCTACGTCGTACCATTTCTAAACGGACAAATTTAGATTTATCCCTCTGCTTCCTTGATTACCTTACTGAATTTGATTAGAAATTACTAGACGATTTACACGAGAGTTATCACTTTATAATTATTCTGCGGACATTGGTGACTAAGGTTTGTCCCCCACCTCTGAAGTAGCACATCGTCAAGTCGATTAGGCAAATTTTAAGACGGTTCTTGTATAAATGTTTCTACTGACGACTCTCTAGACACTGATTCGGCGGTTTGTTATTTAACATCTATCGGTGATAGCCTTAAATCAGACAGGTCATGCGCGATATCGTCGATCACCATCTAATTACGCACCTAACAAGAAATGTGCCCGTGCAAATCACTAGCATACTTAACTCCAAGCTCGCGTTGCAATTTAGAGGAAATACATTTTGTTTATCACTTCCTCATGAATGCGTCATCCAAGGCTACGTGGAGTCATATGAGCCGTCGAAACGAGAGGTCAGGGTCTAGGTCGGGATACGTTAGCAACGACCATGAGAACAATCAGAATTACGAACTGCTATCCTGTAAGAAGGTAGGGATTGGAATCACAAACACGCGCTTCGTGCGTTTCCCAGGGTGTTATCAAAAAACCCCGCGGGAGTAATTCCCATCCCTCAGGCGCCATGTTGGTTCGTGGATAGATCCCACCCCTTTGGCTGAGGAAATAATGAATCTGGCTGGACTCTATATATTGATAATCCCAATAGGGCATCGACAGTATAGGACTGCATTTTACAACTAAAAATGCCATTCTCGATCGCGCTCCCTTTTCTCGATAAGCTGAAGGCTAGGATTCTACCGAAAGATCTGATCCCCAGTCAATTGGCCCATCTTTGGTTTCGTATATTTCGTTTGGCACAAATACTCCTTCCAGTTAGTGTTACTAATAAAGGTTAAAATCCCCGTGGTTAGAGGCCCTTGAATAACCATCCGATCCCCCGTTTCATCTCTTAAATCCTCAAACCCAAGCCAGGCTTAGACGAATCACATGTGGCTATCCGTCCAGCTATCCCTGTGTGTCTTTGTACAGAGGCTCGTCTCGCCTCTCGACTCCCCTCTCCGTAGAGCCCGCTATGATACGTTTGGCTCTTGTATACATAGAGTATCTATTGTCATTATTTCATTTAATCTATTTATTGTGTATAACTGTGTATGCCGGTAGCCCCACAAAGGAAAATTGAAAAACAATTCCGAGCGCTTTCGTCTTTATTCTTAAAGACCTTTTCAAGGAATGAATAGGAGGCTCGACATACATTGACTTAAATAGTGGAATGGGGGATTAGAATACCCACCTCTTAACCTTAATTAAGGAGGAAAAATTCCTGAAACAACTTTATTTGAGATTTTCTGTATGTAGTAATAATGGGGTCTAGCGTGAACTTCTTGCTCGAGAAGAGCTACCCAGGAGGCACGAAGTTTGAGACCGGATCACTAAACGGCTGCTGGGTCTCCACCCTAGTACGGGATACAGGGTATACATTTATTCTGGTGTCGGACGAGCTGCTCTCAATCATGGTAAGTTTGTGGTAGTATATGACCTCCGTGTGCGTGCAAATCGATTTTCCATCGTTAATTGCTTTACTAAATGCTCGTATTATACTGGATGGGCCGAAGTGGTAGCGGACCCAATAAGGCTCTGCCCTGTTCTGGACGAACAGTGCCCATAGGATACTTCCACCCTTGTGGTTCAACCAAACCTCACGTGTTCCTATACTAAAAAGGAAGCAGAAGCACCCGTTCCCCTTGAATGCCCCGGCAACTAAGAGTTTAGCATCGTTCTGAACAATGGATTCGTAAAAGAGCAAAATGAATGCGATTCACTCCACCCCCTTTCGACCAAAGCTCATAATAGGATTCAGGAGACAACCAGCGTAAGTAAAGACGCTTCCTATGTCGTAAAGAACGACCTTCTGACCCGCGCCTGCTCTGAAAGCAATAGTTCCGAGTAATATGCATTCCCCGCTCGGAGGTTCCCCTCATATTAAAGACGGCTCATAATAGTCGTTTCTCTGGCCATTTCAGCCGTCAAAACAGTTCAAAGAATTTTAAAATATTTTTAGTGGCCCAGTGCGGCAGATGACATCCTTAATTATTGCCGTTCTTGTGATAGCTGTCAAAGGACAGCCACAAAAGGAAGTGCCAGATCCTCTTCGAAGCAGAAAGTCCCCATCACACCTAAACCCTTCGCCCGTGTGGCAATCGACCGGATCGGCCCCATTCAGCCCTTAGATCCGCTTAATGTGGTGCAAGTAGCTTGCATTGAACCAGATAAGGAGTAGCCCTTAGCCACCGTGCCTAACGCTACTGAAGCCTAGTCATCTGACTTAGCCGTTAACGCCCAGTTGCCCCCTGAGTCGAATAGTCAGCTGCAGCACTTATTGAGTCATTTTGGAGACGTGATTTCCGAGATTCTCGGCTGAACTGCTCAGTTCGACCATGATATTCTTTTAACTACCCTAAAGCCTATTCATTGTCAGCTGTACCCTCTTCCCATCCACTTAAAAGAGGTCTTCAACGCAAAAGTTACAAAATTGTTAAATTTAAAGTTATAGAATCCTCTCAACCTAATTATTGCTCCTCCACTTTGTTGGTAAAGCCGTCAGACGGGTCATATGGCTGTGCGTCAATATTCGGAAAATTAATTCGGTGACGACTTGTAGTAATTACAATCGCATGATGCGAAGAATATTAGGCAGAGTGGGCCAACAGGACTTTTATTTGATAACATTTACGTTGCGACTCCAGGCCGGGCTGCCTCGCCTGCGCGAGCACGTACTCACAAACAGCTGCAGCAAGTGCCATTTTTCTTATAGTACGATCGACTATCTTGGCTTTCATATTGAAAACAACCATTTGGCCCCATAAAGGAGGAAAAAATCTGTGCCATTGTGGAAATACCTTTTCCGTCCAATAAGAACTAGCTGAGATCCTTCATGAAATCTGCGTCTTTCTAACGCCGCTTCGTCCCCCTTTTGTGTGACTTGCTGAAAAAGATGTCTTCGGAACACCTTGTCTGGTCTCCATTAGCGATCTCTCACCTTCGAAAATCTAAAGGAAAAATTGCTTCTGCCCCTATTTCCTAGCTCCCTAACGCGAACAAGACTTTTGGTATCAGAACCGATGCCATCAATGAAGAGTTAGGTTGCGTTTGATTACAATATAGCGATAGTTTCCCTGTCGCCTACGCTAGCCGTAAGCTTTACCTGCGCGAGAAAAATTATGCCATCATTGAAAAGGAGGCTTTGGCCATTATAGGGGCCATAAATAAGTTTAAAATGTATTTATTAGGTAAATAGTTCCTTGTAGAGACGGATCACAAGCCCCTCGCATAATTGCCACTTGTAAGAACTAACAATAGTGTCCTTATGCTCTGGAGTTCTTACCTCCAGGAGTATCAATTTAAAATCAATATATAAAAGATCAGTAAATTGTATTGCGGATAGCTTGAGTCGGAACCCCTTAGAGCCTATTCAAACTAATCTAAGATTAATTTTTTGCTTGTAACTGTTATGTTTAAGGCTGTTTGTCTTGTTTAAACTGTATTTATTCGGACAATAATTCTCTCTGTTCACGAATCAAGAACGATCTGGTAAACCCTTCTATCGTTCGGCTCAATTAATTCCATGTATTTTATATTTATCCTTTGTATCTATTTGTATTGTGCTTCTTTTTAATCTTTTGTGTGTTATTTATTTTTATTTTTTGTGGGGAGCTCTAGGTCATTATTGCCTTTAGGTGATCGACCCCCGTTTGAACTAAGTTAGTTCAGGTAGCTCTTGTGTTCTTGTCGAGTTCTTTTATTCCTTCTGTTCCTTGAGACTTTTTGTACGTAAATATGTCCGAGCCACCAAAGTGTGACTCCTTCAAGGTAAGGTATTCCCCAAATGCTCCCCCCAGGATTTCGCCTAAATTTGAGACAAATAATACCCATCCAGGGTTTGTCAGATGTCACTTTTTTTTTAAATATATCTTGTTAATGGAGGGGTTTCAAAAATAGAGGCTGCGTGTGGCCATGTGGCCTGTCGAAACTACTTGGTCATGCTCGATGTCATTCTACGTCAGCGAGGACTTTGAGAATAGTCTGAATATCCAAATGATTTCTGCGATAAGCGAAGGATTGGAATCTCAAACAAGCGATTCTGTCGTCTCCCAGAGTGTTATCAGGAAACTCCCACGAGAGTACTTCCCATCTCTTAAGCGCCATGTTAGTTCGTAGAGAGATTCCCCCCCCCTTACACACTTGGCGGACGTAGTTACATATCTGAATAGTCCCTATATATTATTGATCCTAATAGGGCATCAACAGTATAGGCATGCATTTTATAACGAAACAGGTCATTCACGATCGCACTCCCTTTTCTCGACGAGTTGGAGACTAGAATTATAGCAAAGGATCTAAGCCAAAGTCAATTAGCCCATCCTTGGTTTTGGTAGATTTCGTTTAGAACGAATACTCCCTCCACCTAAATCCCCCGTTTTATCTCTTAAAGTCTCGAACCCAATCCAGGCTGAGTCGAATTATCTGGGGCTATCCGGCCAGCCCTCCCTGCGTGTGTTTGTATAAATAGAGTATCTATTGCCATTATTCAATTAATCTATTTATTGTGTATAACTGTGTATATATTAAAGTTTATTTTTGTACCTATTTTTCATGAGCCTTATATCCGGAGCCTTCATTAGTATATATCGTTCAACTGCACTGACTCTTTTGAACTTAAAATTTTTCGCACTTGTTTCCCCTCCCCTCACTTCTATCCCCTTTCTCTTTCGTGACAAGAGTAGAATCAAGGTCACGCGTTTGACCTTGGGCGGCCACGTCTATTGGGCAGAAGTGACGTAAATGTCGTGGTCATTCTAAAACAATATGCAGTTCAAGATATTTCGGTCATGAATTGCACAGGGCTTTATTATTCTTTCTTATTTTAAAATTTTAATTTTTAAATTTAAAGGCCTAATTTTTAATTATTTTAAAAGTAGATTCTCATTTTAAAATCGAAAACTTCCATGCCTTCGATTGAAGATGGATTTATGTATATGATCAATCTATTCAAGTTCAATATTTCTCGAAGTTAATAACATAAACAGGTCTTTCTCCTTTGTGGAAGTTTTTATTTGACATGACGAGGATTGTTAAAAGGGAAGATAATTCGGAAAAGAGACAAATAATCTGCTATGGATTACGTCCCACTAAGTAATGATTCTGGATAAACAAATATCAAATTTCAGTTTTTAAGAGGAATAAATGATATCATGTGGATTTTATTATAAGGTTTTTTTCCTGAATCCGAATTTGATAATAAGACTTTCCCATCCCGTAACATTTTCTTGGAAAATGCCGATTAAATAATTATGCAATTTATACCAATTTCCTCGATACCATATTTATATTTCGCTCCCAATGTCAGATTAAATGTGAATTTGTAATTAATTCCTGAATATAAAATAAATACGTATGTTTGTGTTAGAACGGGTTGAGGCCGCATCAATTTCAACCCCTATCACATGATATTTGAAACCACGATGCTTCCCACGTACATCTTCGCCTTGAAGCTTGGCGCCTTATCGCAGCCACCTGAGTCAATGTTTAAACAAGGAGGTTTATCTTCCCCGTTCGCCCCCATACGCCGACCTCGCCAGAATGAGTTAGGCTTATACGCAGATGAGGCATTGTTCCCAGGCTCGGCTGTGCATTCCCTCGAAGCTCCCACTCCATTGTCCCCCACGCCAAGGGAGTGTCTCGACTATTTAGATGGAAACTTTACCACTAAGAGCAGATTGGAGATCCAGATTTTCGTCGCGAAACATCACCCCGACCCTCTCTCACTTTGTGCGCCAAGGGACCTCGATCTCGAGATTCACCATCACTTGTCCAGAAGGAGGACAATATCCCTTGAGTGCCAAGGTTCGAGGCTTCGTGACGCCGAGTCCACAACGCTTCCCCCTTGTTGTTCAGAAAGAGAACAACGTTAAAACAGCCATTGTTCGTTCAAGCCCGTTGACAAGAAACGGTTCTCACCCCCCTCCCTGTTATTCAGGAGGACACAACGTAGAACAGACATTGTTCGTTTGAGCCCGTTCGCCAAGAAACGGTTCTCACCCTTCCCCTGTTGTTCAGAAGAGAACAACGTAGAACAGCCATTGTTCGTTTGAGCCCGTTCGCCAAGAAACGGTTCTCACCCTTCCCCCTTGTTGTTAAGAAGAGAACAACATTAGAACAGCCATTGTTCTTGACCCCGTAGACAAGAGACGGTTCCCCCCCCCCTGTTGTTCAGAAAAGAACAACGTACAACAGCCATTGTTCTTCGAGCCGTTCGTCAAGAAACGGTTCTCATTCCCAAGACGCCACGTTAGGATCATTTTATTTCCCCCCTGTGGCTGGAACTCGCCAGCGGCCTGAAAATTCCTTCACGTCGACTTCCTCTGCACCACTAGTATAAAATTACGTAAGCCGAACGTTACCTTTGAGTATTTAACCCTTTTGTCAATTCTATCCTGTGCTTTAAATGGTTTAGCGAACCATCGTATCTCTTTAACTTTATATTTGTTTTACCTTTTCAAATCTTTTAATCCTCGGATTAGCCCAAGCCCCCACGACCCTTTCCATTCTCTGTTTATGTCAATATTTTCCGTTTTGTGTATTGTTGATAGTTATTATTAATAAAATTCTATTTTATTAATGATAGCATATTATTATCCTTGAGCTCAGTTCCACTTCTTAAGCATATCGAAGATACATAATATCGGCCCGCCAGACATCCACGCACTCTAAAGATAATTAAAGAAGTTCCCTCAACGAATAGTTATATATGGTATATCGTAGAGAGTTTATTATACGACATATATATATATATATATATATATATATATATATATATATATATATATATATATATATATATTATCCAAATTTGGTATCAGGTGTGGGGTTTAACGCTATATCTTTGCAAACACTGGTCCCAGTCGAGTTAAGCATAGTGTTATTCGTTATAATAATAGAGTATAGTAGTTACCTTTTGTTTTAACGATTGCTATCCCCTTTTTTGAAACTTAAGAAGCTGGAGTAGCTCAAGGAAATGTTATAATAATTTGTTTGAGTTTTTTTTGTGATTTTAGTCAGTGGTTATTTAGATCGAGAACCCAAGTACGAATAGGTCAGTTCCCATATTTAGGTAGGCTAATTTCACTAGAAGGCATAATTCTTGTTGCAAGGAATTTTAGTTGGTTGACTATTGCGCCCCCAAGTGCAAAGATGACTCAGTTCGAAATCTTTAAAGCACAAGGAGAATCCTTAGGACTTTCCGGAAGAGAACTAATTGAGTACGTTCAAGAGGAGCAAAGAAAAGAGCGTGAAGAAAAAGAAAAAGAAAAAGAAAGAGGAAGAGAAATCCAACGAGAAGAAAGAGAGAGAGAGAAACGGATAAGAAAAGCTGAGCTTCACCATCAGATTGAATTAGCTCGTGTTGAAGCAGAGATACAGTCCGCCAGTTCCCGTTCCGAAGCTCCCCCCCCCAATCTCTCACTAAAGCTCCCCAATTTCAAGGATGGAGAGGATTTCGGAGCATTTTTAGCCCACTTCGAAAAGATCCTCGAAATCAATAACATGGATCTGGAGGCTGAAGGTGTAGCCAGATTACTTCCCCTGTTAAATTGTAAATTGCGCGAAATTTTTATATCTTTATTATCTGAGTGTATAATAACTACAGCACCTTAAAAGCTGAGTTATTGGCCGCTCATAATATGACTCCCGAATTTCGAGGAGGTGGTATTAAACCCGGACAGACGTAAAGTCAATTTGGATACATTCTGTAGAGGAATTTTAAATTTTGGTTAGAATCCTCAAAGGTTGATCCGAACTACGAGTCCTTAACCGACTTCGTGTTGCGAGATCAAGTTTTGGCGTCTCTCCCGACGGAGATCCGCGCGTTCGTCAACGATCGTCGGTGCCAGACCTTTAAAGAATGTACCGAAGAAGCGGATGTCTATGCCGAAAGCCACAATTTATACCCAAAGGAGAATCGAACTTCTCACCAATCCCCCTACATGGAAAGAAGGAAGGATTCACGCCCCTTCACAGGAAAGCCCACGAAGTTTCCAAGCCCCGTAAAACCCCCAAACTTCATTCCCCAAAACCAACAACGGGACTCCAAACCTCCCGTTAAGATTTCTCCTCCATCACTCTTCCCGAAGCGACCAATCATATGCTTCACCTGTGGTGTAGAAAACCACATGAGCTGGAATTGCCCCCAAAATTCTAGTCTTAAAAGTGGACCAGCCCACCAAGTTCTCCAGATTAATGCAACCCCGGCTCCCCCGGTTGTGCAGACCCAAGCAGAAACTTCTCCCCCTCCGTCAGGCCACCGGGTAAATTTTATTTTTGATAAAAGTTCATCGGGAACTTTGAAATTTGAGGAGGGCAGCGTGAACAGCTGCCGAGTATCGACTCTCGTCAGGGACACAGGATGTACGTGTTTCATCGTGTCCGACGAACTCCTCACCCCAGTGGACCCTAACCACGAAATATTTGCGGTATTACATGACTACCTTGGGCGGGCGAACCAATTCCCCGTCGTTAGATGTTACCTGCAGTGTCAATATTATGATGGATGGGCTAAAGTCATTTAAGCACCCATACAATTCTGTTCCGTACTTATAGGACAGAGCCCCCAATTAAGTTCCGACCCAGTGTCTCAGGCCGCCCTTCCTCGAGGCCGAGCTAAGAAAGAAGCCCAGGAGCCCGTCCCCATCAGAACCCCGATACCGTCCGATTTCTCGGAGACCCCTAACAAGGACTTTAGGACGGCACAAAAGAAGTGTGAATTACTAACAACATTAGGCGATAAGGCCCAAGACAACGACATGGAGACTGTCCGTGGACCCAAAGAAAAAAAGAACCCCCAACGCGCCCATGGAGATACCTTCGTAGAACTGGACGAAACATCGGCGCTTGAAGAAGATTACCCCGCGGAGTCCCTTAATTTAATACAGATAGTGTGCACTCAACCTGATGCCGATTATCCTCCTCCTTCCCTACCAGGCGAGTCTTTGGAACCCTCTGACCTGGATATTGACGCGCAGCTGACACCACATCAAAAGTGTCAGCTAAAAGAACTATTTGAATGGAATCACCATTTTTTACCACCCTATTAGCTCTTTTCGAGCGACTGCGCGAACATGGCCTCACCATTGCCCCCCGCAAATGCCATTTTGCCCACAAAACCATAAAACATTTGGGTTTCAAAATAGGACAAAGCAAGTAAGGTCCCCAAGAGAACAAGATTAAGGCAATCGCCGACATGCCCCTCCAGATTACAAAGAAGCAATTAAGATCGTTCCTAGGATCAGCTTCTCACTATCTGCGATTTGTTCCCAATTTCTCTGTAATTTCGGCCCCCCTCAGCCCCCTTAAAAAAAATAATTTCCCCGATCGTTTACGTTGGAATGATGTCGCTATTTCCCATTTTAATCAGCTCAAGAGTAAGCTCATTTCTGCCCTCATTTTAAATTTGCCAAACCCGGAAAAATCCTTTGGGATTAAGACCGACGCGTCCAACGTGGGCGCATTGAAGGTGTACTCCTTCATTACGAGGATGACGGAACGAGTCATCCAGTTGCATATGCTAGTCGCCAATTATTACCACGCGAAAAGAGATATGCCCCTATAGAGAAGGAAGCTTTATCAATTATCTGGGTTATAGACGAATTCAAAAGGTACTTGATAGGAAAAGAATTTCAGATAGGAACCGACCACCGTCCGTTAGCCTATATTAGGAATGTGCGACACTCCAACGGCCGAATCATGCGCTGGAGTTTACTCTTGCAAGAGTATCCATTTAAAATAAATTATATAAAAGGTTCCGATAACCAGGTCGCTGACGCACTCAGTAGGAATGCGTTACCGAATAGCGTAGAGTAATTGTATTCCTAGGATTAGTATCTCCATGTAGGTATATACCGTCTTGTACGACTTAAATTAGATTCTCTTGTAATATAATTAGTTAATGTATATGTCTGAATTTTGTAACGCTTAATGTCTATTTTTTTTGTAGGAATATATTGGTACCCATTAAATTATGTATAAATTATTTTGTCCCATATGAACTAATTTTATATAATTTCATTGTTCCATGCATTTTTTTTTATTAAGTTTGTATTAAAGGTTATTTTCCCTTATAATCGAAAGATCAAAATAATCATATGTATTGAGGTAATACTAGTTAGGTGCAGGAAGGTACGTTTGGTACAAGAAACGAGTTCCCCACAACGGAGCTCTATCGTTGTCCCTTCTCTCTTTTTTTCGAAGTGACAACTTTCCCCGGAATTGAGGGGTGTGATAGAACGGGTTGAAGCCGCGTTAATTTTCAATCCCTATCACATGATATTTAAAACCACGATGCTTCCTACGTGCATATTCGCCTTGAAGCTTGGCGCCTTATCGCAGCCACCTGAGTCAATGTTTAAACAAGGAGGTTTATCTTCCCCGTTCGCCCCCATACGCCGACCTCGCCAGATTGAGTTAGGCTTAAGGGCAGATAAGGCATTGTTCCCAGGCTTGGCTGTGCATTCCCTCGAAGCTCCCACTCCATTGTCACCCACGCCAAGGGAGTGTCTCGACTATTTAGATGTAAACTTTACCACTAAGAGCAGATTGGAGATCCAGATTTTCGTCACGAAACATCACTCCGACCCTCTCTCACTTTGTGCGCCAAGGGACCTCGACCTTGAGATTGACCATCACTTGTCCAGAAGGAGGACACTATTCCTTGAGTGCCAAGGTTCGAGCCTTCGTGACGCCGAGTCCACAAGGCTTCCCCCTTGTTGTTCAGAAAGAGAACAACGTTAGAACAGCCATTGTTCGTTCGAGCCCGTTGACAAGAAATGGTTCTCACCCTTCCCCTGTTGTTCAGAAGAGAACAACGTAGAACAGACATTGTTCGTTTGAGCTCGTTCGCCAAGAAACGGTTCTCACCCTTCCTTCTTGTTGTTCAGAAGAGAACAACATTAGAACAGCCATTGTTCTTGAGCCCGTAGACAAGAGATGGTTCTCCCCCCACCTGTTGTTCAGAAGAGAACAACGTAGAACAGCTATTGTTCTTCAAGCCGTTCGTCGAGAAACAGTTCTCATTCCCAAGACGCCACGTTAGGATCATTTTATTCCCCCCCCCCTTTATCTGGAACTCGCCAGCGAACCGGAAATTCCTTCACGTCGACTTCCTCTGCACCACTAGTATAAAATTACGTAAGCCGAACGTTACCTTTGAGTATTTAACCCTTTTGTAAATTCTATCCTGTGCTTTAAATGGTTTAGCGAACCATCCCATCTCTTTAACTTTATATTTATTTTACCTTTTTAAATCTTTTAATCCTAGGATTAGCCCGAACTCCCACGACCCTTTCCATTCTCTGTTTATGTCAATATTTTTCGTTTTGTGTATTGTTGATAGTTATTATTTTTAAGCATACATAATGTTCTGGTTTGGCCGTCCTGTCCCACTTGCAAAGGGAAGACATGAGCTGGGGGCATCCAGTTTGTAGCCCATTAAGTAGAGCTACTACATTCAAGTCCCCACAAATTAGCCACTTCTACTCTGTGTAACTTATCCGGTCTAGAATAAAAGCAACGTTCTCATGTCTCTCTTAAAATTACTAAGTGAGCAACTGGAACTGAAGGCACGGTATGCCAATTCTAAAACAGAACAGATGTCATGTTGTAACGAGATGCATTTATGAATAACCTCCACTCATTTGGTTCAGACGTCAGCTCAATGGCATTGAATAGGCATCTGATATCATTACAATAAGTCAAGTTGTTTGCAAAAGTGAAGAATTGCTGTAGATCTGAAGAAATCTTTTTGAATAATGTAATTCGAGCATATTTATCAAACAGGTTCCATTGTTGTAGATGTAAGGCCAGGAGTCTACTCTGTTGCTTAGTACATGTTAGATCACGAACTAAATCATTGAGTTTCGATTTGGTGATGAGGTGTGGTTTCTTGTCAGATTCAAGCTTTGCTACATATGGTAAATTTTGCGAATCTAAATCGTCTGAGTTCATCGTGTCATCACTTAGTAGTTCAGAGGGTAGCTGTGGTAGAGGAATAGTACTTGAATGTTGAACTGGGCGAATAACAGTTTGAAGATTTGGATAAATGATAGATTTCTTACCTTTTCTATTTCGACCTGTAGTGTAAAAATATAAAATCTAACTAAAAATGGTTATTACTGGCTGTGATCACTTTCAGAAATAGTGGAAGTAAAACATAGTATGTATTTTGATCTTTTTAATTGATACATCTCTTGAAAATATATTGAAAACCAGGAAAAAAACACATTGAATACCCACCTTTAATATATGTTAAGCAGAAGTAGCAATCCAATGAATGTCCTTTGGTCTCTCCAGATCATTGCCTCGCCAAACATGAGACCAGTTTCGATTAGAAAAAGGCGAGGTGCCGCACGGCCAGAATCTTAGTTGGATTAATCGCACCAAAAACTACTTTGGGGTTAAAGAGGGCTCAGAGCTTATGAAGGCAGTTCCCTTATTTGTCTATATATGGTATCTATTTATTTATTCTCTATTCAGCCTTGCCATAGACACTCCCTCTCTGATTCTTCGTCAGCAATACAACTAATATATGGATTCTATTTTTCCTCCACCGAAACCTTACGCAGTTTGGGATCTTATTAGAAAAAGAGAGGATTCGCTGCAATTCTCTCCTCTGTTAACACGTTGTATGAGGCTTCAGATGTTTTTATTGGGAAATTTTTCATCGATTTCAGAGATAGATTGATGTAAAACCTTAACGTACCATAGCGTATAAGGTGTGGTATGAACGAAGGTATTAGGTGTTTTAATGAGCGCCACCCACAATCTATGGAGTTTATTTTGAGATTTTGATAGTGGATATTTTCGATCTGATAACCCATATAATATACTTTTTTTTTGGGTGCACAGTTTATAAGGAGGGAGATTTGGTGATTCTTAATCCTGCTTCATCAGGATTAAGAATCTTTAAATCGTTTCTAATCCCATTAACCATTAATGGAACTTATCTCTTATTATTTTGCAGGAGTAGGTAATTAATTAGTAGATGTTACTCCTCCTTGTATTCATACCACCCAAAATTTTCTGATTTGCATTTCTTTCTTTTTCCACTACTCCTGTTTCAAATCACACAAACTCCATCCCTCCTTCGAAAGGCGTGGCTTCTTTCACCTTCACTGGCCACAAATCACACTTTGCGCCGAATTCTCATAAGACGGTCGACGCGAATAGACCTTTCCAGATGAGGGTCACCGTTGATACTCTTAAGAGTATGTTCTGGGGCCGGACAAAGTGACGAGTGAGTGTAAAAGAGAGAATGTTAGGGATTAAAAATCAAGCCCTGTGTATAAGAAGTGGCAATATAAGCCGACTTCAGATCTTGTGGGTCCTCTAGGCTGCATTGGTCAATCAGTATCAACGTTCTTCTTCTTCTCTACTGCCCCCGTTATTTTATGGATGTCTGTGGAGCTTCTTTTAACGGATACTGCCTCTACATTTCATCGGCTACTCAATCTGGTCATAGAGAAAATGATATATCTCGCTCGGCGGGGGTGCGTTTCTTGTTTCGCAAGGCTCGGTTCTTGGCCCACTTATGCTTTGTATCTCTTTTTCTTTTGGTATTATCATAAGTTTTATGATGGCATATTAATAAATCTGTCCTTTTATCTTTTCTCGTTTGCTGAGAGTCGTAACAACCCACTATCCGCTTAAAACATCATTACTAAATTGCTCTCGTAGCACTTTCTAAAAGACAACTTTGAAAAAACAGAGGAATTGGGATTGGACTCTCGTGCAGAAAAATGCGCGCAGCTAAACTATTTTTTCCTATCGTAACCTTGGTCCCTTTTTATCCTTTTCTGCTAATTATATAACTGAGGTTTACCTTTAATAGTAATTTATCTCTCATAATTCATGTTCACATTTTCTTTAAATCTTTTTTTCGAGTTCTTAGTTAATTAAACGTATTTGTTCTCAATTCTACCACAACAGTTTACGACATCCTTGTCTATGGTACTCCTTTCTCAATAAACCACAGAATTTCCATCTTTGAAGTCTCCAGCCTATTCAAAACGTTTCAGCTTATGTTTTGTTCCACTGCTTACCTCTCGCTTCTACACCTCCCCTGCTTTGTTAATTGTATTGGTTTCTCCATTCATTACAAAATTACCTTTAAGGCACTTCTGCTTAAATAAGGGACCTTATATACTGCTGTTTCCTAATATCTGGTATCCTAAATGATCATATATCAGCCTTTAGGACCATGAAGATCTCTCTTTCTTCTAAGCAGCAATTGTTTCTCGTAGTCAGGCGAGCCGCACGAGTTATCGCGATTTCTCTATATTTGCCACGAAAATGTCGAAAGATTTGCCCGTGTTAATACACCTATCTACCTCCTTAGGGGCTTTCCAGCGTGCCATGAACACTCATTTATTCCTTCTAGTGGTTACTTAGTTAATAGACAGACCCTTCATGAATACCTAGGGCCTTGACGATCGTCATACATAAAACCTAATAGTATAATCTCGTTCCTGCGTTAAATGGTTTTGATTCTCCTCTCTGACCGTTAGAGCGATCATATGGTTTTTCTTTACTATTTTGAGGTGGATTTATGGCCATATTGCCCCCTCCTCCTCCGCCCTTCCAGTCACAATATTACATCACCTCCCACAACACATTTCTGTACACTAACACAACTATTCAACACCTCACTTCCCTCTGGGCAATTCTCACAACCATTTTTAAAATGAGACAACATTCTGTGCCACAGATATATAAAAAATACAAACAGGCAAGAAAGAATAAAGTCCACTTGGTTTTAGAGTATTAGGGACCCTGGAGACGAATGAGGTGCTATTGTTCTAGAAAACAAATCTAATTTTTATGGAAATCTAAAAAAGTAACCAAATGATGGTAAATTAGATAAGGTAAAAATTAAATTAGAGACGATAACACTAGAATAAAATCAAATAAAGTCTTATATAAAACATTATGACGCCACATTATGTGATGGACTCATTATTATTACTTGAGGGTTTCTCTTTA
Organism: Ceratothoa steindachneri; assembly: GCA_963969495.1. NCBI lineage: Eukaryota > Metazoa > Arthropoda > Malacostraca > Isopoda > Cymothoidae > Ceratothoa > Ceratothoa steindachneri. The sequence continues at coordinate 201,953,186 of OZ018320.1, read as the reverse complement.
AATATATAAAGCAATTCTAGACTATTTAAATCACTTCCATTGCTGATTGTTTGCAAACATTTGATAATTGTTAAATTTGATGGAGTTTGTGTAAATCGATGATAGCCAAATTTGGGGAAAGGAAAACGCGAAGAGGAGAACGAAACCCTCGTGTTGTGGAAAACAATTACGGATTGGGTTTGTTTGTTTGTTTTCTATTTAATTCATGTGAACCCTTAGGGTCTTAGGTACTAGGGAGCAAGTGCTTTGTAATAGCGAAATAACTGACGTCATCGCATGTAACGCAAGGATAAAAATAAATACAGAACGCTATTAACTCCTTCGAACGGCCATATTTGAAGCTGAACATTAATCCAATTCTCAAACTTTATTTTAGGTAATATTTTCTGATGTCTTAAATTACATTTTATTTTTGTTGCCACAAATTCAAAGTAAACAAGTTTTTTTTCACGTAATTGGACCCTGCTCATAATTTATGTTCAAATTATGATCTAGTTATTAGATTTAGAACTTAATCATTAGAAAAAAATATAATTTTGAAAGTATTTATGTCTATTATTTTTTTTAAATGCTCAATCAGATATTTGGAAGAAAATACAGAGTATCAGTCACAATTTAGATAAAATGTCCTCTAGATGAGCTATTTTTAACTTTAACTTATTTAGAAAATAAAATCTATTCAGAAAACTAGGTTTAAAGTTATATAAATTATGCTTTTCAACAATCTCTTCAGGATAGTGTGCTTATTGCCCTCCAAGATCCCCTTTCTGAGTATTTAATTACCCGCTCTGTATCTCTTTGCCACTACGTTGCATGTAATTACCTCATTTAGATCGGTTCTAAAAAGCGTTCACTGCAGACTCGTTTCCCATAGCAGGCATCCTTATTTTCGTGGACAGGTCATTATTCTCTGTGCGAACAGATTCATAAATGTTGGAACCCCTTGATTGTAACAATTTCAATGTTTTTCACAAGCTCTGTTATGGACTATTTTAAATATTCTCAGATTATATTATGAATATAAACTGAAACCCTCGATTAATAATAACAGTGACAAACAGAACTTTTTCTGACCTATAGCCGAGATTTGTTGTTTGCTACATAGTTTTAGTTTGCTAATGATATGCGAGTGAATTGAAATTATTGATTAGATAAATGTCATCAAAGCATAGTATTTAATGTATATAATAGCTTATCAGACAAATATATTAGGTTGTAAACAAAATTCCACCACAATCTTTTTTAAATTTATTTATTTATGGATTTATATTTATCCATTTATTTATGCGTTTATTTATTTATAGATTTATACAGGGTGTACGACTAGTAAATGTGTAGTGGCCTACTCTTTCCTAGGCCACTACACACTAATTATTCGGGCACCCTATAAAATATCTAAAGTTTCAAAAATTACCCCCTCGTGAACAGTAACGTCCCACAGCCTACCATCGGTTTAAGAAGCTTAAGCTTGGCCAAATCGATCTTCAAGTTCAGCCAATAAGTGGTCGATCATCACTTATTGATAATGATGGTTTGTGAGCCTGTGTCAAAGCTGATCCACATCTGACATAAGGTGAGGTGGCTGAAAACTTTAGCGTCAGCCATAGAGCCATTTTACATCATTTAGAGGAAATTGGCAAAGTCAGCAAATTATACCAATGGATTATGCGTAAGTAGTATTGCGGAGTAAATACAGAGTCTCAAACCCACCTCACTCCCCACCCTTATTCTGAATACTGATTTTCGCACCCTCCCCTTACTGTGAATACCGATTCCCCTCCCCCTTACTGTGAATACCGATTACCCCATCCCCTCACTGTGAATACTGATTACCCCCCCCTTACTGTGAATACCGATTACCCCCCTCTCCCTTACTGTGAATGCCGATCTTCCACACCTCACCCCCCTAATTCTTTGGTCAGTGACCTTTATTCGAAAGAGTTAGAGTCTACACACACACATAAACACACTGGAGCTTTCGAAGGAATTAGAGTCTGTACACACACACACACACACACAAACACACACATACAACTATTGGGTTAGGTTAGGAGTAAAATGGCGTCCCCCTTCCTTAAAATTTTTCACTACCAGTCCTGGTCACATGCAGGTGTATTCTCGTTTCATTTTGAAAATAATTAGTACGTTTAATGATGTGAATTCTAGCTATCGTAGTATTAATCTAAAAAAATACTAATGTCTAGACAATTTTATCATATATAGCATCGGCAGTAGGAGACATAGATCGCTTCAGCGACCTTTTGGAAAGGAATTATAGTCTACACACACGCACATACACATACATTGGAGCAATTCATGCCTGTAATCTAAAGATTCTGAATATCTAGACCAGTGGTGTCAAACTCAATTTTCTACGCGGGCCAGATAGCAACATAAATCTTAATTCGCGGTCCGGATTATAATTTAAATAAGAATTAAAGAATATATTTTGTGGGTATTGTAATATTGTATGATCAATTCCTTAATTTAATAAAAATACTAATTGCAAACAAATATAAATGATTCTTACCTTAACATTTACTTCCAGAGACTTGACTCCTTTTTTGTTCAACCAGAGCGTCATAATTAGGAGCTAGCTCTGTCTTTGCAATTTTAAAATATTGCGCGTCTGTGAGTTTCGAACGATATTTTGATTTATTTATTTTCATAGGAGAAAAAAGTTGCTCTCAAACATATGAACTGCCAAATACAAACATTATTTTGGCAGCAAAAATCTTGAACTTAGGATATTTATCGCCCCAAAATTGATAAAATTTCTTTATATCTGCTTCAAAAAACTTATTCATAAGAGCAGAATCGCACTTTATTTCAATTACTTCAAGTTGAAGTCTTCAGGAATTTCTCCAATTTAACAGAGAAAGGATAAAGAAAAATTAATAATTTTTGTTTTATTTCAACTAAATCAGTGAATTATGGAACTATATTTTTCAAAGGGGATATCTTTTTCATTGACCAGAGATTTCCAGGTAGTGGAATGACACAAATTTTGATTCAAAATTTGATTACACCAAAGCTCGAGCTTCATTTGAGAAGCTTCGATGTTACCTGAAAATTCTGTTACTAACTTTGCTCTTCCTTGCAATTTTATGTTTAGGTCATTTAGATCAGTGGTTCTTAACCGTAGGTCACATGGCCCCTACGGGGCCATCTAACATTCTTAGGGGGTCCACACACATAAAATAACGAATCGGAGTCCACAGTAATATTCTGGTTAGCCATAGAGCAATTATACTTCAGAACTGTTATTATTACTGAGAATGGAGAGAGAAAGAGAGAGAAAGAGAGAAAGAGAGAGAGAGAGAGAAAGAAACAGGAAGAGAGAGAGAGAAGAAGAAAGAGAGAAAGCTAAAAAGAGAGAGAGTTGGGGAGGGGGGAGGTGGAGGAGGGAGTATGGTAACGCGTGTTTATGAAGTACTGTTGGAAGCCAATTTGTGTTTTCAAATATTAACTTTTGCCATTGATAATTTATGAGCAGTAAAAAAAACAATGAAATTTTATACCACCATTTTTTTCATATATTTTATTTATATCATTATCGTTCAAATTATTTATTAGTATCAATTTTTAATTTCTATTAATACTCTTCATAGAAAACATTATTTGGCAACTCATACAAATAAACAGTGTGAACTCATGGAGAATTCATGTGAATTTATTTCAGTTTTAATTGTTCGTAAAACGTGTTTTGGTGTTTAATGAGTAAGTTATTATAATTTCATTACTATGTACTTTGATTCTTATAGATGGGATTAAACGTATCAAAATAATAGCATTCCTAGGAAGTTTTTCGCAAACTTAATTAGCTTGGAATCCTTCATTCAAATTAATTATAATAATGAACTCCATCAGATTAGATTTGAATCAAAGTGAGGAGTAATTATTGACTCCTGGATTCCCTAAATTATTATATTATACCATTTTATACTATTATATTTTATTTTGTATTATATTATAGTGTATTTTGGTGTAATATAGCCTATCATAATTATTGTATCATCTTGTATCGCATCGTATTGCATCAAATATTATATCATATATCATAATGATGTTGAGCTATGTCAATCATATTATTTTACTTTATGTTGTCTCATGTTATGACATGTTATGTTATGTTATGTTACAAATATCAACACATGCGTTGAAATTTATCTTCAATACACTCCCTCACACACACACACACACACACACACAAACACACGCACTCACTGAAACATAATTCGTGACGTACATTCTGATCCAGAGAAATGGTAATAGTGCCCAATATATTGTAACAAGGAGTAACAAGGAAAGTAAGTACCCTAGGAGACCTTACGGTCCATTCAAAGAGGGTACCTTTGGACTAGCAATCGAGCAGGCACATGGCTGCTCAATTGTTTTGCGTCCCTGAAGGGCCACTTTTCAAGACTTTGTCTAGTCTTGACTTAAACTGGTCAACAGATTCACTGTTGACAACTTCCACTGGAAGTGCATTCTACTTACCGCAGATACTGTAATTGAAAAAATTTCCACACAGATTGCGGTTGTAACGCTTCAGTTCAAGTTTGAAGCCGTGATTGCGCGTTCTGTTCTCACTCAGTGTGAAAATATCCCAGTAGTCAACATTTTCGAACCCTCGAAGTATTTTGAAAACTTTGATGAGCTGACCACACAGTCTACGGGTTTCCAGCGAGAACAGATTTAATTCCCTTAGTCTATCCTCATAACCTTTAGGCGGATAGAGGGAATCAGCTTGGTTGCCCTGGCTTGTACGCGTTTCAACCTTGCGATATCCTTTCGAAACGAAGGACTCCAAAATTGTACGGCATACGCCAGGTGCGGCCGAACGAGGGAGTTGTACAGACAAAGTACTATCTCCTTGTTACGGTATCCAAACTGGCGCTTTATGTATCCTAACATCCTTTGGGCTTTTTCTCTGCCTCGATGCACTGTTTCGGGGAACTTGAGGTCGCTAGTAAGAGTTACACCCAAGTCCTTCTCAGTGTCGGTGGATTCAATAGCAGTGCCCTTATGGATATAGTGAGATTGGGGGTTCTTGTGGTCGATATGCATCACTTTGCATTTCCCCACGTTAAAAGGCATTTGCCACGTGTCCGACCACTCCCCAATCTTCCTAAGGTCTTCCTGCAGGCGGGCAGTATTTCCATCCTTTGCATCATTCATACCAAGCTTGGTATCATCGGCAAATTTGGAAATCTTGACAACCATGTCACCGTCCATGTCGTTGACGTAGATGATGAGTAGTAGTAAGCCCAGGACAGAACCTTGAGGCACCCCGCTAGTAACGGGCAACCACTCAGAAGACTGTCCATTTACCACCACCCGTTGCCATCTGCAACTTAGCCAGTTCTCGATCCAGCCGGCTACCTTTCCGTCTATGCCTAGCGCTCGCACTTTCCGGAGAAGGCGGCGGTGTGGTACCTTATCAAAGGCTTTCTGAAAGTCTAGGTAGACCACATTCAACCCCTTGTCCTGATCGTGCTCACTGAAAACGAAGTGGAAGAATTCCACAAGCTTCGTCAGGCATGACCGTTGCCTTCGGTAGCCGTGCTGGGAACTCCTCAGTAGCAGGTTTGACTCTAAATACGACGTCATTTTGTCCACCATGATGCTTTCCATGAGTTTACCGACTATCGAAGTCAGACTGATAGGTCGGTAGTTCGACGGTTGGTTACGGTCTCCTTTCTTGAAGATAGGAGTCACTTCCACCTCACGCCAGTCTCTAGGAACGCATTTGGTCCGGATTGACATGTTTAAGATTACGCTCAGGTGTCGTGACACTTGATCGCGCACTTCTTCAACACTTTAGGTATAAACCCATCCAGGCCAGGTGACTTATTCGTCATTAGGTCACTGATCTTCTTTTTTATTTCAACTTCGGTGAAGTCCATATCCTCCAGCTCTTCCCCCGAGTAGGAATCTGTCGGATGGGGGATGGGACCACATTCTTCAGTAAACACTGAAGAGGAGTAGTCGTTGAGGAGGTTAGCATTTTCTGCATCTGAATGCTTTAATGTCCCCTCCTCATTCCTCAAAGGGCCAATCGTTCGACGGATTGGTTTACGGCTGTTTACATATCCAAAGAACTCCTTGGGATTCTCTTTACAGAGTCTCGCCACTTGGAGTTCCTCAGACCGCTTAGCCGCCCTTATGCTGGACTTCACTCTCCTGGCTAGCCTCGGGTATTCGTCAAAGTCACCCGAGATCTTCGATTGCCGGTACACAGTTCGCTTCTCCCTAAGCAGTTGGCCGATTTCTCGATTAAACCACTTTGGTTCAACAGAAGACCGACGGTGGCATTTCAGAGGGATGAAACGCGATTGAAGACTCATGAATGTGGTATTGAAACTATTCCACGAGTCCTCAACAGCATCGCACACTTCTAGCCTTACGTCAGTCAGTCCAGCACGAAGGCTTGCAAAGTCTGCTCTTCTCAAGTCAAGTTTCCTTGATTGACTGGCAACAGACCTTACCTTCGGGATCTTGATGGTAAATCTAATTAGTTGGTGATCACTGCCACCGAGCTCTTCGCCTACAGAGAGATCCTCAACGATATCATTGTCAGAGGTGAAGACCAAGTCAAGGATATTGTCACCTCTCGTTGGCTCTCTGACCCATTGAGTGTGGAACTCATTGTTGGGAACTCCAGGAGTAGAGCGCTCTCGCCACAGGCTGTTCTGGTTTCCCAGTCAACTTGGCTGTTGAGGTCGCCCATAACGATCACACTCTGCCTTGAACAAAATCACCTAGCAGCTGGTACAGTTCCCTGTCCTTCTCAACGGGTTGGGAAGGGGGTCTGTAAAGCCCTAGGGTCCTGTATCTGACAGGACATATCTCTAGGTCAACGCCTAGAAGCTCGTGATCGGATATAATGTTGGGGTTCGTAGATTTGATTGTATCCTTGACATACAACATTACACCGCCACCCTCTTCGTCTGGCCTATCTTTGTGGAAGAGCTGGTAGCCAGGAACCGTGAATTCGCCTTCAAAGTCTCGATTTGAGGTTTTTAACCACAATTCTGTTATGGCTACCATTTCGGGTTCTTCCGTCGCTACGAGGCCACGGAGCTCAGGAAACTTGTTCCTGATGGACCTCGCATTGAACAGAAGAACTTTCAGGGAGTCCCCTAGTGTAGGACCCCCTATACTCTTCCGTTTCCATTCTTATTGGTTGTCGCGGTGGCACCATTTTTGACAACCTCTGAGAAGGTTGTTTGGGGAGTGACTCGGGGGTACTGGTGTGCGTCCGCCTTCCCAATGGGCCGGACACTCCTTTGGGTGCGCTCCACGACATCCTGGATGAGGTTGGCTAGGAAAGCCTTTCCCTTAAAGAAGAGGTGCACCCAATCCCTTTGGTAGAGGTCTTTTCTACCATAGTATACGGCGTACGGGTCGAAAAAAAGGACACCCTCCGCCGTACAGAGGTCTGCAAGGCGCCGGTTTAGTGACATGTTTCTCACGTGGGCAGTCCGGCTTGGACCCCACCTCGAAAGCATCCCCACCACGACGCGTCTGCGGGTTTTCAATCCGCAGTTGTCGACAGCGCCCATAAACGTCTTTATAATCTCGCCTATAGGGCCTACCCTACCTCCTCTGAGGTAGAGATCGTTGCCACTTACCATAAGGGCAACGACTGAAGTCTCAGAAATCTGAGACTTCTCGGCCTCAGCTCTTACCTGCTTATTCCCACAGCCTGGGAGGCAGCTCACCTTAACGCTTGTGCGAAGGTGGGATGCTAGCAGGGGCTGCAAGCCCTGTGCCTGGGAATCACCCACAAGGCTGATCCTGGCACATTTGCCTGCTGAGCTCGGAGTCTTTATTTTCTGATGCAAGCTCTCTGATTCCTCTCTCTTGCCCGTCATGGTCTTTTCAGGCTTTTCTTTTTTCTTCTTCCTCTTATTCTTCTTCTTCTTCCTTCTCATCTTTTCCCCCTTATCATCCTTTTCATTAACTTATTTTACCTTTTCTTTTTCTATTTCTCTCTCTTCCTCTTTCTTCTTTCCCTTTTTCGTCTTTTTTATCTTTTTTTCTTTTGGCGTCTCTGCCACATTCGGGCCCGGGCTCTCTGCAGAGGTGGTGTTTCTTACAGGACTCGAGAGCTCGTTTAACTTCTCCTTGAGCCTGCGAATCTGGTGGGAGTGCTCCTCCTTGAGCCTCTCGATTTTCTTTTCGAGGTCTGTAGTTCTTTCCTTGTAGTAGGCGACTACTTCCTCCACTTCCTTCTTTAAAATGCAAGTGGTGCATACACTGCCTCAGTGGCATTACGCATAGCAGCCCTCCGGGAAGTCAACGCACCACTTGTCCTTCTTACATGTGAAACACGTAAATTTTAGCGCTGCTGGACCTTTCTTGCCTGCCATTTTGAACCCTCTATATTTCTTAAGCTTGTGACCAATCAATATATAAAAAGGGGTTTGGTGAGTTCTCCCTGCGTAAGTCGCTCCCGCCAATTGATCAGAGTCGTTTTGGAGTCTTCCAGAAGGCACGCTCCATCTGCTGCTGTTCGTCCGACCGAGTCGCCAAGCCTCGGCGTGCCGTGGCTCCCAACCAAGCAGAACAGATGGTTCCCGAAGGAAGCATCGATTTGTCACCAGGTGAACAACAACGAAGCACGCTCCTTACTAAGCTCCTACTAGTTCCCTTCACAACGGCCAGGATCTCGGAGCAGCGTTCAATGGATATCCCGCCCCACTAAGTACCGCAAAGTTAAATATGTTAACTTGGATGTTTAGTTAAATTTCTCACGATTTTTGGCCTCTAAACACCATGTAAATGTAATGGTTTATCTTAAAATGTCTTCTCTCTCCATCTACCTCTCCCTCTCCCTCTCTCTCTTTCTCTCTCTCTCTTTTTCTCTCTCTTTCTCTCTTTCTTTCTTTCTCTATCTTTCTTCATTGTATATGCATATATACACTGTACTTTAAGCAAAAAGTGACCAAATTATCATACCTATTTCACCTTAAAATATCAAGGTCACTCACTTCTCTCTGTAGTTGTTGCAAATTTATCTTTTAGTTTTGTCAACTATAAACTGTCATATATGCTATAACACCTTCTGATATATATTTAAAGATAACTCATAGCGGCGCTAACAAAGAAGAAAGTGCCGACAGTACTCTGTTGAATATTTGTCTTACGGATTTATTCCATCACCACAGAATGCAACGAAACCAATGTGCCTCATATGCATAGATGTCTACTTTCAAATGCAAGCATGAGGCCTTGTAAACTTAAAATACATCTGAAAACAAAGCGAAATAAAAATAAAAACAAACCAGTATAATACTTTAGAAAACTCCGTGAAAATTTTCATGCAAGAAAAACAGTGGTTCAAGTGTTTAACAGCCAAGTAAGCAAACTAAATGATGGTTTATTGGCATCTTATGAAATTAGCAAGATAATAGCAAAGGCTGGAAACCCCTATAATATTGGTGAAACAGTAATTTTGCAAGCAGTGTCTGTTATAATTTCATCAGTTCTGAAACAAAGTGCAAGTGAAATCACTACTTCCATCCAGTTAAGCACCTCATCTGTGCCACGACGCATTGATGAAATCGCAGAAGATGTTGAAAAGCAATTAATAGCTAATTTGCAAGTAAAACAGTTTGCTCTTTAGCTTGATGAATCAACATAAAGAAATAATAAAGTAATTCTACTAACATATTTTAGATTTATTGATGATCAAGGACCAAGAGAGGAAATGCTTTTCGTAAGAAGTCTAATGACAGACACAAGAGGTGAAACAATTTATATGAAGTTATTACATATTTCAAGGAAAATAATATTCTACTCAAAAACATAAAGGCATGTGCTACTGATGGTGCATCATCCATACCTGGTAGATACCAAGTTTTTATTGAACACTTAAAACAAGCTATCCCCGGAGTATTTTGCATATACTGTGTGATACACCGTCAATACTTAGTTGCTACGAAATTGGGTGGACGCCTACATGATGCCCTTAGTGTTGTGATAAAAGTGGTTAACCATATTAAATCAAATTCTTTAAGAGATCGCCTCTTTCGTGAATTCTGTAGTCAAAATGGAGAAAGGTTTGAACGTCTTGTAATGCATACTGAGGTGAGATGGTTGTCAAAGGAGAATTGTCTTCATCGTTTTATTGCACTTTGCAATATTATTGTCTTATTTCTGGCCAACACCCATCTTGGAGAACAACTGCTTGCAACTAAATGTGATGTATTTTACTTTAGATATATTTGAAAAAATCAATTTACCTAATAAACAGCTCCAAGGAAAAAATTATGATTTCATATCCAGTACAGGTGCAATTACTGCTTTCCTGAAAAAGCTACAGTTGTACAAGATTAATATCAGACGTCGTACATTTGAACAGTTTCCTTGTTTGGCCTCAATTACCAGTGATCTGCACGATGATGATCTTTCATTGTATGGTGAATATTTACAAAATTTACACAAAGATATGCAAGCTCGGTTTAGTGACTTACTCCTGATGGATATACTAACTTGGGTGACAATTCCTTTCGAAGTTAATGTTGCCGATGTATACATTTCTTTACAGGAAACCCTCATTGAATTACAAAGTGATGAAATATTGCATGTAAAATTTAAAGATGGAAAGCATGATATATGGAAAACAAATGAAGCTGCTAAAAAGTATCCACTACTCTGGAATAAAGCATAACTCCACGTCATTGCTTTTCCATCATCTCATCTTGTTGTATCAGGATTTAATCGTGTTTCTCAGTTATTGTCAAAAACTCGTAATAGACTCAACATTGTGTAAAGGGTTAATCTTTGACTATCATTGACATCGATGGAGTCAAATTTTTGTTAAAAAACTCGCTGACCAACATTAGTCACATTGATCACATCGAATAAATCTAAATTTTTTATTTACTTACTTACTTATCTGTTAAAAGGTATATTAGGAATAATTTACTAATGTACATAAATGTTTATAAAATATAACTATTAAATAATTTATTTGTATTATTTAAACTTAAAGTTTTCCTTCAAAATAAGCATAATTATTTACTGTTTTATTACTTATTAATACACTTCCTTTGCTTTTTTATTAGTGAAAAACTTTGTGGCTCTCGGAGACCAATGAAAAAAGGCGCTTTAATACAATGGCCCTACTTAGCCAACGGACATTGCTATAATAAGGCAAATCAGAAGGAATATCAATTGTATCCAAAAAATCATTAAATTGTCGGAGAATTAATGCACAAGACCTGATAAAATTAACGCTTTTGACAACAATACTCATAGCATGATCCATTTTAGTACTTTGCAGCACAGCAAGATCACGATGAATAATGCTAATTACTCCATAAAGATGATGGCTTTCGTCCATTGATTGCAATTTAGATTATAAACTTGAAACTACACCTAACTCTCGACCTATCATTTGAGGAGCTCCATCAGTAGTCAAACTTTCCATCCTGCTCCAATCTATGTTAATCTTTTCTAATGAATTAATCAAAGATTGAAATATATCATCCCCTGTTGTTTGGCTCTTCATTGGAACTAACTCGACTAATTCTTCAATGATGGTCATATCATTTTCAACTCCTCGAATAAAAATAGAGAGCTGACCAACATCTGTAATGAAGGTACTATCATCAATAGCAATTACAAATGCAAGAAAACAAGCTGCCTTATCTTTAACTTGGAAATTTAAATTTTCAGAAATATCCAGCGTGCGCTCTGCAATAGTATTCCTTGATAGAGCTATATCTGAAAACAAGTGATGCTTTTCAGGACCTATTATTTCTGAAGCCGTCAGCATACATTTTTTCATAAATTAACCTTCCAAAAAGGGCTTTGACAAAAATGCTATTTCCTTTGCAATGACATAACTGGCCAGCACAGACTCATCACTTTTCTTATTTATATTTAAAAAAAATGATTGCCTATTTGACAACTCACTACTTAATTAGAGGATTTTCTCTTCGCAGAGCTTCCCAACATAAATTTTATATTTTTCTTCATTATTAGATATATAAGTGCCTCTTAACGTTGTATTCTTTTGCAACGGCCAATTGTTTATTAAAAATTAAGCAGGTAGGCTTACCATTAGAATCGATAAAAAATATTTATTTACCCATTCTTTGTTCACTTGTCTCTATTAACTAGCAATTTTTCTTTGCTTCATCATCTTAAAAAAGGAGTAATAATTAAGTATAAAATAATATTTTTACGAGAGAAAAATATGAAATATAGGATACACTTTAAACTACCAAGGTGCCCAAGAAAACAGTCCTAAACTAAAGGGCACAAGAAAGGGAAGAAACTGACACACTGGATTTGCCAAACGTCGCTTGATAAATATTTAAGTGCCACGTTGCAAGATGTAAAGTTCAAAGAATTAATTTAATAAAAGTAGTTATTTAGTATTAAAAATAGTTCCTACGACCTACAGTGGAAAAATTAATTCTATAAGTGCTTTGAAAGTTTTCACTTTAATAAAAAGCACCACGGACTGGATTGGGAGGGTACGCGGGCCGGAAAAACTCGCTTTGTTGTTTCATTTCAATACAATAGTTCTTCTTTTCCTATTGCAATCATTTTATTAAGAATAAACTAGTACGTTTCTAGAATTATCTATCTCAATAACAGACTGAAACTCTTCATATATAACAAGTGAAACCAGGTTTATTAATGGAGATCTAAACTGTAACTGTATTGATAATGTACCCTGTTGTATAGGATTGGAGCATTCTCCAAGAGAAGTAGTAATCTTATCCTGATTTAGGTTAATACAATAAATATTTTTATTAATTAGAAACTGTTCATACGTAAGTCCAATACTTTGCCCACCTCCAATACACCCTATTCCGTTATATAACGAGTGTAAAATTTCGCATACGAACTTGTGTGATAGGGTATTTAGCGTTTTATGTAAGCAACCTATTTTCCATCTCTAGATAAGCTGATGCTGAAAGACGGACTCTTCTAATGTATAGAAAACTCTAATAATTCGATTATAGCTTCTAAACCGGTCTGGCTTCTAAATAGTGTAAATGAATGTAGTGCTCTGGATAACTTTATCTTTATTGAGACTATTAATTAGCAGCATATTTTTGTGAAGAAATCAGCGTGTAGTTTTCCATATACATCAAATCGTGTTATGTCTTTGAACAGATATCACTTGTTGGATGAAGAGCATTTATTTTACACGCGTAAGATGTACAGCCGTTGATTTTTTTTATGAAAACATTTATGAAATGTCTAATGCTTTATATTATGAGAAAAAAACATCCCCAGCCTCATCATTATCATATATTTTTAACTTTCTTCTATTCCTGAACTTCTGATTCATCCATTTTCGCTTATTTATTACACCTATTATTTCTGATTTCCTCTGATTATCTTTCTCAGCTCTTAACTTACTTTGAATATACTGTCTAGTATCTTTAGTGATACTATTTTTTACCCTTTCCAGCTGGTCTCTCAGAGCTTGCTTTGCACTCTTTCCAGGCACAATATCCTGAACATTATCGAAAACGGCTGAAATAGCCTTTTTTCCTAGATAACGAGCACTACTCTTTAGATATGGTGATCCATTTCTGAATGGAGAAGAGAAGAGGGATCCAAGACCATGTCCCCTTTAAGCTCTTAACCCTTTAAACACGCGTGGTCCATTTAACATTTTTAATCATCATTTAATCTCTGATTGATATTTTCATTATACTCGAAAATTCTTCTGACAGATGAAATAATAGATTTTCTTTTCGTTTCACATTGAGCAATGAAGGTAAAGTGAGCATTTATACATATTCGGGAGACATTTTCCCTTTTGTTTTGTCATATTAAAACATTAAATCGTGAGATGATAATTTCTATCTCACTTTCAGATTCATTTTCTCTCGGAGTGATTTTTCATTATTATAATATCCGGCATCTATCCATATCTCATTATAAGCATAGTCATTTCCTTTTATTTTTGTTTCCTCTTGTCTTGACAATATAGTATTTGATGCATAATTATCTACCTCAGTCATTTTCCGATAGACTGTGAATGCCTGTGTAGGATTAGTAAAATTATAGATATTCCATATAAATTCAAACTCACAAAGCCCTACTTCATACTGACTGTTGTCTGTTATAATAGATTTGTGCAAATCAATTTTATAGTAAGATATGGTATTTTAAGGGGAAATATCCAGGGAGGATGAGGAAGGAAGGGTAACATAAGTGCTCTCTGACTCCATCTTTACACATGATAAAAAGCTTCTCCATTTCCTACCTTTATATAATTCTATGAATGCATGTGCTCATGGCTGGTATGTAATATCACATGCCCTAAAGGAAAATTCAACGATTTTATGTATCTTTGCCATTTTACTAAATATCTCTTTTTTTTCACGCCCTTTCACTTTAACTATCTTTTCCACTACATATTTCTTACGGGAGTTAAACTTTACTTTCTGTAGTTCTTTTTCACAAGTCCCACCTTCAATATGTTCTCCATTTAAATCTTCAATATAATACAGCTCTAATAGTTTTGAAATCTTATATATCTTGTAGATTTCCTCACTCCACCCAATCTCGTATCGTTTTTTTAAATGACTGGAAATGCGTGAGTTCGAAGATAATCACTTATTTTATATAGAAACCTATTTTTTATCTTCAGATCTCTGGTGCGGTATAGCAACATCAGGTATAACTTTTAATGTTGTGTTTCTAATCATTCTATGTCTAGAATTATTATAACCCTTTGAAAAATCATCTAACACGTCGATGTATTTTCGTGTATTATTAAAAGTAAAATATATGAAAAGTCTTTCCTTTATTCTTCTTTGTACACGCTCTACAAGATTAGCTTTGTTTAATGAGTGAACAGGATATACGCCGATATTATGTTCACTCAATAAACCTTTCATGTTCTTTCCTTTAAACTCTTCTCAATCATCAGAACATATATAGGCTGGAATCCATCTGGTTTCTTCCATGAGATTTCGTAGAGCATTTGTTACCACCTGATCCGTCTTCTTCTTTAAAGGAATTAAACGGAGATATTTAGAATATACGTCAATAACAAAGAATATGTAACTTATACTATTATTAAAACTTGTAAACTTAGATATAATAGTTAGATCTAGTTGCCAAATCTCGTTTGAACTTTGTGCATTTACGTGTTTTGTCTTGAATCTTTTTCGTACGGGTTTGTGTAGTGTATAGCTATCCAAACCTGACAGAAAGCTTTCCACATCAGATCTTTAACGATCTTTTTACAGATTAGAATATGGGAATGTATATAAGTGTAACAATCGATGGTTCATTTTTAACTGAATATCTGATTCGTTTACACACTTATATAACTATTTCCGCTAGACGTTGGCCAAATTATGGATGAAGTACATGGAGATATAAATTTAAATTTATTCACACATTTTTCATCATACTTTCTTTTTGTATAATGAATGATGCAACTTCTTTCAGATAACTATATCCAAAATCCTTAGTCTCCACTTAGTTCTTTTTCATACTACCTTGATTCAGGATTACTTTTTGCACAATAAATGAGCCAGCTTCTTTCAGATAACTATGTACAAAATCTTTTCATACTTCATTTACTCATGCTTTCTTTTTGTATAGCGAATTTATCAATTTCTGTCAGATACTATATACAAAATCTTTTTTCTCTTTTTTCAGTTCATCCAAAATGATGTTACCCAACCCATCATCGAGTGAAGGTGTCAGCAGTGAAATTTACCCATATCCTATTCTGCTTCAACTAGTGTGTCCAATGAAGAAGACGACGGCGCTGATGGGAATGATTAAGTTTTTCATTTGTAATTTTTTCATACTTTCTTCACTCAAGCTTTGCTTTCCATTTGTATAATGAATGACTGATTCAATTTCTTTTAGATAACTATATTCAAAATCTTTTTTCTTTATTTTTTAGTTCATTAGAAATGATGTTTATTCTTTATGCAAAACGAATGCAGATCAACCGAAATAAGCCAAACAATTACTCTTTACCCAATCTCTCATCGAGTGAAGGTGTCAGCGGTGAAATTTTACCCATATCCTATTATGCTCCAACTAGGGTTTTTGATGAAGTAGAAGACAAAGATGATGGGGATGATAAAGTTTTTCATCAGGACATTACCTACGGTATCATTACACTGAGCTCCGACGATGAAGACATAAGAGATAGATCATGTAACAACACCATTCTTTTTTCGGAAGGGGCAGTAAATGAACTGTATAGAACTTCGTACCCTCATAAACAAGAAAATTCTTTAAAGCAATGAGAAATTCATTCTCATAAAAATTATGCTCTTTAACAGAAAACAGACATGGAAACCTTCTCATCGTTTTTTACCGTATAATAATGGAGAAACCAGAAGAAGCTGGTCTTGGTCTAGTAATGCGTGAGCTTTCACGGTATATATGGAATCTGCAATGGTTTCAGGAGTGTGATTATCTTGTAAATATAAGTTTTGAAATTGTGGATGCAACTGGTGATACGATCTATTTAAACATTCCATTGGTTAAAATGCGTGAATCGACACTATCCAATTATATCATGGGGTGATTCGAGACTGCATTTCAGTCTGCGGAGACAATTGAGTTTTGAACTTTCAATCTCTTAGTTCGTATTTATCAGATTCTTGCAGGCCATGTTATAATTCCATGGAATGTGAGATTTGATCGATATATAATATAGAGAGGGCATAGAAATTCTACAGGATGCGTCTTTGTTTCCGCAGTCCCGCGAACAAAATGAAGAAGAATATTCTTTCACAACACTTTTGGCTTCCGACATTAACAAAAAAAGCTCAGGAGTGGAAAATCCAATCTTACGAAAAGGCTGTCACTGTAGGTCAGTTCTCCTTAATAGAACGCGAGCTTAGATGCAGGATCCTCGTATTTACGGCTACATGGGATGAACACAAGTTTAAATTACTTCATCGACCAACAAATCCTGAGAAATCAGCCTTACTCATATTTATTGGTCTTGTAGTGATACATATATTAAAAAAAAGATACTTCCTCCTAATCTTGGTATGCGTTTTTCTTGTTACACGTTCCATGACAACCTGACAGCCCATCTGAAAGAATGTGAAAGTGTGTGCAGTTAGTATCTTGATCATTGCGATGGAGAAAGAAATCAAGATATTTTATATAATGGGTGTCAAGGAACGACACAACATGTCCCACGGTCTAATATGGATACATAGGTAATTGAGTAAGACCGTTTAATCTCGGCGCTGCACTCAAGCAGGTATGCAGCGAAGGGAAGACAATGGCCTCCCTAGGTAAGCGTGCGACTTAATTACAGATTGGCTATTTAAAAGGGGAACTCGTTTGCCAGATTCAACTCAGGAATTATTAAAGGAAACACCTCTACAAAAATAAGCTTTAATTTCACAAGAATAATATTGGAAATTGACACAACGGTTAGCTTAACAATGAAATTTATAGCGATAAGATATAATGGAAGCTGGGCCCGAGAATTATAAATTAATTCTACGATTTAAATAAGAGGAGTAAGATTACTAAATCTTTTCCTTTTGCGATTTTGGGGTCTTCTTAGTACTTGTGAGAATGTAGTGACTTACGAGGGTAGGAATCTGGATTACCTGAAATGATTGACGGGAACCGAAGACCATTGGCAAGTTCTACGTAGAACGAACCCTGGGTATAAGCGTTTAGGGAACTCCAAGGGTTTGCGATTCCTTCGACTTCCAGGAAAGGGGGTGGTATTTACCACAGTAGAGACTCGTCAACGGACCGCGAAGAATCTCCATGAAGACGGATGAGAAGAGGCGAGCCCAGGACAGTCTTCCGGGAGGTAATTATGTAGTGGGAATGCTCTTGATCTGAGCGACAAGACTTCCTAACTCGCACTTTTTGATGAAAACTATGCTCCTCGTCTTTAATAGACGAGTTCGTCTGAAGACAAGGGGAAGCCGCGAAACGAGCGAACTCCTAAGGTATAGCATGGTGTCAGACATTGCAAACAAGGGAGTTTGATAAGCACCGTTTTGACGAGTGAGACCCCAGCAGCCAAACTGGCGATCAACGCTATTAGAGTGAGGGACGGTTGTCATAAATAAAAACAAACATAGCTGGCACCAGTCAAGGCCTGATAAGAATTAAGCCAGAAGGCGCGTTTTAATTCATACTTCCAGAGAGTGTAATCGGATATTCTACAACCAGTCGTGTTTTAACACGCACAAAAAGCTACATACTTGCGTAAAAATTGGTGTTGTCGTAAATGTAATCGTATAATCATACATATTGCAAACTTTACGAGATGACACGAATGTGAGAAGTTGTTTTGTTTCAAAAGTTATACATACTATAAAGCCAATGGACAGAGCATACGTGTTGGATGAAGAGGTCGAGGAAGTCGGTAGTTAAGTAATGCTTACAGTGTATTATGACATAGGTACCTTTAAAAAGGGGATCATTCATACTTTATCCATATATTTTGATTATGCAGATAATTTGTGAACTCTTTTCACAGATTATCTACATAACCAATTGGGAGGAGGCATCCAGGAGACTTGGTATTCACAGTAGGATGGGGGGGTGGGGAAAACTCGGTATTTAACCCGCATTACTACATACTTACGTAAACTGACCGATTTCGACCGTCAGCGCTGCATAGATGCCTATATAACACTACTGTCAAAGAAACGTTGTTTTGATAGGCTGAATAAAGTGGTTACTGAAGATGAGAAATGGTGTCTACACTCGAAGATGTCACGCTAAAAGAAGCTTAACAGATAAGGCTGCGCCAGCACAACTTTAGGCAAAGACCGACATACATCAAAAGAAGCTAATGGTTTGTGTCTGTTGCGAATAATAGGAATGATTTACTGTGAAATGTTGAAAGGATATCACTTTATCAACTCTAAATGATATATTCTACAACTGTAACATGTGTACGATACAATGACGCGGAACCGACTAAAATTGGCTCATTCCGTGTTTCCTCAAGATAACGCCAGATCGCGGGTTGCACAAGTTTGGTCTGAAGTTTTCTCTCACTCACAGTACTGGCTAGACCTGGTGCTAATAGACTACGATATATCCCGGGCACGGCATAACTTCTTGAATGGCAAAACGTTTGCAAATGATGACAAATGAAAACGAGCTTGAGACTTTTTAATAGCATACCAGTTAAATTTTACTGCAATGACATCCATGATCTATCTTCTGGTTGGAAGAGGTCTTGAAAAATAACGTTGATTAGAATGTTCAGTGATATATTTCATTGGCTGTATTGTTTCTTTGTAAATAACTACCACTAAAGGTTGTGTACGAACTTTGTTTCCAACCTAGTAGAAACATTAACTGAAATTAGTATATTCCATGGTTTGAAGGAAGAAAATTAGAGAGTAGTCGGCCATCATATGAGTGTCCCACTTTCCCTGTTATCGGTCTTTCTTTATTTCTTATATTTTGATGAAACTTTTTACCTTTTCATCACTTACTCACTTGGAAGGTCAGGGAATTTATCAAGATGGCTGTTAAGAAAATGAAGTTTTATGCAACCCGGGTGGTAAAAATCTGCAATCATTGTCTTAACAAGATCTTTATAATTTTCTGGGAGTTTTGTTTCCGAGGAAAATTTTAACAACTGTCACATATAATTTAATAATTCTTTCTCAATATCATTTATACTGGTAATGAAATGGGAATACTTCATCGAGGTTGTAATTTGCGGGAAATTAAAATAAATTTTTAGTTTTTCATAATTAAGAGGGGTGTTTATTATGGTCAACTAGAGCGTGGTATTATTGACTTTATTTAACCATAAAAACATTGATGATTTCCTTTCTTCCATCAGTGAGTAAATATTCTGTTGGTTACAAAGTATATTAAATTGAAATATCCATATATTTGATTATGAAAGTATATCAAAATCTAGGTCAATAATCTACCAACGCCAACACAAAACCTCAGAGCCAAAGAGGAATTATTTATCCCTACCATACTTTGCCTTACTTATACGGTTTAACTCGATTGTGTGTTCCAACCTGACAACATTCGAACTCCCTTCAACTATCAAAAAATCCTGGGTAAAAGCAATAACTGTCATTTTTGGAAATTGTAGAAACCGGGAGGTAATTAGGTGAGGTGCTATCAACACCAAGACAAAAGAGCGAATAGTATTCGTCCCAGTTCATGCGCTTTAAATAGGATACGCTTAGCCTGCCAAGACCTGGCCATGTCAGTAGTTTTTCGCAACGTAGGTGAATATCTGGGGCGGGGCATACACGATGTTTTTCGTGGTCCAGGTATATGTATATTCCTAGAGGTGTTCTGGAATTTGAGGGGGAGACATTAATAAGAGTATCCCGATGAAAGTTGGTCCAGTATGATCGGAGGGATTCCACCTTTAGGCATTGTAGATGGTTGTGCAACAGTCGGAGAGTATTCTTGCGAAAAAGAAGAGGACCATGGTAAGTATAAGTACCAGGGTCTCATAGTAGTAGGCAATATCAGGAAGATTTATGTCGCTGGTAGGTATGGCAACGCTGTTGCTACCGTTGGAGATAACGATTCCATCCAGACTTGTATCGCAGCTAACCATAAGCGCTGAGGACCTCTTCAGGAACCAATTGGTCAATCTTATGTCTATCAGGGAGATAAGCCGGAGAAAACAATGTTCTGTTCAACCGTTGCGCATATTACAGTTACACAGCTGTATCCATAAGAATGGAAGGTTGAGAATGGGCATAATAAAGGTAAGTAGACCTCTTAGGCGGTGCCAGAACTTGTAATCGAGAGCAAGATGGGTACAAAACCCCCAAAGCGTTGTGGACCTTGTCGCAAAGGGAATGTGTCAGCCAGGCATAGTGTTTATGGAGCTGTATCCAAAGCCCCAGGTATTCCAGTGTGTTAGTGACGATAATGATCGACTTCTGATAGTTGATCTGGATCATACTGTCCATCATATCTAGTAGTATGTTTATTACGTCATCAAGCGGTCCCACAAATAAGATAAGGTCCAGGAAGGTGAAGGCTTAAGTATTGCTATCATATCAAGTAGTGTGTTCAGTAGGTCGTTAAGCAGTCCCACAATTAGGGCATGGTCAAGCTAGGTGAAGGCTTTAGCATTGTTTTTCATTGCCCACCAGATCTGCCTCAAATAAGCGGGACCCTGAGAACTCCATGGGAAGTCTCTTAAATCTCCACTTCCGATTGCCAATAACAATACCGAATTGAAGTTCAGCTGGGATCCATAGAAGATGGTAAAACGCATTACGCAAATCTATTTTATTGGCAAGATCAGCTCGAGGGACGCACGTAGGTCCTTCCTAAAGTCGGGCAAGATAAAGGACGGTTGGGTGAACTATGGATTTAGTGCGGGCATATAATAAATGACATGCATACTGCCGTCTGGTTTGTGCACCCCCAAAACAAGGTACGCCCTTATAACTTCCATGGATTTTTCTAGGATATCAGATTTCACTATCCTTTGAACCGCCCCTAGGAGTTTAGGTCTCGATGATTGGTAGTAATAATAGCCTCGAGGCAGGAAGATCTTTATTTACTGTCCTTGCACACTTCGTATAATATTGTTGGCCGAAGGGGCATAGTTCATTTCACCGGCCTTCTGGATCTTGATTTTCAAAAGAACTTCGTAATCTTCGCTGAAGAGGGTCTATTACACGGCTAATGGTGTCATCGTTATAACCATACCAACTCGTTGGCCGCCATTCACAGCGCTGTTTTTATTGTTGGCAGCGTGATTGTTGCCAGCGAAATTACCTCTAGGGTCCCTAATATTCGGGTGCCCAGAGGCAGCGATTGCTCATCGAGTGTAGCAAGTATGGATGCTGAGGAGGAAGAAGCGTCCGAACTGTTATTTCTGTTTATTTCGAGAAGAGTTGGCACAGCTAGGCTGGCCTGGAGTATTGCTGTGATTGTAGTGGGGCCTTTGTATATGCTAAAGCTTTTCAGTTTCTGTCTAATATACTCGTAATTAAAATAGATCCCACAGGATTTATTTTGCGAGAGCAAGCCCTGCCTCCGTGTGTCACTCCGGTTCCTTTACGCATGGTGGACCTTCTGTCGTAGATAATCTGTGGTACAGGGCGAGCTGGCCATCCAGTCGGGTGTTGAATGCCCACTCACAGAGCTCAATATTGTAGCCTGGGTGGCCCATTACTTGGTACCACGAAGCGCCGGCCTCCATCCATAGCGAAGTAAGCAGTAAAAAAGATGGAGTCGCTGGTATATTGTCTGTCGTTCAGCAGAGGTCAAAACTCCCTGGACTTGATAAAGAGTGAGAAGAAGGAAGCGATCTCTTTCCGGTTCCTCCTCTTGAAGGCGGGACTGTTGATGTGGGACGAAAGGTTGCCAACAACGAAGGCCCTCATAGTTCTGTCTCGGTAAGACGTGGCGGCTGGATTTCTTGAAGTCGATCCTAGCTTGATCAAGCTGGATTGCCCGGTGTTTGCAGTAGCCTGTCTTGGTGTTGAAAAGGATATACGAATGGCACGTAGTTGGTTGCTGCCCTGACTGAGCCTGCTCTGCTTTGCCCACCACAGAGATTGCGAGTAAAGGAGACCGATGATCCGCGGTAGTATCCTATTGAGTTTAATTAGGAACTGGAGATGTGTGGGCTCGAAGGGTAGAGAGCCACCCAAGACAACCAGCCACTGGGGTGTTTTTGCCTCCTTCTGCCTATGAAGAAGAGACACGGACGGTAGTGCTGAGTCCAGGTCTTCGGAATCTGTAGGAACTCAGTGGGTGGGTATTCACTCTGACTGCAAGACGATTTAAAACCCTCGAACATCACGCCAGGTAACTCTCACGAGTTGCCGGTAGATGAAACCTGATGTAGGAGTGGTGATAGAAAATCTAGAGGAATCACGTACGGGTGCTATCACCACGAGGACACAAGAATATTAAGATTAAAAAGAAACATTATTTTAAAAAAATAAGAAGTAATTATTTCTAAACCTCACTTAAATGTATGTAATAGGATTTCAATTTCTACCGTTTTAATTCAGGAAGATCGGCACCCATCAATGCCACAATTTTCAATAGCGTAATGAGTTAATGGAAACTTTATTTAAAATCCGAGTTCGAGACTTCGGTTAGACAAAAGGAAGTTAAAAGAAACTTTATAATATTTTATAAAGTTTCTAACTCAACCGCTTTGAAGGAGAACCCACTACACTCTACCCCCCTCGCTTTGAAGGAGAACCCTCTACCCTCTACCCCCACTGCTTTGAAGGAGATCCCCTTACCTTCTATCCCAACCGCTTTGAAGGAGAAACTTCTAAACGATCAAAAATGTTTGTTAAAAGAATTTTTTTGATTAGATAAGAAAACAATCGTTAGTTTTCATTTTGCTTGAAAACTTTTGTTCTTTTAAATCTGTTTCCCTTCGGAGTATTTTTTTCATTCGATATTTTTTGGAATTTTATAAAATACCATTTATTTTCATTTTCTTTTTTATTTCATTTTCTCCCGTTTAAGAGATAAATGAATTTCCCAACGCGTTGAAATACATACACGTATAGGAAACCTACATAAATCCATAATCCATAAAGATGTGTAAGACTCAAATACATAAGAGTACATACACAATATTTGGACATTAAAGAAAATACTAATGCTCATAATACATATCGATGTTTATAGTTAAATGTGTTTAACGCCATCTTTCCTCCCTATTTGGGACTAATCAGGGAGTACAAAATGAGAAAAGAGAAAAAGATACAGGGGAAAGAAATGGAAATAGGAGTAATGAGTAGGATGAAGGAGGAAAACTTAACTAGCACCAAATGATCTGGTTCCCTTTCTAGCATGAGCGAAATTGAGGCAAGATTGTAGGTGGTTAGTGACGGTAGGAGGAAATCTATTTTTTAGGTAGACGTTTAACACCCTCCCTTCTTCCAATTAGGAATAGCCAAAGAAAGGAAGCAATGATGGGAAATGCAGAAAATAAAAAAGAAAAAAGAGGGTATAAGAATCCATTCGAAAAACATTAACTAAACAGAATGTTGGGGTCAGTAGGGTACAATAAAGTCTTTATATGTGTCTTAAATCGTGTGAAAACACCAATTTGGTCGAATAGTAATAATAAGCCACATTTGGTGTGATTTCCCGCTGGACGGGGAACCTTAATCTCATTATCTCCTCAGGGGATGCTCTGTATGACCTTGAGTACGGAAGCCCCGCAAACTCTTTATTGAGAAAGGCACCATACGGTGCAAATCAAGGTGAAACCTTATAAAATAAATCCAAGTACGAGGGATAAATAAAAAAGAAAAACGAAAAATAATAAAACCCCTGACTTTGTTCACTATCAGATCACTTTCATGGTTAGGCAAAATTAAATATTACCTGTGTATTAATTTAGCTGTCCCTTCCGTCTTTACTTAAGCTGCATGGAGCTTGAAAAGGTCAATGAAAACAAGGATTAAGATGCACCCACAGGCTTACATCAAGGTAGTCAGACAAGCTGTTACCGCTCCTTAAGCATTGTATTAAAAGGGTGGGGTCGGCCATGCAATACTTTGCAAATTGATAAAAGGCAAGTTGCGGAGAGTTGCGAGAACACGCGTAATTGTTTGTTACTCGGTGTATGGATCTTTCTCCTACGTTGAATCTCCTCAACTTTCTCTATGGAGCACTCAAACAAACTCTGATCGTGATATCATTATTAATTTTTCCTTTGATAAGAACGAGTAAGGCACCTATTATATTCTCCTTACATTTGTTTGCGTGGATTTAAAACATTTATTTTGCGCATTGCTCTTTTTTACTCGTTCCTTTCAATGATTCCAATTCTTCTATTCACTTTCCACCATATCTTGGATTAATTAGGGGGAAACTCCATGCCAAGGAATAATAGAGAATTAAATCATTTACTTGAAATACAAAGAACTAAGGCGACTTATTAGACCCAAATAAGGGGTATGCTTTCCAAGCGTCAAATATCTTTAGAATGTAATATTCAATTATTTACCTTCAAATTGCCGAGGGTAGCCACCATTTTGTGGTGTAAGAGATTTTACTTGAACAGTAGTGGTCTTGGGTCTACGGGGTTTTCCATCCAAGGTCATTCATTTATCACAATAATCTCTGGTCTCATCCTAATTTTTAAATTCTTTGTTGCGAGGGAAATGGAAGTTGAGAAGCGGATTAACTCTACTAGAGCTAATAAGAATAATTATCTGGAGTGTTCTTGCTTCGTCCAAAAATATATTTATTAGGAAAGACATATAATATAATATATCTTATTAAATGTAACATTGTTTCGTTTTATATCATTGTATAGAGATAAATGTGTCAGATCTCACCCCTGAACGCTATTTTCCTAAATCCTATTACAATTTACGCTCTCTTTTTTCTTTTCTTGGTAAAAGCGTTGTGCATCATCTCGAAACGCATTTGAAATAGAAGCAACTTACAGCATTATTTAATATAAAAATAAATCTTATTTTTCAGATCAGTCTAAATATAGATACTTGGTTTAGTGAAAAAATGAATGGATTTGGGTGAATCAAAATCCTGACACCGAAGTATGAAGCGAGCAAAAATAATTTAAATCTCCAATGACAAGTGGTTTCTATGAAGTCGAGTCACATAATCATTCAGATCAGTCTACAGATCGGCTACTTTCTAAATTTAACATTTAAATGGATTTAAGTAAGTCTAAGTCTTAATCACGGTTAATGATGTGTAGTGAACTGATTGAGATCGTAATTACCAAGTGATTTCAATGTATTTATGTCAAGCTATATAAGATAAAGCTTGTCTGATTTCCTGTGAGCGAAGCTCATGTCATCTATCTTGCGTGCGTCTACTTAAGATGAGTGTGTGTATAAGTTTTTAAAGTCATGTGAAAATATGTGGTATAGCGGAGATGGTGTGAAATGTATTGAAAAATCAGGTTTACATCTCACAATTAAAATGCGGATGCATGTCAATCAGTAACTGCGGTTTATGGCTCTAGATATAATATGCGCTTAATTAGGAATGTTCCATCTTGAACACAATTTCTTATCGAAAGACGTGGCAGTGTATGTCTAGATCAAAAGGTTCCTATGTATATGATTGTTTAATGGGGCATAGACTAAACGGATGAAAAAGTCCAAACTTTGATTGAAATCAAATCGCCTCATGAAATAAATATTATAATAATTGAACCATGAAATAAATAGGATAAGTACAAATAATGAGAATTACTATACCTTAGTATACCTATTCTGTTATCGCCTGATTCAGATGTCTATATTATTTCAAAATTGTTGTGATGTGCTTAGCAAACATAATAAATTAATGATATAGTATATGAGAAAATTGACCAACCGTGGCTTGAAACAAAATAAAATATCATTATGCACATGCAATAAATAAAATATCCAACGAGGTATGGAAAAAAATGGAAAAAAGTACAAAAATATATGTGTAATACATTACAAAGATATCCAACGAATTTTTAGACCATATAGGTTAAATTAACAATACATGATGAAATTAACATTTCAATATATGTGCAATTAATAAGGAAACTTCAGCGTATCCGCTTTGGTGAACGGAATCCTGAAATTGGGATGTTAATTGAAACTGCAAACAATAATTCCCAGACCAAGTATCACTTTCTTCTTGGAGACGGTGATGAGTGCACAAATGTTTTTATCGTATGAAAAAACTTTGGTTGGAGCTTTTAACAAAGCAGAGACAGGGGAACGCTGCTGGTAACCTCTAAAGAAGACATGAGTGAAAATCTCTAAATCTTTACAAATGAAATATTTATGGGGGATCAGACTTATGGATATAAGGAATGCAATGGACTTCATTGCTTTCTAAGGATTCTGTAAGGGCATGCTTTGTAGTAGGACGCTCTTCCTGGTGAGAAATCGATCACCTGGAATATGTAACCAAGTGTCAAAGACCGCTTAGTCAATATTGCATAGTAAATAATACTACTTGGAGGTTCCATAACCATTTCTCATTGAGTCCTTTCTCTGGGAGAGAACCTTTTATAGTTTTGTGACATCTTTCAAATTCAACATCCACAGATGGGTTTACAGGAAAAGTGAATTAATGATCTTTGACAGTACTCTTCTTTTTGAACACTTGAAATAATCCCTGTTCGAAACTTTAAACCTTTTTTAGAGATTTTTCTTACTGGTTCGACCAAAATAATACGAGTTTTCGACGAATGATTTATCTACATACCCAGATGTGATGTATTAAATTGTATATGCTTATAACCATTTAGACTAGCAGAGCTGACGGGAACGAGATATGTATTATCTTCCTTTGTCGTTGGAAATCCACTTAACATGTTTATATGGTGAATTAAAAATGCCGCCTAAGGACCAATAAAGGTAAGTTTTTGAAGTTGAGATTTATGGCAGTTTAAACAATTTTTAAACCATTCAGTATACGGCTTTTCATTCATTTTGACACGAATCTGCTTGAAATTGGTTTGATATTGGAGCGAGTTTGCACATGATCTAAATTGTGTTAATAGTCCAAGAATTGCTTGCGAAAAACACAACGAAGAAAATGAGTAGAAAAACTTTCTATAAATCACAAATGATAGATTCATTTAAGGAAAATAAAGTAAATTATGAAATACCTTGGTTGGTGGAAGGTAACAAGTTGTTCCAGGGTACCTCTGGATGAAATATCTCCAATGCCTCTGCGATTTGGAAGCGAAGACCCCTGACAAATGTCAACGTTAGAAATCAGGTCTCACATTAACTCTCAAGTTCTCCTTGAACCTCCATAGGGGTTTTTAGGACGCATGTGGATTTGTTCTGTGGATCCTGATTTTGCAATCAGGGTCAACGCTAGTTACGTGTATATCATATAATTTAGAATCCTTATTTACCAGCAATTCTGTTTATCAAACCATCAATATAATTCAATAGGGTATTTACTTCACTAATCTAATTTCGCCTCATCTTTTCTCTTTATGTGAACAATAAGGATTCTTCCATTTATCCTAGGACTGCATTTTATCATAGATTAGATTTACTATTTTTATTTGGACTTTTCCCGAGTCTATTTTATATATTATATTTTTATCCAAGAATTTTTCTATTTTAAATAGGTCTTTTCATTGACATTCATTTTAATTAACTTAAACATAAATATTAACCTTTATCTATTTATCAATTTTTGCTTTAAATGTCCTTTTGTCTTTAAGCAGATGATTAAATCTGTATGTTTACGAAATGGTACGAGACAAAACTGTCAAATTTATGCAATTTTTATCAGCGCCGTTTTGATTCATACTGAAAATTAAATACAGGCTTCTCTGTCAGGCTTTATTTCATTATTTATAATCGCTCGTATATTATTTAATAATTGGATCTTTATATCATTTTTTATATTTCAATCTTCATTTGTTTAGGATTTCAAGACTTTATGTAACTGTATAACAAACCTCCTCCCTAACCCACCTTCGACCTTTGCGTAACTCTTTTGTTGCATTTTGTTTATCTGTTCAATGCCACACGTTTTTATGAGGCCCTTTAGTAGCTCAACTGAGGTAAATGGATGCCTCAGTTTCGTTCTTTGTTTATGATGCATTTAGTCTCGTAATCTCCTTAACTCTCTTTTCTACTTGTTTGAATATCACCTCCACCTTTCACCTCTCTCGTGTGCATGGTTTGAGAGCGATAATGATAAGAAAACTCGAGAAAAGGGAGGATCGAGTTCAGAGATGCAGCGGAAGTTTTATTTCTAAGTCTCGGTCGATGTTTTATCACAATACAAATTAGCCATGGCATCTGAAGCAAAGAAGCTTTCTATGATCAAACGGGCTTTATAAAGACCCGAAAATAAATATCTCTCCACCTAAAAAAACATGCACCTACGATAAATACCCATCCACATTAGAAAGCCCCTCTATATAAGACAAATATCCCTTGTTTACGTTGGGAAGTCCATCGTAGATCGATGATGATGGATGCCCTTATAGTAGTCTTGGTTGGTGGGTGCGCCCGGGACTGTGAGACCATTGCGGGAGCCACAATAGTGTCCCTACGCAGGGCACTAGAAGTATGGAGCCGGGGGTGGAGGGGGCTGAAGTGCAACTTGGGACGCCTATGACGACAGGTTTTGATTCAGGTAATATTTAAGCAACCTTTTTATGCCCCTGCCCCTTCACGGTGGTAAGCAGTGTAGACATAGAGAGGGCTGTTTAGTCAGAGGGGTTGAGGTCAGACTTTGCTGCAATCTCGTCCCAAAAGAGAATAAGCATATTTTTCTTCTGCCACCAACGTGCAGCTGTCCAGATAAGAGCCACCCCTTATCCAGGGTGCGCCCTCACCACCAGACAGCAATCGCCGCGGGACTTGGTTAGGGTCGGTTCGTTGAGGTTATCAAACTGCCCTAGATTAAACGATTATGAAGGTGTACATTCTTCGGACCTGTATCTTGACCGGGCGGGGGAGGACTCTAGGGGCAGAAGAGGCTCGAGAGAACCATGCTTTATCATTGGCTGCAGATGGATGGCGAGACACCTGTCTGTTGGTAATCGCCTATAGGTATTACCGATCCGGGTTTGTAATCGAGGTATCATTTCTCTAGCCTTTGCCTATAGAGGCTAAACCCACAAAGCATGGGGAGGGGGTTGCAGTGATTTTTAGGCGCCAAGGCGTGCCCACGCACCGGTTGGCTTGCACGCCGTACCCCTTGGGCCGACTGCTGATCCGAGAACCCCTGCTGATTTAGGCTGGGGTTAGGAATACCTGAGAATGAATGGCATGCTTTCTTTGCCCCAAATTATTACCGATTTCGCATGGTCCACCATAACGCGTACACTTCCAGCCACACAGACCACTTAGGATCTGTGGCTGTATATCTTCCATTTATTTATATTCCTCTATTAAACAGAACTCTTCGCCTAACAACTTTACGCGTTTTTTTTTTCATAATTTTAGGAGCCCATCTGGCGACTGTCTACCAGGAAAAAAGTCGCCGCACTCATCACAGTCTACGACTATGCTATATTAAAAAACACAACAATATGTAAATAACAATTAACAACGATAAAAAGGTCAAAGGCAAAAATCAAAAAAGAAAAAGGATAAAGGCAACAAAAAGGTTGCGCGGTTCGGCGTCAGGGGTAGGCACGGCTTCATCCGGCACAGGAAGATGCCACCCATAAAAACTGTCAAATAAAGTGGAGTGCGCCAACCTTCTCCAAAAAGTCGCATAGTCCGAAAGTCCGTGTGCACGAACCAGGCTCAAGTACAAGGGACAAGCGGCAGTGACCTCGCTCTTCCCGGTACCGGTACAAGTAACGTGCACAAAGATCACTTAGACTGGGACATTCTAAAAGAATGTGCCAAACAGTCTGGGGGACAATGCAGTCATCACAATAAGGCGCGGGCGAGCCTCAATCAAAGGCGGTGTGCGTCCAGTGAATGTGTCCAATTTGGAGACGACAAGATTGATATGAAGCCATCGCGTGATTGGAAGTTAGGTTCATGGGAACAGTCGCAGCGCAATGAAACGCAATGCAGGTTCCCATCGACCGTATTCCAACTTCTCTGCCA
Organism: Ceratothoa steindachneri; assembly: GCA_963969495.1. Taxonomy (NCBI): domain Eukaryota; kingdom Metazoa; phylum Arthropoda; class Malacostraca; order Isopoda; family Cymothoidae; genus Ceratothoa; species Ceratothoa steindachneri. The sequence goes on along the minus strand of OZ018320.1, from coordinate 201,922,671 downwards.
AGCAGTCCTTATTTCTACCGTGTAATCGGTGTGAGAAACAGCAAAACGCTGGTCTGGTCGCCCAGCCCTCACGTGCTATTTGGCGCCCTAATCGGCGCGCCCATTCCTACATGTGCAGGAAACCAAAAGAAGATAATACCAAATATTGACCCGGCTCGCCAAAACCCTGGCTGCACGGATAGAGTGAACTAGAGGAACCAGAGACTTCAACGTCATAAAATGAAGAATACCCATGGCACGGGTACAAGAGAACCTAAGGCTGCGAATATGAGGCTCCCATGTGAGGCTGTCGTGGAGAGCGGCAGAAGTGCACCAACTTAGTCCTGGCCAAGGAAAATCCAGGCCTATGTGCTTCGGCGTAGCAAGAGACGCAGTTCAATGCCTTTAGGAATCAACGCTTAAGAGTTTGCATATAGGCCGTGACAAAAGAGATCGAATGGTCGTCCACGTAGTGCGTAGTGAGAATATGTTATGGCATCAGCAACGTTATGCCTTTGATGCTCAAGGCAATGAATGTGACACTGAGAACACTTCCCTATGCGCCTTCTCTTCCTGCTCTATTTGGTCGGAAAGAGATCCCCCCAGCTGTACGCAGAATCGAGGATCTCGCAAAAATTCAGATATATAGAATATGAGGTGTCTCCTCGCTTCAATCGTGTGGAGAGTCTCCATGATATCGTATCGTCATATGGTATCTTTGACCTTCTCTAGATCAAAAATACCGTGGTGGTGTGCTTTATACGAAGGACGGCTTCGCAGACGGCATTTTCCGGTTGGAGCAGATTATCCGACTTGAAGTGGAACTTACGAAAACAACAGTCTAGAAGAGAGATGGCGTCCACTGTCCATTCAAAATGCTAATCGAATATTTACCAATTTCACCATCAACTTGCCCACACAAGAGGTTAGAAAAATTGTGTGGAAACCGGCCAGGTTCGAGTGATCTCTCCCCGGGTGCGAAAATCGAGCAAAGTTACGTACGCTAGGAGTCTTGGAAGATACCCTCTTGCAAAATCTTGTTAAAAAAATCTAATATAATGGCCATGCCTCGCTCAACTAGGGGTCAAAACAGGGTGTACGGGACATCGTCCGGACCAGGGGCGGTGTCCGCACACGAAGCGAGATCGGAACGCAACTCGGTCATTGTAAACCTATCGTTGAAGCGTTCTCTGCTTCTGAAAGTAAAGTCCGGTTGGCGGCCTTCTGCCACATCACGACGCCCATTGAATTCTGGCAGAGCTGCATCCTGGCTAGAGAATGCGTAAAAAGCGATCGCAGAGGATCCGAGGTTCGAAATTGCGGCCCCATTCTCCTGGAGAACTGGTATGGGATACTGCAAGAACCTTTCCCGAATCCTTTTGACTCGATTCCACACTTCTGCTAGAGGCGACTTCCCGTTAGCAAAGACACCGTATACAAGCCAGGAAGAGTGGCGCCCTGCTTTGAAAAATCCCAGAACATATCCTTCGCTCGACGAAAATCACCCATAGTGAAACCCTTTGGGCGGCGCTTATAGCACAAATAGGCATTACTTGTGTTTGATGGCTGCCTCACACTTAGCTAACACCACGAAGTCGGTCGGCGTGCAAAACGCCCAGAGGTTCTAGGAAACGGATTCAGTCCTACGGTGCTGATGTTGACGGAGAAGAGCTCAATTGCCTCATTAAATAACCTATACTTATAGAATGAGACATTTCCTAAAATGCGGACGACCCCACCCGTGCCAAGCAGCACTGGGACGCGCTTTAAGGTGGCAGTAGCCAAGGAAATGATATTTGGATGGGAAAATGAGCACTACGATGAAGGTCATTGACTTCCCCCAACGAAATTCCGGATGTGTATCTGGAGAGCACATAGATAGCTCAAGACAGGAAAATGAAGCGGTTGTCTGGCATTGATCCGTAAACTCATCCACATTAAGGACACCGATCTCCAGCTACTCGATCAGGTCGGCAAGGACCTGATCCCTGGGATTGATTGAGTAGTCTCCCGAGATAAGGTATCTACCAATCTAGTCCATGAGCAAGATAAGGGGCATCGACAACCGTGTGACGAGGCGGCGGAAGTTCCCTGCTTCAAAGTGGGTTGACGATGGAATGTACTAGGAAATAATAGTATACTTTCTATCCATGTGCATCTTCACAGCTACCACCTGAAAGGACGTATCTTAAGCAAGGAAAATAACGGAGATATCATGCCGAGTGTAAATTGCGCAACTTTCCGCCAAGTCTCCATCTCGTGGTGAAGGAGCGAAAAACCCTTATATCCTGGAAGGGTAGGCATGGGGAACGCGCACAACATGGACTTATGCAAAAATATAGCTAAAGGAATTCTGAGGAGATGAGCTTCTGCAGCTCCTTCCAGTTTGCCCTAAGTCCGTGACAATTCCATTGAAGGAACATGCCCTCCAGGCCCAGCTCGGATGAGATGCGGGACCCTCATCGAAGAGAAAGACTATCACGAGAATGGCTGTAACTTCCCAGAGGCGCTGTTGGCCGGACAATGCGCTGAAGGCATTTTCGCCGTCAATGACTTATCATGGGTGGTTAAGCTTGCCATGTGAGTCTTTTTCTACCTTCGCCTGGAAAATTAGTAATCGGACGGCTTCAGAGGCAAGAGTCCCTCCTTTGGAAGATCCACCGCATTCGACTCACCCAGCCTAGCACTTGGCGTGAGTAGGTGCCGAAGCTCAATTAGTGCTGCCCTCCTTTCGGGAGGCAGCTTTACAAACCCCGGATGATGGACTCACCACTAACTTGAGGGGTGTTGCCTACTGTGAATTTAATGCCTCGGTAGAGGCGCCCGCCTGTTTTCCTTTACTAGAACCTGTTACGCTATGGCAAGAAAGGAAGCCCTGGTTTTAGCCGGGGCTGGTTGTGAGAACTTTATGACGCCAGCTCTACCAGGGAAGCATCCGTGGTTTGTAGAAAACAGAGAAGGGTTCCGAATTGGAAGGGGAGCGACCTTGCTTTTAGGCATGGATGAGACAGGAGCACAGGGTGTCTTTAACATTGATGCATAAAGCGTCCTTAGCCTTGCGAAATGAGAGACGATCCTGGCCCTGAACGTCCAGGATTTCCTTCACAAGGTAATACTCACCACATTCCTTCAAAGAAGCGTGGGGGCAGCTGTTTGCAATTGACTCAGTTGGCCACACACGATTTAGACTTATCGTGTGCGGCCTTGGAGCAGCTAACATAGACTTCGGGTAACCCTGACTTTGCCCGTATAGAGGAGCGATTCTTATAGCAAAAGCAATGGTAGTAGTAGAACCTCCGCGGCAGTGGCAGGAATGTCTTCACGCGGTAGAGATACCATCCGGCACGCACCGAGTCAGTGAGTTTGTTACACTCGAAGAGTGTACGGGTGTGTCTCAAGGACCCTCCCTGTTTTCTCTTCACACGTTAGACTTTGACAGCTACATGGTCGATCAGCTTAAGCTGATTTCATCTATGGAGTAGTACACGAGTTCCCTCACATAAACCAGTCCTTTCGCGAAGTTAATGGTAGTGTGTGGTACCAAACACCCGGCATGCTTTTAGGTGTCCTATGGCCACTAATTTGACGGATTTGACAGAAGGCTTCCGTCTGAGTTTCGGGTCACCTTAGGCTCTCTACCAACCACGAGAGCTAGAGCTCTGCTCTGATGGATCTTGTTGCGTTTGGTAAACATGCTTACAGTATTGGAGCGAATGACAGGAAAGCTTTTGAAGCTAGCGGGCATGATAATGTCAGGTAACCTCTAACTGAGGGCCCACAAGTAATCGAGGCTCTGTTCTACGTACTTTTGGCTTTAGTTTGAGACTCTCGACCCAGGGAAGCAGCGGGATGGGGTCTGCTTCGATTTCGCAGCCGAAAAAAAACATTTATTCTTTTTTCCGGGAAACCTAATGGTTGAAGGAAGGATGCCTTCAGATGTAGCTCTTCTCCCCAAGTAACGTGATAAGAAAGGTTACTGAGAACACATAGGTGTAGTATTTGAATTAAGTTACCCTTTTTTATTTTGCCAACTCTGCTGTTGTTCAATCTATGCTTTGAGTTTCTCAGCCATAAGCTCGGCTTCCCAGCTATCTACGTTTTGACAGATAACGTTGTGGTGGCTCCTAATTTAGGGGAGGTATTGTCTGCTATTAGAATGGTCCTGAATACATTAATTGTTATTGTTATATGAGTTAATCCGCATCTCTGGTCACGCGCATAATGCTATATATCAATTTTGGAATTCTAATAATTTATATTTTTGCCACCTGTGGTGTTGTTTAATCTATGCTTTGAGTTTCTTTGAGATAAGCTCGGCTCCCAGCTATCCACGTTTCGACAGATAACGCCGTGGTGGCTCCTAATTCAGAGGAGGTATTGACTGCCATTAGAATGGTCCTGAATACATTGGTTTCTATTCTTATATGGTCCAATCCGCATCTCTGGTCTCGCGCATAATGCTATGTAACAATTTTGGACTTCGAATAGCTTTACTAATAAATATTCTAAATTTCACCAATAGTATAATTAGAGCCTGCTCTTAGGTTGTTTTTTTTCCAAGGATGGTCCTTAGTAGGAATATTAAAGAGAAAGTTTGAATCTTCCGGTCTAGTCGGTTGAAGGCAATCACCGTGATCGTGCTCTTTGTTAGTTCATTTATTTTCCTTCTTGTTTCGATAAACGAGTGAGGTTAATTGTTTGGAGGAGTGTGATAGATATAAGGTGTTTAACTTGTGTTTATTGAGTGCCCCCCTATAGCTCCCTCTCTCTCTCGCTCAAATACTGGCGGGGTGATTATGATGAATGGATGGATTGATGAGTCAGGATGGTTTCCTATGGAGGTACAGTAAATCATGGGGACTTGTTAAACGACAGTTTCAGATTAAATTACAATACCAGTATCCACGGTGCCACCCATCAATGTTATGGTTTTTAATGTTGCGTCCAGCATACGCAGAGATGATTGTCTTCCTTTATGGTCTTTACTGAACCATGCGAAAAAGGGGTTAAACCAAGTCCCATTTCCGAAATGTATCTGAAACTGTGGACTACTCTTTAATCCAGTTTTCTCCAAAAGCCTCTAATTATTTTCTTGTCAACTGATTAACATTCTTAGAATGATTCTTATAATATGCAAATCCTCAAGAATTTTCACTCTCAGACTTTGAATGGGAAGGGGGGAGAATTTAAACTCTCATCCGTATTTTTCTATTCCTTGTAATAAGTTGTCAAATATCTCTTTTAGTAAGCAAGCTTAAATCCGAGTCTGATGTCCTGAATCCTACTTTTTTCGGTAGCTTGGCTTAAGTCCTCTGTTAAAAGGGTCCTTATTTTAATCGAAAGCGTTGCTTTCTCATTATTCTCCGTAATAACAAATTATGGGATCATACGCAAATTGTCCGTCAAAAGTATTCGGGATAATATGAATTGCAAAACATTAGCAACAACTTTGAATTCTTGCCGCATTGAAAAAAACTCCTATAACATATTCTATGGTGTTACATATAGATAAAATTAAATTTTATCGTGGATTACGAAGGAAAAAAGAGCTGTTTAAATAGGGGCAACATTTGTGTCACATGAATTATGTAAAAATTTAACCAAGGCTAAGCATATATAATTAAAATTAACTCGTACGGGAGGGGAGAGGGAGAAAAGGATAAAACTATGCTCTGGTGAATTTTCATATAAACTTTTTCTAAATGATCGATGATTCTATTCCTCTATTCAAAATTCATTTTTCTGATTCAAAAGTGATTTGTAACTTGGTATTTCTCCCTCGCTCGATGATACCAATTCCTCTTCATACCTACAAATCATAACATAGTCGATGTGATTTATTGCCTTGGTACAATGGGAGACTCAATTGGAAAAGGATAAGAAATTTCCACGAAACTAGGGTAGATTAACAACAGTTAAAATGTTTCAAATGATTAGGAGGCGTAAAACTTTTCGATAAATGTAAACCTACTCCCGTTAAGCCAAGGCTTCAGGATCTTGGGCTGACTTCGAGGGGATCATAAATTCTTTGCAGGTCTGTACTTTTATTTTTCCTAGCTTTGATTTAGAATGAATAAAGGTCGAACGTATTGGATACGTCTTTCCTCTTCCTACCGGGTAATTTTGCATTCAGCTCACTACCGTCAAGCTATTTTGTGATATCAACATATTCATGAATTCCAACACATATTCACACAAATGTTTTCATCGGCAAAATTCCAGATAAAATCTCTCATATTTCTTCACAATATCTCGTATCCGATAGATTTATGAGATGGGTTTTTCTTATCTGTGATCAACATTCAGGAGAAAGGTCAGAAAAATATTTGATTTTCATCTTTTGAAATAAAGATTTTCTTCAGGTATTATATTTAATGAGAAATAGTGTTTCCTATTATTATTATGCTACTTTGTGGGTGAACATTTTCTAGATGTGTGAAAGCCTATACTAGAGTTGAGAATTGAGCTTTCCTTATTTTAATGCTTGGAAAATTACTATTTGATTTTAATTTTAACGTGAAGAAAATTGTAAATATGTGTTGATTTTAATTTTAGATAGGGCCTAAAAACGTATAAAACCTTAAAACCCCACCCTTACCCCCAAATTAGGTTACTTTTTATTATTGCGAATGTCTTTCAATTTTGACTTAAAGAAGATTGAAATTATATGTCCATTGACCGATCACCTCGCAATTAGCTTAGGGTTATTGGTAGAAAGTTTTTAAAAATAAAAACCTGAAATGATATTTTAAAATGTTTTTTCAAATATATCAATACATTTCTCTTCTAATAAGATTAAAATAATATTTCAAGTCAATTTTTATATCATATTTTTCAGAATGAATCTAGCGCAAGAGTACAAGAAGCAAAAGAATGTAATGCAGGAATACAGAGAAGGAATACAAACTATGCCTATACGTCACCAAGTAATTACAAAGTTCTGATAGAATTCCAAACCTTGATTTCTTCATCAAAGCTTTTCTACCACATCCCCTACCCCTCCTTGCCCTAGTCGCGCCCGATTCAAGAGATACAAGGTATCCTCATCTAAATATGGGAAAGGCTTTAATAACCTAATCATACCCAACCTAACCAATCTACGGCAACATAAAACATTTTGATCTCCTTTCACTTCTCTTCGTATCCTAACCTAATGTGTCCTGGAAAAATCTTTGGAACTCCACACTAAACCTTTTAAATCTTATTCAATCTTGCACCGACGATTGAGCCTAAGTGTGACCAGAAAATATCCAGATGAAGTCTTATATAAGCATTATATATGTCGCCTCCAATTCACCTCTGATTTTATATGATACATTTCTCTTATTAACAACCAAAATATTGTCACTTTTGTTACTTGCTTCAAGATACTGTTTATGTGTCTTGACATCCCCTAACTTGGTAAACCTATCCCCACCTTTTTGAGACCGTGCTCATGTGCATGAGGGTAAACTGTTTTTGCCAGGCGGTTTTACTGCTTGGCTGGATGCCAGTTCAAATAAAATTATCCTGTTCCGTCTTTATACCTATCACAACAGATCCTGAGCTCTTAGGCTATCTAGTCGACGATTAATAGGGCCTAGTAAGGAAAAATCTACCCTGTCAGCCTGCCTTTCTGGATGCTCAGTTGGAAGCAGCAGCCGTTGATGAATGACCGTTGAATGAGCAACTTCTAGTCGGTGTTCATCGGTGCACAGAAGTGAACATCACTCTTTGACGCAGACAAGGTGAAAAGCTAAAAACTCCGAAACTCGAGAAAGGATAGGCGCGAGCAGTTAGCTAAAGCTCACCCAGCGGTAGAGTATCTTTGGGAGAGGAAATTTACAGCACCACTCTGACTGGTGGAAAGGTTTCCTTTCAACTATTTTTCTGTAGCAAATGTGTTTCTTCTTTACCATCTTTTTACGCGACCTTGAGCATCTTCAACTCTTTGATGTAGGAGCTAGCTCTCCTGTATTTTTCAGGGGTCTCTTCATAAATCTCTTATTTGAGAGGGAGTTTCCACCTCTCTAATACCTATCTTAAGGTGACTATCTCCTCACAATCTTCCTTAGAATAACTTGTGGCAATCATATAGTTTTCTTTTCCACAAGAGCCCGCTGAAAAGAAAGCAAACAACCTACCAGGATCGAACCCTCACGATGAGAGCGAAGTGTTCGTGCCTACCCCTTATAAATAGGCAAAGGTTGGCAAGGAACTGTTTTGCAGATATGCGTCTTGAGATTGTTACGTGTCGGCGTGATAGTTTTTCCTTTCTTTCCCAATAAAAGTGTCTCGGTGGTACCAATTGCTTGGGCACAGGCCATCAGCCTAGTGAACACTCAGTCGTCATCCTCTATTCTTAGGCGAATGACCGCTTTGAGGCTACTTGATGTAAAAATGCTCCGGGAGCTTCCCCCTCCCCCACAATTTGGCTGTGTTTTCTAAAAGTGCGAAACAAGACTCGATGGGAGACACCGTCGAGCCAAAGTTCGTGCAAGCACAAGATCGTCCTGAGGCGGCACTGGCCTCCGAGGAGTCAGGAGAAAAGGAGGGACCCCAACCCTTGTTTAGGACCCACTTATCCGCTCCAGAATTTTATATCTCGACGACTTAGCCAGTTCGCACACACCGAGCTGCAGTGAAACTCGATGGGGTGTTCTCCTTCACCTCCAAGAGACATCTGTCTTCTCTCCCAGATTATTCGGCACAATCTTGTTTATTTCAGTGTGTGGAATATTCGCCCACGTCACATGTCTCGGTACCGGGACAAAATGGCATTGCTTCCACTTGTTTACTGTACTCGGTAGGGCTTTCTCTACTGAGTTGCGGCCTGTATAAATATTTAGGGATAGCTGGAGTGCTTCATTTTATTTGGCTTTTTTGGTGGGATTGGCATTTTAAAGGGCAGGAAGGGGGCATCCCCCACAACCCTGTAGTATGCCTTTTCTTTTTGTTTTATTTACTTTCTTGGTGGGCTGTTTTTCTGATTTTAATTTCTAATGATCCCTTAAAAAGCAACAATTTGGCTAGGTTCCTTTTAGGCCTTTGGGGGACTCTTACTCATTTGTTGGTTTTTGAAATTCAATAAATCAACCACCACGGATTTTCCCGTATATACTCCAAAATTGAATATCCGCTAAATATAGTTTACTCAAGTATATACGGTTACTTCAAAATATTAATCTCTTTTAGACATTATCTCGATATATTATCTTTTTTGACTCATTATTAATACGATTGCATGAATAAATTAAAGAAAAAATCATCAATTGATATATTTAAAAAAAAATTCGATTAACTGGTTAAACAAAATTGCAGGTACATAATTTTCTAAATATAATTACATTCGCTTAACACTTTGACTGCGTCGGTTGTAATTCAAGGGATTACTCTTACTGCTAGAGGTTTGTAAAACTAAAATAATAAAATTATATTCTACTCAAAATTCTATTGACACCATTTGTTTGGGCTTTCTGATTACAGTGATGCTTATTCCCAATTTCTACACTAAGCAGTTTGAATAAGACCACTCAAATAACTTTTTTCGAATATTTCTTCTCCTACCTGCCAGGCGTAAAAGAGCATTCTTTAAACTCTTCTTTCTATCATGAGATCAATTGAGCTTTATTAAAATAAATAAATATAGTAATTAAATAATCATCACTAACTCTATAATTCAAGGAGGCAATTTTTTTGAGTATTTGAATAATAATTTCATCATATGTAGTTCGGTAATGACTTATCTTATTTTATCAAAGTTATTTTTGATAATTATTTTATAATATCAAAAAACAAAATGGTAAAGTTCAGAAAAAAATATAAGTATCGAAATTGTGTGAATTCTTTAAAAAACAAAGAATTACAAATTGCGAAGTTCAGAAAATTTATAAAACTTTAACCATGGCTGCTTTTTTTTAAATCTTAAATTTTAATCTAAGTAGCTAAGCGCAAGGTTGCCCCGGCGAAGCCATTGCCTGTTCTACTAATAAAAAAATATTTGACTGGTTCAAACTTTTATTCATTAGAAAAACACCTAAACAAAATTCAGATACATGTTCGAACACCAATGGAATGCACAAACCTAGAAATCTCGTTATAATCCTAGACCTGCTTTTACACTATTTTCTCTAGTCTTTTGAACGGTGACTATTAAAAAAAGTAAATTACTCGTTATTCCAGGAAAAGAAAATAAGTATGAAAAAGTATATTTATATTATGGACATATTTTATTGAATTCAAGAATTAAAAAATCTTTCTCAGCGATATTTTTTAAAACAGGGATAAACACATAAAAGAAGAACGCATTCTTCACAAATAAAATTTGTTCGATAAGTTTTCTTTTCCCCCTTTTTGTGTGAGCACAAACGTGACATTTCCTTCTTAATTTTATAGGCTTCATAAAATGCCTTTCAATGATAAGCAGTGGTTTAGTGCCTATTTTTTCATTTGATCCCCGATTATATTTATGATATATTTCAATGATGTCTGTTACAACAGTTTTTAAAAAGTCATGAAGTGACCTATTGACACTTTCGCTATACTTATACATAAAATAGGCAGATTTTCTCACGCATTCAATTCCACTCAATAGCATATCACTCCTATATCCAAGACTCATCTTCTTATTATACTGAATTACAGCTTTAGGTATCCATACAACATTTGCATCTCTATCATTTTTACCACTATCACATACTTGAGTATGACAGTTTGTAATCAGAAGGATACATTTGAGAAGCATAAGAGACAAAATGAGCTAAATATGCTAAAATTGACTGGCATGCTAAGGAACATGGCGATTAAACAAACAAATAACTATACATTGATAATAAAACTATGGAAAGAGAGAGCAGTCCCAATAAGCTTGTATGGGTATGAAGTCTGTGAAGTCACAGAGGGATAATTGGAGAGAATGGAAAAGATCCGAAAAAAGTGACAAGAATAACACTAGGAGCCAATCCCTATGAAGCAGTAGAGGCACTGGGGAGAAATGGGCTGGAGTAGGTATGAAAAAAGGGTGGCAAGGATCAAAGCAAACTATAAGTTGAGACTGCAATGGATGGGAATGGAGACCTGGGCAGGCTATGTGTAATCTGCTTACGATTGGACTGAGTGGCGCAAAGAGGTAATGAGAGTGGATACGAAGTATAAATTAGAATGAATCTATATAGAAGACAGAGCAAAAGGAAAGCTGATGCAAAGAAATATTCGATGCAGGAGGAAGGTTCTTGACAAGACGAATAAATGACAAGACAAGTCTGAGGACAGATGCGAATAGTGCCTATTGGGATATAGAGAAACTATCGAAAATTCTATTGAGGAGTGTGTGGCTCACAGTCTCGAAAGGGCGAAATTGAAAGAAGAATTGATGATAGAGCTGGAAAGAGAAATGTGGGAGGAGGTGGAGAAAAGGGAAAATTATAAACTGAGTGTGGTGCTATGATTTGTGTGTGAAAAAAAGATATAGATGATGAGAGAATAAAAATAGTAAGAGCAACAAAGAATTTTTGCAGTGTGTGTAGAAGAAAAGAAATGAACAAGGTTCATAAAATATTTTTTCCTCTCCACATAAAATAAGAGTGGCGGTCAATAAATTTTGCGAATCGGTAGGGCAAAACAGAGAAAGGGGGAGGGCTGTTTGTGGGGGCATTAGGACAAATTATGACAAGTCAGGACCTGCACCCGCATGTTCCTGCCTCGTCTATTTAAGAAGCAGTAGAGAATCGCAGATCGTCAGTCACAAGTTTTCAACATTGGAAAAGGTTGAGCACAGTGCAGTGAACAAATTTTTGACCAAGGAAGGCAAGAATGCAAAAGAGATAAATGAACGTATGGTTGCATTGTACCTTGACATCGCCCTTTCATATGCAACCATTGCTTGCTGGAATAGGGAGTTTCTCTATGGTCGTGAGTCCCTTGAAGATGACGCCCGTCCAGTTCGCCCGTCACACGTGACCAACGAGGATAATGTGGCCCGTGTGGAGAGGATGATTCGCGAAATCTACGGGTGAAGGTCGAAGAAATCGAGCGAGAACTTGGAATATCACATGGAAGTGTTGTTAACATCATTCACGACAATTTGGCCATGACCAAGGTCTCTGCCCGTTAGGTCTCTAGAAACCTCACGGAACATTACACCTTATGATCAACTTCAACTTCTTAAAAGTCCGGAGGAGCTGCTGCTCCTGTACAACCAAGACCTGGCGGAAATCGAGTCGAGCATAGTGAAAGGTGATGAAACGTGGGTCTATCACTGAGATCACGTGACCAAGCTCGAAAGCATGACCTAAAGGCACAGCGGCTCTCCGACCCCCAGCAAATTCCGGACCCAACCCTCAGCCTGGAAGATCATGGCCACCATCTTCTGAGATTCTGAGGGAGTGTTGATGGTGGACTATGCGCCTCGTGGAATGACCATCACAGGCCAATATTATGCCGAGGAACTGGCTGGGTTGAAGAAGTGCACCCGTTTAAAGTGGCGCGGCATGTTGACACGCAGTGTCCTGCTCCTCCACGACAATGCCCCTGTCCACAAGGCCATTGTTGATCAAGCTGCCCTCCGTGAGTGCGGATTCGAGGAGCTCAACTATATCCCCTACAGTCCAGATCTAGCCCCTAGCGACTATTTTTTATTTCGCGAGCTCAATGCTGCACTGCGTGGACGCCGGTTTGCGGACAATGAAGATGTCCAGCCCGCCGTCCAGGAGTGGATGGAACAGCAGTCGGGAGATTTCTGGTTGTCGGGAATTCGAAGCCTCAGGAACAAGTGGCGCAAGTGCATCGAAGTCGAGGGTAGTTATATTGAAAAATAAAAAAGCACTTTTCCTCCTATCTCGTTTCCTTATATCCGACTTGCAAAACTTATTGACTGCCTCTCGTACATGCCATATTCCGATACAAAGGACCGCTAACCAACCTGAACTTGAACCATGTACGATTGTAAGAACGTATACACTTCGTTTTTTACACCATTTTATAGAGAGAATGTTATTGCACTGTGCAAGTGACAATTCACTTTCCATTAGTTTTTTTAACTTTGGGCATATAATTTCTATTTTGGCGAATTGTTCCACAAGCGCCTGTCTCTTTCTTGAATAAGTTATCACTATGAGTACGGCTGTGTACCAGTTGTCATTATTATGTCCCTTATTTAAATAACTTTGAAGAAGTGTCATTACCTCTGATCCACTAATGTCTAAATGGGGTTCAATAACAATTTCAGTCCCCTTTCCGGTAGAAATAATTATATCTAGTACATAATATGTGTGCAATCACACAAGATAAATACATTTATTTCAAATTCATGTCTTTTAGATGGGATATATTGGCGAAAGAGCAGTCTTCCTCGCCACAGAAGAAGACTTTGATCTATGCAAAGATCTTGAAATTGGATGATTTTTTTTCTTGAAATTATATTTTACGAGATCAAGGACTGGTTTAATTTTGTTTCTTTTTTCTAAAGTGTTAACACTGAAATGCCGGAATCTTAGTATCTGAAGGAAGCGATCCCTCCCCATCAATCTTCCGAAATTCTTTTGTTCATAGATGTCATCCTTTAACCAATAATCGTTTTTTTTTTGTTTTTTTATTATGTGCCATCAAAATGATTATACCAAAAAATACTGAAATTTTATCTGCGTTCGTTTCCTTGAAATTGGATAGGCGACTATTTGGTTTGAAAATAAAATTTTCTTTAATATATTTATACTACCTATTACTTTCCTTGACAATGAAATCTATTAAAGATTGATCGATATAGTGTTCAAAATAATTAATTTATTTTTCATTTTGTCCAATGGAGAATACTGTTGTCAAATCTGAATGCGTTGAATCGAACGCTGACAGGGAGGGAGAAAAATTTGGCCTTGAAAGCTATTCTTACGCCAACATGTGTGAATTGTTGACAGGCTCTGAACGTATTCATTTCCATGGCCGTTTTTCTGACTCTTTTGTCTCACTCGAATTTGACCTATTCTCTTGATCTAAATTATTAAAACACTATTAGAACTTCTTAATGATAAACCTAAAGGCCATTCAATGTCACTTTATAGGCTACTTAGATTGTCAGACTCAATATTCTCAAGAAATTACCTTTTTCCATGATACGTTCGTCATTTAAATCTGACTCGCAAAATTGTCGTTCCTCCCCCCCTCGACATTTTGGGGGCAACTAACTGAACAAAGCTAAAATATTACTATTTAATTTATGGCAAGAGATAGCTAGTTTTCTTTGAGAGTTACGGGCCAAATATTACGCAAATTGACTTAGTAGACAGAAAGAGAGAAGGAAAAAAACATATTTGGATCGGGAGCAGTCAACCCCTGTTTCTGAGAGAGACCATATCAAAACCAGTAGCAGCCCAAGAGTTAAAATATTATTGTCTTAAAATTCGCCACGATTTGCAAGTAGCTCTGCCATACTTTGTGAGTTTTCAGCATGGCGTAAATTCTGAGAGGTATTTAGATTTAACTAAGGTGTTTTCTGTTGTTAAATCTATAAGCTCTTATGCAGAGAAAGGAAAGGGTAGAGAATAAGAAAGGTGAACAGGGTGCAAAAGACACCTAGTTGCCATGGATTGGCCAATCATGGAAGTGCGCTCAGTAAAACAAGCCTTCGTTGCCGGTACCCGGGCTGGGAGGACGTGCAGCTCCTCAAGGTACCAGGTGTATAAATCTATTGTAAATAAATATTAAACTCTTTTGTAACCCGAGTATAGGTTGGGTAAAGCTGCTGGTTCAAAAGTGCGGAGCGAGCGGCCTTTTTATGAAGGCCCGATTGCCATCGTGACACACCTTGTTTGGCGTAGATCAGAAGCGTCGTTCAGGCGTGCGCCCAATGCAGCATCAATGTGGCTTCCAAAGCTTCACTTCTTCAAATATATTATACAAGATGTCGATTTGCGATCAAAATGAAATTTAATAATATACATTTTATTCAGTAGAAAAAAACATTTCAGGAGAAAGATGATTCAAAGCTGAATATAAAGATGGCAGAGATGACGTCTTCCTTATTTCACACGAATCTAGATTGTGGGAATTCGCCAAATTTTGGAGCAATGCCAAACATTTAGGGGGCAAATTAATAAAATTTGAAGAAATGATTTTAAATCACAACTTTCCTTCTTTCTATTCATATACGCAACTATTTTATTTGGGAAATTAAATTTGTTCAGGAGTTATATTTTATATTGATCACGTTTTATATTATCATGAAAACGCATAATTGTCCCTTTGGTTGATGAGTAGATGGATAAAAGAGTGGTGAGTGGGTGGCGAGTGAATGCCTAGTTAAATGAGTAGTAAGATGAATATTCACAAGTGTAATTCCTTTTAAAATATTCCACAAAAGACAAAACTGGTAGATGAGTAGATGGGTGAATTATTGGGTGGGGAGTTGAGTATAAAGATAAAAGAGGAAAAGAGTAAAGAAGTAGATAAAAAATTCTAAAAGACGTATTAGAAATTATATTGAAAATTTTGAGATGTTACGCAGTTTAGTAAAGAGGAAGGTGGAAGAGAAATGAGCACATAAGTTAGTGGATGGGCCGCTGAGTATAGTTGTATTTGTGTATGGAATTGGTGTTAATAATTACCAAAATTTCAGATTCACAATAGAGTTAATTTCAGTCAATGAATTATTTGGATTTTGCCTTTGGTTTGGTCACAAATAAAACCAATCAAAATTTAGGCCAAAATGATCAAATCTCTTATATTTTTAGCCCAAAAACTCTGCGAATTTGTTGTAAAATATAATTAAAGGTTATCTATTTTCCTTGTTTTATTGTTGTCTTCTAGTGCTATAGTTTATTTAAATTTATGGTCTATTTTGTTGTAAGGACAATAGATAGTTAAGGAGAAAATTTTGTTTCTAAGGATTTATAGCAATCGTGAAAAAGCGAAAACTTATAATAACTTAAATACTCAAAGTTTGTTATTTTATTTTAGGTATTAAAATTTATATTATTTTCATTTTTAAAAGATTATATGCAAATAGCTGAAAATTCCTAGGTGTGATCAATAAGAAGCAAGTTAAATTAAGTAATGTTAGTTGATGTTAGTTGAGGGTGATTTACGTTAAGCAAAGTTGTTCAATAAACTCAGGTGAGGTTAGGTAAGTTTACGTTAGGTTAGATGTTATGACGTAACATAATAGGTTAATGAGGTTACCTTAGATTACCGATAAGACTATGTGACTTGACTAAGATTACAAGATAAACTGAAAGCTTCCTATACATCTTCATATTATGAGATTTTATTTATCTTTATATTTTTATCTGCCAAAACGAGAGATTTGTTGCTGATTCTCGTGCGAGAACTTTCGCCGAGAGGGCACAGTGTGTGCAGGAGTGCGTGTCGTTCCTTCAGGTTGCACGTGATGTTGACGCTTTAATGCTGCTACACTATCCACCCTTTGTTTAGGTAAGAAAAGAAAGCAATTTTTATTCCTTTTGTCATTTCGAAAGAGAAAGAAGGACTTTTAAGGACAGAGATCAGATCGGAGGAGGCAGTCGAAAATGATGACGCCTTTCGCGACTTGGGCGATATATCTCATTGGCTGCCTCGGCGTTCAGTCACTGAAGGATTAATTATCGCTCAATCGCCTTTGCCTGCGAATTTGGGTGGGAAAAGGGGCCCAATTACTCATCATTCTGCTACGTACGTCCCTTGCACATATTTGGGAAAATTAGTGTCAATTTGATATATTGCTTCTCCGACGCTGGACGGCATTAAGAGGAGAGGCTAAAAGCAATTAGTTATTTTAAAAGAACTTTTCTATTAAGTTGCATTTGAGGACTTGACTCATAATTATACATTTTGTACCATAAAATAGTCCACCAAACTTAAAATCCATTACCTTTGATTTAATCGATTCATTTGAAAGTATAAATTTTCATATATGCAGAAAACTGTCCTACTTAACTCTGTAAATGGTTTTGCAGGCAAATATAATCATGTTTAAGCAGCTTTTTTTTTTAATTATTGGGTATACAAAACATTTTTTACGCACAATTTGGTCAATAAGAAAACAATGTCAATGATATTGATTTAATGATAAAATAACATAATAATTCAAGCCGCTGTTCTCTTCCTTAACATGAAGAGCTTGGTTACACAGGTACCCCTGCAGGGTGTGGCCTACGTCCTTATTTGCTAATCTAAACCGCCTTTTTTAATTCCCTTTTTAAACTCTTTATTTTAACACCCTGAACACTTTTCTTCTTCTTCTTCTTCTTCTTCTTCTTCTTCTTCATCATCTTCTTCTTCATCATCTTCTTCTTCATCTTCATCTTCATCTTCATCTTCTTTTTCTTCTTCTTCTTCTTCGGTCTGTGCCCTACGGCCTATCATAATTCTTTTTTCTTTTCTCCATCTAAATTTGCTCTAAGAATTTCCATGTCAGAATTTTAATAAATTTTCTGAACTTCACCATTTGTAATTCTTTTAGTTTTAAAAAAGTCACAATAATTCAATACTTATATTTATTTCTGAACTTTACCATTTTATTTTTTTTATATTATAAAGGAATTATTAGAAATATTTTTGATAAAAAAATTAAATCTACTTAGGTGACAACCGAACTAAAAGAAAAAATCTTATTCAAAAAATCTCGTTCCTAAAATATAGGGTTATGGCTGAAAATTGTTTATTGTAAACCTATATCTTTATTCAAAGGAAAGGTCATTTCTATTTAGATATACAGACGTGGTTTCTCTCTCATCGTCTCAACACTCTATTGCTAACATCTGGTTTGTCCTTTAAAATGTTTATTTCATTTGTGATGCTATTCCTCAAGTCAACTAAATTGATTGGTGCTGATGAAATAAATGTAACCTTCAAATGTTCCCATAAAACTAAATTACATGGGATCAAATCAGGGCTAATAGGAGGCCAATCGGACTTAAGGCGTATAACAATCATTCGCTTTCAGAATCAGATCAGCTGCATTGTTCTTAATCTACCGAATGCGATTAAATATTGCTTCATAAGCAGCATGTATTTGTGGAATAATATCTTTATTTAAAACTTCTAGGAAAGTTTCACCATTTAAATTCCCATTAATAAAATTTTGACCAATTCACGATCCATTGCCACACACTTCTACCCACAAAGCCAACTGTTCTCGACGGATACTATTTTTGTACACATGATGTCCCGGTGGTTGATTTCTTAGTGCTTAGTGCTGGGAGTTTTGTTTATTTACTTGATCATTCATATAGTATGCTGCCAAATTAAAAACAATTTAAGGTTGCGAGGACTATAGTTTTCTAAAAGGTGGTGTTTAATAACGAGTATAAATTCATAGAATTGCAAGTCTACAAAAAATTCACGGAAATTCCTTTTTGTTAAAGTCCTATAGCATTTTCTCTGAACGATAAATTAGAGATTTTACTAATAACTGACGAGCAGTCTTCCAAAATTTCCTTTAATTAAATTAAGAACAGTTCCCTTTCTTTTAAACCTTTCTACAGTTCTCCAAATAGTACCTTTATTTGGAGATGCTCTCTGGGGAAATTCTCATACAAAATAGTTCTGCAATTATATTTAGCTTTGGATACTTAGATAATACTGGAGAACAATGTATTTGGTGAATTGATAACAGTACATTTTTCTACCTAATTCGAGCATACTGAATTTAAATCTGAAATCAGATTCTGTCTAAATGCTAAAGATTTTTCGTAATATAAATAACTAATATTATACAATAATTTTGATGCCCTGAAGTAATTTTGGATCACCTTTTTGCGACATTTATAATAAAGCAGGTTTATGGCCCTAACATTCGATTGCATATGAGAAGAGACTTGAATTACCCATTAGGATTACAAATACTGTAATCAAATAGATGGTAATTTCTTAATGACCGTACAACTGGCTGGAAGACCTCTTATTGATTTCAATCGGGCAAAATTTGCGGTTTAACTCTTTCTCTTGTAAGTCTTCTCTGGCAGATCTTTTCTAATCTTCCAGCAGTAGTCCGCCATCATATGTCTATCCCAGTAACCTTGGTAGCGCTCTTCCATCGTCATCAAATCATGATGGAAGCATTCCCCTTGTCCATCGCTCACGGCTGCCAGATTCTCTGGGAATAGGTCGAGGTGACTATTTAGTAAATGCAGCTTCACACTCATGTTGCATCCCAGATCAGGATATACTAAAATCATATTAGTAACTAGATCCTCGTGGTTATGCGTTTTTTGTTTCCCAAGAAGTTACGAACAAGGGCAGAAAATGAGAGCCAGGCTGCCTTCTCTTTTTCATTCATGGTGTTCACGAATCTAGAATCACTCAGAAGTCTTCGGATCTGAGAACCAACAAATACTCCTGCCTTTATTTATTCTCGTATGGCAAAGCAGGAAACGCTGATACTATGTACTGAAAATAATTATTGTCAGTGGTCAACGCCTTGGTACACTGCTTCATCAACCCCAATTTGAGATGAAGTGGAGGGAAAACGATCTTTTCCCGTCTTACGATTGGCTCATTAACAATGTTTGCCATTCCTGCTTCCAAAGTTTCCCGAACTGGCCAATATTTTGGGGACCAGTGTTTGTCACGGGCTTGACTGTCCCGCATACAGATATAGCATGAAAACTTTGTATATCCCTTCTGCTGGCCAAGCAGAAAGTTGGCCATCTTAAAGTCTACACATACGAGCCAATTGTGTTCATGGTACTTAATTAAATCCATGACCATTCTTATGTCATCGTGAGATTCTCGCAGATAGACAGAGTGAGCGAGAGGAACTGCACCAAAGTCATTGCTAATATGTACAAGGACACACTTAAGGCTACGCTTGGAGCTATCCAAAAACAGTCTCCACTCAGCAGGGCTATAGGTACCAAGTCCCAACTCAGTAAACAGACCAGGAAAATCGTGACAGTATAGAAATTGTTTATCCTCAGAGAAATACTTAACAAATATACTCTCCCTTGTTCGGTAATATGATACCCGTATCTACCTGAAGGATAAAGGCAATGCAGCTTTCTTGGAGAGCGCCAAATCACATATTAAGTCATTCAAATCCTCTTAATTGAAACAGTGAGGAGCTAATGACTGTTCAGCATCTGATGATGAATCTGTAGACTCTGAATCCATTCCTTGGACGTCCATAGCAGGTACATCATTTTCATCCTCAGAGGAAGCATATCCACTGAAAATCGCAACTGGTAGAGACCTAGAATAAGGTACGTCTGGATCGCAGAGGGAATGTTGGGGTAGTGAATCTCGTGCCGATTTTTCTTGCCAATACCTTTAGTTCTCACCAGAGAGAAATAACAGTCCAATACATGATCCTTTGTCTCTCGCCCCACCATTTGGATTGCAAAAGGAAGACCATTTCTCTCTCCTTTCGTCCACTCACGAAGATGTTCCACACAACTTTGGCAAACAGCATGTGGGGCCCACTTCTTGTCTGGATTGCCAAGAGGAACATCAAAATATGCCTTATAAGTGCAGATCACAAAGTTTGATATATTGCGCCTTTAACGAAAAAGCATTTAACAGCCACTTATGTAGCAGAAGGTGTCGGGATTATTAACGCGATTTCCTCTTGAAGAACCATCACTCTAACATGAGACCTGACAAAAACCCAATAAACTCAATATTTTTGCAAAATAACCCTTATTACTATCTTACTACTATGTACTGTGAAGTATTTGCTTTCAACAAGCACCCTCTTTGACCGTCCGGAGGGCAGTTTTCGGGGAAACAAGAAAATATAAATTACAGAATAACTATAGCATGTAGGTCAAAATGGATTACATATTAGAAATCAGCATGCAAAAACGAATTAATATTGGCAGATAAATCTAAGTCACCAGAAAATGTGTAATTCTTAACTATGTAGAGGCGTTGATCTTTACCCCGCTGCATACGTATTCATAGTCTCAAATAATTAATAAATCTAAAAATTAAAACATCTACCAGACGTGATGCATCTGCGCTAATGTCCTAGAAATATTTCTTTATAAATCACAAATAATTTATGTTGTATAATAAAACCAGCTAACTTCATATGATCCAAATATTGGATGTTACATAACACAAAACAAGCAGATTCAAAATATTTCAATTTATAAAAAGATTATTTAGATTTAAGGCTCGTATACATTTTTGGTGATTTACCGAGAATTTTTCATTTAATACAATGGGCTGGGCTGCAAATATGGAAAATCTTATATCTTTATAAAGTACATCGCTTCGCTCCCTCTGTCAAATCTTCGACTTTTATTATTTGAACTTTTGCTCTTTTATTTTATTCTTTTTCCACTAAAATACAATAATTATAAATCTAGTATCACTATCCGGTTTCCTATTAATTCTTTGTTTATATTGGCCCAATATATACCATGATTAAATTTCTGCATTCGGAAAAAATGAAACAGGACTGTCAAAAACGACTTTCCTTTCAGATATTTTGAGTGGAATAGAAAAGGAGACGTTAGAAAGGTAATTAGAAAAGGGTGACGGGGTTGTTCAGTTTTTCTAATTGATTATTGCCTATTGAAAGGAATAATTGTTTATAATTAACTTTTAAAAGAACCTCGGACTTAAATAGCACACAAAAGGGAGACAAACTTCTTAAAGCGAATTGAAAATTAGAAAGAGGATAAAATATAAAAGCAATTAAAGGAAAAGACGAATAGGTTGAGAAGTAGAAGACATAATTAGATGAACCTGAACGGGAGGAGACAAGAAACCGCCAGAAACACCTCGAAAAATTTTATATCCTCGGAATCTGGGCCTAAACGGAAGACTTAGAGAGAAGTGAAGTGGACACAGATAAGACGCGGTGCCATTTATCGCTGAATCTGGGATGGAGGAGAGTTGCGCACTCTCGAGCTCACTCGAAACCTACCCCACATATCTTCTAAATATATGATTTTCCTTGCCTACCTTTGTTCACAAGTTTAGTGAAAGGTGTCATTTGGCTCCATTTTTATAAAATTAGTATATACAATTCCAAATATTCAGAAAAATTGTCTCTATGATTAAGAGATAGCATTAAGATATAACACATGATGGAGAAAGAAATATGACACAAACTAACAAAGAACAAAGCAAGCACAAAGGAAAATTAAGAAATCGAAGTTTAAGTTTAATCGGAGGGTAAATGATAAAAACAATTAATAAAATTTAAAATGAAAATGGGGCGAGGAAGTGAATACAACGATCTCTTATGATAGTCTTCGAAATTCCAGTTTCGAAACCTTGTTAACTTTGGCTTGTCCAATGGGACTCGGTAACATACACTTTTAAAATCTTTTGAGTTCGAAGGTCCTTCAAAGACCAGAAGCCAATGGCAATAAAACGAAAAATATATAAAGGATATTAAGTATATTTTCCTACATCTGCAACATCTAACTATGTACCAATTTTCCAACCTGTTTCCAATAATTCAACGCTTTCATGTAAATATCAGTCATTAAAATGAAGCTTGTTTCTACTGCTGTCTTGACCTTTTCCAATGATGCTTTTCTTCAAATTGGCAAATCATTAAAGTCTTGAAATAAATGTCTTTCACTTTTAACTTCACGCATCTTGACGAATGAAAGACAAATCTGTCATGAATCTTTCCTTGGCTAATTTCTTTTATAATATCGTTTATGTTTTGCAAGACACTTTCGTACTATGTTGCATAAATTATTTTCAAACTTTCAAGGAATTTTACTAAAGCACCCGTTATAAAATGGGTGGCTGAACCTATTAATTTTGAATTTGTCCTTCCCTTAACTAGCTAAAGAAAGTTATATGGTTCTTGTTGATCTAGATATTCTAGTTTAACATCCATATATCATAGTTAGTACGACGGAAATCATTACCGTTTTCTTTCGTATGTTTAGGGCGAGATACTCTGCGCGACTTTGTGGAGTGATTGTATCAAGCAGGATATCTGAGCTTATCCTGACTAACACTATATCTAGGTATCAGCATTGATAGAGATTAGGGTACGCCAGTTAGTTTGATTTCTACAAGGTCCTCTGTTCCAATTAAAAAGAAATTTCTAGATTCGAAAAATGTGGTTTTCTTAGAAGTATCATCGCCATATCCCTCGAAATAGTGGGAAATAGTGGGAGAGAGGGAGAGGGGGAAGTGGCGACGAGGAGAGAGAGGAAAGAGTGTATATTTTTTTAATAATTTTTAATTTTATCTTTGCTTAATTGATGAATGAGCTGTCCCCTCACCCTCCTGTTTTGAGAAGGGGGAGAGATTGGGGGATATAGGGGGAGGGGTCAATTAATTAGGGAGGATGAAGGGGGAAGGACTGGAGTAGGCGGAAGAGTAGGTGATTTGATAGGGGCGGAGGAATAGCGTGATGAGAAGGTAGGGGAACATGGAGCTGAGGGGATAAAGATGATCACAATCGATATGAAAGATTAAATAGGCCGAAGTGCTGATAGCGCTCGTAGGGGAGGAGTGGGGAAGCCATGGCTTATATGTATATAATTATATAATATTAAACTAGGACATAAAAGCAATACGGGAGTGGCAGTTATTAATTTGTTGTTTTAGGGGTCAAAACACAGGAAATATAATTGCTGAGAGCCGCACCTTACTTCTTAGAAGCAATGTTGTCAGTATCGCATTGTCAAGGAAATCTCCGACGTTCAGGCGACAGATTGACTCTAACTCCACGAGGCTAATGACCTGGTCGTAGCGGGACCCGCTCCTCCTGGGACATCTTCTAAGGCCTCAATTTTAAAAATGGCGACTCCTGCTTCTGGCTAGTCTAGACCTACTGATTTTCCATGTGCTTTCGGAACTGTTCTGCTGGTTTTGACCTCTCCCGTCCCGTCCCCCCGTGATAGAGCTGGAAGCACAAAACTTTCAGGCTCTGCATAGGCCAAATCAAGGGCTCCTTCCCCCCCCCCCCCCCCTCGTTCTCAGCTTAGCGTTTCCCGTAAGGCGAAACGTCTGCACACCTCCGTGACTTTTAAGACATAGGAGGTAAAGCCCTGGTAGGTTGTTTTGAGGTCGTCTTCAAGGGTTCATATAGTTGTTGCCAGAAAGGAGTGTAGCACCAAAATAGCTTCGGTTTATACGCCATTAATTAAGGTTGCACTGGTTGGCTCCGACATGAGGGATCTTGCTAAAAAGTACAGGAAATTCCGAAACTACACGGCTGCAAGAGGTTTCAAACTCGATGGGAGATAAGACTCGCAGGATCTGGGCCGGTCAGGAGGAATTGCGATTTACACCTGTTTGATGTCTGCGTTCTTTTATTTGATTTAAATACCTCCTTAAAAGGAGTGGCAATGCAGCTAGTTCTCAAGAAGAAGTATACTGTTATTTCTGCGAACATTCCACCTGAGGTTGACTTCTACGCGAATAATTTGGGCAGCTTCGTGCCACGGTTGCTAAGACTCTACTTCCTTTCGGGGATTTGAGCGATATACACCACTTCTAGGGTGACTATTCGATTAATCCCAGGATTGTAGTCCTTGCCGATCAGATATTTGAGCTAGAAACAAGTGCCCTAAATATATATTAGTTTACGCATCATTCTCCGAGAACCGTTTTATTTTTCTGCCTTGATGTTGCCCTGTAATCTTCGGATGCAGAGCCTAAATTTTAGGGAGGGTTAGTTGATGACCTCCATAGCAGTGATCCCTTTCCAATTCAAATATTCCTCTCTGGCTCACTATTCCATGGAGGAACAACAAGGTGGTACTTAGTGGGGGTGCAGTGTTCCGCATAACAATATTAGACAATATAGTTGTTCCAGGCAAGAAATTTAAGTCGGTTGTAGTTAAATTGTAATCCCCATTGGCGTAAGTACTATTCCATGGACCTCTGTCCTTTTAAAACGCTGACTGCTACTTGTTGACCAGCTTATGTGAGCGGCACTCAAACATAAAGGATATGCCTAGAATCGCTATGAGCGCTGCGCAAACGATTTTACTATCTGTGAAATTCGTCGAACCAGGCTAGGTTCCAATATGTTTCTAAGGAAGCCCCCCGCTCTTTCTGGTGGGTATACGTGTCTTCACATAACGGGAAGACCCCGTCTTGCGGTTTTGTGGAATCAAGTCAAAAGTTTCTGAGCATGTTCTAGAAGACCTTTTTCCCGTTCTACAGGACAAAGGGAGCGTAATCTCAGACCCGCGTCCGTGACAGAATCCTGCGCCCCCGCTTTCTCCGGATTCTCTACCCGGAATTCTGCTGTACCACAATTCAAAGCACATCGGGATTTAGCTGAAAGCCAGTGAGGTACCTTACCGCTAGAGGCGGAGAAGCCTTTAATGACAGACTTGCATTGCATGATCAGCCTTCCGGTCTTGCTTCATGCGCATACACCGCCCTTGATCAGAACGATTTCCAGTATGCCTAGCTTCGAAACCAAGGTTAGTGAGGCCTTGGCTTTCTCTTAATATTTCTTCAATATGATCTTCTGCGAATGGCTTTTCGCATGCAATGGAGAAATCATTCTACCAATGCCGGTTTCCATTTAAACTCTCTAACCTCCTTAAAGTGCAGTTTCATGAAGTAATTGAAAGATTTTAGATAATTATTTATCCTGTTCAATGGAGGCCAACTTTTTTGTGACCAGTGCGGTTTCTGCATGATTTAATCCACGTCAGATGGTCTGCTTCCAATGGAAAATGCTGTTTTCCAGGCCTGTCTTTGAAGACAGTACAGCGACATGGTGTTTTCAATAAGATGCGATAAGACGTTAGCCAATCTTTATTATTGGATCTTTTTTAAAATCGTCGATTCACTTACTCAATTCAAAGTAGCCTCTTCTACCCAACGGGCAGGAAGAGGGCTTCCCGCTAGAAAATTTCTTCACTGTCACACTTTTTTCCCTCAGCATCAAGAGTATCAACGCGGGGCTGCCAGAAGATGTTCTTTCTACGCTTTATGTAGATGACATTTAAATCTCCATGGCTCCTGCCAAGATGCCAACTATGGAACGTAGACTCGAATAAGCAATGACCGCATCTCTCAATATGATGAAGCGCACAGGCTTCGGTTTTCTTTGGATAAGAGTAAGGTGGTGCCTTTCTACTACCATATACTGCTTCATTCAGACCCGTTCTTTCTCGTATACGATATCACCTGGAATTGGTGCATTCGCACTATATCCATGATTTTATTTCTGAACGACGCTGCAACTGGGAGGCTGATTTTCGCAGGCGTAGGGAATCTCAAATCCATACCATGGAACTTCTTTGTTCAATGACGTTATACACATGAGGCGCTGATTGGGCTAAATCCTTACTTCTCTACCGATCATTTGTTGGTTTGCACCTTGACTGCGAGTTTTACGCATGACTGGCAGAGCGTGTATTGCAGTAGGTTGACTGTATCCATCAGACCTATTAGCACCTGGCGACCGATGCCCTACGCTAGGCTCCGATAGAAAGCCTACTTGGCGATGCCGAGGAAAGGACACTTGTTCACGTGGGCCTGGATCCTCCCTCACAGCTCTTATTTTATCCTAGGCTGATCTCGACTGTGCCTTTGCCGTCCAGCAACACTGACAGGAAAGTCTCGCTTTTTCTCTGGTTGCGCTTCTCGTTCTGCCCAGAACGCCACCCTGGAAGGTTACATCTATGACAAATTGTCACCACGCCACCTCTTACAAAGCTTCTTCATTGCTGATCTATTGCGTTTGGCCTTTTGGGGGCTCACTTCGTGTCACACTGGATCCGGCGAGCTTTATCCTCGCCGGTTTTAAGTCAGTGGAGCTCAAAAAAAGGCCGAGCCTGTGTTCGTGGCCCAGTTGATTCCGAAACCAAGCTCTAAACGGTAGATACTGCGTCGGGCCCTGGTCAGAGACTGGATTGTTTTCTTTAGTTACTCACTAAGCGTTCCTACTGCTATCGAGTCATTTAAATGACCCTATGTTTCTCGGTATCCGTGATGCTCTAGTCTGAGAGCCTGTCAAAGTTCTAGATTATGTTATGCTTGCTTCTTGGACATTTGGGAAGTGCGGGGAATGAGCGCACTGATGATTACTCTTAAGACTGCGCTATGACTGAGCGACCATACATTCGTTTCGCTCTTTTTCATTCTGAGTACATGGCAGGATACAGGCTAGCCTTCCGCGTTCGTGGCATTACGCCGAAACTGTTCTCATTGACCTATCCCCCCCAAAATCATATGAAATGGCTTAGTTCACTTTCTATTCTCTTCAAATTTGGCACACTCGCGCGGAATGCATCGACATTTGATGGATTCGTACCAAAACAAAAAAGCGACGACTGACTGTCCAGTACAATCTTATTAAATCTGGCAGTCTATGTGATTTTCACGCACTTTATCTTTCCTGTTATCATGACAAGCTGGGTCACTACCACTCATCCCACATACTCGTGAAGAGTTCGTCCACAAAGAATTGTGAACTATCTGACTTTTTTGAGTAAGCTAGCCGACGCCATAGTGTGTTTCTTTCTTCTTGCTTTTGTTTCGTTCCTTGTGTCTGTTGCTCCTTTTTTGCTCTTATTTATTGGCTTTTGTTTCGTTTTTGGGGGGCTTTGGTGTATATCGCCTATTTTTATTTTTATGTAGCCTAGTATTAGCCTTGAGAATGAGTAAGGCAACCTATTCCCTTGTATTCATCCCCCCGATAGGGGCTAGAAAAATATCAAACTAAATAATTTCTCCGATTTGATCATCGTATTATATTGTCAAAAGATGAAAAGCTTCTAACAAATTCGCTAAACACGGTCAAGATTTTTTTAATCTGCGTCGGGTAACTTTATTTAAATTATGTTTATCCAAGTGATTCAAGAGTGTCTTTAACAATTGCCTCCAAAGGTTTACCCGCAACTGACATTAAGTTAATATAATTTGTGTAATTATTCGCTTTCATTTAATACCAATTGGCGTAACATTTACTTAAATTCTGAAAAAAACAATGCCGTCTCAAGAGATTTGGTACAAAATTATGTGAGTGGTGTAATGAATTTTATCTTGACCCGGACATTTCGTACTTTTCAATTCATCCTATAATTTGGGAGTTCGATCTGTGATCTCATAATATTGGCAAGCATATTTTCTAAATTAAAATAAAAAATGTACATCATAAGAAACAACAATGTGACCTCTTCAAGTGTAAACACATCCAATTTTTTTCGATCTATCAATTAAGCTATACATCCTATTTTGCTATCTAGCCTTCTCTTGTCATTATTAATTGGTTACACAAAATCTCGAATCCATTTCCGATTTCCTGATAATTCCATGCACATCGAATTGTTGGGAAATATCAATCTTTGCTAATTTCTTCGCTTATTACTCGTCACGGATATATATATATATATATATATATATATATATATATATATATATATATTGTCGGGGAATGGTTACCTCCCCCACCCTGTCCACTCTTGGTGCAGTCACAAGGTGGTTACCGCAAAGACATCCGTCGAAGGCATCGGCGGGTTCAGTGCTTAACCGCAGTGTGGCACAACTTGGTGCCATGAAAGACCCTAAAGGTCAAAAAGTTAAGATCTCCCCCAGGAGAGTGAGATCCAGTTTCACGTCAAAAAGGAAATTGAAGACGTGTTTCTCCCAATCTCGAAGGCTAACGAGGAGCCGATGTTTGACTTCGTGTGAAAAACCGTTTGGAAAAAGAACTCTCCTGGGGCCGTCCTCAAGCCCCTTTCCGGCTTGCGACTCCCCCAGTAGGGTGACGAGGTATAAATGAGGAACTCTAAGGAAAATCGTGGTAGTATACGTCAGTCTATAGGTGACGAACTCCTCGGATCCAAAACCGAGCTACCGAGACTGGAGAGGTAGAGTACTTGGCTCGCCAGACAAAGAAGTACCCTGCAAGAGAGGCAGGGCTACCTACCTTAAGGGGCTAAGAAGAAGCTCATCCTCGAGCTAAGTCCCTGGTTATCAAACCAAACGATAAGTTAACTTGGTAAGTTCAACTTACTCTCGCCAGAGAGACTCCTCATATCCTGGTGCACCTTAAACACCAGGGGTATTCCTTGTCCTTGAGGAATTAAGAAAAGAAGAAGATGGTAGTATAAGTCAGTCTCTAGGTGACGAAGTCCTCGGATCCAAAACCGAGCTACCGAGACTGGAGAGGTAGTGTACTTGGCTCGCCAGACCAAGAAGTACCCTGCAAGAGAGGCAGGGCTACCTACCTTAAGGGGCTAAGAAGAAGCTCATCCTCGAGCTAAGTCCCTGGTTATAAAACCAAACGATAAGTAAACTTTGGTAAGTTCAACTTACTCTCGCCAGAGAGACTCCTCATATCCTGGTGCACCTTAAACACCAGGGGTATTCCTCGTCCTTGAGGAATTAAGAAAAGAAGAAGGAAAAGGCTTCCCCTCGAGCCCGCTATTCGGTGGCCACACCGAACTCCTAAGTTAACTTGGTGGGGAACCAAGTTCAAATTATTCTCGCCAGAGAAACCCCCCTCCGTTATACTCGCCCTTGAAGAAGACCCTCCCCGAGTTCAGTCTTTGTCCATAAGGAAATAAGTAACGAAGGAGAAAAGCTCATCCTCGAGCTCGTTACTCGGTGATCACACCACACTCCAAGTTAACTTGATTTAAGAAACAAGTTCGACTCACTCTCGCCAGAGAGACCACGACTGCCTAGGTGTTGCATAAAGCACCGTATTGGTTCTTGTCCTTGAAGAACCCTTCCCCCCCCCCCGGAAGAACGTGTGGATCCCCCAGCTGCTACCCTCGCCAAAACAACCGTGGAATTTCGCCCATCTACAACTGGACACACGGCACGCGTCGAGTCAATAACATTTCTGAGGCCCTTCAAACTCCACATGAGTCCGTAAGCCTAATTCTTATATTATCGTTTTTTGTAGAGAAAACGTTAACCAAATTTTGGAGGGTAAACAAATTTATTTAATTTTTGTTTAGGATAATATTCAGAGTATTGCTGTAGTTGATGTATAAATGATATGTATTTAATTGATAAAGGTAAAATATAAGTTTATTTTGTGAATTAGTGGGCGTTTCTTTTATATCCTTACGTGTTGCAGAACGGCTCTGTTCTTTAAGATATTCATATTATACCAATATATTAGACTTTCTTAGCACTCTTAGAGATAGAACAAAAAAGGAGGGGAATTCTATGACATATATATATATATATATATATATATATATATATATATATATATATATATATATATATATATATATATATATGTGTATATTTAGCGCCGTAGCCTTGGCTAAAATTACAGAGCAGGTATGAAAAAGTGAAGAATATGATTGAAACTCATTTATTTCATATTTGGCATAATACAAATAAAGATTTTGCCTATATTCTATTAATAATTAATATTTGATATGTACTCCTCTTGCTTTTATAACCGCTTTTATGCGCTTTTGCATAATTGAGACTAAGTTTAAACGGTAGTTGGCTCAATTTTATGCCATTCTTCATGAATTATGGCTGTTGAATCACTTTTTGAGGAACATTTGTTCACCCTCACTCTTGTGCCCAAGTGTGACCAAAAATTTTCAATGGGGTTGAGGTCTGGAGATTGAAGGGGCCATTCTATCAACGTCACCCCTTTTTTTTCAAACTAACACTTTGAGACTAGATAATTAGGATAAAGCCTTTTCTCAATGGAATATTACACCATCTGCTATATCATAATTGAAAATTTTACCTAAGGGAGGTTGATAAACCTAGTCTTATATGCTGGCGTAAGTGTTGGAAGTCATTCTGCCCTCACAATTGAACAACAATCCTTGACCTGAAGATAACATGCAAACCATTACACTACCACCTACAAATTTGAGCTTTGGAAAAACACATCTCGGATCCTAAACTTCCTCAACTCTTTAACGAACATAAACAGCTTCAGTGGTTACAAAGTTCTGAAGAGAAATACAAATTATATTGATTATTTTGTTATCCAATGTGAATTATTTTCTAATAAAAATGTGTACAAACGTAATGAATTGGTGGAAACTATTGCGGATAAACTATGCATGGTCACATTGCAAGATAGAATGAGACAATCAAGGATACCTCAAAAATAAGTACTTTAGAGTTTCATAAAGTCTTTTATAATGGCACACTTCAACCAAAATAACCTTCATGTAAATGGGATGCAAATAATAAGTGTTGTAAAGTGAGCACTATTCCCAACTTGTACTCATAAATAGTTCTCTTTTGTATTCTAATCTAAATTAAACTGTGTAGTTATATTTTTTCAAATCATTTTCATTCTTTCAATCAATGTTTATTTATACCACAAACTAAACAATTGTTATTCCCATGATATGAAGAAATTTTAAACGAATTAAAGAAAAAAAGAAACAAAAGAGTGCAATATAGTTAATTTCCATTAATAAATATAAAACTCATGTAAAATTCTATAGATAAAACGTTCTATTTTATCTTTTTAATATATCTAAGAGAAATCGGGTTTAATCGATGAAAACAAAGAGCATTTATATCTTAGATTGCCTAAATTAAAGAAACGGTGACATTTGGCAACAATAAAGGCCTATAATTCAAGTCCTTCTTTCGTCTTGATTTTTATGACAGTGTATTATTAATTCCTTGATAGTTATGTCAGAATTCAGATAATACGTTACTGTAAGTCGGGAAAACCATTTTTATTTTAAGGGAACCGATTAAGTATATAAATTGGTACAAGGAGAACACTACCCATACTCTGGAAATGATCGTGACCTTGGACTAAAAATCACAGCAAGAGGGTACGGAGTACACATCAACGAAAAAGTCATGCATGCGAAAAGGAACTTACGATACCTGTATTGTTTCAAGGCACTCTCTCTCAGAAACAAAAGAAAACTAAATGGCAATATGTTAGACTGGTTTTGCTATACCCTGCCATTCGCTTTC
The DNA here is from genome assembly GCA_963969495.1 of Ceratothoa steindachneri. Classification (NCBI taxonomy): domain Eukaryota; kingdom Metazoa; phylum Arthropoda; class Malacostraca; order Isopoda; family Cymothoidae; genus Ceratothoa; species Ceratothoa steindachneri. The sequence continues at coordinate 201,890,895 of OZ018320.1, read as the reverse complement.
ATCTAGCAACCAAGTCCCAAATAAAAAAGCATCAAGTCATACACAACCCGGCAGTATGACTTATCTTTAATGGGACTTGATTGGTCTGTATCCCATCTAGAATTTTACACAATCTTGCAGAAATTCAACCACTGAACGTGACTCGACGTGACAGGGAAAAAGCGATATGGAGAAAAATCTACTCGTACATCTCTGATAGGATACTCCAAGAGATTACCACCGAGGATTTCACAGCAGCCAGCTGCGTAAGCAGGAGGATTTCGTACTAAAATATATGTAGATAAGCTTACTACGGAAAACGCAAATTAAAAAATAGAGAACAAATATACATATATATCTGCATGTATATGACCATATATTTTATACATAAACTAATCTAAAACTTTTAAAAAAGATAAATAGTGAAAAAATTGAGGAAAAGAAAAGTAAAAAATAAATCTGAAAAGAACAAAAAAATAAATATAAATAATTAAATAAATAAACAAACAATAGATCCGAAGAGGACAAGGAATACATAACAAAATGTAATACCAAACAGATTAAGTAAGAGATGTATACAGTATATGTATATAATAATGCCCAAAGAATAGAACGTTCTATTTTATCTTTTCAATATATTTAAGAGAAATCGGGTTTAATTGATGAAAACAAAGAGCATTTATATCTTAGATTGCCTAAACTAAAGAAACGGTGATATTTGGCAACATTACAAGGCCTATAATTCAAGTCCTTCTTTCGTCTTGATTTTTATGAAAGTGCATTAATTCTTGTATCAAGAAAATACAGCTGAAAACGATTTCATACATTCCCGTCGAATAAAGAATATTAAATCCAGCTCCAAGATTCCTTTTACATCTGAGGAAATCTCCGATAACCACATACACAGCCTAGTAAGCAAAAAGAGAGCTTTCTATTTTGGCAGCATAGCTTTATGAATACAAGGCATTCACTGGTGAAGCAACTAGGCAGCCGCTCAGCCGAATCAACAAACACATTTGGCTGCCCCAAGAATGGTACCAAAATTTGATGAAAATCACCCCTTGGTAATCACACTACTCTCGAAGAAGCTTACCTCAATCTATCCCTGGTTAACAGCTTTCGACCAATCATCATCAGTCCATGCTTCTTTCTCTTTTTGACCAAGACAATCTAACAAGCCAGAGTTTCTTTCTAGCCTTACCTCCTTTAAGCCCAGCTTCTAATAACCTTCTTCTCACTGCGTGTGTCAATATCTCTTTGTTTTTTGCTGCCGGAGAGAGCAACTACATCAAAAGAGGAATTCTTTTTAACTATTGAACCAAGATGTTCATTTCAGCAAACTCTATTCCCTCGGAATTGTGCACCTTTTTCGACCTTGACCATCACGGTTTTTAAAATTATTGTCCTCATTGTTCCTTTTAATGGTTGTTTAAACACAGTTTTGGGATGATTTCCATTTTTTATTTTTGCATACCTCCCCCATAATTTGGGCCAGGGCTGTATAAATATATATATATATATATATATATATATATATATATATATATATATATATATATATATATATATATATATGAATCCAACAAACAGCAAGAAACACAAAACGGGAAATATTTCTTCGGAAATATTATTCCTAATTCGAAAAAGTTCTGTTCAGGGGAGGGATTCAAACCGGGCACACTGAGGCTGCGAGTATCCGCTTTGATTTCAATTAAATCATCTCTTAGGCCCCTTGGCTCGCAGAAACAAAAAAATCTTCCGAATAATCAAGCTTTTAAGCTACGATTCGCATGGTATGTAGAGCGGAAATATGAAAGAGAGAGAAAATTAATATGGAATTCAAAGGGCAAAGGAGATTTGATGTAAACACGTGGTGAATATACAAAGTATAAATCTTTTATGAGAGCGAAAGAACGATGAAAATGAATCCAACAAACCGCTTTCTGTTTCTTGCAGTTTGTTGGATTCATTGTCATCATTCTTTCGCACTTATGCAAGATTAATATATATATATATATATATATATATATATACATATATATATATATATATATATATGAGAAGATAATAGTAAACTACAATATTTGAATCAAGATTTATTTATAAGCACAGAACTAGTTTCGGCAAAGTTATAATTGCCATTTCCAACTAAGTAATGCAACAGACAAGCAAGTAGCCCACACTAAATAAGGTGAATAAATTACTAAACAAAATGAAAATGCGGGAAACTCAGAGGAAATGACTAAACTCCGAGAGCAATTGCTTCCGGGGGTTTATAAATACGATTAGCGATTTATTCAATATATATTTGTTTACTATTATGTTCTCACTGATATATATCACGCTAATGTGTTATCTTCTAATATACATATATATATATATTTATATATATATATATATATATATATATAATATTGAGGATAAATCCCAGAGCCAGTAAAATGTACTATAAGTTAAAATTTAAATATGACTTAAGGACAGTTAAATTTCCTTTAAACTCGACTAAAAATATTAGTTAATAAATTTAAAGTTTATTGCAGAAATTAATTAAAAACTAGACGAGAAATTGACCTGGCAATAGTTAAAGATAATAAGTTTAAACTTGTTTTTAATTTTGTAAACACTTTAAGAGTTAAAACATTTAATATTAAACGGTTAATTTTGGTACTTACTAAGGTGGATCTATCCTAGAGGGTGAATGGTGGGTTTAACAAGGGGCTAGTATTTATAGGTTACAGTGACGCTTGGGAGAGAGGAAAGTTGGGAGGCAGCGAGAAAGGTGGGGAGCAGAAGAGAGGGAGACATAGGTCTCACTCCGACGAGCGAACTCTAGGAGACTAACGTCATGTACGAGTAGTCGTGTAAAGTCCGTGACCGCGAACATCAAAATTACAAGTACATTGGCGTGACCTCCACAACCCTGTCGAAGCGACTGGTGGCTCACCTACAGGATGGGGCAATTAGAAAACATGGACAATCTTACAGCACTACTTTAACTTGTGAGACGCTAAATAAGAACACCCCTATCATCCTGAGACTACAAAACCGCAGAAGAGTGTGAACGGCCGAAGCCTTCATTATCCAAATGAAGAAACCGGCAATTAACGAACAACTCCAGCCCGAAAACCATAACACCGACAACTCGGTATCTACCGCGTCGACTGTCTCTAATACGAAATCGCAATTACCTTTACTTATTGAATATTATCTGAACTAAAAAATCTTGCTTGAATGTGTTTGGTTAATTTGCGAGTCTTATGGAGCGCCAAGGGATAAGGGGGGCAGGCCTGGTACTCCTTTATAGAACCCCATAGTCACACTTTCTAGATTCAAAGTAGTATGCCAGCACTGTGAGTACAGCGGTTGGGAGTGAGAGGAAAAGGAAGAAGAGGGATTTAGGATAGAACAGCGAAGAAAATAATAAGAGACAAAAGTGGACTTAGTTAGTCATGGGACCTACAGCTTAACGTGGAATCCGAACCCCGATGTGTCGCTTGTCTCTAACAATAACTATAACAGTTTATCGTGACCCCTGTCCGACGTATCATTGTGAGTCCCGTGTGCAAATATGATAGTAAAAAACGAATAGATGCAGAAGGCTGAAGGAAGTGAGAGGTTTGCAAAGAGATGCTAATTGCCTGGAGGCCAGGCTTATATCTGTCCATTTTAGGTATTATAGATAGCGCAATAAAGTTACAAAGTAGTATTGAAATTTATGAGGCGTTTAAACCATTGTTAGTAAATACTCTTACTAAAATCTGGTGTAGGTTGCTATCTCTCTATCTATTCTTTCTTATTCCTATCCTAGTTATAATTGACTATATCATATTTTCTGGTTTGCTTCTGTTGATAAATTACTCTTAGTCGTCGTCGAGTATTAATCTCTTTCTCTAAGTGTAGATTTCTTATTCGTCTTCTTCTCCTTCCTCATCTCTCCTCGGGAAACTTGGGAATATTCTGTGTAATCTCAATCCTTCTCTTTGGGCAATTTGGTTGGTTAATTCAACTCCTATTTCATTTTATGTCTTTTCTAAGACTTTCCTTGCTCTTTTTGCAATTATTCTGTTAATTGGTTTTATCCTAGCCTCCCTATGCAGGTTTCGTAGTCTTATTCTTTCTCTTCTTCTGGTGTTAGTTATTAAGTAGATAGCTTTGTTGTGTACTTTTTTGAGTCTTAATAGGTTACTTCTTGAGATCGTTTACATCGCGATCGTTAGATAAATAATCGCAGACTGTAATATAGCTTGATAAATATTTCTTTTGTTTTTCATGTTTAGGTTAACAAACTATACAATAATTCTAGGCCGCTCTTCCATCGATCTTCCATCTTAGTTACGTGCTTTTAATACCATGATTTTAGCTTGGAAAGTCTGATCACCGTACATTCCTTGTCGTATCTGTAGCGCTGTCCTTCTACATATACATCTGAGATGCTCCTCCTGTACACGGGTAGCATTTTAAATTTATCCCTGTTGGTTTTGATTTTCCATTTTTCTCGTATTTATTAATGCTTCTTATCTCTTCTGCAGTCATCCTAGCTTTCATTGGGCCGTTGCTGTAGGGGCAAACTATTATTTAAGTGACGTCGTCGGCAAATTGGATGTTCAAGCAGCCTTCATTTCTTGGTGGTGGTATATCTGCTGTGTAGATTAATTAGAAAGATAGACTCAGACATCCGCCTTGGGGCAAATCCTCAGCAAGCTCGAATATTTCACTTTGATGTCATCCAATTTCCACATACGCAAGTCTCTCCATTATATAATCACATAAAATCCTTTCGATCTTGTTGTTCAGTCTTAATCTGAGTATCTTGAGTTGTATAACCCTCTGCCATACTTTGTCGAATGCCTTTACACGTCCCAGCATACGATGTCTACGCTCACTTTTTCTCTCTTTGCTTTTGCTATCTTTTCAAGGATGACTCCAAGCGCCATCTCCGTGCTTCTGTTTTTCCTGAAGCCAAATTGGCAGCTCTTTTTTCGGCCATTATCATCGCAGAATTTGGACAGTCTGTTATTTAGAAATCTTTTCCAATACCTTACCGATGAAATCTAGCAAGGAGACGTGGCGTTAGTTATCTACTCGATCTGGGTTTTTTTCCACCTTAGGTATGAATATTATCTTTGCCACTTTCAGTTCATCAGGAAAGTGACCCGTGTTAAAGCACGCATTGAAGACGTTTCTCACTCCCTCCAGTATGTTCGGGGGTGCTTAGATGTAAATTAATATGGTGAGTCCCAATCTGCATGGGGCTCTCTGTCGGAAGTTCTTTATGGTTCCTTATAATTGATCAGGTGCAATGATTGCGTCTATTCCGTCGTTGTTCTTTCTACTTTCATAGACAAAGTGGAAGGGGTATGTCCTTTCAAACTCTCCATTAAGTTCGTCTACGATCTGATGTTCAAAGTCAATGTCATAGTCGTCATTCTCTTCTTCGCTAATTTTGAATACATTTCTCTAGTGCTCTCTAAATAATGACTCTATTTCATTCTCATCATTTAAAATGTTGTTCCCTGCATCCTTAATTTCCATTTTATCCCTTGTTGTCCGAGTCTTTAATCTGTTGATATGTTTCCTAGATTCCCTTGGCGATGTTTCCACATCTAAATCCCGATGTGTTGATCCCAATTCTTATTCTAGTGTTGTTAAATTAGTTCTATTAGTTCTCTTTTCTGTCTCTTTAGTGCGTTGTATGCTTTCCTTGTTGTTCCGAATCTTCTTATATGTTCTGCCGCCCGGCCATTCTCTTCACTCAAAGTCACCATTTCTGGTGTCCAGCAAAATTGTTCAATTGTTTGGAACCAGTTAATGAGGACGGCCCCCTTCTCTGCCCTTTTAATTTGTTCTCTAATCCTATTCAACTCTCCGTCGATTTTCTCTAGAGTAGCTTGCCCGAGCGGGCTGGGCACGTACGTCTGAGGTAGTTCTTTGTACTTATCCCAATCCGCATTATAGGATTCTTGTTTATGTACATTAGAGTCACAGTGTAGTCTCTTCGTAAGTATGTAGGGAAATTAGGTCCCAATCTTTGCAGGATACGTCTATTGCTAAGTGTGTTAAGTTGTTTTCCGACTCTGTTTGTATTTCTCTACCCAGAAGCCCCTCAATTGGCGTTTAAATCGCCCATCAAAATGACCGGTATCCTATAGTTGAAGAGTTTAGTAAAGTTTGTACCGGTAATTGGGGGCGCCTAAGTGGCTGGTGTCCAGTTGCGATAATGATGTTGCTTAATTTTATTTTATTTTCTATAGCTAAATATGCATTTGCCAATCCTTGTATTGTTTTGTATAGCAATATCGCTCATCCGCTAGTACCACTCCGTCGTGTGTTTCTCCTGAAGGATTTGTTGTTAATAACAACATAGTTACATTTCTTTCATTTCTCGTTTTCGGTGTTTCTTCCATGTTCTGATATTAGTATAACATCTGGGTCAAACTTTCTGAATAATTTTCCGTACATAATTTTCTTGTCCTTCCATCGCATGTGTTAATTTGTAATATTTTTAATTTCTCAATATCCATTGTGCAGGAATTCCACGTGGAATTTCATTTCCAGCACGGAAGTTCCATGTGCTGAAGAAGATTCTGTTAGGCTTAAAATTGGTAGCCCCCCCCTCCCCCTCCCACAAGCAGTAGCCTCAAACCACCTCCAAAACGGTCCAACTTTACACGGGTTAGAATAGCCTTGGCAAGAAGATTCGAGCCCATTCGAGAGACGAGCTGTTTCCCACTACCTCCCTCCGCGGGGAGAGCCTCAGACGTATAAGTGCTCGTTTCCCATGATGCAGACACAGAGTTAAGAAGTCTCGCCTGGACCCAAGAAGATTCCCCTAATCTTAAGTCAGGTGCTAACAACAAAGCAAAGTGACAACTGAACTATTTGTGTATTGGAACTAGCCCCAGCCAGTGAGGTAATTGCATTTAACGATCGCTACCGAGCGATTTTTCCGACTTCTCTTATCAACTCCTGTCGAAGCCCTCCTCGTTCGCCCCTCGTTTTCGGGGGGCCGAAATACTCTTCCCTGGACAAGGCGTTACTGCCCCCCCCTTTTTTTTGGAGAACCGTCATCACTTTAAGTTTCCACTCAGAAGTTTTGAGCGCCATCGCCTCACGTGCAGAAGACATCCGTGAAGCCCTACTCCGACGTCTGATTTGGAATCCTCCGTAAGCCAACCCTTCTCCACCTTCAATAACCGAATTGGGTGAATTACACCCCCCCGCCTTCCTTTGAATAGTCTACTCCTGTAATACCATAAATTTTAACTTCATAGCCTGATTCATAACTACAATTTCCCCCCCACCTCGTTCATCTGATGTAATTTTTATACACCCTTGTGGCTTTTGTCATCCGTGAAATTATGTTATGTTATTTTTAATTCTCTCATTATTTTTATGTAAATAAAATTATATTTTTGTGCATGCCTCTTTAATTAACCTTGAGCGTTGCCATTGCCCATATTATACCTAACCTCGTTGAACTCTTATCTCGCCCTCCGCCCATGGAAACTCGTGGTTTTCCGTCCTTTTGTCGGCTAGACTTTAAGTTATTGGTCCCTCCCATATAGATATAATATGGTATTGATTTAATATAATGTTATACCACGACATCCATAATCCAATTGTCCATTTCTGTTTGTTTATTCGTTTTCCGTTTAGCTTGTCCTATCTGTTAAGTTATCGGTGTTGCTCCTTTTTTGGTTCTTCTTTCGTTACTCCTGGGTTCTTCCTTTGCTAACTGCATTTGAGGGTCGCTCTGATAGTTCATCTTTGGGTGATGGACCCCTTTTACTCGCGGATTTAGATCTGTCCTTTATTTGGGCTTTCATGTAAGTAACCCGTAAGCACTATTGCTTTGTGTCGTCGGAGAAGTTTTCAGTCTCTGAGTATTCGCTGATTGTGTCCTCTTCTGATTCTTCCGACTGTTAATTTCCTTTTGCCTCTTCAATTAACTCATGTTTTTTTCTTTTCTGAGACTTTGATTCTGAAAATGGCCGATGAGTAGACTTTTTTGAGGAATTTCATCGGTTAGAGCCTGTTTTCCTGTAACATACTTTTGACTGTTGCATAACTCCCAGAGTTATCTATATTCATCACGTGAGCATGTAATATACAAGTAAGTATTTTTACGTTGAGCGTACCATCTAAATTAATCTAGGTTGCCTGTTCTTGTTGGTAACTTTTTGACATTGCTGCGTATGAGTTTAAATTTACGTTCGTATTATTTCTGTTTTACTGTTTCTTTTTCTCTATAATTTATCTGATTTTGGGACAAATCATGGCCATATTTCTGTGTCCCCCTTGGCAGTTAATGCATCTTTTAACCTTATTGTTGCAGTATTGCCAAGAATGTCCTTCATTTTCACATTCAGAACAGATTATAAGGTCTTTTGGGGGGCAATTTTGCGTAGTATGTTCTTCCAACGCATAACATCTGAAGCATATCTGTATACTTGTAAAGACATCTCTTTGTATGTAGGCGGATGTGACCCTCATATTGAAAGCGAGAACTCCCTGTTCCATGATCCAAAAGCCATTTCGGTAGATTCACAAATGACCTTCAAAACATGAGTGTGTTCTTTAAATTTGACCACCTCTGCAATTTTGAGCCATTTCTGTCTCTCCTGAAGTTCTTCTCTTATTTTTTTTTCATGAGTGCTTTCCTACCCAGCACTCGATATTTCGGCAGATGACACTTCTGTTGGCCGTGATTACTAGTGGTACTATAGCTTCCAAGTCAAACTTCCTTAGTGTAATGCTTCCCGCAGATGACAGTAGCTGCTCTACGTCTTTGTTTTCTGGTCAAATAACTGTGAATCTAGATGGTGTCTCAATGCATTTGATTAGTGGTATCTCCAGATCTATAAATATGTATTGAACTACTTCTCGTTGTAATCCTTTCCTTTTATTAGGTATGTGTTTAAGGGGAAGTCTTTTGAAGTCCGGTGGGTCCATCTTCCCGGGAGTCGTCCCCTCTAAGGGGGGAGGGGTTCTTCTGTCGATCTTCCGCTGTGGAGTCTTAAACAGTCTCCACAAGTGGGAGGAGCCCCCTTATCTGTCCTAGTTAGTACCACTATCTATTTCTAAAAGCCTTTGAGCATCATCATCATCATTCCGCGTCACGTTATCTGCAGAGACGTTAAGAAGGCCTTCGACGAATTCTGGATCGACAGCCTGAAGTACAAGATCTCGCGACTGAGGCTCATGCCCCACTTCTAAAAAATCCTCTTTAGCTACTTGACCAAGAGGCCAGCCGTTATAGCCTTTGAGAAGCATACAGATGAGGTCTTGGAACTTCTGTTCGGGGTTCCCCAAGGAGGATGCCTTAGCCACACTCTTTTCACCATCTACATGAAGGATATACCAGAACTATGGATGCAACAACTCTGAACATACAATATGCAGATGATGTCACTCAGGTTGTGGTGAAAAGACCAAATCCGCAAAGATAATGGCTAGTGCCACGGCCGGTGAGGCTCAAAGGATCTCCAGATTCGAAAGAAGCTGGAAGATCCAGACCAACGTGTCTAAATTTAAGGCAACAGCAATAGGGGGACACGGAACCGTCCTCCTCAACTTGGAAGACACCAAAATCGCCTACCTGCCGAAAGTGTCCGTGCTCGGATTCAAACTTGAAAACAATGGCATGAGCGCACACATCAGTACACGAATAGGGATTGCAAGTACCGATTTAGACAAACTAGCGAGATTTAAATACCTTAACCAACGTAATAAAAAAAAGCTTTACACCCCTTTAGTTAGGTCCAAACTGGTGTATCTTGCCATACTTCTAAAAGGCTGCTTCGAAGAAGGATACAATGGAGTCCAGAGATTGCAGAATCGAGGTCTTAGGTAGAACACCAACACAAAGTGGTATGACTTCCGGACCTCGAGGAGACTTCACGAAGAAATATGACTGGAAAAAATAAACATTTATCTCTACAAAACAGGAAGGGATATATGGTCAATGCTGGAAGACATTTTCCAACTGGACGCCCTAACAGCCCTTGAACCTGAGAGAGAAAGAATTATGCTCAAACGATACTGCCCCAACACCAGAGAACTGGAACTAGCACCTATATACTGCTAAAAAATCGAAAGGGAAAAATTTATATCACGGTAAAACAACAAAATAAAAGACAACTCAACAAATGCAAAATAGTAAAAAAAAAATAATAACAATAACAATAAAAACAAATAAATAAAAAGAAAAATATAGAATAAATAAATAAATAAAACAATAAAAAGGAAAAAAAAGATCCCGCAATGGGACATTATTTTAAAGGAAATAAAAAAGATCCCGCAGTGGGACAAGAAAATCAAACAACGGGGTAAGCCCGAACACCCGGGATCATCTAGCTATTTTGGCCCTCCCAAGTCTTCAATACTTATTCCACCTCTTATTCTATCTGCTTACATGAAATGAAATGAATGAAATAGGTCATTACATGTTACCAGTTGTATAAAATATGTTTATATAATGTAAATAGATACGTATATGTGAATGTAGGTTTAAATGTATTTATGGAAATATAAGTAAATAGATTGTTTTGTATGAGTTTGTGTGAAAGTATATATTGATTTATAGAATGATATACGTAAGAGTACGTATGAAGGCATATAAAAAACAAATAGGTACGCACAAATTATATATATATATGTTCAAGTAGAAACCAATGTATAAGTAAATGGATCAGAAAAGTTGGACTAGATAGATAAATATATATAAAAGAATTATTGCAGTAACACAATTAATTGTGCGGTTAAAAAGCTATAGTGGGCAGACATAGTCTGCATCAAAGCCCTCGGAAGAAGCTCTTCTCACATACACGAGAAGGTAACACTTAAAATAGGCGTTTTTTCGGAAATAACGTCTATTTTAAGTGTTATCTTCTCGTGTATGTGAGAAGAGCTCCTTCCGAGGACTTTGTAAAGACTGGGTCTGCCTAATATAGCCTTTTAACCGCATAAATATATATGTTTAAGTAAAAGCTAGCAAGTAAGGATTAAAAAAAATAATAATAATAATAGGAAAAAATAAAGAAATAATAATAGAAAAATAAATAAATAAACAATATAAGTTATATAAACCGAGTATATAAAAAGGCAAGAATTGTTGAAGTATAGAGACATACAAAAATAGATTGAGAAAAACAAGTAATGCCAGAGACGCCTCAATCACCAGGGAAAAATAACAATGGTTTGTTTTCACCGAGCTATTTCTACCACAATCCATTTCTCGAAGCCTTTTAACATCATAATCATAATTCCATTTCTGTTTCTTCCATGAAGATGACCGAATTCTCCGAATAAAATATGTCTTTTTGTTCGCCTACAAGACCCAGACAAAAACATTGTAAGAAAAATAAAGAAAATACAAATTAAAATCAATAACGTTGCCACTGATGTGGACTTCAACAGTGCATGTATACAACACGGCCTCTTACCTAAATGTATATATATATATATATAACTTATACCGATTTTGAAGGTCAGTTAAGTTTAAGCGTATACAGATTTGTTCTTTTCTTTCAGATTTAACAACTTCAGTCTTTGGCAAATTCAACCATTGAAAGATGAACAATCGAACAACTTGTTAAACTTATGGAAACCTATTAGGAAAATGGACGTTCAAATGGAAATGCATTTCGGGCACTTCGCGATTTTTGGGGTCAACATAATCGACCAACCGAGAGTGCAATTGAGAAAATTGTTCGTAAATTCAAACAAACGGGTCAGTGGCACGTATGAAAACGCCATTGAGTGCTCGTTTACGCAGTTCAGCTGAATACATTGCTGCCGTGCGCGAGAATGTGGCCCAAGATCCAGATACCTCTATTCGTCATCGCGCGCATGAATTGAACCTCTGCACAAAAACGTTACATCGATTTTTGACAAAAGATTTGTCTCTACACGCTTATAAAATCAAATTGACACAAGAACTAAAGACGACTAACCATTTGAAGCGCCGTATATTCGTCAATTGGGTGCACGAGCAAAGACAAGCCGATGATGATTTTTCGCACAAAATCATCTTTAGGGATGAAGTCCATTTTCATCTTGGTGGATTCGTTAATAAGCAGAATTGTCGCATTTCAGCTGATAAAAATACCAGGAAGATGGTTGAAAAGCGACTGAATCCACAAAAGGTCACTGTTTGGTGTGCATTTTATGCTCACGGAATCATTGGGCAATATTTATTCGATAATGATGCCGGGACTTCTGTTACAGTGACAGGCGAGCGATACCGTGGCATGATAACCAACTTTTTATGGCCTGAATTGAATTCTATGAATGTCAAGGATTTGTGGTTTCAACAAGACGGCCCCACATGCCACACAGCCAATGCAACAATGGCCTTATTGAATTTAGAAGTTCCCAGGTTGCATCATCTCTCGAAACAGCAAGGTCAATTGGCCACCACAATCGTGTGACTTGACGCCTTTAGAGTTCTTCCTTTGGGGTCATCTCAGAGTAAGGTCTATGCCAACAAGCCAATAACACTTAAACAGCTGAAAGATGAGATAATAAGGCATATTAGTGAGATCGAGGAGCAACTATGAAGAGATCTTATCAAAATTTTGACCACCGAGTGGAGGTGTGCCGCCGAAGCCTTGGCGGACATTTAGGCGATATTATTTTTCACACATAATTGCCATGACTCAAATAACAGGATCCAATAGTGAAATCAATAAATTTTCACTTTTAACACTGTTTTATTTACTGCTAACTTCGATTCGTCTGGAACACCCTTTATATATATATATATATATATATATATATATATATATATATATATATATATATATATATATATATATATATATATATATATATATATATATATATATATATATATATATATATATATATATATATATATATATATATATACATATATATATATAATATATATATATATATATATATATATATATATATATATATATATATATATATATATATATAAATGAAGACTGGCCGTCAGTGTGTATGGCTGTCCATTTATAGTAATCAAAAATCATCTTCTAACCCTTCCCCCTTTCTCCTCCATTTGCCCCTCTCCTCTCTCTCCCTCCACTCTTCCCTTCTCTCTTTTCACCCTTTCTTCTCCATGTACTCTTTACCCCCTTCTCTGCCAATTAATCTTCCCCCTCCCTCATCTTCTCTCCACTTACCTCATTTCCCCCTCTATCTCCCTTTATCCCACTCTCTCTACCCTACTACATCCTCTCTTCACCTTATTTCTTCCCTCTCCCTCTCGTCTACTCTATTTCCGTCCCCTTTTACCAATTACCCGTACATCTTCCCCCTCCCCTCCGCCCTCACCCATATAAAAGTACATCCAAACCAACAGAAAAATTCTTCCCCCATCTCTTCCTCTCTTCCTATCCTCTCTTACCCACTCTCTCCAAAACTCCGCTCCCCTGCTTCCCGCCTCCCTCTTCTCCCGACCGTACCCCTTTCCCATTTCCTTCCTCACTCTCTCCTCCCCGACTTCCCCCCTATAAAAGGAGATCCAATCGAAGAGATAAATTTTCAAAAAATCACGTTTTTAAAATATAAAGTTATAGAGAAGAATATAAAAGATAAAAGAATAGAAGATAAGACACTCGATCTGTTTCTATAGCCAAAATATTAATCTGTCATAAGTAATGATAATTATTCAGCCTAAATTACCTGGCGTACGCAATGAAAGGTTTACTCATTTTAAGTATATTATATGATAGGGAGAGTGCGCACCTCTCCTGAATCTTTCTTTAACCTAAAAATGATATTCGGTTTGTGGTAAGGAATTTTTTTTATAATCTAATCAGCAATATTTAGCTCACGCGTTTATCGTTTACCCTTTAATTTAGATAATTTTTTTCGATAGATATTTATTTATTTGAAGAGCTTTCCAGAAAATAATTTAGACTAATTTTTAGGCTACATTAAAAAAATAAGCTAATTAATCCCCCTCTAAAACAACAAAGCAAAATAAAAAACTCATACCTAAAACTAAAAAATCAACGCATATAATAAGAAGAAGAGGCATGCCGATTCGTCGGAGATTATGAAAGCGACAATAAAAGAATAAATACAGTGGAGGTGATCGGCTTTCGCATTTGAAGGAACACGCATCCTTCCGCATCGATCCATGGTAGTGTATAAATATTGCTCTAAGACTGAATGGTCTCCCTGACTGTACTCTGCATACTGGTTGAATGCATATAATTGGATGAGCTTTGTTCGCATTACCTATCCTGCCCAGTGACGAACTGTGTTGCTATTGCTTGTCTCGAGTGTTCTAGGCAGGCTACTGCACACCGGATTATGAGAGTGGGGCGGGCGATTATTTGGATGAGGAGGGTTTTCTCTACGGGATTTGAATTTTTATATCGTTGGTGAGTTAATTGTAGTCACTAAAGAAGCTATGGATTCCGTGGAGAATCACAGCACGTCTCTTATCGTTGGTTTGCTGGGTTTTTTTTGTCTATGGATGTCTATTGTTTTTAGTTAAATCGCTTGGAGTCTATTTTTAATTTTCTCATCATATTATTTTTTTAGGGTTTATTTACCCTCTTTGGCAAGCACTTAACGAGATCATAAAAATCACTCTTTTGGGATTTTGAGTTTACTTCATACCTTTTTTCATTATCTTGAAGTGTTATGCATAGTGACCTAGTTTTGTAGCAAAACAAGAACTCATACAGAGAAGTGTAGTTTGAACCAGGCCATAACATCCTAAATCGTGTTTTATTTTACTACCTACCCCACTATTAAAATCTCCCCTAATTTAACAATCTTTCCTTATCAACCACTCACTTAAATATCAGAATTTTCAAATATCTTATATGAACATCCTAACGCAGATGTGGCAAAGGCAAAACTCTTCTTTTAATTCCTTTGCTCGAGCCTTTTGATTTTCTCCTGGGGTGTGAATGCGTCTATTGTAGACAGGAACGGCCCCATTTTCCCCGTAGCGGAAATTCTTCAAGCTAAAATTGATATCTATTCTTTGCGCAAATGTAGATTTATGTCCTAAATATCACTGAATATTTTAATAGATTAATAATTATTCATTCTATGCAAATATGCCCTACGTTCATTTGTAATATTCCAGTATTTATATACTATAAGTTGATACAAACGGGTTATTTGAAAATTATAGAAAAATAAAAAGATTTATAAAAATGAGCAAGCAGTGACGTCATAAAGACAAATGATCGAAAAGCATACGTTTTTCCTTTACTGGACCTCTCCTTATGATGGACGTACTTTTCAGACTCCCAATTTTAGACAATAAACAAAATATTTGAATTAAATAAAAGATCTGAATTAAGTCTTTATAATCAGGAATTAACAAGAGAATATAACAAAGGCTTAATAGTAATCATAATCAATAGTAGTATTTTTTTGTAAGTGGGTATTACCCTGGCAGCATCGGCCAAAGTTGTTCGACAGTTTTTTTAAATTTTAGGTTGTGAATCGAACGATAACGTGGTCTGAGTGAAATGGCTGTCTGCTTAAATGAAGTGAATAGGCCTTTTGATGTAAGCAGTTTGTATGTAGTTTGTGATTCTCGTGGCTTTTAAAGAAGATAAAATGTGTCTAAATGGCGCGTATTTTATTCGAGTAGTGTAAATATGGCTTTGGAATAGGAGGTGAGTCGGTTGAGTGATAAATGTTAGATGTTAAGTGAATTGGTGCATGAAGTGAGAATGAATACCAGTGTACGCATGTAGAGCGTGGCTGGGACCAAAAGAGAGGAAGATGGGCTTAGAAATGTGGATTGGAGAAAAGGAAGCGTCTGATGTAAGTGAAAATGAATAGTGCGTCAATATATATTGAATAGATAAGTTACGACAAGTTAGGTGTGTGAGTAAGGGGAACATGGAGCCTGTTAGGTTGACTAACAGATTTTATGCCCTGAGAGAGGAAGAGGCTGAAAGGGATTTGTCTGATGTGGTTGTGGCATAAACGGGAATAACTGGTAGTTTAAATTAGAATAGGAAGTAGGTTAAGGTTATGCCTATGGAATAGAAAGATGAGTGAAGTGCTTGTCATAGGTGACTCAGATTAGATATTTAGATAGGAATTCTAGTGCAACCAGATGGAAGGGGCTGTTGCCTTGTTTGCTGGGTGAAGGTGTTAATGATGTATTAGAGAGGCATGATAGACTGGTATCTGGATATGAGTTAAATGTAGTTGTGATTACGCATGTGAGAGTAAATAAAGTAAAGAAGGTCAGTTCGTATGAGTCATGGGTTGATTAAGAAGGTGAGTGAAAGTGGAGTAAAGGGCGTTGTTTCAGCTGTGTTTCCGAGAATGGGTGTAGAGACGGATGGTTGTCTCGTGTAATTGGACTGAATGAATATGTGAAAGACTTCTATGGTATATGTAAAAACGATGGGGATATTTTGAATAAATTTTATGAGAATAAAACATTGTATAAAATGGATGGACTTCATCTAAGCCTAACCAAGGTTGAAGTGTTATGGCAGGAGTTGGCTAGTGTTATTAGGTGTTTACAGGCAGGAAACTAGGTAGTAATAGTGGTCAGGGAAATATAAGAGAAAAGAGTGGGGCAGGGAAAGGAAACAGATGAAGAGCAGATAGAGTAAAGGGTATAGAGGCTAAAAGAGTTGATTTTAGGATAAGAAGGTAATATGCATTTATACCAATGATCGTAATGTTAGAAATAAGAAGAATGGGTTATTTAGTTATATTGTTAGTGAAGATATAGAATATGTAATAGAATCATGGGTTAATGAAAATTAATTTAATGACAATTTGAGTGAATTTTAACTATAGGGTAATGAGAAGTACATTAGTCAAAAGAGAGATAGTATTGTTTTAAATCTAAATAATTCTATAAAGAAAGAAGTTGAGTCAACGCGGAAAGATATTAGGGTCAGTAAAAATCGGATACTACCGTTGAGAGCCTTTGTAGGGGTGCTAAGATGTATAAGAGAAAAACTTCCTTCCAAAAGCGAGAATATAAATAGCCCATTAAATTACGAAGTCAGGACGGACTACGCCGTGTCGTAACGGTAGAGTGCCTCCCTCGGGATAGAAAGACCCAAGATCGATCCCATACAGTCCACAAATTTTTACGAAGAAAATTCTCGAAGAAAACGAAAAATGCTTTAAGGACTAACTAATCAAGAACAATAGCTAGGGAAAAGTCAAAAAGAAATTTAATGATACATTTGATGTGTTTTGCTTAAGTTTAACCTCGTTATTTTTTTGGCTCAAATAAACAAAAGTCAGGTAAAATTACACTGGTCAACACACATTTTTCATCAGAGACCTCACTATACTTTTCTAAATGCATTTTCCATGTTGAATCCGAATCTGCTTTCGGTTTTGCTCCAGTACGTACCGTTTTTAAGATATGCCAAAACTTCAAAATGGCCGTCTGCGATTATAAAATGTAGTATATTACAGGTATTGCTCTATTGCATGCATCATTATTGTACTGCTAAGATAAGCAAACTAGATGCTTCGTGAGTTCTTTATGGTTAAAGGGGTATAGAGAATAATTCATTTAAATTTATAACCCGCATTTATATTTTGCGCAATTATTTATAATTCTGTTTTATGCATCTTTTACGCTGCTCCTGCGTTGATCATAAGAGGCTTCCAAATATTTCCACAAAGCAGTAACAATGCCTCGAGAGTGCAAAAATCATCCAGATAAATTTTGCTCTATATGTGGACATTTTACAACAAAATCTAAGCAGCGTACTATCACAAATAATATAAATAAAATGTAAAAACTCTAATTCGATTGCCCTCTGGGTGACCAAGATAAAGCATTAGCACTACACCAAATTTGGACTTCCTGCTCTAATGGATTACGTGACTGGATTAACAAAAAAGAAGCTTCAATACCCTGCGCTGTTCCTATGGTATGGAGAGAGCTCAGAGATCATCTCGAAGATTGTTATTTCTTCAGTGTGACTACAAAAGAGTTTCTGCAAAGAACAAGCACCAAATTGTTTATCCAACCATGTATTCGGCGTGCAGACCAGTTTCACATGATGTTTCTTTGCCAATTCCAGTTCCACCTGATGATGGCCCCGTAGCTGATGATATCAGTGATGCTAGCCGTACTGAATGTGCATAGACATTAGATGCGGATGTTGAATATGATGATTCTAACTCTGAACCAAAGTTATTTACTCAGGAAGATTGGAATGATCTTGTGAGAGATATGTCACTGTCAAAGGAGAAAGCAGAACTTCTAGCATCTCGACTACAGGAAAAGTTCTCACTCGAGAAAAATGTGTAGGTGGGTTACTTTAAAAGCGTAATAGTGATTTAACTTCATTATTCACAGTTAATGGATCTTTCTGCTACTGCCATGATATAAATGGATTTTTACAAGTCTTGTCACAGACATATGAGGCGTCTGACTGGCGTCTCTTTATTGATGTTTCTAAGACAAGTCTGAAAGCTGTCCTCTTGCACAATGGCAATGTAAAGTCTTCCATTCCTATTGGCCATTCTGTCCACCTTATGGAGACATATGACTATATGGATATTCTTCTTAAAGCCATAAACTATCAAGCCCATCAGTGGTACATCTGTAGTGATCTAAATGTCATAGCCATGCAAGGATGATTCACGAAGTAGTGTTGCTTCCTCTGCCTGTGGGATAGCCGTGCCACTGCAAAACATTATGAAAAGCGTGACTGGCCACTTAGATCTCTATATGAGACTGGAATAAGCAGTGTTCAGTCTGTCCCCCTAGTAGAGCCTCAGAAAATATATCTGCCACCTCTTCATTTAAAACTAGATCTAATGAAACACTTTGTAAAAGCAAGGGCTAAGGACAATTCTCAGGGATTCCAATATCTGTGCCAAAGATTTCCACAACTGAGCGCGGCAAAACTAAAAGAAGGCATATTTGTAGGACCACAAATCAGGGAGGTTTTAGCAGATCCTGACTTCGAGAAGTCCATTACTCCTCTTGAACTAAATGCATGGCTATCCTTCAAAGGGTTATGTGCAAACTTTCTGTGCATCGAAAAATCACCTGCATATAGAGATGGCGTGGAAATCGTTCTTCATTCTTATAAAGAAGTGGGATGCCGTATGTCACTTAAAATCCACTTCCTGCATTCGCACCTAGACTTTTTCCCAGAAAATCTTGGACCGTAAGTGACGAGCAAGGTAAAAGTTTCTACCAGGATATCAAGACCATGGAAACTCGCTATCAAGGATTTTGGAATGAGGGCAGGATGGGAGATCATTGTGGGATGTTGCATCGTGATAATCCTGAGAAAAACCTAAACGCAAATCCCATGCACAACGTTTATCAATTCGAGTTTTGACTTATTAGCCCTTCAACCATTCTTTACGATTCTTATACATGCAAAATAACTAGCATTAACTTTATGATGCTTATGAAATAAACAAAACATGGCTATTTATCTTTGTCATATGTTTATGCCTAACGATAATGATAAGTTTTAGAGTTTCTACATGTTAAATGCATCATTTTGTGTAAGTTCAACTTCCCAATGCACATGGAGATATACAGAAGGCAATTCTTTTCAGGCAATGGCGCTATGCAACCATATATCAGCAGTTTCGGCAAATAAATCAGAATAAAACGCAGCATTCTTTCAGCGACGGCCGTCATATTGCATTTTCGAATATCTTGAAAAAATGATGTGATAAAGAAAAACTTAAGTCAGATTTGAAATCAGTAAGGAAAATGCCATGAGAAAAGTTTGCTCAGGAATCTGATGATTGAAAAAAGTCCATATTTGTTGGCCAGTGTTATTCTTTCAATTTTGAAGACTGTGCACAAAAATAAGGTCAGATGTAAATCGAACACATCAAGTGTACCACTTAAAGGTATTTTATACTTTTAAACTAGAGTTGGTACCTTTATCAAATAATTACCTATATTATTCGGGCGGGTGAATTCGGGTACATGCCCCTTTTTTGTGAATTACTCCACTTGATAGGTGGGTCATAATTATAATTTCACCCGGTCAAATTCGCAAGATCTTAGCCGTACGCCAATTCGCCAAGAATTTTAAACTGCCTTAATTTTCTCATATTGCATCTCTACCAACGTATTTATGACATAATATTAATAAATGCAGGTTTACATCCCCACTCTTGTCATTTCTTTAATACCACATCTTGTTTACATTGATTTTAATTTTACTTTTCCGATTATTTTCGTGTTAATTCCTCTAAGTTTCGTTTGTATTTACACTTAATGACTCTTCGTTTTAGGTCAGAGAGTGCTTTCTGCACTCCGTGGACACACTTCATTTACCAGAAGTAAGGTTGGTATCATTAGTCAAAGATATACTCAACACTCGGGGGAAACATTTTTTAAGCAAAACAGCCAAACATTCATCCAGCATTACTTTGCGCATACTCTTCCTTTCATTGTGCTGATGCTTAGCTGCTAGCTTTATTTACCTGGTTCCCCTCTTTGCTTCAAAGTTTTTGGCTCAATTCAAATCATATGGAGATCAGGTTTTTTGACACCTCCCAAAGAATGATTTTAGATAGTATAATGAAGGTTAGGTTTTCAATCTTGGGAATCATTAATTACACTGTTCTGCGTCAAAAATGTATCTTAGGTTTCCTGTAGTGTTTCTTAATAAAATTTACCTCCTAAATCCGAATATGGCATCGTTTTTCTCTATCAGGTACAGTTTTTGCGATACAGGGGGTCATAATAATTTTATAGTGTTTACATGTCCTATATTACATCAAAATATAACTAGTTTTTGTACTAATTTATTCACAGTAAATTTTGTGTACATTTTAAGTAATTATGTTAATAAGTTTATATTTTTGCATGTAAGAAATCGCTTAGCATTATAATAATAAAAATAATAATAATAATAGTGGTTGAGTTAAAAATGAACAGAAAATGTAAGAATAGCTCCGACAGATATCGCTATGTTTGCGGCAAAGTGACTTTTTTCGTGCAGCGATGTACAATCTCTCCTGTAATTAAACCTTTGTATCATGCATATTTTGGAGTAAGGCTACGAGATCAAGATAAAAGATAGGCAGCACATATCTGCTACAAGGGATGCTACATAGGGTTAAAACGCTAGGGGCAGAACGAACAGAAGCCTCTCTCTTTTGGTGTTCCCCTAGTGTGGAGAGAGGACAATGACTGCACTACGGACTGCTATTTTTGCATGAGAAATCTTAAAGGTGAGCATTGTATCAAGTATATAAGCTTTCTCTATTATACTGGCTCCTAAAAATGTCATTATTTTGCATAGACTTGGCATAAAATTAAAAACTAGCATAGTTCACTTCAGCATGAACATATCTTTTACTAAACATTTATGTACTATCTACAACTCCAAATCAATTCCTTTAGGTAATATGGAATTATATTTTCTACAGGTATAAATAAGAAGAATAAACATAGTGTGACAAATCCGGATGTTATTTCTGTCATTAATCCCCTGCCTCATGGTCCAGGAATTCCTATACCTTCTCCACCTGAACCTAAAGAAGTCCATAAAGAGACTAATATGGAAGTTATCAAGATTATGACACATCTGAGTCTTATCAGGTTTCCACACATGATATGGTCGCAAGACCATTTACTTAAGTTTTGTTAAATGACCTGACCATGGATCTGGGTCTTTCAAAGGAGAATGCACAACTTTTTGGCTCGCGACTTCCTGGAAGTAATCTTCTACCTAAAGAAATAAAAATCTTTTGGTATAGAAATAGAGAACAAGAATTTCAAAGCAATTTTTTACAAAATTCTTCCAGCTCTTTAGTATACTTCGCTAATATTAAAGGACTTATTGAGGCCCTTGGAATTTCCTACAACCCATTAGAATGAAGACTTTTCAGAGATTCCTCCAGGAGAATTTTAAAAGCTGTGTTACTGAATATTGGTATCAAGATAGCTTCCCTTCTTAAAGGCCATTCAATCCAGCTTACCGAAAATTACGAAAATATGGAAAATTGCTGGATGCAATAAATTACTCTTCCCACAATTGGAGGATATGTCGTGACTTAAAGGTAAGATCCTTTTACACTTGGAATTTCTAAGCTCTTTAAAATTGACATTTTCATCTTTAATTGTTAATACTTGTATACACCTTTTGGTCTACTTATATTTTCCAAGAAGGCAAATCTGCAAATCATGAGGAACTTATCTTAATTGGGAAGGTATAAAACATAACTCAACAAACTCAAAATAAGATGTACATATATCCAATTAGTTTCAATACAATGATTTAATGTATCAGCATACAGAATTTTCAGTACATATTCATATTCTTATTGTTTTAAGAAATATTACTTTGAAATTGCTTTTAGAAATATTACACTTTGAATTTACATACCCTGTTAAATTTCTTTCCAGGTAGTGTCTCTTATACTTGGGATGCAAACAGGCTACACGGAGCATCCCTCTTTCCTAAGTTTATTAAACAGTCGGGCAGATAGTAAGCAGTATGAGAAGAAAGTTTAGCCTCCACGAGAAGCATTTAGAATTTGAGCAAACAATGTGATAGCTGAATCTTTAGTGCCTCCTGATGAAATATTGCTTCCTCCACTGCATATAAAGCTTGGCATAATGAAAGATTATGTTAAAACACTTAATAAAGAAGGCCAAGCTCTTAAATTCTTGTTCAACAATTTCCACAAATAAGTGACGCTAAGCTCCTGCGTGAATTTTTTATTGACCTCAGAACAGGAACTTGATGAGAGAACAGCAGTTTGAAGCGTCAAAGACGGAGATAAAAAAAGATGCCTGGAAAGCTTTCAAAGCTCTAGTTAACAATTTTCTAGGTAATAAAAGAAACCCAGAATAAGTTACCCTGGTTAATCAGCTCCTAACATGTCTCAAACATTTGGCAGCTCGAGTGTCTATAAAGATACACTTTTTACAGTCCCATCTGGATCATTTTCCCGACAACTGCGGGAATTACAGTGAAGAACAGGGGAAAAGATTCCACCAGGACTTAAAAACAATGGAATCAAGGTACCAAGGTAAATGGGACGTAAACATGCTTGCTGACTACTGTTGGTATTTAAAGCGTAATGCACCAGATGAGAGGCACAAACGTAATTCGTCAAGGGCGTCTTTTCTTGGAAATTAGAATTATTTTCTTTATTACTCGTATGTCGCATTCTTTAATTTTTTATTTTATTAAAAGGATTATAGTTTAAATATGTTTATTCATGTTTCTATAATGTAACAATAATAATAAATTATTAGATAGAGAAAGGTTTTATAATTTTTTTTTCAGGAATGAGGTTATCTCAGGGAAAGTGGTTTATGCTGTACTGTGGAAATTTAACCTGATTAGCTTAAAATACATTCATTTTTGAGCTCAGAACGTTGGATTCATTAAGAAACCAAAAAGCAATCCTGAGCAACATAATTTTTTTCGAACACAGGCCTTTTTTATATATTAATGATTTATTCAAGTAAAGTATTATTAAGAATTTTTCGATGCTCTCTTCTCTTCATCGCTTCGTTTGACTCTCCTTGGAAGCGTAGAATTTCTGACCCCGAGATGAGGCCAATCGATCCTATATCTGCTTTGAAAGAACTCCCCATTACACAACAATAGGAATCATTTATTTCGTAATTTGTTAAATTAAAAATAATAAATCATTCCAGTACTTACCCAGCTTTAATAACAGTGATTTAAAATGTAAAAAAATATTAAAATATAAACTTCCCTTTGGAGGTATAAAATCAAAAAGTTACCTTCCATTTAGTACTTCAGGTACACATCAAATCACTGAGCTTACCAATACATAACATAGAGCTAAATGAACATAGAATGAAAATAGCACGTTTCATAAAGTCTGTAGCTACAGCGCATCAGTCTTTTTTTCATGCAAGGTAAAATTCCAGGGTCCTTCATTATTATGTATGACACGTGCGAATCTCTTTGGCAGGCTGAATATTACTCGTAACTATGCTGTCAATTCTATCGAACTAATCGCCTTGTTTTAATTTATTATGGATTCTACTGCAGCCAGGTCTTGGAGAAGTATATCTACAACCCATTGTGTGTATCTATCGACGATAATTAAGTGATATTTAACGCCATAAAAGTGAGGTTAGAGAAGCGAAAAGTCGATAATAGAACACTTAGCATCGGACATTATGAATTGTTTGTAGGTTTGATTATATGTTAATGTGTTTGTGCGTATTTGAGTGCAGAATATGCTAGTGCGAACAAATTTGTTGATATATTTATCCATAGATCACCAAAACTTATTTCCTTATAATAGAAATGGTCGCTCTGAGATATGGGTGTGCTAACCCATGTAAGAGGTTGAAAAATGTATTATAAATGACTCTGAAAAAGCACTAAAAGTGAGGTTAGAGAAGCGAAAAGTCGATAATAGAACACTTAGCATCGGACATTATGAATTGTTTGTAGGTTTGATTATATGTTAATGTGTTTGTGCGTATTTGAGTGCAGAATATGCTAGTGCGAACAAATTTGTTGATATATTTATCCATAGATCACCAAAACTTATTTCCTTATAATAGAAATGGTCGCTCTGAGATATGGGTGTGCTAACCCATGTAAGAGGTTGGAAAATGTATTATAAATGACTCTGAAAAAGCACTCGAAATCCAATCGACAGACATCGTTTTAATAGCAGGTAAGAGTGTGTGTGAAAGAGGGTTCGTGAGAGAACGTGCATGAGAGTGTGTGATAGAGAGTGAGAAAGTTTGTGTCAGAATGTATGTGAGAAAGACTGTGCGTGAGAGAGTGTGAAAGAATGTGAAGAGAATGCACGAGTGTTTGTAAGAAAGTGTGACAGTAAATGAAAACTACTTTGAGCACAAAAGAAGTGGCTAAGTTACATTTTGCAATTTCCGCCTCACCTTTACATGCTCCACCTCCAAATATACTTCGTCAAACATCAGTCAAATTATCATTATTGCCCTTATATACCCGTACATAAGTGATCCCAATAATAATAATAATAATAGAATTGGAGCAATCTTAAATTTAAATTCAATTTCTTCGTATTGCCAAATAACTTGATTTTCCCAGAAGGCAAACTAAAGTGATTAATGAAACGTTATTTCGGAGATCTTTAGATTTATTCAATACTGACGATGAAAACAAGAAGCTCTAGAGATGAGGTTTCGCCTAAAAAAAGATTTCAACAGGAGCCTCTTTTCTTCAACGAGAATTATTAGTCTTTTCTAACTTATCTAAGGCCAAGTCGAATGAAATAGACTTTTCCACATGACCGACGTTATTTAGATAAGATAGTCGACGGATAGAAATCCATTTCGCATTGGGTTTGATCACGTTGAGTGAAGTATGCTATAACAAGCTGTGATACAGACTCCACCTTAAATTGTCGGCCCCTTCCCCTTAGTAGGCAACCATGAGACTGAATCAGTGCAACAGAATAAATTTCAATATGGATTTAATTAAAGTTCGGAGCTGAACCATTGCATTATGCAACCACCAAACAAATACATAAAACGCAATTATTTCAGCTTCAAAATGAAAAACAGCAGATGCGTTTGTGGTTCAATCTAAGGAATTTGGAGCGAAAACGAAATGCTTGAATTTCTTTCCCTAATTAAAAAAGCTTTGACCATTTGTGCACAAAAGAGCGAAACACGAATGAACGACGAAAGCACAGCCACAAATTGACTTTACCTAGACGCCGTTGACTTTTTGACAATCATTAATTCCTCAAATACCACGCATTTCAACCATCCAAAGAAAGGAAATGATGCCACCATTCTTTGTTTATGCGTTTTTTTACATGAAAATTGCCCCCTTCCCGTCCCCTCCCCAAAATTTGTCCATGAATGTCACTGTCCTTTCAATAAAAGTCACAGATTTATATATATATATATATATATATATATATATATATATATATATAATAAACAGTACGTAATCACTATAGATACAACAAATAAAATAAACAAATATATTTAAAAACAATAATTTGCCAATAAATATAATAGAAGAAGGGTGAGGTAGCTTTTACGAAATGGATGGCAACGATCCTTTTTATAACAGCTAGACCCCAAGCGTGACGTTCATCAACATAAGTCGGTGGTTACACTTAGTTATAATATACTAGGTTTTGCAAAACGTTCTGTTACAATAAAAATTAATGTGTTTTATTATCTTTCGAGAGGGTTAGGTGTGTGATAGAAAAAGTTGTGTCAAAGAAACTTAAACTCCTAATTTCCGAGCAGTTGCATTAAAACTAATTTTCCATTGAATGCTTTTATGTCGAGATGATTGTCAAAGAATCGAGATCTCAATTCTACTGCGCGCGGGCTACACCAAGTCATCTTTCAAGTTTGTCTATCTTCTTCGGAAGGATGATTCGGATCGTGCCCCACCTGGCTCATTTGGACGTGCCCTACTTGTCTCATGGGATCGTGCCCCACTTACCCCATTGGATCGTTCCCCACTCGCCTCATCGCAAGAAGGACTTATAGTCATAACAAAACCGCTAAGAGGATTTTTTACGTACTTTTATTGGCCAAGGCGGCCAGAGAAATTGCAGATTACTGCAAATCATGTGATGCCTGCCAAAGGACATTAGCCAGTCTCCCTTCGGAAAAGCCCAATCATCTCGGACCCTCATTTTCGTGTCTTCAGGGATCTTATTGGCCCTATCCATCCCCCGTCTAGTGAACGACACAGTTACATCCTCACTTTGGTAAACTTCGCTACCTGTTTCCCTGAGACAGTTTCTGTTAAGCGCATTAATAGCGTGTCCTGCGCTGGAGCCCTCATTTCCATTTTTTCTCGGGTAGGAATTCAGAAAGAGGTATTGTCGGATCGAGGAAGACAATTTACCTCCGAGATTCTGGAGTATGTCGGCAAGCTCCTGATGGCAAAACCTTTGTTTACCACCCTATATCAGCCAGTCGCAAACGGAGTTTGCGAAAAGATAAATGGCACATTACAAGCAATCCTCATAAAAGTGTGTATAGATTAGCTCTGAGAATGGCACCACTTTTTACTCATGGCACTGTTTATGTGTTGTGAAATCCCTCATAGGACCCTAGGATTCGCACCCTTCGAATTAATGTATGGCCATAATGTTCGAGGCCCGCTTGCTAGTTTAAAGGAACTTTTCACTAATCCCCGTCTGGAACACAAAATCCAATCCTATTTGTATGTCCTAGACCTTTGAAAGCGCCTCTAGATATGTACCGAAACCGCATACCAAAATGCTGAGGTAAATTTGGAGAAGTAACGAACTTATTCCGATTTAAAGTCGGAGGAAAAAAGTTTTAAGCCTGACGAGGAGGTTCTGTTGCTACTTTCCACGAAGAGTAACAAATTTCTGTGCCAGTGGAAGGGCCATTTTTCCGTTTTAGAGGTAAGAGGACCAGTGGATTACCTAATTAGAACCCCCTCAGGACATAAGGTTTTCCACATCAAGATGTTGAAGAAATATCACCGTCGTGCGTGTATAAAAAATAAAAATATGGTGGCTTTAGAAGCGGTGTATCCCGCTGACTCCCTCAATCTCGTGCAAGTCGTGTGCATCTAACAAGATGGTGATTACCCTATCCCATCTTTAACTGGACCCTCGGAATCATCATCTCCTGTTCTGGATGTCTCCCCCAAGTAAGCGCCTCTTCAAAAGAGTCAGCTTCAGCAGTTGCAAAATGGATTTGAAGATATCATCTCCGAGACCCATGGTTGCTCCAATCAGTTTGAGCATAACATTGTCCCTTCTACTCGCGAGCCTGTTCACTCGAAAAATCAGATGGGACACCAGGACGAAATGGGCAGAGCCATTGACGAGATGCCCCTTCCCAGCTCAAAAAACAGCTGAGATCATTCATGTGATTGGCCTCCTTTTACCGTAGATTTATCCCTAACTTCGCATCTATTTCCGCCCCTTTAAGTGCCCTCTTGCAGAAAAGATCCCTAGATCCCCTTTCATGGAAACCCGAAGCTACTGCTAGGTTCCAGCAGCTCAAAGAAAAGTTAGCGTCCGCATCCATTTCGAGGTTCCCTAATCCATCCAAACCGTTCGGCATCCAGACGGATGCGAAAGACGAAGGAATTGGATGAGTGTTGCTCCAATACTCTGACGAAGGTGAAAGCCTTTCGGTGGCTTATGCGAGCTGAAAGCTACTCCCCTGTGAAGGTAATTACTCGGCAATAGAACGGGAAGCATTAATTTAATAGGGAGAGAGATTATTGTTGAAACGGACCATCGCCCTGTGTCGTACCTCCGAAATAGTTTGACCCAGAACGAACGTATAATATGATGGCATTTGATATTCCAACAATATTAGTTTAAAGTTTGGTATATTCGTGATACCACAAAAAGGAAAGCTCATAATCTTAGCCGGACTCCAACAGCTGACAATGCTGGCTAATCGAGGAAATTATAGGTCGCCTGTAAACACGTAACTAATTATACATATAATATTTTTCTTTTTTTAACTCTGCACATATACGAAGAGCGGTCAATAAGTTTTGCAATTCGGATATAAGGAAATGACATATGAAAAGAATGTTTTATTATTTTTCAATATAACTACCCTCGACTCAATGCAGATGTGCCACTTGTCCCTGAGGTTTTAAATTCCAGACAACCAGAAATATCCCGACAGCTGTTCAATCCATTCCTGAACGGTGAGCTGGACATCTCCATCGTCCCAACCTGGCGCTGAAAGCAGTGCAGCCTTGAGCTGGCAGAATAAAAAGTATTTGCTAAGGGCCAGATCAGGACTTTAGGGGGATGGTTGAGCTCCTCAAATCCGCACTTGCGCAGGGCAGCTTGTGCAACTCTGGCCTTGTGGACATGGGCATTGCCGTAAAGAAGCAGTACAGGGCCTGTCAACTTGCCGCGCAGCTTCTGACGAATGCACTTCATCAACCCAGCCAGTTCCTCGGCGTAATATTGGCCTATGGTGGTCCTTCCACGAGACGCATAGTCCACCATCAACACTCCTCCAGGATCCCAGAAGATGGTGGCCATGATCTTCCAGGCTGAAGGTTAGAGCCGAAACTTGATGGGGGTCGGAGAGCCCCTGTGCTTACATGCCATGCTTTCGAGCTTGGTCTCGGGATCCCAGTGATGGACCCACGTTTAATCACCTGTCACTATGCATGACTTGAATCCCGCTTCGTCTTGGTTGTACAGGCGCAGCAGCTCCTCTGAACTTTAACGACGTTGAAGTCGATTATGGGGTGTGACGTTTCTAGGGACCCAGCGGGCAGAGACCTTAGGCATAGCCAAATTGTTGTGGATGATGTTGATAACACTTTCATGTGATATTCAAAGGTCTTGCTTGATTTCTTCGACCTTCACCCATCGATTTTCGAGGATCATCCTCTTCACCTGTGCCACATTGTCTTCATTGGTCACGTCTGACGGGCGTCCTGGATGGGGGTCATGTTCAAGGGCCTCTTGACCATGGTGGAACTCCCTATTCCAGCGAGAAATGGTTGCATAGGAAGGAGCGAGGTCGGTGTACACGGCAACCATGCGTTCATAGATTTCTTTTGCATTCTGGCCTTCCTTGATAAAAAATGTGATCACTGCGTGGTGCTCAACCTTCTCCATTGTTGAAAAAATTTGTGACTGACGATCTGCGATCAGCTACTGCTTCCTAAATAGACGAGGCAGGAGCGTGCGGCTGCTGTTCTTGGCTTGTCATAACTTGTCCTAACACCCCCACAAACAGCCATCCCTCTTCCTTTGTATTACCACACCGATTCGCAAAATTTATTGACCGCCCCTCGTATCTATGGCCGCTGTAGATACCTATTTAATATAGTGTTTTTATTCTGTTGTTGTCCCACTACCCTTTTAAACAAAGTTCAAATTCGGTTCCTTAATTAAAATGTTTTTTTTTGTCGACCCATTTATATATACGTGTTTATATATATATATATATATATATATATATATATATATATATATATATATATATATATATATATATATATATTGTGTGGAGGGGGTGGTAAGATCAATATCATACCCCTTTTGTAAGCCTATCGAATACAGGTGAGGTCCCCCTTTTTTTATCATTCTGACGCCTTAATAATAATTTCTCCTATCTAAATTTGCGATGTCCCTTGTTATTCTCTCCCTCTTAGATAATTCTTATCGCATGGAAAGTAGAGGTGTAAAAGAACAGCCTCTAATCCCCTTCCGAGACTTCACCGAAGACCACGTTCTATGGTATTCCGCCATGGACAACGTCACTGGCTGTTTGAACATTTACGAATTTTTGACTCCTGAGCGCATTGGGGAAATATTCCCCAATCCTGCGGACTAGCCCCAAGCATTCTCCCCCGCTCCCCCGATGATAAATGATAAATCTAGTTCGCCTTCGGATTACCTAGTCTAGAGCATGTTACTCCTTTCTCCAAATTCCCCCATTCCCCTCAGAATCGGGCATACAAATACGCTGGTTATTCTGTAGTTCGTTGAGTCCGGGCCGCATCTAAGGCAAAGTAAGTCCCTTCAGCGTTCGTGAGACAGCAAGCATTTGAATTTGCGCAAAGGTCTCCCTTGGTTTAATCGAACCGAAGAAAATCTCCATCGATTATTTTTGAGGAAAATGAGTTTCCTCTTCCAGTGGAATTACGATTAATCTCACATTTCCCGTTAAACGTCATCTTTGAAGTTTGGTTATCTTGATCGGAAGGTTTGTTCGGAACGTGCCCCACCTGCTTTATTCAGACCTTGCCCTACTTGCCTCATCGGATCGTTTCCCACTCGCCTCATCTCAAGAAGCTTCTTCCTCGAAGTCATCTACCCGTAAGACTGAAACCTCCTCCATTATTAGTATTCTCAAGTTCCCTCTTTTGATCTGAAGCTAGTAACATTAATCAATTAATTCTACTTGAGAATCTCTCCTAATAATAATTATCAAAGAGACTATTTTAATTTAAATAATTCCTTTTTGCCTATTATTCTTATTTTGATATTTGTAAATAAAATTTTATTTTTGCTGTTCAATCTTTAACTCAACTTGAACGATACTCTCGGCCTATTCAAGTAAATCTCGCAAACCAATTATGCACTCTGTCTGATTTTTAAGGATTTGAAACCCAACGCCCTAACTTTGAGCTTGTAGTCGGTCGTTAATCCCTGCGAACAGTCCTTCAACTGTTCGCGTTCAGTAGGTAATTAAGTCACCACCCGAATAATATAGGAGCAGTCTATGGTATGGAGCGATGTACTACCACAGCGTCCTAACAAGTGTAACATGACTTTTGCAATACAGGGCCTCTTATAGAGGGGATACAGAGAGCATAAGATTTAGAAAAATGAAGCAATCTGAGACAACAAAGGTACTACTGGTATGCATCTCTTCAGGCTTGGCTTATTAGAAAATTATTGCCTTTACAAGTATCTTAGAACGGCTCCAACTATTCACCCCTTTTTTCTGACACAGTTACAAATCCTAAGGTCCCCGTTTATAGTCGGTTTTCTCTCAAATTTCATGTTACTTTCTCAATAATCTGAGCCTCATCCGCGTTACCATTTCGACTACAACATCCTTGAAATTCCTATTCTCACTTTCACTTGGCCTTTCTCCCCCTTTACTACGATAGTTCCCTTATCTATCGATCACAGGCTTTAACTTTTCCATTTATGAATAACACAAAAGAATAAAACAAAATTTAACTAACAAACTATCTCACCATGTTACCCTATCCCAGCTTCTAAGAACCCTACGTTCTGGCTATGCTTCCCTACGGATCGTTCCTCACTGTCGTCTGAGCTGCATCGGTGATTCTGCGTTCTCTATATTTGTTCCGAGAATGTCCCATATCCTGCCTTCTGTGATACGTTCATCCGCTTCCTTCCTTGACGTCTCGGGTATGAATTAAAGTCACCTCTTCTCTCTAAATTTTCTTTAGACGTTAGAGGAGCATTCTGTGAATGCTCACAACATTAAATAACGCCCTACAAAAATCATTATTAGGATTTTGGAAAGGTTTAAGCATGTTGCAGGGATCGTATCCTCTTAACGCCCCATTGACGTGGGAAAAGATGAAGAACAATGAAGGATCTAAATTCCTTCTTGCCTTGCCAAGTAATGTAAAGCTCTGTCCGAATAGGGTGTTAATTACAGCTTTGTAGATCAAAAGGTTTTGATGATTGCTATAAATATCGAGTGGGGCTACATCAAAATAGACACCTGCCAAATATCCCTAATAATCCCTAAAAATCTAATTGAAAAGGGTGACATTGATAAAAAGTATTCCTTTTAATTAACTTGACATGCCCCTGTATTGCTTGGGTCAACTAAGAGAGTTCTAAGAGACCGTTCTCCCCCACCCTCCTTTTCCCGAGTATTACCCCCGTACCTCGGGTCGCGGATTGACTAGGTAAACCCCAGCCACCCCAACACCGAAATAGTCGCTCGCTCTCATTCACCAACTGACTTCGGAAATGGAATTATATTTGCCGATTTTGGGTTCCCTTAATTGATTTTGCCGAGAAATTCATTTAGAATTTAGAGGCGAATACCGGTCGTTTTCTAGGACGTCTTACGATAACATAAGGTTAGAGATATCAAGACGTGATCCGATTCTATGGTGATTTTTTAATTGGAATTTAGAGCGCAATAGCAACGAGGGCGTATCACGGAGCGAGTAAGGAAAGATCTGTAGAGAAAGGAATGAAAGTATAAGAAGTGAAAAAACTAGAAGATATATAGCCGCAGGTTTCCCCGAGTGCTGTTTCTTCAAGTTTTTGTTTTATTGAGGGTATTATACCCCTGACCCCACCCCACCCGCCCTTGGCCAGCTATTTCTTCTATCTACAAGAGGACCGTGAAAAAAGAGACCTGACTTCTCGAGCCAAGTTATAATGAATGTTTCTGTAGCAAATAAATCGGAGCTGTGGAAAAAGGATCACTTATTTGTAGGAACTGAAGGAGTGTAAGTAATAAAAATAATAAAAAAGAGATGAAAAATAACTTACAAATAATAATCAATTTCCCATTGATTTCGTTGAACTCGAATTTTTAATTTCGGTTTGGAATTGATAACACTAGGAAAGAGACATTTTGTTACAGAGCAGAAAATAAGTGATTCTAGATGATTTTTAGGCGCTGATTATATATGTCTAGAATTTGCCTATCACGTCTAGTTTTTGTGTAATTTGAATTTTCCTTTTCAAGCCATTTAACACTTTTAATCAATGTTGTACCAATATGCAATGTTAATGTATTTAATATATATAATTAATATATATATATATATATATATATATAATAATAATATATATGAATAAATAATATATATTTAATATATATAATTAATAGAAATATATATTTAATATATATTAACATTTTTAATATATAGAAAGTATACTATATTGAAGCTCAAGTATCATTGAATTCTAATTACTTGTTTTTTTTTCAGATTAATACATACTTATTTGTGATAACCTTTCTTCTACTGATAACTGGTAACTGGTAAAGAAGATAACACGTTTATCAACATTTTGCTCTGATAAGAACCTTATGATAAGGATCTCACATTGTGTATTTTTGGCTTGTTCGAGGTAGATTTGCAATCTTTTCATGGCTTCACGTTCTAGACGCGCATGTGTAAACACCCCCAACCTATTTTGTTATGTTTGTGGGCAATTTACACTAGTGGCACAACGGAGAAAACTAGAAGCAGCAGTAACGATGAAGCAAGCCTACAGCTACTATTTTGGATGCAAAGTAAGGGACCAGGATAAAGATTGGGCCCCTCATATTCGTTGCACGCACTGTAACACAATATTGACAGCTTGCTTAAATGAGAAGAGGAAGGTAATGCCATTTGCTGTTTCCATGACATCGTGTGGTTCGTCAAATCACTTTGATGATTGTTATTTCTGCCTAATAAATGTAGCTGGATTTACAAAGAAAACCAAATCTAAAATTGTTTATCCAAATTGCCCATCAGCGTTGAAACCGGCACCACATGATGAATCTACTTCATACCGAAGTCACCTACTACAATAAGTTAATATTTTAGATCAAATGATAATTCTACATTGATTTCTGACGAAATTAAAGAAGATCAAACGTATGTTCCAATTGATCAAAAATTCAGAACCAAATTTATCTTGCCAACAATGTTTAAATGACTTGGTAAGATGTGAAGTCTTGCCTCCTGATTTCAAAAAAGAAATCTTCTTTTTCCAGATGTCAGTGTATCTTTCTTTCGAGATCATCACCAGAAGTTATCAAAATTTTATTCACAAGAAAATACTGCTATGTTACTGCAACAAAATAAATGGCTTGATGCAGGAAATCGGCTGTGACTATGATCCTAATGAGTGGAGATAATTCATTGATTTTAGTAAGGTAAGTCTTAAAGCTGTTCTGCTGCACAGTGGAAATAAAAAAGCTGCAATTCATGTAGCCTACGCTACAGGTCTTCTAGAAACATATTCATTAATGCAATTATTTCTGAAAATTATTGAGTACAAAAAGCATAACTGGAGCATCTGTTCTGATTTGAAAGTTGTATCACTTCCTCTTGTGTTACCGTTGGAATACACAAAGTACATGTGCTTTTTATGTCTATGGCATAGCAGAGATGATAAAAATCACTATAAAATAGGAGAATGGCCAGCCAGAGAAGAACACATCGTTGGTAAACAAAATGTTAAGCATGATGCTCAGCTAGATCCAAAAAAGTTAATCTTCCAACTTTTCACATTAAATTAGGGTTAATGAAAATTTTTGTAAAGGGTATGGAACAAAGAAGTGAAGGCTTTCATTATTTGAAAAACAAATTCAAAGGTCATTAACTGATGCACAAATAGAAGCTGGAGTTTTCACTGGACCACAAATTCGCAGAGTTGTTTCTGATGATTCCTTCACTTTGAGGCTCAATGTAAAAGAACGCAAAGCATGGACATCCTTTGTGGAAGTCACTGAAAACGTTCTCGGCAATTTTAAATCTCCAAA
The DNA here is from genome assembly GCA_963969495.1 of Ceratothoa steindachneri. Classification (NCBI taxonomy): domain Eukaryota; kingdom Metazoa; phylum Arthropoda; class Malacostraca; order Isopoda; family Cymothoidae; genus Ceratothoa; species Ceratothoa steindachneri. The sequence continues at coordinate 201,855,983 of OZ018320.1, read as the reverse complement.
TTACCGAGAAATAGTGAACAATATGCTGGAAGCCTATGTAAAGATGGGATGTAGAATGTCACTTAAAATGCATTTTCTGCATTCTCATCTTGATTTTTTACCATGAAAATCTGGGAGTGGTTAGTGATGAACATGGTGAACGTTTTCATCAACAAATTTTGGTCATGGCGACGAGGTATCAAGGAAATTTTAATCCAAATATGATGGGAAATTATTGCTGGTCATTAGAAAAGCAAACTTTGATGTCTCAAAAGAGAAAAACGCGAAAGCTACAGCAAAGTTTCTTTAAACTTTAAGTGCATAACAAATTTAATCAATACAAAAAAATTTTCATAACTTGGGAGGGAGGGGAGGGGTAACTTCGCCAGTGATGTACACTGTCTGCCCTGAGCCAGAATAAAGAAGGAAGGTCCCCTACTTTTAAAATATTTTAGCTTAAAAATTTAAAAATTACAAAATAAAAAGATTTTTTTATTTATTAATCGGAACAAATAGCGAAAAGTAGGGGGGGGGGGTCATTACACAAAATCTAGACGTGATAGAGAATTTTAGTTTTCAAATTCGGATTCAGCGCCCTCAAACTATTTAGAAACAATTATTCACATGTCTGTAACAAACAAAAAGTTAAAATTTGTTGCCTAGTGTAATCAAAGTCTACCCATGATGCAGCTTGCGGAAATCACGGGAATCAAATGGAATTAGCAAAGAGAAACCAACGGAGAATTTTGCAAGAAATTTCTTGCAGGAAGAGATTATCTAACGCACTTTAGACGGACTCGTTGTGCAACCTGACCGAATCTACTTCCGTTCCAACATGAAGGCGGGTATCGTTCGTAGAGACACACGAATAATATATATATATATATATATATATATATATATATATATATTTATATATATATATATATATATATATATATATATATATATATATATATATATATATATATATATATATATATATATATATATATATATATATATATATATATATATATATATATATATATATATATATATATATATATATATATATATATATCAACAGGGTTGCCTCCCAAAACTTTGACTGTTTTTTTAACTGCGACGAAGCAAGCAGGTCTCTGGGTCATGCAAATCTCGTGTTGTATTTGTCCGTAAGGAGTCTCTGGTTCAATGTAGCCAGCTAAAAACAATGCTACCATTGGTAATTGAGGTCACTGAGTTCAAATATGCTATAAGTTGACAACCAGGTCAGTCTTCGACTGACCTTCGAACAGGTAGGACGTGTTTCATAGAACTCTCAGTCTGTTGATTTATTTTCAGATTTTTCTACAGTTTTTTTTTCACCACAATCAGCGAAAGCTAAGTTACTCTTATTTTTTCTTATTACTACTTAAGTTCTTCCTTTGTTTGAATAAGCGATGGAGTTCGGGGATGAAAGTGAGCATGAGTGTCGGAATGTATGCATTGGTTGTGGTGTATTAGGTGATGGATATACATGTGTTGTATGTGGGCTGCGTGAATGCATTGTAGATTTAGAGGGGATGAGAATGCATGATTTAGACAGGATATGTAGGCTGGAGGGGTTAGTTGCTGAGCTCAGGAGGGAAATTAGTGTTAGGCCTAAGGCTGGGAATAGGGTAGGTGGTGAGGTAGGCCAGTTAGATGTTTCAGGTGAAGGTATAGGGCCGGTGGAGGAGGTAGGATATGATAGTTCTAGGGATAGTGAAGTTAGCCCCCTTAGATTAGTTAGAAATAGGCCTAGTGATGATGAGGGACAGTGGAGAGTGGTTAGGAAATGTGAAGCTCGAGAGGCTTCTCCTGTTCTTTGTGACAATAGGGTTGCCTCTATTAAGTTTGTTAGCCAGGAGGAGAATAGGTGTGTGATTCAGAGGGACACAGAACCTATTAGCTTGACTAATAGATTCAATGCCCTAAGAGAGAAAGTAACTGAAAGTGATATGACTGATGGGGGTGGGGTTGGGGGTAGAGTGACTGGTAGTTTGAATGAGAATAGGAGTGTAGATGGAGTTAGGTCTGTAGGAGTTAGAAATAGAAGTCTGACTGAAGTGCTTGTTATGGGTGATTCGCGAGTTAGATATTTAGATAGGAAGTTGAATGCAAGTAGATTGAATGGCTTGAGGGTGTGTTTGCCGGGTGCTGGAGTGAGAGATCTGTCTGATAGGTATGAGGAGCTGGTGTCTGGCTGTGCAAGGGATGCGGTTGTGATTACACATGTAGGAGTGAATGATGTGAAGAAAGTAGGTGCATGTGAGTTACGTGAGAAGTACAAGAGGTTGATTGAAAAGGTGAAAGAAAGTAGAATGTTAGTTGTTGTGACGGGTGTGCTTCCAAGAATGGATGTTGGGGTAGAATGAATGTCTGGTGCGATTGGGCTGAATGATTATGTGAGAAGGATGTGTGAGATGGAAGATGTCATGTTTGTGGATGTGTGGGATAGGTTTGTTGGAATAAAAGAAATGTATGCGATGAATGGACTGCATTTGAGTAGGAGGGGGGTAGATGTGTTGTGGGAGGAGTATGATGGTGTTATTAGGTCTTTGCGGGCGGGAAATTAGATACTAATAGTGGTCAGGGAATTATGACAGGACATTATAGTACTGAAAGTAGAATGGACTTGGCAGATAACAGAAATAGGTTCCAAGGCGATAGAGGTGGTCATTCAGGTTTCAAGAGGTGCTTCAGGGATAGGGGGGTTAAATTGTTTCTATAAAAATGCCCGTAGTCTTAGAAACAAGAAGGATGAGCTATTTAGTTATTTTAGCAATAAGTATATAGATATATTATATGTTACTGAATCATGGGTTAATGAAATAGAATTTAGGGACACTATTATTGAATTTGATTTACAGGGCTATAATATGTACATTAGTCAAAGGACAGGTAGGATTGGTGAAGGAATAATTATCTATATAAAAAACAACATTGTTTGAAGTTTAAATACTTCAATAAAGCAGGATGGAGTTGAGTCACTTTGGATAGATATTAGGTTCAGTAAAAATAGAATCGTTCATTTGGGATCTTTTTACAGGCCACCTGGGCAGACTGATGATTTGGATGAACTAATGATAAGGGAAATAAGTTAGGGATGTGAAACAGATGCAGTTATTATTGGAGACTTCAACTTAAACTCTGTGGACTGGGAAAATATGATAGGTAGGGATAGAACAAGTGGCAGGTTGATAGAATGCTTTGAGGATAATTTTTTGAATCAATTTGTTAATGAGCCAACGAGGGGAGACAATATATTAGATTTAGTACTTTCTAACAGTGATCATTTAGTTCAAGAATTGAATGTTGGGGAAGCATTGGGAAAGAGTGACCATCAGATAGTGGGATGTTGCATCGTGATAATCCTGAGAAAAACCTAAACGCAAATCCCATTCTTTAGGATTCTTATACATGCAAAATAACTAGCATTAACTTTATGATGCTTATGAAATAAACAAAACATGGCTATTTATCTTTGTCATATGTTTACGCCTAACGATAATGATAAGTTTTAGAGTTTCTACATGTTAAATGCATCATTTTGTGTAAGTTCAACTTCCCAATGCACATGGAGATATACAGAAGGCAATTCTTTTCAGGCAATGGCGCTATGCAACCATATATCAGCAGTTTCGGCAAAGAAATCAGAATAAAACGCAGCATTCTTTCAGCGACGGCCGTCATATTGCATTTTCGAATATCTTGAAAAAATGATGTGATAAAGAAAAACTGAAGTCAGATTTGAAATCAGTAAGGAAAATGCCATGAGAAAAGTTTGCTCAGGAATCTGATGATTAAAAAAAGTCCATATTTGTTGGCCAGTGTTATTCTTTTAATTTTGAAGACTGTGCACAAAAATAAGGTCAGATGTAAATCGAACACATCAAGTGTACCACTTAAAGGTATTTTATACTTTTAAACTAGAGTTGGTACCTTTATCAAATAATTACCTATATTATTCGGGCGGGTGAATTCGGGTACATGCCCCTTTTTTGTGAATTACTCCACTTGATAGGTGGGTCATAATTATAATTTCACCCGGTCAAATTCGCAAGATCTTAACCGTACGCCAATTCGCCAAGAATTTTAAACTGCTTAAATTTTCTCATATTGCATCTCTACCAACGTATTTATGACATAATATTAATAAATGCAGGTTTACATCCCCACTCTTGCCATTTCTTTAATACCACATCTTGTTTACATTGATTTTAATTTTACTTTTCCGATTATTTTCGTGTTAATTCCTCTAAGTTTCGTTTGTATTTACACTTAATGACTCTTCGTTTTAGGTCAGAGAGTGCTTTCTGCACTCCGTGGACACACTTCATTTACCAGAAGTAAGGTTGGTATCATTAGTCAAAGATATACTCAACACTCGGGGGAAACATTTTTTAAGCAAAACAGCCAAACATTCATCCAGTATTACTTTGCGCATACTCTTCCTATCATTGTGCTGATGCTTAGCTGCTAGCTTTATTTACCTGGTTCCCCTCTTTGCTTCAAAGTTTTGGGCTCAATCCAAATCATATGGCTATCAGGTTTTTTGACACCTCCTAAAGAATGATTTTAGATAGTATAATGAAGGTTAGGTTTTCAATCTTGGGAATCATTAATTACACTGTTCTGCGTCAAAAATGTATCTTAGGTTTCCTGTAGTGTTTCTTAATAAAATTTACCTCCTAAATCCGAATATGGCATCGTTTTTCTCTATCAGGTACAGTTTTTGCGATACAGGGGGTCATAATAATTTTATAGTGTTTACATGTCCTATATTACATCAAAATATAACTAGTTTTTGTACTAATTTATTCACAGTAAATTTTGTGTACATTTTAAGTAATTATGTTAATAAGTTTATATTTTTGCATGTAAGAAATCGCTTAGCATTATAATAATAAGAATAACAATAATAATAGTGGTTAAGTTAAAAATGAACAGAAAATGTAAGAATAGCTCCGACAGATATCGCTATGTTTGCGGCAAAGTGACTTTTTTCGTGCAGCGATGTACAATCTCTCCTGTAATTAAACCTTTGTATCATGCATATTTTGGAGTAAGGCTACCAGATCAAGATAAAAGATAGGCAGCACATATCTGCTGCAAGGGATGCTACATAGGTTTGAAACGCTAGGGGCAGGGCGAACAGAAGCCTCTCTCTTTTGGTGTTCCCCTAGTGTGGAGAGAGGACAATGACTGCACTACGGACTGCTATTTTTGCATAAAAAATCTTAAAGGTGAGCATTGTATCAAGTATATAAGCTTTCTCTATTATACTGGCTCCTAAAAATGTCATTATTTTGCATAGACTTGGCATAAAATTAAAAACTAACATAGTTCACTTCAGCATGAACATATATTTTACTAAACATTTATGTACTATCTACAACTCCAAATCAATTCCTTTAGGTAATATGGAATTATATTTTCTACAGGTATAAATAAGAAGAATAAACATAGTGTGACATATCCGGATGTTATTTCTGTCATTAATCCCCTGCCTCATGGTCCAGGAATTCCTAAACCTTCTCCACCTGAACCTAAAGAAGTCCATAAAGAGACTAATATGGAAGTTATCAAGATTATGACACATCTGAGTCTTATCAGGTTTCCACACATGATATGGTCGCAAGACCATTTACTTAAGTTTTGTTAAATGACCTGACCAGGGATCTGGGTCTTTCAAAGGAGAATGCACAACTTTTTGGCTCGCGACTTCCTGAAAGTAATCTTCTACCTAAAGAAATAACATTTTTTGGGTATAGAAATAGAGAACAAGAATTTCAAAGCAATTTTTTACAAAATTCTTTCAGCTCTTTAGTATACTTCGCTAATATTAAAGGACTTGTTGAGGCCCTTGGAATTTCCTACAACCCATTAGAATGAAGACTTTTCAGAGATTCCTCCAGGAGAATTTTAAAAGCTGTGTTACTGAATATTGGTAACAAGATAGCTTCCCTTCTTAAAGGCCATTCAATTCAGCTTACCGAAAATTACGAAAATATGGAAAATTGCTGGATGCAATAAATTACTCTCCCCACAATTGGAGGATATGTGGTGACTTAAAGGTAAGATCCTTTTACACTTGGCATTTCTAAGCTCTTTAAAATTGGCATTTTCATCTTTAATTGTTAATACTTGTATACACCTTTTGGTCTACCTATATTTTCTAAGAATGCAAATCTGCAAATCATGAGGAACTTATCTTAATTGGGAAGGTATAAAACATAACTCAACAAACTCAAAATAAGATGTACATATATCTAATTAGTTCCAATACAATGATTTAATGTATCAGCATACAGAATTTTCAGTACATATTCATATTCTTATTGTTTTAAGAAATATTACTTTGAAATTGCTTTTAGAAATATTACACTTTGAATTTACATACCCTGGTAAATTTCTTTCCAGGTAGTGTCTCTTATACTTGGGATGCAAACAGGCTACACGAAGCATCCCTCTTTCCTAAGTTTATTGGACAGTCGGGCAGATAGTAAGCAGTATGAGAAGAAAGTTTGGCCTCAACGAGAAGCATTTAGAATTTGAGCAAACAATGTGATAGCTGAATCTTTAGTGCCTCCTGATGAAATACTGCTTCCTCCACTGCTTATAAAGCTTGGCATAATGAAAGATTATGTTAAAAAACTTAATAAAGAAGGCCAAGCTCTTAAATTCTTGTTCAACAAATTCCACAAATAAGTGACGCTAAGCTCCTGCGTGAATTTTTTATTGACCTCAGAACAGGAACTTGATGAGAGAACAGCAGTTTGAAGCGTCAAAGACGGAGATAAAAAAAGATGCCTGGAAAGCTTTCAAAGCTCTAGTTAACAATTTTCTAGGTAATAAAAGAAACCCAGAATAAGTACCCTGGTTAATCAGCTCCTAACATGTCTCAAACATTTGGCAGCTCGAGTGTCTATAAAGATACACTTTTTACAGTCCCATCTGGATCATTTTCCCGACAACTGCGGGAATTACAGTGAAGAACAGGGGAAAAGATTCCACCAGGACTTAAAAACAATGGAATCAAGGTACCAAGGTAAATGGGACGTAAACATGCTTGCTGACTACTGTTGGTATTTGAAGCGTAATGCACCAGATGAGAGGCACAAACGTAATTCGTCAAGGGCGTCTTTTCTTGGAAATTAGAATTATTTTCTTTATTACTCGTATGTTGCATTCTTTAATTTTTTATTTTATTAAAAGGATTATAGTTTAAATATGTTTATTCATGTTTCTATAATGTAACAATAATAATACATTATTAGATAGAGAAAGGTTTTATAATTTTTTTTTCAGGAATGAGGTTATCTCAGGGAAAGTGGTTTATGCTGTAAGGTGGAAATTTAACCTGATTAGCTTAAAATACATTCATTTTTGAGCTCAGGACGTTGGATTCATTAAGAAACCAAAATGCAATCCTGACCAACATAATTTTTTTCGAACACAGGCCTTTTTTATATATTAATGATTTATTCAAGTAAAATATTATTAAGAATTTTTCGATGCTCTCTTCTCTTCATCGCTCCGTTTGCCTCTTCTTGGAAGCGTAGAATTTCTGACCCCGAGATGAGGCCAATCGATCCTATATCTGCTTTGAAAGAACTCCCCATTACACAACAATAGGAATCATTTATTTCGTAATTTGTTGAATTAAAAATAATTAATCATTCCAGTACCTACCCAGCTTTAATAACAGTGATTCAAAATGTAAAAAAATATTAAAATATAAACTTCCCTTTGGAGGTATAAAAGCAAAAAGTTACCTTCCATTTAGTACTTCAGGTACACACCAAATCACTGAGCTTACCAATACATAACATAGAGCTAAATGAACATAAAATGAAAATAGCACGTTTCATAAAGTCTGTAGCTACAGCGCATCAGTCTTTTTTTCATGCAAGGTAAAATTCCAGGGTCCTTCATTATTATGTATGACACGTGCGAATCTCTTTGGCAGGCTGAATAATACTCGTAACTATTCTGTCAATTCTAGCGAACTAATCGCCTTGTTTTTTATTTATTATGGATTCTACTGCAGCCAGGTCTTGGAGAAGTATATCTACAACCCATTGTGTGTATCTATCGACGATAATTAAGTGATATTTAACGCCATAAAAGTGAGGTTAGAGAAGCGAAAAGTCGATAATAGAACACTTAGCATCGGACATTATGAATTGTTTGTAAGTTTGATTATATGTTAATATGTTTGTGCGTATTTGAGTGCAGAATATGCTAGTGCAAACAAATTTGTTGATATATTTATCCATAGATCACCAAATCTTATTTACTTATAATAGAAATGGTCGCTCTGAGATATGGGTGTGCTAACCCATGTAAGAGGTTTAAAAATGTATTATAAATGACTCTGAAAAAGCACTTGAAATCCAATCGACAGACATCGTTTTAATAGCAGGTAAGAGTGTGTGTGAAAGAGGGTTCGTGAGAGAACGTGCATGAGAGTGTGTGATAGAGAGTGAGAAAGTTTGTGTCAGAATGTATGTGAGAAAGAGTGTGCGTCAGAGAGTGTGAAAGAATGTGAAAAGAATACACGAGTGTTTGTAAGAAAGTGGACAGTAAATGAAAACTACTTTGCGCACAAAAGAAGTGGCTAAGTTACATTTTGCAATTTTCGCCTCACCTTTACATGCTCCACCTCCAAATATACTTCGTCAAACATCAGTCAAATTATCATTATTGCCCTTATATACCCGTACATTAGTGATCCCAATAATAATAATAATAATAGAATTGGAGCAATCTTAAATTTAAATTCAATTTCTTCGTATTGCCAAATAACTTGATTTTCCCAGAAGGCAAACTAAAGTGATTAATGAAACGTTATTTCGGAGATCTTCAGATTTATTCAATACTGACGATGAAAACAAGAAGCTCTAGAGATGAGGTTTCGCCTAAAAAAAGATTTTCACAGGAGCCTCTTTTCTTCAGCGAGAATTATTAGTCTTTTCTAACTTATCTAAGGCCAAGTCGAATGAAATAGACTTTTCCACATGACCGACGTTATTTAAATAAGATAGTCGACGGATAGAAATCCATTTCGCATTGGGTTTGATCACGTTGAGTGAAGTATGCTATAACAAGCTGTGATACAGACTCCACCTTAAATTGTCGGCCCCTTCCCCCAGTAGGCAACCATGAGACTGAATCAGTGTAACAGAATAAATTTCAATATTGATTTAATTAAAGTTTGGAGCTGAACCATTGCATTATGTAACCACCAAACAAATACATAAAACGCAATTATTTCAGCTTCAAAATGAAAAACAGCAGATGCGTTTGTGGTTCAATCTAAGGAATTTGGAGCAAAAACGAAATGCTGGAATTTCTTTCCCTAATTAAAAAAGCTTTGACCATTTGTGCACAAAAGAGCAAAACACGAATGAACGACGAAAGCACAGCCACAAATTGACTTTACCTAGACGCCGTTGACTTCTTAACAATCATTAATTCCTCAAATACCACGCATTTCACCATGCAAAGAAAGGAAATGATGCCACCATTGTTTGTTTATGCGTTTTTTTACATGAAAATTGCCCCCCTCCCGTCCCCTCCCCCAAATTTGTCCATGAATGTCACTGTCCTTTCAATAAAAGTCACAGATTTTATATATATATATATATATATATATATATATATATATATATATATATAATAAACAGTGCGTAATCACTATAGATACAACAAATAAAATAAACGAATATATTTACAAACAATAATTTGCCAATAAATATAATAGAAGAAGGGTGAGGTAGCTTTTACGAAATGGATGGCAACGATCCTTTTTATAACAGCTAGACCCCAAGCGTGACGTTCATCAACATAAGTCGGTGGTTACACTTAGTTATAATATACTAGGTTTTGCAAAACGTTGTTACAATAAAAATTAATGTGTCTATTATCTTTCGAGAGGGTTAGGTGTGTGATAGAAAAAGTTCTGTCAAAAAAACTTAAACTCCTAATTTTCGAGCAGTTGCATTAAAACTAATTTTCCATTGAATGCTTTTATGTCGAGATGATTGTCAAAGAATTGAGTTCTCAATTCTACTGCGCGTGGGCTACACCAAGTCATCTTTCAAGTTTGTCTATCTTCATCAGAAGGTTGATTCGGATCGTGCCCCACCTGGCTCATTTGGACGTGCCCTACTTGTCTCATGGGATCGTGCCCCACTTACCTCATTGGATCGTTCCCCACTCGCTTCATCGCAAGAAGGACTTTTAGTCATAACAAAACCGCTAAGAGGATTTTTTACGTATTTTTATTTGCCAAGGTGGCCAGAGAAATTGCAGATTACTGCAAATCATGTGATGCCTGCCAAAGGACATCAGCCAGTCTCCCTACGGAAAAGGTTAATCATCTCGGAACCTTATTCTCGTGTCGTCAGGGATCTTATTGGCCCTATCCATCTCCCTTCTAACGAACGACACAGTTACGTCCTCACTTTGGTAGACTTCGCTACCCGTTTCCCTGAGACAGTTTCTGTAAAGCGCATTGATATCCTGTCCTGCGCTGAAGCCCTCATTTCCATTTTTTCTCGGGTAGGAATTCAGAAAGAGGTATTGTCGGATCGAGGAAGACAATTTACCTCCGAGATTCTGGAGTATGTCGGCAAGCTCCTGATGGCAAAACCTTTGTTTACCACCCTATATCAGCCAGTCGCAAACGGAGTTTGCGAAAAGATAAATGGCACATTGAAAGCAATCCTCATAAAAGTGTGTATAGATTATCCCTGAGAATGGCACCACTTTTTACTCATGGCACTGTTTATGTGTTGTGAAATCCTTCATAGGACCCTAGGATTCGCACCCTTCGACTTAATGTAGGGCCATAATGTTCGAGGCCCGCTTGCTAGTTTAAAGGAACTTTTCACTAATCCCCGTCTGGAACACAAAATCCAATCCTATTTGTATCTCCTAGACCTTCGAAAGCGCCTCTAGATATGTGCCAAAATTGCATACCAAAATGCTGAGGTAAATTTGGAGAAGTATCGAACTTATTCCGATTTAAAGTCGGAGGAAAAAAGTTTTAAGCCTGACGAGGAGGTTCTGTTGCTACTTTCCACGAAGAGTAACAAACTTAAGTGCCAGTGGAAGGGCAATTTTTCCGTTTTGGCGGTAAAAGGACCAGTGGATTACCTAATTAGAACCCCCTCAGGACATAAGGTTTTTCACATCAAGATGTTGAAGAAATATCACCGTCGTGCGGGTATCAAAAATATGGTGGCTTTGGAAGCGGTGTATCCCGCTGACTCCCTCAATCTCGTGCAAGTCGTGTGCATTTAACAAGATGGGGATTACCCTATCCCATCTTTAACTGGACCCTTGGAATCATCATCCCCTGTTCTGGATGACTCCTCCAAGTTAGCGCCTCTTCAAAAGAGTCAGCTGCAGCAGTTGCAAAATGGATTTGAAGATATCATCTCCGAGACCCGTGGTTGCTCCAATCAGTTTGAGCATAACATCGTCCCTTCTACTCGCGAGCCTGTTCACTCGAAAAATCAGATGGGGCACCAGGACGAAAAGGGCAGAGCCATTGACGAGATGCCCCTTCCCAGCACCAAAAAACAGCTGAGGTCATTCATTGGATTGACCTACTTTAACCGTAGATTTATCCCTAACTTCGCGTCTATTTCCGCCTCTTTAAGTGCCTTCTTGCAGAAAAGATCCCTAGATCTCCTTTCATGGGAACCCGAAGCTACTGCTAGGTTCCAGCAGCTCAAAGACAAGCTAGCGTCCGCCCCCATTTCGAGGTTCCCTAATACATCCAAACTCTTCGGCATCCGTAAGGATGCGAAAGACGAAGGAATTGGATGCGTGTTGCTCCAATACTCTGACGAAGGTGAAAGCCTTCCAGTGGCTTATGCGAGCCGAAAGCTACTGCCCTGTTAAGGCAATAAAAACTGGAAGCATTAATATAGTATGAATTATTATCAAATTTAGCATATATTTAATACAGAGAGAGTTTATTGTTGAAACAGACCATTGCCCTTTGTCGTACCTCCGAAATAGTTTAACCCAGAACGAATGTATAATACGATAGCATTTGATATTCCAACAATATCAGTTTAAAGTTTGGTATAATCGTGGTACCGAAAAAAGAAAAGCTCATAATCTTAGCCAGAATCCAACAGCCGACAATGCTGGCTAATCGAGGGAATTATAGGTCGCCTGAAAACACGTAACTAATCATACATATAATATTTTTCTTTTTTTAACTCTGCAAATATACGAAGAGCGGTCAATAAGTTTTGCAATTCGGATATAATGAAACGACATATGAGAAAAATGTTTTATTATTTTTCAATATAACTACCCTCCACTTCAATGCACTTGTGCCACTTGTCCCTGAGGCTTCGAATTCCAGACAACCAGAAATATCTCGACAGCTGTTCAATCAATTCCTGAACTGCGAGCTGGACATCTCCATCGTCCCAAACCGACGCTGAAAGCAGTGCAACCTTGAGCTGGCAGAATAAAAAGTAGTCGCTAAGGGCCAGATCCGGACTGTAGGTGGATGGTTGAGCTCCTCGAATCCGCACTTGCGCAGGGCAGCTTGTGCAACTCTGGCCTTGTGGACATGGGCATTGCCGTAAAGGAGGAGCACAGGGCCTGTTAACTTTTTTGCAGCTTATGACGGATGCACTTCTTCAACCCAGCCAGTTCCTCGGCGTAATATTGGCCTATGGTGCTTCTTCCACGAGGCGCATAGTCCACCATCAACACTCCTTCAGAATCCCAGAAGATAGTGGCCATGATCTTCCAGGCTGAGGGTTAGGGCTGAAACTTGATGGGGGTCGGAGAGCCCCTGTGCTTACATGCCATACTTTCGAGCTTGGTCTCGGGATCCCAGTGATGGACCCATGTTTAATCACCTGTCACTATGCATGACTCGAATCCCGCTTCGTCTTAGTTGTACAGGAGCAGCAGCTCCTCTGAACTTTGACGACGTTGAAGTCGATTATGGGGCGTGAGGTTTCTAGTAACCCAACGGGCAGAGACCTTAGGCATGGCGAAATTGTTGTGAATGATGTTGATAACACTTTCATGTGATATTCTAAAGTCTCGCTCGATTTTTTCGACCTTCACCCGTCGATTTTCGAGGATAATCCTCTTCACCTGGGCCACATTGTCCTCATTGGTCACGTCTGACGGGCGTCCTGGACGGGGGTCATCTTCAAGGGCCTCATGACCCTGGCGGAACTCCCTATTCCAGTGAGCAATGGTTGCATAGAAAGGGGCGGTGTTGGTGTACACGGCAACCATGCGTTCATGGATTTCTTTTGCATTCTTGCCTTCCTTGATAAAAAATGTGATCACTACGCGGTGCTCAACCTTCTCCATTGTTGAAAAAATTTGTGACTGACGATCTACGATCAGCTACTGCTTCTTAAATAGACGAGGCAGGAGCATGGGGCTGCCGGTCTTGGCTTGTCATAACTTGTCCTAACACCCCAACAAACAGCAATCCCTCTTCCTCTGTATTGCCACACCGATTCGAAAAATTTATTGACCGCCCCTCGTATCTATGGCCCCTGTAGATACCTATTTAATATAGTGTTTTTATTCCGTTGTTGTCTCACTACCCTTTTAAACAAAGTTCTAATTCGGTTCCTTAATTAAATTTTTTTTTTTGTCGACCCATTTATATATACGTGTTATATATATATATATATATATATATATATATATATATATATATATATATATATATATATTTGTGCGGAGAGGGGGCTCAGATCAATATCATACCCCTTTTGTAAGCCTGTCGAATACAGGTGAGGTCCCCTGTTTTTTTTATCATTCTGACGCCTTAATAATAATTTCTTCTATCTGAATTTGAGATGTCCCTTGTTAGTCTCTCTCTCTTAGATAAGTTCCATAGCACGGAACGTAAAGGTGTAAAAGAACAGCTTCTAATGCCCCTCACTCACTTTACCGAAGACCACGTTCTATAGTATTCCGCCATGGACAACTTCACTGGCTGTTTGAACATTTACGAATTTTCGACTCCTGAGCGCATTGGGGAAATATTCCCCAATCCTGCGGACTCGCCCCAAGCATCCTTCCCCGCCCCCCCAATGATGACGTGAAGAAGAACCGCTTTGTCTCGCCCCTTGCTGCTAAATGATAAATCTAGTTCGCCTCCGGATTAACATGTCTAGAGCATGTGACTCCTTTCTCCAAATTTCCCCATTCCCTTCAGAATCGGGAATACAAATACGCTGGTTGTTCTGTAGTTCGTTGAGTCCGGGCTGCACCTAAGGCTTAGTAAGTCCCTTCAGCGTTCGTCAGAGAGCAACCATTTGAATTTGCGCAAAGGTCTTCTTTGGTTTAATCGAACCGAAGAAAATCTCCATCGATTACAAAGGCATGTATTTAAAATTTTTCTTTATGTTCCCCAGGATTTTTTTGTTGTTTCTTAATGAATCCACCCTCCTGAGCTCAAAAATGAATGTATATTTGTTTAATCAGGTCAGATTTTCTCAGTACAGCATACAACATTTTCATTGCGATTACCTCATTTTTTCGGAATTTTTAAAAAAAAAAGATCTTTCTCTATCTAATAATGCATTATTACTGTTATAACATATAAACCGGAATACAGTTATGTAAGCTATAATTCTTTTAATGAACAAAAAATAAAAGAATGCAACATAATAAAGAAAATAATTATAATTTCGAAGAACAGACGCCCTTGACGATTTTCGTTTGTGCCTGTCATCTGGTGCATCACGCTTTAAACACCAACAGTAGTCAGCAAGCATGTTTCCGTTCCATTTACACTGGTACCTTGATTCCCTTGTTTTTATATCCTGGTGGAATCTTTGCCCCTGTTCTTTACTGTAATCCCCGCAGTTGTCGAAAAAATAATCCAGATGGGACTGTAAAAAGTGTATCTTTATAGACATTCGAGCTCCCAAATGTTTGAGACTAGGCTTATTTTATTGCCTAGAAAATTGTTAACTAGAGCTTTGAAAGCTTTCCAGGCATCTTTTTCTATGTCCTTTATTGATGCATCAAATTGCTGATCAAGTTCCTGATTTGAAGTCCATCAAAAATTCCCCCATGGAGCTTAGTGTCACTGATTTGTGGAAATTTTTGAAGAAGAAATTTAAAAGCTTGGCCTACTTTATTAAGGGTTTTGACATAATTTTTCATTATGCCAAGCTTTATATGCAGTGAAGGGAGGAGTATTTTTTGAGGAGGCACTAAAGTTTCAGCTATCACATTGTTTGATCTAATTCTAAATGCTTCTCGTGGAGGCCAAACCTTCTTCTCATAGTGCATACTATCTGCACGACTGTCCCATAAACATAGGAAAGAGGGATGCTTCGTGTAGCCTGTTTGCGTCCCAAGCGTAAGAGACATTCCCTGAAAACAATTTAGCACGGTATGTAAATTTAGTGTAATATTTCTAAAAACAAAGTCAAAGTAATATTTCTTAAAACAATAAGAATATGAATATGTACTGAAAAATCCAGTATGCCGATGCATTAAATCATCGTATTGGAACTAATTGGATATATCTACATCTTATTTTGAGTTTATTGAGTTGTGTTGTATACCTTCTCAATTAGGATAAGTTCCCCACTAACCCAATAGGATGCATTAACCTTTAGGGACACACTTCAACAAAAAATATAACTAAAAAATGACTCATGATTTCCAGATTTGCATTCTTGTAAAATGTAAGTTAGCCAAAAGGTGTATACAAGTATTAACAATTAAAAATGAAAATTTACATATCAAAAAGCTTAGAAATGCCAAGTGTAAAATGATCTTACCTTTAAGTCAACACATATCCTCCACTTATAGCTGGAGTGATTTATTGCATCCAGCATTTTTTTCATATTTTCATAGCTATTAGTAAGTTGGATTGTATGGCCTATAGGAACGGAAGCTATCTTGTTACCAATATTTGGTAACCCAGCTTTTAAACTTCTCGTGGAGGAATTTATGAACAGTCTCCATTGTAATGGGTTGTAGGGAATTCCAAGGGCCTCAACAAGTCCTTTAATATTGGCGCAGTATACTAAAGAGCTGGAAGAATGCTGTAAAAAATAGCTTCGAAACTCTTGTTCTCTATTTCTGTACCCCCCCCCCCCCCAAATGTTGTATTTTAAGCGAGAAGATTACTTTCAGGAAGTCAAGAGCCAAGAAGTTGTGTATTCGCCTTTGAAACCCCCAGATCCCTGGTCAGTTCATTTAACTGAACTTGAGTGAATGGTCTTGCGACCATATCATGTGTGGAAACCTGATAAGACTCAGATGTGTCATAATCTTGGTCAACTTCCATATTAATCTCTTCATGTACCTCTATATGTTCAGGGGGAGAAGGTATAGGAAATCCTGGGCCATGGAGCAGGGGTTTGATGGCAGAAGGAACATGCGGATATGTCACACTATGTTTATTCTTCTTATTTATACCTGTGGAAAATATAATTGCATATTACATAAAGGAATTGATTTGGAGTTGCAGATAGTACATAAATGTTTAGTAAAGGATATGTTCATGCTGAAGTGAACTATGTTAGTTTTTAATTTTACATATGCTAAGTCTTTGCATAATAATGACATTTTCAGGAGCCAGTATAATACAGAAAGCGTAAAATACTTGATACAATGCTCACCTTTAAGATTTGTCATGCAAAAATAGCAGTCCGTAGTGTGGTCCTTGCCATCTCTCCACACCATGGGAACACCAAAAGAGAGGGACTTCTGTTCGCCCTGACTCCAGCGTCTCAAACTTATGTAGCATCCCTTGCCCAGATATGTGGTGTAAAACTTTTATCTTGATCTCTTAGCCTTACTCTAAAATATGCATGATACAAAAATTTAATTACAGGAGGGATTGTACTTTGCTGCTCGGGAAAAGTCACTTCGCCGCAAACATAGCAAAATCTGTCGGAGCTATTCTTACATTTTCTGTTCATTTTTAACTAAACCACTATTATTATTATTCTTATTATTATAATGCTAAGCAATTTTTAACCTGCAAAATATATACCTATTTGCATAATTACTTAAAATGTACACAAAATTTACTGCGAATAGAGCAGTGCAAAAACTATTGAAATTTGATGTAATATTGGAGATGTATAAACTATAAAATTATTATCAACCCCTGTATCGCGAAAACTGGAGGTGATAAAACAAAACGGATGACAGATTCGGATTTAGGAGGTCAATTTTATTAAGAAACACTATAGAAAATCTAAGGTACATTTTTGACGCAGATCAGTGTTATCTTTGAGGAAAATAAGTTTCCTCTTCCAGTGGAATTACGATTAATCTCACATTTCCCGTTGAACGTCATCTTTGAAGTTTGGGTATCTTGATCGAAAGGTTTGTTCGGATTGTGCCCCACCTGCTTCATTCAGACCTTGCCCTACTTGCCTCATCGGATCTTTTTCCACTCTAGAACCTTCTTCCTTGAAGTCATCTACCCGTAAGACTGAAACCTCCTCCATTATTAGTATTCTCAAGTTCTCTCTTTTGATCTGAGGCTAGTAACATTAATCAATTAATTCTACTTGAGAATCTCTTCTAATAATAATTATCAAAGAGACTATTTTAATTTAAATAATTCCCTTTTGCCTATTATTCTTATTTTGATGTTTGTAAATAAAATTTTATTTTTGCTGTTTTATCTTTTACTCAACTTGAACGATACTCTCGGCCTATTCAAGTAAATCTCGCCAACCAATTATGCACTCTGTCTGATTTTTAAGGATTTGAAACCCAACGCCTCAACTTTGAGCTCATAGTCGGTCGTTAATCCCTGCAAACAGTCCTTTAACTGTTCGCGTTCAGTAGGTGATTAAGTCACCACCTAAATAATATAGGAGCAGTCTATGGTATAGAGCGATGTACTACGACAGCGTCCTAACGAGTGTAATATGACTTTTGCAATACAGGGCCTCTTATAGAGGGGATACAGAGAGCATAAGATTTAGAAAAATGAAGCAATCTGAGACAACAAAGGTACTACTGGTATGCATCTCTTCAGGCTTGGCTTATTAGAAAATTATTGCCTTTTACGAGTATCTTAGAATGGCCCCAACTATTCACTCCTTTTTCTGACACAGTTACGAATCCTGAGGTCCCCGTTAATAGTCGGTTTTCTCTCAAATTTCATGTTACTTTCTCAATAATCTCAGCCTCATCTGCATTACCACTTCGACCACAAAATCCTTGAAATTCCTATTCTCACTTTCACTTGGCCTTTCTTCCCCTTTACTACGATAGTTCCCTTATCTATCGATCACAGGCTTCAACTTTTCCATTTATGAATAACACAAAAGAATAAAACAAAATTTAACTAACAAACTATCTCACCATGTTACCCTATCCCAGCTTCTAAGAACCCTACGTTTTGGCTATGCTTCCCTACGGATCGTTCCTCACTGTTGTCTGAGCTGCATCGGCGATTCTGCGTTCTTTATATTTGTTCCGAGAATGTCCCATATCCTACCTTCTGTGATACGTTCACCCGCTTCCTTCCTTGACGTCTCAGGTATAAATTAAAGTCACCTCTTCTCTCTAAATTTTCTTTAGACGTTAGAGGAGCGTTCTGTGAATGCTTACAACATTAAATAACGCCCTACAAAAATCATTATTATCATTTTGGAAAGGTTTAAGCATGTTGGAGGGATCTTATCCTCTTAACGCCCCATTGACGTGGGAAAAGATGAAGAACAATGAAGGATCCAAATTCCTTCTAGCCTTGCCAAGTAATGTAAAGCTCTGTCCGAATAGGGTGTTAATTGCAGCTTTGTACATCAAAAGGTTTTGATGATTGCTATAAATATCGAGTGGGGCTACATCAAAATAGACACCTTCCAAATATCCCTAATAATCCCTAGAAATCTAATTGAAAAGGGTGACATTGATAAAAAGTATTCCTTCTAATTAACTTGACATGCCCCTGTATTGCTTGGATGTAATTGGAGGGTTCTAAGAGACCGTTCTTCCTTTTCCCCAGTATTACCCCCGTACCTCGGGTCAGGATTGACTAGGTAAACCCCAGCCACCCCCACACCGAAATAGTCGCTCGCTCTCATTCACCAACTGACTTCGGCTTTGGAATTATATTTGCCGATTGGGGGTTCCCTAAATTAATTTTACCGAGAAATTTATTTAGAATTTAGAGGCGAATACCGGTCGTTTTCTAGGACGTCTTACGATAACATAAGGTTAGAGATATCAAGACGTGATCCGATTCTATGGTGATTTTTTAATTGGAATTTAGAGCGCAATAGCAACGAGGGCGTATCACGGAGCGAGTAAGGAAAGATCTGTAGAGAAAGGAATGAAGGTATAAGAAGTGAAAAAACTAGAAGATATATAGCCGCAGGTTTCCCCGAGTGCTGTTTCTTCAAGTTTCAGTTTTATTGAGGGTATTATACCCCTGACCCCACCCCACCCGCCCTTGGCCAGCTATTTCTTCTATCTACAAGTGGTCCGTGAAAAAAAGAGACCTAACTTCTCGAGCCAAGTTATAATGAATGTTTCTGTAGCAAATAAATCGGAGCTGTGGAAAAAGGATTACTTATTTGTAGGAACTGAAGGAGTGTAAGTAATAAAAATAATAAAAAAAGAGATGAAAAATAACTTACAAATAATAATCAATTTCCCATTGATTTCGTTGAACTCGAATTTTTAATTTTGGTTTGGAATTGATAACACTAGGAAAGAGACATTTTGTTACAGAGCAGAAAATAAGTGATTCTAGATGATTTTTAGGCGCTGATTATATGTATATGTCTAGAATTTGCCTATCACGTCTAGTTTTTGTGTAATTTGAATTTTCCTTTTCAAGCCATTTAACACTTTTAATCAATATTGTACCAATATGCCATGTTAATGTATTTAATATATATAATTAATATATATATATATATATATATATATATATATATATATATATATATATATATATATATCTTTTATATAATAATAATATATATATATATATATATAATAATATATATAAATAAATATATATATTTAATATATATTAACATTTTTAATATATAGAAAGTATACCATATTGAAGCTCAAGTATCATTGAATTCTAATTACTTGTTTTTTTTCAGATTAATACATACTTATTTGTGATGACCTTTCTTCTACTGATAACTGGTAACTGGTAAAGAAGATAACACGTTTATCAACATTTTGTTCTGATAAGAACCTTATGATAAGGACCTCACATTGTGTATTTTTAGCTTGCTCGAGTTAGGATTTGAAATCTTGTCATGGCTTCACGTTCTAGACGCGCATGTGTAAACAGCCCCAACATATTTTGTTATGTTTGTGGGAAATTTACACTGGTGGCACAACGGAGAAAAATAGAAACAGCAGTAACGATGAAGCAAGCCTACAGCTACTATTTTGGATGCAAAGTAAGGGACCAGGATAAAGATTGGGCCCCTCATATTCGTTGCACGCACTGTAACACAATATTGACAGCTTGGTTAAATGGGAAGAGGAAGGTAATGCCATTTGCTGTTTCCATGACATCGTGTGGTCCGTCAAATCCCTTTGATGATTGTTATTTCTCCCTAATAAAGGTGGCTGGATTTACAAAGAAAACCAAATCTGAAATTGTTTATCCAAATTGCCCATCAGCGTTGAAACCGGCACCACATGATGAATCTACTTCATACCGAAGCCACCTACTACAATAAGTTAATATTTTAGCTGAAAGGATGATTCTACATTGATTTCTGGCGAAATTGAAGAAGATCAAACATATGTTCCAATTGATCAAAATTTAGAACCAAATTTATCTTGCCAACAATGTTTAAATGACTTGGTAAGAAATGAAATCTTGCCTCCTGATTTCAAGAAAGAAATCTTATCCTTCCAGATCTCAGTGTATCTTTCTTTCGAGATCATCACCAGAAGTTATCAAATTTTATTTACAAAAAAAATACTCCTATGTTACTGCAACAAAATTAATGGCTTGATGCAGGAAATTGGCTGTGACTATGATCCTAATGAGTGGAGATAATTCATTGATTCTGGTAAGGTAAGTCTTAAAGCTGTTCTGCTGCACAATTGGAATGAAAAAGCTGCAATTCCTGTAGCCTACGCTACAGGTCTTCAAGAAACATTTTCATTAATGCAACTATTGCTTAAAATTATTGAGTACAAAAGCATAACTGGAGCATTTGTTCTGATTTGAAAGTTGTATCACTTTTTCTTGAGTTACCGTTGGAATACACAAAGTACATGTGCTTTTTATGTCTATGGCATAGCAGAGATGATAAAAATCACTATAAAATGGGAGAATGGCCAGTCAGAGAAGAACACATCGTTGGTTAACATAATGTTAAGCATGATGCTCAGCTAGATCCCAAAAAGTTAATCTTCCAACTATTCACATTAAATTAGGGTTGAAGAAAATTTTTTTAAAGGGTATGGTACAAAGAAGTGAAGGCTTTCAATATTTGAAAAACAAATTCAAAGGATCATTAACTGATGCACAAATAGAAGCTGGAGTTTTCACTACACCACAAATTCGCAGAGTTGTTTCTGATGATTCCTTCACTTTGTGTCTCAATGAAAACGAACGCAAAGCATGGACATCCTTTGTGGAAGTCGCTGAAAACTTTCTCGGCAATTTTAAATCTCTAAATTACCGAGAAATAGTGAACAATATGCTGGAAGCCTATGTAAAGATGGTATGTAGAATGTCACTTAAAATGCATATTCTGCATTCTCATCTTGATATTTTACCTGAAAATCTGGGAGCGGTTAGTGATGAACATGGTGAACGTTTTCATCAACAAATTTTGGTTATGGCGACGAGGTATCAAGGAAATTTTAATCCAAATATGATTGGAAATTATTGCTGGTCATTACAAAAGCAAACTTTGATGTCTCAAAAGAGAAAAACGCGAAAGCTACAGCAAAGTTTCTTTAAACTTTAAGTGCATAACAAATTTAATCAATACAAAAAAATCTTCATAACTTGGGAGGGAGGGAAGGGATAACTTCGCTAGTGATGTACACTGTCTGTCCTGAGCCAGGATAAAGAAGGAAGGTCCCCCACTTTTAAAATATTTTAGCTTAAAAATTTAAAAATTACAAAATAAAAAGATTTTTTTATTTATTAATTGGAACAAATAGCGAAAAGTAGGGGGATGGGTGTCATTACACGAAATCTAGACGTGATAGAGAATTTTAGTTTTCAAATTCAGATTTAGCGCCCTCAAACTATTTAGAAACAATTATTCACATGTCTGTAACAAACAAAAAGTTAAAATTTGTTGCCTAGTGTAATCAAAGTCTACCCATGATGCAGCGTGCGAGAATCACGGGCATCAAATGGAATTAGCAAAGAGAAACCAACGGAGAATTTGGCAAGAAATTTCTTGCAGCAAAGGATTATCTAACGCACTTTAGACAGAATCGTTGTGCAACCTGACCGAATCTACCTCCTATATATATATATATATATATATATATATATATATATATATATATATATATATATATATATATATATATATATCAACAGGGTTGCCTCCCAAATCTTTGACTGTTTTTTTTAACTGCGGTGAAGCAAGCAGGTCTCTGGGTCATGCAAATCTCGTGTTGTATTTGTCCGTAAGGAGTCTCTGGTTCAATGTAGCCAGCTAAAAACAATGCTACCATTGGTAATTGAGGTCACTGAGTTCAAATATGATATAGGTTGACAACCAGGTCAGTCTTCAAATGACCTTCGAACAGGTAGCACGTGTTTCATAGAGCTTTGAGTCTGTTGATTTATTTTCAGATTTTTCTAGTTTTTTTTTTCACCACAATCAGCGAAAGCTAAGTTACTCTTTTTTTTTTCTTATTACTACTTAAGTTCTTTCTTTGTTTGAATAAGTGATGGAGTTTGGGGATGAAAGTGAGCATGAGTGTCGGAATGTATGCATTGGTTGTGGTGTATTAGGTGAGGGATATACATGTGTTGTATGTGGGCTGCATGAATCCATTGTAGATTTAGAGGGGATGAAAATGCAGGATTTAGACAGGATATGTAGTCTGCAGGGGTTAGTTGCTGAGCTCAGGAGGGAACTTATTGTTAGGCCTAAGGCTGGGAATAGGGGAGGTGGTGAGGTAGGCCAGTTAGATGTTTCAGGTAAAGGTATAGCGCCGGTGGAGGAGGTGGGATATGATAGTTCTAGGGATAGTGAAGTTATCCAACTTATATTAGTTAGAAATAGGCCTAGTGAGGATGGGGGACAGTAGAGAGTGGTTAGGAAATGTGAAGCTAGGGAGGCTTCTCCTCTGTTGAAGTTGCCTCTGTTGAGGTTGTTAGCCAGAGGGAGATTAGGTGTGTGATTCAGAGGGAGACAGAACCTATTCGCTTGACGAATAGATTCAGTGCCCTAAGAGAGAAAGTAACTGGAAGTGATATGACTGATGGTGGTAGGGGAGGAGGTAGAGTGACTGGTAGTTTGAATGAGAATAGGAGTGTAGATGGAGTTAGGTCTGTGGGGGTTAGGAATAGGAGTCTGACTGAAGTGCTTGTTATGGGTGATTCGCGAGTTAGATATTTAGATAGGAAGTTGAATGCAAGTAGATTAAATGGCTAGATGGTGTGTTTGCAGGGTGCTTGAGTGAGAAATCTGTCTGATAGGTATGAGGAACTGGTGTCTGGCTGTCCAAGGGATGCGGTTGTGATTACACATGTAGGAGTGAATGATGTGAAGAAAGTGGGTGCATGTGAGTTACTTGAAAGGTACAAGAGGTTGATTGAAAAGGTGAAAGAAAGTTGAATGAAAGTTGTTGACAGGTGTGCTTCCAAGAATGGATGCTGGGGTAGAATGGATGTCTGATGCGATTGGGCTGAATGATTATGTGAGGAGGATGTGTGAGATGGAAGATGTCATGTTTGTGGATGTGTGGGATAGGTTTGTTGGAATGAAAGAA
Organism: Ceratothoa steindachneri; assembly: GCA_963969495.1. Taxonomy (NCBI): domain Eukaryota; kingdom Metazoa; phylum Arthropoda; class Malacostraca; order Isopoda; family Cymothoidae; genus Ceratothoa; species Ceratothoa steindachneri. The sequence continues at coordinate 201,832,034 of OZ018320.1, read as the reverse complement.
ATGTATGCGATGGATGGACTGCATTTGAGTAGGAGGGGGGTGGATGTGTTGAGGGAGGAGTAGGATCATGTTATTAGGTCTTTCCGGGCCGGAAACTAGATACTAATAGTGGTCAAAGAATTATGAGAGGACATTATAGTACTGAAAGTCGAATGGACTTGGCAGATAACAGAAATAGGTTCCAAGGCAATAGAGGTGAGGTCATTCAGGTTTCAAGAGGTGCTTCAGGGATAGGGGGGTTAAATTGTTTCTATAAAAATGCCCGTAGTCTTAGAAACAAGAAGGATGAGCCATTTAGTTATTTTAGCAATGAGGATATAGATATATAATGTGTTACTGAATCATGGGTTAATGAAATAGAATTTAGGGACACTATGAGTGAATTTGATTTACAGGGCTATAATATGTACATTAGTCAAAGGACAGGTAGGATTGGTGAAGGAATAATTATCTATATAAAAAACAACATTGTTTCAAGTTCAAATAATTCAATAAAGCAGGATGGAGTTGAGTCACTTTGGATAGATATTAGGTTCAGTAAAAATAGAATCGTGCATTTGGGATCTTTTTACAGGCTACCTGGGCAGACTGATGATATGGATGAACTAATGATAAGGGAAATAAGTTAGGGATGTGAAACAGATGCAGTTATTATTGGAGACTTCAACTTAAACTCTGTGGACTGGGAAAATATGATAGGTAGGGATAGAACAAGTGGCAGGTTCATAGAATGCTTTGAGGATAATTTTTTGAATCAATTTGTTAATGAGCCAACGAGGGGGGACAATATATTAGATTTAGTACTTTCTAACAATGATCATTTAGTTCAAGAATTGACTGTAGGGGAAGCATTGGGAAAAAGTGACCATCAGATAGTTCGTTTTAACTTGTGAATTGAGAAGGGTAAAATAACCGAGAATGCTGTAAAAGTTCCAAATTTTCATAAGGGAGATTATGTAAAACTCCGAAGCTTGCTAAATTTTGTAGACTGGGATTTAGAATTCAGAGGTAAAAATGCTTATGGGATGTGGGATACTTTCACGCATATAATAAATGTAGTCTAAGAACAATGTATCCCAATGAATGCCATTAGGAACAAAAGTAGGAAACCATTATGGTGGAATCAAGAGATAGCTAGGAAAATTTCAGAGAAGAAAAGGGCATATAAAAAATTACAGGTAGAAAATAATATTCAAAATTTAAGTGATTATAGAATGGCTAGGAATGAGTTAATAAGATTATAAAGAAGAACAGAAGGGTGTCAGAAATTAAATTAGCTCAGGATAGCAACAAAGATCCTAGAAAGTTCTTTAGTTACTATAAAATTAATAATAAGTCTGGCAGAGTTAAAATAGGGCCTATCAAATATGAAGGGGTTGTGAGAGAAACTGATGAGGAAATAGTTGAGGTACTAAATGGTCATTTTTCATCAGTATTTACAAAGGAGAAACTAAATAGTCTCATGTATAGTATTATGGGTCAGGGAAAGAGGTGTTTACTACCATTAGTGTGGATTGGAGGACGATAAAAGAACTAATAGGTGAGTTAGATACTACCAAGGCCTCCAGCCCTGATAATATTCATTCTAGGATACTTAAAGAAGGGGTAGAAAGTATCTCAATAGCTCTGGAGAAAGTTGTATACTAGGTCACTGGAATATGGAGAAATACCTGATGATTGGAAGAGAGCGAATGTAGTCCCCATTTTCAAGCAGGGTAGTAAAGAGGATCCAAATAACTTTAGACCGGTTAGCCTAACTTTTGTAGTTTGTAAAATTCTTGAGAAAATAGTTAAAAAAGGGATTTGCCAACATCTATAGAGGGACGGGTTAATCAGTGATGCTCAGCATGGGTTTAGATCAGGTAGATCATGTTTGACTAATTCACTAGACTTTCTGGAGTTTGTAACATATAAAGTATGTAGATAAGGGAGAGAATGTACATATAATTTACTTAGATTTTAGTAAAGCATTTGATAAGGTACCACATAGGAGACTAGTTCATAAATTAAAAATGATTGGGATATGTAGGGGTGTTTTAAATTGGATAGCTGAGTGGCTGAAAGACAGAAGCAAAGGGTAGTGCTAAATGGTGTAAAGTCAGAGTGGAGGGATGTTATCAGTGGGGTTCCTCAGGGATCAGTTCTCGGTCCATTATTATTTGTCATCTATATAAAGGATCTTGGGGAGGCAGTTAATAATAAAGTGTCAATTTTTGCGGATGATACCCAATAATCAGCTGTAGTTAAAGATATTGATGATAATTTTAAAGTGCAGGGGGATTTAAATAAATTGTTATCCTGGGCACATAAGTGGCAAATCACTTTCAACCTTGATAAGTGCAAAGTTATTAACATGGGAAAAGATAATAGAGAATTTAACTATGAAATGGATGGGCATTGGCTGTGCTCAGTAGAGGATAAGAAAGGTCTAGGAGTAGTAATAGATAAGTCATTAAGGTTTTCTAAGCAGTGTATTGAAGGAAAAAATAGAGCAAATAGAGTGCTGGGTTTCATTAAGAGAAATGTCAGTTACAAAAGTAAAGGAAGTTATTCTTAAACTCTATGACTCTTATGTTAGGCCACATCTAGAGTACTGTATACAGGCATGGTCCCCACATTTTAGACACGATATTAACCTTCTCGAGTCAGTGCAACGGAGGGCAACGAAGATTATTCCTTCCCTGAGGCACCTTGAATATATAGATAGACTGAGGGTATTAAATATGTTCTTGTTCGAAAGGAGGTGTGTGAGAGGGGATATGATTGAGCTGATTAAAATTTTTTCTGGGATAGATAAATTGGATGTTAGCAAGTTTTTGGAGTTAGATAATGGGAATCGAACTAGAGGTCACCACTTGAAAATTAAAAAAGAAGGGTGTAGGTTGGATTTAAGAAAATATTTTTTCACCAATAGAGTGGTAGACTTCTGGAACAAAATGCTGCGGAGGGTATAGGTAGTCCAAATTTAAATGTATTTAAGAGCAGGTTGGATGAGTTTATGGGGAGGGAAGGTTGTGATGGTTCCTTAGTTTTGTATATATTAATATTGTTTGTATATATCTATAGCTGCATGATTTAGTTCTTGACAAGCCTCGATTGGTGATACCCTTGTTTCTGGACGCAATCCTCTGGATGTAGTTTTCCTGGGAGTTTGGGTGCCTTAAAAAAAAGAGGCCGTTTGACTCGGATGACCTATGATGGGCCCTTGTGGCTTTTGTCATCTGTTATATTATATTGTGGGGGACTTTGATTTTGTCTTTCATTAGGGATGGTGCTTTTTCTGGGTGGCTTTTGACGGATGCGAATGACCTTTGATAGGCCCTTGTGGCTTTTGTCATTCGTGAAAATATGTTATGTTATGTTATACCAATTTAACGAGGGGTAATTGAGGTTCTTGAGTCCAAATCTGATTGACTTTCGCTACAGGTCCACTAAATACTGTTCCTTTAATTTAAAAGCAAAATCTTAATAACCATTACACCTAGGGACATGAAATAAAAACAAATGCAAGATAAATCCTTTATCTATAAATTCTTATTCATTTTAAAAATCTTCTTAAAGTCATTTAATGAGTTAATTACCCTTTAAATATAATATAAAAAAATGTTTTCTTTGTTTTGAGATTGATTTGCTATGAAGCGAAAAGAAAACAAAATTTGGGGAGCAAAGGCAACATTTTAAACTTAATTAAAGTTTGCAATTTAGAAAACAAAACAACGATGTTTTTTACATTGTTTTTTTTGGAGAGATGAATTATATATATATATATATATACGAAAAATGAAATTCAAGCAAAAACCAACAAGGGCATCTACCACTGAACTTTGAAAGATATGATCTGTAAAGAGAGTGATAAAATAGAGGAAAAGTATTGCTCGGAAGATATATAGCCACATATCCTCCAGAGAGCAGCTGGAGAGGCGGGGGACACAATCTTTCTTATGGGGAAAGGAGGGCATGCTATGGATCCTGTGTTCGTCTACTCACTTACAGAAGAGATATAAATCAACCCCTGGTCACCAAAGGGTGTTGAAGCAATGTCAACATTCGATATGTTTTAAGACATCTTTTCAAATGGCCCAAATTAACGACGAATTACGTAGAAAATCTAAATCTCTTTAAATTGATGGCGAATTAGAGCGTAAATCCCATTAATAAATCTGCGAAAATTCTACCTCACGAAGGATTTCGAGTTATAAGCAGTGGAATAAAATTGTTGAGCGGTAAAGTGAAACAGATACCTTGCGCTATTAATTTGACTGATTTTGAAGGCTTTAAATTAATTAATTTTAAAATTAATTAACTCGCTAATCCAATTGATCGATTTTATGGTAGAAAATTGCCCTTTTATTTAATCAAGAGGGAACTGCCAAGCAAAAAGAGCAGGTAAGAGCTTTGCTCGTGTGCAATTTCCGCAGTGCAGATTTCTCTACTTTGGGCCTTGATGGGATTTTTCCATTTTGTAAAATAAATTATGAGACTCAAATTTCGCTCTCCAACTACAAATATGTTACAAAATGTCCATATTCGATATAGTGCCGGGTTTGCCCTCCCTTTCTTACTCTCAATCATTATCTCACTCTCTTCTCTACCTCTTTCTCTCCTGATTCACTACCCTTTGAATTCTAACTACTGTTCAAACTTCTTCACGTCTTTTCCTCCTTACAACAAACAATTTAACCTTACACATCATATCTAAAGGTCCCAAACCGATACCTCTTAGCTATCAAATATTTCTCGGTTGAGCAATGATGGCACCTTGAAGATGGACGGCGTAACCTCATTGTCCACCTTCACATTTCCGCATATTTCAATTAAATCCTCTTTGCAGTTTTTCAATCGAAGATACTGATTTTGTAATTGAATTAAATTTAATTTAATGAAAACTAAAAAATTAAATTGAACCTCGAAGGACCGTATTTACTAAATATAAGCTCAAAATATAAGTATAAAATCATTGAAGGAAATTCCTTACATAAAAAAGTAGTGAATTAAGAATCTTAGGAGTAAACAAATCTTTGCTATCCGCACCAAACCAGATCAATATAATTTTGAAAAAGATTCAACCCCACTTTATAGTATCATCATTATTTCTAATTTAATCACACTCTCAACCCCCCTCTACTTACAGGTCATTTCAAGTAGGAGAACAACTTCAGAGAAAAGGTAGAAATAAATTAAAACAGTTAGGAAGATTTTATGGTTGTGGCACCGGTCTAAACTTTTTCACACTTTCTCTCTTCTCACTCTTATAACTAACTTGGACTTTTCAATTTTTTCTCCTCACACTTCAATTAGTTACCTTCCCAGTCAAATGAGAAAACTGGAAATTGGGTCGATTGTAAAAAACATCAACAAAAGTCACTTGAATTTCCTATCCACAAAAGAGTTCCACTGTCATTGACTGAAAGGAGGTATTTAGAAGAAAAGAGAGAACAGAGACCATGTCGAGTCTAAATTGAGATCCACCTCTTCGCTCCATCCAGTGGTGGGGAGGGTTGGCAAAGAAAATGAACCTAACATACCGTCCTGATGCCAAAAATATAAGGGGAGAGCGGAAGAGACGAATATGCGCAGCTCCTCTAAGGTAAGCCAGACTCTAAGGCAATTCAATTAACGGAAAATGCACTCCAGATCTAGATTCAAGGAGACTCGGGCTCAAACTTCGGCTTCATATCTCTCATGTTAATGGCCAGAGTCTTCATGAAAATGGAACTCCGTGTGCTTTGAGCTGATATATGTGCTGAAGGCTCTTTTGCCTTTGAGGGTTCACACGAGGCGGCTTCAATCGTTTGGCGAGCTTTCCTCTCATTCTGCCTCGAAACCTTTGGCGGGAGGAGTGACTTTGTGTCAACTAAAGGAAACTTTGTAGAAATGGCTATGGGTGAAACTCTTTAAATGTAAACATAGGAGAGGTGGATTCATCACCGACAGTTCAGCCCAAGCCTTATATATATATATATATATATATATATATATATATATATATATATATATATATATATATATATATATATATATATATATATATATATATATATATATATATATATATATATATATATATATATATATATATATTAAGGAAATAATGTATAATTTTTCACAATAAAAAAATTATTACTTCGTAAATTAATTTGATAACTTATAACTATAAGTTATTCGTATATTTCCAGGATTCGACTATAATCTGCATCTATTTTCTCTATAGCGGAATATGTTCTTTTATACTTTATACTTTTGGAATTACTTTTGTGCCAGCTCTGATCCTTAAAATTTTCTTTTCCAAATGATTCGGCTCTAATCTAAGGAATCCTATAAATTTACAATCCATTGGGTCGTTATGAACAATTTACACCTGAATGGCGCTGTTTTATCATTCTATTGAATAGTTTGTCTTCGGTAGATCTCATTGAACAAGACCAAAAATACTCTAAACTGCTGGTTTAAAAATACGGTCTCTTCTACCACCTAAGAAAGGCAGACCAATCCAAGTATCTTTAAAATGGTTCGGTAATTCTTCCAGTTCAAGCAGCAATGACATTTTATGGATTCAAGTACTTCAACAATATCATCTGCTGACACGCGTAAACTATCTTTAAGATACGGGCTTTGGACGCAGAAACCAATCAACTTAAACTAACCTAATCTAAACTGACTTGTCTTATGGTGAACTGCTTGCGCCCAAAGGAGAGATCAACCTTTTCGCTAGGAGGAAAATGGAGTGTGTTGAGAATAGAGGCTTGTTGCTGTCCTGTGGCCCATGGAAACCACGAAGTCAGGCAGGAGGTCAGTCCACGTGAAAGAGGACTGTAAGAAAAGTCAGAAGATCGTACTGCTTTCTGCGATAAGCGACGGATTGGAATCTCGAACGCACGTTTCTGTCGTCTTCCAGGGCGTTATCAAGAAACATCCGAGGGAGTACTTCTCATCCGTCAAGCGCCGTGTTGGTTCGTGGAGAGATCCCCCCACCCCCCCGTGGCAGAGGCAGTTACTGTTCCGGCTAGTCTCTATATATTGTTGGTCCCAATAGAGCATCGATAGTATTGGCCTGCATTTTACAACGAAACACGTCATTCTCGATCGCGCTCCCTTTTCTCGAGGAGCCGAAGGCTAGAATTATACCGAAGGATCTGAGCCCCAGTCAATTGGCCCATCCTTGATTTTAGTGCATTTCGTTTGGCACGAATAATCCCACCAGTTAGTGTTAATACTAGAGGTTAAACTTCCTGTGGTTAAATTCCCTAGAATCGCTTCTCGACCGCCCGCCCCAGCCCCGGTAGAACTCGCAATGAGTAGCTCTGTTATTTCGGTTCCTGTATTCATCTATTGTATTCATCCTGTATTCATCTATTATCTATTGCCATTATTTTATTTAATCTATTTATTGTGTATAACTGTGTAAATATTAAAGTATATTTTGTTTATACTTTTTAAGAAACCACATAACCGCAGCTTTAATTAGTTTAATATCGGCCAACTGCACTTAGTCTTTTAAATTTAAATCCTTCGTATTCGTCCCTCCTAATTCTTCGATCCCACATCTATGTCGAGACCAGAGTTGAGTAAAGCTCAGCCGTTTGACCTTGAGCGTCCATGAATATTGGGTAGAAGTGACGTATATTTTGGCGTCATTCTACGACAGATGGCTCCTGAGAAAGTAGATGTTAAGCCGTTCCTTTTAAGAAGAGGAAAGGATCGAGGGTAAAACTTTTTACAGGGAGTGTGGTGGGACACTGGAGATCCATTCCACCAGTTCTGAATATTATAAAATTCCTCGCCCACACCCAAACTAAGTTTGTGAGAGTTGCTTGATAGGAATGAAATCCGAAATTTTGAATAAAGTTTACTGAGACTCAAAATAAGTAAAATTTGTGACTATGTAAGATAAAAAGTTTGGGGGCAAATATGCCTTGTCCATCCGTTCCGCGTATCTCGTCTTGGCTTTAGGACTTTATTTCTTTGACCAAGAGCACGTTAATAGGTGACGGTAGCGCCTTTGCAGTGACACACACCATCCAGAAGCTACCGAGTTGAGTGTATGTACTGAAGGGCCACTCTTCCTAACCGGGCACCTAGACAGGTAGAGCAACCAAGATTACCACTTAGTAAGTCCTACTAATAGTCGACAAGACGGTCAGCATCCCAAAATCTGGCATGTGAGACACCCAGAGGTAGAAAAAGAGACTTTAGTTGCCCTAGTATCGAGCAAGGCAGTAAAGCCTGACCCCCATAAGCAGTAGATCCTGAGGCTCCCGAAAACGGCCACATAGAGGTGATCATCCTACTAGGGATAGAAAGAGGCATAGTGCGTCAAATATGTTCATCCCTTTAATCTGCCCCTCGTTACAGGTCCCCTCAAGTCCTGGTTTGTTGCGATCTGCGGGCGATAAAGGCTTTTGTAATGTAGGTTCCAAAGCCTCTGTTCTGACACATCCTGAGGGAGCTGTTTAGGTTCTCAAACCAAGATAGGCAAATAATTCTAGAAAACTTTGGGTGCGCCGAGGAAAAAAAGGAACGCCATATATTCCAAAGGCTCTGCCCTTGATTTCAAGTAGACCCACTGGGGCACGTTTTCTGCATTGGCACGCGGGCCGGGAGGACGTGCAACTCTTATGAGGACAAGTTGTACAGGTCGATATAGGGTACCCTGTTAGAGCTTAATCCTAGATAGAGGAAATAAAAAGGGAATCCTCTTATATAAACGTTGATCCATGTAAACAAGGTGGAGACGCACCAGCTTCTCCAGTTCCTGACAAAGAGTTCAAGTCTGAGGGAGGATCTGTGGCTGAAAATCTTCCACACATTTTCCATCCTGCCATGAGGGACCTGATGTTTCCTCTTAGTTACTATCGTCTTTTCTTCTCTTTTTTTAATTGTTGTTTTCTCTGTTACTCTTTTGCAATTCCTTGTTTTAAATTAGCTCTTGTTTTCTCTTTTGTTTATCTTTGTCTTCAATTATTTCTTTTTACTTTTGATTCTCCTTGTTTTAAATTAGTCTGTTGTTAATATTTTCTCCTCTTTTTTTCTCCATCCGTTGTGCCTTCGTCCGAGGCAACAAAAAGAATGCTCGATAATGGGGAAAAATATCTTCATTCACCTTTCTTCTCGTCTTCATGTCTCTTTTATTCTCCTCTTTTCTTCCCCATTAGTATTCTCTCACTGCCCAATAACTGGATTTGACCCGCGACGGCGAGAGTTCCTCCGAGTGGCGAATTCAATCAATTAATTAACAATTCAATTTTAAGAGATTTTTTGCTCCCCAAAGAAAGGAAAATTTTCGAAAAGGATTTCAATTGCCAAAATTAAGATTCTAATTGGATTAACGGCGGAGTGGCAATGAAAGGCAAATTCAATTGCAGCCATTTCTTATTCAGTAATATGTGGAATAAAATGTTTTGTTGGTTGCTCAATGTTGTTTGAAGGCTCAAAATGAGCACATGAATTTGGATCAGTTAAAATAAGTTCACAAAATATGTAGCAAAAAATTAATTAAGGGGCATGCAAGGGAGGATAGGGGGGCGCCTGCCGAGAAGACAGCGAACCACCCTCACACTTTCTAGTGAGTTTTACAAAATGTTGTTGCGATGATGCGCACCACCCACGTTTGTTGGGTGTGGTTGAAGGTTGAATATAAATTTAAACTTACGTGGAAATTAGTAATTAGTTGAAACTAATCAGCACCAACCATGTGTCCTAATTCTCGTTATTTTGTAAGTATGCATTTTACTTTGATGAATTTTAGGGATGTAAATGGACATTGCCCGAGTCCATTCATCGGAGTGCAACTGTCCTTGATATGTCCAAAACATACTGAGCGAAGATCTTGCTCTGTTTACAACGTCTGTTATCGCAACAAAATCATTAGTTTCTTCTGGTGATTTCCTTCATTCAATTTGACTTTAACCCTTTTATCACATGTTAGTGTTGGCCCGCATCAATCACACTAAAATAAGCCTATAATTGGCCTCTCCCCCACACTCAATACCCTACTTAAGAGAAAGACCCCATCTTTAAGCCGTCGCCATGGTCCTTCCATCGCGATGGAGCGACGCGAGGGGCTGTCGCATCTATTCCACCCATGTTTCATCTTCGAGCCGAAGACCAAAGTATCATCCTTAAATCTACTCTCCATTCCTTATAATCATTTTCAATATCATCCACTTCTCCCTCTGCAAACCCCATTTTCACACACACAAATAATGGAGTTAATTCCATCATAAATTTAAACCAATTAATGGCGGAAGTTTAGTATTTTATTACCGAGCTCCTACAGTACCTTTGAGCCCGGCACAGGCAAGTAGTTAAAGCTCTTATCGGGATTATAAAACAATTCAAATGTCTTTTTCACTTAATTCAGGTTTGTATTGTGGTGTGTGGTGTAATGTTCAAGAATAAAAAGATTCTCCCCTGTCCACTCAATTCAATTTTATTACCAAATATTTTGTGGTTGTAATCATAGTTGTATTTACTCTGTAGATTTTATTTTCCTATTTCAGAAAGCATTTAGAGTTTCTTCAGTGCTGATTATCTCCCATACATGTTAATAACTACACTTAAATTCGAATTGTATAATTGTTTAACAGAAAATATAATATGAGAAGCCTTTCTAGAAGCCAGATTAGTATTATGAATGTATATCCAACAATTTGGAGAAAATTAATGGTTACGAAGCTGGCTACAAATCAAGGTTGAAACTCCATCCAATGAAGAAATTTTAAGGTTAGGTTTGAGAACCGGGATGGGGAATGGAGGGCAATTTGTACTAGAGATTGTCAGACTTCATCTGTTCATTTTTAGAATTTTCCTTTATATTAATTTTAAATAATCTACAGAAGATCATATTTTACGGAATAAAGTTTGAAGATTATTTCGGGGTTTTTGTCTGTCGATATATCATCTTAGAAGAGGAAGAAGGGGTATGAAATTCATGTATATTTTTCAAAACGGTGCTTGAAACCAAAGGGTTAGTAAACCCTGCTCTAAATCATCTTACTATGTCATTTGAGAGAGGATAGAATCAAAATCCTGTCTAGGATAGGATTAGAACGTCGTACAAATGTAGATCACTTAGGAGCTTTCTGCAGAGGATATTTGCTCAAGGGGAGGAATGAAACAACAACAACCGTCTGCAGGCATAATTAAGAAAGTCAAAATGCAGCCCCTTAAAATCCGAGTCATATACGAACATCTCAAAATAATATCACGCTAGAAAATCGAAAAATCGATATTTAGGTTAGGTTTGGATTATTAATAAATTGGCTTATAACATAAATTTTGGCTTGTCAGCCTTCTGGCATTTCTTCATTTTGAGTAGCCAGTTTTTACTTCTATTTATTTGTAATATGCATTTTTACTATGGGCATTTAAACTGAGTACTCAAAAGAGTGACATCTGCCTATTTATGTCATAATAGTAAATTATTCTAACACATAGGTGTACCTAATGCCCACCCATGATATCCACCTTCTCATAACTATATGTATGTTTGGGCACTCACTATTTACCAATTCCTTCCATATTATTAAAAAAACATTAAATATAAAGTCCATCTAACTTTAAGTGATATGAACTGTTTCGTAAAGACGTGATAGTTATTTCTGTCCTCAAACGGAGAATACAAAGATAATGCCATCTTTTTTCTCTTCCGAATCCTTCTTATCCAGAATTAAAGATGATGAATCTTAGATTCGGAAAATCAAATTATTCAGAACGAAAGAATGAAAGTGCACAACTTCGGAACATTCTTTTCCATAATCCTAATTGTTTTATGCCATAACTCCTTGCTTTCAGGAATGTTTAGGAATGGTAATGGAGTGAAGGAAGTGTTGCTTGTTTATCATTAGACCGTGCTTAGCCCATTAACTAGGGCTACTACTTTCAAGTCCGTACAAATTAGCCACGTATTATTCTTGTAACTTATGCGGTCTATAATAAAAGCAAAGTTCTCATATGTCTCTCTTTAAAGGACGGGGTAAGCAAATGGAACTGAAAGCATAATGTTTCCAATTTGCAACAGAGCCGCTCTTAAACCTTAAAAGAATACATCTATAAATAACCACTCATTTGCTTTATTGTTTAGCTTAAGGACATTGAATAAGCCTGTCATATCATTAAAATAAGTCAAATTGTTCATTCCAACAGGTTCCAGTGTTGCAGATGTTATTCCAGGAGCTCACTCTGTTGCTTAGAAAGTGTTAGATCATGACCTAAATCATTGATTTCCGGTGATTTCTTGTTATATTCAAGATGTGTCACATATGGTGTATGTGAGGGAATTCTCACGTGGAAGATCTTTAGCAGAAAGGAACTTCCATGTGCAGCAGAATGCCCGGCAGGGCCTAAAATGGTAAGCCTAGACCCCCCCCCCCTTTCACAAGCGGTAGCCTTAAATCGAGTGTCCCACGATTCACCTTTATGCGGGCTAAAATAGTTCTGCAAGAAGATTCGAGGCCCTTCGAGAGTAGAGCTGTTTCCCGCTAACCCCCAACTCCGGGGAGAGCCTCGCACATAAATAACGCTTGACTCCCCGGAAGAGAGCAGAGTTGAGAAGTCTCGCCAGAACCTAGAAGATTTCCCCATGGTTCCAAGTCAAGTGCTAGCAACAAAGCAAAGTGACAGCTGGACTATTTTGTGTATTTTGAATTTGCCCCAGTGATTTTCCCAACTTCTTCATCAACTCCTGTCGAAGCCCTCCTTATTTCTGGTAGCCGAAATACTCTCCCCTGGACCGCAGAAATAGTGAAAGTACAAGATAGTATGTATTTTGATCTTTTTAATTGATAAATCTCTCGAAAATATATTAAATACCCGGAAGAAAACACATTTAATGCCCGTTGAATCTTCCTTGGGCTCCCTTTCGAGCATTGTTACGCCCAACATGAGGTCAGGCCCTTTGATTTTCCCACAGGCAAAAGGGGAACTTGTACACCCAGTGTTTGTCCTGGTCACTCACTTTTCATCCAAAGTACAGCTCATAAAGCTTCTCTACATGTTAGGTCAAATGTTCCTTGTATTGTCTAAATGTAACTGATCCACATATATAACAGAAATTGTCGGGGAATTTTTTGGATTCTCTAGGCATATTAGCTCTGTCTCCTATAAAGAAAAAAACACTGTAGTTTGTGATAAAGGAATTAAAATAGCTGCAGCTTCAAATATTAAATTTAAAAAGAAAAAGGGGTAAGCATTTATAGTTTTTTCGAAATTATCAAGTGTTACGTAGTAGTTACTACGGATTTGGACCAATATAACTAAAAGAATCATGAGTATACTTCCAGAAATTTCATAGGTTAAGTTGACAAATATCTTAGAAACACCCCATTAAAATTATATCAAAATCTTTTTATAAATTTTAGAGTTGTCAGTTTCTGCCCAATCCTGTTTGCATTCAATCGCTACTGAACCATCAATGTATTTAAGGTAAGTAAGATGGTAGTTTACACGAAACTGGAGAGTCGCAGAAAGAGAAGGATGTTATATTAGTGGTTTACCGAAAAATTACCCTATAAAAGGTTATTCTCATTTTCGTATTTTATTTCGTTGTTTTACTGTGTTATTGAAGCCAATTGGACCTCACAGTAATCAGTATGATAAACCAAGACTGCTCCCCGTTTACTAAGAAGACTAAGTGAGACTAAGGTCCATTACGCCTCGATAATTAGTGAGAGTCGCCCTTTTTTATGTGATAGACGTAATATCTCGTATCCCATGTGCAGAAAGCGCTCTCTCACTAAGCCTTCAGGGACCGACTAATTGTTTGTGTTTTATTGGGGTCAAAGTGGAATAAACACTGCAGATTCCAGGGACGCTGCTGGGTGATTAGCATGATGGGCATTTTCTAACATGCCTGCAATCATCCCACACTTTCTCACGCTTTTACTCCTCCTCCATCGTCAATACGCAATTTCTGGGAAGAATTCTTAGAGGAGGTGAAAAGAGGCCTCTTTATTGTAATGGTAAAAGTAAAAAACATTGATGTCTTGGCAAAGGAAAACGACCATTCCTACACTTAGATGTGGTTACCAACGTAAGAAGGTGATGTATGCTTTGTATTTTTGGTGTCGGAAAGAGTGTTATTCAATATGAGTTCTTTAATAGTTGTCGTAAAATGCCCCCCTTTCTGTTCTATTCTAAGAGTGCTAAGATTGCTAATATATTGATATTATCTTAAAATCTTAAAGAATAGAGCCGTTGAAAACACTTAAGGATATAAAGAAACGCACAATAATTCCCCCAAAAAACTTATATTTTTAACTCTAACAAAGGAATACGCAAAATTTAAACATTAACCACAGCAATAATCCGAATATTATAATAAACAAAAATTAATTAAATTAGTTTGACTTTCTAAAATTGGTTCTACACACAGCACTATATAAGATTTAGGCTTACGGACTCTACTGGAGTTTAAATCCGTCAGGAATGTAATTGTCTCAAGACGCGTGCCGCCTGGCCAGATGTAGGTGGGCAGGATCACGATGTCCTTTTGGCGAGGGTAGCAGCTTGGGGGTCCACACGGTATTCCGGGGGGGTGGTTCTTCAAGAATGACAACAATTACGGTGCTTTATGCAGGACCAAGGTAGTCGTGGTCTCTCTGGCGAGAGGGAGTCTAACTTGGTTCTTAAACCAAGTAAACTTGGAGTGCGGTGTGACCACCGAGAAACGAGCTCGAGGGGGAGCTTTTCTCCTTCGTTACTTAATTCCTCATGGACGAGGACTGAACTCGGGGAGGATCTTCTTCAAGGGCGAGGATCGATGAAGAAGGGTTTCTCTAACGAGAATAAGTTACTTAAAGTTCGGTTTGGTAACCAGGAACTAGCTCGAGGATGAGCTTCTTCTTAGTTCCAGTCTTTTTCAAGGGCGAGTATAACGGAGGGGGGTTTCTCTGACGAGAATAAGTTGAACCTGGCTCCTCAACCAATTTAACTTATGAGTTCGGTGTGGCCACCGAGTAACGGGCTCGAGGGTGGAGAGACTTTTCCTTCTTTCTTTTCTTAATTCATCAAGGACGAGGAATACCCCTGGTGTTTAAGATGCACCAAGATATGAGGAATCTCTCTGATGAGAGTAAGTTGAACTTAACAAAGTTAACTCAACGTTTGGTTTGATAACCAGGGACTAGCTCGTGGATGAGCTGCTTTTTAGCCCCTTAAGGTAGGTAGCCCTGCCTCTCTTGCAAGGTACTTCTTGGTCTGGCGAGCCAAGTAATCTACCTGTCCAGTCTCGGTAGCCCGATCTTAATTCGGGGACTTCGTCACCTGGAGACTGACGTATATTACCACGATTTTCCTCAGTCTTCGTAATTTATAAGTTGTCACCCCACTGGGGGAGTACTAAGAGGGGGGGGGGAGGCTTGATGGCGGGCCCAGGAGGGTTGTTAGGCCCAACGGTTTTTCTCACCAAGTTTTACATCGGCTCCTCGTTAGCCTTCGAGCTTGCGAGAAACACGTCTCTAATTTCTTATTTGACGTGAAATTGAATCTCACTCTCCTGGGGGAGATCTTGCATTTTGACCTTCAGGTCTTTCATAGCGCCGAGTGGTGCGGCGCTGCGGTTACGCGCTTGACCTTACGATGCCTGGGGCCAGATGTCTTTGCGGTAACCACCTCGTGACTACACCACGAGTGAAAGGGGGGGGAGTGACGATTCCCCTACAATAATAAACAAACTAGTATCATATGCCTGTGTCGATGGTCAAACGAAATGGTGTCCTCTTCCTCATTCATGACAATATAAGCCTAACCTTGTCGCATTTGACCCATGGACATCAGTTAGGCTGGTATGTTCTTCCTCAGCCTAGTCTAGATTCACCGAACTAGACATAATCAGATTAAGATATTTAAGTCATTCTCACATTACCTAAATTTCCAGATTCACTCTGATTCGAAGGAAGTGGAAAATATAGGGTATGAAATGTTATATTTCTGCAAGAATGAAATCTATTTTTCACTGCTTTGTTAAACGAAGGGGTGGGGCATTACCAAACAAGATTGAAACTTCTTTGTCGCATAAAAGTTCTTTTTATATTAAAAATGATTTTAATTTCCTCTAATAAAGGACACTAAATTCTTGCCAAGCTCATATATCCTTCAACTACACAAGCCCTTTGCTTCAACGAAAAGACAGTGCCAATCCAAGCTCTTAAATGTATCTCCTCTAATCATACGTTTTGTGTATTCATCCGAATTATTTTGTATTATTCAAATTAATATCCGAATAATTTAGTTGGTTATTAATTTCCCAACATTAAATCCAGCCCACCAAAATTGGGCATAACTGAACTGAGACAAATCAGACACGAGAGAAACAATAGTAACGACAAGCGAAAACTCAGAATGGCGACGAAATGGTAAAAGGGCAAAAATCAGACCAACAAAAACCACCCGAGTTTAGGACCATGAGTTGGTGATGTATTCATGCTTTTTTGGACATTCGATACTGCTTCTGATGCTGTGGTTGTTCAGCTGCAACTAGATACGACCTACACTATTTTCAACCGACTTCCAAATTTTGTTCATAATATGGTTACGAGGCCCTTTCTCTCTCATTCAGTCAAATTGATGATCTCTCTTGCTCCTTTGGGAGTACAACACGATCAATCCCATGGGCTGAACCCATAAGTATCTGGTCCAAGTTAGGTGTCATTTATACGGATAAATTCACTTTTCACTGTACTAGAACCTCTTAATTTTTCTCTATTGACTTGTCCCTGGCGCTCCAGAAACAAAAGTGGACTGTAGCTGATGGAAGAGGGAGAACAACCCTTATGGTTGTGGACAATTCCTTCAATTTAAATACTTTCATTAGGGCAGTTCATACTTAGGTGTTAACATAAAACTAAGTGAAATCCTACATGGATTGGAGTGTAAATTATGTCGCTCTACATAGAGAATTCAAATATGAAATTATTTTTTGATTTTGAGAACATCTTTTTGGATTTTTAAATTTAGAATTTTACCCTTTCAGGCCCCTTTTTAATATATTTGCTGATATGAGGCAAAAAGTGTATACTGAAAATGTAAAATATAATTTACATATTAATTAAAAGGTCAAGATACCATATATCACTGGCTAAAATTACAATGATCATTCTCCTGACTTTGTTAGTCTGTACAGCAGCCTCCTGCTAATCTTCTGAGCTGTGATCCCTTAATCTATCTTTTCCTGTGAGAAATACTTTTCCGAATTTAAAGTCACAATTGTAACAAACTTTTCAATGTTTTGTGTGTGACATAGCCAGTTGAGAACTTGTATGCGAGTGTTGAAGTTTCTACCACAAAGGTGCACATCGAGCGAGCGAGTGAATTTGGCTCTGCCACATTTTTTAACTATTTGATCAGGCCAGCAATGATGGAAGCATCACAATTGATCCCAGATTTCCTTCTTATCATAATAAATGAATCTCCCAGATGAGTATCTGTGTCCCCCATATCCCCCAATGTCCAGCTTTCTCCCCTCACCCTCAAACTTCCTCTTTCGATCATCATGGCACAAAGATATTTGGGGATACCAAGTAGGTCTTCTCAAAGTTAGCTCTTTCCTCTAGGACTTGTGGTAGTCCAGCTGAAAGAGAATGTGCCTAGGCCCTTCTATCCAGCAATGTTTGACTTTCACATTGAAACAACATGTATAATACTCTTTACTGTTAAATGAATGGAAGACTCTTCAGCTTCTTCCCTTTAAGTCCGTGCTTTGACACTAAACTCTGATACGTCTGTTTGCTCTAGCAAACCTACACCCGTGGTGTATTGGTCCTGTCTCTAACAGAGACAGACCTGAAGGAAGCCCTACATCAATGACTGCACATTGTTTTATTTTGCAGTCAAAGTGTTATTCTAGTGAGATTATTGCATAACCTTGCAATACAGCTTAATCACTAGGCTACCATGAGAGATACAAGTGAAGTTTTGATTTAAGCATAACTTGCGACAGAATCAAGTAATATTCCTATTGGTCCAGATGATTTTTTTTCTGGCAAAATAGATCCAACAGGCCAAGAGTGATACAGTACAGGGAAGGTTCACCAGTGTTCAAGTTGCACGCCTACAACACCAGCTTTCCCTGTAAGGTGCAGCTCCCGCTTCCACACTACTACAGCTTTTACACAAGTTTTGAGATTTATATTAGGTTGAGGAATAAGTTCTTGCGTTTTTTTAATGTTGTGTTGATTTAAGTTTAGTTGACGTGATTTGTGCACATATTAAGAAACAATAATAAATAATGAGAGCAAAATTTGCAAAGGTTAGGCTACGTCTCTTAACAGCGTAGACTATTAGGCTTTTGCTTAGGCTACGTCTTGAAGTTGAGGAATAAGTCATTGCAGTTTATTTAAAAGTTGTTTAATTTAATGTTTGTTCTGTACCCTCAAAATGGAATGTCAAGTTGAAAGAAAGGCACATTTTCGACACATGTTGTTATTCAATTTCAATCGAGACGAGAACAATGCAAACGCAGCCCAAGTTTGTCGCGATATTTGTACTGTGTACGGAAAAAATGCTTTATCAGAAAGGACAGCACAATGGTGGTTTTCACATTTTAAAAATGGTTATTTCAATCTTAATGACAAAGAACCTTCTGGTCGACGCATTAAGTTGGATGAAGATCGATTGAACGACCTTCTTCATGAAAATCCTCGTCAATCGACTATAGAATTGGCTGTACAATTGGCGTGTGATCAGAAATTTGTAGTGAATGACCTTCATTCGATAATAAAAGTTAAAAAACTCGGTGCATTGGTTCCACACACTTTGAGCGAAAGCTACAAACTTCAACGCTGCAGGTTTGCTTGCTCGTCTCAAGGCTACTCGTGGATATATGGACATATTTATTCACCGCATTATCACTGGCGACGAAAAGGGGTGTGTTTATGTCAACATAAACCATCGAAAACAATGGCTTAGCCCCAATAAAAAACCACTTCCGCGATTAAAGCAAGGACTTCATCCAGAAAGACGATGCTGTGTGTGTGGTGGGATTGTGAAGGCATCATTCTTTATGAGCTCACTGCGAACAACGAGATTGTCAATGCAGAACTCTACGGTCAACAAATGTATCGACTCGCCGAAGCAATTCGTGAAAAGCGACCTCATCGACGTTATGGAGTTCTTCTGCAACACGACAATGCTTGTCCTCAAATTGCCAATATGACAAAAGACGCCATCCAAACGCTTAATTGGTAAATCCTGCCGCATCCTCCATATTCGCCAGACTTGGCTCCCTTGGATTTCCATCTGTTCCGATCGCTCTCCAACAATTTGCGCGGCGTTTCGTTCAATACTGATGTAGAATTAAGAGACTGGTTAGACGAATTATTTGATTTCGAAATCCGGAGATTTTTATGGCATAGGCATCGAAAAAGTAGTTAAATGTTGGAAAGAAGTCGTAAATAACAACGGAAAATACATTATTGATTAAATTGTATATTTTTATCATTTAAAAATGAAGTTTTTCTAAAATTGTTAATGGTAAGGAATAAATTTGATAAAACCGCAAGAAATTATTCCTTAACCCATTAGTTTCTCCTCCACTCTCTAACAAATTCTTCTTAAAACCTTTTGTTTCAATCGAACAAACATTTACTTAGCACTAATCTCTGCATGCAAATCCTCTTTAGTTTTCCCCGCTTTCAGTCTCCATGATTACATTAGTGGGCTCACTCCACCCTTAAAATAGGATGCAGGAGATGCCCCCTCCTTCCTGCAATTGTCCTTAAACTCTTGCCCCGGCTCTATCATTAACATTTTCTGTGCACTCTTGAACTTTTTATTCTCAATCACTTTATTTGTCGTGGCTTTTGTGGTGAACCCTACATTAATCAGATCTACCCTCTGGTATTCATGCTGTTGCCTCAGCCTTATGTCATATCTTAAATTAGTAAGGTCACTGTTTGAAATCTCATCACCATTTTCTCGACCTAATGTTCCGCCCAAATATTCTCCATTTTCAGATCCTTATCGCCACCAGCTAAAAAGATCATACCAACTATGCTGACTACCTTTTCTGCTGGTGTAGCATTCTGATCCTCTTTTCTCTGCCTTCCTTTCCATCCACTGAATTTCCAATCTCTTCTCTAATATCCACTGATATGAAAAAAATATCAGCTCGAGTGTTACATCCTAGTTGCTGATAAGCCAGCATTCCAAGCACGTGGCTGAATTTCGCCGATTAAAGTTCACCGATTATAGCTACCGTAGCAATACGAATACTGTGAACAATGAGTGTGGAGATTCCAAAGCCTTGGGTGCACTCAGCGCGCTCTCAGAGACGCTACAAATCACAATCGTGTCTGCAAACCGAGTACAGCGTATAATTGCCCTTAGCGATCGGTATTTTGCAACCATCTCGTTGTGGTAAAAGATAGAAAGCACGGAAGAATCTCTTCTGCTTCCTAGTAGTGGTAGTACGCTTGATAGCCGCCCACCTTGTCGAATTTTCAGTTATCTCTCTACACTAACACGGTTCCTACGTGACACGGTGTATGCTCCAAATAATAAAAACATAATACTCTCGGTGCCGTATAAAGTTTGGAAAGTGAGATATGGCGACAAACGTTCAAATCTAGTACCCACCATGATGGTGTCCATAACCAAAGCAGTGCCTGGAGAGCTACATCGAACACTCTATCTAGTTTCTATGCCTTAAACATAAAAAACGTGGTGTAAGAATGCCGTCTTACGGTGGCATATGCGCCGTTGAGGTCGTCGTAGACAAAATGAGAAACCTCACCGAGCGAAAGAGAAGATATGCTCTTATGGCCAGACGAGTAATGAATTTTGGGCAGTTTAAGGAGAATAGTATTGCTCCACCATCAAAAGGAGCCTCTCCGTATGAAATGTTAGAAGGTATTGGTCGCCAAAAAGAGACAAGTGTGTGAGATCGAGTCCACTAACGCAATTTATGCTAGGCTAAAGATAAATAAAACTCGCATACTTAGTCTATCTTAAAATGAATAAGGAGTAAAAGATCACCTTTTGAGTACCCTAATTGCTGAAAGCTAGAAAAAGAAAATTATCTTTTATGGGGATATGCGAGGTCTAAGACTTGGAATCTGCGCATCCTAGGTGAGTCTTAGGTCTAAATAAAATAAGAACATTTAGACGTTTTGTCTCTAACGAACCAAATGTTCCCCATAATGAATAATTCCAAGTCCGCCAAAGCCAATGTTTGAGGTAGAAGTGCACCACAATAGAATTGGCTAAAGAAATGTTTCTTTTCTATGAGTTACGACTTAAGCAAAAGTCTTTCCTCAGAGAAGTTGACAGTATGATGCTAGAGGTAAGAATTGTTCTAATCGTAGGAGAGATAGAGAGCCGAATAGTACGCATGACTTTCCTCCTCCTCCTACCCTTAGCTACTGCCGGCTCTCCGACTCTTTTCTTTCCAATGTCCAACCATGATTGGTGGGCCAAGGAGAGGACAGCAGAGGCGAGGTAGAAGGAAAGATATGAATAAAATATGTGTAAAAATAAAATTTAGTAGAAGAAGAAAATTTTATCCCAAGTGACCTACATTTTTTTGCTGTGGATCTAAGGATAGAATGCAATAAGTTCATTATGATTAGTCCTAGTGATTAACGTGTAATCTACACTAGGACGCATTCTTGTTCTTTTCTTTACATTCTTTACTTAATGTTCTGATGGTATGTAATCGCAACGTCCATATAGTCGGCGGCAGAGCGGACTGATATCTTATCTGCAATTATATAGAATTTCTTTCATTCTTATGTATACTATAACAGTCAGGCAATTATGTGAATTTCTATATTGAGCTATTGCCTAGTTGTTTAATGCATTGGTAATCTATACTATTTTAAGTGTTTGTACTGAATGGGTAGTTTTTACGGTTTACTTTGCATTTAGTGTATGTTAAAAGCTTTATTATTTCCAATTTACCCACTATTTTTACTAATTTCACTCTGGTTATTCACTTCTCCTTTTCACTCAGTATAAATCTACTTTGAAGTTTTAAATATTCAAATTTTGTCTCTATTATTAAACACTTTTACTTAGGCTCCATCTGAGCTGAGAGGTTACACTTTGGTTTCACTTATAGGAGGATGTTGAATTTAACTAGTCTTGGTTCGAAGGTCACGTTAGTGTTGACTTTCTTGGGGTCTTGATTGGGGTAGGTAATCTTGATCGGGAGTTGTTTCATGATCAGTTGGAGCTCCTTCGGAGCTTAGCACTTCTTTACTCTTGTCCTCTTCGTTTCTCTCAAGGTTATAATGGTGTTTCTACTATTCCCCGCTGAATTTTTTCACTGTGGAATCTGGAGTTGAAAGGAGAATTGTTTACCTGACAATTCCAACTCTATTCATAGCCTCTGTGCGGTTAGTATGTAATAACCGTCAAGATAGGCATTTCTAACAATAGTATCACTAATCCAGGAAAGAATGAAGGGAAAGGCTGATATAGAAAAAATGGACCTATTGTCTGCTAAAGGAAGCAATGGTTATGATGGCAGGGAAAGGGGGAATCATTTAAGTAATAGGGAATGGACAGAAGTGTTAATTGATCATGTAGAGATAAGTAGTGAACAATAAAAATAAATAATGATTAGCAGATAGAATTAAGTTGATTTTAAGGCAGTCGTCACCAGACAACCATGTTTCGATTAACTTCCGGCTCTACTTAGTGCCAGCTTGAGCCTCCCCCTCACTTCATCTCATGTCTGCGCTTGAGACAATGGAAGGCGCCCCATGACAGGAGATCTCTCCTGCCCCAGATTCACCCCCAAAAGGCCTCCTTCGTAGACTCCTTTCCTGGTTCACTAATTTTACCCCTACCTGTAGCTTCATCCTTTCTCTGGTTAAGCTAGTTAGTTTCCACACATTTTCACTTCTCCTAAAACTTCTCTACTATGTTGATTTGCGTCGGACTTTACTGAGTATTTAATCCCAATTTGCTTCGAGAAACCTATCGAGTCTCATGAAAGTGTTCAGGCTGTATCGAAGTTAGGGACGCGTGTGATATCTTTTCTGTAAGAGTGCCATCGAGTTTACTGACAAAAGTCTGACAGTTATTGACATAAAAGTAAAAGTGTGAAATAGTGAGAAAGTTTAAAATCATAGAAGGTAAAATTGTCAGAGATAGTAGGAATGTTTAGTGACAGAAGGGTTAAACTATGAGGAAAAGTGTGAAAAGGTTTAGTAACATAAGCGTTAAAGTGTCAGAGAATGTCGGGAAAAGTGTAAAAGTTTAGCGATATAATACTGAAATTATGCGAGTAAGTGTGACATAAGTTTGAAAGCAGGGAAAAATAAGTGTGGTAAGGTAATTTACTAATGTTTCCTCAGAATGGTAAATTCTGGCTCCATTTATCTTTGTGAGGCCATATATTCTCTTACTTGGGCAATTCATTCGAGTTTTTCGGACATGTGAGAAGAAAGGCATTTTTACCAAGGCAATGGCGGCGAAGTCATGACAAAAAATCGAATACAAGAATTCTATGGCGGCTAAATAACGAAGCGACGTCAACTCAAGACTCTAATTCGGCTAAATCAGCAAACGACAACTCAAGGACGCTAATTGGGCTGAGGGATGAAGTGGCAATCCAGTGATTTTAAGTCGGCTAAATAACAAAACGGTAAATCGATGTTCCACCATCTCAATTAGCCACGCGCGGCCACCATTGTCTTCTGCAATGGGAATGGTATAGAAGGGTTGCGTATCCCCTCAGGCACTCGTGCCAAAATTATATTATTTTTCGAAAAACTTGGAAGCAGGTTTGTAAGGTAAGTGCTGACCTTAGAAGTGAAAATGTGTGGTTGATACAGACTCTGAATATTTAAAAGGGGGGGAAACTACTTATCACAACCTCTGAAATAGAAGCAAATTCTTCGGCTTGAGCGCTCCGCGTAGTCTCCTAATTTGCTTAATCTGTATATGTATCATTTTCTTCCTCATTTCCCTTACCTTGCTCCTGTGGCATAAATTTAAGTAATTGAAAGATTGTTAAAATATATAAATGTATTAACCATTAAACTACAAATAGAATAGAAATAAAATGGAAAGTAAAAGAAATAGCATTAATCTTTAATAATTGCAACGGCAATCTGGAAGTTCATCTGTGCGAGCGAACCCCTCCCCGACCCACGCTGCACCGAATGGTGTCATTAGATCCAGTCTTTACAGGCGGATCACGCCGAGGACTTGAACTATGCCCGAGAGCTCGCGATCGAAGGCACCGCGAGGAATTAATCGGCGTCGCGTCGCGTCGCGCTTTATTAGGGCCGTTTACGTGGTCTCGGTGGAATGCAGAATGTGGATTGAGAAAATGGGGAGTAGTGGCTGATATAGGACACACGGATATGGAGAAAAAGTACCAAACAGCTAATTGAAGCAAACATTTAAAGAACCATTTGCTGCACACCCCACCACCCACCACACACACACACACTAGCATAACTCAGCTACATTTATGCTCATGTTACATTTGGCACAATGGTAAAGTGAAATTGAGTGCAAGGAGAGGAGAAAAACAAAGATGGTGAGGTCTCATTACCAGGTTGAGCTTTATTTTCTTTTCCTCTTTCCAACCCGAGGATTATAAGGAGGAGAATACTTGGAGGGTCATCAGTGCAAGGGCCCAAAAATGGTGAATAGAAAGAAAAGAAAGGAAAGCAGTGGTTTGATGTATTTAACGAAGGAATCTACCCCGAACAACGCAGGTTTTTTCATCTTGGAATACTTTATATATAAATTGAGGGATATATAATGAAAAAGATGAAAGAAAGAAAGGCCAAAGAGGGAATGGAATAATAAACAAAAGTTTATGATAAAAACTGTTTGAGCAAGCATCGTCACATTTATATGATTAATCTGAAGTTTAGAATGATATTTATTCAATTATTTTCAAAACACATGGTAATATTACCAAATTTTAATGTTCCATAATGTTTAGAATAAAACCAAAGAAAAACTATATGCTACAGTTGATGTAAGTAATATTAACTATTACCGCCTTTAGCGTCCATAACATGACGAAATCTAGCTGCTTAGGTGGCACGCTGAGTTTCAGGTGATATTTTCTCCCAGTATTTTCCAGTTTGCACTTCAGAACGTTGATACATTGAGGAAATATAGTAGAGGATTTCTGCTCAAACATCTACCACACTGCAAAGTCTATGGGTTTAAAATATGGGGAACTGGGAGGCCAAAGTTCCTCTGATAATCATTTGCTGTGAGGCTGGTCCATCTTGTTAAAGGGTTAAACAGGCCTTAAACACGTGTCTGGTCCTCCTCTTTGGTTTTGCCTAATCTTGTTTATCGTGTTCTTGATGAGGTTTAGGGTACTGATGACCACTGGCTGGGTGGTCGTCAGTCATACGAAAAACTTGCCTGTATCTTTAAGCCATTCGATAAATTTAAAGCCCCCTGCTCTACTTACAGTTGCAGATCTACTTACAGTTCAATTCCAGGCGAGATCAACCAAACCGAACAAAAGGGATGTAAGTTGCATATGGGTTCTCTGGAAGCGGCTGCCCAGTCAAGACTCTTACAAGGAGAACCGCCGCCCCCTTTACAGTACTAGTGGCCTGGCACTCTCAACCTAGATTGAGACTACCAGGCCTTTCCTCCTATCTGACAGTTACATTTTGCCTTTTATTTTTCAAACTTTCTTAATCAAGCCTCTTCTCACTTATCTTTGATAACAGCTAATTTTGTAGGCTAGTCGCTGACTAGCATTCATCCACTCATGTTTCTTTAGAGCAGTAGAGGGTTGGGGTTGGGGTCTCACTTTGCCTTATAAGCCCGGCTTGGTATGGTGGTTTTTACCCTGCTTACACTTTATCTTTCATTTCCTTCCTTTTATTGCATTCCACCACCCTGGTTCCTTTCTTATATCTATACTTCTACGCCCAAGTCCAGGTTAGGCACCATGCCGTGAAACCTTTGGCCAACGGGTGCGGGAAGTGGTCCTTTGTGGTGCCCGACCAGTAAGTACTCTATGCGCCTAATTTTAATTAGAGAACCATGGTAAAATAATAGATCTCCATACCCGATAATAATATAGGTCTTCATAACCGATAATGAAATTGATCTCCATAACTGACAATGAAATAGATCGCCATACCCAATAATGAAGAGGTCTCCGTACCTGATAATGAAAGAGGTCTCCGCACCTGATAATCATATAGGTCTTCATACCTGATCATGAAATATGTGTTCATGCCCGATACTTAAAGATTTCTTAATACCCGATAAAGAAAAGATTGAATTTTTTATTTTTAAACTCTCTGTTGACAATGATAGGGGTTCCCTTTCCCCCACTTCTTCTGGGGGGGCCTTTATACATTCTAAAAAGAAGTCTTCGCCGTCCAGAAGGTCGTTGATCAGATTTAGTAAAGAGAGGCAAAGGAGAGGAATTTGAAGGGGTCTGTGCCAGCAGAGACACGCACCTCTCGGTTGGAAAAGGCCGCTTTGCTCTTAGCTGTCCAAGGCCTATGAGGACTTTAGTTCACAGCTCCATTCATATCTACCCATTCTTCGGGGTTTGGCTCCCCCAGCCGCCAATCCAGTCAGGCTGTCAGCAAGAGCACAACCTTTACTCTCTTCAATAAAGCAGCCCCCTACTGTCCCCGTCCGAATTTTCCTGCGTGACAACTACGGTATTCCTTAGAGAGTCACATAGGACGCGCTAAGTGCCCTTAGGTCATTAGAATGACGCACATCTCATGGTTCCTTGTATCCGTGAGGCTATGGTTGCTCTGAGTCACGAGGCGTCAATATTGTCTTATGATTGGCTTTTTTACATTTACTATTTGTTAGAATTGAGTGCGCCGATGAAGGAGTGAAGCAGGCTGTACTAAGTAACTATTCTAGGGTTTCGCTTTAGCCCGCTCTCACTGCGTGGTATGGATCGGGTCACTTTTCGGGCTTCATGGCAAAGTCGATGGGAGACATCTCTCTGCATTTTAATGTTAGATGCTATTGCCACCCAAGTTTTTCACTGAACCTAACCTAAAGTGCCTTCAAGGTATCAAGTTGTTTTCTGCCGTCGCCTATTCAGCCATATTCGTAGAACGCAGCGCATCCTGCTGAAACGATTCCCTGAAACCTCTGCCAAAAATGTTACTCTTCCTAGTCTGAATGAGTTTCTTGCCCGCTACTTTCCTAGTAGTCTGACGAGTTAGGGAAGGGGGGAATTTTTTTCCTGGCACTGGGTACTGGCTCCTGCTATCTAGGTTGTTATTTCATACTGTTGTGGAGGGTGATAACCACCTCTTAAATATTGCTATTTTTAAATTGTGTACTACACGATTAGATACCGATCGGGAGGTAGTGTCCCCAGGGGCATCGTTGTTCATATTTTTTATTCTTTGAATTTTGTAATTAATTCCTCATTGTTATATTTGTTTACTTTACCAAGTTGGTTTCTTAAATTAGCCTGAGGAAAGAATTCGTTGGCGGTTACCAGACATGAGGGTGAAAATAAAAAAAAAACACTTCTATTCATAAACTTTGTTTTGTTTGTGTTTGATATTTCCCCATAAATACAACTTTCTCTAATCTCAAATCCCAAAAAACTTTCCCCAAAACTTGTTTTGATTTTTCTTCCTGTTTTTATTTTTGTTCTCGATATTAAAATCTTTGTAATTCTTTTGGACTCAGTTGAATAGTATCCTTACATTACCCCCTTCCCCATCCCCACCTCACCCCTTCAGAATTTTTTGTTTGTGAAAATGTCTTCATCAGGAGCAGAATCTGTCTTTTTTATTATTTTCTCCTGCATTTCCGTTTTATACTCTTTTCTTGTTCTGTTTAAAAAGACCAAGGAATGGATGTAGGAAATTTGTTAAAAATTTTACCTTGGAATTGTTCTAATTTATGTCCGAATAAATCTAAGCGATTGTTTCTTTACTCTTACCTCGCTGCTTCACTTGGGATCCAAACGAACGATTTGTATGCGGCAGCCGCCATGGATTTGAAGCAAATCTTGGCCCCATCCTGCGACTAATCACACCCGAGGGGCTTAACTTCGCTTAATCAGTGTTATCACTCAGTTCCAAAAGCTTAATAGAAGAGAAGAAAAATGATCCCTAAAAATGGTGTAGTTGTAGAAATAAAGTTCCTTTAAACGAAAGATTAAAACAGACTGAAAAATGCTTCGTGGAATAGTACTATAGGTTGACCGTTTTAAATATTTCCAACATTGCAATGCAATAAATTAAAATGACATCACTTCTTTTCCTATAATCGATTTATTATTTAAAAAGAACAATGAAAAACTACTCCAAATGGACTCTTTCCACTAAGCGTTTCTATAGAATATTTTGTACCAAGGATGGTTTTCTCATAATAAATCCACTTTTTGCTTTGCTTTCAGGTCGCCCTTAAACCACTGTGAGTTGGTGGTTTGATAATCGAGTGGAAAGTTCCAAATGTGAGGTCAACATTCGGGGTCACATTCAGGCTGATTTGAGAATCGCAGAAGTGACTCGATCCTTCGACTACAAAATCTAAAGTTGCCTACCCTCTAACTATGATCGAGAGCCACCTCTTACAACCCCCCAAATGCAATTGCTATGAACTGTAATTGTTTAATTTTTCCTCTTGGGGTCAAAAAGTGATTAATTAATTATTTGATAAATAGAATTAGGCCGAAAAACTCGTCTCTCGGAACAACTTTCCGAATTAAACAACGTTTTGGTTATTTATGTCTATGGTTTGTTGTATTTTCCAAATTAACGTCAAAATTTAATTATATTAACATGAAAAATAATAATTTAAATAAGGATATTTCTAGCAGATATTTTGATATTTTTTTAGGATAACTGTTGTTGTTTAGGCGTTGCCTGTGAGTCTATTTGAGTTGACTCTGGAATATGCGATTATTGGATCTGATAATAATAATAATAATAATAAAATAGCAGCGAGCTAATATTAACTTCGCAAACAGCAATTACTTTTTCCTTGAAGTTAAAGTGCAATAGCAACGAGGTGGCCTTATTCAGAAAATATATAGAGATGTGTAAAAAAAGATGTGATAGAAGAGGAGGCAAAAATAGTGGAAAATAAATAGGCCAGGGACATCATCAAGCCATAGGAGCCGGCGGTGAGTGGTGCACACCTTTGCGTACTGGGGTGTGCTCCGCTTCTATTCGAGCGGGGGCATTATGCCCCTCTACATCATCCGCCCTCTTTAAGGGGCGTATCTGCCTCAAACACCAGGTCTACAATTCGAGACGAGGTACCCCTAGCCACCGGAAGGTGGGGGAAGGGCAGTCCCTTCTATGATGAGTCACATTGGGGTTCTCCCCCAAAGTGACGCAAATTGACGTCTTGAAGCTCAGGTGCTCCCCCAACCCCAATGGCCGCAGAGGCGCACCCGCCAGGATTCAATGCTGTATATCTTCTGCACAGTTTCACTTATCCCATCTTCACAACTTTCTTTACAGATCTCTTCCAACATTCTCCGTGAAACAGCCTCGTTGCCATTGCGCTTCAAATTCGAGAAAAACGAACAAAACCACATGTATCTTCCTTACTACATGTATGTTCGGTAGTACCACATGTATGTTCATTAGAACATAGTCTTCCTTTATAGTTGTATATCACTGAGCGGCCTCGTCCTGATAGATTTGGTGTTCTCCAAGTATCTGTGTTGGTACCTTTCCGCTCTAGTCAAATTTAACCCTCATCTGGTTCGGGAAATTTCGTCTCTTAAAGTCAAAAAAAGAGAAGACACCCAATTGTTAATAATTATTAATGCTTAATTATTTAATGTTTAATTATTATTATCAGCAAAGTTTAGGAAAGCTGAGTATTAGTTTGTATAATTTATTACATACATTGGGCTAGTGTCAATTTGAGGAGACACGTAATATGTCGGGCTAGTATGTACAATCGCTCTTTTCATGTACCCTTCTATACCCGAGTGAACTATAATGAGTCGGGCATTCAATTGGTCAGTTTATTGCGGATTTTCGTTAAGGTGTTTAAATTTCTAAATGTAGAGATGACAGACCATTTTATTACCTAATTCAAAACTAGAGAAAATAATTATATTCTTAACTTACTATAATCTTAATACTCGTAAACTTAAAGACATCGTCAACACGCCAACCAAACTACTAAAATTGATTTTGTCACTTATTTGATTGTGCAATTTTCACAAAACTTTAATTTTGTGCCGGAAAATTTTAATTATATTTCTGATGTAAATATTTAACCTCTTTACTAATACAATTATTTACTTCCTCTAACTTACAATTTTCTTTAGAACCCACTTCTCACCTACTTCCTGAATGCCCTCGTTGGATATCTTAATATCACTTGTGACTTGAACTGTTCTTAGGTGCATTGGTCAATTAATTATTGCCAATTTAATTAGAAATTAATAATAAATGCTGTAATTGTTATCTTTAATTCTTCTATATTTTATATAAGTTTTAAATACCACAATCGCCTCCTCCTTATTTAGTGACTATGTCCAGACCTCCCAGAGAGCTGGACGTCCAAGCCTCCTCACCTAGTTTTAAGGTACCAACTTTTCAACCCTACAGTCGTAAAGTCTATCAATTGTTCTGTAATTCAGAAGAAAAATGTATTTGTTTTATTTCTTTTTCAGAAATTTAATAGATAATATCCCAAACCCTATTGAGTATTTCACTTTTTAGCCATTACACCGATTCTTAGCCTTTATTCCATTGTGCCGTGTGAACTTATGTTTATTTGACTGCATTGGTCAATGCGCCTTCTGGATATGCGCCTCTAAGACAGGGAATTAGCTGCAAGCCACTATAAACTCTCCATTTCAAGAGCACAAATATATAAAATTTTAAACTTTAAGGCTAAGAGCACGCAACTCTCCTACATCTCCCCTTCTCCCTAATATAGGTAAGTACCTCATCAAATGGATTACTCTGGAGTAATCTTTGGTTGTATTTCACAGATATTTTTAACGTCTTTTTAAATATTCAGCTTTCGTGGACATGATAGTTGTCCGCTGCTGGCGTTTTTTCAATTAAGTTTGACCATTTAAGTTTCATTCTCTAAGGTCGAGCTTGTGCCTGAAGTTGAGGTAGGCTCTCTAGTCCCTTTAAGGAAACGAAGAAATCCGACTCACTGGGTTCCAGGTCCTTCGGTATTTTTAGATCCTCACAATGAAGTGCAACAGTTTGACGGATCTGACTCAATGGAAGTCCTTGTGAACATTCTAGCACTCGGTCAGGTGGAGTCCGTGTGAAAATCCTGGCCTTCGATCAGCTGAAGTCCGTGTGAACATCCTGGTACTCGTGCAGGTAGAGTTTTCGAGACATGAACGTAACAAATGTTGACACGATATTCTTTTGGTCAATGAGGAGATCGGAATGAGCCACAAGGCTGAAATGTCCATAGGAAGTACCACGAAGAGTTGTCAATTAGACTAGGATCAGTATGGAATTAAGTTCACTACTAGACACGTTGATGGTGGAATCGGTAATGCTTCCTTGAATCCAATATGAAACACAGATATAGACTAAAACATCATTTTCATTGTAAAGAATTCTTTGATGAGGGAAGAAGAGTGATAGCAGAAAATTAAGTGAGGCATTCTACAGAGAAAACATTGTCTGAAGAAAGGGGCAGCTAGGTGGAAGCAGTGCAGAGGGGAATTAATTGGTTCGAAGCTATGGTGTGGAGAGATTAGAAGCCAAAATGGCCACCAACAAACGGCGTCGAGGAAGGGAAATAATGGCGGCAATTTGACCCGTTAAGATTTCGGCGTTAGGCATCGTCAACTAAAGGTACCAGTTTCGCGTCATGCTAGGGGAAAAAGGTTTTTTCCTTGTTTCCTGACTTAGAGGGAGGCTTTTGCCGTATCCTAGCTCGTAGTTTCTTTTTATCTGTGGTAAGTGCACCAACAAACGGCGTCGAGGAAGGGAAATAATGGCGGCAATTTGACCCGTTAATATTTCGGCGTTAGGCATCGTCAACAAAGGTACCAGTTTCGTGGCAAGCAAAGGAAAAAAAGGTTCTTCCTTGTTTCTCCACTTAGGAGGAGGCTTTAGCAGTATCTTAGGACGTAGTTTCTTTTTGTCTGTGGTAAGTCCGTAAAGGAAGGAATTTCCCTTCTCACTGAGAAAAAGGTAGGTGTTTCACCAAAGAGAAGTGAGGCAATGGTTGTGTTTCTCGTTCTATAGCTAAGCC
Organism: Ceratothoa steindachneri; assembly: GCA_963969495.1. Lineage (NCBI taxonomy): Eukaryota > Metazoa > Arthropoda > Malacostraca > Isopoda > Cymothoidae > Ceratothoa > Ceratothoa steindachneri. The sequence continues at coordinate 201,799,898 of OZ018320.1, read as the reverse complement.
AGAGTGAGAACTGAACAAAGGCTAGTTTAATTATGAGAAAATAGGGTTCAGTATTGTGGGGAGTGCGAACATTATCATCTTAATGAAGGCTCAAAAAGTCCTTTTTAACTGCGTGGCAATTAAGGATTCGCCCATTGAAACACAGTGGGCTGTTATCAATATATTTATCTCACAAACTAATATTTATGGTTGTTGGTTGGTTGAGGAATGCTTGAAGATGTTTATGAAAAGGGCTTGATTGTATTTTAGTTATGAATTTTGGAGGAGTTTTGCAAACAAACGTGAACTCATTCATTTACCGATATTTTGATGACGAAGAGTTATTAGTGGAGGCACAGAGTTAATCAGAACAATACCAAGGCTCTTTCTTCTTTAATATAAAAATTAGTCGGCTGAGGTCCTGATGTTATGGATGCGAAAACTTGAGTGAGAAAGAGAAAGTGGGAAGTTCAATTAAGAGATGTTATTGCCACCGCGGGACCGTTTACAAGAAGGTAACTCGATTGATACCTACTTATTTATAAACAGTCTCAAGATGCTATACACTTCATGCTACGCATAACCAATCTTGGTTTTTAATTTCCAGAGAGATTTTTCTCTTAGAATTAACAAGCATTTCATGGATATTTTACCACAGGCCAAATCATTCTTAAGACTCCTCTCGGCTTTCACAGCCTCTCCCTCCGGATTTAGCAAGGCAATGAACGAGTGGCACTGAGCGGACAACATAGATAACAGCATAAGTTCGCTATCCTTATTACTTCTTAAGCCAACCCCTGTTGCATACTAATGCGATTTAAAAGAGTTGCGCGTCCTCCAAGTCGGATGAGCAGAGGAAATATCCTCTGTTCATTTTTTGTACTTTCAATACATTTTTACTTATACAACTTTACCAATTTATAAAGATATTTGCAAAGAACATTTAGACGAATGATCTTCCTGTCTGTTTTTGCTTTAGAAATAAATAAATAAAAGAAAAATCATTTTCATGGACCAATTCCAACAATAAGGGATCGGCGTGCATCAACGCTCCTAAAATAACTACAAATCACATCATAATGAAAAGAAAAATAGAATATAAATTGTGTCTAGAAATTGTATGCAATAACTCTGTAGCATCTCAACATTTCTCAAGGTTTCAGATGCGTTTTCGAATATAATTAGCACAATTTACTAACTAATCCCAAAATTAATTATCTCCGGTATTACATATTTTCTTATCGATTTTCTAAAATTAGAGACTCAATTATGATCTACCCTACCAACATTTACGGCCCATCTGCAATAGATATTTACCCAAAAGGGCAGGCAATTTAGCAGCAGAAATGGCCTTTGGGAAGCCATTCCAGAATGTGCGAGGAATGTTTCTGCTGAATGGATCCAAATATTTTCTTTATCTGTAGACAACTGATTGTTCAAAGCTATGCAGCTCCAGTAGCTATTATGAACAATTCATATTTGAAATTAGCTTTTAACTAATTTCTCTTCATTGCATTTCTTAAAATTTCTAAACATAAGTCGTTTAAAAATACTCTTACTTATACTTTGTTATTATTTGTTGTGTTTATATATTTAGGTTAAAAACAATGCATTCCTAATAATTCACTACGTAACAATAGTTTTCTTAATATGTATGGCATTGATTTCAAATATTACCCCGTGTACTGAAATATCGGTATTTTTAGCGATTTCTGTTTCGTCTTTATATTAATAATTTGGTGCTACGGAGATATTTTTATCACAATCTATTCGAGTTTGAATGGATAGTGAGCGATTAACATTTCTATTTCATGTATTGTAACGTATTTAGGGCATCCACCACCGAGGCTTATCTAGTGATCTCTGATTTATTGCTTTATACTTTCTCTTTTTACATATTTCTATTCCGCTTTACTCAGGTTGTCTATCTACTGAACGGAGTATCCTGTGTAGATCACTATATGCTACTTAGGGGAGCGTCATGTTCCCCTGATCCAAATGAATGCAGTGAAGCCCATTCTGGCACAGCCTGCCATCTCCAGTGCCTAAGGTTTTGCAGGATCCATGACCCACTGTTTTCAGGACTTGCAGCTTTATATCTTCCACTAGTTTCAAACCTCTCCACATTTACCACAATCAGGTCCTTACTAACTCTGAGCCACCAGATGATGGATGGTTTAGTTGGGGACAACATTCTCCATGTAGTTGTAGCCTGGAGGAAAGGCACGGCCTCCCACTATCTCTGTCGGGCTCTGATAACACTGGTGAACACAATTTTTGTTGAGTTAGTTCTGACAGCTAGTTTTAACTAATTTTTAGGTGCTGAATCCAAAACTGATCTCCGTTTTTTTCTATCACGTCAAGTTTTTGAACTTTTCAAATATTGACATACAATGAAATATGAAAGAAACCGGCATGATTGCAATGTTTATTTAAAACAATTTGTTTTAACAAAGGATATGGCTACTGTGATTATATAATTACAATTGTCTGCAAGTACTTAAGATAAAACTTACGTTTATAGCTCTTTCGGAAGTGTTTAACTTGACGACTATCACCCTTGATTCCAACAATAGTCAGCTATCATATGTACATCCCATCTACCCTGATAACCTTCTTCCATAACCTTCAAATCTTGGTGAAATCGTTCACCTTCCTCGTCACTAACAGCACCAAGATCATCCGGAAAGCTGGCAAGATGGCAATACAGAAAATGGAGTTTAATATTTATGTTGCAACCAAACGCCTTGCAGCTCTCCAATAGATTCTGAACAATTTAAGTGTAATTACTTGCACGTGTATTTCCAAGAAAGTTCTTGACGTCGTCTTCGAATGCTAACCAAGCATTTTCTCAAGGTTTGACATACGCCCGGCGAACTGTTCATCTTTGATGAGCTGTCGAATTTGTGGATCATCGAATACACAGGCCTTGATTTTTTTCAATTGACAGACCAGGAAATGTCAAGATGATGTACTTAAAACAGTCGCCATCAGTTAGCAATGTCTTTAAAAACTGTTTCATGAGACCTAGATTTATTGCAGAGGTGTGAATATTATATTCTTCCTGTCAACAAGTGGCTCATGCAGAATGTTGGGATCTCCAGGTTTAAGATCAGATCTTAGAGGCTAATTCATCTCAACCCAATGCTTCCCTCGAGCTCTGCTATCCCACATACAGAGAAAGCAAGGAAGAACACCATTTTAAGGTCAACACAGATGATCCAATTGTGTTTGTCATATTGCAATAACTCAATGACCCTTTTTATATCTCCATGTTCTTCACGAAGACAGAGATAAGAAATGAATTGTCATTGTGTAGAAGAAGACGGTTCAACTTCCGCTTTGAGCTGTCAAAAAACACTTGCCATTTATTTAGATTGTAGTTTGAAAGCCCTAATTCCTTCAGTAAACTAGGAATATTATGGCAATACACAAAGCCGTTGTCACTTCGAAAGTACTGCAGAAATGTACTTTCTCTGGTTCGAAAGTATGATACTATCGCTTCTTTTTCAAGTAAATATTTCTAATTTAGTCTTGATGCTAGGATTTCTGAAGCTTTATTTGATAGGCTCAAATCACGTTCCAAATCATTCAACTCGTGCTGATCGAATCCCCTACAAACCGAATCATCGTGAATTTCTAAATCTTCATCATTGCTGTCACTGCGTTCGTCAACATTATTTAGATCTTCTAGAGTAGGTAGTTGCTCGAAAACTGGCACTGGAATTTCAGCTGAATGAGGCATTGGCATTATAGCTGACGGTAGATTAGGATATTCTATTTTACTTTTATTTTTAAATCCTGATGTTTTCATTAAATAAAAGTAACAGTCTGTGCAATGCTCCTTTTGCTCTCGCCAAACCATGGGGTTACCAAATGGCAACCTTTCACGCGTTTCTTTGGTCCACATCCGTAAACTCTCGACACACTGCCTGTACACTTTATGGGGGACCCATGGCTTGTCTTGATCTCCGAGTTTTACTTTAAAATATGCTAAATATGCTTGTTTGACAAATGCACTGATGTTTGCCTCTGACTTGAAATGGTGAAAATGCCACAAATGTAGCAGAAGGAGTCAGGGTTGTTTAGGCATTTACGACGAGAAGTTGCAGGAGCAGACATGATCTGAAGCAAAGGAAATATATAGCTATGTAAATAAAATACTAAGATGGAATAGTTACCAGCTTTGAAAGCTAAAAATCAGCATATAACGAAATAGAACGTAATGTCTCAATAGTGACTGCACAAACAAGTTGTAATCAACAGGCAAATCTTATTACAGCTAAGCAGTGGAATTTTACTTCTCTGGGGGATAAGCTGTGAAGAAAAAATAGACGTGCTAGAAAAAGCTGACTACAAATTTGGAATCAGCATGCTAATTTTAGTCTAAATCAGCATGAAAATCTAACTCAACAGAATTTTTTTTTTAAATTGTTTCCCGGTGTAATTAATTGGGGATCACCCAGACTACTCCATTTGGGGACCTGCCTATCACTATTGCTCTTTATTAACCTCACATGGGGGTAGCGTGTTACACTTGATACTTTGAGTGATGGATGTTTGGATGAATCCGTTTGGTCTTCTCTAGAGAGATAAATTATGATCAACCTGATGATGGACTGCTGTAGAATCAACCACGGCTGTCCGAGTGCCACCCTCTCACGGGCTTGGATATCAAGGTTGAGTCAGCAAACACAGAGACAGTTAAGTGTCCCTGTATGGTGTTGTATAAGCTCTCAACAGCATAGATATCGATCCAGGTTCTCAAGAGTTTTACACTACTCACGTTCCTAAAAGGTTTCTGTCCTTGATTTCCGCTGTGGACTACTCCTCACTCCACGTTCCTCTAGGGCATCTAATTATGCCCTTGTCAAATGAGAGGCTTAGTAAGAATGAAGCATATGACTGGGATTTATCGCGAGCGGGTTCACTCACTGGTTCTTGGGTGGAAGGAATTTATGCGCTCTCATCTTTTCCTAAAATCAAAGTAAATCTATATTATTTGTGACTATAAATCCCCCTTATGTGCTTAAGGGGACCCCAGGGTTCCGGCATTAATCTATCTCCTTGGCTAAACTCGTAGGTCTTTTAGGTAGAATCTTGTTTTCCCGATCTTTTCAAAGCTAACACAGGCGATAGGTTTGAAATATCAGTCATTTGTAGTTGGTTCTTTAAGCTACTACATCTTTAAATTACTTTTATCACTCATTATCTCACTTCAAAAACCGTCACAACGTTCTAGGGGAAATACTAAAGACTACTAATAATAATATTAACTAAATATTTCTAAATAAGTATTACTAACGTAAAAATTTTTTTTTCCTTGTTTTATGTAAAGTTATGTTCAATCGACTATTGAGAGTTTCGTGATTTCTTACATCTCAAATGTGACCCAAATCTCCGAGTTAAGACAAGCGCAAACATACATCCAGACGCTGAAAGAAGGTGTGAATATCAACCAGACAGTGAGAGAAGCTGTGGATATCTAAAGTGAGAAAAGACACTTCTTTGGCAGCCAAACGCGTGAGGCAGAATTCCCGTAGAGTTGCTGAAATGTGTGGCAGATTATTAGGATTTCTTTTGTTAAAATGAGGGAGTCAAAGCGGAAAACGCCATTACATTTCATAACAAAAATGGGATTTGAAAGATCTGTAGTAAATTTTCACATCTTCTCAAGCGGTGGAAATCTTTGACTAAACGTAAAAAGAGAACAGAGTTTCCAGAACAGTGATGTTGTCATGGCAACAAACCTGAGATGCGGCCAATTTCTTCTTTATTTTCGCCTCTACCACTGTCAGGGTGAAAGAATTCGAAGTGTTACCACATTATCGAATGAATTGGATGCAAATGCACAGTGTTTATAATTCGTTTAGTGGTAACGATCTCATGAATTCGTTATAATAATCCAAATGCGTTATAATAATCCCAGGAATTCTTTGGATCTGGCAGGAAAACTACCAAAGCTCCCCTTAATTTGAGCACTTCCTTTACACACCACATTTCACAACTATTATGGGGATAATGTCATCGATTTTTCTTGTTTATCGGGAATTATAGAGGTGATTCACCTATACAATCGGCACAACCTCAAACTATTCCGGGAAAGTAAACCGATCTACTTCTTTAACTTAGCAAATGCACTACAGTCTTCTATCAAGAAGAGGTTGCATCCATTTCTTGAGAGGACTGATGTCATTGCCACAGCTCACATCAGGCTTAAGCTGGCATGAAGGCCATGAATAGAAATGCAAAAGGAAAAGGAAGGTTTCGAGGATTGTGGACTTAATTCTTGACGAAACAACTCAATCAACTTTGAATAAGAAAGTAATTCAAGAGAGTGAACCTTTTGTCTCCATGAGAATGATCCAAGAGGAGGATAGCGTGAGTGCAAAACGACTTCGTCCTTTTGCTTACATGCTTCCAGCTGGGCAAATGATGGCAAGTGCATCAAAAAACGGCACTACAGTGGTGATGGCAGAACTTGAAACCTACCGAGAAGAAGGTGTTCTACCTTTACTGTCAACCCATTGAGGTACTGGCGTGATACAAAAAGCTTCAAAATTTCGAAGCATTGTGCCAAGAATATTCTAGGGTGCTGTGCAACGTCAGCACCATCTGAGAGGGTGTTTAGCAATGCCGGCAAGTTTTAAACTCCTGAGCGAGCAAAATTCGGTCCTCAAACCATCCTGGCATTAGTGATGATAAAATGAAATTATGATATGTAAAATGTATTATACTTGAGTGAAAAAAGTATGTTTATTTTTTTTCATTTGTGTTTTTTAAATCTGTGATAGAAGTATTTGGATTTTATTTGTATTTGTATTTTTAGATTCAGAAATAAAAGTATTTGTATTTGTACTTGACTAATAAAAATCAGTATTCGATCCAACCCTGAACTCATATCCTTCCTTAGTTCCGGTATAAATTAAGACTTTGTCTTATGCAGCCAAGACCACCTCTTAATTCATGACTGTTTTTATTGTTTTACTTCCACCCCTTAGCAATCAAGCGCACAGAGACGAAAGAGAATCCAACAGCAATCATGCACAGAGATAACAAGGGAATCAATTACTGAGCAATCAGTTCCAAAGAATTCTAAATATAAACAATCACATATGAACAACCCTCATTTAAATACAAGGAACTCAGCCAATAAAAATAAAGAATTAAACCATTAAAATATAATACATATAATATATAGAACGCAGTCAACCATAATAAACAATTACGTATGAAGCATCTGCTGCTAATCCCACTTCCTTTATCTATCTCTTCTCTTTGTACTTTATTCTTTTTTTATGTTTTTAGCTAACAAATAATGGAAGCCACAAACAAACGAAACCATTTCGCTTCCCATTGAATTAAAAGGAGATTAAAACGGCTTTAGGATTTCAGCGGCGGAAATTGCATTAGCGAGGCGAGAATGCAACAGAATCCAAGAAGACATCAAAGAACTTAAACAAAGAACAAGGAAGGATTTCCCTGATCAAATTCGCTTTCTAATTAGCCCTGGAATTTCCTCTGATCATCATCCGCAAACAAAAATAAAACTAATAGGAGTCAAGGGGGTTTAAGACAAGCCCCGGTTAGCGGAGCAAGGAGAGGAACGAGCTGAAAAAGAATACGTGACACACGCCCATGTACACAAACAAACAAACACACCATATTAACCAGCAGGAATACAGTTGCACATATGTTAATTCCAACCCAAATTAATTTAATCTGAATAGCATATGGCTTTATCTAATTAAAGACCGAATGGAAATAGGGGAAAAATGGATAAAGGGAAATAAAAATATATGTAAATGGGGGAAATAATTTCAAGATTATTTGTTTAAAAGCGAAACCTACATATTTTGATAATAAAAATATGATAAAGAAATAAAGACAAGAAATAAAGAAAGGCAGAATAATTTTGCCAAGGGGATGTTTTTATTAATTAAGATAAAGTCAAAGCAAACGAGGAAATCTCAACTAAAACGGAATAAAACGTCTCCCTCAAAATTAGAAATTATGGAAAGAAGAGCTAAGTACCACCCGAACCAGGAAGTATTCATACTCCTACCTAATGCCAAAATATTTGGTCATAGTTCGTGAACAGTTTATTGCAGGGTAAAGAAACTTGGTGGGTCTAAGAAGGTTGTATTACTAAAGACACCCATAGAATTTCAACAAGTTTACTAGAAATTTAAAGGAGCATCAAAACTTTTTACGAAAATTGACAACAAAACGCATTCGTATCATATCATTTTCACATCTATATATTTTTTTATCGTTTCATTTATAACCCAGTATCTAAATCGTACTCCTAGTTTCTGTGACTTCTATTTATAATTGGGAGTATTTAGTAATGGTCAAGGACGTTCTAATAAACCTTTTTTCCGCATCGTTACTTCAGTCATTTTCTACAAGCAATCACCATGGCCGAAGGCAGCGAACTGCCTTCTGGCATCAAACAAGATTAATTACGAAATTCCAACTTAAAATGAGCTACATGAAGATTTATGAAGCACTAAATGTTCATGAATCAGCAGCGCAGTCAGTAAGAAGACCATTTAAGGAAATGGGGAGAAATGCAAATCTGGCTCGTTCGGGTCGTCGGGAAATCGCACTCTTAAGTTCGGAAGAGCTTGAGATGACTAGAAAGGAGATGGACGATCAATTAGGAGAGGAAAGTATCAATGTTAGGTTGAACACAATATGTTATCCAATATTATATTGAAAGCGGAAATACATAGACATCGTCAGAGGAAGACACCTTTAGTGAAATACATTCATTTGAGAGCTCGTCTGAAGTTGACTAACGATCATTTGGAGAAATATTTAAATTTTTGGAGTCCTGTGCTATGGTCAGAGTAAAGGAAGATTGAATCTAGCATTAAGTGCAGACAGGTATGCTTCTCTTTAAAAATTTAATTGCTTCATTTTTAGAAGGCCATCTAGTTCCTCCTACCCAAGATCATTATGTTAGTACTGAGATGCAGCTGTATTAACACAATAATACGTATATTATTGGACATTTAAAACACCGATCTGCAGCTCTTTTATAAGCTCTGCCAAGACCTATTCGATAGGATTTTTGGTTGTACCCCACAGGGAGTGCCTAACGTTCAGATCAGCAAGAAGATGAAAGGGAATTTTCTGCAATGAATTTCCTGTGGACCTCGGGTTAATGGGGGGAGCTCTGGAAGCGTTTCCTCCCGTTGACTTTGAGCAATCTGTTTCAGGAGACCAAGCTGCAATTAACTCTTTTTAAGTCGTGCACAGCGTATTATACGCAGACACACATTGAATCAGAGACTCTTCCAATCATCACCTGATCCAATTTCTTGCGCGGTCATTCGCAACGACGCCTATGCGGATGAAATATGCCTATGATGCCATAAACCTTTAATGTTCATGACTTGAACACTTAAAGAGTTTGGTGTAACTCTTGTGACGGTATCTACCCAAGATGCCACCTGGGAAGATGCAACTTTTAAACATTTGACGGCACGCATCTCCTTTGTCAAATACTGCGAACGCGCCATTTATGTTTTGAGAATTGGATCCCCCACCTCACTACATTATAGGAGTATATTATTATAGCTATGTTGTAATACCACTTAAGTGCAATTGTTTACTATGCAATAAGAACAACCTATTTTGGAAATGCGACCGTCCTGAAGGGAGGGCGCCTTTAATTAACCTCAGAGGTTGAGCAAAGTTTCCTGCCCCATTTATTTTCTAACTCTTGGTACAAATTTTCATTTTACCGACTGATCTAGGGACCAAAATGAAAGACAAGGACTTAACATAAACGGGCGATAACTAACGGTTCAAAGCTTAAATATTTCGTAAGTTTCATAGGAGGTTGAATTAGTTAAGTAATCTGAAGTGAAAATGCATAAAAGGTTCATAAACCAAATAAATAGAGAGCGAAATAACGCGGGGTGCTAGGCCCGGGAGGTCGCGCAAATCTCACTAATTCTAAACCTGCGTCAAGCACCTGTGGAATAATACATATTTATTTCCTCATAAAAATTAAACGCTTAAAATATATTTTCTTAAAATGCAGAGAAAATATAATAAAATTAGGTTGGTAGAGTTTTAGTGGAAATTAGAAACCTCTAACCTTTAATTTTATTGGACAGTTTTACCTTCATAGGCAACATTTCTTTGTTCTTTTATGTTTTGTTTTTATTTTTGAGTATAGGGGCTCCTATACATAAAAGATCAGAAATTAAACTCAAATATGTTAGTAAAACGCTGATCGGTACAAGTTAAAACGCCTCTTATTTTTAGCGAATCAAAATGCACCCCGAGAGCTCGCGAGGCATTGAAAGTGGCCTCAATTCTTGGTTCGCCCTATCCTTGACTCACGGGTTCCTCGATCCGGGCGGATATCGAGATTATCTTCCTCTACATTCATGGACATGTGGGAATTGGGGGCAATGAGCGCACCGATGAGGACCCCAAAGAGTTCCCAAGCACTAGGATTTCAGAACAGTGTTTGCTCTTCCTCACACCAACTACATTGCATGTAACAGAGTAATCCTCCAGTTTGCTTTACAAAGAGAATGATATAAGGCAGATAGGCAAATAATATGAATAAAGATATTTATGGTCTTTGACTAAAATTTGAGTTAATAAATGTGATGATTTCGGACGACCGTAGAATTCGATTAGTGAGGAAAAACGCGCCAAGTCTAGGCAACAGAAATAGCCATGGTTATAATCCACAAACTCTGCTCGTGACGTCAAGGGAGGTTGTCAACTCGATCCGTGTCTACGATGTTCGCTTAATAATATCATTATTATTATTAAAAATATTGCATGATAAAATTATTTGCTCTATAAGATTTCGTGTGGTCCTGATTTCTAAGAACACATTTCGTCAAAGCGATTGACAATTAAAGTGCACTAAATTAAATATTAATATTATTTAATTGAAAGTAAGAAAATAAAACTAACCTAGATATCTTTTAAAAATATATATGAAAATTTCCTCAATAAAGTCGAGAAATCGCCTGCTAAGTACTAATGTAAAGTTATTATAGAAGTATTTTATTCTTTGTATTATATGTGAACTTAAATAAACGAAGGCCTTACCCTACACATTAACTTAACTGGGCTATTTTTGTGAGGCTTTAGCTATTAAAATCGGCCTGCTTGGATAATCTGATAGTTGTGTTGCCACTGTGCAAGGTGGCATAGGTTTGACAATGAGGCCTCACACATGAGCATCATGTGAATCTTATGAATGCTTCTAACAGCCACGCTCACAAATATGCACATGCAAATTATCTAAGACATGTTTAACATTCTCATAAATAATAATAACTCTGTTTAAATAATATGTAACATCTCTGTAAAATACTAATGTATAGTTTTTTAACAAGGAGTTATAACAATAGTCCCTGTAAATAATAATAATATATGTTATTTGTAAAGGCCAAGGTGAAAAGAATGAATTCAAGACGTTCACACGTTAGCAAACCTGTGCACATGTACACACACATACTCAGTAAAACGAAGTTAAGTGATTTCCACAGTCACCCTAAAAGAGCAGGTGTTTAAACAAGTTTTGTAGCAGGTGCCAGGCGTAAACAGGATAGTAGTGGTTATTATTTGCATGGGAGAAACTTCTAAACTCGAGATAAAATTAATCTTTATCTTAATCGACACACATATTAACACAGTGTAGAGGATGCTCCGCACAAACAAATTTATAGGGTAATGGAAAGCCACGCCAATGGTGTATCTAATCTTATATACTCGTACCATCTTGAATAGATCGAGAAGCAAAGTCTTCGGGTAATTCAGTCAATCAGAGTCACGTGCACTTTCACAATTACAGTCCCAGTCACAGCCGTAGTCGGAATCACAGACAGTTAAGATACCAACCCGAAACAAGTAATAAGCTCTTCTAATTACACGACACGCCCGTTTAGAATTCATCTTAACCGAAACAACCCGAGTTCTACGCCCTGGATGAAGAAACTGAAATTCCACCGTTTGGGATTACCTCTTCTACTCGTAATCCCTATCGATCCTCTTAACCAGGATACCTATCCTCAAGCCAAGAGAGAGTATAATTTTTCCTCGAACAATTGAAGTCAGCCTCAGGTCAGCGCCATTTTTCCGTGTGGCCCTGAAACAAGATCGTCACTGTTAAGCAACAACGGGTCGGATTAGTACTTGGATGGTTCACCACCAAGGCCTTGTACTACCTTACAAATACATTCCCCTCAGAGATCAGCCCCTTTAGTGGTGACGTACCCATATTCAAGCTACCAAATACTTACGCCACCAACCACATCTACCAAATAATAACACTGTACAACAATGAAGAAAAAATGGAAATGAGAATAACATTTTAGAGGGGTATTTTTTACTTAAATCACTAATATAAAATAGAAATCTTTATGTGGCCCCTACAGTTTCTCGTAAATTAGCACCTTACTTACGTTAAGTACAATGATGGTTCTGTAGGAGTTGAATGCAAACAGGATTGGGCCGAAACTGACAACTCTACATAAAACTTAGAAATGGATTTTGATACAATTTCAATGGGGTGTTTCTAAGGTATTTGTTAACCTAACCTATGAAATTTATGAAAGTATACTCAATATTATTTTAGGTATATGGGTCTAAATCTGTATTAACTCTTAAGTAACGCTTGATAATTTTGTAACTTACTATAAATACTTCTTCTTTTTTTTATTTAATATTTGCTGCTGTTAAAATATATATTATTTTTCAGATTCTACAGTGTTTTACTTTACAGGAGACAGAGCTAAAATGTCTTGAGAATATCAAAATTCCTAGACAGTTTCTCTTTTAAATGTTGATCAGTTACATTACATTTGACAATACAAAAAAAAGTTGATAAACATGTGATGAAACTTTATGAGCTGTACTTTGGATGTAAATTGGGTGATCAGAACAAACGCCAGGAACCTCACATATGTTGTTTCAGGTGTAAAAATTTCCTTTCTGACTGGGTGAAAAGTAAAGGCTTTGCCCTCATGTCTGGAGTAACAATGGTTTGGAGGGAGCCAAAAGACAATTCAACGGATTGGTACTTCTGCTTAACAGATATTAACGGTGGGTATTCAATGTATTAAACCTGGTCCTTAATATATTTTCAAGAGATGTATCTATTAAAAAGATCAAAATACATAATATGTTGTACTTCCACTCTTTCTGCAAGTGATCACAGCCAGTAATATCCATTTTTAGTCTGGTTTTATTTTATTTCATTGCAGGTTGCAAGAAATCTATCATGTATCCAGATCAATCATTTTGCAACCACTGGATATAAAACTAGGCTTAATGAAGCAATTTACCAAAGCACTGCAACACAACAATGCCTGTTTCAAGTACCTCAAAGCAGTCTTCCCTAAAATAAGTGATGCCAAGATTAAAGAAGGCATATTCGTAGGCCTTCATATTCGTTATCTTCTAGCTAATGAGGACTTAGAGCCCACAATGGATGAAACTGAACTAGCGGCCTGGCATGCATTCAAAGATCTATGGAAGAAAATCTGGAAAAACACCAAGGGGACCACTGATAGCGTATAGTACAGAGCCTGATCAAGTGCTATCAAGTTCTCGGATGCAATATTTCACTAAAGATGCATTTTTCCTTCATTCTAAAATCTGTCCTTCCTTCCAGAGGATGCAGGAGATGTAAGTGATGAACATGGAGAGAGGTTTCATCGAAATATAGAGTCACTGGAAAACAGGAATATAGGAAAATGGAGCCCTGCTATGCTGGCTGACTTCTGCTGGAACCTGAGGCGTGACGGACCTGAGACATCTTACCTACGAAGAAGTGAATACTAAAATGTAGGGTAATACATTATATAATGCAAACAAACATGCTAGCTCATTATATATTCATGAACTAATTATAATGAACACATTTAATCTAACTAAGGGAGCGAAATACATTTATGGTATCGTGGAAATTGTTATCAATTGCTGTAGCAGAATAACCTAATGCTCCCACGTTTCCCCAACTTCCTTTGGGGCAGGCCGCGATATCAAACCTTTTTCTTCAGGCGGATGTCTGGTGGCCTTACGCCCGAAGAACCTGCCGGTCATTTAAGCTAACCACAGCATTCCTTCCCGGACTGGCTATCGATAGATGGGAGCCCATCTTGTCTTCCGATGGTTTCCCGGAGTTTACAAAGGACTAAATGGAGGAGATAATCAAGCAGCTCTCACCCTAAGAAGAGCGCTTGACATCAAATCTACTTCCGGAGCCATGTGAACCTCTCCCTACTTTCGAGTATAAAAGATTAATTCTTTTAACCCTCAGTAGTAGAGCTTGCGCAGCGTCTGGTGCGGCAGGAATTGCCATCTATTTTGGTGTTGTGGTAAATCGTCGAAGCACCAAGTCTTCAGAGAGGAGATTGGTCCCAGTTAGAGAGGCTCCTTACCCCGTTGGTCTGCAAGTCAGTGCGGACCCAGGCTCGTACTCACGTGTAAGAACCGAAGCTACAGACAGCTTCACTCTGGTTCCCTAAGCGAGAAAACTACATCCCGACTTTTCTCCCTGACCCTACGCGTTGATAGGTCACTTCGCCCCCGCTCACAGAGGCACCCAAGATTCCTCTAAGTTCACGAGCGTGCGGCCCTCTTTAACAAGAAGCTCCCGTCACCCCTTTCTTCCAGCAGAATCGTGACGAAATTGTGGGATTAGGTCGATCCATGGAGAACCTAACTCATCGTATGCACCCCGTATCTCACCACCTTCACTCTCCAGTGCCACCCGAACATCAGCTTCCAAGGTAACCCTTCCCTTTCACATTCCCAACTTCACCGCGAGACTTACCAACATTAAAAGTGTATAGGGATTTACATAGTGAAGAGTTATTTACAAGCCAAGTGAGATATCCGAGCTTCACTTATTGATATATCTCTCAAAGAACCTTATTTGTATATATATATTAAAACTTTATTTACATATTGTTGTGTATCTAACTTCCTTTGGGTCGTTTGCTGGCAAAGTTCATTCCAATCATTCAGTAGCCAACCTCTAAGCACTCTGATTCAATAAACCCATTCAGCGCACGAGTCGAACGAAGTCTAAGGAGTAGTACGACGACCCCTCCGCATTCGTGACAATAGGATATATATATATATATAATATATATAAGGATCGGGGAAAACTCCAACCACCCCTTGGCCTATTCCTCGACAATTGCATAATTGTTAAATTGGCAATTTACAAGAAAATGTTCCCTCATGGGACTTTTTTTTAGGAAATTCGAATTCAGCACACTAAATTTCATAATAAGATGCACATGAGGTCTATTTTTTTTCTTTACACCGAAATTTATTGTACAGTGTACTAATCCAGTCACCAACTAAGCACTAATAAAACTTTGAAACTAACCTGGTAAAAGTCCTCCCACGCTCTAATCATATGACTAATAGAATGCTATACTGCCACGTAGTCATAGTTTTCTAGTACAGTTTACACCAGGCTAACCAAAATGTTACTGTCACTTTGTTTCCAGCGGAAATCTGACTAGATTGTCTCAATATGCTTTAGGACGCCAAATAACACGACTAACGGATTTGAAGCATCTTTACCATATATTTGCTGAAACAACTCGTGGCGTCAATGTGTCGGTAGAGGGGCGTAGAAAGGCAAAAGAATAGCTGTCTTCCAGTCTGAGCGTTATTAACGCTCCACCAAAATCCATTTGAAGACATCGAGTAAAAGGACTCAATGTTGGTGAAGGTACCGAAGAAAATAATTGTAAGCGACATTATCAGGACACTGGAAGTAGAAAGCCATCTGGAGAGGGCTGAACGTAGTTCTTTCGTGGAAAATAGGCGGTTATATGGGCGGTCCATAAGGTCTGAGAAATTCAGAGATCTTCCATTAGTGAAGCTTAATGCGCAGAACTCACTCAGATATTGTTCAACTCCACTCACGACAGAAAAAAGATAGTTGGGGTAACTATGGAACCACTGAAGCCAGATGAGAGGCAGTACCACCAGTGTACTTACTCTTGGTCATATTTAGTCTTTTCCAGAGGAGCGGAGGTGAAGAAGAGTAAGTGATGGAGAAAACATTCCTCCTAGCCGTAGCGCTAACCTGGAGGTACTGTAGGTACGTTGGTGATTTTCACGGATACAGTTCTCGTTGCTACAAATAGAAGTAGTTGTGGATCGACTATATCGCGCATGAGCTGTCCAATATGCGGCTATTCCATTCGGAGTCTCCACCCACCAAGGGACCCCGAGAGATGTGAAATAACGAAGTGCCGAATCAGTGTCTACAAAGTTGTCCAAAGAAGCATTCGTACGAGAAGCCTCCTTAAAATTTGCTCAATCGACTCGATCATGTGCCATTCAGAGGAAGGGGGAGGACAAACTTCAGTCACCAATGTCCGCAAAAATAATTATAAATCGTCCAGTAATTTCTAACCAAATTCAGAAAGGTAATCAAGGAAGCAGAGGGAGCAATCTAAATTTCTACATTTGAGGTCTGTAGTGCACTCAAGCAAAACGTGGCAATGAATAGAGAAAAATAAGAGGAAAATTATTTAAGAAACCATTAATGTTGAGATATTTCTTTATTAGTAATCAAGGAGAGACCTGTTATGATGGGCTATTTTTATTGTGAGCAAAATAGCCAAATGCTTCAAAATTTTATAAAGAAAATGAAAAGAGGATTCCGAGCACGTTAGTCTCCACTAATCGCTTCTTGAGAATGTTAATAAGGTTGAAAATGCGGGGGTTTCCCTTTTTCCTTGTTTTATTTAGGAACGCAACCATATTTTACAAGAGATAGTTAGATAGATTAACGGAAACAAAATTTTAGCGAGTGGGTTCTTCTTTAGCATTAATAAGAGCTACAAATCGTCGATAGAATGATTAAATTCAGCTTTCATACAATATCTATGGCAATTTTAAGCGGTTCCTCGAGCCAACCTATTCCAGCTTCTTCAGAGACACTGATGGGGGAAATTGGTTGCTTAGTTGCCCCCTAAAAGGGACGATCGTACCATATCTAGATGTGGCGAGAAGATTGTTGAGCCTGAATCCATTAGTTCAACATCATTTTCAGTGATGTCAGTTTAGGTTTTAATGAAGTTTGTGATGAAGATAAGTCAATTATTGCCTAGAAAGATGAAGTCGCTAGTGAAAATGCACGATTGCACCTTGTGGTTCAACTGGTGAGCTAAAATGGATGAACAGCCAGACTTAGGAATTGACCTTGCCATGCAGTAATACTGCACCAAGGTAATTCATGATAGTGCATCGAGACGTAACAAGGACCATAACACGGAATTAATGCCAAGGATGATTGGTCTAAATATATCACATTCTTCCGTCGGGCCATTGTCCCATTCTCTTGGTCTATACACCATTTTTTTCGACGATCCTTGGTGGTTTGCGTAATCAAATGGTTAGCAGACACCCTTCAGGATTACCCGGGTTCGAGAAGCTTTCAACGAACAGCCATGGTGAAAACATAAATTGGTAGTTATTGAGTAATGTCTTTAGTCACCTTTGAAGCTGTGGTCCTAAGATTTTTCAACAATGTAGGCTTTAGAAGTCTACGATTTCCCTGGCTGAGTTTTTCATTGATCAACTATTAGATTTGAGGAAGTTTCTCTTCCTCTGATTCTCATAAGAGGTGATGATCTTAGAAACATCAACAATTCAGTTATTTTTTTGGTACCAATGCGCCTGCCAGTCGAGATCCTACACTTTGACATCATAGAAAGTCAGAGGAAGTCATTTTCATTATTTGAAGCTATTATTAAATTTTGATAAAAATACGGCATGAGAAAGAGCGTTATCAATAAAGTCCTCCGCAACACAGTCCAACATATTCAAGGACGACATTCACGAGGTGATAACATCCATGGACAAGGCCATCGTCCTTTTCTTCCGCCCACGCTTCCAGTCTGTTATGTACAACAACGGAGACTACATTGACTCATTTGAAACAGTATTGTTCCAACTGCTTGACCTGCTACTTTTCATTAAAATATATTGATTATTTCATTCCAAATGTCACTTTAATCCTGCCAATGTTTTTACCAATATACCTGCCTCACCCTGTATAATAAATAATCTCTAAGATATTCTTAAAGATCTTACAGTCATTTTCATTTTTATGTAATAGTAATATAGTCCAGAAAAACAAGTGAAATTAGATAGTTCTAATTTTGTTCGATCAGTGTACACTATTCACTTATCACTTATAGCTTAATCTCCTTGAAATACAGGAGTATGCTCGCCAAAGTTGCGTTCTATACTTATTCCGAGCACTACAGTTAATCAGGCAACGCACCATTCACTCATTTGAATTTTCCCTTACGTCATAATTCTGGAGATACTTTCGTTGGTTTTCTTTTTCTAAATATACCATTTTACTGCTCAGAGAAACTAACCCACGCTCTCATTTTACCTATATAAGCCAGAAAAATGCTTTGTTTGTGAAGAAAGTCTTCACTGTTTGCATTCTTTGAATTTAATATTCCACAAAGACATGCTCTCCATGATGGCTTGGTTCCTCTGGGGTCTTTTATTCATAGAGGTAAAATTGTTTCAGAAGGATGATGATTGTCGTGGTACAACCACTCTATACCATACACTACTCCTATATTATTGGGGGGGGGAGACCTAATCACCTACTGCAACGCGAAACGTTGAAGGTCTGTTGGCAGGGAACAGCCTAACTTTTCTCCATAATAAATATTTAAATATTATCATAGTGAAAGACCACTAAAACTCTTCCTGCTCGGTTAGTACGGATTAATCTTTCTAACCCGGTTGGGGATTAACTCAAATATTCCGGTAAATCAAATACACAAACACAAAGAACGGGTCCCAACTAATAATCTATATTTTAAATAGTTAATAGATAAAGTTCTAGTGATCTATAACTATCTTGAACGTATTTCGGCCATAAATATAAAAATAAAGAAACTTCAATAATGAGAGGGAACTATTACAACTCAAAAAGGATGTAATTCAACTAAACTGATTTACTATGTAATAGACCTCAACACTTGGGAATAGTTTTTTATAATATATAACTAATATATATATATATATATATATATATATATATATATATAATATATAATATATATATATATATATAATATACGAGGGGGAGTCAAAAAGTTCTCAGATAAATGGCATAAAATTTTTATTTGTAATAATACTGTAATCATTTTTCTACATAAGCTCCATTAACATCTATACACTTTCTTAATCTATGAATCCAACGGTAAAGACCATCTTTGTAGAATTCACGGGGTTGTCTCTGGCACCAAGTAATGACCTGCTTTTTTGCTTCATCTAATGATTGAAACCGGGTTCCTTTTAGGTGTCCCTTTAAATTTGGAAACAGAAAAAAGTCAGAGGGTGCTAAATCAGGGCTATAAGGGGGATGAGCAAGAGTTTCCCATCGAAATTCCCGTAGCTGAGATCTCACAGCTTTGGACGAATGTGCAGGGGCATTGTCATGGTGGAACAAGATTTGCTTGTGGAGCTTTCCTCGTCGTTTTTTGGCTATTGAAGTTTTCAGCTTCCTTAAAACTCCTTCGTAATAGCTGGATGTAACAGTTTTTTGTCCTTCTAAGAAGTCTATTAAAATAATTCCCTCCGAATCCCAAAAAACTGTAGCCATTATCTTCTTAACGGACCTCTCTGTCTTGAACTTGATAGGCCCTGCTGCCCCCCTTGGGTGCCACTCTTTTGATTGATTTTTACTTTCAGGATCAAACTGATACACCCAAGTTTCATCTCCCGTTACGAGGCGCTCAAAAAAACTATCCTCGTTTGCTTCAATCTTGGTCAAAATAGCCAAAGAAAGGTTGGCCCTATGATTCAGCTGGTCTTCTTGCAACGCTTTTGGGGCCCAACGTGCTGAAAGCTTGCTCAGGCCAAGATTTTCAGTTAGAATTCCAAATGCTGAGCCATGAGAAATTTCACATGCATTGGCAACTTCATCAATAGTAATACGGCGATCTTTATCCACTAGATTCCTCACAAGCTCGACATTTTCTGGGTTAATGGAGGTGGAGGGTCTCCCTTCACGTGGATCATCTTCAACTTCTTCTCTGCCCCCCTTGAAGCGCTTAATCCAGTCGTAAACTACCGCTCTACATGGCGAAGAGTCACCATAAACCTGTTGTAGAGCGTCAATAATCTTAACAGGCTTCCAATCAAGTTTAGTCAGGAATTTAATGTTCGCTCTTATCTCAAAATTTGCCATTTTATGGGTTCAAAAAAGTAACCTTTTTGAAGCACATCTAATACAAAGAGTCTCGACAAATTGAATGACGAATTTTGTAGGAATTGTTCAGAAAACATGAAAGTCGTGTTTGACCCTGTATTTACTTGTACAAAATCGAACATTTCAATAATCTGGCATTTGTCTGAGAACTTTTTGACTCACCTACGTATATATGTCATAGTACAACCACTCTATACCATAGACTACTCCTATATTATGTTGGGGGTGACTTAAGCACCTACTGCAACGTGAACCCTTGAAGAACTGTTCGCAGTAATTAACGACCGACTAAGAGGTCACACTTGAGTCGTTGTGTTTCAAATCCTTAATAATCAAGCAGAGTGCATAAATGGTTTGCGAGATTTACTCGAATAGGCCGAGAGTATCGTTTAAGGTTAGTCAAGGATTGAACAACAAAAACATAATTTAATGCGCAGATCAAAATAGGAATATTAATAGGCAGAGGGGATAAATTTAAATTGAAAGAGTCTCTTGATAATTATTATGAGGAAGATTTTCAAATGGAATTAATTGGTTAATGTAACTAGGCTCAGATCAAAAGGGAGAACTTGACAATATTAATAATGGAGGGAGTTTCAGTCTTAGGGATCGATGACTTCGAGGAAGGTCCTTCTTGCAATGAGGCGAATGGGGAAGGATCCGATAAAGCAAGTGGGGCACGATCCGAATGAGGCAGGTGGAGCACGATCCGAACCAACCTTCAGATGAAGATAGCCAAACTTCAAACATGATGTTCGACGGAGAATGTGGGAATTCTCGTAATTCCACTGAAAGAGGAATCTTCATTTTCTCTAAGGTACGAGTATTTAATGTAGATTTTCTTCGGTTCGATTAGATGAAGGCTTGCTGTTCACAGAAGCTACCAATTGACTTGGGTAGAACCACGGCTGAAGAAGGCTTGATGTCTGACGAACGCTCACGGGACGAGATGATAAGGACGGCCTTGAGGTGCAGGTTGGACTCCTCGAACTACAGAATAGCCCGAGTACTTTTATGCCCGATTCTAGAGGGGAAGGGGGAGTTTGGAGAAAGGAGTAACAAACCCCCAGACATCTTAATCCGTAGGCAGAGTCAATTCATCATTCAGCAGCAAGGGGTGAGAGAGAGAGGCTTTTTCACACCTCGTCACCCGTGGAGGGAAGAGGCTTGGGACAAGTTCGCAGGATTGGGAATTATTTTCTTAACCTGCTCAGGAATCGAAAATTCCAGAATGTTCGAACAGGATGTGACGTCGCCCATGGCGGGATACCAATAGCACATGGTCTCCGATAAATTGTTGGGGGGAGGGTCAGAGGTTTTTCTTTACAATGATTATCCAGCAATCCCTGCAAGGCTCCGTCTACCTCTCATGGCAAAATGAAGGGATAAGGGGTTATTAAGAGTTGGTTCGAAGCTGAGGGTTGTTTTGGGCCCATCCGTAATTGGCCGAAACGCAGAGAAAGGTAATCAATCAGAATATTTATCCTAGCGCCACGAATCTTTAAATAAAGATTCTGATGGCGTCATCTTTTTTTTATCAGGCGTATAAGCCAAAATTGAGGACGATAGCTAAGACACTACGGGGTAACAATTAGAGAAGTGTGGGAACATATACAGGGATAAGAGTTTTTCAGAATATATGAAAATCTTGTTTATGAATGAGATTTTCTAGGGTCTCTTTTCAATCTCAAGAAATCACAAAGGCGCCGTCTCTATTGTATGTTGTTGTTTCTATGTACATCTATCATAGCCGACTTCGAAATAGAAGAATTACGCAAGGAAGTTCAAGATCTTATAGCAATCGTAAACAATCTTTTAAGCGTGAGCGTTCGAATGAATCATCCTTGATTGGTTCATTTTAATGGACGGCGGAGAGTATTTTCCATTTCACTCTATTTCTCTTTCCTCTCTTCAGATTTCCCTGCCAAGTTTCCTCAGTGGGGCTCTTTGGGGCTAGGTGACTTCCCCACTTTTCACCTACACTAACTTCATCACATTTACCAAAAACGGTGGCAAAATAAACAAATTTTCCCAATAAACCAAATCTGTTTACGGATCACTTTAACAAATTCCCCCAAATGTAGCTATTGTATCATCCTTCCCTACTCCCTTTCGATTGTCTATGGGATCCCAACACCGAGACAATAAATAAATAAATAAGAAAATAAATCAGCAAATAAATGAAAACATCTTTTTAGGCAAGTCTTTTGAATCTTAGAATCAACTCCATTTAGTTAGTGGCTGAAAGTCTTGAAAGCGTACATGTAGACAAGTGGATTTTACGTAGAATTTCTTTCAGATTCATATAAATGTCGCTTATAAAAATGAAGGAAAGTGATGAAATAATTTTTATTTAAAACCCCCGATCCCCAAATGAGAGTTGTTGTTTTCAGGTGAAATTCTGTCTCGTTAATTAAAACTGAGAAATAAATACAAATAATCTATGAACACCTGGTGTATTTCCCTAGTGGCCACTTTTGGAATGACTTACTCAGCATCTTCCTGGATTTAGTTGTAAATTTCAGTAGCGGTTGTGCATTTAAACCCATTTTATCGGTCCCTTCTGCCCTTATTCTGGCGGGCTGGGGGTTTGAGGCTAGGGGCTGGAGGCTGGGGGCTGCTAGCTAGTTTCTGCGAATGAGATTATGTTGTCAAAAAGGGTTTGTGTGGAGGAAGGATGCACGCTTGGACCTTTAGGGAAGGTACAATTTCAAAAAGGGAATTGAACTTGCTTTTTGTTATTTTTCTTGAAAAATATTGTTGCTTAATTTGTTTATAATTGTCCTTATTGTAGGCGGTCGTCTTCTTGTTTTTAAACTTTGTTTTATTTTAAATTAAATTAAAGCTTGTTTATTTCCTCGTTTGTGGCCATCAGATAAGCTCCTTGCCCCCACGGGGGTAAAGAGCACCCCATCCCACGCATCATCACGCACACGCTCAATCACAACTCAACCCAATTAGTATCTCGACCCTAAATGTAATATAATTAATTGCTTTAATAGCATTACCTTCTTTACTAACATTACGTATTATAATAACATTAGGTACTTTAATAATATTATTAAGTACTATAATAGCATTAAGTAATATAATAACATTAAATCCTCTAATAACATAAATCTTATAATAAAATTAGCTACTCACTTAGCATTATTTAGTTCCTCGACTCATTAAATTAATTAACGTTTGTTACCGAGCTCCCTCGATCTATTAAATCAAAACCCTGAGTTGTAATTCACCGTTGGGATTCATTAATATACAAAAGTAGTGATTTTTTTATAATTTCTGAGAAACAAAACAACCACCTGCCAAATCCTGACAATTATCCATTCGCTTCCAAGCGATGATAAACAACGTCCTCGATGGTGATCTTTTCCTCCTTCCTTTCCTTATTCCTTCGTGGAATATTATACCAGAGGAATTGAACTTCAAAAGCAATACTATTGCTAAAACCTGAACATAGGTACCATCTGAGTATGCCCTCTAAATAATAATTATGTCATGTTGTTACTCTGCCGAACCCTCCTATAGAAACGGTGGCTAAAATAATATAAATAGAAAGTGAGATAACGGTTTGAGTCCCGATGCATCTTTATCTCATCGTGTCCATTTGACGGAAATAGACAGCTGCCAATCTCACGAATCTTTTCCTAAAAAAATCCCAACAAAGTTATTTCCCTACAGGTGTAACTTCTCTCACTACAAAAATCTTCTTGACATCATGGGAAAATCAATCATGCGTCTCTTTATTGCTTCTACGAAAGAAATCGAACAACTAGTGCAAAAAGACGGTTTAACAGCTTGCTCAACTTCAATATGGTCATTTTTGTCACTTATTGTTAAAACTATCACTCCCTTCTCAGCAAATTATAATAAATCCGAATATTCTAAAACATCTAAGATATCTACCAACGAGTCCTTCTCTCCGAATTCTTTTACCATCCAAACAAGCGTTCTTGAGTTCATAACTAATGAGGAGACAGTTTGTTAACCCCAACCTACAAACAATATAGTTATATAAAAGAATAGCATCCCACTAACTAACAAGCTAAAAGATTTCATAGCGAAGGACAATCTTTATCGAATCATCCCCCAAACAAGTACATAACCTCCTCCTCCACTGCATTCGGCCTTAATTTAATGTCTGACATTATCAACAAATCTGCCTAAGAATTCACCACTTGTCACACCCCAAAATGGAACCAATTTGTCATTAAAATTCCTGGAACTTCATTGATCTTTCCTCATTTTAAGATGTTTGTTCCAAATAAAGTCAAGATGTTTGACTTTATTAATTATATTTTCGCACATTTAACAAATATTGGGATCAGTTATTTTCTTCCTTCCCTTAAATCTTCATGCAAAGGAACATAAATGTTCTTAGTGAAACTTGGCTCTCACAAATTTATCCACCTTTAGACAATCGAGGTAGAGGAGTTTCTGTTTATGAGCTTCCTTAAAACGTATCGGTGTTTTAGTTTCATAACACTGGTTTACAGAGAATTTAAGGCGAGCACAAAAATAGTTGTTCTAGCTAAATTTAGGATTGCTAATTTCAGATACAAAACCAGTTTTTACTCATCACCTCTTGTAGCGTTTGAGGTATACATGTATTATAAATTTTAGGAATTGTGTTCTTTAAAACAATTACGCTACCAATGGGACAATACATCTTGAAAGTTTTTAAAAAATACCTGTGGGCAGAATTCAGCTCAAATTAGTGTATATTTTTATCCCAATCTTTGTTTTAATGTATTAGCATATTAGAGAATATCTGGCAAATCTCAGTTGTTTTTGATAACCAGTGAAGTGAACACGTGCTAGGAGGTTAGCATTTAATCTATCAATTTTTCGAGAACTAATTGTTTAATTAGTTATCAGGTATATTAGAAAATATATATATTAGAAAATATATATCTTGCACTAACTATATTTATGCTTTCTACTCTATATAATACTCGTATATCTACATGGCTAAATCCAAGCAAACGGCGGCCAAAAATTTCAACCCCCCTCTAACTAAACTTTAATTTTTATAACTTTTTATAACATTACTGTGAATAAAAAATATTCTGGTAGTAAAAAGGTTAAAAAATTAAATCTCCTATTCTTAGATTGTGAAGTTAGGGCTGCTGGACAATCATGGTACACAACCATTTTATATGTTGGACACATGTCTATATTATGATTTTGCAACCATTTGTACTTGGTTCCATATATATGAGTATGATTAATGTTTACTTTGTTTGAATATTTTTGTGAGTTGATACATATATCTACAATGGCTTCAAGCACTTCAAAACACCGTGTTTGCATTAACAAGGCATATTGATTCTGTTACGTGTGTGGGGATTTCACGACAGTTGCTTACTTTCATTATTTTGATTGGAAAATTGGAGATCAGAAGAAATTTTGGACCCCACACTTCTGTTGTAAACCCTGTTTTAATGGTCTAACTACATGGTTTAAGAGCAAAAAAACATCCTTCAACTTTGCTGTCCCGATGGTCTGGAGAGAGACAAAAAGCCATGCAAATGATTGTTATTTTTGTCGGACAAATATAACTGCTTTCAATGCTTCTTCTAGAAAAAAAATAAAGTATTCCAACCTCCCCTCAGCAATGAGACCGGTTCCATACTCAAATGATATTCCTGTCCCTAAACTCCCACCAAATAATGATCTTCCTTCATCAAATGAAGAAATGCTTTCAGGGGATTATTTTGCTAATTAGATCCCTTCTGAAGACAATGTCTATGTTAATTCAGGAGCAGGTAGCAATGAGCCCCGCTAGATCACGCAGTAAGACCGGAATGACCTTTGCCGTGATTTGTATCTATCTAAGCGGCAGGCAGAGCTCTTGGCATCCTAGGCTTAAGCAGTGAAACCTGGTCAAGGAAGATTTAAGGATCACCAGTTTTAGGACACAGAACAAGGAATTCACTTCATTCATTAACATAGAAAACAAGTGTTACTGCAAAAAATGTCTCTGGACTGGGGATCTAGGAGCACTTTCATCCCTGGTGAACACAGTGTCCAAGAACATCATCTGGTGGACATGAACAAGGTGCTTCGTCCCCCTCGTTATATGAGGCTTGAGCTAAGGAAGAATTTCGTGAAGGCCATGGACAAAAATGGCACTGCCTTCCAACACTTGAGTTCTGCTAAGCTTAAGGAGGGCATCTTCGTTCGACCTCAGATCCGAAAGGTGCTGAAAGATAATGAACTTGCGGAGCTTCTCACCCTAAAAGAACTAAGAGCACGGGAAGTATTTAAGTCTGTCTGATATGGCTTCCTTGGTAACAAAAGGGTACTAGGTTACCAAGAGTATATCGGGAAGTTGTTACAGTCTTATGAGGGTATGGAATGCCGGATATCACTCAAAATTCACTTTCTTCACTCAGACCTCAACTTCCTCCCTCATAACCTCGAAGCAGTGAATGATCAGCATTGAGAAAGGTTCCACCAAGACATTTCTAAAATGGAGAGCAACTAACAGGGCAAGTGCAACCTAACCCTGATGGGGCACTTCTGCTGGATGCTCTTGCGTGATATCCCGGAGGCAAAGTACACAAGATCGTCCAAAACCTCAATTCTAACTGTCTACTGTACTATGAAGTGTGTGTAGTTTATTATCCAAGTAATTTAGTTCTATTAATGTTTTGTACTATGCTGTTTTTTCTTTAATATACCTTTGTAACGGATGAAATAAATACATTATATTTTGAATTTATATGCAGTATAATAAAATGGGCTATGTGAAAGCCAAAAAACTAGAGGTGATAGTATAGAGAAAATCTGTTTAGAAATTTCAATTCACCACAACAAAATTAGAAAAAAACACCTATTCATATTCTCCTTGCCACAGAGCAATTTTTTTTTTAAAACCAGTGTAATTGAACTCCCTATTGTTTTCACCCTAATTTTATTTTGGGTATTTGAAAAACTAATGTACTTGACACCTGTTTCTTCTCGGTAACAATAAAATCTTATATCCTCAATATTATGGATTCCGTCCAAACGTTAGCAGGTTTGACGTAATTCAGGAGTTTCTTATTTATTCTTGATTTATAGATAAATTTAAATAAATCTTAATCCGTGGCGTCATTAAACTTTGGTTTAGATCATACTAAACAAGTCGTCAACAAGTTGCAGCAATCGAGGGTAGTCTCAGAGCTTCTTCAAGATAGGAGTCCTTCATACATCGTGAGTTGGAGTGATTAATAGCCGGCCGATGATTGAAATAAGTGCTTGAAATAAAATAATGAAGAAAAATATTGGTTCCCATAAGCTCCTTGTATTTTTTGCCTGACATCATTCTATAGGCGCTTCCCATGCCATGTGAGCTCAAGGCTCCGCCGGGCTTAATTGATGAGCGTCGAAATTTTTGCAGCCTCAAATAAATGCAATTTATGCTAAAGATTTTACAGAAAAAGTAGGAATCATTAAAATAATTTAGATTTAAATATAACTAAGGAATTTATGTTGCTCTGACGGAACATGAAATAATGAGCTACTGGAACTTCATTCTGGAAACCTTTAATGCCCCTAAAAGCTAAGCAGGAGCTATCCTTCAGACCAATCTTCAATATGGAAAACCGATTTTTAATTCAAAACCATGAAATCAGTCAACTCGGGTGAGGACAGAACGACCCAGTTAAACGGAAAACACTATTCTTGAAACTAGTTTCGAAATTAAATCAAGTTGGGCAAACAATAATATCATGTTTCCATCAAATATGTATCTGTTTTCCGCCCTTTTGGAATGAACTTGAATAATAATTATCCCAAAATTAGGTTCCTAAAAGGATTTCTCTTACATTTTAAACTAGTTTTTAAACTGTTGTCTTATTCGCTTTCTTTGTTATTCTGACTTTGATATTAATCAAAAATAATACATTTAAGCCAGTGAGAGAAGTGTTTGAAAAAAGTGTGTGTGTAAAGAGATTACAGAAGAGCTCAACCAGTTGATCCTAGGAAAAAAGTAATGGATCTCCCAAAGATTTTGGGAATAAAAAAAATCTAAAATGATCAACTGAAAAAAAGAAGAAAATAGACATATTAGAAGAAGACGGAACATTAGAAACAGAAGAAAGAAACATCGAAGAAATATTGCGACGTTATTGGGAAACAATCTTCAGTATAACTGAAGAAGAAAACAAAGATTAGGATATAGAGTTCGAAAGCGATATCATAGATGAGTTTAATTCCCAAATTTATAGAAGCATACTCACCAGCAGAGTGGATAGACAGCACGACGGCAACGTGGGGATTACCGAAGAGGAACTACTCGGCACGCTTCGCTCATTCCAACAGAAAACCCCAGAACATTCAGGGTGTCTAAAGTTAAACCGCGAAATGGCACCAGCCAACATCATCGAGGGAATGAGAAGATTTTTTATGTTCCCCTAAACATGGGATACTTTCCAGATGCATAGAAATCAACAAAAATTATTTTTTTTGCCAAAGCATGGAAAGAACTTAATAATGAGAGAGACCCACGGCCAATCTCACTTTTGGAATTAGGCGGGAAGCTCTTTTAGAAGATCCTCAACCAAAGGCTAGTGCCTCACCTGGTGGAAACCTCTCTTTAAAACCCGTAGCAGTTGTGGTTTTAAAAAAAAGTACGGTAATGGCGATAAATATCATAACGGAAAAGCTTGCCCAAGCGAAACGGGGTAGGAGTTATGTAGACATTGTTTGTCGGGATGTATCAAATGCGCTTGATAAGGTATGGCAGCGAGGAATGTAATACAAGATCGTACGCCTGCGCCTAAGTGAAAACTTGAAAGAATTGCCTGTGACTACTTCATGGAGAGAGCGGCGTATGTCAGTTTAGGGTGCACGGATGGCCAGAAGTTTCCGCTCAATGCGTGCCTCCCGCAGGGGAGGGTCTATCCCCAACTCTATAATCGATTTAAACCGCAGATGTTACGGACCCTGCTGTCTCCACTCTACTCAACATTCAATACGACGATGTTTTGAGCCAGATGATCCCTTGTCCTTGGAGGAACGCGCCTATTTATGCTCGTATGACAGAGGAAGAATTAAAAAGATCAAACATCTACGAGGCCAAATAGAAGATAAGAACCAACCAGGAAAATTTCATGGTAGTCCCCATTTGGAGGAGACTATTTTTTGATGTCAGGGAGTGGGATTGCAATATGCTCGGAATAAAGATTACTTAATCGAGGTAGAGGAAGCACGTCGAAGATCGAATTTCCAAGGCATCGGCAGCAGTCAAAATGATAAACAGGTAAAAACAAAGCAACCAAATGGATCACTTTAACGCTCAATCTTAATTCCCTAAAAGGGAATTGAAAATATTTTGCATCTATAATCTGTAAATAAATCCTAGAGTATATTTTACTGTAAAATATCTCAGCACATTTTCAATGGTTTTGCTCTATACAGGGTGGACATAATATACTTACATATTTTAATAAAAAATATTAAATATTTATTTAGTAAAAGAAACTGTGAGGAGTATGGTTGGACATCATGACCATCAGATTCGAAACATGTTCCACATCGTTTAAATTCCCATCGAAACTCATCCAATGGCATTTCGGGGCCTATGTTATCTGCGACATTAATGTAGTATGAGTTCATGTAAACTTAGTGTTGTAATCCTTGTTTTTTAGGCTTGTGATTTGATATACCCAAAATCACAGTTCTGTTCATCTACCTGGCCAAGGTCCGGTTCTTCTTTCTCCAATCCACCGATTTGGAACCTCTTACTTTAGGTAATTCCGGATAATTTTTGAAGAATATCATGAAAAGCCATCTTAATTTAAGATCAATTTCTTAATTCTGCAACTTAAAATAACTGAGCCTTAAGAAATTGCTGCAAGATTTCAAGATAAGTCAGTCCAGTAACCCAGAAAACATAAAAGGCATAAATCTTAGATTTTGTATTGCCGTTCCGGACCCTCTTTACCCTAAGGTGAGCACATTATCACCGTTGATCCGGCTTAGTTGGACGTTCTTTGCTACCTACAATTCTTTAGTCATATTAAACGTCTTCTCCCAACTCTATTTACCGTATTTCTCTTTGGAAGAACTCAAAAGTTTTCCTAAAAATATTTTGGAAAAATTGTGACCCAATTCGATTTTTACCCTTAGTATTCTTCCTTAGGTCATTACATCTTGGGTATTCGTCTTTCCAGCATTGTATTCGTGGTCGAGGCTATAATCTTCTTTTCTTCTGTTTCAATATTCGTCTTCCTAACTCTTGTATTCGCCATCACATCTATAGAATTTCTATTTCTAGCCATAGTATTAGGCTTCATAGTTCTGGTATTCGTCTTCCTCGCTCGACTGTTTTAGCTTGCCATTTTGCCTATCGATCTATTTTCCTTATGGAGCTTTTTTTCTCAATAAACCATAGTTTCATTAATATTAATTAAAATATTTTAGGATATTTTGAATTTAAAATATGCAAAAATATTCAATAAGAGAAATTTCGAAAAATTAAGGAAAATTATGATATGTATATAAGTTTCATATATATAAGCGCTAAGGGGGTAACCGCCTGTCCCTTTGGGCCGCAAAGGGTCAAATCATTTCTATCCTTTATATAGTCTAATGATTCACCTTCAAACTTAATAAAAACAATATATTAATCTTTTAAAAGGATGGTGTAATTATCTAATTTAACTTTGCGCAAATATTCCTAAAATTAATATTTTTTTATAGTACAAATGAAAATTGAAGAACAACGCCATTAATAGATGTTACCATACAGCTTTATTGATATAATAACTAATCAATACTGGATAGAATTCACTGAAGCTCAAATCTTAAAATTATAGGAATCTAAAATCATTCGTTAGCAATTCAAAATTTGATATTATATAAGACAAAAAATAGAAGGCTAGAGAATAGATAAATAGTTAATAAATGATATTTATATTTTAAATCATCTCTTTCCATGTTAAATGAAGTATATATAACAATTATAAATGATTAAATATATACAATTTCATTTGATTTAAAGCATTGAGATTCAGTGAATTCTTTTCAGTATTGCATGGTTAATATCAATTAAGCTATGTGATATCTTAATGGTTCTAGTATATGCATACATTAACAACTGATGGTAATATGTAATTAATAATCATTATTTACTTGTTATACTAGAAAATATTACTTAATTATATTTCAGAATTAAACTCAAACGGAAATTCCCTTTCTCTCCGTCTTTTGAAATTACCTTGTGTAGCTCATACCAGGCAAATCATACCTGATAACAAAAACAATGCACCTTCGATTAATTAAATTTGTTCCAGGTCTTGGTTCCTACTGCGTCTTTAGACTTTAATCCTTAAAGCACAAAGCCAATATCCTTTTATTTCCGACAAGTAATTTTTCATATTTCTTCTTCCCCTAACCACCCACCATGTGGTACTTCTCACTCCCCCACACCCCTAACCTCTCTCTCTCAAACCCACCATTCTCTCCTATATTCTTTTATTTGAGCCGGCCGTTTATGTAGGAAGAGAGCGCCTGATATTGGACATGAGATTTTCAATATTTATTTTTATATTTTTTATACGACTTTTAACCCTTCCCTTGGAGTAGCCAGATACCTATTTTCTACCTAATCCTCTGTAGTCATTTTAATGGTCTTCTGGCGTAATTTTTACTGTATTTGTTCTTGGAACGAAATCTAAAGGTTCATAAATATATTTGGGAAGAACCCTTAATACGTAACTTTTCAATGTTGATTAACACACGGGAAAATGCAAACTTTTATGATATACCTTGTAAAAAAAAATATGATGAAATATCATTTTTACCTTAAATAATTAGTAAATGTAAAAATACGCTGACCTTTAAGGTTTATGACAAATTGATTACCGGTAAAACTAAATTTTTGGTCCGCCAATTTCTATAAAAAGCGCTGATATAGATTTTTAGCAGCGAATTATTTTAGCATTAATTTGAGCGTATTTTTTAATATATACTCTAAAATAACTTCCTGGTTACGTTATTTCTTGATTTTATAAACTATTATGCGGCAAGTATTAGTAAATAATACAATCAACACTAAATCAAGGCTTTCCTAGTTACAAATTTCATTCAATCAGCTCACAGTTCTCGTAAACAGGTAATATATGATACTGTATTTATTTTGTTTGCCTTTTTATCCACTTCTACCGCCATTAATGTCATTTGAAATTATTGTGTTTGTTTTGTTTCTATTTTTTACTCAAACTACAGAAATTTGTCCTTCATATTGATTTGTTTAGCTTTTTATTGTGTGCATTTTTAAAATTATTACATTTAACCCTTAGCTATCGTTATTGGTCTCTTATGAAAAACCAATTATTTTTTATGTTTTTATTGTTCTAGCCTAGAAAATGGGTCCAGAGCCTCATAAACGTTGGCTAATATATGATTAGTTCAGTTCTTACTCTCTTTCTCCTGTTGAAGGGATATTGTATAAGCGGGCTTTTCTAAAGCAAACAAAAGTTTGCATATCAATTAGAAAGAGATAAAATTCCCTTTCATCAGCTGACATAATTGGATGGCGAAAGTTAGAAATCACCTATTTGCTGCTTCGATAAAATTCGAAGCTAAGACAAAGATTCAGATGGAGCTTACAATTAAGGTGGTTTAAAGAGAAAGTAGGAAATTATTCACAGGCTTGGAAATTAAGTTATTTTAAACGTTTAAATCCACTAATGAGAAAACAGATAAAGAATTCTGGTGGCAAACCTGATATATTACGTATACACTACAGATTAGAAATAGTGGCCCTCCATCCCATTTTTAAATAGTACAATATTAAAACATAAAGAAGAAAGTAAATTAAAGATTAAAATCATTAAAAACAAATTTACTAATTTATAAATAAAAATAAAAGCAAAATGACAGATATATATCAGATATAAAATAGATATAGACTGAAAATATGTTTAAAAAAAAGCCATGTATGAACTCATTTAGATTCCTGTAGGTACCAATTAATTGTTTCTTTGTTTGATAGAATATTTACTTCAGAAAATACGTGATTTGGTTAGGAATTTATGAAGGTCTAAAGGAAATAAAATATTCAACGAATAAAATGGTAAATACAATGAGCTCTGATGATGAAAATTATTCCCACGTTCGCTATATTCAATTTGCATTAATTTCTACACACTCAATTGCACTGTAAACGAAAGTAACATCTTAGAAGTACTTTCATTAATTTAAAGTCAAGCATCAACTATTTTTCCTGAATACTAAAGCACTCATGAATTATGTATCATACGAGAAATTAAATTCTTCACCTTTTTTCTTTTAGAGTGAAATGAACTACCTTCTTTTTTGACTTTTCTCCTTTCATGCTTACACCTCTTGCCTTCTCTAAAAAGATTCCCCTTTAACTGCTGATGAAGAGAACCGTAAAATTCATATATTATTTACACATTTAATTGGCTTCTTAAAGAAGTTAACGATATTTTTACAGATACAAGAAAATAAAGAAAACGAAGTTGCACTGTAGATATTTTAATGTGTGATAAAGAGGATAAACTTTTCCGCTTACATTATTCATTAATTTTAACCTTCAAGAGTTATTTTAATCCCTCCTCTCTGACTTTTAGGCTACAGTTTAACGTAATGAAGCAAAGCCTGGTAATAAAAGCTTAACCATATTTACATATCTTGAGAAAGCTAAAAAAAATAAAAAGGGAAAACATTGATGGGAAAAATAACTATTCGATGTTGCATCTTTTCCCAATGGAATAAAATGGAAACCCTGTGTAGCCCAATGCGTAAACCAAAACAGATATGAGTAAATAAAATGCTGAAAGTGTCGAATTATCTTAATAATCATATTTACCTTAATACAAAAATTTCCGACTATAACTTTAGTTTTAAAATCGAGGAAACACCCTTTCACTTGCCAAGAGAAAAGAATTCCTTTAAGGCTCGCCGAGTTTAAAATTCCATTTTCCTCTTGACGGAAGTTCCAAGGATCACCTGAAAATTGAGGTCCTTTACTTTTATTTCTCCGTTCGGATCTCTGTGTGGCGAGACGTCACTGTGACGCTATTCAATAAGGATGTTTTGATCCGTGTATTAACGAAACATTATTTTGAGCTTCAACCAAGAGAGCTGAGTAATTAATATTAATTTTAAGCCTTCAAGATATAAACTAAGGTCATCCCTCTAATTAAATTAGTTTGTAATTATATTTTACTTGGTAGAGGTTAGATCGATCTGTTGTTTTCTTGAGGTACGTTACTTTATTTTTCTGGCCATCGTCACTTTTATGGATTTGGCAAGAAATTATGTACCTTTCATAAGGTGATTATTTGATGGGAAGGTGAAGATATTTTCTTAGTTTCCGGTTTTTGGTTAAATATTAAGTTTCCGCTGTTTTAAATATGTTACACTTATTCGCCAAACGTCAGACAACTGCGATTTTTCTCCTTAGATAATCTCCATTGACGAATTGAATAAAAGTAAACTATCTTGATTATATATTCTAAATATATTCAAACAAAATTAGTTAGC
Source organism: Ceratothoa steindachneri (assembly GCA_963969495.1). Lineage (NCBI taxonomy): Eukaryota > Metazoa > Arthropoda > Malacostraca > Isopoda > Cymothoidae > Ceratothoa > Ceratothoa steindachneri. The sequence goes on along the minus strand of OZ018320.1, from coordinate 201,765,145 downwards.
ATTTTATTTATGGTAGGACTATTTATAAATAGTTTTTTGCTTTGCTTTGATCTCTTCGGGTCTCTAACCTCTAACCTTACTACTTTACCTTAAGAGATTGCTTAGTTGAATTCTGCTAAGCTGTAAAATGCAGTAAGAATTGAGTAAAGCTGAATTTGTTGGGCTCTGATGAATAAACTAAGGGCAAACTCAATGACGTGTGTTACACAAGGTAGAGAATCAAAATCATACAAATGGAGTAGATTCTTCTAAGAAATGGGATAAATTGATCCGACTCATCAACACAAGCTGTAATTATAGTATAAATGACATAACTGTACTTCTGTAAAAGAGTCTAGCTTGTTGTTCTGAAACGAATATGGCGTCCAATTGTGGACAGAGTGAAGAATCTTGCTATCAAAATGTAACTTTGAGCAAAATATAAATCTAAGAAAGATTTGATGAGTAAAAACTGCAAACAATAGAAATTATAAGAACAATGTGGGAGTTATCCTAGTCTTTTCAAGTTCATATAGTATTGCAGCACCCAAATTGAAAAGGAAAGTAGGCCAGTGACACCCAAATTGCAACATAGGTAGGACCAGTGAGGAATCTCTGGGTGCCTGGTGAACCTATAAAATCTTGAAATTGGGTACATGCATTAATTAATGAGATAATATGCCTGTAATAGGTAGGGGACCAATCTAAAATAGAGAAAAATACTTATATCACAATTGTATATTTATTAAGTGAAGTATGTTACACACAAGCGGAAAGCCAGAGTATATTTATTAAGTAAGGTATGTTACAAGAAAGCGGAAAGCCAGAGTTCATATGCGGCCATACAAACCTAGGCACGCTAGGAAACAGCTACCAGACAAAACGATCTTAATAATAGATGACAAGGTAAATCCGAGCGAATACAAGTTGGCATGTACTTTAACCAGTTAAGATTTTCGATTACCAGTGAAATGCAAACGGTCTTTCTGATATTGGATATAAGCCAACCTTGGCAAAAATATGTAGTTTCATTAAACGCACATACTCTTGTAACTCCGCCCAACGGTAAACAGAGGAACTGAGGAACATATTTCTGATCATTAGCTCTGCCTCGCACCAAGTTCAAAGAAAAGAGGTCACCCACCTTGGAAGTGAAGGGAGTATATATATACATACGGACGTAAACATTCAAAAGAAGAGACTAAGATAGAGAGCAAATCAGTTAAGGCATCTGTCTGTATAGCTTACTAGCCTTTTGTTATTACTAGCGTCACGAGTCCATTCTCCGTTCTTAATTCCCGCCTCCTTAGCCCTAGCTACCTAACATTAACGGAAAACTTACAAACGGTCGCGTACTGCTCGAACAATTTCGCTTGCTCAAAATTTAGGTAGGCCCTAGCTAAGAATAAAGCCTACTTATCAGCGCTTTCCTTTCGAGTCTTTTTCCTTTACCAATGATTACCAGGGCACCTTCTGGAACCCAGCCTAGACGCGTATTCTCTTTTGAGAAAATTGAGAATCAGAGCAAACTCAACTCGAAGACTTAAAATATGGCTACTACCTACAAACTTCAAAGAGCCCTATAAAACTTCAAAAGTTGCCAGACTTCTCGTACCTCTAATATAAACCATGTTAAATACGAAACAAGAGAAGAATGGGGTGTTACTCCATTTTTTAGCATTTACCCCCAAATAAACAGGAGGTTTCTAGACTCTTTGGATTTTTAATCGCGTTTAGTGCTTATTCCATGGATATATTTGAAAATTTCCCAGAAGTTCCTCTCTACAAAATAAACTAAATAATCAGTCACTTTATCCAAGTGATAGAATATTTCTTAAATAACGAGGTTAATATCGCGCTGTGGTTTTCCATTACACAGGCCTGCGTTTGAACATTTTTTTTATGTTCCTCAGGATTTCTTTGTGGTTTCTTAATGAATCAAACCTCTTGAGCTCAAAAATGAATGTATATTTGTTCAATCAGGTCAGATTTTCTCAGTACAGAATACACCGTTTTCATTGAGATTACCTCATTTTTTCTGAATTTTTTTAAACAAAAAACTTTCTCTATCTAATAATGCATTATTACTGTTATATCATATAAACAGGAATACACGCATGTAAACTATAATTCTTTTAAAAAACAAAAAATGAAAGAATGCAACATAATAAAGAAAATAATTATAATTTCGAAGAACAGACGCCCTTGACGATTTTCGTTTGTGCCTGTCATCTGGTGCATCACGCTTCAAACACCAACAGTAGTCAGCAAGCATGTTTCCGTTCCATTTACACTGGTACCTGGATTCCATTGTTTTTATGTCCTGGTGGAATCTTTGCCCCTGTTCTTTACTGTAATCCGCGCAGTTTTCGGCAAAATAATCCAGATGGGGCTGTAAAAAGTGTATCTTTATAGACATTCGAACTCCAAAATGTTTGAGACTTGTTAAGAGCCGATTGACCAGGGCAACATATTCTTCTGAGTTTCTTTTATTGCCTAGAAAATTGTTAACTAAAGCTTTGAAAGCTTTCCAGGCATCTTTTTCTATGTCCTTCATTGATGCATCAAATTGCTGATCAAGTTCCTGATTTAAAGTCCATCAAAAATTCCCCCATGTAGCTTAGCGTCACTGATTTGTGGAAATTTTTGAAGAAGAAATTTAAAAGTTGGCCTACTTTATTAAGGGTTTCGACATAATTTTTTATTATGCCAAGCTTTATATGCAGTGGAGGGAGGAGTATTTTTTGAGAAGGCACTAAAGGTGCAGCTATCACATTGTTTTATCTAATTCTAAATGCTTCTCGTGGAGGCTAAACTTTCTTCTCATAGTGCATACTATCTGCACGACTGTCCCATAAACATAGGAAACAGGGATGCTTCGTGTAGCCTGTTTGCGTCCCAAGCGTAAGAGACACTACCTGAAAAAGCTTTAGCATGGTATGTAAATTCAGTGTAATATTTCTAAAAACAAATTCAAAGTAATATTTCTTAAAACAATAAGAATATAAATATGTACTGAAAAATCCTGTTTGCCGATGCATTAAATCATCGTATTGGAACTAATTGGATATATGTACATCTTATTTTTAGTTTATTGAGTTGTGTTGTATACCTTCTCAATTAGGATAAGTTCCCCATTAACCCAATAGGATACATTAACCTATAGGAACAGCATTCAACAAAAAATATAACTGAAAAATGACTCATGATTTCCAGATTTGCATTCTTGTAAAATGCCAAGTGTAAAATGATCTTACCTTTAAGTCACCACATATCCTCCACTTATAGCTAGAGTAATTTATTGCATCCAGCAATTTTTTCATATCTTTCAGTAAGTTGGATTGAATGGCCTATAGGAACGGAAGCTATCTTGTTACCAATATTCAGTAACACAGCTTTTAAACTTCTACTGGAGGAATCTATGAACAGTTTCTATTCTAATGGGTTGTAGGGAATTCCGAGGGCCTCAACAAGTCCTTTAATATTGGCGCAGTATACTAAAGAGCTGGAAGAATGCCGTAAAAAATAGCTTCGAAACTCTTGTTCTCTATTTCTGTACCCCCCTAAATGTAGTTTCTTAAGCGAGAAGATTAGTTTCACGAAGTCGAGAGCCAAGAAGTTGTGTATTCGCCTTTAAACCCCCAGATCCCTGGTCAGGTCATTTAACTGAACTTGAGTGAATGGTCTTGCGACCATATAATGTGTGGGAACCTGATAAGACTCAGATGTGTCATAATCTTGGTCAACTTCCATATTAATCTCTTCATGTACCTCTATATGTTCAAGGGGAGAAGGTATAGGAATTCCTGGGCCATGGGGCAGGGGTTTGATGGCAGAAGGAACATCCGGATATGCCACACTATGTTTATTCTTCTTATTTATACCTGTGGAAAATATAATTGCATATTACATAAAGGAATTAATTTGGAGTTGCAGATAGTACATAAATGCTTAGTTAATGATATGTTCATGCTAGAGGGAACTATGTTAGTTTTTAATTTTATGCTAAGTCTTTGCATAATAATGACATTTTCAGGAGGCAGTATAATACAGAAAGCTTAAATACTTGATGCAATGCTCACCTTTAAGATTGGTCATGCAAAAATAGCAGTCCGTAGTGTGGTCCTTGCCATCTCTCCCCACCATGGGAACACCAAAAGAGAGGGACTTCTGTTCACCTTGACTCCAGCGTCTTAAACTTATGTAGCATCCCTTGCAGCAGATATGTGGTGCAAAACTTCTATCTTGATCTCTTAGCCTTACTCCAAAATATGCATGATACAAAGATTTAATTACAGGAGGGATTGTACTTTGCTGCTCGGGAAAGGTCACTTTGCCGCAAACATAGCAAAATCTGTCGGAGCTATTCTTACATTTTCTGTTTATTTTTAACTTAACCACTATTATTATTATTCTTATTATTATAATGCTAAGCAATTTTTAACCTGCAAAATATAAACCTATTTGCATAATTACTTAAAATGTACACGAAATTTACTGCGAATAGAGCAGTGTAAAAACTATTGAAATTTGATGTAATATAGGAGATGTATAAACTATAAAATTATTTTCGCCCCCTGTATCGCAAAAACTGGAGGTGATAAAGAAAAACGGATGAGAGATTTGGATTTAGGAGGTCAATTTTTTTAAGAAACACTATAGAAAACCTAAGGTACATTTTTAACGCAGACCAGTGTTATAGACCATAACTGGTTACCCAAATAAACAACCAAGAATGTTATCGCGTCTTCTCTACTAAGGTGCCATCTTGTTAACGTTTTTCGTTAGATCTTTCGATTAACGCAAATGGCGCAGACAGCGATCGCCGGCAATCATATGGTTGCGACACCTGGCAACCTAACGCCATTCGTGGCCTACTTAATCTGGCGTGCCCGGGAAAATCATATAAATTGTGATGTATACAACTATGATCGCTCCACACCAAGTGCAAGCTTTCACATTAACCTAAAAGACACCCTCCACCCACGCAAGCTGCGCACGCCCGCCCCCCTGACTTGAGGCAATCAAGAAGCATTCTTACCTAAGCTTGTTAATAAATAATATTAATCGTGACTGTGTTTGCATAACCAACCCCTCCATAAGTATATAATATACCAGATATTGCCATTTGTCTTTTCGTCTCGCAAAATCAACACGTTAGCCATATTTCTTCATCACATTCCAAAAAAGTGTGCAAACTAAAATATCTCCGTATTGAGCCCGTCTCTCCGCAAACCAGTGGTGCGTGTGGCTTTGAGCATACCATTTCTCGACGTTGTCTCTGATTTCGCGGCGCCAAATGATATTACACTTTAATCTTTACCGGCGATGAGTATTTCTTCATTCAGGGAAGTTTCCGTCGAATATTAGTAAATTTATGAAATTGTTTCATTAAAGAGGAGGAAACAATAAGAAGAGGAGACAAAAAATGCAATAGATGGGTTGATTCCATTTATCTCAGGTGTTTGGCTTATAAAGCAAGTGGTAAATTTAATGGCAGTGAAATGTGTAAATGTTACATCGGAAATTATATTGAAGAGAGGGATGGCGCACAATTCTCCTGAAACTAACCAAACTCGCCATGAGAACAATTTTCTTCAGTTTCGATGTTTGTCTTCATCTGTCGATAAATGTCGGTTCAATACAAAGTAGGCTTAGGTAATCTGAAGAATTGGCACTGCAACAGTAGGCCAGATATAAAGCTACATTAAGTAGTACAATACATATATTAAGAATTATGATTTTTTTACATCTAACCTATCGTAAACAAAACTGAATTTACCTAAACTAACTTAACGTAGTCTAAATTAAACGCCTAAACTAAGCCAAACTAACCTAACATAGGATAAGCTAAACTAATCTAACCTCACCAATAAGAAAAGAACATAAGGGTAAATGAATATAACAACTATTTAAATATAACCTTTCGCCACATACCTAATCTATTTCTTCTTCTTCCATAAGCCCGTGGTAGGATGATGTAACGTTAGAGCGGCATGGAGTCAGAATTGATCTTCTCATCGCTCACTTAGCGGATTCTACTGCGTTCTTATGTACCCGACCCGGTTACTTGTTCTTCAAAACGTTGTTTGTGAGAAATAATTGTCAAATAAATGGTGGTAACCTTCTTTTTAAGAGAGCCGCAAGTTTTCAAAAACAATTTTCGTTCCAGGTCGAATTCGTTCTTTAATTATGTTTAATAGAGTCCCTTCCTCTCTGCGCACTGGAACTGGAAATCCCCTCCCTAATCCAGTTCCCTCAAACAAACATTACCCCTCTACGTAATGGCTCTGGTGGAATATTTTCTTCTTCTGCCGAATTTACTTTGTCCTATTTCACCGACGCCACAATCCCCCAGGTCAAAAAATATTAACAAGTCCCCCATTGCCTGTTTGTAAATTGCGGTTGCTTGTACTGCTTGCGCGATCATTTCTCCATTCATGTAAGTAAAAGTTATCACAATTACATTAACGTAAGATAGCTTAGTGAACTCAGATCTTACATTCGGGTTTAGAATACCGAATCGAGAATTTGACACGTCGCGTTCGGGTAACGGGTACCAACGAGTACGGTGTTGCCTCTCGCGAGTTCCAAGGGAATACACAGAGCTTGACGGGTTCTACAAGGTTTCGCGCGCAACTAACGTGGACGTGAGGATGGAAGATACTCGCGGATAATCGGGACACAGGCGGTTCCTAACTGCTATTCAAGTCCGGCGTCGGACGTTTTATAGGGGTGAGACGGAGGGGCTTTCCCAAAAAGGGGAGGGTTCTAATGGTCAGACGCTTCGCCGGGCGAGGTGGACTTTGCCCGATTCTCGCCGCCGCATGATAATACCGAGAGGTACCCTTTGTGCCCTTAAGCACATCTATAGCTTACGCTACCTCCTGCCTCCAGCTCATTACGACTTTTGCGATTTTGCTTCTCGTTAGCTTGGATTAAAAAGGGTCGATCAGGTGTGTCCTCTCTCTCTCTCTCTCTTTCTCCTTGAAAGAGACGAGCGCGTGCGTCTTCTCTCATTCTCTCTCTGACACTCCTCCATCTGCAGATGGAACTTCAGGGGCGGAAGCGACATATAAAATAATTAATAGGGGATTCTACCTGATATTCGCGTGACAATAGCTGCTAAAGTCGAGGATTTTGAAACGGAACAAAAATACAAAATAGTGGAACTAGGGGGGGTTTTTTCTCTTATATAATAATAAAGCACGGTCGCTAAGAGATATGTTTTTTTAATTATATACTGAAATGGGGGCTTACTTAAACAAGGGTAATATCATCCCAAGGTTATACAAAGCTAACAATAAAAAGATACAAAAGGAATTCACAATATACAAACAGAGCAAAAACAAAATAAAAAATAAAGATACGCGTTCCCATATTTTACGGTTAAATACACAAATTAACTTTACGAATAAAAAATTAATACACAGCCCCCCCCAAAAAAAATAAATGGCTAAGAATTAGTTTGGAACACGTTCCAACGGGTTTCTTTTTAAACTATCGGCTATGCAGTTATCGGGACCTTTTATATACAAAACTCAAAATTGGAATTCCTGGAGGTGCAAACTACATCGCATTAACGACCGATATTATTTTTTATATTGTGTAAGTAGTATAGCTGTTTATGGTATGTTTCCACTAAGAATTCGTTCCCTTTTAAAAATATTTTACATTTTTGGTTTCCCAAAATATAACGAGCGCCTCTCTCTCAATCACCGCATAATTTCTTTCGCGTGCAATTATTTCGGCTGGCAAAAGCTATGGGGAAACTTTCGTCTTTTCTCCCCTCCGGAAGACGAGACATCCTATCCCATTATTCCTTGCGTCGGCGCGAAGGGCAAACGGTTTGTCTGGATTAGGGAGACAAAGGATAGATGCGAATGCCAGCTTTCTTTTGAGTTGGTTAAAGCTGTGAGTAGACAACGGCGAGCATTCTTGGTGTTCGGGGGCCTTCTTCTTCAATAGTTTGCAGAGGGGGCAGATATAGACGCGGAGTTTGATAGGAAGCGACGATAGAACGACACTGAGCTCATGAAGGATCGCAGCTGCTTTTTGTTAACGGGCAGGTAGAGATCCATAATGGCCCCGATCTTCTCTTGCTGGGGAGCTAATCACTTATTTCCAGTATTGAAACCGAGGTAATCGATAGTGCCTAAAGGGAAGTGGCACTTGCTGGGGCCAATCGTCAAATTGTGTTCCCGGACTATATAAAGAACGGCTTGAAGGGTGGACAAGTGCTGATCCCAATCTTGGGTGGTCACATTAACATTATCAAAATAGAAGATAACATTGGGTAGGCCTTCTAGGATTATCCTGATCAACAGATTATAAATGCTGTTAGCCGTCACTAGACCAATGGAGAGCCGACAGAACTGCATCATCCCCTTATCAGTAGAGAAAGCAGTACATTTCTTCACTTTCTTAGCCAGGGATCTGATAATAGGCCTTGCCCAACTCTAATTCAGAGATGAATTTGCCCTCTGAAAAAGGTGTAGGTCGGTTTAGGGTGGGGAATGGGTCTGCATCGAATAGGGTAACCGAATTTATCTTCCTAAAATTAATACACATGCGATAAGAACCATCAGCCTTCTTAACCATGACAACCTGGAACAATAGCTCGACTCCGTAGGCCCGATGATCTGGAACCTTAAAGCTTTATCTACCTCCATATTAAATGCTTCCCGGAGGTATATGGACAGGGGGTATGGTTTGGAACGGATGTGTTCCTGGGAAGTTAATTGAATGTTGTGCTCAAAATGGGTGTCACAACCGGGGATCTCGGTGATAAGGTCACCAAAGCGACTCAGGAGCGATAGCAATTGATTCTTTTGTAGAGAGAATAGCTGGTCGCATATCTTTATTTCCTTAGACGGGGAATTATTAGTGTCCGACAAGACATGAAACAGGTATTCCCTATCTTGCTCCACGCAGGAAGTAGCCAAACTGACGGAAGGTTTGATTTGGTTAAATGCGGCAGTGTCTAAATTTAGCTCAGTGGAAGTCCTAGGTCATATTATAGGCGGCGGGCAGTTATGCTTTTAACGAAGAGTAATCAATCGTTCCTGTGAAGGAAGGGAGATGAAAATATCCTTTAGTTGGGAATTCAGCAGGGGCAATAATTGTTCTACGCCATCGGTCTTGATGTCCCAATAATTCACCTCGAAGATCTTCTCGACGTGGGTGAGGAAAGAGCCGAAGTCTTCTCCTTATTTGAATACTGGGAGTTTTAGGGGCACTGACTGCGGTGCATCTTGTCTGGAGGTTGCGGAATTTATGAAGAATGTCTGGTTTCTAGCTCTGTACATCTCCAATTCGTGGGAACCAATCATTTCTCTTTCTTCGCGTTCCTTTTTCTTTCTTCGGCTCTTTCTCTTTTTTTGCGTTCTCTTCCTCTTTCTCGGCTCTTTCTCTTCTCTCTTCTTCCTGGATGTGGCCCATTAGGCCTTTTCTTTTGTGTCTGAGGGCCTAGACTTGGTTTTAAGCAAGGAAAGCGACAACAAGAAATAAATTAACGCATGACAATGAATGTGGCGGGATTTCTAGTAAGACACGGACGAAAGTGCGACCGGGTTTTACTTGACCAAACGAAATTAAGAACAACAAAAGGGGAAAAAACTGGCGAAAAATAACGCATTACTTCGCATTGTGCGGATTCTATCCGTATTATCACTCGGAAAAAACCTATGGCGACGATATTTTACCTAAATCAGTCACCGTGATTGAGACGAGAGTTACAGCACACCTAGTGACATCTATACATAGAATATGCAATATCTAAATGCTCTTTCAACTTATGGCAGAAGAAATGAGGCCTTGAAGGACAACAATTCAATTCCATGGAGGAATAAAATATTGGTGATGCAGAGTAACGTAAATAAATTCACACAAAATAAATAAATGGAACGGGAAAAATACAATTGTGAAAGGAATAATTCCTCATCTTTTGATCTACAGAACCGGAACAAAGATTAGCCAACAATTTAACAATTTATCCGATGTCAACCAATTGCTTACCCAAGATTACCCCCAATAAACCTGATACCAGTTTAATATAACATAGATATTACTATATGTCGTAGTTTGATGTTAGAACAAAAACATTTTCAAAATTCCTCAGCCCGAAGATGAGAGGCTTCTAAACGGATTAGCCCGTTATTAGCGTGGGTAAAATTATAAATACAAATGAGACTACAATTAAGTTTCAGGTTGCAGTTTTAGGTAGGCCAATACTTAACTATCTTGGACAGGTTCTGTGGTAATAGAAGCGGAGTACATAAATATACTTTACTACTCTGCAGATAATATATTTACATAATTAAAAGGGTTCAAAGAGCTACCTCGGCGGATTGACCGCCATACAAACAAAAGGAAAATGACAGATGGGACGCTCAAATAACCTTGAACGCACGCAAAGCCAAATAATGGAGACTTAAAAATGGGGGTGGGGAGCTTGCACAGGAGAGTTGCGCGTTGCTCTTATCTTGATGTTTGGTCCTAGAGAGTAGTCCTGCTTTGATAGAGACAGTGTAGAGTCCACAATAATAGCCTCTTGACAAACGAATATTACACGAGATGAACTCAGATCTTCCCTTCTTGTTTTGAATACCGAATCGAGAATTAGACGCGTGGCGTTCTGGTAACGGGTACCAACGATTACGGGGTTGACTCTCGTGAGTTCTAAGCAAATACACAGAGCTTAACGGTTTCTAGAAGGCTTAACGCAAATAACGAAAACGGGAGGATGGGAAATACTCGCTGATACTCGGTAAAAAAGCGGCTACTTACTGCTGCCCGAGGAAGACGTCGGATGTTTTATAGGGGTGAGACGGAGGGGCTTTTCCCCGCGCCCCAAAGAGGAAGGTTCCAGTGGACAGACCCTTCGCCTGGTGAGGTGTACTTTGCCCGATTCTAGCTGGCGCAGGATAATCTCTGGCGGGACCATTCATGCTCCTAATCACATCTCAGGCTTCCGCGAAGTCATGCTTCTAACCCATCACGGCCTTCCCAAATTTGCGTCTCGTTAGCGTGGATTAAAAAGGGTCGACTAGGTGTTTCCTTACACTCTCTCCTTAAAATAGACCAGCGCTCGCGTCTTTTCTCCCTCTCACTCACTCTGACACAAATAAATTACAGTTTTATTTTTTTTATGTTTAGGGACACGCATAATTAACAGAAATGGATGATGATTTGTTTGTGAATGGGCAATGATGAACAACATACTCCCTACCACGATACTTTACGAAGGCAATTTTTGAACAGATTGAATTATTTCATTATTTTTACTTTTAGTTCAAGTGTGACTTTCTATGTTAATGTAATTTTACTAAAACAATAACATAGTGAATTTTTGAAATTAAATGCTTTTAGTCAATATTTTGAGGTCGCTTAAAAAAAGATTGTAAATGATAAAGATTCAAAGAGATTTTCCCCAAATATTAAAATTAAGACGAGTTTTTCGTATATTTGAAGCTTTTATTTGAATTCTATCAGAAAAAATAGATGTGATTACTGAATGTATTGGGATAAAAAAAATAATAATTACAAATCGTGAATTTCAGAAAATGCATAAAAATTAAGGCATGACCAAGTGTTTTGTATTTCTCGTATATAAAACAAGTTTCGATGGGAAAAAAGAGCTCTGAGGATGGTTATCATCCTCACTAACTCTATAATTTAAGAAAGGTTTTTTTTGAGTATTTAAATAATAATTTCATCTTAGTTTCGTTATGACTTATGTTTTTTTATCCAAGTTATTTCTAATATTTCTTTTATAATATCCAAAAACAAAATGGTTAAGTTCAGAAATAAATATGTGTATCGAAATTTTGTGAACTCTTTAAAACCCAAAGAATTACAAATGGTGAAGTTCAGAAAATTTATTTTCATATATCTTCCATATCTATTTTAGCAACGTGATATTTTGAAAAGGGGAAATTTAGTCTAGGGTTCCTTATATCAAACGAAGAAGTCCCATAAAACTTTAGTTTTTTACTACCTGTACGCAGAGAAAATCTCTCATGTGTATTTCTTCTATTAAATATATGTTCCTTGAGTGTTCTGTTAGTTCTATAGCAAGATCAGGCAATGGCTTCGCCACTTTACCCTACCGGGTGGTTTGTGCTTCGCTACTAAGAGTAAAATCTAAAAATTAAAAAAAAGAAGCCATGGGTACACAAACTTTTATAATTATTCTGAACTTTGCCAAGGGTTGATTTTATCATTTTTATCCCATTCGAATATTAATTGTCCTTTGCCCAATAACAAATACGAGTACATTTGGGAAACCAGAATGCAAAGAGTTTATTGTATTATACTCACTAAAATATACATATTAATTGATCTCTGATAATTTAATAACTTTCAACATCTCTAGAGATGGAGCAATTAGGTACAGCAAGAAATGGTTAATATGTTTTAACCTGTAGACGGCAACAGGTAAAAATAGTCTATTTTAACGGGTATTTTCGAGATGTTATTCGTCCTGATAGATACAAAACAAGAACTCCTACATAGGTCAAATCGCTGGAGGCAAATTAAAAATATGTACTTTTTTAGTATTTTTGGGAGTAGGCTATTGCAATCGCATCATATTGTATTATATATCATTTTTAAGGTTATTTCAAAATGGGAGGCTTCTTAATTGTGGGAAATGTACCCCTCCCATGCCCCCTGCAATTACAAAAAAATCTTGATTTCGAAAGCCTAACCTTAGATTCGAATTCCACGGTGAGTGCTAAATGTCCTTTGGCCTCTCGTTTTTCTGCCACGTTCCTTGACTTCAGGCATACAGGATGGGGAAAAGAGGACGAACGTTTTTGAAAAATTCACAAAATCATTAATTTTACTTCAAACAACTTTATTCACATCAATGTGTTCGGATTGAATTAGCATTTGACAAAATCAAGTGTGAAAACAACATCCATCATGTGTGGTCCGTTTTCATTGCTGCATTTCTGAAGGCATTCTTCGAAGTTGGCTTCCACACTCTCCAGCATTGCTCTGTTGATTTTGGCGACTTCCAGGTCGGAGGCTTCCTTCAATTCATCCAATATACGGGTGTGATGCTCATACACACGTGCTTTGAGGTTTCCCCACGATAAAAAAATCACACATGGACAAATCAGGGAAGCGAGGGGGCCAAGGAGTGTCAGCAAATCTGGAAATGAGGCGGTAACCGAAGAGAGGGCGAATGACGTCCATTGTTGCTCTGGCTGTGTGGGCCGTCGCCCCATCTTGCTTAAACCACACACGTCGGATAGACACACGTTTTTTTACCTATCGATAACCGATGCCTAGCTCAGTGGAATGCCTACGAGCAGAGAGATTCGGACTCCGCAGCAAAGCTTGTCTAACACGTTTCACATTTTCCGGGCTCCGTACCGTTCGTGGGGTCCCCGCTGTTCTCCTATTCATTCGTGTACCTCGTGTACTAAGTGCATTTACCCAGCGTAAGATTGTATTACGAGTGGAAACAGCCTCATTTCGGTGAATGTTGAAGTGGCGCCTAAATTCACGCTGAACTTCAGTAACAGACTCGTTATTCTTCACGGAACTGTTGTAGGCAAACCCTCGATGCTCCATCGTCCACAGCACCATGCTTCATCTGAAAAGAAAAGAAAAAAGCTAAGACACCACGTACAGAATGATACCTGCTAGACCTATGTCCCTACCCCTGGAGCTGAGTAATACACATTTCAAAAACGTCCGGCCTCTCTGCCCCTCCCTGTACAAGCCTCACCTCTACTTGCCGTTTATATTGATCATATTTTCTTTAAAATTGTTTAATATGAACATTTACATATCATATTTTCATTCAGGTAAAGAAATCCCCTTCAAAATGATGTATAATACAATATGATACGATTTCAATTAACACTGTGGCTCCCAAGATGGCAGCCAATCTATTTTTCTTCATAACACAATAATTAGAAATTTGCCCACATTAAGTAGTGAAAGTGCTATATATTGTATATCTACGATATACACAATCTTTTTTATATCTACTATATACACTAGATTATAGCCTTTGGGTATTTTTTAAAAAATAGAGATATTTTTTAACAAAGTACCCTCAAAATTAGAAGGTCGGCATAAACCCCAAATTAATCAAAATGGGTTTATTAGGAATTCCTTAAAGCAGATTCTTGGCATATTATAAGACAAGCCGCTGTTCTCTTCCTTAACAGGAAAAGCTTGGTTACACAAGCACTCCTGCGGGGTGTAGCCTACGGCCTTATTTGCTAATCTTAACTGTCATTTTTAATCCCCTTTATAGACTCTTTATTTTAACACCCTGAACACCCTTTTCTTCTTCTTAATCTCCTTCTTCTTCATCTTTATCTTCTTCTTCATCTTCATCTTCTTATTCATCCTCATCTTCTTCTTCTTCTTCCTCTTCTTCTTCATTTTCTTCTTCATTTTTATCTTCATCCTCATCTTCATCTTCATCTTCTTCTTCTTCTTCTTCTTCTTCTTCTTCTTCTTCTTCTTCTTCTTCTTCTTCTTCTTCTTCTTCTTATAAAAGAATTATTAGGAATAACTTTGATAAAAAAATGAAATCTACTTAGGTGACAACCGAACTAAAAAAAAATCTTATTCAAACACCTTCAAAAAATCTCGTTATTAAAATATAGGGTTATGGACAATTCGAGTCAAATCCTTTTGGCGAAAATTATCATTATGTGAGTAGGAATTTGCAATCGATTCAATATTGTTAGAATCAGGAGTTATAGACGTTGGCTGAGAGCATGAATTGTGGATATACCTTATGTGGGAATCCAAGTGGTATATACTTTGTGATAACACCGAACTAGGCTTTGAGCAACACAAATTTCTCATTCATTATTTACAAAGAAATCTTTACCGAGTAAGCATCAGCTTAAAAGTTCGTTTTGTCATCAACAATGCACCAAAAATCATGGTAAGATGAAGTATTGGATTACAAAAGAAAGTTCTATTTTGCAAAGCAGCTTCACCATTCCTCTTATTTTATATTACAGTTTTATAAATGTATTTAAGAAAAGGCATTAAACTATAATCCAGGTAAGAACTGTAGGTTAGAAGATGTCTAGTAAAGAGAGAAAAATTAACACTGGTGTATATGTACATACAATAAAAAAATTTGTGATTAACTCCAAAATTTGACATAACTTTAGATTGCAGTCCAAACGATTATTAATTAAGATCTGAATAATAAAAAAAAAATTCCATTGAGTTTGCTTTTGGAATATTGGTGATGCTGCTTTTGGATTTTAGTGAAAGTAACTTAAGGGCGTTAAGGTAGAGCGAATGTGAGTGTGTGTAAAAGGGCCATTCTCCCACCCCTTTTCTCAGTACCCTATCCCTCCCTCTGTAAAAATGTGTGTGTGCCTGAATGGAAATGGGTTTTGTTTTGTTTTTGTTTATTTTATGTATAAAATGATTACCATGTTTTTCTTTCTTTCCAGGCCCCATATTCTGGAAAGATAGTAGCTAGTTTTGATATCACTATAATTAAAACAAAATAGTACTTTGTTTAAAATAATCTTTAATCAAAAGATTATATGTTGAGGATTGTGTGGATATACATTTAGAGAGAGTGGAAGCTTGGACAGACGGCAAGAAGGGTTCTCTAGACGAGTGCTCCGCCCAGCCCTGAGACGGAGGGCTTTTATACCTCGCTAGACACCTGGAACACCATACCCGCATTGGTAGACAATCCTGCCTCCTCTTATGTTATCCTACTACCACCCACCTCCAGCACACGAGTGATAGCGCGTGCCCCTTTTCGTTCGGTTGTTGCTGTGTTTTTTTTATGTTTTGTGTAGATATATAAGTAAATTTGTTGTATTCACCTGTTAGAAAATTCTCTATTGGTATCCCATTTGGATTGTGGAATTTGGCCTCATTTTGAAGTGTGCACACTTTTCTTGTAAATATGAATTGCTGTAAATATAATGGATTCTTTTGTAAGTAAAGGGACTGTATATACAATCCGTTTCATTCTCCCTCGATTTCTCACGTCCGGACAGTGTAGGAAGCGGGTTGGATCGATTGAGATTATAGATATATTTTCGGCCCGCTACATTTGGTGCCCTAATAGGGACGTGAGACTTCGTAACCGGGAGCGTGACGAGATTAAATTGCAGTCCATACCCAATTAGCGTGACAAGTAGTTTGATTGATTTTTCCCTCCTCCTATCTATTTACTAACTTGGGAACAATGGCTGTAGCGGAAAAATTCAATGAAGAAGTAGTGCGATTGAGACTGGAGTTGAGGAAGAAAGAAGCGGAGTGTGAAATGTTGCGGAAATGATTGAGGGAATGGAGAATAAAATAAAAGGGATGAATAAAAAGACTGATAGGATGAAGAAGGAAATGGGAGACCGACAGGATCAGACGGACCGACGGATGCAGGACCTGTATAACATGATGACAGGGGCTGGATCAGCCCTAGGACTTACAACCCTGACCCCTGCTCCTACTGAAGGGACTCTGCTAAATGGAATGGATGGCAGTATGATTGAGTCTAAAGAAGATACTGTGAGTGGTAGGAAAGGGGGTGAATGAAAGAGAGTGGAAAGTAAGAGAGGGAGTAAGCATGGTTCTAAGGTTAAGGATAGGAAGGCGAGAGGGAAGAGTGTAGATTCGCTATACTCAGATGAGGGAGAGAGTGACGATATGATTGGAATGAGTGAGACCGAGAGTAACTCTTCGGAGAGTGAAGTGAATGTGGGGAAAGGAATTTTGATTAGGCAAGTGCCAAGGATTGATAAGTTTAGATGTCATGGGGGTAAGAGTATGGATGAGTTCTTCGGGGATTTTGAGCGGTACTGCAAGCTCAAGTACCCGCAGAACAAGGGTCACTGGGTGAGTGTTCTGGGAGATTGTTTGGATGGGAAAGTGTTGGAGTTCTTGTGAGTGATAACGAGTGTGGGAGAGCCAAAGTACGATGTAGTGAAGAAGAGATTGATTTGGCAGGGGAAACGAATGAAAGAGAGTGTGAAGTATAAAAGGGTAAATGAATTTGAGAAGGCTCGAATGGGGAAGAGTAAAAGTGTGAATATGTATGCACATAGGCTTGAGAGTATGGCAAGAACGAGGTATGGTGATGATGATGTAAATGAATGAAAACCACTCATGAGGAAGTTTTTGGACACGATCCCGCGAAAGGTGAGTGAATGGCTGAATGAAAAGAGAAAGGAGAGAGTGAGGCTGACAGGGGAACGGTTGATGTGGGAGGATGTGTTGGAACTGTTAGAAGATGGACGATTTGATGATCAAAGCGATCTAGAAGAGGATGGATGGTACAGCGTGAATGTTGGGGGTAAGAAGTCCAGGAGCTTTCATCCACCTCAGCAGTTTGTCAGCTACAGGGATGCCCTGAATGCTGCACGAGCTGGAGTGATGTCGAACTTCCTGGGCCGGCAGAATGGATGGGCAAATGGAGGGTGGTCGAATGGAAGGGGGCAGATGAATTTCAAGCGTGGGGACGGATATATGAGAGAGAAACTGAGGTATGTCCCAGCAAACGAGAGACCGAATGGTGGGAAAAAGATTGTGGAATGTCGTTGGTGTGGAAGGAAAGGCGATATGTTGGCAGAATGTAGGTGGACATCTAGGGCATGTTTTGGGTGTGGTAAGAAAGGGCATATGATAAAGGATTGCCAGGAAAGTGTGAAAGAGTGCTTCGAGTGTAAAGAAATAGGCCATTTGAAGAAAGATTGTCTGAGGTTGAATGGTGAAGCACCTGGTGGGGAAAGTATGAAATATGCATGTGGTAATTGTAGAAAGGCTGGTTATTATGCAAGGATGTGTCGTGACCAGAGGAATGTATGTAGCTATTGTGCAATGAAGGGACATTCAAGTAAAAAGTGTTGGATTAGACTGAGAGCGCAAGGTGTGAATGGAAAGTCTGAAGCGGTAAACTGAATGGTAAGAGAGAACCTGCCTGAAGTATCCTCTGGGTGCATGAGTGTGAGTAATGTGTTGGTAAGTCTGTCTAGTGTGAAAGTGCTGTCTGGTAGGAAGTATGAGTGTCTGAGTGTTAAGGTGGAATTAAATGGAATTGAGTGTTTGGCTTTAATAGATTCTGGATGCAAGGCGAGCTTGGTGTATAAAGATGTGTATGACAAGGTTAGCGAGAAAGCCCTCCTGTCTAAGTGCAAGGGTAGTTTGGTAGGTATTGGTAATAGGAGAGTGCCTGTGATTGGAATGATAAGGTCAGCTGTTCAAATACATGGTATGATGAAGAATAAATGTGAATTTTCTGTGATTGATAAGGTGAGTAGTGAGTATGGTTTGATTTTGGGGTATGATTTTATGAAAATGAATCGTATGGTTGTGCATCCTGCGAGTGATTGGATTGAGAGAAAGATTGGGAAAAATGGGGTGTATAAGTAGTATGTAAGGAAAGATGGTAGGTAGCGTTTTGAGGAGTGTGTTTACTAGTATTGAGGGGACTGCTATGGAGAGTGTAAGGCTTTTAAAGGGTGAAAGGGTGTCTGTTAGAGTGAGTTGGAGTAAGGATGTTAGTTTGAATGTGGGTGAGAACACTGTGATATTGGATGGAAAGGATGCGTGTTATAAGGTAAGGCGTGTTGCTTGTGTATTTGATGGCTTGATGAGAATGAATGATCCTTTTGTATGTGTGCAGGCGGACCCCAGTGTGAAAGGGCAGGTGAGGGGAATCCAAGTCGGAGATGTACTGGGCCCCCTTACCACTGTCAATGAGGTAGGTTTGGATGATAGTACGGATGTCAAGGTGAATGTTGCAGGTGAAGAGACGTGTGAATGGACGTATAATGATGTGAAGAGCATGGTTGAATTGGATGGATGTTTAACTGAGTATGAAAGGGAGGATGTGTATCGAATGATATTTGAACGAAAGAGAGCCCTCAGTAAGGGTGATCTGGATTTCGGGGTTGCAAAGCTCCCAGGATTCAAGATTGTCCTGAAGGAGGACTCCCCAATCTATCAGCGGCCAAGGCATTTCCCACGTTCGTTGCTGATGAGATTGAGGAGCAGTGCTTGGAATTGGAGCAATTGGGGGTGATTGAAGAGAGCGAGAGTGCATGGAAGCGTCCAATTGTACCTGTACGTAAGCCGGATGGAAGATTGCGTCTGTGTGTGGATTATCGAAAGGTGAATGAGAGGACTGTGAAAGAAAGGTTTCCGATGTGTGTGGCATCTAAGTGTGTGTATAGTATGCATCGGATGGAGTGGTTTACGAAGCTGGATCTGGTACGGGGGTATTACCAGATGCCCATTGCTGAGGAGAGCCAGCCAGTAACTGCCTTCTCTTCCTCAAAGAGGCATTACCAGTTCCGGAACCTCAGCTTTGGGTTGGCTAATGCTCCCGGAGCCTTTCAGCGGGCAATGAATGTTGTGTTGAGTAAGTTTGCGAGTAAGAATGTGATGGCGTTTATAGATGATATTTTGATTATGACTGAGACTTTTGAGGACCATATGAGATTGGTGAATGATGTGTTGAGAACGTTGGAGAGTGTTGGTGTGAAGGTGAAAGTGGCGAAGTGTGAATGGTTTGCGAAAGAAGTGGAATTCCTTGGGTATATGGTGAGTGAGAATGGGTTGCGAAAATCACCGAAGTATGTTGCGAAGGTGCGAATGTTTCCAAAACCGGTGACTGTGAAGCAACTGAAGTCGTTTTGGGGTTTGATTGAGTTCCATCGAAAGTTTATACGTGATTATTCTGGTGTGAGTAATCCTCTGACTGAGTGGATGGGCAAGAAAGGTAGTACGGTTGTCAAGTGGAATGATAAGATGAATGAGGCAGAGGAGAGACTGAAAGAGGCAGCGGCTGAAGATGTTGAATCGGCTTACCCAGATTATAGTGTAAATGCTAAAATGCTTGAACTGTATACAGATGCGGGTGGGTATTGTATGGGAGGTTTTCTGATGCAAAAGCAGCGTTTAAATGGAGAGAATGTCAGGCGAATAATTGGGTATGTATCCAAGGATATGAATGTTGTAGAACGAAATTATTTGACTGTGGAACGAGAGCTGGCTGCGATAAGATATTGTTTGAAAGTGTTGCGTCCATTTTTGTATGGTATGAGGTTTGTGATAAAAACCGATCATCAACCTCTTGTGTATTTGCAGCGTATGAAGTGCGCTGATAGTAGGATTGCAAGGACTTTGGAAGATTTGAGTGACTTTGACTATGTGATTGAGTATGTGCCTGGTGAACGGAATGGAGTGGCTGATTTGATGTCAAGGTATCCTGGTACGAATGATGAAAATGTGTGTGGAGTGAGTGATCCTGAGTATTTGCCAAAAGGGATTATGAATGGAATAGAGAGTAAGGGTAGTGGTGATTCCTTGTTTGAGAGTGTATGGAATGGTTGGCAAGATTTGAAGAGTAATGGAGTAGACGTGAAAGTGCCTGATAGTGTGGATGATTTAAGGAAGGAGGTAATGAATGAAGTGTGTAGGAAGCCTGAAAGCATTGGTATGGCAAAGGTGCGGAACTTCATGAAAGAATTGAGACCGATGTGTATGCAAGGGGTCCCGCCAATTTAGGAAGTGTTGATTGTAGTGAGTCGTTGGTATGGGTTGATTGTTCATGTGCACTTTGGTGGTGAGAGGCCGATTGTGTACAAGGATGAGAAGATGAAGGGTTTGAATCCTACTGTGGTACATCTGCAATGTTTGAGCGGTGTGCACTACAATTGGGTGATTTAAAAGTGTTCATATATAAGAGAGAAGAATAATTGTCTAAATGAAGATAAGTGTGTGGTGAGTGATGATATGGGAGTTAATGACAGTGTGGATATCAGTGCTGATGTTGGTGTGCTTGTTCCTTCGGTGTATTGCGAACATGGTGGACCTGATATGATGGAAGCGAAAGTGAAAGTTGGTGAAAGGTTGTTCTGTGGTTTGATTGATACTGGAGCGCAGGTGTCTTTAGTGAATGAGAGGATTCTGAGTAAGTATGATGAGTTTAAATGTTGCGAGCATAAACCCATGAAGTTAAGGATAAGTGGATTAGGGAATGGCATGATAGTGGCATGGGAACAGGTTAGTCTGAAAGTGAGTTTGGGTAATGGTGTGAATGTGAAGCATGACTTTGTGATTCTGAAGGATGAGCAAATGCCGTGTTGTTTCTTGCTTGGTGTAGACTTTATGAGATTGAATGATTTCTTTTTGGATGCTGATAAGGATTGTCTTGTGAAAGGTGAATGTGAGGTAATGAGGTTGAATGAGTGTGCAAAGAATGTTGTCAAGTCTTGCGGTATGATTGAGTTGGTCATGGATGATGAGAATGAGATTTTAATTGATGTGGATATTCTAGAGATGCAAGAGATATGTCCTTTTGTTAGTGAGTTGAAGAAGTCTGTAATGATGCGTGTAGATTTGAATGAATGGCCAGAGTGTTTAAGTGATTTTAAAAGGTATGCTAAGGATTTTGTTGTTTGTATGGATGTTGTATATTTTGTGAGGCATGTGAAGGGTGGTGATGATATGTATGTACCTGTGATGTCCTTAGTTGGTATGATTGGTCTGGTGAAGGTTGTGCCTGATAATTATGAGCATATGGGTAAGGCTAAGCTGTGGGAGTGTATGAAGGAGCGTGTCTTCCATCCGTTTCTGAGAACTGTTGTGAATGATGTTGCAACTACGTGTGAAAGGTGTCAGAAGCGAAAGGTGCAAGGTGTGCAAGTGAAACCACCGATGTTGAAAGTTGATGCGAAAGAACCGTTTGAATTGGTAGTGATTGATTGTGTGTCTTTGCCGCGTACGAGTGCTGGGAATGTTGGTATGGTTGTGATGGTTGATCATAAAAGTAAGTTTGTGTATGCAGCGCCTGTGAGAGATAAAAGGAGTGTGACTATTGCGCGTGTGGTTGAGCAGTTGTTTTTTTTCTATGTGTGTATGGAAGCCTAGAAGATGTCTGAGTGATAATGGGCCTGAATTTGTAGGGGAAGTGTTTGAGCAAATGTTGAGAGAGAATGGTGTGGAGCATGTGAGAACAACTCCGTATGTACCGTCTTCAAATGGATTGGCTGAATGTACTATAAGAACCTTGTATGAGATGTTGAGAATAATGAGTACGACAGTGAATGACTGGGATGTGTGTTTTGGGAGAGTGTTGTGAGCGTATAATTCAACTGTGCATAGTGCAACTGGAATGTCCCCATGTCAGTTTGTGATGAATTTTGAAAGGCGAATGAAAGATAGGTTTCGTTTGAATGAAAGTGAGCAGAGTGTATGGCGTGAGGCGCATGAAAGGTTCCGTTCATTTGAATTACGTGCAAAAGTATTGAAGGTGAAAGAAGTGAAGGGTAGGTTGAATGTGTCAAAGATGAGTGAGAAGTTTGATGGACCTTATAGAGTTGTGAGGGTTTGGGAAAATGGAGTGACGTATGTTTTGGAGAGTTTGAATGATGGTATGACTGAAAGAGTGCGGGCTCATCAGAGTCAGTTAAGGAGATGGAGAGAACCTCCTGACTACCTGGTGAGCCATCCGGTGTATGGACTGTGTAGAGAGAGAGGTTAAGTGCATGATGATGAGATTGAATGTGATAGTATGGATATGTCTGAGGAAGAGCTAGTCTTAGTCTCGAGGAGTGGAAAGCGTACAAAGAAGAGTGAAAGGAAGAAGGCAAGTACCAATGGAAGTAAGTCTGAGCAGAGTGTTTCTGGTTTGGTGGATCTTGAAAGGAAGATTGAGTTTTTGCGTAAACAGGTGAGTGATTTGGCTGGTATAAGTAGACGAGTGAGTGAGCTGCCTGTGCCTGATTTTTCTGGTTTTAGGAACAGTATGAATGATAGTGTATTTGGGCAGAACGAACCTAGTGTGGCTGATTTTTCAGGTTTTACGAATGGTAATAGTAGGGATGAGTTTGATGTAGTGAATGATGAAGTGGCTGATTTTTCAGGTTTCTGGTATGCCTGTTGAGAATACAGGGGATGTGAGTGACTTGTCTGTTTCGCAAGAATGTACGTTGAGTTGGATGAGAGCTGTGAGTGAGGAGCTGATGAATGGGGGTATGAAGAGTGAGGGTTCTGAACGGAAGAGTATGAAAGAATTCTGTCGTGAGATGGGAGAACTGGTAATGAGGGCTAAAAGTATGGTGGACGATATGATAAATAGTGACGATGAGACTGACAGGATGACTGACGAACAAACCCAACCAATTGCTACGCGTAGCCATGGACCAGTAGAAGAGTGTGAATGGGTGCAGAAGGGTGCGATTGAGTACAAGTGGTACCGTGAAGAGTGATTGAAGGGGTTTTGTGAGTGACTGGTCGAATGGCTTAAGGAAGGAGGGGTGTGGTGGAGCGAATGTGAGTGTGTGTAAAAGGGCCATTCTCCCACCCCTTTTCTCAGTACCCTATCCCTCGCTCTGTAAAAATGTGTGTGTGTGTGAATGGAAATGGGTTTGTTTTGTTTTTGTTTATTTTATGTATAAAATGATTACCATGTTTTTCTTTCTTTCCAGGCGCCATATTCTTGAAAGATAGTAGCTAGTTTTGATATGACTATAATTAAAACAAAATAGTACTTTGTTTAAAATAATCTTTTATCAAAAGATTATATGTTGAGGATTGTGTGGATATACATTTAGAGAGAGTGGAAGCTTGGACAGACGGCAAAAAGGGTTCTCTAGACGAGTGCTCCGCCCAGCCCCTGAAACGGAGGGCTTTCATACCTCGCTAGACACATGGACCACCATACACGCATTGGTTGACAATCCTGCCTCCTCTTATGTTAGCCTACTACCACCCACTTCCAGCACACGAGTGATAGCGCGGGCCCCTTTTCGTTCGGTTGTTGCTGTGTTTTTTTATGTTTTGTGTAGATATATAAGTAAATTTGTTGTACTCGCCTCTTAAAAAATTCTCTTTTGGTATCCCATTTGGATTGGGAAATTTGGCCTCATTTTGAAGTGTGCACACTTCCCTTGTAAATATAAATTGCTGTAAATATAACTGTATTCTTTCGTAAGTAAAGGGACTGTATATACAATCCGTTTAATTCTCCCTCGATTTCTCACGTCCGGACAGTGTAGGAAGCGGGTTGGATCGATTGGGATTAGAGATATATTTTCGGCCCGCTACAGCGTTTAATTATAGAAGACTGCTGGATGTGACGTAGACGCTGCACTTCCCCAGCATCCATTATTGTTATTCGATGCGCTTGCTACAAAATTAAAACTGGAGGAGTAGTATCATTCCCTCCCGACCCCAATGATCCAAGAAAAGCTGGTGACCTCTCTCGAGTCGTCTCTTGCAACTTTTTTAAAGTTCCCACTTTCTTCATGTCCGATTTAATTACAATTTCAAGAAGGTTTCTTTTAAAAGCTTTTTATGATTTCTTTGTGCTTCTCAGAAACTTGTGACGATTTTGTACTCCTGAACTTTGTTCTAAATCGAAGATTTAGTTGGTCACTGTACATTACGAGTATAACAGGATGACGCAGCGCCAACAAATTCTGCCCTCATTTAATACCTTTTTGCTTTGAGTTAACTTGTGACCAAGAATATGTTTTGTTAACCTCGCACTTAAAAAAAGTGAATTTACCTTCTTTCATACTTAGTAATTGAAAGTGAAATTTGTAATATATATATACCGGGTTTTCAAAAAAATGTATACACAATTTAAATCATTGTAAAGTAGGTGATTATTAAAATACATTTCATTTTCAAAATTTAATAGAATCTATTATCATTATTTTATTGTTTTCTTAACGCCTGTTCTCAAACTGACGTCCGTTCTGGTCGAGACACTGCTGACAACGCGAAGCAATGGAATCGCAAACATCACGAAACAATTCGTTTGACATTTGGTATTTGCGTGCATTCACGTTTAATGGCTGCTTTCACTTAAGTTACTGTTGCAGGTTTAATAGCGTACACTTTGTCCTTTACGTATTCCCATAAAAAATTCTAGTCGAGTGAGGTCTGGTAAACGCGGAGGGTATTCAACGAAACCCCTCCGTCCAATCCACTTGTTTGGCAAGGCCTCATCAAGGAAGGATCTGACATCGCGATGGTAGTTTGGGGGTGCCCCATCTTGCTGAAAATAAAATTGCTTATCTTCAAAGTTATCTCTAATACTTGGCATGACAGACTGTTGCAGCAAGTTCAAGTAAATGGGACCAGTCACAGTAGCATCATAAACTGAATGGTCCAATTAATCATCTTGATGATAGGCCACACCATACTGTAACTCCTAGTAAATTAACATGGTGTTCAACCATAACATGCGGTTTCTTAGAGCCCCAATAGGTGCAATTGTAGCGGTTAATTGAACCATTTAATTTAAATGTGGCCTTATCACTCCACACAATCTTTGTTGTAAAGTATCCATTTTCGACACATTTTACCAGTCGCAATACTGCACTATTCGGTCTGGATCGTCGTCATTAAGAGCATGGAATAATCTTGAAATGTAACTTTTCCATTGACAACGCAACATAATGCGATGGACAGACGATTTTGAAATGCCTACTTCACGACTGGCTTGCCACACAGATTTTTGGGGACGTCGGTGATACGTTTTCAACACTCTTTCTTGCTTTGTAGATGATGACGATGTTCATGATCTCCTGGAACGCTTCTCGTGGACGTTCTGAACAGTTCCATCGGCTTCAAAATTATCTCTAATTTGACTGATGATAAAGCACATTTTTGGTTCTTTTTAAAACTCCCTCCTAAATTGCCTTTCTACTTCAACTGCGTTTTCACACTTCAGGTAGAATTTTAGAATGAACTCCCTTTCTTCAAAGTTTAGTCTGACTGCCATCATTAATTCTGCGCCCCCCCCAAATAATTTGAATAAACAACTAATTTACAATTATTTAAACAGTGTATGCATATTTATTTTATTAAAAAAACAATAAAAGAATGTTGGTAGATTCTATTAAATTTTGAAAATAAAGTGTATTTTAATAAACATCTTTACAATTTTTTAAATTGGTGACCTTGATTACTCACGGGTGTCGACAGAAACCCGAAGAGGGTGATGCTACGTTCTCAAAACTCTGATTTAGTTAGGTGCGAGCCTCTTGTCTTCAAGAGGTCACCGGAGAAACTTCATTGGGGGGGGGGTAACTTCTCCAAACTAAGATTGAGCGAGCTATTAGGTCTCTTGTCCTCAAGAGGTCACCAGAAGAACTTCGTAGGACGACTTCTCCAATCCTTGATCCGAGGGTGGTTGAGAAAGGCTGACGACGCTTCAAGAGACTTTTCTCCCTGATCCGAAGTTGCGAGTGCGATGTCCAGCTCTTCCGTGGCCTCCGACAGTCGCTAAACACTTCTCGGGCGAGAGCGTCGTTCGAGTGATTCTCCGTTGTGGGAAGCGTCGGCTAAGCGAATCGGCGTGTAATCCTTGAAAGGGCGTATATCTACCTGGATTTCTCCAAAACAGGAAGGGGGAGAGAGACCTTCTCGAAACATTTATATCGGCCGGGACAACAGAGCGTATCCTTACGGGAAAGTTTAAGAGGCCGCTGGCTGGGATCAGCGGGTCTGAAGGAACGACCACCGGCTGGAGCCATAGAAGTTGTCTCGAGGGGATCAAGAAAAGGGCAATTAGCAAACCTACAAATAGACGAATAATCTCACGACTCGGGGGGAGGGAAGATTAAGACAGCGGGATGATAGCCTTTAATCACAGCGTCATGCCTCGGTTCCGAATTTCCCAGTGACACAGCGGAAAGTCCAAAAATGGTGAAGTTAGGGGTAGGGGCGGCAGTAACGGCTCGCTTTTGTTCCTGAAGTAATATCTTAGGGGGGGGGGAATATTACTATTTTATTGGGTCCCTCTACACTCCTCCCTATCCCAAGGCATTTTTACTGCCAAGAAAATTTGAGGCGAGAAAATTGTCTACAACTTATTTCATCCAAAGGGAAACTAATACAACTACAATTTTAACGTTTAGCAAACAGAAAAAATATGACAAACACGGTATTTACACATGTGTAACCACAGAGAACTTAACCTATACATACGCACACACAACATCGACAAAACCATAAAAAAGAAACTAGTATTTACAAATTTAGGCAAACAAGAATTTTGCTATAAATTCAGGTTATTGGAGAGGGGTCCACTCATGGATTCCTACTCAAGCTATCTGCTAGGCATTTGTTGGTGCCTTAAACATACATGATCCGAAATTGGTACTCCATGAGTAGTAGGGTCCAACGCATTGAACGGCTATTTTGGCTCTTACAGGTTTTTAGGTACCTCAGGGGTTTGTGATTGCTTTCGACAATAAATTCTTTACTTAGGAAATACATCCTAAATTTACGAATAGACCACACTATGGCTAAAGATTCAAGCTCTATGGTGGCATACGCCTTTTTTGCGATATGATAGCAGCCTACTAGCATATCCTATAGGATATCCCACTCCATCTTCGTCATATTGGACGAGGGTACAACCTAGACCATCCGGGGAGGCATCGGTACGAAGCCCGAATATTTTATTAGAATTTGATAATCTCAAATTAAGGGCAGAGATTAGTTTATTGTTTAAGTGGTGAAAGCGATCTTCGACGAAAGGGGTCCAATTGACTGGATCGTGGGCTGTTCTCTTACGCATGTCGTTAAAGGGTGAGGCTATGGCAGCGAAATTTGGCACAAAACGACGATAGAACGATAAGGATCCCATAAATGAACGGAGCTGTTTCTTCGTTCGAGGAAGTGGCATTTCTGAGATAGCTTTCAAATTTTCGTCCTGGGCAATCATTTGATTCCTACTGACGAGAAATCAAAGGTAGTTAATGCTGTAATAGGCGATATGACACTTTGTCGGGCCTACCGTGAACCCGTATACGCGTAACCGGGATAGTAGTGTGCACAGAGAATGTACGTGTTGGTCTCAGGTACGAGTAGCGACGTACACGTTATTTATGCAAGTTCGGGGGTTAACGTGGTAAATCTCATTACAGCAGGGCGTTTTAATTAGGTAATCCGCTGGGCCGCGGGGATCTAAAACGGGGAAAGGTCCTTTCCACTGGTAGAGGAGCGTATTTGCTTTCGAGGGAAAAAGAGTAATACTTCGTCACCTGGATTGAACGAACGCGCCTTTAATGTTTGGTCGAAGTAGGTGCGGCATTTTTCTCAGTTTACATTGGTGTTCCAGAGAGTGATATCCGCACATTTCTCTAACCGCGTACGCAGATCTAAAACATACGAGTAAGAGTATTTAATTTCCTCATCCATTCTAGGATTGGACCACAATTCTTTCAAAATGCTCATCGCTCCTCGAACATTACGTCCATATAACAGCTCAAGTGGAGCGAACCACAAAGTCCTCTGGGAGACTTTGCGAAAAGCAAGTAACGCTACGGGAAAGTAGTGGTGCCATTCTTGGGGCTGTTCGAGGCACACCTTCTTGAGTACAATTTTGAGGGTGCCGTTTAATTTTTCGCAGATCCCGTTAGAGGAAGGGTGCCAGGGTGTCGTGAAGAGGGGCTTGATAAGAATGAATTTACCGGCATACTCCATCAATTGAGAGGTGAATTGACGTCTTCTGTCGGAAAAGATTTCTTTCGGGATCCCTACTCGGGAAAAGATGGGAATTATAGCCTCTGCACAAGAAATGCTATCAATATTCTTCATAGGGATAGCCTCTTTAAAACGGGTGGCGCAATCGGCGAGGGTTAAAATATAGGAGTGCCCCTCGCTTGACGGGGGACGAATGAAGCATATTAGGTCGATTGCTACCCGGGCAAAGTATTTGGCCACTCTTGGGGTCTTTTGAAGCGGGGTGGGGGCTACACGCCCTTTGGAGGTGACCTTCTGACAAAGGTTACAGGACTTGCAGAAGTCGATAATTGCTTTGGCTGCGCCCGGCCAAAAGAAATATTTGAATACTCGTTGGGCCGTTTTGTTATGGCCGAACCTTCCGGCCATTAAGCCATCGTGAGCCATCTTTAGAACAGGTTCGATATACGTTCTAGGCACACACAACGCGTTGGTTTTGAGATTCTCTGGTTCAACAGAAAAACGGTATAATAACCCGTCCTTCACGGTGTATTCGATATTCCCATTGCCTCGCACCGTTTCAGCCTCTTTCTTCCTTGCTTTTTTGCACAGAGGTTCTAATGTGGTGCAATTCTCTGCGCATCAGCAAATTGAACGTGGTGGCAAGCTTGATGTCTAGGGATGAGAGAGGTACCAGAAGCGATAGTTCTTTCTCGGCATGGGCCCTGGTAAAGACCAGCTGAGAAATTTGGCTTGGGGAGAGCTGTGCGCTCTGTGTGATAAGGACGGAGCAGAAATTTATCGGGGCCGCGACTACAACAACCCATTCGGTGAATTTATGGCACCTAATTTGGTACCGTACCACTGGACACCTGGTGGCACGCTCAAAAACGTCATGTACCAACGCGAAACTGTTATTTTGGAGGATTACGGGGTGTAGTAGTCAATCGGATAGTACTATACAGGTGGAACCTATATTTCCACCTAAGGTTGACACTCGGCATCCATTTACTGCGCCATTTTCAAACTGGAACCCACCGGAGGATCTCTTGCTCAACAGCAAATTTACCTGTTGATCCGGGAGAGAGGGAGCAAGGGGCTCTGGTGAAGCGATTGGCATATTAAGCGAGGGTGCATCAGAGATTTGGTTGAGCTGTTGACTGTGATACCCCTTGAGTTGGCTTCTGTTAAACACAAACTTGTGTTTGGGGAAGGGGGATGATTCTTCTGGAACTTGGGATAGAGGTCGTGACTGGACGGTCTGAAGTTCGGCTTCTTCCACACACTCCTTAAAAGCGGAAGCTCTTATATCTGATATAAAGGCCCTTAGTTCGCGATGAAGTGGCGACATCAGTTGATCCCTTATAATAAGGGTCAATTAGCGACTCATAATCATTAGACCCTTGTGCGGAATCCAGCTAAAAGTGGAAGTACCCCAAAGCGTGAATCATAATTTTTGTAGGTTTGGCCTAGCTGTATTCGTGTGAAGCGGAACCTAACCCTATAAAATTCTGAATTCATGTAAATAGCAGAAAGAAGTTCTGCCTTTAGGGTTGAATAATCAAGGAAAACCTCTGAATGAAGCAGAATGAAAATGTCGCTAAGACGATGGTTCATGTGTGGAAGTAGATGGGCAACACAATCTGATTCCAAGTCCCACTTGCTGACTTCGAATATCTTCTCGA
Organism: Ceratothoa steindachneri; assembly: GCA_963969495.1. NCBI lineage: Eukaryota > Metazoa > Arthropoda > Malacostraca > Isopoda > Cymothoidae > Ceratothoa > Ceratothoa steindachneri. The sequence goes on along the minus strand of OZ018320.1, from coordinate 201,735,038 downwards.
AGTGCGTTAAATACGAGCAAAAATCTTTTCCATCCTTGTATGCTGTGAGTTTTCGTGAAGACACTTGAGCCTGTTCATTTCGAGATCCTACGGAGTTTATCTTGACTTGGTTACAGATTATCTCTCTCTCGTGCTACCTAATTCTTTCATTCTCTTCTTTTTCTCTCTGCGCTTCCATTTCTTTTTCTTGTTTCTGTGTTTTTCTTTCTTCGACTTCTCTCTGTGCTTTTCTTTCCACACGTTCGTTATGTTCCTCTTCCTGGACGTAAGCGATTAAATCTTTTCCCAGATAAACCTAGGGTCTGCCTTTGCTTATCAAAACGATCGAATAAAGACATCCCGGATATGATACTTTAGACCTTTCCACACGAAAAGCTACAAGAGCTATTTCATCTTTACCCAGAAAAAGATTAACTCTACTAAAGACAAAATTATTAAAATTTTCGCCAAAAATCTGCGAACTCTAAAAAAAAAATAATACCGAGGGAATCTGATTCACGACACAATAATAGCGGTTACTATTACCGCTTAGCTAGTATCCTCTTTAAGGAACAAGTAAAAGTGTGAACACACCACACAAGAATGAGCTTAAAAATTGATCAGTACCCCTCAATCAAAAATAACATTATCCTAATATATTGGTGTTCAAATATTCTTGGCAATGTAGTTGCTATTAATTGAACTTTGTCATTCAAAATAAGGTAGGGCGGATTCTTCCCAATACCCAAACCCTGACGCTAAATTATATAAATATAAATATATATATATATATATATATATATATATATATATATATATATATATATATATATATATATATATATATATATATATATATATATATATATACCTATATATATATATATACAAGAATATCCGAATACTGATTGGATAACCAAGGTTATTAAATGATTATAATAGGAGATTTTGGGTGATGAGAGATTCAGTTCCTTTGAACCTCGAGAGTAAAGCGGGGTGAACTTGGGGAGGGATGGGGCCTTGGTCACCTTGATTACTCACGTGTGTAGACGGGAACTCGAATAGGGTGATGCTACGTTCTTCAAACTCTGATTTAGTGAGGTGAGGGCCTCTTATCCACAAGAGGTCACCGAAGGAACTTCGGATGAGTGTTTGCCCTCTCCAAACTCGGATTGAGCGAGCTATTGGGCTTCTTGTCCTCAAGAGGTCACCAGAAGAACTTCGTAGGACGGCTTCTCCCATTCTTGATCCGAAGAAGGTTGAGAAAGGCTGACTTTGCGTCAAGAGACTTTTCTCCATGACCCGAAGTTAGGAGTGTGATTTCCAGCTCTTCAGTGCCCTGCTACTGTCACTAAAGACTTCTCGGGCGAGAGCGTCGTTCAAGCGAATCTCCGTTCGGGGAAGCGTCTGCTAAGCGCATCTGCGGGTAATCCTTGAGAGGGCGCATATATACCCGGATTTCTCTGAAACAGGGAGAGGGAGAGAAACCTTCTCGAAACGATTATATCGGCCCGGGCAACAGAGCGTGTCCTTACGGAAACTGTAAAAGGCCAGGATAGCGGGTCTGAAGGAACAACCAGCGGTTGGAGCCATAAAAGTTGTCTCAAGGGGATCAAGAAAGGGCAATTAGCAAGCCAAAAAATAGATGAATAATCTCCAAACTCAGGGGGAGGGAAGATTAAGACGGCGGGGAGATAGTCTTCAATCACAGCATCATGCTTCTGTGCGAATTTACTAGTGACCGGGCGGAAAGTCCAAAAAGGGTGAAGTCGGGCGAGGGGCGGGGGGGGGGGTAACGGCTTGCTTTCTTTCCTGGAGTAATATCTTAGGGGGTAAAATATTACTATTTTAGTCGTTTCCTCTACAATATATATATATATATATATAGTTGCGTTGAATCATCATTTACTTAAGTGTCACCCAAGATCACCAGAGGTAGCACCTTGCAATTGATTCTAGTGGAGATATATTTGTTTTATTTAAAAAAATAAATTGCTACTCCATTCCAACTGTGAATGGACTCCAAAGGAGTGACCGAAAGAAGTCAAGGTGCTCAAACAAAATATACAATTGATACCCAAAGTTGTGGAAGAAGTGAGATATAAATCGCATTTAAAACAAATTAGAATCGCTTCTGGCGGTAATCATCTAGGCCATAGACACCGAATTTCAAGCACAAACCTAAATTCAGGTTATTTTAAAATAATAAAAAACAAAACAAAGATATAAAATTCAAATGTGTTTGTAGAGGGGGAATGTGAAGGGAACTGACCCATAGTAATCAACTTTTGATGATGTAGCCAATTGAATTGATTCATTATTGGATTATAATAAATTTATTGTTTAATTATAACATTATAAATTTGAGTAAATCACTTTCTTCGTGCAAACTTAATTATGGTTACCTTAAGGAACATTAATGGAGCTTTCCCATTTATTCAAGAAACGTTGATTTTAATTTTTATAAATTTATTGAAATATTTGACTAAGAAAACCGTGTTTACACAAAAAATCACAAATACTCGTACGTTTGTGTGTGTGATCGTATCACTCCATTTTTAATGGTCCATTTGTGTTATTCTTCTATGTTTATATGGTTCTAGGAGTTGTTCTTAATATCGGCAATTCTTTTGAAATGTTTAGGTTTTAAGTTTCCCTACCATAAGATAGAGACACGTCGCTTGTAAAAATGCAACTTAGCTTTCGTACAATTCTCCTACCTAATTTTGTTATTCCACACCCTTTTTCATGTTTCTATCAGGAGTAACTAGTTTTCTTATAGTTGTTAGAAAGTTCAGTCGTCAACTCGAATTGATTAAGCTTCTTCAAAATTACTGATCATTATTTTTGTCTGTGATTCGTTCATTTTCATTCCAGTTCTGTGGATATTTTGTGACAACAAGTCAATTATCATTGATTCTTCTTTTTCTTCCATAGTTTAAGCAAAAATAACTACGTCATAAATAGAGCAAATGTGACTTTAATATCTTCCATTTATTCCTCTTCCCTTTTGTTCCCACTCCAATGTCACGAAAATCTCCGCAATTCCGTCTCTAAACTTATTTGTCGGGATGGAAAACCGCTACTTACTCATCATATTTCTATTTCATCAATGGCCGAGTGAGGTTCAAATGATGTTGTTGCATGAATACATATTTAAGAAAGTTAGTGAATTTAAATCGGTCTAGTTAATTCCTAGTCGCTGATTTAAAACTAGAACTGAATTGATCTAAATTGATTCCAAGGCTTTTTAATAGTGTATAAAGGCTTTCTTGAGAGGTATTTCATATTTATTTGTTCTCTGCAATAATTTTTTAATTAAAAGCCTGTAAATAATTATAAGTAATATAGTTAGTTTAGAAACCTCTTTGTTCTAATGTTTGGGTCAGTCTTTTGGTTAGAACTTTTTAATTAATTTATATGTTCCTGCTAAGATTCTCTTTATCCTGTAGTTGTTTAGGATTTCCAAGTTATAAAATGTTTATGTGGTATAAGTCAAGTGTTAGATCTTACCATTTAACTCTTACATTTCAGTGAACTTTAGGGCAACAGATGGCAGAAGTTAAGCAGAACCTTCAGTGCAAACAAAAAAATATGTAGGTTATGAAATGTATCGTTGTTCTCTAATGGAAGAAATTCATCGTCAATCATTGTGAATCTTTCATTTTTGTATCAAATCGCTCTCGTTAGAATTCCTAAACTATTTCAATAAACTTTTATTGCTTCTTATTGTCCCTCTATGTTGCCATTTTCTATCTGCCACTTATAGATGTTATTATTTTATCGCTTCAAAGGATTTTTCGTTCTTTATTGTTATTATCTCTAACTTTGTTGATCTAATTTCTAACTTGACCTGCTTTTGTAGACTCTTATTGGGTTCTGTGTATATAATCTTTCGTCCGCTTGGAGCATCCAGCCTCATTTTTCTCCTCATTTTTTCTAAAACAATTTTCCCTTGTCTTTTTTTCTGTTATTGCCAAAGTTGCAAAGTGCCAAACGTTTGTTATAGTAATGTGGCAATTTTCTAATAAGAAGTCTGTCACTTAATCATTTAATTTAGTCAAGTTGTTTCCTAGCGTATTTATTTTATTTGGGTTGTCATGTTTTAGTTCTATAATTCTTTTGTAAAGAGATGAGTCTATCTCCTTTTAGATGTATTGTGATGATGATTGTTACCTGTTTTGAACAAGCTATTAACCTATCACGCTTTAATTATTTTTCATGTTAAATAGTATGAAATTTATCTTATTACTCTATTTTGTTCCTGTCTTGTCCATTTTGGGCTCTGCTTCTTTAGGAAGAAAGGGCTAATCATGGAATTGTTTGCTCCTCCTGCAAATTCCAATAATCTGTTGACAGGTTTACCATCGCCCAAAGCGCATATTCCATCTGATCGAATCTACCATCTGTCCTGTAATGTTCAATTGAACTACCCATACATATCTTTACCTGTTTTCCTTAAGTGCGGATGTGTGAGTATGCCTTCATGACTACTGCATAGAATTGCTCTAATTCTTAATCTGAGTGAACTATTGTGGTACCCTTTTATGGCCTATACCTTTCTTTATATTTTTATTTATTTATTTATCTTATTATTGTTTTGTTATGTCTATGTATGAGAAATAATACGCCATTATTGTGTGTATCGTTTCTAACTTTAAAAGTGTATTTCCTTTTTTCTTTTTTCTTTTTAATTCGCTGACGACAATCATGTTCTATTTTATACTCTTAAGTTCTTCTTCAGTTGACACTGTCCGACCTTTGCAAGTGTCCAGCGTCTTCAACAGTTGGCAGCAAGTTTTATAAATCTAGAAATAATTTAGCATCCCATAAGCCTCCAATTTACCCGACGGCTACGATGGCCAAAGAGGGGTTCTGGGCAACAGAACAACCGCATTATGCATTTAGAGATTGGGGTATTCGAACGACAGTCTAATGTGATCCGCAGTATCAGAGGATATCTTACACTTCACCCACAATTTAAATGTCTTTACCATTTTAATAATAAGTATGTTTCCCATTCCGACACGCAATGACCGATAATCCCTGCTTCGTTATTCTTTCTTGGCCCCAAAACATTTTCCCGCCCATGTCTGCTCCAAAAGATCCCATTTTTACCTGACCCGGAAGCTTCTTCCTTGCTGTTATCCATTAACTTTGCTTTCACAAACTTTTGCCCACCGTTTTACTGTCTGATCACTTCTTCTTGCAACATATAATACATTCTTTATTAATGAAGTAAGTTTAGAAGAAAAATAGTTCTTCTCTTTCAATATCTCAAATGGATACAACTTTCTTGTAAAAAGTAGATAGCATAAACAGAATTGTGCGTCCACTCTGTATTTATCAACTATTACTTTATGCTCTTATTGGTTAGGGACTTTTTAAACATTACCACTTTCTCTAACCACACACCTTCAACAAAACCTTTTTCTGAAACCTTCTAGCTAATTGATTTATTAATTCAACGCCCTATTTCCCATCTATTTGTTTAATCAGTGAATGGCAAAATACGAGAAAAAGAGGGAAAGTATGTCGAATAACGACATATACAAAACAAGGACTAACAAGGAGCCCGATAATAACCTCGTTTAATTTCTCCTCCAGGAGCAAAAAGTATGCGATATACGTTCAAAGAACGAGTATGTATATGTGTAGAAGTATAAGTATGAAGGGCGACCTCCTGGCCTTCTATACTTACGTGGTCTCTAAATCACCGCAAGAGCTTTGAAAGCAAGGCTGATCTACGGCGAGGATGCAGTCCACGCTGTTTTATTGCACCGCAGTTACATTTAATTAGGGACACATTTTCCTTGTCTCGCCTGGCCTATCAGCCAACCTCCTGCCTGCCGGCATAGATCGAAGCTCCTCGAACATTCAACGTCAACGTTACATCTGTTCCTCCGAAGGAGTCGCTCCATTTCCCCAAGATCGCGCGAGTCATGGTGGCTCCCGCCCGGCAATCCCAGCCACCAGTGGAGCGTCTATATAATGCCCCGACTCTGTTTAGCGTGTATTACTTCAAGACTATCCCGCCTAACACCACGTACAATCAAAGGACACGTTCACCCTTCGTGATCGAAGAAACCGGCGATTTGGATTCGAGGAGAAAGGCTAAATTGACATCTGTGAACACTGCCATATTCAATCGACGACTATCTGACGAAGAATTCCATCTCCGAAAGCAAAACTACGCTTGCTCCCTCATTTGCCCCATGTGGTTACCCAGCTTCCCTGTAGCAGTCATTGTATCTCCACTGGCCTTCCCTTTAACGAACACGTAAGCAGTTGCAATCGTTGACGGTTACAGATAATTCTATAATCTGGTCTACCCAAATCATCACATCCTTTTTGTGTGAGCCCTGGATTAAAATCTATCTTTTGATCACCGACATGAACCCGACCACTAATACCATATATATCCCTCCTGTGTCCTGTTCAAACATTTAATTTAGCATGTACAATCATTCCTTTTAAACTCTTTGTCTGTATATATTTCAACTCTATTTTATTTATTAGTAAAGCTATATTTTTGTTGTCGTCTTTTTCTTGCAACCTTAAACAAGTACCAGTTATTTGTTAATCTGTGGCCGCCTTGTACTCTTAATTATTTTGTTTTGAAAGGACCCCGCAATTAAAAGATTGACCATCCCCACTGAATTTGTAACTATTTCCCGTACACGAACCGGCTAGGTCGAATCTTAAACCAACTTCGACCCACACCCCCAAAAGGCATATATATATAGTCGGGCCATTCCACGACGATATGGATCTATCTTCCACAGGTTTCCATTTCTCTCTTCTTAACCTCTATATTTTACACAACTCTTCTTACACACTTTCCGGCGACACTGCCTTTGAAAATAAAAGAAATATGGAAAAAAATAAAGAAAACGTAAAAAGGAATTAAAAATTAAACAAAGAAAAATAAAGACAAAAACGAAAAAAATGTCCATTAGCTTCCTGGATATTTTTATCGTGTTGTTTAAAATATTCTGACGTCGATTTGGGAGATAGAATAATTATTACACAGAAAAATTATGCGATTGAGAATTCCTTTGAGGCAAATTACACAAGCGTTAATTCTTTTTCATTTGATTGTTCAACTTCCTCGAAACAAAGAAGTCTTGATAATAAAGGGGAAAACTTGTCATGGAAAAAGATACAGCCGGACTTTTGCTGCCGAATTTCAAATTCAGGATTTATATTCCATTTTTCCATAAATATATATGTATATTGAAATTTATATACCATATATCCCGATTTATTAATTTTTCCCTTTTCTAACAAGCGGTCATGTAGTTTTTAATTTATCCTGTCACATGCAGTCGCGAGTGCATGTTGAGAGAGGGGGAGGGGGCACCATTCTGGTGCTTGGCAGATTATTTGGAGGATTTTGTGGGGTGAGTAAGGGGCAAAGAAGAGACACGTTTTAATGCAAGGATGAAAGTAAAGATTTATTCGTTATGCGGCCAAAGTTTCTCGAAGAACCACCTAATCTCCGACAGGTTTGCCATGTGTTTGCCTAAGATTTGTAAATATATCCAAAATCATTTCTAGTTTATCACAACAGATACTTAATCTTTGTTTTCAATATTCCCATAGCATTAGTTTATTAAACGTAAAATTTCTTTGATTCCCAAATGAAGACCAAGGGAATGACTTTAATCCTACTGATAATATAAATAATATAGCTCAAAAAATTTAGATATAAAAATACCATATAGATAAAATATATAGTGGTACACCATTTTACAGGTGCCTTTATTTTTTTTGTGCTACCTTAAATTTGAGATCTGATCTTGGGAAATTTGGGGTCACTAAGTTTAAAAATGGCAATAGTTTTCTTCTATCACGTTAAGTTTTTTTATTGATGGGCTCGTCTATGTTGGTCCCATTCATAGCAGCAGGCTATCTTACGACCAAATGAACGGAAGTGGAGGCGTTTGCTATGCTTCTTATTTTATTTCACCTATGAGTTTATACTTCTCTTTATGCACATATAGATATATAAAGCAATTGTGTATAATATAATTTTGTGTTTTTTCAGATTTATTTTATGAAATGACTTTCAGTAGTATGGCCTCTTTACGAAGGAAATGTTTGAAATTCCCTGACTTGTTTTGCTATATATGTGGTTGTTTTAATGCACTAACTCAAAGAATGAACATTAGTATCTTTGTGAAAAGAGTAGACTTGGCTTAGTTTAAGATTAAATAAGGTGATCCGGATAAACCGGGAGCTGCGCACAATGTTTCTAAACCATGTGTCGAAAATCTACGCCAATGGACAAAGGACACAAGGAAACAACTAGGATTTGGCATTCCTATGGTGTGGCGGGAGCCAAACAAAAACATGTAAGCGATTGCTACTTTTATTTCACAAAGAGCTCTGGTTATAGCAAGAAAAGGCGACATTAAATAAGCTACGCAAATCTTGATTCAACAATTCGTCCTGCATTGAAGGAACTTCCTTCAATGGACGATGTAAGTGATCTACGTGAATTTTATGTAAGCAATGAACTTAACAGTGATCTAAACTTTGTACATACATTGACCCCAAAACGTAGAAACTTTAGCCAATTAGAACTGAATGATTTATGTAGAGACCTAGGCCTGTCAAAAGAGTAAGCAGAAGTGTTAGCTTCTAGACGTAAAGAGAATAATTTGTTGCAGGAAAAAACAAATGTAACTTTATATCGGAGAAGGAAGAGAGATCTCTTAGCATTCTTGAAAACTGAAGAAAGTTTTGTTTACTGTTGTGACGTGGCGGGAGTGTTAAACGCGATGGGTGTTTAAGAGTATAATCTAAGTGAATGGAGACTTTTTATAGAGGTCAAAGAAGAGTCTAAAATGTGTGTTACACCATAATGAAAACTTGATCGGTGCGATTCCTATTGGTCCCTAGGTGCATTTAAAAGAGAAGCATGAACACATAAGATCTGTATTATATTTGCTCAAATATAATGAACACAAATGGATCATATGTGTGGATCTGAAAAATGGTAACTTTTTACTTCGCCAACAAGGATGCTAGCCAAAATATCCGTGTTTCCTGTGTTTATGGGACAGCCAAGCCAAGGACAAACATTGATAACAGAAACTCTGGCCAATTAGAGAAATTTTAACTGCTGGGGAGAAGAATATTATACAACAACCACTTGTTAAGCGAGAGAAAATCATCTTCCTACCCCTTCATATTATGGTAGGGCTAATAAAACAACTTGTGAAAGCTCATAATATGGAAGGTGATTGTTTAAAATTCATATGTACAATATTTCCTGGCTTAGGTTATGATAAAATAAAGGCTGGAGTTTTTGATTGGCCACCCATCAGAAAGTTAATGGAAAACCAAAACTTGTCGAGTTCAATGACTCACATAGGAAAAGGAGCATGGGATTCATTTGTGGCTGTTATGCAAGGATTTCATGAAAACAAAAAAGGCTGCTAGCTAAAAGGATTTGATAGAGACATTAATTGATAGCTTTTATCGTTTAGGCTGCAACATGAGCATAAAGGATCATTTGCTCAAGAGCCACCTTGATCAATTTCTTGCTTATCTAGGCAACGTGAGTGATCAACACGATCTTTTTCATCAAGATATCAAGAATATGGAGGAGAGATATCAAGGCCGATGGAACACACACATGATGGCAGACTACGGTTGGAGTATTCAACGAGACTGTTTAGACATCAAACACTCCAGACACTCGTGCAAGTGAAAATTTCTTTCATGAATGTATAGGTATTTGGGGGTTTTAGTTTTTTCAATTTTCTAAAAAAAAATGGTGTAGCAAAATTTTTGTGCCTTTTCATGCCCATAGAAGAGAACTGCAAAGAAAAATGCAAAATAATTAGTTAAATTCCAATTAAATGTACTGCATTTCTATTTTCTTTAAAATGCATGATGAGACATTGAATTACTCCATTTCAGTGAAATTCTAGGACATTTATTAGTCACTAGCTTTTGCACAATATAACGAATACAGGCGTTGTAAACAGCTCAATTTCTGCTGCAACTTGTATGCACGGTGTCAGTACGACGTGCATGCCACTCGCGTGACGAGTCAGTCTGCTTCCAGTTTTCATGCAAGATTGTAGTGTTCACTCCCTTTCACTTGTAGGCCCTTTCACTGACGGATACCTCTTTATAATCATAGTAAGTATCTCATAAATATTATATAATTAAAGATGGTATTATTTCTTGAAATATTATTCGAAAATACATTTTTAATTACACTAATTTTGCATCTCTGACTAAAGAGTAAAAACTTAGAATGGTTTACTAAATTACGAGTACCTATGTTTGACATTATTTTTAGACGGTGAACCAATGTCAAAATTGAAGACAAGAAGTAAATCATCACATTGGAGTCTTGTAGTTGGTAACGGAGAGGTGCTTTCTGTATTACAACTTCCAACCGTGAGAGACATGTTAAGATTGGAAATATTTTGTCGCCTCCAAAACGTCCGAGAAAGTAGAAACTATACTGATAAAGAACTCGTAAATGACATGATAGACCGCTTTTGCATCAATGAAAAAAGCTGATGCCATTTTTAAAGCACCTGTGATTAATCAGCATTGCAGCATTAAACTGAAACCTACTAAATTGTGAAACAATGCAATTGATATATTACATGGAAGAGGAAATTTGGTAAAGAAAAACGAATTCCTTCAGACACTTGACACTCCTTTTGACATCCTAAACTGCAAGTACACAATAAAAATGTGTTCTAAAGATAGTTTTTATCACAGGTAAAAAGGTGAACCATTCCCACATTGATTGTATCTGTACTCGTCAGAAAAAGATTTCCATTCTAAAGTTGGCCTTCGTAAATGCTGAGAGGACAAAGAAAACAGGTTAAGCTAGCATCCAGATTGGTTCAAATGACTTTGCAGAAACATAAAAGCAGATTGCCGCAGATGAGAAAATCGCAGAAAGGGAAGCATTAAAACTAAAATGGATGAAATCACTCAGCGAGAAGAAGAACTTCGCGAAGAAATAGACCAGTTCTATGTTAGTTCTTCTGGAGAATAAGACGCAACATCAGTTGATAGTAGTTATGAGGATCTCGCTAAACCTTTGCCAAAAAGAATTAAGTATAATACAAAGGGTATTTCAAACATTGTCTTAGCTAGTATTCGCCATCATACTGGACATCGGAAAGCTTCGGAAATTGCTACGGCTGCTTGGATCGATGCAGGGCTTATCAACCAAGAGGATGCATCGTTGGTGATCTACTAAAATAAACTTAGACGGACACAAGAAAAAATCATGAAGGAAATATCCAATCAGCAAAAGAAAGAACTTAAAGAAGGAGGGATCTCATGCTTGTTGGTCAATGGAAGAATAGACGAAACAAAAGTTATGCTATAAGTAGAACGAGCTCATAGGAAGTTTCCTAGTTTCATTAAGGAGAAACACTACTCCGTTGGCTCCAATCCTGATGGCCGATTTCTATTTCACTTCGTCCAGAAGCCAATTTGACGAGAGAAAACATGCAGATATTTGCTGATCATATATTGCGCTAGCTTCAAGAGAGAGGATTTGATAACTCACTACAGGTCATTGGTGGTGATTTAATGGCAGTCAATACAGGATAGGAGGGAGGTGTGATGACACATTTGGAGAAGAAACTTGAAAGAAGAATTGTTTGGATTGTACGTTATCTACGTATTGGCGAGCTACCCCTGCGTTATATCATTAGGGAAGTTATTGGCGTAACAAAGAGCAACAACAAGTCGTCAGGTCCTGTTGATAACATGCTTCAATGAGCAACTCAGCTTGAAATAGTAGGAATATTCCAAAGTTTGGTTGTGGGCATCCACTTCACGTGTTTCCCGACGAAATCCTTACAGATCTCAGCATTTATAAGTCCTACGCGTACCGTATTGCCCAAGCGATAAGATCAGGAGAAGTGCCACAGTCATTGTCCCTTTTGGAGATTGGACCGGTCAGTCACACTCGTTGGTTGACAATAGCACTTCGTTTCTGCAAAATTTAGATATCCAAACACGGATTGAAGGGAAAAGTGTTGAATAACCTCAGGTTAATGGTTGAGTTAATTATTGGAGTTTACCTACCAAAATGGTTCAACGTTAAACTCAATTATATGTGGGTCGATGGTCCCCACCGCCTACTCTTTTAAGTACAACAAATAAAAATGCAACGGAAGAGAGTCAGAGACATCGTAATTCCAGTGGTAAAAAGGTTAAGCGTGTTATGGTTGCTTTGAAGCAATATTGTAAGCTATGCTTTGCAGTGAATGCTCAGAAATGTCAGCAAAGTCTTTTGAAATCATCATAGAGATCAGAGGAAATAAAGGCGACGACCATTTGGGTGACAGCTCTTTCCAAACGAGAAAGGTTCCCACAATAAATCACGATGCAATAAATATTTCAGAATTAACTGAATTAAATTGCATGGTCTTATAGCCACCATTAAGAACAAACCTAACAAACAAAAATGCGAAAAATTTCAAAGATTTTCCCATGCAGATGCTCAAATGGCCTTCGCACACTTAAAGTGTGGAGTGGTCCGTCAAAATGGTCGCAGAAGCTGCAGGCTATGTGCGCAGTCATGAAAGACGCGAGGGTTATATAAAAGCCCAAATAACAGGCCGCTAATTATTGGCACGAAACACAAGCAAAAAGGATCTCATAGCCATAGAATTGTTTAAATAATTCATGAAACTTAAAAACTCTTTGGAGATTATAGACGGTAATATTTTGGGGGGAAAATTATTTTCTTATTATTTTATTACAACATATAAATTGAAAGGCCATTTTTCTATAGGTAGGAGTTATTTTGCGAAACTTTTTTTGTTATATTATCATTTTGTATGTGTAAAGGGCAATAAAAAATTGCTACACCATTACTCGATTTTCATTTTAGTAAAATCATCTCCAAATTCGACACAATCTGATAAGTATATGTACGATTGCTTGTGTTTTCTTCATTATATTATAAAAATAACCTGTATGTATTTAGTAAAAGGTAATGTTTTCTTACAATGGATTTATACATTTAAATTTTGTTGAGAATTTAAGTTATGGTTTGAAGCTATAAGACTTAGGAAACTATCCCTAGCGAGTAAATACACCCAGGGCGTTGTAAAATAGGAATATAATGTTGAATGAAATCCTAATGTTTGACAAAAGAAAATAGATGCCATATTTGAAATCAACACGTCAAAATTAACTAAAAACAACCACAAAACATAAGTCTGCAAAAGGTGTATTGACCAGAGTTATAACATTTTTAAATACACTAAATATTTAAATTCTTTCTTACTGTTCGAAGTTGATGACTGCTTATTTATGATGAATTTTAGCCTTCAAAAATCTTCCCAACATTGTAAGAAATGGAGCTGCTGGGGGTGATACTTGTGCCCCCTTTGTTCTTAGACCCGCTGGTAGCATTCTATCTTGAATAATCGATATTTTGAGTTGCCAAAGTTAAATAAAAAAAGCACATTTTAAAAGTTTATTTTCCCGAATTGAGTAAAAAAAATGCGAAAATTTGTAGAAAAAATTAGGGCCAATTCCAGATTTGTGTTTTTCCACTAGAATCGAACAAAAAATTAATGTAATCAACGAACAAACAAAAGTTTCTAAGCTCCTTCCTTACATATTCTATGCGTGAAGAAGATAGTACCAATAAATACAAAATAATTACCAGTTACTTGCATTTAATGTAAGTTAAATTAATCTAAATCGCCCCATTAACACCCAAACACTTGGTCAGTAAACTTTGCAATGATGGCAATGGACCATCAATGTTTTTAACTGCACTTTTTAAGAAAATGGTGAATTTATAGGAAGTGAAAAAGCGGCTTTTTGAACTACGGGGGTCTTTAGGAAGAAAGGGGGAAGATAATACTCCCGAGCCGCTTGTAAGTAAGTAGCAATTTAGACATGTGTATAAGATTTTTATTCACTGTGTATACATTTTATCCAATGTGATTTGACTCTTTTTAAAGGAATATTTTTCATATTAAATTTGCTTTGAATAAAGAAGCAAATAGCTATTTATTTTCAACCCGTTGTAGCGTCACTACGAATTGAAAAATTATTAATAGTATAGGAACTCAATATTACAAAAATTTAAAAGACATGCTTCAATAAATAAAAAATACTCCGTAATATTTAAAAAAAGCTTTTAGTTCTTTCTTAATACTTGTATCATATATTATTTAAAAATTTTATTTTTATAGTACTTTTTTATCCCAGTGAGGAAGCTGACCAGTACTTAGTAATTTGGGATGGATTATGTTTTGGAACAGGTGCTTTTTAATCAGGAAATATATTTAAACATATATAGTCTAGAAATTAATTTTAAAGCTCGATAACTACTACCCAGCAACACATTCTATTTCATTATCAATTACTTTCACTATATGCAGTATTTTTTAGTTTACTTACATGATTTTCATATCAGTTTTAACCAAACATAGGAAGAGTCTTGCCAGCCATATTATTAAATTGATTAATCTGAAATTAGGTTAGAAATATATGGTCATTGAATAAACTTTTGGTTGGTTAATTTGTTTGCTAATTGTATAATAACCTTGTCTATATATCTAAGTTGCTTCCATTATGTGTTTTGTAAACAAAGTGCTTTCTCTTATGGCCTCCATATGAATGGATGTATTTTGTCTTTTCCAATCGTTAAAATCTTTTTAGACAATAAAAATAATAATAAAAATAATTCATAACGGTAAAAGATTGTTCGTAATACACTCAAGCAATTTCCCCTATTAATAATATCGTCCTGAGTTTGTTAAGTAGTATATGACAGGTCCTTTGTAGGCAAATTAAGCTCGACGTCAATCAAGTCCAAAGGACTAGTGACAATATTTCTTCTTTTCTTTTATCTATATCGCAACCTTAACTTGTGAAAGTCAATCAAGCGGGATGGATTAAAATGACGTGTGAAAAGCTCAACAGACATCATAAATTTCGATTCTCCCTTAAGATTATTAGTTTCAATCAATACATAAATATTTGGTTGAAAATAGATTATCACCATGGAACAATATTTTATTTCACTTAATTCTGTTTTCATCTATAAGATGCTGATTCCAATTTTTTGTATAGTTTTTGCGCACCAACAAGTTTGTAAGTATATGTGACGCATGAATATATGGATATCTTGTGAAGATCATGATACAAGGGGCGGTCAATAAGTTTTGGGAATCAGTAGAGCAAAACAGAGGAAGGTGGATGGCTGTTTGTGGGGGTGTTAGGACAAGTTATGACAAGTCAGAACCTGCAGCCGCACGCTCCTGCCTCGTCTATTTAAGAAGCAGTAGCTGATCGCAGATCGTCAGTCACAAATTTTTCCACAATGGAAAAGGTTGAGGACCGCGCAGTGATCAAATTATCGATCAAGGAAGGCAAAAATGGAAAAGAGATCGATGAACGCATTGTTACAGTGTACACCGACACCGCCTCTTCCTATGCAACCATTGCTCACTGGAATATGGAGTTCCGCCATGGTCGTGAGTCCCTTGAAGATGACGCCCGTCCAGTACGCCCGTCAGACGTGACCAACGAGGACAATGTGGCCCGTTTGGAGAGGATGATCCTAGAAAATCGACGGGTGAAGGTCGAAGAAATCGAGCGAGAACTTATAATATAACAAGGAAGTGTTATTAACATCATCGACGACAATTTGGGTCGCTAGAAACCTCACGCCCCACGATCGACTTCAACGTCGTCAAATCCACAAGGCCCTGCGTGAGTGCGGATTCGAGGAGCTCAACCATCCCCACTACAGTCCAGATCTAGCCCTTAGCGACTACTTTTTATTCCGCCAGCTCAAGGCTGCACTGCGTGGACGCCGGTTTGGGGACAATGAAGATGTCCAGCTCGCCGTCCAGGAGTGGATTGACAGCAGTCGGGAGATTTCTGGTTGTCGGGAATTCGAAGTCTCAGGGACAAGTGGCGCAAGTGCATTGAAGTCGAGTGTAGTTATATTGAGAAATAATAAAACACTTTTCCTCATATTTCGTTTCTTTATATCCGAATTGCAAAATATATTAACCGACCCTCATATCAATTGGTGTTTCAAGCACAGAAATATATTTATGGCATTAAATAGTTTGCTTATTATTTAGGATATTTATATTCTAGCGATGGGCTTCAAAATCAAATGTCCGGAACAAATTGTGAGCAATCACCTCATGTATTTTGGTATGTGTGTGGGTACACATCGAAATTGCGACTCTGTACTCAATAATAATAATAGAGGGGACCAAATCTTGACACCATATACCCTTTATTTTGGGATGCTTAATCGGAGACCACGCTAATGGTTGGGCTCCTCATGTGATAGGTTTAGCCGAGTTTAATACTTAAAAGGAGGTTCAACTAAATATGAAAGTCAATTCCATTTGTTGTGCCTCAAAAATGTTGAGAACCACATAATCCATTTGCTCTTTGTTACTTTTGTATAAAAAAATATATATGTGAAGAGTAAAGTAAACTATGGCCAATCTCTTTACTATTTTAGCATAAAACAACAATTGGTCCATAGTCACATTGCATATGGCTTTCAGTAAGAGTGTCTTTGAATTCAAGAATAACCTCCTCATCTATAATAATTCCCGAGCCAGAGATAGCACATAGAAGATGATGGACCACGTATCCCTAATTAAATGGAGCCGAAAGCTGAAATATGCAAGAACATAAAGACTACATGATGGAAAATAGCCTCAAAGGATTGACGTATATTTCGTTCCAGTAAATGGCACGAGGAAGTCACTAAATTCTACAACGTTGTACACTTACTCTGCTGATGTAAAAAGAGAATTGTCAGGTTTGCACCTAGCTAACTTGAACATGTATCATCCAATTGGTATCTATTCATCCATAGTTATAGTCATACTTTAAATGACTTTATTTCCACAAGGGCAAGAACCATTTATCTATACCATTTGCACATTCAGCTCAAATGAAAGCTGTGATAGAATGGTCTAAGGCTGCCATGCTTCAGCCCCTATCACATGTCAAATCTCATGCTTCCCACGTGCATCCTGCGAGAGAGAGTTGAACGGCGTCTTATCGCCCACTATTCCCAAGTTTAATCAAGGAGGTCCAATCATCCGTTTGCCTCCATGCGTCGATCTTGCCAGAATTAATTAGGCTTATGAGAAGATAAGATATTTTCCTAAGCGCTACTGGCACATTCCATCGAAGTCCCCCCCCCCCATTGTCTCCTACGTCGAGGGGCTGGCTCCGGCTATTTATGCGATAGGATATCGCGTTTGAACCAGAGCCCGATTATCTTAGCAAGGCATCACGCCGATCCGGTCTTCCTTGTGCACCTAGGAACTCTACCCCGAGAACCCCCTTATTATCCAAAAGAGGACAATATCCTTGAGTGCCAAGGTTCAAGCCACTCGAAACGCCAAGTAACAGGGCCCCCTGTTGTTCAGAAAGAGAACAACTTTAGAACAGTCATTGTTCTTTGAGCCCGTTCGAAAAGAAACGGTTCTCGCTCCCCTGATATCACGTCAGTGATAATTTACCACTGTTCAGAATAGAAAAACTTTAAAACAGTCATTGTTCTTCGAGCCCGTTTGACAAGACACGGTTCTCGTTTTCATGATATCACGGCAGTGGTAATTTAATTCCCCCCTTTTTTAACCTTCTTCAAGAGAACGCTTGGTTACCCCGATAACCTCAATTGTTCGTCTAGAACATCTCCGATATCCTGTCTCAAGGATCGCTCGTACCTCTGAGCCCCACTCCGTTCTCACTTCTCGAAGTCAGTCCTTCCCCTTCTTTAAGGACAACCACCCAAAAAGCCCCTTCTCCTTGAAAAGAAATCGCCAGTTGGACGGAAGAAGATTCCTTCAAATCGCCTTCCTCTGCACGACGACCTTATAAATACGTAAGTTACGCATTACATTTACCTAATTAACTTTGTGCCAACGCAACTCTGTGCTTTAAAGGGATTTTAGTTAACCGTTTACCTTCTTGTTTTTTTTTGTCATTTTAATTCTTTCCAAGTCGTAATCCTCCGCTTAGTCAAATATTCCCATGACCTTTTTCGTTTCGAAAATGTCTATCTCCCATTTTAATCCCCGGTCATATAAATATTTTCGTGTGTTGTTTTGTTAGATTAATTAATAAAATTCTATTTTATTAATGTTTGCAATATTATTAATCCTTGGGCTCCGTTCCACTTTTTAAGTATATTGAAGATAAATAAGCCCTCTCCAGGCCCATTTTAGTCATTCTCGGCCATTTGATCACCCCGCACTCGAATATAGAATAATCCCCACAAAGAATAGATATATATATATAGTATATAAATATTGTTTAAGGAAGGTTTACACAGAGTCCTCTCTTAATTTCACTTAATATTAACCCATATGCTCTCTGCCCTTGCATGGTAAATCGATCAACGAGCAGTACAGTAAATTGAGAGAGAGTAGATATGGAAGGTGAAGCTGTAAAGATTTTAGACCGATTTTTCCTCAACTTTTTGATGCAAGACAAGTAAGGGTCTTTGTGGAGGCAGATGCGGAAAAAGATGTAAAGCTCTCAGAAACTTGAGGGAAAAATAACCACTAAAGAAAAGGATGCTTGGCCGTGCCCTCGTAATATATGAAGCGTCTTCAAAGCTTTTCAAAAAAATTTTAAATTAAATAAGAAATAAACTATAAAATCAATTTCTGTTCAAGTCAGATACACTATGCAACGGGGCTAAGATGGGTATAAAGAAAAATAAATTTGAAAGAATACTAAAAAGGAAGAGTCATTTTAAATAAAACTTCCATTTAAGCAGCAAATTAATCCCTGTTAAAATAGAAGCAAGGATAAAAATCCAATCTTTCTTGTTGCGGTAGAATAAGAGTGGATTCAAGGATTCCACTCTCTGGTTTTTTAATAAAAGTTCCTAAATGCAACGATAAATCCAGTCACCTCCCCCCCACAAAAAAAATATATCTCATAATTTGCCTATATTTCTGACTTAACAGAATTTTTTCTCGTATGGGGGCTCTATTCAATTTGCTCTTTCTTTTAGGTAATCCATCAAAGCACCTTTTATTTATATCTATCATCACACAGTCGTGGGTGATTTTTTAAAAATAAATAGAAAATTGTGGATTAATTTATTCTTCATAAACATTTACCGGAGTACTCTGAATACCCTTTGTATTTTAGATAATTTGAAGCATTTGTAAGCAACAAAGTACAAAAGCCGGTGTCAAACCACATCATTTGATTTCAAGCCAGAGTTCGAATGCTTAAGGTTGCCTAAGATCATGTCTTTTCAAAGTTATATTGATTTACTGTAAACAGCAATTTATGGGATGTGAGTGCATAAGCCGGAATAAAGTTCCTCGAAACAATGAAGAAGAGATAGAAAAGTGGTTGTGAATCATCGATGATGATGTGCAAACTAGGATCAGAGAGGATTAAACATATTTTCACTGGTTAGAGGGAATAAATCATACGTTCACTGATGAGAGAGGATAAAACATTGTTACTTATCAGAGTATAAAATATATAATCATTTCAGAGAGGATAAAACATATGGTTACTAATCAAAGAGAATTTAACTTATGGTTAGTAGACTGAGATTATGAAAAATAGGTTCCCTGACAGAGATAAATAATATGGTCACTGTCAAGACGATGAAACATATGGTCACTGGTCAGAGAGAATAAAACAACCAATAAGAGAGTTTTTCCTCAAGGCACTTTTGAATTAATTGCACGCTATATATTGTTTGTTTTGTTACATTTTGCATAAATGTAACAAAAATTACAGAATGTACAAAAATGAAAGTAAAATGAAACACAATAATACCACGATACTTGTAAATGGCCCAACTTTGATTAGAATCATCGTCACTGATTTAGGAATTAGCATCCCCAATATAAGAACCAAAAAGAATGGGGACAATCAATGGTTTAAATTCGTTTTTGCAAAAGCTTAACTTCTTTGCAGGGGAAGCTATTGTCTTGCGAATAATTACTGATTTTTTTATGTTTCCTGAGTTCGTTAACGCTGAATTGAATGAAGTTGGAACAGTCTCGGATTTCCCGATTCCTCTTCCCTTTCAGAGATTTCTGCAGAATGCTTAGGGAGAAAAATTGTTTGTTTGATATACATTTTACACAAAAGTATGTATTCTTGCAGATTTTACAGTAAATTATGTTACTTTAGAATGGTTTTTCTAGCATATAAATTAATGCTTGTTGCGCCAAATTATGTTAGGTGAAATTTTATAGCGACGTGATTTGGTTTAGATTGAGTGAATTTTGTGGAAAAAGAAATTATATTAGTTTGCAATAAATATTCCACAACAGTTGATGTTGAGTATCGATTTTATTTACAGTTGGGAAAATATATAGGAGTTGTATTGATTCTCCACTAAACCCAATTGTTTTGGTATAGACTTGACTACTACTACGCACCGTCTGCTGCTTAATTTAATGAGAAAGAGAGATTAGCCTAAGATTCAAACCCGGCCACTAACCACATCCGATGTCTCTTAACTTCTCGTAATGTACGAGTATGAAATGATATTTCCCTTCGCATAATCTTCCTCAGCTTCTAAGATAAGTACATTGCTATAAAATTACTAAATCTATTAAAACATATCAGTTTATTCAGTCACAAAGTCTATGTTTGCATACACCTACATCTACCCTAACTACGCCCTTTCAAATGCCCTCACTGATTTTCGCTTTATTAAATAATTTGAGAGTTTTGCTTCGTTTATTCGCGTAAGACTAGTAACTGAAACATGGTACCTTTGTCTGAAAATGCATCTCTTTATATTCTACTTATATAATTTATTGAACTACAATTATATTTAGATGTTGTGTTTGTTTGAACCCACTTTCATCTTTAGTTGGATGTTTCCGGGATTGTTAACGGATGTGGTTTAATGATTTGTCGCTTATATTAGTTTTAGAGTTTAGATTCCTTTACGTATTTAATTTGTCTATCGATTGTTTTTATGTCGTTTCATAAAGTTATTTCGAAGTTTCGGCTTATTACAAAGTCGATGCTTCTTCGATGGTTGTAGCGTGGGCAGTCGATCAGGATATGTTTATTGATTGTTCTTTAAAAGAAGTTGCTGCATTCAGGCATTCAGGGGAGAAGACTTTGAGAATCGGTATCTATGTGTTATTCATGTGTTATCCTTCTCTTTATTTCTGTTTGGAATTGATAGTTGCCAAGATCAATTATATTTAGTAAATGTGTTGGTGTCCGTTCATTAAAGTTCCTTTTTAGTTTTCGAAAATCTTTCTTTTGCCGTAATTGAAGGAATATCAGTGTTGAGCAAACCTTGTTTTGACGAATTGGTTATTAGCGACTGTATCTTTGTCTGTTTTGTTAAATAGATCGTTTACGCTGATGTCTACGTGTCCTGGACAGCAGCGTAGTCTTATAATGTGTGTAAGACTGTTGATGCTGTCTATGATAGAGACTGCTAAAGATTTTGGGGGTCACCTTGAAAAGGCTTTAATGTGCTTAACGAATTTGTGAAGGTAGGGTAGTTTACTGGGGTGTTCCTTCTGGTTTCCTTAAGAGCCATATAAATGGCTGTAAGTCATGTATGAAGAAATTAATCCGGCATTAGAAGACGTACGGTACTGGTTCTTTCAGGAAGGGTGGCGGCGTATCCAGAGCCCTCCTCCGAACTAGCCCTATCGCTATAATTGTTATTGAAGGCGATGTTCTCTGAAATGTTGGGCTACTATTGAAAGGGAAGAATTGACTGGGTTGTGTTAATACGTATAAGTGTGTAGATTTGTGTCTTTTTCATCTTATACGAGAAGGATGGTAGCTATCTATTAGGACGTTTAGTGGTGCAAATTGTTTTCAACCAGTATGGTGTACTTAGTAGATATGTGCCCCAATCGTGCTAATATTTTCTAGATCTCAGTAGTTGTTGTGGTGCTGTATTCTTGATTGTAAGTAAGAGTGTTGGTTTAGCGATGTGATCGGATGTAGAATTTGAGTGCATATTTATTTCTCGAGATTTTAAAGTTAGTAATCCAGTTTCATCACATAATGTTTGGCCTCCACAGCTTCAGAAGGCCCATCTGGCTGCCCATAATGCTAGGTGATGTTTCTGTCGATTTTATTGATTAGTTTATCGATTGGTGCTGCATAAAGATGACTACTTCTACCATTTTATTTATGTGTAGAAAGGTTGTTTGATCTATGCATCAGGGAAGATGGGATAACTTAAGTAGAATGATAATTTTTATTGATCTTTTTCCTAGATCGTCAATGTCTTGTCATGCCATCGTTTGATGGATTGTGTTTATTTTACTAATTAGTTTATCGATTGCTGCTGGCTAAAGATGACTACCTCTACCATTTTATGTATGTGTAGAAAGGTTGTTTGATGTATGCATCAATGAAGATGGGAAAAACTTTTAAGTAGAATGAGAATTTTTATTGATCTTTTTCATAGATCGTCAATGTCTTGTCATGCCATCGTTTGATCAAGTATCAAGCCGAAAAACTTGGTACGGTCGGTGGTTAAGAGAGGACTACGGCCAAAATGAGGGAGATTATGTAAACTTGATAAAGGTGATTTGTATCGTATTTCTCTTGATATAGTTTACCTTTTTTCTCTGTATTATTTAGGGCGGAAACAATGATGTCCTGAAGTTGGCGAGTTACATCTATTGCTCGGATCAGTTTATGCCACAGGGAAAATTTGCAATGATCCTCAAAATCTCATCCCATGTTAGGCACTGAATAGCTATGTAATTTAATTTTATATGCTGATCGTACTTTGTGGTCATCTTTGGGTTCAGACAGATGTATGTTAGGTTATATTCAATTATAAGAGCCTGCAGGGATTCTTAATTGACATTAAGGCCTCGTCTTTTCTGGGTCATGAAGCTGCTAGATATTTTAAATTAGTATACTTGGAACCAATTTTGGATTCGTGTTTGGTATTTCAGATTGTGCAGAGTTTATAACTTCGATGTTCTTGGCGGTAATGCAAATACTAGTATTAGATTGATTGAATTCTGAGTTTATTCAGTTTTGGAATAGTATTTATTTATTTTTTGCAGGGTTGTAGTATCCTCTGAATTAAGTAACTCTAACCAAGACCTATTTTTTTACAAATAAACTGAACTAGAGAATGGTGAGGCATTACTTAATAAGATGAAAAACAACAAATGATCCCTGATGCAGGAAGTTGTACCATTTGCCCTCTTCGGAATTTGATTAAGTAGCACATTTAGGCACGACTTGCTGCCCAGTTACATGGCAGTGAGAAGCTAGACAGCTTCACAACATGAAAACCTCTATTATAGACGGTCACAGCTCAGACCACCCTGGTTGATCGCATTAACCCATAATCACATTACTTGGGTACACACTAAGCATTGTATCCGAGGGGCTTATGGAACATGTCATTACTTGCACACAGAATGAGGACTAGAGAAGAACGTTAGATTATGTTGAGAGTCTGAATGACATTGCTGAAGGTGGTGTCAAGTTGATGACTGACTTTGCGTATATCATAACAGCATATGATACTCAAAGAGACTAACTATCTTGTTCAAGTTCTGGAGTTCAAGAGACTCCCCATGGTAAATCAAATTTTGAAATTAATCATCATGTAACGATTTTACTTTATGATCGATTAGACTTTTAACCGAAGTTTAAGTCGACTTGTCTCCCTTTAGTGTGAGAAAAGGAATTTTGTGACATTTCGGAATTCTTTGCATGTACCAATGTGTTGTCTTTTCCTAAGACTAACATAATTGTATAGGGTAGAAAGAGGATTGAAAACACTTTATTTGCTATCTATTTTGTTGCTCTACGTTGTATGGATAAAACATATAGTGCAAAAGGCGATCAAAAACCCCCTGCCCCCGAACTGATGCTTTTGGGCAATATGAAGACAGAAAATTCAAAGGTACATGAAACCATGTTTCCAAACTTCCTAATTCAAAATGATGGGATTGCCGGCGTGTTTGGATTTTTCAGGACAAATCAGAGGAAGAAAATGTACAGATTTTTGAACAGGTGAATATTGGGGCGTTAATTCTTTGGAGATATTTCACAAATTATATTTATTTCTGTTCTATTTGTCTCCATTAAGAATTATGTGAAGTCTAAGTAGCTAAAAGGGTTGTCTTCCGTTGTTTTAGTTATTATATATACATATCAACTAGCAAGCTGATCCGAGTATGTATCGCAAATTGATTTGTTTGGTTGAGTTTCTTTGTGAATGATTAAAATTTCATTTTAATTATCCATGATCCAAAGAAATCATTATTTGCACCCCTACCCACCGCTTTCCTACTTTAACCCTAACAGGAGATTTGCAGTATTAGAGAATTTTAATTTTGTCCTCATCGATTCCGCTAGGACGGGGGTTGATGGTGGTATACGCCATCACAGTGACGCTCTAGGAGCCCCAGAGCAGGCTCGCACTGATTGCGACTGGCTAGTAACAGTGACCTATCATCGAAGGGTTTGAATTGATAAAAACATTTTTAAAAAGTTCTAAATCAAAGCGTAATAATCTTTCAAAGCATCGTTTTAATGAGCAAGTGGACACAGGCGGTGCGGATGAGAAGCATCTTTCCCCTTGTAAAGGCACTGTAAAAGTGGTTCATTCCCATAAATATTATAAGTTTAGTGTATCATTGAGGACACCGATTTTGACCAACGAATATTTTGCCAAATTTACTGAGATTACAATAACCACTCACCTGCTAATCCCAAATATTGCATAAAATATGCGTCTGTTCTTGCAACAAAATTAAACGTCAAACAGAGTAAAGTTTCGAAATTTCACCTAAGTAGAAAATTATAATATTGTTTACTTTAATGGAAATTTTCCATTTAGAACAACTATTATTTTTTCGCCTTACCAAAGAATTTGCTCGAAAATTTATTCGCTAACATCCTCTTTTCAGATTTAGATTTTACGCTGAATTTACTGATCCTCACAAGTGTACAAACATACAGACATGCTGTCGGTCTTGCACGTGTGGACAAACATAAAAGCTGCTGGCCTTACGATTGGAAAACTTTTACATATAAATAAGACTTAAAATGGGCACATACAAAGGAGTTTTTCATCCCGGAGCTGAAAGGATTCCAAATCCGAGTTTTCTTTTATTTTAAAACACTCCAATAAATTGGACCTTCGTTCATTAATCGCCGTGTTTTATTTTATATTTTTTTATGATTTCTCACTCGAGTAAATCACAAATTACGGTATCACTTATTGTTCAAAGCTAAATTCTGACTCAGAAAATTAACTTTCTTCTGTTTATTTGTATTTATTATCAGTGGTAAAAGATTTTAATCATAACTTTAGCATGTAGTTATTCATTCTTTCGATAGTGTATCTACAATTACGTAAGTTACTATATTAGTATTTACTTGAGATCAGTTAATATTTATTTTTTTAATTTGATTTAATATTGTTTTAATGTTATTCAGTGCGTACCTTTTATTAAAATGATATTATCTATTAGTCTACCTCTTGGCGATTGTCAGAGATCAGAAAGAGAGAAAGATACGCACTGCCGCGCTAATGATAGTGCAAAATCATGAGACGCTGTGGTAGCCGAAAGCCCGCTATCGCAGAAAGCCAAGACAAGTTTGATAGCCCGACAAAGGTCCCAGTCGGAGTCGGACAAAGTTTCGCCTCGCAAGCTTAAGAAGCTCCTCGCGATCGTGCTAATAGGGCGAGACTACTCGGCCTTCCGATGTCCTGGAACCTGGAACACTCATCATCGGACGGATGGGGAAAACACCATTTGACCCTTCTATAAATCCTCCAGGGCCAGAGTTGGAAGGCAGTATTCGCAACTGCCCGCCCGATCAGTATCCTCTGCCTGCCCCCGTCAGCACCCGCTATTCGCGTGCCATTGGACTCAGCACAATTCTCGCAGAACCCCTCAAGCTCCCAGTAATCTCGATTAATTCGCGTGAGTCTATCTCGTACCCGTTCTACCCGCTCCTCGAACGCGACGCACACAGTCTCGATTCTTGTTTAACTCGAAAACAATATCTAAGTTCATCCTGTTAATAGACATCGCCAAGAGAATATTATTTGAACTTCGCGCTATTCAAGGATTACTTCATCGCACCAAATCTTCAAAATAAGAGGAATGCGCAACTCTCCTGTTTAAATGTTCTCTTTACTAGCCTTTCTCCTAGTGTAAACTTCCATCGTCGGCTTCATATACGCTCAAGGTCATTCGAACGCCCCTCGGTCAATATTGTTCGTTTATTTTGACTGGGACCGTTCCAGGCTAGTTCCCTCCCCCCTCCGTTTTAGCTGCCGAGACCCGTCTACGTCTAATGTGTATATAGCTTGTTTTAAAACCCCATTTAACCTTGTAAAAGAATGTTAATTTTCATATTTGTAATGTTTTTTTTTACCCGTTTTCTATCATCCTGGATCTTCCAGGATAGTCGACTGTTTGGCCAACCTACATTTAGTTAATTCACACTTTTCTTGTATTATAAATCTCCCACACACATAGCCGTTTGACCTAGGCGTCAAACGCAGAAAGGGTTAAGTTGACCCTATTCTACGAGATATAGTAATATCTATTATATATTAAACTGGTAACAGGTTTATTGAGGTTAATCTTGGTCATTGAATTGATTGAAATTTGATCAATCTATTAGGCAACCTTGGTTAAATTGCTAATTGTTGGCTAATCTTGTTTCCGGTTCTGGAGTTTAAAAGGTTAGAAATAACGAGTTCATACCTATTTGCGATCTGTATTTGTTCCCGTTATTATTTATTTTTTTTGTGAATTGATAGTGAGTGACAGTGTTTAATTATTAATTTATTCACTCACGTAATTGAATTGTTTTCCTTCAAGGCCTCATCTCGTGTCAAAGTTGAAGGTATAGAAAAATAACATTATTCTTCGTATTGCAGTGCTAGGAGTGCTGTAACTCTCGTCTTAATCACAGTGAAATCTCGACTGCAAAAGCTCTCTCGCCTGTTTCGCACCCTCCTCTTTTGTTGTTCATGTTATCGTTTGTTTAAAAAAACAATTCCCACTGCAGTTCGTGCGTAGAGGAATCCATAATTCCGGCATATTCATTGTCGTGCGTTAATTTAATTCTTGTCATTGTGCCCATCACGTAAACCAGCATCATGTCGTCGTTTGAAATTTTCTAGACCCAAGGTGACTGACTCGGACTCAGTGGCAAAGATCTAAAGACCTTCATCCAGGAAAAAGAAATTAGAGATAGAGCGGAAAGAAGAGACAGAAAAAAGGAACGAGAAGAAAGAAGAGAAGAAATGGAACGAGAAGAAATAGAGAGAATTCGCTTTCATGAATTGGAAATGACCTGAGCGAGGAACGAGTGGCTCTCCATGGACGCTTCAAATCCTAGACTAGGCGCACCGCAGTTTGCGACCATAAAACTCCCCCTCTTTAAAGAAGGTGAAAACTTCGGGTCTCATCTCACTTCCTTTAAAGAAATCTTCGAGGTTAACAAGTGGGACATCAATACGGATGGCGTAGCATAATTAGAGGAAACAATTGATTACTCATCGCTAAAAGCCAAGATACACGCCGCTTATAACATGACTACGGATTTCTACCGAGCTAAATTTAGGCACTGTCGCATTCAAACAAACCAGTTCGGCTAATTCCTACAGCTTTATTTTAATTTTGGGATTGAGTTTCGAAGGTACCTCATGAATACGGCGCCCTGGTCTATTTCGTCCTTAAGGACCAATTTATTCCGTCATTCCCTTCGGAAATCAAATCATTCGTGAAGGACCGGAGGTGCCGTACTCTCAAGGAAAGAAAGCATCGTGGAGGCAGATGTCTACGTGGTTAGCTACAACTGCTATCCGAAGAAAGGGAAGAAATCAGAACTCCCATAATCTAAATCCAAAAACCAGCAAGAACAAATTTGTTCCTAATAATGTAAATAGGTTCTTCAAGATGAATGGGCCAGCCAAACCTCTCTTCTTGTCACACCACAGCGATTTTAATCCTTTTTCTCCTAACTCTCTTGCTTCGTTGTTCCCCAAAAGGACCATCGTGGGCTATTCCAGTGGAGGTTCAAGTCAACTGAGTAGCAATTGCCCTCAAAACTCGCGGTTTAGAAGCACTCTTTCTTCTCCCCAGGTGCACCAGGCCAGTACGCCCCCACCGTAGCAAAATGAAGCCCTATCTTTAAACCCGCCGAATACTGCTGGCCATTAGGTAAACCTTTTGTTCGATAAAGGTAACCCTGGGGCCCTCCAATTTAAAACTGGAGCAGTGAATGGGTGCCGGATCTTCACCGTCCCTGTGGCTCAACCCGTTACTACTCGTATCTGTTCCCGCGCGAAGAAGGAACTGAAAGCCCCTACCTATCTGGAACCCCTGTGTGCACCCTAATTTCAGAGCACGATGACTCATAACTTTGTAAAAAGTTGAAGGAGTGTGAATCTCTTCGTGTCTTGTGGTCCAAATCCCAGAAAAAGTCACGCAAAACCGTCAGAGGGAATAATGTGATTTCTTTCCTCATCAAGGACGCCCTCCTCTATCGAGTGTGCACAGACGAATATGACACCCAATCACTCACACACTATGTACCCAGCTCCCACGTCCTTCCAATCCTGCAAACCTGCAAACGGTTTACGATAGCCTATTTAATGGGCACTTTGGTCGCACAAAGACCGCTCATAGGATCTTTAAATAATTTTATTGTCCTGGCGCGACGGACGAAATTCTGAGATATTTTCGTTCGGAAGACATTTACCAGAAACCAGCAATAAAAGGACGAGTCAGATCTGCACCTTTGCGTAAGGGACCACTAATCTTTGACCTCTCTCTGAGTAGCTCTCGACCTAATCGGACCGATCCACCCCCGTCGAGTGAGAGCCATAAGTATATTTTAACGCTGGTTGACTTTGCCATTCGATTCCCCAAGGCTGTGAACCTCAAGAAAATCGAGGGCATCTCCTGCGCTAAGGCCCTTATTTCCATCTTTTCCCCTTTGGGCCTGCCCAAAGAAATACTCTCGGAATCGGGTCGTCAATTTACCTCCGAATTAATGGAGTACATTGGCATATTATGGACGATCAAGCCCTATTTACCACTGCTTTTTACCCAAGTGAGAATGGAATGTGCGAAAGGATAAATGGAAGCCTCAAGGTCATTCTCAGGAGGTTGTGTGAAGATCAGCCCCCTGAATGGCACCGCTTTCTTCCGGTAGCCCCCTTTGCCTACCGTAAAATCCCCTATCGTACATTAGGATTCACTCCCTTTGAACTGTTATATAGTAGAAACGTCAGAGGACCCCTGAGTGTCCTAAACGAACTTTATCTTAATCTGAAATTAGATCAAAATATCCAAACTTGGGGAATCTGTAGGCAAGGAATTTGTAGTGGAAACGGACCACAAATCCCTACCTACGTAACGTCAAGAATAATAACAGTCAGATGATGCATTGTAGCTTGTTCCTCCAGGAATTCCAATCCTGCATTTTGTATTTTAAAGGCACCGATAACTGTTTGGCTGATAGTTTAAGTAGGAACCCGTTATATCCTTTTCAAAACTAATTCAGAGCCATTTTCTTTTTTCAACCATATATTAATTTTTGTTTAGAAAATATGTAAATTTGTATATTTAACCATATAATAATAAAACGCGTATCTTTATATATATATATATATATACATATTTGATTTATCTGTGTACAATGAATTCCTCTTATATCCTTAATATTTTTTCAGGGGGCTTGAATAATCGTAGTATAAACTCATCTTCCACCAGTAAAAACCACTTAATGGTATCATAGAAAAAAAAATACCCTTCGGCAACCATGCCGTAGCATTATATTACCTTGTGTATATGTATGGTACAACCCCCTTCCCTCCACTAGCTCCACTATTTTGTATTTTTGCTCTATTTTAAGAATGTGTCTCAGGTATTCTTAACTTTATACGCTATTTTCTTGCGACTTAATTTATATTCCCTCCCCATTAGTCATTTCCCGATGTTACTTCTTTCCCTGAAGTTCCATCTGAGGATAGAAGAGTGTCAGAGATGAGAGAGAGAGAGAAAAAGATACGCGCTGCTGCGCCCTTCAATGGAGAGAGAAAGAGACAACATGCAACCGGGCGACCCTTATTGTCTGCGCTAATGAGAGTGCGAATTCAGTAGACGCCGTGATGGCCGAAAGTCCAGCATCGCAGAAAGCCGCGACAAGTTTGATAGCCCCAAAAGGTCCCAGTGGGAGTCAGACAAAGTTTCGTCTCGCCGGCTTAGGAACCTTCTCGCGATCATGCTAATAGGGTGAGACTACTCTCGCCTGCTGATATACTGGACCCTGAAACCATCGCCGGCAGAGGCCCCTATTCACATTTCTCTTCCAATTGGGAGAATAGGGGGGAGAGTGGCCGCAGTCAACCCTTCAAAAAAACACTCCCTCTTCTCAGAGGGTCCAAGTAGATTCAAATAAGGAAGCGTTCGTGGGAGAAATAAAAAATTTTAAGTGAGAAAGGGAGAAAAAAGAGTAGAAGATGATCTTTTTAGACCTTTTCTTAATAGCAGCAACATTTGTTTGAAGGGAACAAATCTATTGTGTGGACCTAATGAGTTTATCGTAGATTCCGAACCACGAATCCAACTATCGCCCCGTTTATCCAACTTTTTTAGTTTTTATTTCAGTTTTGCAATTTCATAAATGTGACAGGTGAACTACCTAATCTCTTTTACATTTTGCTGTTCATCTTTCATTCATGTGTTTAATGTAGCATTCATCAGGTTATGTGTTTTTAATCTCTGAGCTTGTTTGTTGTTTAGACATTATGTTAGATGTATGTTTTATCTGTTTGGTATTATTTGTTTTAGATTTATTTTCACTTTGTGTATAGTTGTCTCGTTTTTATTTTTGTTTACCTCTTGCATCTACTTGTTTAGTATTACTATTATTTACACTTTAGTTCACTTGTTACACTTAAATTCACTTTTGAATTTTTCTTTTCACTTTAGATCTTTTCTTATTGTTTCTATAATTAGTCGTTCATTCAAATCGGTGGTCTTTTTCGGGTATCTTTTGGATATCTTGTTTCGTTAAATTAATGGGTTCTACTTTTTAATGGCCGGAGTAAATGTCATTGTCAGTTTTGTTTTGTTTTATTCTATCTTTGTATTTTGGTTAAAGTTTTAACTTAAAAAAACATTGGTGCCTTTGTAATTCTCAGTTGATGTTTCAGCTGGGGAATTGCATATAAAAAGGACTTTCTGCTCTGTTGTTCGTGTGCTTTGCAAATGTTGGAGTTAGTTTTTCTAGTTTTCTCAATATTTTATCCGCTCCTTACTTAATATTGATATTGAACGCTTTAATTGCTGCCTCTTGGTGAGGACTCTGGTAAATTTTCCTCCTTCTACATAGAGTGTTAGTGATTAGGTATAGAGCTTTATTCTGAATCATCTGTAGTTAAATGTCCCTAGTTTTTAATTCACTCTTGATTGGGATGAAAGGGTACAAAGAAATTAAATTGTTGACAAAAAACAAGACTCCACCTCTCCTCCTCCAGCACAGGAGAATTTCAAAACGTGCACATACCTTTGTGTAGGAACCCATACTGAGGAAAAGTGACAAGCGGTAGCAGCTCCACTATATACTGTACCAGTACAGGTAACGTAGGCGAAGATCCACTAGATTCGGACATTCAACACGAATATATAGAATAATCTTCGGGACAACACAGGCGTTACCAAAATGTGCAGTTGAACACCCCATCAAATGGTGGTGATCTCGCGATTGTGACTTATTTTGAAAACATAAGCGATCTGATGTTGTCGCAGCGCAATGGCATGTAACATTATCTTCCCTCCTGGCGTCTGGCATCTAACTTACTAGGAACCCAGGAGAGCTGACCATATTCCTATCATGCAGTCAGTGTGAGGAAGATTGAAACCCTCTTCTGACCTCCCAGTCCTCTCGGACTATTTGGCCCCCTTATCCGTGCGTTCATTCCACGCAATTCAAACATATCCACGAACTCACCTGAAGATAATCTCGACATCTGCCTGGTGTGTGGCAACAGTGGCGTCACAAATGCCACAAACCAAAGTGTGTGGAGATCTCTATATCGAGAAAGCACACAGGGCGCATTCGGATTCGTTAATGATCAAAATCACGTCTCCTAACCAGTAACGGTGCGTTATATCCAGTACCGAGCAATGCATTGCAATCACCTTGGTCGTGAAGCCAGGTCGAGCGTAACAAAAAGTGTGCTCCCAAAAAGTTGAACGCAATACTCCTGGCGCTTGAGAAGCTTTGTGAGCAGAGGATTGGTGAAATATAGTCGAAGGTGGTAGGTACCTTATAGGGTGTTATGATAAGTAAAACCAAAATGGCCACTGTCCTGAAAGCTACACTGAGCCCTCGAAACCGTTCTCTAGCCTTAGGCCAAAAGGGCTTAGGGTATAAGTAGCATAAATCGGTGGCATTGGCACTCTTTGGATCGGTTGTGGATACAGTGAAAGCCGTTGGCGACCCAGTGAGGGTCTTTTTCGTGGCTATAAGTGTAAAATGCGCCGTGTATGGTGCCAAATAACTGGCATTTACCCAGCTTCGACAAGAAGGCCATCTCTGGAGGAAGAGAGGAAGGCATAGGCAACCTGGCGGAGAGGGTGTGGTGGATCGATTCCACCTCCTGCAATACACTCTAAGATTTGGTGCGTAAAACCAGAAACCATACTCACGCTTTGAACGAACAATTGAGCTTTAGAAAAGTAAGATATAAATAGCCTGTTATCACCCAAAGTGCTGAATACCACAGGATGAAAAATGTCCCTGCCGCAGGTAGAAGAATCCTTAAGGATGAGAATATTAGCTTCCCAGGTTAGGCGTAGGTCGAAAAAATTCAAAGGAAACGGTACAAATCCAACACTACAGGCGGGCTGAGTTTAGGAACAGGTCCGGCTCGGGGTTGCTTAGCTTACTTTGCTTGCATAATTTTGTCCATCGTTGCCAATAAGGACATCACTCCATACATGGAGGGGGCGATGGGGAATATCGCGCAACTCATAGCCTATGTTCCCTAAATGTTGGCACACCACCTTCACGTGGTGCCCCTGTTTTTTAACTGAGCGTGTGCCCAACGTCCGAACACCAGGCGGGATATCCTGGTTTGGGTATCTGACTAAGGGTACACACCAACCTTTTGGGGCAGTTGTGTGTATGGACACGAGCACACTTCTGGACCATATGGTTGTCTTTGCTGTGGCCCTGCAGTTAGTGAATGGCATCACAAGGGTTAGGTGACCTCACACCAACATAAAAAGTGGGTGAGGGGAACCCCATGAGGCGGTTTGATGACCAAACACTGGCATCACTCCGGCATCCCCAAATAACCTTGTGGGGCGACTGTGTGTCTGAACCCCAGCGCACTTTCGGCCCACTTGGTCCTAGTCAGTATGTGTACTCTGTACGAGTCGACATATGTACCCACTGGGGGGCATCGTCCGTAGGACCGTGCCACGGAGGTAGGTTTGGTTGCCTGGGTCGTTGTTTTGCTTTCGAGAGGTCTTTGCACCGCAGTCCAGTAAAACTACGTTATGCGGCTCTGCTGTTTTTGAAACAACAGTGGGAGTCGGGCGGCGGGCTACCCTGTCTGGACTGTATGGGCGCTCTTTGGACTCACAATGGCGATTTGGTACATGCCCTCGGCTCCAGAGACACCACTTATAAAAATAAAAATCATATGGGTAAATTTTCCAAAAACTCATCCCAGAGACCGCCGGCCTCTGGTCACCGTGAAAACAGCAAAGATCTTCGTCGCTTGGATCCTTTTGGATCAAAAGTAGACGAAGAACTGGAT
Source organism: Ceratothoa steindachneri (assembly GCA_963969495.1). Classification (NCBI taxonomy): domain Eukaryota; kingdom Metazoa; phylum Arthropoda; class Malacostraca; order Isopoda; family Cymothoidae; genus Ceratothoa; species Ceratothoa steindachneri. The sequence continues at coordinate 201,701,230 of OZ018320.1, read as the reverse complement.
TATGACCGCTTTATAGTACTCAAATCCAGCAACGAACGTTGTCCTCTTAGCAAAGCATACATCTTTGATGTCTTTGACGACTTCGTAAACAAGTGTGGCGAACCTGCTCAAATGTGGCCGCGCAATGATGGCGCATTGATTGTCGAGGCCAAGTCTAATGAGCAGCAAAAGAGAATTCAATCTCTCGAAAAGTTAGCCTCAGTGAATGTATCATCCGCGTCTCACCCGACATTTAATACCTCCAAAGGTGTTATTCGATCGGGTGAACTCATTGAGTATGATATCGACAGGTTGGTGACAAAACTTGCCAATCAGAAAGTAACAAGTGCACATCGCATTTCTAGGTTTGTGAATGGCGCTAGGGTCCCTACCGCCACCATAATCCTAACTTTCAACAGATTGGAACCGCCCAAGTACGTCAAGGCTGGCTACCTTAACATCCCAGTCAAGCCTTACGTCGAAAACCCCCGGCGGTGCTTCCATTGCCAACGCTTTGTCTATGCAAGCAAGTTTTGTAAAAGCGAAAGGATTTGTGTAAACTGCTCAGCAGGATTTCACGGAACACCCTGTTCCAAACAGCCGTGCTGCCCCAATTGTGGCGAAGACCACTCTGCCACATCACAGCAATGGACCTTCTTCCTCTACGAGAGAAAGGGCATTGCTGTTCAAACTAAAAACAGGGTGAGCTATAAAGAGGATAGACGAAGAGTTAGGGAGACTTACGTTCAGCCTGGCGTGAGCTTCGCGGATGCTCTGCGCACCGCCACGCCGAAAAAGGGGAGAAGCCAGAGACCATCTACAGGCTCTCCTGAACAAACCAGAAGTCCTCCACAATCGAAACCCAGGTCTCCGCGCAGAGATGTGCCTCAACAGGTAGAGGGTTCTCCACACCGTAAACCCGCATCTCCACGCGCACCTGAAAAGGTTAAGAGCCCCCCTCGACCGAAACCACGATCAATCGGTAGAGAAAACTCTTCACCAAAATCTAGCCTAGCTTCTGATGGCACAAAGAAGAGGAACCTTCCATCCTCTCCCGATTCACCAAGAGTGGCAAAACACCTTGCTACCGCTCCACAAGACGTGAATGTGAATCGGATTGGGCCACAGGTGGTGTCTATTCCAGCTCTGGACATCCATCCTGCCCCAAAACAACAGAGAACTACAGCCCCAAAGCGGATAGTCAGCAACCCACCCCTTGCTGATACTGCTTTGGAACTCCTTCAAGCCCTAAGTGAGAAGGAATCAACCTGTACGCCATCACAGGAAACAGCTGTAGTAGAGGCTACCCCCTTATCCAAGGAGGAGCCGAGCCAACCATCAGATTCCAAGAATCCTTCGCCAGCCGAACAATCGCTGCCACCATCACCAGCCAAGTCGATGTCATCGGCTCACGAAATGACTGATGGAGATGCTCCCACATCTGCTTCTCCAGTCAAGACAGTCATTTTGTATAGCCAGCTAACAAAATTGCCACGTTTAAAAGTAAAGTCGAGAGCTAAATTAACGCTCCCGATGCCTCCAGAGTCATGCCCAAAACCGGTAATTGGTATGACCAAAACTACCCCTACGGGTAGTATAAAACCAAAACCTCCTACCCCTAAGGGTAGGATGATTGTCTTAAAGAGGTAAGGATGTATCCAATAATTCATTGGAACATCCAAGGTCTCTTCCCTAAGTGAAAAGAACTCAAGCTCCTGTTTAAGGACTACAATCCTGATTGTATAGCTTTACAGGAAACTTGCTTGGGTACTCGTAGTGTACCCAATATTCCTGGTTTTGTGGGATACAATAAGAACCCTATAGAACCAATCCATGGTTCTGCTGTGCTCATTAACAGCAGAGTTCCCCACAACCAGATCGACCTTGCGACAGACCTGCAGGCGGTCGCTGTCCGCCTGTTCTCCCATCGCCACTATACGGTCTGCTCGCTTTACCTCCCTCCTAGTGAGGAAAAAGACACAGCCTATCTAGCTAGAAAACTAGTAGAGGTAATTAAACAGCTCCCTCCCCCCTTTCTATTGATTGGGGATTTTAATGCTCGACACCACCTTTGGGGGGACCATGATAAGAACCCTAGGGGAAACATGATTGAGAAATTTCTGAGCGAAAATGATGTCTGCCTTCTAAACGATGGAAGCCATACATCATTTCCCATCCAGAGGAGCAGCTCTACATGCGTGGACTTGTCCCTCTGTTCACCAAGCTGTAGAGCTGATTTAGACTGGGCAGTGGATCCTGACTTGCGAGGCAGCGATCACTTCCCCATTATTATAGCGCCATGTACAGGTGGCTCCCCTCCACCACCTAGTAAAAAATAGAATGCAAAAAAAGCAAACTTGCCTAAATTCAGACACCTCTCGAGCCATGACGGGTCCTTTCCTCATGAAGATATTGACGTGGCTATCGATGACCTCCTAGTCCACGTCAATAAAGCGGCTAACTCCTCCATCCTGCTCTCCGGCTCAACCGCTCGCGGACCACAAGTTCCCTGGTGGTCGGCTGAATGCTTGAGAGCCGTGACTGAATGTAAAATGGCTTGCCGACGTTACCATCGCTCGCCTACGATGGTAAATAAAATTGCTCGTAACAGAGCAAGGGCAGCACGGCGACGCATCCTTCGACAGGCTCGCGTCCATAAGTTGGCAAACGCCTATAGACAAAGTGTGGAAAAGGGTCAAAAAGCTATTGGGCAAATCCAATGGCTTTACAGCTCCCAACATTGTCCAAGCTGGAAAATTGTTAGGGGACTTGTCCCATATTTCCAATGTCTTGGCCAGATCAATTGCTAGCATCTCAAGCCCAGATAATTATGAGATGCAATTCCAGTGCTTTAGGCTCCAACAGGAGCAGCAACCGCTCAACTTTATGGAGCCTAACATGGATAACGAGTCTTACAACCGACTCTTCTCTATCCATGAGCTCCATAATGCACTAAAGCACTGTAGATCCACTGCCCCCGGATCGGATGGCATTTCCTATGATATGATTAGGAATATGCATCCATCCCTTCTCTCTCATTTACTGGACATTTACAACTGGATTTGGATCAAGGGCCGCTTCCCTTCCATGTGGAGAGAGGCCATAGTCCTTCCATTCCGCAAACCAGGAAAGGACGGGACGGAGCCCACCCATTACCGCCCCATTGCTCTTACCAGTTGTCCATGTTAACTGTTTGAGAGAATGGTCAATTTCAGACTCGTCTGGTTTTTAGAAACTCAAAATCTCATATCTCCTTCTCAATCAGGGTTCAGGAAAAAGCAGAGTACGACAGACCTGCTTGTCCGAATGGAGTCACTCGTAAGAGATGCTTTTTCAAAGAAGCAGCACGCCATCGCTGTCTTCTTTGATATTGAGAAAGCATACGATACCACCTGGAGTTGTGGTATCCTTAAACAACTCCATGATTGGGGCCAGCGGGGTTACCTCCCCAGGTTTGTCGAGCAATTTCTGATGCGACGCACACTACGCGTAAGGATTGGAGGCACCTTATCGGAGCCCGTGGACCAAGTTGAGGGTGTGCCACAGGGAAGTGTCCTCAGTGTCACCTGCTTCTCTGTGGCCATTAATAGCATTGTTAGAAATCTCCCTCCCGAGATTTCGTCGACGTTATATGTGGATGATCTGGCGCTCATTTGTTCTTCGCCCAGACTCCCATTTATCGTCCGTAAGCTACAGCGAGCTATAAGCACTGTAGCTGAAAATGCCTCCTCCAAGGGTTTCTGCTTTTCCGCAGTAAAGACCAAGGCTGTTTACTTTTATAGGCATAAGTTAGTTTCATGGGACCCCCCATTTGTCGCTATATGGTGTGCCTATAGATTTTGAGCCCCATTTCAAATATCTGGGGGTCATATTTGATTCAAGGCTTTCTTTCCGGCACCATGTGGACGCCTTGAAAAGGTCTTGTTTAAAGAGAATGGACATAATGAAACTGTTGTCTCACACTTCTTGGGGAAGTGATCGACGTACCCTGTGGCTCCTGTATCTAGTATTGGTCCAATCAAAGCTAGACTATGGATCACAGGTGTACTCCTCTGCCTCGCCATCCATTCTCGAAAAACTAAATACTGTGCGTAACCAGGGTGTGCGCCTGGCTTCTGGAGCCTTTAAGTCCTCCCCAGTGTGAAGCCTCTACACAAACAACGGGGTTCTCCCCCTTCCCTATCACAGGCTCAAGTCTAATTTAAACTACCTCCTTAGACTTGAGCAACTACCGCAGACGCCAGTGTATGAGTGCATGTTCAATACACGGACAGTGGCCTCATACGATAGATCTCCATCTCTGGCTCGATTCTTTGCTCTGCGTATGGCCGAGCACACTGCGCAACTAAGGGAGTTCCTAGTGATTCCCTTTACCATGCCAAAGAACCCCCCATGGCTCATACCACCTGTAATGGTATGTAGGGAACTAGCTGATAGGCCCAAGGATCACCACCTGCCTGTAGTATTGAGAGCCATGTATTGCGACCACTCCTCTTAACATCGGCATAGCACTTTTGTGTTCACCGATGGGTCCAAGTCACCGGACAGAGTTGGAGCAGCTGCTATCTTTCCATCTGAGACAGCATTGGTCCGCCTGCCAAACGCAGCTTCCGCATTCACAGCGGAACTCGTTGCTATGATGGCGGCACTGACTATCATAGCTGGCAGGCCATCTGGTTCTCATACTATCTTTACAGACTCCCTTAGTTCGCTTCAAATGTTGAGTGATGTTGGTTCGAGCCATCCGTTGGTTTCCAAGATCCAGCGGTGGCTCCTACGACTATCGCCCATCCACGAGATATCCTTTTGCTGGGTGCCTAGTCACGTGGGCATCCGCAGCAATGAGAGGGCAGATGCTGCAGCCAAAGAAGCAGCATCACTAGGGACAGCTCCAGTGGCCCCAGTCTCACTCTGCAATGCCTATCCTCTGATCAATGAATACGTGGTCGGCCTATGGCAGAAGAGGTGGAGTAAGCTCCCTCCCACAAAGCTCCACTCCATAAAACCCTCCGTTCACCCATGGCCACGTACAACTAGACATCGTAAAATGGAGGTTGCGCTTGTCCATCTGAGGATAGGCCATTGCCGGCTCACCCATGAGTATTTAATGAGTGGGCTGCCCCCACCTATGTGCATTCTGTGTGGGGTACAAATATCTGTCCTCCATATATTTGTAGAATGCCCATTGCTAAGGAATCTCAGAAGGACGACTTTTCCCTTCATTATCAGAGAGATGGCCCCCCAGCAGGCTCTGCGGGGCATCTTTTCTGAGACCTATTGCTTCTTTGACGTGACTAAGATACTAACCTTCCTAAAAGAAAGCAATCTTTTAAACAAAATTTAAAATAGTTTTATATATTTATTGTTGATCTATTCATAGTTTATGTTTTTACATTTTTAAAAAAATGAATAAATTCTTAACAAAAATATAATTGCTTAATAACTTTTAAAGTTATATTATTGATATATTCATAGTTTATTTACTTGTTATTTATTATTTTTTACTTTTTTTTTACCTTTTGTTGAATTTTTTAATAGTCTATTTTTTGTTGAAAGATTTTGACTCAACTGACTTAATATTGCCTATTAAACTAATTTTGGTCCCAAGGATATCTTTGCTTTTTTATGTATTCTAATATGGCAATATTTTAAAAATAATAATTTTAAATTCACCGCCCATAAGTGAATTTGGCTGCGAGATAGTCCATCTGGGCTACGCAGCTTTTAACCTTTAATGCACTATTCATTCATTCATTCCATACATGGATGATTTTGATGATGATTGGTTAATGATTATCGTATTTGGTGAGATCATTGATGGCTACAGAGTACGCCAATGTTGGCACAGCCTCTTCCACAGACATCTTAGTTATGGTGTCCTTGTATTTGTTTGTGTTTTCTTGCACGGCGTGCTATATCAACATTGTGGATAGGGTATTGCAAGAATGTGTGGATGAATGAGCAATGCATGGAGTGATCATTTGCACGATGATGTTTAAGGTGGAAAGTAGGTGTGCATTTTTCAGTCCACCATCTTCACTTTCCTCTGCTGAGTCTAGTGCCAAGGAAATAATCCAGGATGATTGGAGCAGGTTTAAATTGCAATGCTTTGCCAAAAAACGTCCCTTCTTGGACTATCGCCTAATGCACGAGCACCGTGCAGATTTGATCTCCAGGCTGACTCCTGAATCCTTGGCCCTTCCAGGGCTCCCACAAAGCAGTGGGGTGTGCGGATTATACCCCCAGCACTGGAAGAGGAGGCCTCCGTTGGCCAGGAAAATGGCTAATTTAACCTTTACTAAATTATCAATCAACATGCACACGCAGCAGGCTAGAAAAATTGTGCTAAAACCAACTGAGATAGAGTAATACTGCCAGGCTCGGGTCTATGGGGGCTTAAAAAGCTGAAGCTTGCCCCCTTCTCTCATATTTAAAAGACGGTTATGATTATATTTCATTTCTAAGCTATACCTATATTCTGTTATTCAGAAAGAATTATGCAATAATATAGAATAGATATAAAAACAGTTTTTAAATCGTTGCGATCGAATATACCTCATATGATACATGTCTAAGATATAGGTAAATCTCAAAAATAATTATTAAATTAATTATTATACCTTAACTAACGTCGCAAAACTACAATTCCTAATTTTCTGATGTGTTTAAACTTTTTGGATCTGATAGAACTAGGGCACAAGCACGTGTGTTATAATATTATTTTTTATCAAAGCTGTGTAAGATAACCATAGTTAATTCTCACTACCTTTTTCTCAGACTCCTCAATGGAAGAAAATCAAGTAAGCTCCCCAAAAATCTTTATTCTATGTCCGCCACTGGATCTTGCCACGGTTTGCGAAAAATAAGCAGAGTAGCCATTTCTCATAAGTCTGGGAGGGTAAATTCTTTTCAGATCGTCTTCAACATATCTAGCAGAAATGTCATTCCTCGTTCACCTAATTGTTGAAGCATAGGATACGAGATATCGTCTGTAGTCCGTCCATAAAATGAGAGCGGATCACATCTCACAAAACGCATCTCAGGTACAGAATGTGGGGAAAGCTCTCGCGAAAGACTGTCCGGGGAGCGACGTCCTAGATTGTTGTCTTGGTTTCCTAAAGGACGCGAGGGAAGTCCACCGAAAGCTTGCCTCGAATCCTTTTCACTGGTTTCCACAACTCTGCAAGAGGAGTCTTCCAGTTTACTCAAAACACGTATTACTCTAAAGAAGAGCAGCGGGCATGTTTCGAAATATCTTGGAATCTAACCCTAGCTAGATGAAATTCGCCGACAAGGAAATCGTTCTGGTAGCGTTTATAACGCTTGTATGCATATCGCTTCTGTCTGAGAACCGTCTTATACTAGGCTCACCAGCAAGGAAGCAGACGAGGTGCCAAACGATCAGACATTCTAGGAATAGTATTTAAGCCCATGGTAATGAGGTTGCCGGAGATAAACTGAACAGCTTCATTGACCTGGGCCACTCCAAGTACCACCGTTGCATTTTTCCATGCTGCAGAGGCTCAAAAGTTCATAGTTAAATTGGAAATTAGCACTACCATAAAGATTATGAACTACTTCCCAACCGAAACCAGGCAGTGTAATCGGGAGAGTAGAGGGACAGAATAATGCAAGAAAATGAGGCGGTTCTCGGGCAGTGATGCGTATACTCATCCACATTTAGGACACAAATTTCCAGCTCCTCGATCAGTTCAGGTATCACCTCAGCCCTAGGATTGATCGTCTAGTCAAATATAGTGATTTACTAATGTTCATTTCCATGAACCGGATAAAAGGATTTGGTAATCTTGCCACGACGCGGCAGACTATGAATGTAAGGAGTAGGTATGTGTTTTCTGAGACTTAGGGGAATTCTCAAAGTAGAATGGTAAAGATTTGTGGCCAATTTCAAACTTAAGCGAAAATTCTTTCTCTAAGAATTCCAGGATATCAGAAAAAAATTGAAAAAAAGAGTAAAAATTATCGAGACTATAATATATACCAAATTTAGGCAACAAAGAATACCAGGGTTTGATAAATCTAGATATGAAAGGGTTTACCTCTTTCATGTTTATTGATATATCTAATTAAACTAATTCAAAGTTACGATTTGCAAACAAAATATGAAGATAAATATAGGGAAATCAGATAATGAGAAGTATAAAAGCAGCTGGGTCTCAAAAAAACAATTTGAGTAAATCTCACTAACTTTGAAAAAGTAATATTTATTGTTGAATTAAACGATAATTATTAGTAAGTAAAAAGATCAAGGAAGATAGCAACACGCACCGAAAGATCTATTTGGAAATTTTTGCCAACACAGCAACAAGGTTGTATATTTGAATTTACGTCATTAAATCAAGTAAATAGCATTAAGTTTAGTAACAAGCTAATAAATATCAGTGGCATGATAGCCAAATTCGTATCGATAAGTTCAATAAAAACTGAGTTTAACTAATTTGCATATGAGTAAGACACATATCTCTCAAAACTTTCAATACCATTCATCTTCTTCTCATAGAGTAAACATACAAATAAAGGAGTGAAACATTAAGAGACTTGAAAAGCTATAATGCGTAAATCGGCCAACATATTTACATGGATTAAGCAGTTTCGCTAGAATCAAGATATAATTATGAAGAGTAACTTTTGCATAAAGGTTGATAAAGATAAAAATCATTTAATAATTCATTCCTTTTTTTGAGTGAAGCAATTTTCTCCTGTATTATTAGGACACGAATTTATTTCCTTGGCAATATGGAGGAGAAGGTAATTGTGATGGGCAAACCAAACACCTCCGAAAAATGACAATAATAAGATAGAAGGTATAATCAAACAACAATATATAGAATTTTAGGCTTATGAAATATTGATAGTTCTATGGGAGGGAGGCCATATTTTATAACTTTATCTATTTATCAATATTATTCTTCATCTTTTGGGTTTCTCTTTATATTCGTAATCTATTTATTTATTTCTTGACTAAAGTTGCCCCTTCAAACATGGTCTTCCATTTATCTGACTCTTGGTATTCTTGTTGGCGGAGATTCCTTCTTCTTTAAGTTGGCTGGGTTAGTTCTTGATCTTCAATTTCTTTCTTGATGTATCTTCATATTTACCTCTAAATTCCTGATCACGTCATGATTTAGTCTTGAATTTTGATGACGTAATGATTTCTTCTTAATGAGTTTGAGATGAGTTAGCCCTTGAAATCGTTTTCTTTGATTTCCGTTTTCTTCGTAAAAATTGTAGACTAAGGAGTTTCGATCGCAGGGTCTTTGGATCCAAATGCCAGCACTCTAGCCATCACGCTACGGCGAGTCCGGCCTGAGTTGGTAATTTAATGGCCTATTTATATTATCGACTTGGAAGGAATTTTTCTCTAATACATCTTCGCACCCCTACAGTTCCTTTATCTTGATCAGCAGATCACTACTACAATTAGATACCTTTACCTAAACAAAAACTTCGAAAAATCATTAAAAGTCATCTGCCTCTGATAAAAGGAATAATCGAATAATCTGAAGATTCGCCATTTTAATGACATTATTTGAACAATTATGGCTTCGTGTGACTCCTGAAAATTAGAGGCGGTTCTAATTTTATGGAGGACTTAAAGATACTCGTATTTCACACAAACTGCGAGTCAGGAACAAAATATCAAGTGGTATTTTCAAGGCGAGATTTTCTCAACCTTGTTACTGTCATAACTGCATTATATTTGCCTATTATAGAAAGTCAACATTGACTGGGTTGTTCAATCATCTACCTTCTTTGGTGGGAAGTACTCTTGTTCTTCTATTATAATGGATTTAGTGAGATTTTATGAGGTAAATACTAAAGATCGTTACCACTTCTTTAACCTTCTAACTTTACAGCAATATAGCTATAATATCAATTTAAGATTACCAATAATTACCTTATACAGAAATTATAACAAAATGTGATACTGTATACCAAACAATAACCTTCGAGATAAACTTTATACTTATCTCTACAAATAGTCCTTTGTTTAGACACTTATTTGTAGGGATGATTGACCAATAGCCCTTCAATTATAACGGCTGAGAATGGACTAGAAATCAGCAAGGACGTTCGATCTCATGAGTTGTTTCTTTTTTGCAATATTCAGCCCTTCTTTGATTGCAGAGACGTGTTTTCCATAGTTTCCGCATTTACCAAATTCTAATTAAGATAAGCCTTTTACAAAACTTACAAAAATACACGCTAATTACATAATTTATTTAATGGACAAGGCTACAATAACGGCAAAACTACCCTTGGTTATAACAAGGTTAACATGGACACCATTGTGACACTGCAAATGCACATTTAAATGAAGACTGTTCTTTCACACACGGTTGCACCCAAAACTTTGGAGCACCTTTTATAATGTATAAATAACCAGATATAATGAATATCACTCAGTAATAGCATTAACCTCAACACGACTGCCAAAATCATATTTAGGGGCATTGTTAAGACCTCATACTACAAGCTCTTTTGACACTCTGGCATTATATTTATCTCCAACTATTATCACATCGGCCAAATTTCATAGAGCTACTTCACTCTTTTTCACATAGGCCAAATAATAAGTATCAATACTTTAATTCAGAAAATAATGGAATATGAAATCCATTTAATTTTTAATTACAACGAAAAAACTCATCATATCTTTAAGAGATACATATATATTTTGATTCTCTACGTATTTGGTGAATAAATGACAAATAAGAAAGTTCTGAATGATTTACCGTTCTCGGACAATGATGCGATCAGTTTTAACTAGAGCAAATTCAGTCATATCTTCCTCACTCTCTATGATTTTTCATTCTTTTTCTGACCTAAGCCTGAACTCCTATCAATCCAACTCGCAAGAAAATCAATTTATATCATTTATATGCAAAGTCATTTCCTCGTTCAATCTTCTCTTCACGAATTCCTTTCCTATTCACTGACTAATTTCATTCAGCGATGCAACAATGCTTGAAAAAAGGGAATAACTTTTCTTAAAATGTCTCGGGTCATAAATCGCATTCTTCGAATCGTGAAAAACACAGGTGAGCTCCGAGTGTGACGCAAACGTGCATGCAACTCCATCCACATCCGACTTCACTCCAACGCATTACTCATCAATCAAAGGAGTTTCTACTTCCACACTCCCCTGACCTAGACGAGTTGCTCTCTCCTGGACTACCAAGTCTACTTTTCTTGCAGGTTGTGGGAAAACGTACCTCTTCTCTTCCCGCCCCCTCCTCCCAGCTCAAACAAAGAACAGCGGTGGCCTTGCCAGCGATTTAATTCTGATCTTTATGTCAATTGCTTGGTCCGGTAGGAAGCCTTCGTCCACAAATGAACCGGGCATGTGAATAAATTAATTATACCCTCATCTTAATCTAACGTAGCGAATAAATATCATCTCTATTTATAAAGTCCTAACTTAATCCTAAGGCACATAAATTACTTTCATCCTTTTGATCCCTGTGTTAAAGCCTTCAGTTTCAAATACTTTAAAGCACCTTCATTCAAGGTTTGAATACCATAAAATGCCATGTTTTCTTGTCGCTAGACTCTAGGAAACGTATGACATTTCGTTTATCAGATTTATAATAAAGTTTTAAATTATATATACATCGATTAACGCATTATATTTCCTGTTTAAGTCAAATTAATATTAAGCATTTATTTCCATGTGTAGATTTATTTTACGGATAGAAATAATCGGAAGCAAGTTTACTTTATACTAGCCTAGTCAACCATACACGAAATTTAGGGACCTTTATGTCTTAGCCTAACTCAAGGCTTACATTTTGACATACTTTACTTTACATTTTCTCCGGTATTAACTTTGTATTATTAATACTAATTTAATAATAGCTTATCGTTAAATGATTCTTTTCCTAAAAGTGGCAAATTAGCACATTTGCACCATTATGCAATGGGAGTTTTGAAAGAGAAAATCGTAAGATACCAGCAGAAAATATGTGTATATTTTATACGGTGGAGGAATAATTAAAGTGAACCTGTACCAGAGATCGTTTCAGTAAAATAAAATGCGATCGTAACTGTCGAACAATCGGCTACAGGTCTATATAAACTAATTCCACTGGACATCTTCCTTTACAGGAGATGAACAAGGACTCAAGGTTTCCATAACGGATCTCTCAAGACCTGTTAGAGCTCTATTTGCGAAAACGAATCAACAATGATATAAAACGTTCTGGACACTGGATTAATCATGAAAGGAAATCAATCTCCCACCCGAAACAAGGGTCTCCTCCACAGAAGGATATGTTGCGCATCCGGTGGAATATGAAAGGCATGAATCCCTTTTGAACTTCTAATCACAAATCATACGATCATCAAAGGGATTTATTGGGGTTAATTAAATCTTCTTCAACCATCATTTGGATAAAGGCCAGCATCATTCAATCTAAGAAAAGTGCTTTTTTATGTTGCAAGAAATACCATACAGAGGCTTATAAATTTAAATGATATAACAATTCATCCTTCCTACTCGCCCGACTAAGCTCCATCAGATTACTTATCTTCTTCGGAGTTTAGCGAATCAAATGAAGATGGCAACAACAGAAGAGTTCGAAATGACCCGAAATAAATTGGTAGATTAAATTAAAAATTATTACAGGTAAGGGGTAGAAAGATAGTAGATAGTGGTAGAAACTGGTGGAAATTATATTTTTTAAATTAATAAATACATACTTATTTTACTATAAATAAGTTCAAAGAGTTGATTGCTTCGATTCATAAAATGAAGATAACTTAAAAAAGATGGTGCATTACTTAAGGGATGACCTTATATTTTGTTCTTAAATATTTTACAATAGTTTTAAAATAAGGTTAACCTCCTATTTTTGAGAAAATAGGGAAGTGGTTAGTGGTGAAAACGGGGAAAAGTTACACCAAAATATGAGTGAAATCATGTAGACTCATTTTTGCTGAAATCTTGAACGTGATCACTAAGATACAAGGAATAAAAGATACAAGGAATAAACATTTTATGTCGTTTTAATGAAAACAGATGAACATAAAATGGATATATTTGAGTCAAATGAGAGCGTAGAGTAATACTCTAAGACTTCTTTCTTTCATGCTTTTTTTCTCTGTCTTGATCAATTTCTCTCTCTCACACTCTTACTCATGGTATATCTTTTTCTCTCTCCCTCTCAAATTTTCCTATCTCACTATCTACTTCTCCGACTATTATTCTTTCTCACTTTTTTCTATTTTTTCTTCCTCTTTCTCTCCGTCTCTCTTTATTTCATTCTTTCTCTTTATCTCTCCTTTCTCTTCACTTTTCTCATGACTTTCCTTCTTTTTACTCCCATTTTTTCCTTCATTTTTCTATCTTTTTCCCCTCTCTCCTTCTCTGACTCTGTTTATTTCTCTATTATTATTACATTTCCACTTTTTCCAGCATATTCTTCCTTCACATTCCGAACATTCATGCGGTTTACAAATGGACGCAGATTCACCTACATGAAGGGAGTCAGTTGCGACGAACCCGCCCATTACCCGTCTCCTTGCTACTTAATTTGGGGAATATGACTTTCGAGTAGGCAGCTTTTCAGACAAGCGGCCCCTATCCCGGCTTAGTCTCCTTCTACGTCATGCGCATAAGGACGTTAGGGTTATTCCCCTCTCCCCCCATATTGACAAGAGATTAGCTCCATTTCCTGGAAATTTCAGCCCTTTTTTTTATAACCCAATGATATTATTCCCATTTCAATGGGAATTAATTAATAGGGCGTGAATCTAGCTAATAAAGGGTCTCTCCTCTTTTCAAATAAATCCCTATACGTCCAATATAAAAGAATGAAATATTCGAACCGAATAAAAGTTAGTCAATTTTAAAATAAAGAAGAAGGTTCGAAGGAAAGGAAAAGAAGGGAAATCAATTCAGGTCCAATTACGACACGAAGTACTTAAAACCAAACCCGGCTTCGTTCCAATGTCATTCTATCATATTTTGACTGAGTTTTTGAAAGTGTCACTAGTTTAGAATTGATTAATATTGTTTTTTCTTTGTAATCATCATTTATCCTTAGTTGCTGTTATTCGTGATTAAAAATATTATCCTAATTATCGTCAATTAATCCATAATGGACGAATTTGTCCAGTTGATTATCTTATCAAAAACCCACTTTAGGGATATTTTGGGAGTATTTCGTTGCTCTTTTGCACACAATATTCATTTTTGTCTTGCGTAATTTTCCGTCCGTTTAGAATTGAATTGACGACACAGAGTTTACTTTGGTTAAATTCCAGAAATTTCATTTTCTATAATAATTATTGAATTAATGTTATCCCCATGGTTCCTCGAAATTTTGTGTACTTTCATCGATAGTGAATTGCAATGGATTTTAGTTGATGGTCGGATTAAAATTAGAAGAATACGAGTCTTTCTTGTCATCCAGGACCAATAGCATTAATTGGTAACCAAGTCTATAATTTGATTAATTCCTTTATATTTTTTTTTCTTTTAGAGAAGAGACAGCGAAAAAGGGAATCTGAGACTTATTTTTCCTCATAATATACAAACAATTGCAATTTTTCCCATAATTTCTGATTAAATTAAATTAGTTTGACCTAAATTGTGTAATCCAATAAGAAACATTCGAAGACGACTGAGGAACAAAATTGAATAACAGGAAAAAGTTATAAAGTGCCAAAGCATGAACGATCACTTCTAGCAAACCGAAAGTGAACACCATTAGACACAAATCATGAGAGCAAATGGTTGCATTCAATATTCCAGATATGGTAACAATACAAACCATTTACACTTTTATATGATCATTATCTGTTTTGTTATTCGCACATACATAAAATGAACAATTAGCGCCTCTTCAATCACTACTTTATTAAGAAGCTCGTGTCATCTCACAAATTTCATAGGAATTAATATATAAATTATTTTTTCTAAATATTTTGCCACATTTCGTTTCATTAAAACAGACACCAGTTACTTTTTTCACTTTCTCCTCCATTTTTCGCCCATTAAACTTTGTGATGAAATATTTATCTTCTTTTCATGTAACCATCAAGTTCTTATCAAGCATTGAAAATGGAAAAGGTATTCCAAGTTTTCATTCCTCAGAATTTCTTAATGGTAATTGTTTAACCAAAAATAATTCTACAAAATATTTTGTAGGAACAAATAACAACATAAATAATTTCAGATACACTAGGCGGAAATTTGTAAAAAAAAAACAACTTCTTACTCTCTAAGCTAAATTCTCAGTCAGATCAAAAGAGAGTCTGCGAAAATTGTCACAGACAATTTCCTTGAGGATTCATTTCCATATTTGAAGAAGGTTTGTAGAGGTCGTTTATTGATTACTCTCAATAATTGAGAAAAAAACATGTTAGATGAAAGTTTTATTTGACATAAAGTAAGTCTTTCGAAGCTTCCCTTCTCATATTTTAGCTACACAGGGAGTTATGGAATATACTTCCTTGTGTTTATCTAGATTTACATCATGAAGGAAAAAAGGCAAAAAAATATGAATATATATATATATATATATATATATATATATATATATATATATATATATATATATATATATATATATATATATATATATATATATATTCTAAATTTTGCAAACACTATTTTAAGTTTAGAAAGAATTGGTGACACTTGTGTACGAGGATATTACGCTGCTTAAAGAAGGACACAAATAAATGTTAGTTATGATAGATTGAAAGTGTAAAGGGATTCCAATAAGGCCGAGTCGACAATCCTACGGTTAATAAAGTCTTTCCAACGATAGAAAAGTTTGGCTTAATGCAAGCCTATTTAATGGTTTTATGCTTAGATATGACTTAAGAGGGCATTCAAACTATTTCCAGTAATTAAGTAGTAGTAGTGATGGTATTTTACTTGTTTATTTAATCCTTTTGTGGTAGAATTGGGTCGAGTTCAAGCCTTCCTGCGTTTCTCAGCGAGAGAGATGACGGCTGTGTGCGTGGGAGACTTATATTACAGACAGAGTGTAAATTAATCGAATTTTAGGTTGGCCAAATAGTCAGCTATCTTGAAAGGTTCTGGGACAATTTAAAACAAATACAGAAATAACTTTATTAATACGCAAATTAATATTCTTTTGATAAAAGTTAACAGTGGTTTTGAAGCAAGCTATAAAACACAATAGACAAACCCGAGTCTCAGCATATAAAAGAGGGGACTTAGTGGGGACGGTCACCGTACACACGAACGAACAATACTGACTGAAGGGTGGCTCGAATAACCTTGGGCGTTACCTCGAAGATTTGGTCCGAGGGAATAATCCTTGCCGTGTCGCAAAGTTCGAATAAAATTCTCTTGATAATGACTACTAATGTGATGAACTTAGATCTTGCCTTCGAGTTTAGAACATCGAATCGAGACTGGGATAGACTCACGCGATTAGACTAGAATATCCAGAGCTTGAGGGCTTCTGCAAGGAATTGTACAGAGTTCAACGGGACACGAATAGCGAGAGCGAATGATGAGGTGCAGACAGCAGGTACTGACGGGGCGGGCAGGCGCTGAATACTGACGAGGCGGGCAGACAAAAGATACTGACGGGGCGGACAGGAGGCGGATCGGCCTTCCAACTTTGGTGCCGGAGGATTTATAGTGTGGGCGAATGGGGTTTTTTCCTCCTCTAGGCCGAAGGCAAATGTTTCATGGTCTGACTCTTCGCCAGGCGAGAGTAATTCGCCCTAATAACACGATGGCGGGAAAGTTGTTAGGCCGGCGAGGCAAAACTTTGCCCGACTTCCAATGCCACCTTCAAGCTTCTCATAGCTTTCCGCGATGACAGGCTTTCAGGCCAGCACGGCGTCTCGTGATTTCGCAACTTCATAAGTGCAGACAGAAAGAAGGGTCGACCAGGTGTCTCTTCTCTGTCTATTTCTCCTTGAAAGGCGCGGCCGCGCATATCTTTGTCTTTCTGTCTCTCTCTTTGATCTCTGATACCCCTCCATCTGCAGATGGAACCTCAGGACAAAAAGTGACGTCGGAAAATGATTAATGGGGGATTATGACTTAAAGTCGCATGACAATAGCGGATAAAGTTGAGATTACCTAACACAAATTTTAAAAAATGCAGCCAAAGTTTCAAAATAGTAGAGATAGTGTCTGGGTGAAAAGGGATGCACCATACATATACACAAGGTAATATAATGGTACGGCATGGTTTCAGAAGGATATTTTATTTCCCTGATACCATTACATAGTGCTCACTAGCCCGAAGGCGAGTTTGTCCTACGGTTATGCAAAACTAAGAAAAAATAAGGATACAAAGGAATTCATTGTACACAGATAAACTATAAAAAAGGTTACGTGTTTCCTTATTATATGGTTGAATATACAAATTTATTTCATAAACAAAAATTAATACATGGATAAAGAATAAAGGAAATGGCTCAACCAAACAGTTTCCGTTCCTTTATATTAAAAAATGCGGAATTGAAATTCCTGGAGGAACAAGCTCCAACGCATCAAACGACCCTTATTATTCTTGCCGTTACGTAGGTATGATAGGGCTTTGTGGTCTGTTTGCACTAAAAATTCCCTTGCTACTAAATACATTCTAAATCTACGGATTTCCGAAACTAAAGACAGGGCTTCTCTCTCAATAAAGCATAATTCTTCTTGCGCTGAGTAATTTTCTGATTGAGTAAGCGATGGGGAAACTTTCGCCATTATTCTCATACCAGAGGAGGATACATCCTCTACTGTCATTACTGGCGTCGGTGAGAATGCCAAACAATTTGTCCGGGTTAGGAAGGCGGAAGAGAGGAGTGGATACTAACTTCTCCTTGAGTTGATTAAAGCTGTGAGTCGAAAATGGCGTCGACTTGAGGTGACCGTAATCCTTCTTATTTAATAGCTCGCATAGGGGGGCGTAGATAGAAGCAAAGTTGGCTATAAAGCGACGATAGAACGAGGCAGAGCCTGTGAAAGATCGCAGCTGCTTTTTGTTATTGGGCGAAGGCATGTCCACCATAGCCCGGATCTTTTCTTGCTAAGGGCTAACCAATTATTCCTGATATTGAAGCCGAGGTAATTGATAGTGCCAAAAGCGAAGTGGCACTTGCTAGGGCTAATTGTCAAATTGGGTTCCCGGAGTAGGTACAGAAGGGCTTGAACGATGGTCAAGTATTGATCCTAATCTTGGGTGGCCACATAAACGTTATAGAAATAGAATGTGACATTGGGTCAGCCTTCTAAAATCCTCGTCATCATACGTTTAAAATTGCGGAAAGCCGTCACCCTGCAAAAATGGAGCCACCCAAACTGCATCTGCCACTTCTTAGTGCGGAAATCAATCAGTTTCTTAACTTCCTTCTTCATGGGAATTTGATAATAGGTCTTGCATTAATTCAAGTCGGAGATGAACTTGGCCTTCTCAAAAAGGTGGAGGTTCTGATCTATGGTGGACATTGGTTTGGCATCGAATACGGTAACCGATTTAGCTTCCTAAAATCGATGCATATTCGATAAGAACCATAGGCCATCTTTACCATGACAACTGGAGAACATAGGTTCATCTCCTAATGTTGAATTATCTGCAACCTCAGAAGTTTATCCACTTTGTTATTGAATGCTTCCCGGAGGTGTATAGGCAGGTTATATGGTTTGAACCTGATGGGTTCCATGGTGGTTAGTTGCATAATGTGATCAAAATTTGTAGCACAACCGTTTATCTCGGTGATTACGTCATCAGGAGCGCTTGCAGTTGATCATTTGGAAGAGATCATAGCCTGTCGCATATCTTATCTTACGCAGGCGGGGAATTATTAAAGTTCGGCAAGGCATGCAATGGGTATTGTTTGTCTTGCCCCTCGCAGGCGACTTGAATTACGGCAAAAGAGGTCTAGGAAGTAATTAGATTCCATGAGGGATTATTCGTCGATTGCAAGTATCTGGTGGATGCGCGCGCACCGGTGCTACAGCTTGAGCAAGTTAACATGAAAAATCTTTCTTCCCGAGGGGCTTTCAATAAGGTAATCGATGTGGCCACGCTTCTCCACTATTTGGTAGGGGCCCTACCACTCACGCAACAATTTGTTGTGTTGGTGGAGAGGAGAATAAAACTTTTTCTCCAGGGTAAAATTTCCTTTCTTTGGACTTGCAATCAAAGTATGTCTTATAGTTGTCAAAATTGATATCGGCGTTCTTAGAGGCAATGCCGGAGATCTTTTTCAGCCTCCTTCTTAAATCCAGTAGATACGATTAAAAAGTCTGGATGTTTTGATCCAGTTCCTGATTGGAATATAGTTCCTTAAGGATACTCAGGGGCCTCTGACTTCCTACCATACAAAGCTACAAAGGGGGCGAATCCTAATGTAAGATGATGAAGTTCACCGTAGGCAAAGAGGGTTACCGGAAAGAAGCGGGGCCATTCAGTGGGCTTATAAGCAAACAACTTGCTGAGAATAGCCATGAGGCTTCCATTTAGCCTCTCGCACATTCCATTCCCACGCGGGTGAAAAGAGGTAGTAAGCAGGGGCTTGATCATCAATAATTTACCGACATCCTCCATTAATTTGGTAGTGAATTGACGCCAACGAACCGAAAGGATTTCTTTGGGTACGCCCCCACGAAAAACGATGGAAATAAGGGCTTGGGCAATGGACATGCTGTTGATTTTCTTGAGGGGCGCAGACTCGGATAATCGAGTGGCAAAATCAACCAGCGTTAAAACGTAACTATGGCCTTCGCTTGATAGGGAGTATATCTGTCCGATCAGGTCGAATGCTATTAGGAGGAATGGCTCAGAGATTAACGGTTTCTTCACCACAGGAGCAGGTCCAACTTGTCCTTTTATAGCCGTCTTTTGGCAAATGTCGCACGAACGACAATATGCACAATTTCGTCGGTCGCGTCAAGGGAATAAAAATAGTCTAAGATCCTTTGAGTGGTTTTTCTTTAGCTTAAGTGATCAGAAAATAGGCTAAAGTGACCAATTTGCATGAATAGATGGACGTGGGAGTGGGATACACATAGTGTGCGGGACTCGGTGTCGTTTTCCTCGATGCACACACGATAAAAGACGTCGTGCTTGATAAGAAAAGAAATCATCTTATTCTCTCGGACGTTTTCGCGCGTTTTGTTCTGGGAGAAGACCATAAGGAAGGAAGAAACTCACATTACGCCTGGCTTTTGGCAAAGTTTCTCCGCCGGGGAATGTTTAGTATCAAGTTGAGCCACTGGAGCGTAAGAAACCCGGGGGACTCTCCAATTAGGACAGCGTAAAACTTGGTGGGGGTTGCAACGACTTCAGCTCAACCAGTGAAATATGCACACTCAATGTAGCACTGAACAATGAGGAATTTATTGGCGCGCCTCAAGTAATCATGCACTAAGGCAAATGTATGTTCCAAAGCCACAGGGGGGAGAAATTCATCGCATACAACAATGCACGTACAACTTGTATCACGTACGAGCATGGAGAACCGGCACCCTTTCACTGCTCCAGTTTTTAATTGGAGGGCGCCGGGGGTACTTTTATTGAACAAAAAGTTTACCTGGGTGCCAGCAGTATTCGGTGGATTTAAAGAAGAGGGGGCTTGATTTCGCGATGCTAGGGGCGTAGAAGTGGCACTCACCTGGTGTACATGGTGAGAAGGAAGGATGCTTCTAAACTGCGAGTTTTGAGGTCAATTGGTTCTCACGTGCTTCTAAACTCCACAGGAATATCACACAATGGTCCTACTTGGGAACGACAAAGCGGGGGGGTTGAGAGAAAAGGGCTTAGCATCACAGTGGCCCGACGAGAAGAGAGGTTTGTGTTCGGCGGTGCTAGTCATCTTAATAAACTTATTCCCATTATTAGGAAAAAATTTGTTTTTGCTGGTTTTAGATTTAGAAGATGGGGGTGTTCTGATTTCTTCCCTTCTTTCGTATAGCAGTTGTGGATAGCCACGTTGACATCTACCTCCTCGAAGTATTCCTTATGAGTACGGCACCTCCTGTCCTTTATGAAGGATCTGATTTCCGAACGGAGAGACGCAAGAAGTTGGACTCGCCAATCCAAAGATTAAAGTGACACTGTATGACTAGCCGAGCTGTTGGAAGGTCTGGTTTGGTTGAATGCGACAGTGCCTAATTTAGCTCAGTAGAAGTCCGGGGTCATGTTATTAGCGGCGAGCAATTCAACTTTAAGGATAATTAATCGATTGTTGCCTCTGATGGGTGGAAGATAAAGATATCCCTGAGTTGGGCGCTCAGCAGGTGCAATAATTGTGCTACCCTGTCCGTCTTGATTTCCCAATAGTTCACCTCGAAGTTCTTTTCGAAGTGAGTGAGATTAGATCCGAAGTCTTTGGCTTCTTTAAAGAGAGGGAGTTTTTTGGTAGCAAGCTGTGGTGCGTTTAGTGTAGAACTTGAGGTGTTTATGGAGAGCGTCTCGTTCCTATATCTGCTCATCTCCAGTTCGCGAGAGCAAATTCTCTCTTTTTCTTCAATTTCAATTTCTCTTTCTTCTCGTTCTTTTTCTCTTTCTTCTCGTTGCTTTTCTCTTTCTTCTCTGTCTCTTCTTTCGGCAATCCAATTTAATACTCAATAATCTATAAAGGGGATTATAGGGCATTTCGTAAAATGACTACTTTTTTGCTCACATTTAGCCAATTTAATTAATTTCAATACTAAAAAATCTTTAAGTTCTTTTAGAATGTAAAATCTTCATAATTAATTCTTCAGAGGATTAGTGCCCAGTAAATATAATGTTAATATTTCGGTTTTCCTAATATTACTGTACAGGGCTATTAGTGGATACCAATTTCGGTATTACGTTGCTATCTCAACAATATATCGCTTGATTTATCATTATTTCGTTCTGTAAATACAGTAAAATAAAATCCCAAAGATAAATTAAAAAATGTATTCATCATTGTAATGAGATCTTTATATGATCCGTCCACGCAACAATTGATACGTGATTCTGGCTTATTGCAACAAAAGAATATAGTTGTGGTTTATTTTAAAACAACCCTTTTCCACTATTGTAGGGTTGGAGTGCATCAAAGCCAAGTAAAGAACCTTAACCTTCAAGACTTTAATGCCTTATTACGCAAAAAAATACGACTCTTTCTTCCTTCCCATCATCCTTCATTGAGCTTGGAGGCTTTGCATGATTGAATCTTGTTTAGTAAAGACTCATGTATAGGTATAGGTGTCTTTAGCATCCCCTTCCCATTCATAAATCCCTTTCTTAAATACTTATCATACACATATTTAGCTAATCGCTGGATAGAATCTTAAAAATTTAATTCCAAATTAAAATCTATTAAATAATATTCAAATTAACTTGAATGTAACTAAACAATTTTGATGATCTTTATCGTTGTCGCTAGAGTAATATTCGCATAGAGGTTTTCATTACTATATTGAATCAAGATGCATCAACTTATCCCTACTGAATCTTTTGACTGAGGTTAGCTCGTTCCGAAGAGAATTAACAAAAGGCGCTTCCTCGAATCGGTTGTTTTCCTTACAGTGCCTTGCTCTTTTACGTAGGTAAAGTAATCTTAGTCTCTTAAGGTTTTTTTTTTAAAAGAAGTGGGAAACAATCGAATTGTTTTCTTTGCGACAAATTAAGTAGTCATTTAAACCTTTCGTTCAAAGCTATATTGTTATAATTTCGGCTCATTTTATTAGCCAAGATTTGTGGATAGGAATCTGGTAATATATTTATATATATATATATATATATATATATATATATATATATATATATATATATATATATATATATATATATATATATGATGAAAATTAATGCAATATCGCCAGAAAAGATGAGGAATTAAACCACATTCTCCGAAGACAATTTAATTCAGAACAGTTTCGGATTATCTCACGCCCTTTTTCAACTGACACTGGGCAGAAAATATAAGAGAAATGCATATAAGCATAACACAAGATCCCCTCTTTTTTCCCCCCAATCCCTACTTGTGGCTAATCTGGAGGGGAAGGGGGTAGGCCTAAACTATTTTGTTTAGTGGCGATCTTGTTACAGGATTAAAAGAAAATTGACCCTCAGATAGATTTAAATTAGGAACTGACGATATCAAGCTCGATTCTACGATTCTTCTCTTAACATATTTAGCCGATTTAAATAAAATTTTAATTCCATTGAAATCGATCGTATGATTCTTGTCTCTAACATGGCAAAATATTCCACTACTTTCGCTGCCCACTCTAATATCTCTTTTGTGTTCGTACAATCTCTTGTCTAGATTTCTCCCCGTTTGCCCTATATAAACTTTATGGCAATCGTTGCATGGTACTGCATATACCCCTATGTTATGATGTTCTTTGGGTTTCCTGGCGATCATCAATTGGTTTGAGGAATTATTATATTTAAAGGCTAGATTAATACCCGCTTTTCCAAATATGTCCTTCAAACTATTTAATTTATTGTTAAATGGCAATGTTATACATTTGTTGAAGTCGTTAGTGCGGGAAGGCTTATTACCATAGAATGTTTTCCTAGCTGTAAAATGGGCAGACGATATAAACCAATCGGGGTAATACAAATTAGAAGAAATGGTCCTGATAATGACAATTTCTTCCTCTAAATAGGAAGGATGACATATTTTGTATGCTCTGAGGAAAATATGTCATCCTTCCTATTTAGATGAAGAAATTGTCATTATCAGGACCATTTTTTCTAATTTGTATTACTCCGATTGGTTCAGATCGTCTGCCCATTTTGCAGCTAGAAAAACATTCTATGGTAATGAGTCTTCCCGCACTAACGACTTCAACAAATGTATAACATTGCCATTTAACAATAAATTAAATAGTTTGAAGGACATATTTGGAAAAGCCGGTATAAATCTAGCCTTCAAATATAATAAATCCTAAAACCAATTGATGATGGCCAGGAAACCCAAAGAAAATCATAACATAGGAGTATATGCAGTACCATGCAACGATTGCCATAAAGTTTATATAGGGCAAACGGGGAGAAATCTAGACAAGAGATTGTACGAACACAAAAGAGATATTAGACTGGGCAGCGAAAGTAGTGGAATATTTTGCCATGTTAGGGACAAGAATCATACGATTGATTTCAATGGAAGTAAAATGTTATTTAAATTGGCTAACTATGTTAAGAGAAGAATCGTAGAATCGAGCTTGATATCGTCAGTTACTAATTTAAATCTATCTGAGGGTCAATTTTCTTTTAATCCTGTAATAAGATCGCAAATAAACAAAATAGTAAAATGCCAGCCCTTCAATATGTTTAGGCCTATCCCCCCCCCAGATTAGCCACAAGTAGGGATTGGGGAAAAAAAGGGGGATCTTGTGTTATGCTTATATGCATTTCTCTTATATTTTCTGCCCAGTGTCAGTTGAAAAAGGGTGTGAGATACACTGAAACTGTTCTGAATTAAATTGTCTTCGGAGAATGTGGTTTAAATCCTGATATATATATATATATATATATATATATATATATATATATATATATAAATCAAAACCAGAAACAGTATTTAGAACATATGTAATTTAGAACGTTTCGAACATTAGCTATGTTCATCTTCAACCTATAATGGAGTAAAACAATATGAAGACAAGCAGGCTTAGAATACATAAAGAGATATATGTATTAAAATACTGACAATACGTTTAAAGTTTGTTGAATTTGGGAGAAAATAATGCGACAATGTAATAATGAATAAATTTACTATTTAGTAAATTTTCGAAAAAATAATGCAAAAAATTTTACGAGAGAACAATTCAAAACTTCAGAGAAAAACACTGCAAAAATATAAAAACAAACTGAGAAAACAAAGCCAAAATTAAAAATGAAATAAATGAATGAACAATTACCAAACTGAGAATAAATTTGGTAAAATTACAGAGAAAAACACTGCAAAATTATAAAAAAAAAACAGAAAATGGAGCAAAAATTAAAATTAAAAATTAAATAAATGAATTAATACTTACCAACTTAAGGACAGGAATCGAATGATTTAAAAGGTGGAAAATTTGAACGGAGCTTAACGTGGTAGTTTTTTAAACTAACTAAAATATGGTTAACCACCTAATAAAACATTATAATTAACGGGTCATTGAGTGAGTTGTTATTATATTTTAGGTAAAAATGAATTCTTAATCCAACTAAAATTAAGATATTTGAATTAATATATTTAAAGTGTTGTGGACGACTGACTAGAATTTAATTCTGGAGTAAACATTTGAATAAATAGTGATTCCAAAATGTTGAGATTTAGGGATTTAACCGCAGGACTAAAACCCCTGAAATTTGAAGGGGACAATAATCAGGTACAAGTATTGTAATGATTCCTTATTGAAAAGAATCCGGCTTTAGCAATGGGTGTGTCTGTATAGTGGAAAACCTCCTTATGTTTGCAAATCCTCAGCTTCAAATGTAGCGTAATTTTACCTACGTAGCGAGTTTGGCAACTCGCTTCTGCAAGGGTAGTTTCCATTTATGAGACAAGTAGGTTTTAAGAGCGATAGTATTAATTGGTATACAGTAGAATTTGATTTGTGGATAAACTTTATAAAATAATTTTTGTAAGTCTAAGATGAGTTTGTTGGTCAGCGAGTTTATGAAGTTTATTTTGAGATTCATTGCCTCTTTTAATACATTAGATTTGACGAAAGGAATCACAAGTAGTTTAATTAGGAAACTTTTAATTCATTTGCCGATGTCAGAGATCAGGGAGAGAGAGAGAGAGAGAGAGGAAGATACGTGCCGCCTCGCCCTTCAATGGAGAGAGAGACAACTGCACCTGGACCACCCTTGTGTCTGCGCTAATGGAGGTGCGAAATTATGAGACGCACTGAGACGCCGCGGTGACCTGAAATCTCCTCCATCACAGAAAGATGCGACAAGTTTGAAAGCACAAATGGTCCCATTTGAAGTCGGACAGCGTTTCGCCTCGCCGGCTTATGGACCTTCCCGCGATTACGCAAAAAGGGCGAGGCTATTCTCGTCTGCAGATGCGTCGGACTCTGAAACCCCCATCCTTCGGATGGATGGGAGAAAACCACATTTGATCCCACTATAGATCTTCCGGCGCCATAGTTGGAAGTCAGTATCCGCCGTCCGCCTGGCCCCGTCAGTATCCTCTGCTTACCCTTTTCAGCACCTGCTATTCGCGTCCGGTTGGCCTATGCACAATTATCGCAAAATCCCTCAAGCTCCCGGTATTCTCATTAATTCACCCCATTATTTCCCCCCAATAATAGTTATTGTCAAGAGACTAATATTTAAACTTTGCGCCGAGGCAAATTTTGAGGAACAAATTTCGAGGTAAAAGCAATGCGCAACTCTCCTGTGCTAGTGCTTGCGTCCTCCCTCCCAGTGTAAGCCTTCATCGTCGGCTTCGTATATGCTCAAGGTTACTCGAGCGACTTTCGGTCAATATTGTTCCTTTCTTTGTACGGTGATCGTCCCCACCAAGTCTCCCTACTTTTAGCCGCTGAGACTTGTGTACATCTAATGTATATATTGCTTGTATTAAAACTCCAAAACTCCTTTTAACCTTGTAAAATAATATTAATTTGCATATTAGTAAAGTTATTTTTGTACCCTCTTTTTTGTTATTCCGGAACCTCCAGGATAGTCGACTGTTGGCCAACCTACATTCCATTAATTTACCCTCTGCTTATACTATAAATCTCCCATTAACTCAAACCACAAAAAGGGTTAACTTGATCCTATTCTACGACAGTCGAGTGTTGATGCTGGGAATAAATTCAATTCACAAAATTGTTTGAGATATGACATCTCTTTATGAAAATAGTTCCAGTCAGAGCATATTCTGAAAGCACGGTTTATTCTTCAGCTTACAGATGATATTTTCAAGTAGTTTGGTAAACACGAGAAATATTTAGTGCCAAGCAGAGTGGATGTGGGTTTTCTAGATACTGAAGTGTATATTTTGTTGTATGATAGGGTAATTTTAATGTAGTCAATAAGAGAACCAGTATCAGAAGATCTTTCCATATACCACGTGTGGCACTCGACACAGGATAACCCCATATGGTGGGAGTTTGTTTGAAGTCCTTTTGATCATATTCCATATGAAATGGAGAAAGGTAATCAAATACCAGTGAGGTAATTTAGATAAGCAAAGAGTAATTGGTTCTTAAGCCTTGAGGCAATGATTTTAGGGTGAACAGGTCTTTTCAGAATAGAATTATGTTAGGAAAGGTCAAAAGATCGGCTGATGATGAATATATGCATTTGATATTCCAGAGCATAAATGTACTAGCTTGTCAAAGAAAGCCGAGAATTCAGAGGTGGTAGGGTGAAGAGGCTCGTTCCGTACTGGCAGGGGATTTATTAAGAATCTTGAAAAGGTATGTGGGGGACTTTAGTAAGGCTAGAGAGAAGGTTCCTAAATCTGAATCATGAGCAGTATTAGTTCGAACCCATCACTCGCATATTCATTTGCTTTTTTTTTAGCATTCCAAATACTGGCAGAAAACGTCATCGACGTGTAGATTTGGTTAAAATGGAGGCATTCGAGTTAATGCAGCAAAAGAGGATAGATTGCGTGGGAAATTTGGGAGGTAGGTGAAGATATAAACAAAACCGGATAAGAAATTGGTCAGAAATACCTAGGTTGGAGTCAATTAAGGTTAGCCTATAAGTTAGGAAGAAGGAGGTGACCAGATCAAGTATATTTTTTATGAGTTTGAGTGTGGGATATGAGAGATTGCTAGAGAGAAACAAGTTTAAAAATGTTAAGTAGCATGTAAAAAGATAAGGCATGCAAGGGAATGTTAAAATCTCCCAGAGTTGTTATGGTTGAAGATATAAAAGAGAATGCCATGTTGACTAATTCACGACTGATAGAAGAATCTGTCCGTCAGTTGGTCATGGCGTATATAGACGATATTTCCCCTATAAGGCGAGGTCTTAGATGCAAGGTTGCTATCAGAGCTTCAAATCTGCTGGAGAATCGATTTGAATCGTTGGCGAATGCCAACGAAGGCACAAGTCGCTTCAATTAAAATTTCAGCCCAGTACAAAGCTACTCTAAAATTCTCGTAAACCAAACACAACAAAGAATACCAAACAAAATAAAAACCGAACAAAAATGAAAAATCACAAACCAAACAACAAATAAAAAAGGCAAAAATAAGAAACATAGAAATGACAAGAAGAAGAAAGAATCACGATCCGGCGTCAGGAGAACGCCCGTCTCACCCCGAGATTTGATGAGAGATAGAGGGAATTAGGGGATTGGCGCAAACCATCGAGAACAAATAAGCCACAAAATTAGTTTAACCCTAAGCACCTCACAACCACACACTTACATACAAGTAATCCATTAGTCCTCGAATGCAATGCACACAAACAGCACGAGATGCGATAAAGGAAGTAAGGCATATTACAGGCACTTTGTCCCAAATTAGGCTCATGTGGTTATTGCAACTTTCTACTTTCTTAAAAGAGATTTGATTTACCTGCTGGTGATTTTAGAACAACTTAAGGAGAGCTAAGAGTCCATCCACCCTGTACCTTTGGTCTTTTAACGAATATTGCTTTGTGTTTATCTAAGTGATTTCGCAAACGTTCAATTCTCTTCTCCAGCTTCTGGATAATTGCCATCGATGGTAATAGTTATATTTTCAAATAAAAATTAAATTCCTAAAAACTAAGTATCACGTCTTCTTCTAGCTCTTTTGTTGTTCAATGAAATTTAAACTATTCCTATTTTACATCTAATTCTTACCAATTATTTATCATTACTCGTGAGACACACTGCCATTTGATAGGGCGCTCCCTTTCATCTTACTGCGGCAACTGCGTTGTCCACCAGTTTTTCGGCACATTCTTGTTGAATGTCCATGTGAGGGATTTTCGCAGAAGTTACCTGCACTTGTACCAGGACAACCGGTGATCGCTAAACGGTATGGGTTTGTGCATACATACTTGAGGATTATATGATTTATTAGCGGTGGCTGGCATCCATTTTTTTATTTGACTCTCTTTTGTGTTGGTCGAGCTCTCCCTTGACGGGGAGAGGCGGGAATCACCGCGACGCCTAATTGCGCTTCCTTCCTCTTCTTTGTTGCTGCTTCTTCTGCTTTGTTTTTGCATTTTGCCTTTGATAAGTGGTTTTTTTTGCGGGGAGAGTGTTTTATTAATGTCGTCTAGCATTATACTATAAGATAATTGGAGAATATGTATATTGTAATATTCGGAGCGCAATGGAACTGAACTTTGAATTTTAATTCAGCATTACCGATATTCATTGATATGCAGCTCGAAGAGCTCACCTAGGTCAGGCCATGTAGTCGAGCTAAGGATAGCAAAATGCCACTCGAGCTGCTCAGTATGTGGATAAAACTTGGCTTGCACTTCATTAGGATCGGTGGTATCTGCTCCTTAATCGGCAGTAACTTAGCAAAACATAATATCTACATCTGCCTCCACCTTGTAATCACAAAATGACGGATCCTGCGAACCAGGTGATGTGGATCTACATTAGCATAAATAGCATTTCTCTCGTTCTTTAAGTCGCTAGAGATGATACACCCTTCTTCAAAGCTGGCACAGCGCGTAAAATTCCGTCTCGAGTGGAGTATTGCAACAAGTTGGGCGATGAATATGGACGTAACATGCGGAAGGCTTTGCTGCGTTACTCAACATCCCTCAGAATTTGGAGCCATCTGTCAACACCGGTACGGCTACAGTATGTGAATTTCTACAAATGTATGCTCTAAGAACTAGGAATTAAAGTATTCTAGTGCTTTGGAAGCTTTCTATTAAAAGCGTGTTGAGTTATGTTCCACTGCGGCTTCATGAGCGGTTTAAGAATTACTTTAAAATCTCGAAGAACTTTCATAGACCCAAGTCTGAAATGCTTATTTTATGATTGGTGACTCACTTCAGCATAGGCACCACTAAAATTGACTGCGAACAAAGTAAGGGCCTTTTTTGACTGAGAAAGAGGCTGAACCCGCCGAAAAAGAGTCTCCTTACATGGGAGTTCTGTAAGCTGCCGGTCACCACCCAAATTCAGGTGGATCAAATCTTCTTAACACTGTAAAATTACCGATACAACGGAAGAAAATTCACATTCGTGATTTATAAGGAGCTCTACAAAGACCAGTAGAGCAGTAAAAGTGTAATCCTAGCAGAATCCTACAAACGGCAAAAGCGAGCGACAAATATTTGCGTTGCGTGGGTACAAAAACTTAAGCTATGAATTTAACCCTTCCAGGGAAGATATTGGTGATAAATAGGAACAAAGAATACATGCATCTCCATCACATATAATTGAGTTCCATTTAGACCTAGGTTGTTGTTATGCTGGCATCTGTGCAGGTGCCAAAGGCTAATGAGCTGACTCTTGGCCAAAGAATAACAAAACCCGTTAAATTTGCCCTAGGGGTATAAGTAGTCCAAAGTCTTTGGGAGCCGGCTTACCAGAGTAGTAATCTGTATAGCTTCAAAGAGATAAAATGTGTTTACATCGTGCAAGAACATCATTTGGTCTCGTCAATGTTATTACTACATTTGATGCGAACGAAAAAAGAGGTCTACTATGGATTATGCTCTAAGCATCACCTAGGGTCTTTCGAAATGACCTACAGAGGGTTCCATTCTCCGTACACTGAAACGACCTTCTCGTAGGAACTTACACAAAATGCGTGCCGGCGTTCTACTCTCCTTATCGCATGGATAGTTTACATGATACAGTATCGCCATGCGGTATCATATGCCTTCTTTAGATAAAAAAATTCCGTGGAAAAGTACTGCCTACGAAAGAAGGCATCTAAGATAGTACTTACTCTCCAGACTGAGGAGCGCCTTCCACATGAAATGGAATTAGCTTAGCCACACTTTGCAGTTGATAGAATCCCTCCCTTTGACCAAGAAATTAGAAAGCCTTAAATTTGCCATTACTCTATCAACATCCACAGGCAAGAGGTTAAAAAAAATCTGGACAAATCTAGCTGGGTAGAAATGAAGTGTAGTTGGCTGGATTTATCAATTGGTGAGCGTAATTCGAATAGTAATGAAGCATAATTCTGGCTCGTGACCAAGGTCACGATGTTATCCGCCACGGACAGATATTTCTAGATCACGGTCATGCATTTACTGGATATCGGAAGTACCGTCTTCATTAAAGTTGCTTCGAATCCTTTTGTCACTTTGCACATAAGAGTAATTTTCTTCCTTCCTTATTTGAAGCCAATTATGCCTGCTAAGAAGGATGATGCAAGTGCTTCGAAATAAAACGAATGCTTGCCATCACGAAACTAAATTTACATAGTGTGTCTAGAATGGAGGGTTCTTGTAGCGCTTCTCAAGGAAATTGAATGATTGCAAAACGGGCCTATGTGGGATCACTAGATGCAAGGCCTTCGGCATCGAAGGTGCAGAAGAAGTACTCATTGGTCACGTCTACTGATCTAGACTCAAATGAAATAAAGAACTTGGTCATTTCTTTGAATAAATACACACTACCTTTAGGCCCATGCAGCCGCAAACCGGCCTTTTCAAAGATATTAGCAAGACCAAAGTTATTTGAATTTGGACAACCCAGCGTTAGCTTAAGAGAAGAAAACGAAGTGGCTCTCAAACTGTATTGTATGAACTCACCCACAATGGCAACAGGAAAAAATGTGACTGGCCGTGTAGTCACCAGGCAAAAGAGGTGCCTCCCACTCATGAACTAGATGAAGAATAAGTACCTCGTTATCCATGTTAAGATACGCCGAAGTCCCGCACCTTTGAAGTCGGTGCAGGTGAAATATAAAGGAAATAGGAGAATACTTCGGGTTTAGCTGAAGTGGCAGTGATACCGCCTATGAGGGGTGATCTAAGTGGAAAAGGGACAACGGAGAAATCACAGCACGTTTATAAAGCGCAAGCGATCGCCCGGCCTATATTCGTGTGTGGTGGGGGGAGATGCAAGCCTTTTTTACCTAAGGTACGCGGGCAGACGGGACGCTCCTAACATGGCACTGGGCTTTAACAAGTTCCTTTTCAATCAGTTTTTGATCTATTGAAGTGTTTACGTGAGTGATAGAAATATTTTCACCAACTAGGGTGGCCATATTGATTAATACTACAATTTAAAAACACATTTATTGGTTAAAACAATAAAAATGTGTTTTACTAAATCAAAATTATCATAGCATCCGTCGTTGAGAGCGTCATAACGGATGTAACAGGACTTGTGCACTACCCAGTATCGTGCAAACAAATAGTTAATGAAAAACTGGAGCAGACAAGCGTCCTCATTTCTTCCAATTCAATCAGAATTCACTGGAAATTCGACTGAAGGAAGTTTCAATTCAGATCAATATTTAAGGAGCCATGTCGGCCCAATTTGGTGATAATAACTCAAAGGGATAGCCGCAAGAACCTGAACTTAGAATCCCGGGGTCAGCTCACTGCACAAGACGCCAAAGTCACTGATGACTTCGAAGACTTATTCGATATGTGAAAACTCGAGATACAAGTCGTTTCCAATCTTTTCTCGAATTCTTGCGATGATCGTTTGCTTCTGTGATTCGCTTTCCCTCGTTTTGGGAGATGTCTTCCATGTTTTGCCCCCTGTACTTCTTTTGGCAGATGCGAATGAGCTAGGCCCTTTTTATTGGTAAACCTCATTCCAGAGGGTAGTCTTAAGACTCCTCAGGTGTTGTATTTTACCCCCACCTTTCCAAGCTGTCTTTCTTCACAATCTTCTGCATTGAGGGAGGAGCATGACCACTTTATCCTTCTCGATGTAGTTACGCTGGAAGTTAAAAGTTTTGGATGGAACTGTGTTGCTCTTCTGCTACCAGCAGAAGTGTTGGGAGCTTCATTTGTTACTCTGCATTGAGAGCATACAGTACGTTCGGGATGCCTGACCACATATCGCCCTTGTCAAAGCTCGCCGCTGATTGCTCCCAAGAGCCCCTCTTATGGAAGCTCCGCTGGCTCCAGACTCTCTGTGCCGGTGGATGAGCTTCTTCCTTTGATTTCTATCGTTTTTCTTTTGGTGAGAGCCGCTTGGGACTCACTCTCATAGAATGTAGTAAATTTGAAATCCTTACCCACTGTTTTTGTGAATAATGGGAAACTCCTTCTCCCTTCATTAGGTAACACAATAACTTTGGTGACTTCACTAAAGCTTGTGATATCATTTACCCAGGTTCGAGTTGATTATTTACAGTAGACATAAGCTACCGTAAGCCTGCCATCTACCATCTTAACCTGACAATCGGTCAATCTCGACAACTTATTTTGTCCTTTTATAATTTGCCTATGAAAACTAATTTTATAACTTATATTTGAAAAATTAATTATCCCTTGAGTTGATAAAATAATATTACTGAAAACTAATCATTGGCAACAATAAAACAAATTACGTTTGGGGATTTGACATCTATAAAGCAAACCTCTGGCCGTATAAGCATAATAAATTCCTATGCCGTCGCCAAATTCCTTTAGCAGCTTATGTTTGACACACATCCTACCATCTCTTCATAAGCAGCCGTAAAATTAATGAATATTTCCTAATGCCTGAAGCTTCGCCTTCGAGATGAGGGCGAAGAAAGGAGATAATTCAGTCGCTGTGTAGCGGTTTAAATTGCATGAGCAGAAAAGCGCAGGCGGGAATAAATCGGCGGAATTATAACATCCATTATGGAGTGAGCGCGCGGAGGGCTAGGGTGGGCTGAGCGGAAGGGGGAAGGGAAGTCATAGGGTTACAAAATAATGGACAAGGTCGTTAGGGCAAAAATAAAAGAATAATTTGGGTGGCGTTTACCGCTGATCTTCATTCGTTTGGTGCTCTTTTATTTCTGAGTGGGGCATTTTAACCGTGGGCCTAGAAAGTGTGTGGCAACTACCGACAGGTTGATCTGAGGCAAGACTCGATCCAGCAACTAACGATGCAATGAAATTATTTTTATTATTATTGTAATATTTTCAAACAATTCTAAGCTTAATTTGTCTATTAAGTACGTTGTTTTCGAAAAAAAAAATCTTTGATATAGTAGTTGTGATATTTAAGTAAAATATATTTCAAAATCAGCAAATTTTAATTATTATTTTTAACTCGCTTTACCATCGATGCCTATTAAGCAAAATTGCAGTGGTATTTTGTAAAATACCTCAAAGATAGGATTCTTCTATCGAAGATCCATGGATCGAATTTCCTAAGTAAAACTTTTGCTCATCGATGCCTATTAAGGAAAATTGCAGTGGTATTTTGTAAAATACCTCAAAGATAAGATTCTTCTATCGAAGATCCATGGATCGAAATTCCTAAGTAAAACTTTTGCTCATTCGTCATTTTCAAAATCAGAATTAAGAAAAAATTCTAAGGCCACCAAAGTAAAAGGCGAATTTACCCGATGTGAGAGACAAATATGAATTTTAAAGAAACTTGGAGTATTTACTTATCTCATTTGCCATAATATCAGGCCAGGATATGAAGCATGTACTCCGTCCCTGGCTAACTGGCAATGCTTGTGTTTCTCATGATAGAGATTACTGGTTCGATTCTAGGTGGGGGTTAATGAGTATTACTATTGGCTTTTCAAATAAATTCACTTCCATTTCCACAACAGGTGACATTAAAATAAAATTAAGGCTCTCTAAAGCAGGAAAATTCCAAACGAATTGGGATTTAGGCTCGCAATATCCTCGCCAATTTATATAGAAGGTAA
Source organism: Ceratothoa steindachneri (assembly GCA_963969495.1). Lineage (NCBI taxonomy): Eukaryota > Metazoa > Arthropoda > Malacostraca > Isopoda > Cymothoidae > Ceratothoa > Ceratothoa steindachneri. The sequence goes on along the minus strand of OZ018320.1, from coordinate 201,666,558 downwards.
AGCCCAAATTACATGAAGACTGCGACAGATTCAAATATTTTTCTTACATATAGATTTTATTTAAACATTGAGGTATAATATATAAATATATATTAGGAATAGATGAATATGTATAAAAAACATGTGAATATGAAGGCAAATATAACTAAAAGCTAGAAGGAAACAATGAGGTGGAAATGAGCTGAGCAAATTGCGACTAGAAACGAAAGAAGCTTGACCAAATATATCCTATTTTGGACATCTTTATACAAAAAGTTACCCAAAAGACAATGCCACAGAACGTGGGAGAAGGAAATATTACTGAAATGGGGCCAACTCGAGAGCGGTGGACTGTAATCAATAAAAGGTTCTTAGGGAAGAGGGGGGTGGGGGCTTGGCCGAACACTGAGATAAAGCATGAAACGGTATGATAGGGAATGATATGGCAAAGAATAAAGGAAAGGCAAATACCTCAAGATCGAGTATGTGTATTTTAAATAGTTCACCCAGACTGGAATATCTAAAATTGCTTTCCCACAATGGAGTATCTAAAATAACCCAACCAAATTTGGGCATTTAGAATAATCAAGCCAAGGTAGAGTATTTACAATACTTCTAATACACTCACTGAAGGATTTTAAAACACACGAATATTTATAATATCCCAACCACAATAGAGGATTCAAAATATTACACGCAGAATGGAGTATTTTAATATTCACTAATTGATTATTGATGTCCCCTCTACTCGAATATTTGTCATATGCAACTCCCACTTGAATATTTAAAATACTCTATCCAAGGTGAAAAATTTAAAATACCTTACCAAGACCTGCGTATTTCAAAATATACAAATGTAATAGAGTTTTAAAAATATCTAACCTTGGTTGGAGTAATTACAAAAAGCAAAATATGCTCTGACAATGGACTATTCTTAACCCAGTGGACTATTTATATAATACCCTAACCATAGACTATATAAAATACCCGACCCGTGCTACAGTATTTATAATATCCCATCCATACTGAAGTATTAATATACCCCATGTCGTAGGGTGACCCTAACCACTGAGAATATAATGTCGTAGGGGGACACTAAACACCGGACATCAGGATATAATATAGATGTCGTAGGGTGATCATGAAGAGGGCAGGCCAGAGGATCGGGGAAACAGATCTCAGTGCTACGGATAAATAAACAAAGTCGAGTGCGGTTGGCCAAAATAATCAATTCTTCGAGGTTCTGGGATTAGAGAAACTAATGGTAGAAAAATATAACTTTACTATTTACAAAGAAATTATTAATAGCACAAGTAAATAAATGACAATGAATAAAATGAGACCCGGGATACCAAATGGGTGGAGGGGTGATATAAGTGACTGGACGGGTACCAGAGTCAGAGAGAGGATGTAGGGAGATTGCTTCCAGAGAAAATGGGACAATGCAATTATCGGGGAGACTCACGTAAAGCATAATTGACTGGAGGCTTGAATACGGCTAGTAAACAGGACGCTGCAAAGTTAAATTTGCAAGATTCCTTCTATTTTTACCTCGCTGAGAAATGAGCGAGAAACTACTCCAGTCGTTGAACGAAGTTGACAACCGAGTGATAAATGCCTGTCCGTGTCTATCCCCTGTCGGCGGGAACTCTACTATTGGATACGAGCAAGGCTGGGTAGAGATGACGCGTCGTGTTTAAAGCTGGAAGTCTTTGGTAGGCAAAACAAGGTGTACAAGACTGTACGGTGCTGCTAAACAAGACGGGGCTGTATGGTACTGGTTTCTCAAACTTCTTTGCTTTTGTGTATGGAAAGGACAGAGAGGGAACACTGTGTAACACAGGCGAACAGGTAGTCATAGGGGAAAGTTTGCGGAAATAACTTGAGAAAAGATAGCAAGAGTTGATAGGTCGGTGGCTAGACAACGATGCGTGGTGTTGGTGTGGTTTCGTTGGTCTCGAAGTTTTGTGACTGGACGACGATTGGAGGTTGGTCAGAAAGGAGAGTCTGTCTGCTCAGTCGGAAACGCGTTATTCATGATTCCTTTAGTTTATGCGAAGAACGGTATGGGTTTCAGGTGGTCATGAGCCTCTGGGTATCGCCGTGCCATCGCATACCTTCTTACATGTAGTGCTGTGTATAGTGGATCTCTGGCGAGTTTCCCGAGTTGTTTTGTGAGTCTGGTGTGAGCATATGTGTTGAGGGGTACTAATTTGCTGTTGTCGTGTAGTGCGGCCATTCTCGAGTACAAAGAAGAGCGGCAAGCGCGCTTCAGAGCAGAGTTCTGAATGTGCCGAGCTTTTCGCTTCCACGTGTCACTCGCAGTTACGGGTGACAGTGGGGCGTACGTAGGAATAGGTCGCACGAGTGTTTTCTGAAGGTGTAACTTTAGTTTTATGCCCGAAGGGTAGAAACTGCTCAGCAATTTGTTTGTTCGTGAGGCTCTTGCTTGTGTTACGTTCTGGTGTATATTGAACCTGAGGGTCTTGTCAAATGTTACCCCAAGGATTTTTGTACATTGTGTGTATTCGAGCCTTGTTGGGTTTAGGTGGTAGATGTCTAGTTTGTGTGTGAGAAGATTTGTAGGTTGTGGATGAAGTGATCTCTCGCACCGTAGAGTGTCATATGTGTCTTCTGAGAATACGTGGCAATCAGCCATTTTTACTCGTAATCTGTTTTATCGTCTAGTATTGTTTGTGCGTAGAGTGCGATTTATTCTGGACTTAGGCCGCTGACGAGAATGGTCTCGTCATTGGAGTAGGCCACTGTGTATGTGTGACAGCAATTTTCGGGTGGGCGTTGGGTGTCGTTTGTAAACATAATTTAGAGGGTGGGTGCGAGTACGATTCCTTGAGGAAGGCCTGAGGGTGGTGAGAAGGGTTGTGAGAGGGTATTATTGTATTTTATGTGGCATCTCCGCTTAGTGAGTTAGTGCGAGGGGAGCCTTCTGGTGCAGAGAGGTAACTGCCTCGTGCCGCACTTTGTCGAAGTCCTTATCCACGTCCTTGCTGATGGAGAGATTCTTCTGATCTACCTGGCGTTTTTTCTGTATTCTGTTGTGAACGATATTCACAGCCGCCTGAGTGGACCGGCCTCTCCTTAACCGATATTGGTGCGAAGAGAACCAGTCCCTCTCTTGCGGGTATTCCCGTAGGCGGCAGTTGATCATTCGTTCGATTATTTTGCCTAGGTGCTGTAATAGAGCAATGTCCCTGTAGTTTTGAGGTGTTTTGGGTCTTTTTCGGTTTGTGTAAAAGTACGTTGTGAGAGACTTTGAATGTTTTCGGAAAGTCGCTAGGGCTAGTTAGTGAGGTGTTGAATAAGTGCGTAAGTGTGGGGTATATGTTAGCGGGGAGGTTGTGTATTTGTGTAGCTAGTAGCCCGGAGGTGCCAGGGACACGTTTTGGTGTCGTTTTTATGTAGTGTTTTGTTTCCTCGACGGTGATAAGAGTGGTCAGTGTGGATATGTAGTCGAGCAGCTCCTTTCCTATCAGGGAGCGGGTCTTAGCTCGTGAGCATGAGCCCGACACCACTCCTGGACTTCCTGCAAGTGCTCCTGCGCGTGTGGTTTGGGTGGGTTGTGTGTCTGTACTGTGTCTCAGTGGGAGCAAATGCGTCGAGGATGACGATAGTGTCTGTGCGTGTTTGATTGTTTACTTGGCGGGTCATGCGTTTGCGTGGATCAGTGCCTATGATCCTTTTTACTTGCCGCCAGAAGAAGGAAGGGTCCGTGCAACGGGTATCGACCGTGATGCGGACGACTTCTCGCCACTGCCGGTTTCTATCTAGCTGCTCGCACTATAGGATGCGGGCACGTAAGTGATTTATGTTGTTTTGTCGTGGGCCTTTTGTGTACTGATTATTGTACTGTGTGATGAGTCTCTGATTGTGTATGGAAAATGTGAAATGTTTTAAGCAAGTGTAGTTTTTTTGTGGTGAGTGTAGGTTGCGTTTTTAAGATTGAGCACCAGTGGTCGCCTAACAGGTCTGGATTGGTGTACTCTAGGTCGACGATTTGTTGCGTGATTTCTGTTGTCTCCTGAACTCTTCCCTGTTTGTGTTTTTGTAATCGTAGAGAGGTTGTGTTAGTATGAGTATGGGAGATGTGGATATGATGAGGCATATCGGTATGTGGTCAGAGAGTACGTGGGACCCGGTGATATGTGCGTGTAGAAGCGTGTAGCATGGTCTTTGCGGAGGACCACGTCAGGGGACGTGGTACCTCCGTGAGGACCGAAGAATATGAGGAAGGTAGTGCCGATGTGCTCGCAGCGCTAACGCCGCAAGGCATCGGTCAGGTACCTTCCCGCGTCATATGTACTGTTAGAAAGGAGTGTCGGGTGAAAGCCGTTGAGGTCCCCTGCGAAGAAGATTGGGAGGTTGTGGTTTGATAGAGCCCGGAGTGGGACTTCTATGTTTAACTACAGGCGTGGTGGTCTGTAGTGTGTGGCCACTAGAATGGGGCCGGAGCTTGTTTGTACTTTAGAAGCTAGAAAAGAGTCGTCTCATGTTTAGATGAGGAAGTGGTGTATTAAGCGCTTTACTAGGATCGCTGATCCTAGGTGCACCGCCTGTGGATATAGGTACCTGTAGTAGCCTGCGATGCATAGTTTGTTGTTGGGATGATGTACGCTTATCGAGTTCAAAAGTACTATGTGAGGTCTTTGTGTGTTGAGAACCCAGTTGGAAACAGTGTGGTAATACCGTGCCACCTGCGTAAGTTTAACTGTGTAACGTTGAGGCGACCTATTGTCGTGGTCAGAGTGCTCGAGAGACTGATTTGCCCGGGACCTTTCCTCTCTCCTTGGTTATTGCCCAGGAGGCGTGAGGACCCAGTAACTTTCCGCGTATCGGATGTTGTTTGTCGGGGTTGTCAGTGGTGTTGTTGTTGGGTTTGCATGCCGTGGTGGAGGAAAGAGTGTGTTCTGTGGAGGGAGGTTTCCAGGTAGCGGTCTTGGAAGCAGGGTTGTAAAGAGTAGAGTCTAGGAGGGGGAGTTAGGAACAGAGGTGGGGGGAGTAGAGCTAGTAAATGATAGACTAGAGATAGTAGGGGAGGTGCAGATTATGAGAGGTGGGGTTTCGGGAATAGAGTGGAGGTTGTGACGAAGAAGGAGGAGTGCAAAGTGGAGGAGAAGGAACAGCAGGAGGCGGGTGGTCGGCTTTACGCGTCATTGTGTGTGTGTGGGGGGAAGTGTCATGGTAGGGTTTTTTATTTGGGAGGGGGTGTTGTGTCGAGTATGATGGTCTTAGGGGAGGTGGAGTTTGTGGTGTCATTAGAATGGGGTTGGAGGCTGTGATAGGGGTGGGTGGGGACGGTTGGAGGGATGAAGGTTGTCCTGGGGGGGGAGTTCTGGAGGTAGGAGGGAGTTTAGATAGAGAGGTGGAAGAAGTGGGAGCTGTCGAGAGAACAGACTAGGAAGTTGGGAGAGAGGCGGGAGCAGTGGGCAGAGGTGTAGGTAAGGAAGGTGCAGTTGCGTGAGAGGCAGAAGGGCGGAAGAAGGCGAGAGCGTGGTAGGGGTGGTGGGTCGGTGTGGGAAAAGAGGTGTGAGTGCCAACCCCGGTGGGAAGGAGTGCGGGTCTCTTGTGTGTATGTTCGTCTCTAAGAGCGAACACCTTCTCGGGGAAGGCGATCTGTACTAGGCTATGCGAAGTGGAGTGTGTTGAGTATGTTGGCATATAGGCGAGGGTCTCCCCTCGACATGTCTTTTACCACCGTTGATAACAAGGTGGCCAGGTATAGTTTTGTTGAGTGGTCTCTTTGGGTGTGTGATGTGGGGTGGGGTGGGGGGGGGGGTAGTGTGGGATGGGTGTTGGAAATAGTGGGGCTCTCTGGGCGTGAGATGCTGGTTTGGGGTCGGGTCTTAGGATTGCTGCTGGGGTTGGATCTATCTGGCGTTGGACAGGGAGAGGTGCTCACATCGTAGGGCCGGAAGCTTCAACGAATGTTTTTGTGAATGGCGGGGAGGGCTAGGGTGGGGTGTGTGGTTAAGTGGGTTGGTTGCGGACGCCATATAGCCGCTACTTCGTCATGGCGGGCCTTACTTAGGTAAGGACATTTTTGGTTGACGGCGATATGGTCACCGCCACAGTTGAAAGAGAGGGGTGTGGTGTTTGTGCAAGTGGTGAAGTGGTGACCCACTACACTGCACTTGGAGCAGACCAGGTCTGCTTGGCAGTCACGTGTAGAGTGTCCGGTTTTGTAGCACCGGTGGCACTGTGTTAGTCTTATGTTGTTTAACTGTGGCTCGATGTGATGTGGGTGCATTAGGGTACCGCAGAGTGTGATGCCTTGGTCTAAAAGCAATGACATGTCGTGTTCATAGACAGTGTGATGACTGCCCAATGTTTCGTGCGGTTGTAGTAGATATCTACGATGACCTCCTCCCCATACTTCTGTCTGAGCTGTGTGCGGATGTCATGTGTGGTGAAGGCCAACCATAGGGGGTTGTTTTTTGTGACGCGCACTTGGTTTATTTTGATTACACCGTTGGCTAATTTTGTATGTAAGTCTAGTGCGGCGAGTGTTTCTGAAGCGTTTTAGTGAAATTTTACTGCGTCCTCCTGTGAGCGGAAGACGAGTTTGTGGGCTGTGTGTGTTTTTATGATGTTTGTGAGGGATGGGGGGAGTCATGTGTAGCTGTTAAGTTTAGGACTGTGTGTTCGTTGTTTGTTGTTGTTTTTTTGTTTGATGTATGTAACAATGTGAGGTATGATGTGTTGCTTGCCATTTTCCTACTTTCTTTACTTCACTTCTTTGTGGGAGTACCCCCATCCCGCAGATAACGACCCCGTGAACATGACTCGGTGAAGGATGATAAGTGAGTATGGATCTGGCTGGCTCCTCAGAGGGTGTAAAAACATGGCGGACTTAATGATGACTGAGGCCAGAATCAACTGACTCCAGTCGGGGTGACGCCCCCTCTATTGTGTTTTGGGTATTTAACAGTTACATCCAACCTCTCACAGAGACGGCAGAGTCTCCGTCTGTGGTCTTGGACGGTACCGCGTGGTAGAGTGTTCTGTCTCCCTACGATGGTAACTGAATCCCAATCCAGATTGATCCTTCCTTTGGGTTCCGCAGTGGGCTATGCCTCAGAGCTCAATTCCTCAAAGCTTTTAATTGTGCCCTTTCTAAGTAGAACGGCATAGTTGCAACGGAGTTATTATGTGTAGAGTCACATGCACAGAGCCAGATCACGGTGATGCAGGGATGGGGGACGGTTTAGCATGTCATATCTGTATAACATGCCAGGGAAATAAAGGAATTTTTATTCAGGGGAGCGGGTGCAGGGGGGAGGCTCAAAGTTCTCTTATGTCCCGTAGATAACTGGCTGCGTGTAGGTTACCGTTCACGGTATGGCTTGTGGAAAATCGGAAAGGTTTTGGAGGTGACTTCCCTCGACTTTTCCTCCTTTGCCGGCTATGACTTCTCTTAGAGAGTAGATATGAAGATTCTTCCAAGTAATGCTCTGTGGTTTCTCAAAGCTTACCTCGAAGTTTTTATACTGCCTCAGCAAAAGCGGGTTGCCGGGGCACCCAAAAGGGAGACGGGGGTCTCATTAGATTTAGCAATCCAGGGAGGGAGAATAGTCTCTGCGGTCTCACATCTTTGCAAAAAGGTCCTTTGCGCCGTGGATCTGGCGTCGGTCAGACGATGAGATGGGAAGATAAATAGAATCCAACTAGGGTCAGCCGAATGCGCAAAGTCTCGATGCTCCCTTTGGGCTGTCTGGCCGTGCAGGTGTATCTTTCATGCGCCACAGGTAGACGTTGGGTTCTAGGGAAGCGAGTAACTTTCTCTCCCTGACACCCTACTAGGGTATTTCAAATACGCGAGAGAGTGAAGTATTTGTATTATCCACCGACAATGGAGTATTTAAAATAATAGAGCTATTACGATAGGCTTGTTATCCCCACGTCCCACCAGGAGAGATCAATCATGGATTTACCTCGTCATTAAGGGAGATGATCATGGACGTCAATCAAGGACATAACAGCACGAGATGACGTTTTGCTCCTTCTAAAAATAAAAAATCCTCTCTATAGAGATCAATTATAATACGTTTTTCATGCTTTCGAATCCAAATTTTAGGTTCTACAAATTAGGCTACAATTGTGTGCGTGTAAACCGTTAAACAGAAATTTATCTTTAAAGAATAATTAGCGAATTTTTGTCATTTGTTTACTTTTTACTCGCGTGCGACTCTATAGCTCACTATGGCGGTCGGTCATTCCATCAGTCGGTCCTCCGTTTTGTTTTTCTTTTTTGGGGGTAATAACATTGTAACTATTTGGCCGATTCTAACGAAATTTGAAACCCATATGTTTTTTACATTCTCTTTTTAAAAATATAATTTCCAAAGTCCACCTAAGTTAGCCGGGGAATTATTTGACAATAACCTCATGACTCTTCGGACGATTCGAGTAAAATTTGAAACTCTCATGTTGTATTAATTTTTTTTTGTGGGGGGGAATAATCTAAATACGAAGGACCTCTCAAGTTTAGTCCGGGAATTATTGAAAGTTTTGAACCAGGCAATGGCTTCACTACTAAAATTAAGATTAAAATAAAAAATAGTAGCCATGGTTAAATTTTAATAAATTTTCTGAACTTCACCAATTATAATAATTTTAAAAAGGAATTCTAAACTAAATTTCCCCCCTTTCAAAATATCACGTTGCTAAAATATAAAGTTATAGAAGAAGATAATAAAAATAAATTTTCTGAACTTGACCATTTTCAATTCTTTGTGTTTCAAAAAAATTACAAAATTTCGATACTATAAAATTCTGAACTTTGATAAAAAAAACATTACCAAACTAAGATGAAATTAATATTCAAATACTCATAATATCCCCTTCTTAAATTATAGAGTTAGTGATGATGATGTTGTTAATAAGTGAGAGCACGCGACTTTGGTCAGCAGAACTTGTTTTAGAATGTCTTAGCTTTTTATCTGATATTATCTTGCTTGTATCCCTACAGTTTTTTTTCCTCATTAGTAATACAATTCAACAAATTTGACTATCTACAATGACTCGCACAGATATCATAACTTCTTTTTTTTCCGATGCTTTCATTCACTTGTTCCTGGTCGCCAAATATAAAGTTCAAACGCCTGCAGGCACAATTGCAGGATCTGTACATCATCGGGAGTAACTATTAATTCTTACTAGTTCGCTTAGTATAAGACAAAAATGGTGATGAAATACAGAACATTTCTTCCCTCTTTGTATATGTTTCCTCGGTTATTTTTTGCCTACTTTTTGAGGAACGGTGAATTTCTTCAACAAACTATTAAATTTAGGATCGGTTTTTACTGAATGATTGCGAGACTTTGAAGCGTATCCTAATTAACATGTTAAAAATTACAAGTGTATTGTTTCTTATTATTCACGTTGTGTTATCCCCTATCACCCATAACTAGTAATGGGGAAGATGCTGTTAGAGCAAATTTCTGGTATTGAAAAACTTTTCCAAATGAAATTTCAAAAGGTATGTTACAATATGACCCTCTTATGGGCTCCAAGTGCATAATTAATGTGCTTTTTAAATTTCACCTCACAGTGAAGCGAGGCAGAAAACATTAGAAAATGTGTTTCCTTAACTTGGCGGCCAAGTGTTATAAAGCAAATGGATGCTTGGTATACTATTAGCTGACGTCCATTTTTACAAAATTGGCATATTAAAATTACTCCAAATTTATCAGGCCATACCAGTGGGATCTATATATTTTTTTCGTGATCGAAAATATTCGATTCTCTTTAGTTTTTGAGATGTAATGAGTTGTGATGATGTCATAAGATCCGTTGAGCGGAAACATCTTAGAAACGCTAGACCTCATGTGAATCTAAGATGTAGGCCTAGAGGTGTATGAAATCTGACAGGTTTTGATGGTTTATAGGGGGCTATTATAGATTGTAGGTAGTAAGCCTACTTTTAGTCATCCAGTCGAGTTTGCTCTGACTCCCAACGTTTCTCACAGAGACTACGCGTCCAGGCTGGGTTTTAGAAAGTGCCTTGGTAATCATGGGTAAGGGAAAAGGACTCGAAAAGAAAGCGGCGATAAGTAGGCTTTATTCTTAGCTTGGACCTAACTAAAATTGGAGCAAGGAAAATAGTTTGAGTCCTGCGCGGTGGCGGGAAAGCCGCAGTTAACGATAAGGAGCGGGCTTGTGACACTAGTAATAAGAAAAAGGCAAGTAAGCTACACTGACAGACGACTTAACTGATTCGCTTTATATCTTAGTCTCCTCGCTTTACTATTTACGCCTGTAGGTATATATAGGACCCTTACTTCTATGAGGCGTGAGCTCTTTCCTCTGACCTGGCCGCAGGGCGGAGTCAAAAGAAACTATATTTTTTTCCCAAATTGGACATGAATCAAATATCAGAAAGACTTTTCTCATTTCACAGGGCTTCGAAAATCTTAACCGTTCAAAGCATATACCAACCTGAATTTGTTTGGCTTGACTCTGTTATAGATTATTTAGATCGTTTCGTCTGGCAGCTGTTTCATAGCATGCGTATGTTTGTTTGACCGCGTGGGAACTCTGGCTATCTGCCCGCTTGTCATGCTTCCATTAAAAAATATAAAATTCTGATATAAATATTTCTCTCTATATTACATTGGCTCACTTCTTATTACATGCCATATAATCTTATTAATTAATGCGTGCACCCAATTTCAGGATTTAATAGGTGCACCGGGCGCTCATTTCTGAGGTTCCTCGCTAGGCCTACCTCTCTTGCAATTTGGGTGCCACAGGCCTACCTACTTTCTTTTGCAATATGGGTGCTACAAAACTCTCCCTTGAGTTAAGGAGTAAGATTTATAAAAAGCTAATATGTAGCGAGTATGGATAAACAATTTGTTGCATTAATAACGCTACATTGTTACATGGTTTTGATATTCAATATATAAATATATATATATATTTAGATATATTGTTATTTTTCGCTTTCTGCTTGCCTTAGAATTTATGTATATATATATATACATATGATTATAAACAATTGTCTACAATTTAATATAAACAATGTTTTTCTTGTGAAAATTTTAAAAAGTGATTTAGGGAGGATGGGGGGTAGGTAGGTTATTGCAATCACATCATATTGTATTATATATAATTTTTACCTTATTTGTAGTGGAAGGAATGATTTAACAAACTCGTATATATTCCTAATTAAAAAAAACCTATCCTTTATTTCGAATTTAAAGGCGCGATTACAAAATCAGGTTAGGACTCTATTTGTTTATAACGTGTTACGTAACACGTTCTTTCAATTCGAAGATGGCGGCCAATCTATTTTTTGTCATAACATGATAATTAGAGATTTACCCACATTAAGTACTGAAACTGCTATATGGATATACATTATGTAGCAGTTTCAGTACTCAATGTGAGCAAATCTCTATTTATCAAATTATGACGAAAAATAGATTGGCCACGATCTTCAAATTGAAAGAAAGGGTTATGTAACACGCTATAAACATATAGTGTATATCATAAATATACACTACATAGCATTTGCGTAATTTTAAGTAATAAAGATAATTATAACAAATTGCCTACGAACTTCGAGTGAGGGCATAAACCGAGAAATATCCATATATATATATATATATATATATATATATATATATATATATATATATATATATATATATATATATATATATATATATATATATATATATATTTATATATATATGGATAGCTCACAAAGTATTGCGCGAGTGAGAAATAAATGCAACCAAGCCCACAAAGAAATTTAATATGAGAATTTGAAGTACTTACGGACTTTATTTCGGGTTCTTCATCAAGGAATAACAAAAGTGTTGAAAGTTGTAATAAATTTTAAGCTGATACAGAGGAGAGGGAACTCCCACAAAAAAAACAATAAACAAAATTAATCAATATAAAATGGAAACATTAGGAGGAGCGAAGAAAGACAATAAAAAAGAAAAAAGGAAGATAAATGCAAACTCAGATCATTATTTTAGTTAAATTCAAAAGACTAAAGGTTGACAGGAGGTTTAAAATACTCTCTCAGCAATTAGGGAGGGAGAAAATCTGAGCGAGAGATTAAAATCAGAGGTCAGGATTGAAAAACCAAGGTAGAATATGTAAAATGTTCTAAAGACTTGACTCAAACGAAAATAATAAACAGATATAAACATAAGGCTACTTAGATGCACAAAAACAAACATAAAATTAAATAGTTCATTAAGATTAATATAAATATATAGTCTTAATTAAAAATTTCGACAGTGCATTTGGCATATAATTTTTACAATAACCATCGAGTTTATTTATTTTCTTTTGAGTCAAGTCTTTAGAACCTTTGTACTTATTCTACCTTCGTTTTTCAATCATGACCTCTGATGTAAATCTCTCGCTCAGAGTTTCTCCTTCCCTAACTGCTTGGGCGGTATTTTAATCCTTTTGTCAAGCTTTAGTCTTTTGAATTTACCTGATTTAAGGATCTTAGTTTGTATTTATCTTCCTTTTTTTCTGTCACTCTTCGCTCCTCCTAATGTTTCCCTTTGATTTTAATATATTTTGTTGATTTGTTTTTTGCTTTTGGGGCGGGGCGTTCCTTCTCCTCTGTATTATCATTATATATATTACAATATTTATTACTTTTGTTATTCCTTGATCAAGAACTCGAAATAAAGTTCGAAGTTCGGAAGTAGTTGGAATCCTCGTATTAATTTTCCCTGTGGGCTTTATTGCATATATATATATATATATATATATATATATATATATATATATATATATATATATATATATATATATATATATATATATATATACATATACATATATATATATATACATATACATATATATATATATATACATATATATATATATATATATATATATATATATATATATATATATATATATATATATATATATATATATATATATATATAATTTACTTATCCATTACCGTTCTTTCACTAGATCCTATGATTACACTATATGTTCAAATATAATACCTGATATATACAATTTGGTTCACAGGAGAGTTATTATGTACATAATATCGAGAGGTGCGAACAATTTGCCTATTTTCTTTCATTATCATATATCGGGGCAATGAAACCACCAAAACCGTATTCATAATAGAAGAATTATTAGTTACTACACATGAACCTTAAGGTGGCAGTATTCCTGCGATTCTTTGTTTCAAACCATGTGATGTCAAACGTGTTATCATTCGGGAGTCTGGATGACTGAGCTTGGATCCTATACTGCGAACAAAACTATTTCTTTTATATGTACATTGATTTGTGTACGCAAAGAACTAATAATACGCGGATAATTTATATTGATATTTACATTGACTTTGTACACTTGATTTGTTCTAACAAAATTTCTCTTCCTCTTACGACCGGACATTAGATTTCTTTTTATCTAGTCACACATTGTAAAATTAAATAAGCACTAATTTTACTCTTTTTTAACTAGAAATGAGCTGAATTTGAACTTTAACCTGATATGCACTGGCATTTTCAAACTCTATTATTGTCAATATTAATATATGAACCTTGTGCCCGAACGAATGGCGTGAGTTCGTATGTTGATATCCTCCTGGTTCAGTTTTTGCCTTTTTGACCTGCGATGATGGGCGCTGAGTCCATAAGTTGAGACTGGACAATCTTTTGCTGTTTGAGTCTCTACCTACGTTTACCTGTCGTTGTTCATCTTAGCTGATCTAGCTGCTTACAGTTGTCCGGTGAGTAGAAAAGAGATGATCTTCTTACCATCCGAACGGTCGTTTCGAACTTTTCAACGGTGATGGAGTTCGCCAGGCCTAATTCTTCTTGAGCTGAGAGTAGGCTTGGGATTAGCGAATCTTTCTTATCTGTGCGAACGTTCTTCGTTGTGTGAATCCATTGTTCTTCTCGACCCCTCTTCTTGTTTGAAAGAAATGGTCACCACATATGGGGTTAAGGGTAAGGCCGGACTCTCTATTTTGGGTGTGGAGAATTCGCCCGGCCTACTTCTTTTCTATCCTTCAGAGATCACCAGTAACAGCGTCTACCTCCTTTGGAGAGGACCCCATAACCTGTAGTAAGGCTTTCTTCTTCGGTCCTACCTGATGTCTAGGCTAGAGGGTAAGAAACGATGGACGAGTTAACTGTTTCTGATTATCTTTGTCTGCTCCCTTTTATGTTTTCGTCCGTATATTTATATATATATATATATATATATATATATATATATATATATATATATATATATAGATTATAAGGAGGCCTTGTTGTAGATATGTATTTATTTTTACTAAGCCAACAGCAAAGAACGGTTCTCGTTTTAGGAAGATGATTTTAGAAGAAAAGAATTTTCAATAAGAATAAACGTCTAAGGCGAACTTCTATGTAAAGAATATAACAACAACAGGTTTACGTCTATTTACCTACATTTATCTTCTGTCGGTGACAGTATGCACCGCACAACAAGGTACATAAATTCAAGTATTGGTTCTAAAAGAAAGGTGTTAATTTTGCAGTTTTTTAATTGTTATATAATAAAATAATAATAATAATAAGTATTTATAATGCGCCCTTCCAGAGCGCAGGTTGTGTAGCGAGTGTAGAGAAAGTTTACAAGGGAGAGAAGGTATTGCTAAACAGATGAGTCATTAGAGGACGTTTAAAAGTAGAAAGGGAGGGAGAGGATCGGATTTCGGCAGGAAGAGCATTCCAGATTCTAGGAGCACAGACTGAGAAGGAACAGTCTCTCATCGATCAGAGGACAGAACGAGGAGTGTTCAGGATGTGAGCGAGGTTAGACCGGAGTACCTGAGGAGTTTGATCACGGGAGAGGGCAGACGAGAGATAAGATGGAGCCATGAGGTTTAGGGCCTTTTAAGTGATAAGAATAATTTTCTAGTCGGTATGGTAGCAAATAGGTAACCAGTGTAGCTCCTGTAACAGAGGCAACGAAGGGGAGAACCTGAGCCGGCGAAGGAGGGTCCGGGCAGCATAGTTTTTAACTAGTTGTAGGGGGCAAAGTGACGAAGAAGGGAGATTCACTACAAGAGAATTGCAGTAGTCTAAGTGTGAGGTGATGAAGGCATGAATAGCAGTCTCAAGGCTTCGTCAATCAAAATGGGATCGAACAGGTGCAAAGTTGCGGAGGAAACCAAGAGAAGACTTACAGATACGATGGATATGCGGTGTAACCGAGAGTTGCTCGTCCTAAATAACACCAAGATTACTGGTGGTAACAGAGAAGACAACATTGGTTTCCGCAAGGTTAAAGGAGGGGAAGACAGCTTTAGATTTCTCCACTATCGAAGCGGTACCAATAAGGAGAGCTTCAGTTTTAAAAAGGGAATCATGTCTGAATAGCGCCTACTCTTTGAAGAAAATTACTACAAGAAGTCTACGTTTTTTATTAACATTCATTCCATGTTGGTAGCTATATGCATCGAAAACTTTTTTGATACATAGACGTTACATCATACTTTTTCTCTTATTTGTTTTTAAAATGTGCCTTCAAAAATATTTTCATTGTAAATTAAAAATATTTAATCTTAAATTTATTTTGGTATTTTACTATTATAAAATAGATTTAAAGTCGCTCCTCTAAAGTTGTAAAATATTTACAACTATTTTGTATTTATTACTTGAATTTATTTATATTCATCAATATTTACCCCAAAAGATAATAATTGAATTGCAAAGGTACCTCGGGCGAATAATAAATAATAGTAGTTGAAGTGATTTACTATTTGCTCTCCCCGTAAGAAATAGGCCCATTATCTATAACTCTTTAATTTAAGATGGGGATTTTTTTAAAATTTCTAAATGTTTTTTTTTGCTTAATTGACAAATGACTTCGGGTGTTTTGGAAATTCAAAGGATTGAAATAGTTGAAAAGATCATGAAGAAGAAGAAGAAGAAGAAGAAGAAGAACAAGAAGAAGAAGAATAAGAAGAAGAAGATGAAGATGATGATGATGATGATGATGAAGCTGAAGATGATGAAGAAGAAGATGAAGAAGAACTACAGAACTACAGAATCTAGGACCAGCAAAGACCCTAAGGTCCGCTCAAGGCTAGTCTGCTACACTAAATCAAAAACTACGATACATCCTTATCTACGAGTGTATCTCTAACATGCTATTTTATTTTTTTTATTTTAATACTATCTACTGTACACACTTATCTACATGTGTACATTATCGTGCAATTTTAACTAATCAAACTAGGGGTCGGGGGAGATAGAAAGTTTTTCTTCTCATCTTCCGCAGCCACTCGACTGCTAGTGGTGAAAAGCTAATTTAGGGATAGAGACTACTTATAGGATAGGCGGAAAAGAAATGGGACATCTAAGCTACACATGCAGAGAATCGCCGGCATCATTTTTAGTCATCATAATTTCATATCCTTAAACCTCCGCTCCAAACTCTCTCTCTGCAAGGACGTTTTAAATTCACAGTGCTCAACTACGTTATATTTAAACTATTCAAATGCACGTCGAGACGATTTTTGAACATATTAACCGAAGTGCTATCTACTACGTGGGTGGGCAGCCGATTCCAATTTTGAGTAACTTTAAATGTAAAATAGTTTTGGGCTATACTAGTGTTAAAACGCTTGTTCACTAATTTTAACCCGTGCTGACGAGTATTTTCCCTATGATCCAGTTCGAACAGATTGCGAAAGTCAACGTTTGAGAAACCCTTTAGTATTTTAAATACTTCTATTAGCTGGCCACGTAATCTTCTGCGTTCTAGCGATGGCAAATCTAAAGCCCTGAGCCTTTCCTCGTATGATCTATTCCTCAGCTCTGGAATTAATTTCGTAGCCCTACGCTGCACTCTTTCTAATTGCGCGATATTTTTCATTAAATATGGAGCCCAAAATTGAACAGCGTATTCGAGAAGTGGCCGCACAAGGGATTTATATAAAGGTAAAATTACATCCTTAGATTTGAAGGTGAAATTACGCGCGATATAACCCAAAACGCGATTTGCTTTTTTACACGCATCCGCGCATTGCTTCGAAAATTTAAAATCGTCTGAGACTAATACTCCCAAGTCTTTTTCTAATTTAACCGCGTTGAGGACTTGGCCTTTCATGGTATATTCTACTCTTAAATTATGGCAACCCAAGTGCATTACCTTGCATTTGCTTAAATTAAATTCCATTTGCCACTTGTCCGCCCAATTGGCAATCGAGTTTAGGTCCCCCTGCAATTTATCGACATCCGCTCTTACATAGGCACGATTGCCCAGCTTCGTGTCGTCCGCAAATTTCGAAATCCGAATAAGTATGCCTTTATCTAAATCGTTAATATAAATTAAAAACAATAAAGGGCCTAAAACAGAGCCCTGCGGTACCCCACTACTAACGCTGGCCCAATCTGAACATTCCCCATTTATTACCACCCGCTGCGAGCGATCTTTCAGCCAATTTCTAATCCAGTTTAAAATCTTACCAGTCACCCCAATCGCTTTAACTTTCATTAATAACCTTTGGTGGGGGACGGTGTCGAACGCCTTTTTAAAGTCTAAATATATTACGTCTACAGCTTTGCTTTCATCGTACACGCAAATCATTTTGTGGAAGAATTCGAGCAAGTTAGTCAAGCACGATCTCGCACGCCTAAATCCATGTTGGGTATTGTTAATCAGCTTATTTGCCTCGAGGTGGCTCACTATTCTATCTTTAATTACAGATTCTAAAAGCTTCCCAACTACCGAAGTTAGACTAATAGGCCGAAAATTCGTTGCTTCAAATCTATTCTCCTTCTTAAATATAGGTCTAACGTTTGCTCGCTTGAAATCCAACGGAACTACGCCATCCTCTAATGAGCGATTGAAAATTTCACGCAATGGCTTAACGAGTTCATTTTGAAGCTCCTTTAAATGAATTGGATATACCTCATCGGGGCCCGGAGATTTCGACTTTTTCATTAGCTTAATAAATTTAAGGATTTCCTCGTCATTTATAGTTACATCGGATATGCAATTATCAGCACTACGAACTTCCCCAATTAACGATTCCAATTCGGAAGAATCTTCCACAGTAAACACGCTCGTAAAATGCTCATTTAAAATTTTGGACATTTCTCTCGGAATTTCAGTCAAACGACCATCTTTATCTTTGATCGGCCCTATCGATCCTTTTACGGGTTTCCTATTATTTACGTACCCATAAAACCGTTTCGGTTCATTCTTCGAATCCTTTGCGAGGTTTATTTCATACTTCCTCTTCGCATCTCTGACCGCACGTTTAACTTCCCTACGAGAATCTATGTAATTTTGCCGACTTATAACTGACCCATTGTTTTTATGAATTTTAAATTTTCTATTTCGGTCCCGGATTAAGCGTAGTATTAACGGACTAAGCCACGGAGCTCTCACCGACTTCCCGCTCTTACGCACATACTTAACCAAATCAGAATTCACACGAAGCAGCGTACATCGAAGTTCTGCGTACATCTCTCCTACCGACCTGTTCTCGAATCGTATTCCCCAGTCTATATCCTTAATCCTTTCGCGAAAAATATCGAAATCACAGCTACCAAAACGAGGGGTGAGCTGCGAACTCATTCTAACTTCTACGCAGGTGTTTAGTTCGAATCTAATCGCATTATGGTCGCTGGAAGCTAAATGTTCACCGACACGTACGTTTTCTAACAATGACTCATCGGTTGCCATGATTAAATCAAGAATATTGCTATCACGAGTAGGCTCTTCCACTTTTTGTACGAGAAAATTCTCCAACATAAAGTTTAATAGCCTCTCCCCCGGTTTATCAGAAGTAAGATTGCTAAAGTTAACATTAGGTAAATTAAAATCGCCGCAGACTAATGTGGTCCCTTTTCTAATCCAAGACGTAAGTGTATCGATGAGTGCAGCATTTTCTCTTTCCAATTGGCAAGGCGGACGATATACTACGACTAAGTTAATTTTATTTATAGCATCTAAACTTAGCTGGACTAATAAAGCATCACTTCAGAAGATGAAGAAAAAGATGAAGAAGAAGATGAAGATGAAGAAGAAGACGAAGATGAAGAAAAATATGAAGAAGTAAAAGAAGAAGAAGAAAAGAGTGGTCAGGGTGTTAATATAAGAGTCTATAAAGGAGATTAAAAAAAGCGGTTAAGATTAGCAAATAATGCCGGAGGCCACACTCCCGCAGGGGTGCCTGTATAACCAAGCTCTTCCTGTTACGGAAGAGAACAGCGGCTTGTTATATTATTAAAGAATTATTAGAAATAACTTTGATGAAAAAACATAAGTCATACCCAAACTAAGAGGAAGTTATTATTCAAATACTCAAAAAAATCCCCTTCTTAATTTAGAGTTAGTGAAGTGATGATGATGATATATATATATACAAAATTCAGGCACCTGATTTGAGTATATTCAGGGTAGGTAAAAACTGTGAAGCTGCTGCAATTAATTTTAACTATTCCTACTTTTTGCCGACAATTTATTTTATAAACGGACTCTTCATAAAATGAATTGTAGCAGCTTCATTGTCTCTCCCTACCGTAAATTTAGTCATGGCACGTCCCTGATATACATACACATATCCATATTTTTTTATTCAAGTGTGGTCCAAACTCGCTTGTCTGGAATGGAATAAAGTCTCCTATTAAACCAACCTTTTTTTCGCCCACTCAAAAATTTTCGATATGAGTTTTAAACCTTTTCTTTCGTGTTTTTTGCCCGTTTGATACGAGGAGAATTCTCATCACAGAAAAAAAGCAGAGACTTTAAGATTAATTTAAATACGATTTGAATATGTACGCCTTCCATAAAGATCGGAATCATGAAGATATTTCCATTTGAGGGTCGGGAAGGAAATTGAATTTTTATTCCAAGAGGGACCCTAAAAAACTAATTTTAAGTTGCCCTTCCTACCTAGATTCCATTAATTGGGTCGTTCGAAGAAAAATACCAACTGTCCCCATCGAGGTTCTTGGTATAGCACGAGTTTTGGGCGGTAGAAGGTGGTGCCACTTCTACTGACAGAAACACGAATTGCTCCATCAATTCCGCTGAGAACCGATCTTATTGGTTAAACATAACCCGTACCTAACTACTGAGTTATCAGCTTCGTTCCGAAAACCATTGTAGTTCTGTATTCAGAATTAGTCTTATGTACCGTACATCGATATCAATGTTAACTTACCCCAAATCGGTCATATTTGCGCGGAGTTTATTTTCATTACGTTTTAATAACTGTATAATGATTCTTGAAGAATAGAACTAATATTTCTGCTAACTAAAAATGGCGGAGAAATGCTCTGGAAAAATCAAAGGAAATAATTTTTTAAGTGAGCAATAAATCCATTATAGTTACCAAATTATGGATGAAGTAACATAATTTGCGAAGGATACCTAGTTGTTTAATGACTACTTGCTCTTCGTCAAAACAAGATTTAACACCCTCAAAAGTATGATTCTCGTACAGTCGTATCAGTTTCCTAAGGATTTTAAACATCTCTTCACACAACTTGTAGTCTTTATCTATAAGAATAGCTACTGTGTCCTCAACCGAAGATTCATAAATTAAATTAAGAAGTCGACTTTAAATTTTTTTGTGTATGTTACTTTATCAACTATATGATTTTCCATCTCTACCTCAGATAACATGTATACAATTCTTTTCTTAATTGAGCTAATTTCCGTCGTATTATTTTGACTGAATTTACCGAATCTTGCGAGAGCCTGATTTTCCTTAATGATATGAAAAACAAAAAATGTACATCTTAACCAAGGGCGATAAAGTTTCATTAGGTTATTATAACAATGTTTATTTTAATTTTAAAATATTTAGACTAAAGCCGAAAAGTATTAAAAGAGTATTTATCCATTTAGGAAAACTCTATCGCCCCCAGATGAGACTATTTGCCTTAAAGCCTTCGTTTGGTAATAGGTTAAATAATTTTCGGCATTAGTGAACTTAGTAGGCCCTTCTTTTGCCAGAAAACGACTAAAGGATGGCATTCAGACCAGCAACAAGAGTAAACGAAATGGCAACACATATGTATGATTCTCGAACTGGTTATGCCGAACCAGACCGTAACATTCTATGCATGAAGAGGCTGAGCATGAACTAGCATGGGGTTTCCAGCACACCAGAATCTGCAATTTTGTTTATTAAGGTATCCAGTAATGTGAAAATGGGCTTCATCGGACATGATTAGGTGCGAGGTAAAAGTCGGATCATTTGTTAGTCCCAAAAATGCGCGTGGAAAGTTTATTCTTTTTTAATCGTCTGCAATATTTATGTGATAGAATTGCCTAAGGTGGCCGCGCCTCGCTTCTATCACATATTGAAACTCATGCTTCCCACGTGTATCCCGCGAAAAGAGTGTAGAATGGCGTCTTTATCGCCCAACATTTTCAGATTATCTTTCCCCGCTTCAAGTTTAATCAAGGAGGTTCCATCCCCCGTTTGCCTGCAGGCGTCGATCTGGCCAGATTGAATTAGGCTTATGGGAAGATAAGATTGTTCCAAGCACTAGCGGGACATTCCATGGAAGTCCCCCATTGTACCCTACCCCGAGGGGCTGGCTCCAGCTATTTATGCAAAGGAATTTCGCGTTTGAAGAGATCTAGATTACCTTCGTCAGGTATCACGCCGATCCGGTCTCCCTTGTGCACCTAGGAACTGCCTACCACGAGAACCCCCTTAATTTCCAGAATAGGACAATATCCTTGATTGCCAAAGTTCGTGCCCCTCCAGACGCCAAGTCAAAAGGGTCTCCCTGTTGTTCAATTGTTCAGAAGACGCAAACTTTAGAACAGTCATTGTTCTTCGAGCCCGTTCGAAAAGAAACAATTCTCGCTCCCCTGATATCACATCAGTGGTAAGTTAATTCACCCTTTTGAGATTCCAGTTATCTTCGCCAGGCATCACGCCGATCCGGTCTGCCTTAAGGCACCTAGGAACTCTACCTCGAGAACCCCCTTATTGGCCAGAAGAGGACAATATCCTTGATTGCCAAGGTTTGTGCCCCTCCAGACGCCAAGTCAACAGGGTCCCCCTGTTGTTTAATTGTTCAGAAGATAACAACTTTAGAACAGTCATTGTTCTTCGAGCCCATTCGACAAGAAACCTTTCTCGCTCCCCTGATATCACATCAGTGGTAAGTTAATTCACCCTTTTGAGACCTCGATTATCTTCGCCAGGCATCACGCCTATCCGGTCTGCCTTAAGGAACCTAGGAACTCTACCTCGAGAACCCCCTTATTGTCCAGAAGAGGACAATATCCTTGAGTGGCAATGTTTGTCCCCCTCGATACGCCAAGTCAACAGGGCCCCCCCTCCCTGTTGTTCAATTGTTCAGAAAAGAACAACTTTAGGACAGTCATTGTTCTTCGAGCTCGTTCGACAAGAAACGGTTCTCACTCCCCTGATATCACGTCATGGGTAATTTAATTCCCCCTTTTTAACGTTCTTCAAGAGAATGCTTGGTTACCCCTATAACTTCAATTGTTTATCCAGAACATCTCCGGTATCCTGTCTCAAGGATCACTTGTACTTCCGAGCCCCACCTTGCTCCCACTCATCGAAGTCAGTCCTTTCCCCCTCATTAAGGACAACTCCGCTAAAAAACCCTCCTCCTGGAAGGAAATCCCCAGTTGGACCGAAGCCATTCCTTCAAATCACCTTCCTCTGCACGACGACCTTATAAATACGTAAGCTACGAATTGCATACAACTATTTAATTTTGTGCCAACGTAACTCCGTACTTTAACACGGATTTAGCAGACCTTTTACTTTCTTGTTTGTTTTGTCATTTTAAATCCCTCCGAATCTTGATCCACCGCTTAGTCAAATTTATACCATGAACTTTTTCATTTCATGTGTATCTCCCATTTTAATCCCCAGTCATGTAAATATTTTCCATCTGTTTTTTTGTTAGATTAATTAATAAAATTCTATTTTATTAATGCTTGCAATATTATTTATCCTTGGGCTCCGTTCTACTTCTTAAGTATATTGAAGATAAATAAGCCTTCTCCAGGCCTATTTATTAATGTAGAGTCATACTTGGCCATCTGATTAAATCCCGCACTCGAATATACTTTAATCCACACAAAGAATAGATATATAGTATATCGTCGGGAGCTTTTTCTACGACATATATAATTGTTGAGTTATTTGAATTTTTTATGGATGAAGTTTCAATTCTTTTGTTAGGATGTTGCGTTGAAATGATGTTCGAGAAATTCCTAGTTGACTGGAACGTATCCTAGTTGATCTTTGTGGCTGTAGTTGAAAACTGGTTGACACGCTGAATGACACCTGCCTTTTGCACAGATCTCGGTCTACCAGAGCGTTCTTTATTACCTGTAGATCTGGATTCTCTGAACCATGATACCATTGCAAGAATGCAATACCTCAAGGAACTGTTTCATTGATTAAATGCTGTTCTAAAGTCCCTCTGGACAGTAACAATTTATCCATTATGTTTTAAATAAGTAGTCACAATTCTTGCTCGCTGTTCTTTGCTGTATCTTGCCATTCTAAGTTAATAATTAGTCGGATATTGTTGTGTATTATATTCTTTATACACGTATTATAGATACACAATGAAAATCTGATGTAACTTTTGGACCACAATAAAACCCCAATATCTCCTCTTCAATTTTATATATCACCCACTTTTATAACTTAATTAATTTTTGTGTTATTCATTTTTCAAAATATGAAGTAACTTTTGGGCCACCTGATAGATCTCCCAAAATGCACAAATTGATTATCAATCTTTGTTAAATGAATCTAAGACACAAAAAAATTGCAATCTCGGAAATTACCTTGCCTAGTCGAAAAAAAATTGGCCTTCTTCTACAATAAATCTACCAGGCAATGGCTTCGCCACTTTCCCCCTACGGGAGAATCTTGCCATTTGCTACCAAGATTAAACTTAAAATTAAAAAAAAGCACCCATGGTTAAATTTTTATAAATTTTATGAACTTCACCAATTATAATAATTTTAAAAAGGAACTCTAAACTAAATTTCCCCCCTTTCAAAATACGACGTTGCAAATATATAGTTATAGAAGATATATAAAAATAAATTTTCTGAACTTCACCATTTGTAATTCTTGGGGTTTTAAAAGTTCCCTAAATTTCTAAACTTATATTTATTTCTGAACTTCACCATTTTGTTTTTTGATATTTTAAGAACTATTAGAAATAACTTTGATAAAAAAACATAAGTCATAACTAAACTTAGATAAAATTATTATTCAAATACTCAAAATAATCCCCTTCTTAAATTATAGAGTGAGTGATGAGTTTTTAACTTAAGTAGAGTATTTCAAGTATTCTATAAATCCCTTTTACTGTTTCATGGAGGCTAACTCACAAATGTACATTAGTTGAAGGAACTTCAACCTTTTATTTAGAGAACATCAATGAGTCAACCTTACATGTGCGCTTTTCATGAGGTCTCTTTCTAACGTGGACGGTATTTCAAGGAATCGCGCCACTCACAGAAGTCTTCCGGCTCCACACTTCTCGACTCCTTCTCTCCGAAATGAGAGCAGTCAGCGGTACCTTAGGATCTAGAAAAAAGGCGAAATTATCCCGTGCTCGCTCCTTTATGATGTTTCGTATCCCCCTCCCTCATATACATATAACCCCCCCCCCACACACACACTCATACCTACTTATACACACCTGGCTTTGCGTCCGGCTCCGCTTGTTGACCTGCACTCGAAACCCAAAATGACCGGATTTCGTATTTTTTTATATTCCTGTCAACATTTTAATCAATCTTCTGCTGAGGAGAGAGAGAAAATCAGTCTTCTGCGGAAGTCAAAGGTGGGCATTAGAGTGGGCACAGGTGAGTTGAGGTGAGAAAAAAATAACATACTACATCCCTCCCTCTTAAGTTTGCCTCATCTTACCCTCACCCTAAGCTACACCATTTATCTCCTCTCCTACTTACTCTCTCACAACTATTCCAAAGCTTTTGTCATCACCCAATCATACTCTTTTGCACTCCTTCTACTCATAGTAACAGGGCCCATTGACGTCTCACTCATGTGTGTGCGATGTCTTCTCTTGTCACGACGGTCACTCTATCCTTTAACATGCACTCCATATACAGGTATACCTGACACTACCTGATCAATCTCGCTCAAATCCTCGGCTAACTGTTTTCCTTCATTCATCAATCCTTCCCATTGTTCCATAACATTTATTGAATCTTGTTCCACTTGCACACTCATCTCATTTATACTCAGTAACATAGACTCAGTTTCATTCAATGGAAACCTACAAATACTATAAGTTACATCAAATCTTCTCTTCCGATCTGGCAAAATTCCAGAAACTCATTCACTCCACTCTCCACTCTCACCAAACTTTTCCGTCCATCCATCCTTCATCGTGTACCTCCTCTTACGCATTTCTCTTCCATACTAAACTAACACCAATCTCTTCCCCTTTAAAGCAGTAGCTATATCATACCTTCCTTCACAGTCTTCGAGTATTTAAAACAGATACTCATTCACCAGGTATCGCAACAAATATTCAAAAGGTTCACGCAACCTCCGAATCTGACACTGATGCGCTCTACGTTCATACGAACTTCCGTCCACTCTTTCACGCACGATTACATAACTTAGCGCATTCGACTAAACAATTTTTACTACAAATGTTCTTTCAAACTTCTCCTTTAGTTTATCCACATTCAGCCTACCTTTAATTTCAATCTCTTTCAGCACTTTATCCCAAACACAAAAACTTACAAACTTTTCATTTTCTCTTTTCCATAACTCACGATCACTTTCACTAAGTCCCATACGTGGCCTAATCATTCTCTCAAATTTCATCACATATTTACACGGCGACATTCATGTTGCCCTATGTACCGTCATTTTATAGGACCAAACTACTCTTCCCAAACATACATCCCATTCTCTTCCATCTTCCACCATCAATCGTAACATCCCGCTGATGATTCTTATCGCTATTTCAGCCAAGCCATTCGCGCTAGGTACATGTGGCGTCGTTCGCACATGATCAATTCTCCATTCACTCAATCCTCTTCTAAAAGCATTTCCTAGAAAAACATGTTCATTAACACTCAGCATTCGCGCTGGCTCAGACATACATATTGGCAACAGTTTTACCTTAAAGGTGCAAGATAAACGAACTTACTCTAATGATCAACCATCACAACCATTCCAACATGACCTTGCACAGTCAAAGGCAAAGAAACGCAATCGATTGCAATTATTTCAAACGGCTTCTTCACCCGCAATTTTTCAAATAAGCTGACTTGCATACACTCTCTGATACATTCCCTTCTGACATGCTTCTCAAGTAGTCGCAACATCCAAATAAATTTTTATCAATAATGGACTAAACACACGCTCTTTCATCCACTCCCACAGCTTTTTCTTAACAATATGTCCAAACCTCTCGTGCACAATTTTCACTATCCCCACTGCAGCAAAAACTGAAAATACTGGAACATATACATCTTGCCCTTCTATTCTTCGTACAAAATTTATCACATCTTTACATAACACAAACATTTGAGCAAATATTTTAAACTCTTTCAATATACCATTCCATTCTTCAACAGGCACACTCCTCAATACACTTACTTTTAGCTCACGCGCCATCGGAAATGACTCTTGCATACCTTTAATATCGTCTTCCGTCAATAGCTCTTCATTCATTTTAACACTTGCTATTTCTTCAAATCTAGTCACACATAGAAGTTCACTCTGCATGTTTACCGCAACCATACCTTCTTTCTTCAAGTAGTCATTTCCCACATCTACCAAAATAATAATAAGTTATCTCACTCTCCCCTAACACCACATATTCATTTTCCATCTTTCCAATAATTACTGCCAAGCACACCTCTTCCCATTCAATCACGTTTCCTTCTCCTAACCCCCAAATCGTGACTGTAATGCCTTATCTAGGTTTATTCTAACTCAGCTTCTCTACATCCCTCACCAATTAATTTGTGCACCAGTATCAATTATTCCACAATTCCTTTTTCCCATTTATTCTTAACACAATATGCACCCTCTTTTTAATCTTATGTTAACACGGCACACTACCAACTTTCATATACTCAATCAAGGCCTCACCAGCACTCCCATTATCATTATAAGCAAGAGCACAGTCCTCGGGTACTTCATTCACAGATTGGCGTACATAATTTTTCTTCTTAATTAACCAATTATAATGCACCTCCCTTCAGAGATTTTAAATGCAGCTCACAGCCACTCTCTCTAGTCGCCCACTTACCACAATACACTACAGGCTATTTTCTTCCATAATACAGACCCACTCAAACCAAACACCTCCCGGCGCACACATCACTTTCAATTCTTTTTCAGCTTGTTCACATCACCCATACCTAACTGATCAGGTCTTTTAAACGTTTCTTCGAAAACATTTCTTCATAAATCATTCACACTCTCAGGTACCTTAACTTCTATTCCATCATTAACCAAGTCTTACAAGCCAAAAAGCCCGCTTTCCAACATAGAATAACCACCACAATCACATCTCTTCCAAACAGTTATTAGTTTTGGCAAATATTTTTCGATTTATTCCAACAGGCCACACTATCATTTACACTACCAGGTAATCTCGGCATCAAATCTTCAATTTCATTCTTCTCACATGGCAACTACTCTACCGCATAAACAAAATCACACAAATCTTCCATTGACCTTGCAAGCCTGGTATCAACCATCCTCATAAGCTGCAAGTATACTAAAGGCTGATGATCGGTTCGCACTACAAATTTCCCTTATACAAAAAAGGGCTCAGCGATTTCAAACATAAACGTAATGCAGCCAATGTCCTCTCAATCGTTGAATATGCACTATCTGCGGCACAAAAAGCTTTCGATACATATGCTATCCCTCGCTTACCTTTTAGTCCACTTTCAAATTAATCCTGCATTAAATATCCACCCATAGAATAACCCCTTGCATCCGTATATGTACACCTCAATCATAGTAGCATTCTATCTATAATTAAGATACCCAAGCTCTATAACTTTCACCACCAATCCTTTCAACTTTTAGTCCCAACGACTTTATATCTCATTGTGTCTGTCGGTTCCCGTTTTGCTTTTTTTTTATTTCGGTGAATAACATTGTAACTATTCGGCCGATTCTAGCGAAATTTGAAACCATTATTTTGTCTTACATTCTCTTTCGAATTATATAATTGTCAAGGTCCTCCCAGGGTTACCCGGCAATTATTTTGTTTTGGTAATAACATTGTAACTATTCAGCCGATTCTAACGAAATTTGAAACTCCTATGTTCTTTTACATTCTCTTTCGAATGATAATAATTGCCAAATTCTTGCCAAGGTTAACCTGGAAATTATTTGGCAATAACTTTATAACTATTTGGCCAATTCCTACGAAATTTGAAACCATTGTGTTGTTTTACATTTTCTTTCGAATGATATAATTATCAAAGCCCTCCAAAGTTTATCAAGGAAATTAATTGGTAATAGCCTCATAACTATTCGGCCGATTCTAACGAAGTTTTGAAAGGTTTCATTTCGCCTGAACAATTTATCATAAAATTTATTCCAAATTATATCAGACCAAGGAATCCACGCAACTCTCTAACCGTATTCGGCTTCAGGAAACTCTCACCTTCTCTATGAGCTCTTCAGATTTTTGCAACACTGTCGCACTTACAATATATCCCCAAAATTCTACTTCTTCTGCAATACACACACATTTGGACAGCTTAACCTTTACTGCCATTTCTTGCAACTTTCTCATTACATCATTCACTACACTTATATGCTCATTCACGCCTTCATTAATTATCAGAATGTCATCCAAACACACTTGCACAATCTTACTCGAAAATCAACTCAAAGTTACATTCATTGCACGCTGGAAGGTAACAAGCGACCGGCACATTTGCCAAACCAAAGCTCAAGTTTCGGAATTGGCAATGCCTCTTAGCTGTCAAGAAGGATGTTATCTGCCGGCTCTCCTCATTTAAAAGTATCTTATAAGACCCACGAACCAACACCATTTTCGTAAACACTTTCACTGGATGCATATACTACACACATTCAGACACTACACACATAGGAAACTTATCTTTCAACATTCTTTCATTCACCTTTCAATATCAATACAAATTTGCAAACATCTATAGGGCTTCCTTGCAGGCAAAACGGGGCTATTCCACGCACTCTCACTTGGTTCAATCATACCAATCTCTTCTAACTCCTCGCAATGCATCTCTATCTCTTGAGCAACAAGCGGAGGGAAATAAAGACGCGGTTGGTTTATGGGCGTGTCATTTGTCAACACTATATTAAATTCCGGTAAAGGAGAATTACTGAAATCTTCATCTCCCTGGCTCAAGGCACCTCTTTTCTTCTGAAACAACCTGTAAATCTTCTGCTTCTCACATTCACTGAGCCATCCTCGCAGTTTGACTTTAGCAGCCTACTCTTCATACTTCCAATCTTCTGATGACCCTCTCTCAGAAAAGATGCTCGCATTCGCAACAAAGGCATCCCACTCAACATTCACTACCGTATTTATTGTTCATAACTGATATCAAGAGCATATCCCTTTCAAACTTTTCTATCGTAAGCAAGGCAACACATGCACACCCAATCTCATCATTCTCGCATATTCTTAGGTTTGGACTCCATCTTCCCGATAGACACTCCATCGCTTTTCAATAGAACATTCACAATAGCAAACAAGTCCAATGCCTGACAGTAGCATCTAACTGGTGTGTGAGATGGTCAAGTCGACTGGGCCTCACTCTCATTCCAACTCTCACATGCTGCCTCCAAGTGCCACATCCCTGTAACCACTTTAGTAGGTGGGCTATACCATGTGAAGGCAACTCTTCTATGACAGCGGGCATATGAGAGGGAGGGGTAGAGTATAAACAGACTTATACCTCAGTTGTCCTCACTACTCAGCCTCTCTTCAAAGAGAGGCAGAATAGGCTCGAATTCGTAGAGGACAGCGATTGGAGAGGCTTTGGCAAATGCTCAAGTGTACCCTGCTCAAATTCTGTTTCATGTCTGCTAGATATAACCAACGGCACTCAGTCCCGGGTGTTTGAAAGAGAGGGGGTGAGAAGAATCCTCCGATTTCAAAATGGAACGTTAAAACATTGAACGAGGAAAGTGAACTAGACATGTTGAAGGCCTTTCTGTGGTAGATTCAAGTAGATTAGATGGAATTAGACGTCAGAGTGTGGCGCTTTTTTTCGGCAGGTGGATAACAGAAGTGATGACCGGATACGAGCAAATTTAAGAAAGTTTAGTGGCAGCTACATTTGAGCTATAGATTGGATCAATGGCGGTACTACAAGAATATGGACCAGAAACAAGTTATCAGGATGTGGAATATGAAATTTGGGGGGATGGAATACAGAGTTATGTTAACTAAATACCCCAACAAAACAATATTATGATTCTAGGAAACTTCATTGCAAAAGTTGGAGAGCGAGAACATGTCAACTGGACAAATGTATTTGGAAAGTATGGTCTGGGAAAAAGAAACGATGCTTTAATTATTAATAATACTTTCTCTACATATAAACCTTGTAGAAAGGTAACATGGGTATTTCCTGATGACCAACAAAGAAATCAGATTGACTACATAATTGTCAAAGAGGATTTAATTATATATATTAATAACACAAGCCTGCGTTTGAAAAAATTTTTATGTTCCTCAGGATTTCTTTGTGGTTTCTTAATGAATCTAACCTCCTGAGCTCAATAATGAATGTATATTTGTTCAATCAGGTCAGATTTTCTCAATACAGCATACACCATTTTCATTGAGATTACCTCATTTTTTTTTAATTTAAAAAAAAACAACTTTATCTAATAACGCATTATTACTGTTTTATCATATGAACAGGAATACACGTATGTAAACTATAATTCTTTTGATAAACAAAAAATAAAAGAATGCAACATAATAAAGAAAATAATTATAATTTCGAAGAACAGACGCCCTTGACGATTTTCGTTTGTGCCTGTCATCTGGTGCATCACGCTTCAAACACCAACAGTAGTCAGCAAGCATGTTTCCGTTCCATTTAAACTGGTACCTGGATTCCATTGTTTTTATGACCTGGTGGAATCTAGGCCCCTGTTCTTTACTGTAATCCCCGCAATTCTCGGGAAAATAATCCAGATGGAACTGT
Source organism: Ceratothoa steindachneri (assembly GCA_963969495.1). NCBI lineage: Eukaryota > Metazoa > Arthropoda > Malacostraca > Isopoda > Cymothoidae > Ceratothoa > Ceratothoa steindachneri. The sequence continues at coordinate 201,635,370 of OZ018320.1, read as the reverse complement.
AAAAAGTGTATCTTTATAGACATTCAAGCTCCCAAATGTTTGAGACTTGTTAAGAGCTGATTGACCAGGGCAACATATTCTTCTAGGATTCTTTTATTGCCTAGAAAATTGTTAACTAGAGCTTTGAAAGCTTTCCAGGCATCTTTTTCTATGTCCTTTATTGATTTGAAGTCCATCAAAAAATCCCCCATGGAGCTTAGTGTCACGGATTTGTGGAAATTTTTGAAGAAGAAATTTAAAAGCTTGGCCTACTTTATTAAGGGTTTTGACATAATTTTTCATTATGCCAAGCTTTATATGCAGTGGAGGAAGGAGTATTTTTTGAGGAGGCACTAAAGGTTCAGCTATCACATTGTTTGATCTAATTCTAAATGCTTCTCATGGAGGCCAAACCTTCTTGTCATAGTGCATACTATCTGCACGACTGTCCCATAAACATAGGAAACAGGGATGCTGCGTGTAGCCTGTTTGCGTCCCAAGCGTAAGAGACAACTACCTGAAAAAAATTTAGCACGGTATTTTAATTCAGTGTAATATTTCTAAAAACAAATTCAAAGTAATATTTCTTAAAACAATAAGAATATGAATACGTACTGAAAAATCCTGTATGGCGATGCATTAGATCATCGTATTGGAACTAATTGGATATATGTACATCTTATTTTGAGTTTTTTGAGTTGTGTTGTATACCTTCTCAATTAGAATAAGTTCCCTATTAACCTAATAGGATGCATTAACCTATAGGGACAGCATTCAACAAAAGATATAACTCAAAAATGACTCATGATTTCCAGATTTGCATTCTTGTAAAATGTAAGTTGACCAAAAGGTGTATACAAGTATTAACAAATAAAAATGAAAATGTCAATATCAAAAAGCTTAGAAATACCAAGTGTAAAATGATCTTACATTTAAGTCACCACATATCCTCCACTTATAGCTATAGTAATTTATTGCATCGAGCAATCTTTTCATATTTTCATAACTTTCAGTTCGTTGGATTCAATGGCCTATAGGAACGGAAGCTATCTTGTTACCAATATTCAGTAACACAGCTTTTAAACTTCTACTGGAGGAATCTATGAACAGTCTCCATTGTAATGGGTTGTATGGAATTCCAAGGGCCTCAACAAGTACGTTAATATTGGGGCAGTATACTAAAGAGCTGGAAGAATGCTGTAAAAAATAGCTTCGAAACTCTTGTTCTCTATTTCTGTACCCCCCTTAAATGTTGTTTCTTAAGCTAGAAGATTACTTTCACGAAGTCGAGAGCCAAGAAGTTGTGTATTCGCCTTTGAAACCCCTAGATCCCTGGTCAGGTCATTTAACTAACCTTGAGTGAATGGTCTTGCGACCATATTATGTGTGGAAACCTGATAAGACTCAGATGTGTCATAATCTTGGTCAACCTCCATATTAATCTCTTCATGTACCGCTATATGTTCAGGGGAAGAAGGTATAGGAATTCCTGGGCCATGAGGCAGGGGTTTGATGGCAGAAGGAACATCCGGATATGCCACACTATGTTTATTCTTCTTATTGATACCTGTGGAAAATATAATTGCATATTACATAAAGGAATTGATTTGGAGTTGCAGATAGTACATAAATGTTTAGTAAAGGATATGTTCATGCTGAAGTGAACTATGTTAGTTTTTAATTTTATGCTAAGTCTTTGCATAATAATGACATTTTCAGGAGCCAGTATAATACAGAAAGCTTAAATACTTGATACAATGCTCACTTTTAAGATTTGTCATGCAAAAATAGCAGTCCGTAGTGTTGTCCTTGCCATCTCTCCACACCATGGGAACACCAAAAGAGAGGGACTTTTATTCGCCCTGACTCCAGCGTCTCAAACTTATGTAGCATCCCTTGCCCAGATATGTGGTGTAAAACTTTTATCTTGATCTCTTAGCCTTACTCTAAAATATGCATGATACAAAAATTTAATTACAGGAGGGATTGTACTTTGCTGCTCGGGAAAAGTCACTTCGCCGCAAACATAGCAAAATCTGTCTGAGCTATTCTTACATTTTCTGTTCATTTTTAACTCAACCACTATTATTATTATTCTTATTATTATAATGCTAAGCAATTTTCAACCTGCAAAATATAAACCTATTTGCATAATTACTTAAAATGTACACAAAATTTACTGCGAATAGAGCAGTGCAAAAACTATTAAAATTTGATGTAATATAGGAGATGTATAAACTATAAAATTATTATCACCCCCTTTATCGCAAAAACTGGAGGTGATAGAGGACAACGAATGACAGATTCGGATTTAGGAGTTCAATTTTATTAAGAAACACTATAGAAAACCTAAGGTACATTTTTGACGCAGACCAGTGTAATAGTAGAGTGTACAACTCGTTAGAAGTTAGATTGGACCACTTGTTATTGATGACTGATGTTAATGTTCCTCTGAGAAAAAAAGGAAAAACTGGTAAAGGACCTAGACGATATAATGTGAACAGGTTGCAGGATACATAAATAGCAACTGTATTTGAACAAACAATTAGTGGATCATTTGAACATCTGATCGAGGAGGAAGATGCAGATGTCAGTGTGGAAAGCATCAACCTTCGATTTGTGGAGGCAACAAACAAGGTAACATAAGAGGTGATCGGCTTCCGAAGGAGAAAGCTAGTGGAAAGCCCTCAAGAGAACTGTAAGAAAAATATGCTGAGAGAAGAGCTGCAAGACTGGAATCTTTAGCAAGACCTGAAAATGAGGAAGCAAGAGAGAAATATAGAAACCTTAATAGAGAAGTTAAGCAAGGGAGAAATTGCAAAACAGAGAGACTGTTAGATGAGAGTATTGAGCAATTGGATAGAATATTCAGATAACATAACTGCCATAAACCTGTTCAAAGCTGTAAGGGAGCTGGAGGGATAACCATAATGACCACAGGTAAGCATCAAACATGTAAATAGAAAGCTACTGTCGTGGTATAAGGGCCAAAGGTGTACGTAGGTTTCTTACGTACTTAAATAACTCCGTTACTTCGTTTTTTCTAAGAGTGTGATAATTCTTTACTTTATTTAATCTTTTGCTTTGCTTCTTTAATCAGGGAGGATATCTTTTGCCATGTGCAGCGTTTCGAGGATTTACCTAAACAACTCTAACTTAAATATACTTTTAATTACAATCTTGCCCCAAAATGAAATATTAAAAACAAACTTTACATCTACCTTGAATCTAATAAAAGGGTGTAAGTGAAAATTACTACTTTAAAATGAATATTAAGCGATGGTTAACCGCCAAACTGACTATAATATTGAGCGCTAAATTGAGACACAACATTAAATAAGGATAGCTTTACCTTTAAAAACAAGCGACTCTGGATGAGGAACGACCTTGACGGGGGATCTTATGGAGGCGGGGAAGGGGGTTAAGGAGAGACGCGGGCGTGTGAGGTTTCGGACACAAAGCTAATCGTCTGGCGGGGACACAGACTGGGAGAAAACAGCTGCCTTCGATGAGAATTGCGGAGGGCACTTAGCACTAAATTTTGATCTGATGATTTAAGCAACGGGACCGTGGAGGTATGCTTCTTCCAACCTTCGGGTTACTCTTGAGCTGCTTCACACTGACGAGTGATGAACAAAAAGTGAATCCTATGAAGAATGTGGTGGCTGGAGAAGTTTACTTTTTAATTCCTCAATAGTAAGGAATATCTCTGGTTTTAGTTGAAAACTGAGATAAGGTGTTTCTCTGACGAGCAATGTATGAGACTAATTCTCAATGAAAGGGTCTACTCTTCGGTGTGACCACCAGGAGCTGCCTCAGGTTGAACTTCTTCTCTGCTCGATTCCGTTTTTGCCGGGCCCTGCCACCGGACTTTGTTGTTTTGATATCTAACTCTATCTCTCTGTTATTCTGATCTGATTTGTGACACAGGCGAACAGGCAGCCGTAGAGGAAAAGGGTGAGTAAATAACTTGAGAGGGGATAGGAAGGGTTGATAGGTCGGTGGCTATACACCGATATATGGTTTGGTTGTGTGGGTCTCGAGGTGTTCGAGAGTGGATGACGGTTGGAAGGTGGTTAGGAAGGAGAGCGTGTCTGCTTAGTCTGAAACGCGTTATTTAAGGTGCTGTTAGCTTCGGCAAAGAACGGTATTGGTTAAGGGTGGTCATGAGCCGCGGGGTATCGCGGTGCCATCGCATACCATCTTACATGTAGTGCAGTGTATAAGGGATCTCTGGCGAGTTTCTCGATGTTTTTTGTGAGTATGGTGTGAGCGTATGTGTTGAGGGGTGCACATTTGTTGTTGTCGTGTAGTCTGGACATTCTCGTGTACAAGGAAGAGCGGCATACGCGCTTCAGAGCAGAGTTCTGAATGCGTTGAGCCTTCTGCTGCCACGTGTCACTTGCGGCTACAATTGACAGTGGGCCGTACGCAAGAAGAGGTTCTACGAGTGTTTTGTATAGGTGTAACTGATGTTTTTTTTCTCCAAAGGGTAGTTATAACCTGTGCAGTGATGTGTTTGTACGTGAGGCTCTTGTCAAAAGTTACCACAATGATTTTTGTAGGTTGTGCGTAGTCAAGCCTTGTTTAGTTTAGATGGTTCATGTCTGGTGTGTTTGAGAAGATTTGTAGGTTATGCATAAAGTGATCTCTTGCGCTGAAGAGTGTCATTTGTGTCTTCTGAGGATTCGTGGCCATCAGCCATTTATCCTCGTAATCTGTCCTGGCATCTAGTATTATTTGTGCGTGGAGTGCGATGTCATCTACTCTACGGCTGCTGATGAGAATGGTCTCGTCATCGGCGTAGGACACTGTATGTGTGACAGCAGTTTTAGGATGGGCGTGGGGTGTCGTTTCTGTACATGATGTATAGTGTGGGTGCCAGTACGCTTCCTTGGGGAACGCCTGAGCGTGGTGTGAAGGAATGTGAGAAGGTATTGTTGTATTTTATGTGGTGTCTCCGTTCAGTGAGGTAGTGCAAGATTAGCCTTCTGGTGCAGAGAGGTAACTCCGTATTGTTGGCGAGTTTCCAACGGAGTCTCTCCTGCCACACTTTGTCAAAGGTCTTCTCCACGTCCTTGCTAATTGCGAGTGTCTTTTGATGTGCCTGGCGTTTTTACCTGTATTCTGTCTTGAACGATGGTCACAGCCGCCTGAGTGGACCAGCCCCTCCTGGACCCATGTTGTTGGGGGAGAACCAGTCCTTCTCTTCAAGGTACTCCCTTAGGTGGCAGTTGATCATGCTTTCGAGTATTTTGTTTAGGTTCTCTAATAGAACAATAGGCCTGTAATTGTTTTGGTGTTTGGGATCTTTGTTTGTTTGTGTAGAAGTATGTTGTGAGAGACGTTGAATATTTTGGGGAAGTATCCTGAGGCTAGTGAGGCGTTGAATAAGTGTGTAAGTGTTGGGTATATGTTTGCGGGGAAGTTTTGTATTACTGTGGCTGATAGCTATGGAGGGGCTGTGTGCACGTTTTGGTGTTGTTCTAATGTAGTATTTTCGTTAGCCCGAGGGTGAAGGGAGTTGTCAGTGTATTGTAGATGTGTAGTCGAGGAGCTCCATTCTTATCATGGGGTGGGCCGTAGCTCGTGAGCGTGGGCCCGACACCACTCCTAGACTTCCTGGAAGTGCTCTCGCGCGTGTGGTTTAGGTGGATTGTGTTTATGTACTGTGTCCCAGGGAGACCTAAATACGTTGTAGGGGGGCGAAGAAGTATCAGAGAAAAATTCCTTCCAAATCAATAATATAAATAGCCCACTAAATTACCAACTCAAAATGAACTCGCCGTAGCGAGATGGCTAGAGTGCCGGCATTTTGATTCAAAGAACCGGGATCGAAACTCTCAAAGTCCACATTTTTTACGAAGAAAATTCCCGAAGAAAACGGAAATCAAGGAAAACGCTTTAAGGACCACTCAAGAAGACTCAAGATAAAATAGATCGCCTAAAGAAAGAAAAACGGAAGAAAACGACTTCAAAGGCTAACTCATCAAATCAACAAGAAATCATCACGTCATCAAGAATCGAAGAAATCATCAAGAAGCAATAAGAAGACATCCCATGATCAAGAAGAAATTATCACGTCAAGTTAAATGGAAGATGCCTTAAAAAAGGAAGAATACGAAGATCAAGAATTAGCCCAACCAACTTAAAGAAGGAATCTCCGCCAGTAAGAATACCAAGAGTCAAATAAATGGAAGACAAATGTTTCAAGGGGCAACTTCAGTCAAGAAAGAAATAAATAGATTCGAATATAGAAATCTCAAAAATAAAGAATAATATTGATAACCAAGTAAAGTTATAATAAGGCCCCCCTCCTCATAACTGGTGACCCTTAACTGCCGAACAATCTTCTGATCTTCGTTACAACTGCACCTACTCTGCTACTAGAGTTTATAAGAAAAAGTGCTGCTGGGAATCGAAGACCCGGTAAGGATATTACTGATTAGCGACAAAACTTCGTTCGCTCTCCTCAATCATACTAAATTACCTCTACTCATCCCACAGACTTGGAGGCTGGGGCCGGGGAGAGCTATTACTCATCGGTTAAGAAACCCAAGACTAGTCTCTTCCCAATCCTCAAATTTGCTCTGCCTACTAGAAAGGGACCTGTGTAGGGGTGCGAAGTTGTATCAGAGAAAAATTCCTTCCAAATCGATAATATAAATAGCCCACTAAAACGGACCACCTTAAAACGGACTCGCCGTAGCGTGATTGCTATTGTGCTGGCATTCGGATTCAAAGACCCGCGATCGAAACTCCTCAGTCCACAATTATTACGAAGAAAATTCACAAAGAAAACGGAAATCAATGAAAACGCTTTAAATCCAACTCAAGAAGACTCAAGCTAAATGGATCGCCTCCAAGAGAAAACGAAACTCAAGGAATACGACTTCAAGGGCTAACTCATCTCATCATCAAAATCATAAAGAATCAAGAAGAAATCATCACGTCATCAAGAAGAAATCATCCCATCAAGTTAAGGAAGGATAGGTTGATCAGGAATTAACCCAGGCAACATAAAGAAGAAGGAATCTCTGCCAACAAGAATACCAAGAGTCAGATAGAAGGAAGACAATGTTTGAAGGGGCAACTGGAAGACAATGTTTGAAGGGGCAACTTCAGTTAAGAAGAAATAAATAGATTCGAATATAGATATCTCAAGTTGAAGAATGATATTGATAAATAAGAAAAGAGATATAATAAAATGCCCCCCCTTCATAGCGTCAAGGATGACGTTGGTGTCTGTGTGTGTTTGGTTATTTACTTGGAGGGTGATAGGTTTGGGTGTATCTGTTATTCTCCAGCTAACCGTATATATATACTACCACTAGCCACTAGAAGTAGGGGGTAGGGGGAAATAAAGGCCTATGTTTAAGCCTCTCTCCTATAGCGACACTTTGAGAGTGTAGTTAGTAGGCCTAATGGCGTATTCTGGCTTTCTTTGCAGCTCCTAAAATTTCGTCTATTAGGCGAAACTAGATCTTAAATCTTAAGGAGAACAGTGAGCCTGTTTATACATTATTATTTCACCAGCTCTCCTCCCCTTCGTTTGTTTATGCAAGATGGCAAAGAAATATGTTGATTCTGTGTTTCTCAGCAATGAATATCGAGGTTGATTGCCAGCGGGTCGAGAGGAGAGAGGGGAGGGGTTAAAGTATCGGCCTACACGCCGCATAGAATCTTTACGCGGGTGTAACCGAACTAGGCATCTGGTTTTTTTTAAGTGTGATATCGATTTGCCCACATTTCCTCACTTATGTAGAAGGTAATGGGGGAGGGGAACCTCCAATGAAAAAAGCAAAATAAGCGACAAAAGCAAACATACATGTCTTGAAATACACTACCGGTTCTTACTGTTAATTAGATCAAACATCCTACAAACCCAAGTCTCTTATATATTGTGCGCACATGCGCACGCGTATAAAGGTAGGTGAGCATCATAGGCTTCGTGAGCTTACTGGGTACCTCTCACACCACCCAATTTGACAGAAAACGAAAAAAATTAAAATATATCGATTTCACACAAAAAAATGAGCCTGGCTCTTAAGCGGTATCTAGGCATTTACTTCCTTACACGAATAAACCTCAAGACATTAAATATATACACATAACACCAAATAAAAAATGGTTTTAAGACTAAAGGGAGATTAAATAACTCACGATGGGGTTTTGACTCAGGTTATTTATAGCCTTTTCTTATTGTAACCTTTTATATAGTTTATATTAAATTGTTCTCGATGACCAATAACCTACAACGCATGAGTCGGCCGTTCTGTTTTTTTTTGGCTACGCACATATAGTAAAAACTGGTGATGGAATTCCAACGTTCATTCACTAACTTTTTTTTTGTCATTGAATATCGTTACCTCCCAAATTACGGCTAGAGCGGCCTGTTTCATAGTTGCATAAGCGATGGGACCAGGAGTATCATCGTATTCATTTTATACCATGACACTAAAACGGGAATCTTTTGGAATTCCACCCATCTTTGGGGGGTTGGGCAGTTGGAGAATACGGTTGGATCTTACTTTCTCCTCTCGAGCTGATGCTTGTGAATCTATAAATGGGACAAGGTGAGTTGTTTTCATATATCTGAGGGGAAGGTTCATTCTGGGCGAAAGATACTGTAGTAGAGGATATTCGTTATCTACCCCTACGTACACCGGGCCTACCACTTGAAGAGGTTTAATAGGGTATACTGTTTTAATGTTTCCTTCTTCATCTTATTGGCGATTAGTGAAGAGCTCCTTAAAGTAGCTCATGGATCCTAGGGCGTTATTGTCGTACGATAATTTGCAGAGGAGTCTCTGGCCTACGTATTGTATTAGTTCCGCTGTGAATTCACGGCCTCGATCTGAGAAGATTTATTTAGGGACGTCGACTCGAATAAAAATGGAGGTGAGGGCTTCTGCACCAACAATATTGTCAATTTTTTTGAGGGCACCCGCCTCGAGAAAAAGCGTGGCCTTCTGGCTCAGTTGGTAATACTGGCTGTAATTGGAGATCTCTTTAGCGGCACCGGGCCAAAAGCAATATTTACTTTTACTTAGTGAGGTTTTGGGTGACTGAAATGTCAAGCCAATAATCCCTCATGGGCAATTTTCCGCTCTCTCTTTTCTCTTTCCACTTGCGCCTGTTCTCTTTTCATCGGTGTTCTTCTTTCTTCCGCTTCTTTTTCCAATTTATTCTTCTTTTTTAAGCTTGTCTTTTTATCTAAATTCTTCTTTCTTCGTCTTCTATTTCTATCTTTATTCTCTTTTCTTCGGCTTCACTTTCTATCTTTAATCATATTTCTTCTTCTTCTATTCTCCACTGTATTCTTGTTTCATCTACCACTTTTTTCATCTGTATTCTTCTTTCTTCTACTTCTTTATCTCTCTGTATTTTTCTTTCTTGTATTTTTCTGTCCATCGGTATTCTCATTTCTTCTGTTTCTATTTTTCACTCTCTTCTCTGTTCTTCCAGGACGTAGGCAATCATATATTTGCCTGCTAGTCCAAGGATTTGGCCTTGTTGAAATTTTTCAAACGATAACATTTTACCTATGTCTGTACACCAAAAACTTACCGATTTACGCTCAAGGTTCTTATACAATCCTGAAAAAAGTAGAATGCCTGCAAAGTCACCCTTACCACAACACTTTCTGCTAATTGGAATAACACCCCCAAAAATATTTAATACCGTTAACTGGCCAATAACAGACAATTAACCAAAGGTCTATAGACAGACATGATCCTCTTATTTTTTTCAAATTTCCTCGAACGATAGGCACAAATTTATTACTCCTGAAAAAAAAGCAACACAAGTAACTATTACTGAATTCTTTAAATACCTCCAAAACCTGACACCAAATATTTAAGTCGTGGTATAAGGCCCGAGGGTGTACATAGGTTTGTTATGGGCATAAGTAATTTCGTTACTTCGTTTGCTCTAACAGTGCGATAATTCTTTGCTTTATTTAATCTTTTGATTTGCTTTTTTAATCAGGGAGGATATCTATTGTCATGTGCAGCGTTTCGAGGACCTAGTTAAAAAACTCTAACCAAAATATACATTTACTTACAATCCCTCCGAAAATAAAATATTAAAAACAAACTTTACATCTACTATGAATCTAATAAAAGGGTCTAAGTAAAAATTACTACTTTAAAAGTGAAGATTATTTGATGGTTGCACTCTAAGCTGACTTTAATATTCAGCACTTATTAAGACACATAATTAAATAGGGATGGCTTTTACCTTTAAAAACAAAAGACTTCGGATGAAGAACGACCTTGACGGGGGATCTTATGAAGGCGGGGGAAGAGGTTTAAGGTGCGATGCGGGTGTGTGAGGGATCGGACACCGCACTGATCGTCTTGCCGGGAGACAGACTTAGGGAAAACAGCTGCCTTCGATGAGAGGTGCCTCAGGATGAACTTCTTCTCTGCTCTATTCCGATTGTGCTGGGCCCAATCTGTTATTCTCCAGCTATCCGTATATATACTTCCACTAGCCACTGGAGGTAGGAGAAAAAAGAGCACGAGGGCCTATGTTAAAGCCTCTCTCCTATAGCGACACTTTTCAGCGTGTAGTCACTTAGCCCTAAAGGTGTCTTCTAGCTTTCTTTGCAGCTCCTACAATTTCGTCTATTAGGCGAAACTAGATCTCAAATGTTAGGGGGAACAGTGAGCTTGTTTATACTTTTCTATTCCACCTGCTCTCCTTCCCTTCGTTTCTTTATGCAATATGGCAAAGGAATCTGTTGATTCTGACTTTCTCGGCAATGACTACCGACTATCGAGTTTGGTTGCCAGGGGGGCGAGAAAGGCTTCCCCGCGGCAAAGCGTCTTGACGCGGGTGTAAGCGAACTGGGCATCTGTTTTTTTTAAAGTGTGATATCGATTTCCCCACGGGTACTATGCAACAAGAAAGAAGTTTTGAGAGATTGGAAAGATCATTTCTTCCTTAACTTAAATAATAGATTCACATATAAAGGGAATGCTTTAGATGTGCTACAACAGGCAGATAAATTTGCGATTGATTCACCGAGTATGGAAGAAACAAAAGAGAGGTGATTAAAGATATGAAAAACGAGAAAGCTCCAAGATGACCAAATAACTGCAAAATTTTTGAAGGTGGGTGGAATGAGAATGGTTGAAACTATTCACCATATCTTTCACAACCTATGTGAAGGGGATAGTACTTCTAATGACTCTCAAGACTGCTTGTCCATCCTATGTTAAAAAAGGAGATAGGTTAAACCTCAAGAAATACAGATCCATTTCAGTGAATTCTGTCCCGTGTAAAGTTTTCTGCTAGATCATCCTAAAGAAGATTAATGCCTAGAAAGAAGAATTCCTAAGAGAAATTCAATATGGTTTCCAGCCCACGGGAGGTACTATTGATGCAATATTGATTGCCAGTCAGGTTTTGGAGAAAGCCAGAGAACATCAGGTGCAAGTGCATTTTAATTTCATAAATTAAAAAAGCAGCATTTGATACAATTTAGAGGGAGGCTTTTTGGAAATTATTGGATACTGTTGGTGTCAGCAGGAAGATAGTGCAGATAATTGAAAGTTTTTGTGACAATACAGAGTGTGCAGTGATGGTTGGCGGCTCACTGAGAGTTGTTCTGCGTCAAACATGGGGTGAGGCATGGGTATATTCTCTCACCTACACTGTTCAACATCTTTCTTTAATTTGTATTGAATGAACTTAATAGCCTGGATCACAATGTAAATTTTGAGGAAAAAATGTCCCTAGATGTGAAGTATGCTGATGATACCACCTTGGTGTCAACTGCATTTGACAAATTAAACATCTCAACGTAACAACTATAAATGGCATGCAGCATTTCACTAGTTGCTGGTGATCTTAGCCCCTCAAGATCACCTGCAAAAAGTGAAATGTATTGTCCCCAGCTCATGAAAATATCCGGATAGACGTTAATGTAGTGGAGACCGTATATCAATTTGTTTTTCTAGGAAGTGTTATCTTGGGACCTTCAGACGATGTAAGAAGGAGAAAAGCCATGACTAATGTGGCATTTGGGAAGCTGAAAAAAATGTGTGGTTCAGAAGAGATATACCACAGAAGTTAAAGATAAGATTATATAAAAGTTTAATATTTCCCATTGCAATCTATGCTTCGGAAACCTGGAATCTGCTCGCTGGAGATGAGAGGGGACTGAATGCTTTTGGAATGAGGCGCCTCAGGAGTATCTTTGGTACAAACTGGAAACATAGAAAGACAAATGTTAGTGTAAGAGAAGATTTAAATATGGAGTAGACCATTACTGATGTATTCAGAAGGAAGAGAATCAAGTGGTTTGACCATATTATGAGGAGACCGCCATAAAGCTATGTACGACAAGCCTATACAGGCAGCTTTCAAGGTAGGAGAGCGAGAGGTAAACCACCCGAGAGATGGAAGAATAGATTCCTGTGGATGTTGGACTGCCTTTGAACGAGTGTAAATCTTGCCTGACCATGAAAGTGATCGATCTGATAGTGAACAATTCACGGTTTTATTATTTTTAGTTTTTTTTATTATTTATCCCTCGTACCTGGATTTATTTTATGAGGTTTCACCCTGATTCGCACCGTATGGTGCCTTTCTCAATAAAGAGTTGTGTACCAATTTGCGGGGCTTCCGTACTCAAGGTCATACAGAGCACCAACTGAGGAGATAAGGAGATTAAGGTTGCCTGTCCAGCGGGAAATCACACTAAATGTGGCTTATTATTACTATTGGGCCAAATCGGTGTTTTCACAAGATTACAAAACACAGATAAAGACTTCATTGTACCCTACTGACCCCAACATTCTGTTTAGTTAATGTTTTTCGAATGGATTCTTATACTCTCTTTTTTCTTCTTTATCTTCTGCATTTCCCATCATTGCTTCCTATCCTTGGCTAGTCCTAATTGGAAAAAGGGAGGTTGTTAAACGCCTATCTAAAAAATAGATTTCCTCCTACCGTCACTAACCACCTACAATCTTGCTTAATTTCGCTCATGCTAGAAATGGAACTAGAGCATTTAGTGCTAGTTAAATTTTCTTTATTTATTCTACTCATTACTCCTATTTGCATTTCTTTCCCCTTTACCTTTTTCTCTTTTCTAATTTTATGCTCCTTGATTAGTCCCAATTAGGGAGGGAAGATGGCGTTAAACACGTTTAGCTATAGACATTCGATATGGCTTTTGAGCATTTCTTTAGTATACAAATATTGTGTATGTATTTGAGTCTCCAAAGTCTTTATGGATTGGTGTAGGTTTCTTATTATACGTGTATGTATTTCACCGTGTTGGGAAATTTATTTATCTCTGAAACCGAAAAAAATGAAATCAAAAAGGAAATGAAAATATTTGGTAATTTATCAAATTCGAAAAAATATCCAATGAAAAAAAACTCCGAATGGAAAACGATTTGAATAAACAAAGGTTTTAAAGCAAAATACAAACTCACCGTTGTTTTATTATCGAATCAACAAAACCCCTTGAACAAACATTTTTGATGATGGGGGTAAAAGGTAGGGGTTTCTACTTCAAAGCATTTGGGGTAGAAGGTAAAGGGTTCTATTTCAAAGCGGTGGGGGTATAGGGTAGGAGGTTCTCCTTCAGAGCGATGCGGCTCAGCCGACTACGAGGAGCAATCATGGCGAGAAGAAAGAATGAGCTTTATGGTCTTAGGAGCTGAGATAGGATCATTTAGGAAACCAGATAGGAGGAAACAGCAGTATATAATGTCGCTTATGTAAGCAGAAGGACCTTGTGGGTGATTTTGTAATGAATGTAGAACCAGTACAGTTAACAAAGCAGGTTAGAGGTTGGAGCGAGAAGTAAAGAGCAGAGCGAAACAGCGGCTGAAACGTTTTGAACAAGCTGGAGACTTCGAAGATGGAAATCCTGTGGTTTATTGAGAAAGGAGTTGCCAGAGACAAGGCTGTCGTAAACCTGTTGTCGTAGAAGTGGGAACAGACACGTTTAATTAACTAAGAACCCGAAGAAATTATTTACAGCCATTGTGAATATGAATTGTGAAAGATATATCACTATTAAAGGTAAACCTCAGCTATATACTTAGCAGAGAAGGATCTAAATGTGCTAAGGTTATGAGAGTGAGGAATCTTTGCCGTGGGCCATGTTTGGCACGAGAGTCCACTCCCAATACCTCTGTTTTATCAAGGTGTACTTGTAGAAAGTTCTACGAGAGCCATTTAGTGATGATGTTATAAGCGGATAGTAGGTTGCTAGGACTATCAGCAAATGAGAAAGAGTAAAAGGATAGATATATTAATGTGTCATTAGAAAACGCATAATAATACCAAGAAAAAATGAAAGATACAATTCATAAGTGGGCCAAGAACCCAGCCTTGTGAAAGAGGAAACGCGCCCCCGCCGAGCAAGATATATCATTATCTCTGACTAGATTGAATAGCCGATGAAAGGTACGGGCGGTATCAGTTAAAAGAAGCTTCACAGCCACGTAGAAATTCACGGATGCTGTGAAGAAGAAGAATGTTGACAATGAGTGACCAATGCAGACGGAGAGGACCCACAAGCTCTGACGTCGACTTAGATTGCCACTTCATATATACCATGCTTGATTTTTCATCTCTAACATCTCTCTTTTAGACTCATTCTTTACTTTGTCCGCCCCAAGGGAACTCTGAAGAGCATCGACGGTGACCCTAATCCCTCATCAGTGGAGGCTTATTCACGTTGACCATCCTATGAAAGTTTAGTGGCAATGTGTGATTAAAGGCAAAAAAGTTGAAAGGAAGCCTTGCCTAACGAAGTAAGGCTGGAGTCTGATTGGAAACAGGTATAGTGGAAAATAAAGAAATGCAAATCAGAAACATTTGGGTGGAGAGAAATACAAATAGGACTAATTTCCACAGATTAATTACCTACGCCTGCAAAGTGAGAAGAAATAACTTCCATTAAAGGTTAATGGGAGTAGAAAAGATTTAAAGATGAAGAAGAAAAAAAACGTGAGTCAAACAAAAGTAGCAACCACCACTCACCTTCATAATCTTGTCAAACGAGGCTGTTAACCTAGATTAAGCGAAGAACAGATGAGGTATATTAAGAGAGATTCTGAGATAGAAGAGATGACGCAAGACTTTCTGAGACCATGATCTCTAACAAGGTCGTTAAGATCGTTTGTCTGGAGTAGTATGGGTTTCTCTCCTCAGTTGCACCTCTGTAATCTACATCACTTACTTAAATTTCTTCTGGACTGCTTTTCCTTTCGAAAAATTGCTGCTCTCATTTTGGATGAGTGGGTACGGGGAGTTTAGTACTGTGTAGCACTGGCGCAATAGATGAATGAAGGTCTGTTTACATGAAAACAGCCGCATTTTTTTTTGCTCGACGTTTGGAAGGGTTAACCATGCAGAAGAAACAATTGCTTGAGTGGTCAGTTGGTTCCCTCTAAATTCGTGGGCTCGTGAAATTCATAGCTCTCTTTCCTCGTCCTTACCATCCCGTAAGATAACAAAATGAAAACATACTCTTAAGAAAAATATGGAAATACTTTTCACTTAGTGATAGTAGAAACGTTACAAAAAAAATCCTTTATCCAAATAAACAAAACACATTATATATACATAAATATATATATATATATATATATATATATATATATATATATATATATATATAGAGAGAGAGAGAGAGAGAGAGAGAGAGAGAAAGAGAGATATAGAGATATATATATTAGCTTCCAGAGTTCTTTTGCAGAGCTCGACTGGCATTTCGAAATATAACTTGTTGGCCTCACACATTTTAGCAGATCTCTCTACAGAGTAATTTTTCGTTTTTGTCTTAATAAATTTCCCGTAGACCTAAAAAGGCGCCTCTCGGATTCTTATAACCTCTTGATGCTATGTGTGACAAAGGCTTCTATCAATGACAAAGTGACGATGTCTACGCTATGACTGCTATAGTTAAACTAATTTGTTAAATAGGTTTTCTTTGTATTTATGCAGTCATCTATGTTGCCAGAATGTTTTAGAAATTCCTCAAACATATAGAAATTTCTCGAAAGTTCTAGAAAGTTCTATAGTTTATTTACACCAAATTAGTGCTGAATATATGTGGAATGTAATATAACTGCCATTGTTGTCCATGTCGCAAAAAAACAAAATATAAGGGAAATCATAGCTATTACTACTTTATTACAGTTGCTATGACTTTTTAAATACAGGATATCATGTTTATTCCAAAACTGAAAAAACATAACCTTTGACACTTTTTATATATTTTTACTACTTGTATTAAAATAATGTTATTTACCATATATGGACTAATTTAGAAATTCAATGTTATAGCCACAAAAGCAAAGTTTCGGAATTAAAATTGAAGTTTTTATTTAATAGAGCCACAAACAATTGGGAAATAACCTTCTTAGCTCCAGGACAAGACAGAAGTGAAATTTTGTTACACTGTTATTTGTCTCTCTCTAGGAATCATTACAACATGGGATGTAATCCATAGCCGATTATTTGTCTCTATCTCGGATCATCTTCCATTTTAACAATCTCCATCTATGCCAAACAAAAACATTCACAAAGTGGAAACCCCTATTGATGTTATTAACTTCGATAAAAATTGAATTTGAATAGATTTCTCATATATGTATAGCCATCTTCAATCGGAGGCATGAAAATGTTGGATTTTAAAATGAGAATCCACTTTTTTTAAATATACTAAAAATTGATCCCTAAATTTAAAAAAATCATTTTTTTAAAAATATGTAATAATAATAAATCCCTGGGCAATCCATCCCCAAAAGAGTTTGTACTTCATATAATGGGTATTTACGCATCATCCGACACTAAAAGGATTGCGTGCCTTCGCATCCTCAACTTACGAATGATGAGGGTTGAGCAGTTTAATGACTGTTCAAATCATTCCTACACAAAAAAACTCCAAGGCATCCCTCTTTAGCCTACTGGGGCAAGATATCGTTCACACTTTATAATTTCCTAACCTCACTGATTTCTTTGTCAAACTTTGTCCAATAAAATTCTGATGGAGATTTCCACGTTAGTTTTCGCTTTAGAGGTTTTAAATAATAGTAATAATGATCGATGATGATATTAAAATTATTAGAAAATAATAATAAGTCAACATGACCAAAAAATCTTACAATCCTTTCATGTGATTGACAAAATTCCTGACCATAGATTGTCCTTTCAATGTCACAATTAATTAAATATTCCACCTATTTAAAGACCTAAATTTAATGGATTTAGAGCATGTGGTCTTAATCCGCCCCATTTCCATATAAATTCTTACCCACTACTCCAGAATCCCCTTGAGCACGCACATTTCCTCCTTACCTGACAAACTACTGACAGTAACTGGGAAAAGACAAAGCCCATTAGCAAGAACAATTGAAAAATTGAACAATTTAAACTTTAAAGAGGCTGCATAAATTTGCATTCTTTCCCATTAAATTTTGTTTTAATTTGAGTCCAAATTAAAACTGCTTGGAATCTCCTCCTGGCTGAGGGAGAGATTAGTGAAAGACCAAAAAACAATATATTTGTTATGAATAATTTTATTTACAAAAATAAAGTGATTAAAAAAGAAAAATAATATGAGTAAAGTTAATTAGGATATTTGAATGAAATTAGGGTTATTAAATGTGATGAGTTTGATGACCGTAGAATTGGACTATTGGGGGAAAATCGTTCTCTGTCAAGCCACCCTTCGAATCTCCAAACTGTTCGTGACGTCATGAAAGGTTGTCATCTTGATCCGTGACTAAGTTGATCACTTAATAACAATGGCATTTTTATTATTAAAAATATTATGCACATTATAAAGTGATTTTTTTTATCAGGACCTAATGTTAGAAGGGGTCGGGGCAATGCTATATACGAACACACTTGTTTGAAAAATAAAAATAAAATTAACGTAGGCATCTACGCTAAAAAAATATAAGGAAAGTTCCTCCACAAAGTCGAGAATTTACGTGATCGCTGCAAGAATTCCTCCGTCTTTGAGGATTATTTGATCGCTTCCAGCTATTGACTAATGTTCGTTTGTCAAGAAAGTATATTCGCTTTTCAATGATTGAAAATAAATAAATGTATAAATTCGAACTTACGAGTAAATCGAGGAAGTAGTTACCATACTCATTAATAACGCTCTGCCAATGCTTCTTAACTAAGCGGTGGATGTATGACTTAGGAAAATCAGCCGGCTTGGACGAAATATCAGGCGCCCGAGATAATTCGGGCTTTCGTTCGTACTCTTTCAATTCGCAAATCTTTTTAAACTCTTGGAATGGCAACAATTGCCTTTCATTTTGTGCAACTTCCGCGGATTTTTAATAGACAGCCCCAGGCAACAAGAATAGAAACCGAAACAAGAGGACCACACAAGAGTCTCCCGTCGTAGAAAGTTGCACTATTCTCACCTCATATCGTCAAAGAGATCCACTGAATAGATGATGAAATGCAGATAAAGATCAGCATGACAAGGGCTGCTAAATCAAAAGGCACCAGCGTGGTACAGTAGTAATTCACGTACGGGTATGTGGGTATGAGTGGCCCACTAAATGGTACTAGCGCTCAATCAGCATGGTTCCAGTAAAGAAGGGGGATTTATGTTGTGCTCTACAAAAGGGAGAGGAAGGATAGCGGTGTTGTGATTGGGTATGTGCGTTATAACCTGCGTAAGGTCTACCTACCCCCGTGGGGGTAAGCATCGTGCGATCTCCTATTTGTGGTCGACCTCTCCGGGCGATGAGGTTTGTGCCCGCTCTCGCTTGGGATCGAACACGAAATCTCGACTTAGAAATACAACTCCGTACCTAGTAAAGATCGGGGGAAGGCGCTAGAGGTCCCCTCGACGAGATCAAACCTGAAATCGAGGGTAAGAAAACGATAACAGCGCAACTTGGTGGAGATGGATGTACTGATCTCAGAACTCAAAATGGGGACAGAGGGGTTTACACTGGTAATGGACGATTTGATATCGCACCCCTGACACGAAGATCAGAAGGCAATGATGATGATAATGGAGATGTAGTTTGGTGAAAAATTAAATATCTTCCTCGTACTCTTAGACATGGCCATTGAAGCCATGCAGGACCCCAGAAAAGGATGTTCGGGGTCGAATTCTTCCTCATGGACTCCTCAACTTTCTCTGGCAGCGGGTACATGCGTGGTTATCCCTCCCACTCTCGTCCCTTTCCTGTTGAGATGATACCTCCACCGACCGAAAGAAGAGACACTCATGTATTGCAATGATGTGGAAAACAAAGGATAATTTTCGAGACTTCGCCAATTCATATTTTCCTACGCCACATATGCCTCGAAAAGGCGGTTATTGTCAAGAAGACTCAATCACACTCCCTACCATCAAGGGTAAAGGGTTCTAACAGATAAAGAAACATTACATAAAGTCTCTCAATTTCTCCGTAGTTTCTTTAAAATAAATGTTCAATCTACGAACCGTTTACACTAATCGAGGAAGCTAAAATTATGACATCATATTAAAACATTAATCTCCTATTCCCCGAATATTTCTCGCCCTTTGCTTTTTAACGACATGTCCCCTTTTACTCTTAGCTTTAATTAAATGAAAGAAGTAATTCTAAAACTATTTGGGGTCTTTTCAAAATTGGGTTGTTTATGAGCCAGAATTTTTAAGTCCATTGGAAAACCTATGAACTTTGAAAAAAGTTTTGAAACGAAGTTCAATGTTATTTCACAGCAGTTATTCTTGCTTTGTCACTACCATTCTATCATTTCAGTACAGAAAAAAATTCAGATATGATTTTTAAAGATTGTAGTAGCCTTGTAGAACTTAACAGAAATAGATTCATATCTGTTATGTTAGATATTTTCTGACCAACAATAAAATTTATAAACAAACTGATGATATCGAGAAGGGATCATTTATTGAACCCTTGTTTGCAGATTCTTTCTTGACTCATCTGCAATCAAAACGTTCTCCATCGGTTCTATAAGCATGATGTGGACGACTTCTTTATAATGTTCCAAGATAATGCCAAAGCTGTAACATAAAAAAAGCTAACTTGCCATTTTCGGACCATATTATTTGTAAGACTCAAAGTTCCATTGTTACTACAGTTTTCTGTAATCCTATGTACACTCAATCAGGGAGTAACTTTACCAGTTCGTGTGATTTTTATTATGAAAATTCACTCATTAAAACTTTGTTACACGTTGTTAACATCCTTCTTTCACTTACGACATAATGTATCATGAATAAAAGCAATCAGTGTATATATATATATATATATATATATATATATATAGGGATATTCAAAAAGAATGAACCAATCTCATTACGCAATATTTTATTAGGCAAAGGCAATAGAAAACTCCAGCATTTTTACAAGTATTCTACTCACAATCAACTTATATTTCCTGTTTTACAAGTGTTCAATGTGGCTACCACCTGCAACAAGGTAAAAATCAATGCGATAAGAGAATTCATACTAGATCCCTGTTTTTATTTGATGTTTAAGGCCATTGTGGCTAGTGGGTAGCGGCGGAACATAAACACGATCTTTTACATATCCCCACAAGAAAATAAATCACACACAGTGAGGTTTGGAGATCTCGCAGGCCAAGCACAAAGAGCAAGGTCTTGGGCCCCCTTTTGACCAATCCATCGCTGGGGCACTTTTTCATATAAAAAGGCTCGAACTATCAGGTGCAAATGGTGTGGTGCTCAATCTTGTTGAAAAATTTAGTCATGCGAATCTACTTGCAGTCAAGTGAAGAGCCAGTTTTGGAGCATATCGAGATAGGTTTGTCCTGTAACGGTGTCTCCTTCAAAGAAAAAGGGACCATAACCCTTGTCCCGAGACAGAGCACAAAAGACATCCACCTTAGGAGAATTACTTTCATGCTCAACTGTTTCATGAGGGTGCTCTGTTTCCCAAATACGCACATTATGACGAATGACTGTGCCGCGCAAGTGAAATTCGCCTTATAATTAAAAATTATACGTGAAATGAAGGTTTCCTCTTCCATCATCTCCAGCATCGAATCGCAAAATTCCATCTGCTTACACTTTTCGTCTTTCTTAAGGGCCTGAACGAGGCGTAGTCTGTATAGTTTCAAATGTAGACGTCTTCTTACCACATGCCAGGTAGTGGTTTGAAGGATCGCAAGCTCACTGTTAGCTCGATATGTGGACTTCCGCGGACTCCCCTCAAACGCAGCGCAGATTCTCGCCACCTGATCCGCCAAAACTCGTAATCGTCCTAGACCTATTCCTCTACACAGACACTCACTCTCGTGAAACTGTCGAAACCACCGTCGAATGTTCTTAGGAGAGGGCAGATAAATGTTGAATCTCCTTCGAAATGCACACTGCACCGTGACAACCGAATTTGTTTTCGTGAACTCGAGAACGCAGAACGCCTTTTGCTGAGAACTTGCAAATCCGAGGGTGAAGAAACAACTGAACGCTGCCGGAGGAACGACGCGACGCGACTACAGCGCCCCTGTGGCAGCCATTTAAAATTCCTCTTTCAAATAGTCACAGACTCATTCCATGACAATCCTATAAAAATGAAGCAATGCGTCATGAAATCAATCTAGTGTTGGTAGGTTTTCTGGTAATGGATGTATTATAAGACAAAGCTGTTCGGACAACGTTGACATCCACGAACGAGATTTTTTTATCCTTTTATGTTGCCATAGAAAACCTTAGCCATCCCTTCGTGTTGTTAATATAGCTCGTTGTTAAAAAGAAAAATGTTATCCCACACAGCTAGCTTTAAATGCTTGAGGAAAAGTTGCTTAGTTAAACCCAATATTTCACTCGTATTATATATATATATATATATATATATATATATATATATATATATATATATATATATATGCCAAAAACCCGACAAAAAATGTAAGGCAGATTTCAAGTACTTTCGAAACAAAATAGAAAAATATTATCAAGACGGATATGAGGCATGAAACCAAATAGGTAAGGTCTACTTCCGGAAGTTTCAACTGTGAGCAAAGAATGTAGACATTTAGGTCACTGAAATACGTACATACACACGTAATTGTAAATAAATAAAAATAAACGAGAGAAAAATAACTCAGTTAATAAATCAAAGGGTTAAGATTTTAAATGGACAATTTTGTTATAAATAAGTTTTTTAATAACAGAGTCAAGTTTGAAGAGACCGGCAGAAGCCGTTATCATCAAAATGAATAACCCAACAATTAACGCGCAGCTTCAGCCAGACACCATCTTAACGACAGCCCAGGCTCTTAGTGGTGAGCGTCACTAATACCAATTAACATTATACCTTGAATGCTATTGGTTGACTTTATATCGCTTATGGTTAATATATTGCAGCACCTATGCTTCAAATTTTCCAATTCACTTCTTGGATCGTCTTCTCGCTGAATCACTCACTCTTGTTAAATCATTCACCGAAAGCATCTCCACCCTTTCCTTTGAAGATAATTTTCGCCGCCGAGGTTGGAAGTTTAAATACGAAGGAAGTTACGAAGAACTACATATGTAAATTTGGAAGAAATTCACACTCGTTAAAAGAAAATTTCAAAATAGAAGAATATCTCAACCTCACCCCCATCTTCATTCTCATTCTCATTTGTCATTTTAATTTCATATATTGTCTCCTAAACCTCTCCTCTACCACACCCCAAATCCCTCCATTCGGGAGGTACTAAAAAAGAAAATTAATAATTTTCTTTAGGCGTATCATACTCACCATGACTGCCTAATTCCCCACCCCCCACCTCCAACCTGGGTGCTATGCCTTAACTAGTGTGCATTGTCTTTTCAACCACGTCTCACCTATGTTTTGCACTTGTGATTGCATGATTGGGGGTACGGGAAGAGGAAGTTTTGAGAAATAGCCCGCTGCCAGATACCCGTGTCAGAGAAGTCCCCGGATAATGGGGAGCTTACTCATTCCGCCTGTGAGGGGCCACCAGAATCGCTAAGGGCCATACAAGCGTCTCAGCGTATATCGGCTGCAATTGCCGTTTTCAACTCTATCAAGGAGGCGGCAACCCTGGTTAGCGCGGGTTGTTTCCACGCTAACCAACAAAAAGTCCGTGACATTTCACCCCTCGAGAGGAGCCGACCCAGGTCCACCATTTCATCCATCATCATCTCATTCTTGACAGCTAAACTAGTGAAGGCGGGGCCAAAAGGAAGGGAGAGGGGCCAAAACCCCCCACTAACATGGATAACAATATGGATTATAGAAGAATCCCACTGAGACCCGAACCAGGAGCACAAAAAATCGAAAGAGGAGTACTAATAAGGACTAATTACACTGAAGTGAAGATTGCCCTTATTAAATTAATAGAGGTTCCCAACGGCTACGTTGCCATATGTCATAAACAGAATGACATAGAACGCCTGGTGGCACCCGAAGGAATAAAGGCTCTAAGGAAAATCGGACTTGCCTCAAAACTGCCCCCACAACTCCTGGCAAACCACTCCTTCGTCTGTCGAAAGGTAGACCTCTATGTAGGATCCTAAACAAATGAACAACCGAAAGGAAAAATCAACTTCTGAAGATCACAGAGATCATTAAATTTAGACAACACACGCACGTGTTCAAAGTTATTTTAGCCTCGGTGGAGATGGCAAATAAGGCAACCAACAACGTCATCTTTGCCTTCGGAATGAGGATACCCCCTGAAAATACGGAAAAGAAAAAATTTGTAAACGTAAAAACTTGCCTTCAATGCTATGCCATTGAGGAGCACGTGACAAAAAAAATGCCCAAATAAGGAGAAAAAGTACGCTCAGAATGCATCGACAACAATCACATATTCAGGGAATGCACAGAGACTACAAAGAGATGCGTTAATTGCCATGGTCAACATAGGTCAACAGACCAAAGAGACGAGAAATAATAAACAAGAAAGAAAAAGAGCAGAAGAAAGAACAAGAATTATAGAATAATCAGATATACGCCAGCGTAGCAAAAGCTACGGTAAACGAAATTAAGAAAACACAGGAGCTCAAAATCAATACCAATGTTAATGAAGGAACAGAGCTGGGCATTCTAGCGCTATGAACGCGCAAGTACAAAACATTGCTCAACCAGGGGACTTCGCAGACACGCTAAATCTTCTCTTGGAGAAAAATGGAGTAAAGAAGATGTGCACTCTCCCCCCCCCCATACCAACCCCGGCTCTTGTATACGCGATAGCGGCTGGAAAATTCTTCAAATAAAAGATATACTGGACGTAGGAGCAAAGATGGAAGAAAACGAAGAAACAATCGAAAACAACGAACCAAATGAAAAGTAAAAAGAAACGGAAACTTCGGAGAATTAACAAAATGGGCGAAAAGAAGAGCCAAAAGGAAAGAAAAACCACCCAATTAAAAAGAACAAAACCGAATGGGACACACAAACTGACACGGAAAGTGAAATGGAAAGAGAGGAAGGCTGTCCTTACGAAGCAAGAGACTTTAAACTTAAGATCTTCCTAAACAAGGCCTATCCTCTACCCAAAGGTACTAAATTGAACGATATAAATAAAGGTATTGAAATTGGTACCTGTAAATGGAACTACATGACAGACCATGATGAAAGGACTATCCAAATACTAGTAGAAGAAAACAAAATAGGATCTACCCCAACGACGTCAGAATTACCAAAAAGGTTACCTTCGAGAAAATATCAAACGGTAAATGGAAGAATCCAAAATCAAAGAATTAAAAAGAACAATATTAATAAGGCAGGGAGGATAATATGAGATAACTAAACTGAAAATACTTTATTTAAACACTGACAGAATGAAATCAAAGGAAGAAAACAATCAAGAGACCAAAAGAGCTCTAGAAATAGAAAACAAAAATTATGACTGCAAAATCTTCCCTAGCAGTAGGTTGTGCCTGCTACTTGAGGAAGATCCAATAATAACAACAAAATAAGCCGAACAAGTAAAACCTATCAAAAAGGCCTGAAAGCCCGAAAACAAAGAACAGGGACATAACTGCATAAATTAAAGGAATTTAGAACAACCTAAAATAGATATGGAAGGAAAGCTTGCATGAACAGTAATGATGCAGAATTTGTAATCGAATTAGAATTAGGTTCCAGAAAGATACCTGAAGCAACAAAACTAAAAGAAAGAAGACAAAGAACCAAAAATGGAAGCAACCAATATAAAACACAATCCTAAAAGCAATTAGAAGAGCATAAAAAGAAAACATCAGAGGAAAGAGATCAGCCAATATCATGGCAAATTTAATTTTCTATACTCTCACATACACTATCACCCACCTCCTATATTAATATATAATATATATATATATATATATATATATAAACATATATATATATATATATATATATATATATATATATATATATATATATATATATATAGAGAGAGAGAGAGAGAGAGAGAGAGAGAGAGAGAGAGAGAGAGGGAGAGAGAGAGACAACTCTCATGCTTTATTCTAACTATTTCCCCTTCTTCTCTCAACTATTTCAAATTTTCGGAAGTCTTATGTTCAAATTTTTAAAGCGCTTACGGTAAAATGTTTTGCAGCCCTTATGTTCAATTTTAGGAATAAAGCCTCAACAAGAAGGACCATAAAAGTCATCCCAAATTTTGGACTTTAATAAGATATGCGTAAATAAACATGCATATCTTCACTTGAAACGTACAAAAAGAGGAATTGCAAGGCACATACAATCAGTTGGAGGGGGGGTAAAAAAGGATCTCCAGCCTCTCTTAACAGGTTAGTGTTGTTATTTAAAATTATTATGAGGAGATAGTCACAATTAAATTTGTAAGGAGAGGTTGATAGAGAAATTAATAAAGATTTAAGTGAAAAAGTGTGGAAGATTTCTATATATATTGAGCTTTTCAATTAAATTGATACAAAGTTGTAAGTGTGCCAAAAGGCTAATAATCGCACCAATGTAGGTTAATTTACCTTCGACACGCTCAGTAAGATTGTAGCAACAAGGAGTAACAACAAGGAAAGAAGGTACCGTATAAGACCTTACGGTCCATTCAATGAGGGTACCTTTGGACTAGCAGTCGAGCGGGCACATCTCTGCTCAAATACTGTACGTCCTTTCACGGCCATATTTCAAGACCCTGTCTAGTCTTGATTTGACCTGGTCAACAGATTGACAGTTGACAACTTCCACTGGAAGTGCGTTCCAACTACAGCTGATACTGTACGTGAAAAACTTTCCTCACAGATCGCGGTGGTAACGCTTCAGTTCAATTTGAAAACCGCGATTCCTTGTTCTGCTCTCAACAAGTGTGAAAATATCCCTGCTAGTCAACATTGTCGAACCCTCGATGTATTTTGAAAACTTCGATGAGCTGATCACGCAGTCTACGGCTTTCCAACGAGAACAGATCTAATTTCTTTAATCTATCTTCATAACTTTTATGTCTGATAGAGGGAATTAGTTTGGTTGCCCTGGCTTGCACGCGTTGCAATCTAGCGATGTCCTTTCGAAATGAAGGACTCCAAAATTGCACGGCATAGGTCAGGTGCGCTCGGACAAGTGAGTTCTACAGACACAGTACTATCCCCTTGTTCCGATATCTGAACTGGCGCTTTATGTAGCCTGGCATCCTTTGGGCCTTTTTCTCCGCCTCAATGCACTGTTTCGAGAACTTGAGGTCGCTAGTGATTGTTACACCCAAGTCCTTCTCATTGTTGGTGGATTCTAGAGCAGTGCCTTTAAGGATAAACTGAGATTAGGGGTTTCGGTGGCCGATATGTATCAATTTACATTTGTTCACGTTAAAAGGGATTGGCCACGTGTCCGCCTACTCCCCAATCTTCCGAAGATCTTTCTGCAGGCTTGCAGTATTTTCATCCTTTGCAACGTTCATACCAAGCTTGGTATCGTCGGCAAATTTGGAAATCTTGGCAACCATGTCACCGTCCATGTCGTTGACGTAGATGATGAATAGTAGTGGTCCCAGGACAGAACCTTGAGGCACCCAGCTAGTGACGGGCACCCACTCAGAAGCCTGTCCATTCATCACCACCCGTTGCCGTCTGCAACTTAGCCAGTTCTTGATCCAGCCAGCTAATTTTCCGTCTATGTCCAGCGCTCGCACTTTCCGGAGAAGGCGGTGGTGTGGTACCTCATCAAAGGCTTTCTGAAAGTCAAAGTAGACCACATCCACCGCCTTGTCCCGATCGTGCTCACTGAAGACGAAGTGGAAGAATTCCACAAGGATCGTCAGGCATAACCGCTGCGTTCGGAAGCCGTCCTGGGAACTCCTCAGTAGCAGGCTTGACTCTAAATGCGAAGTCATTTTGTCCACCATCATGCTTTCCATGAGTTTACCGACTATCGAAGTCAGATTGATAGGTCGGTAATTAGACAGTTGGCTACGTTCTCCTTTTTCGAAGATAGGAATCACCTCCAATTCACGCGTCTCTAGGAACGCATTCGGTCCGGATTGACATGTTGAAGATTGCGCTCAGATGTCGTGACACTTGATTGCGCACTTCTTTCAACACTTTAGGTAGAAAGCCATCCGGACCAGATGACTTATTATTCATTAGGTCAGTGATCTTCTTTTTTACTTCTTGTTCAGTGAATACCAAATGCTCCAGCTTTTTCCCCCGAGTAGGAACTCGTTTTCTGGGGGATGGGACCACACTCTTTAGTAAACACTGAAGAGAAGTAGTCGTTGAGGAGGTTAACATTTTCTGCATCTAAATGCTTTAATGTCCCCTCCCCATTCCTTAAAGATCCAATCATTTGACAAATTGGTTTGCGGCTGTTTACATATCCAAAAAACTCCTTGGGATTCTCCTTAGAGAGTCTCGCCACTCGGAGTTCCTCAGACCACTTAGCCGCCCTTATGCTGGACTTCACTCTCATGGATAGCCCCCGGTATTCCTCATAGTCACCCGAGATCTTCGATTGCCGGTACACAATTCTCTTTTCCCTAAGCAGTTGGCCGCTTTCTCGATTAAACCACTTTGGTTGAACAGAAGACCGACGGGGGCTTTTCAAAGGGATGAAATGCGATTGAAGACTTATGAATGTGGTTTTGAAACTGTTTCACGAGTTTTTAGCAGCATCGCACACTTCCTTCCTCGCGTCAGTCAGTCCAGCACGAAGACCAGCAAAGTCTGCTCTTCTCAAATCAAGTTTCTTCGATTTACTAGTTGCAGGCCCTGCTTTCGGGACTTTGACTACAAATCTAATTAGTCGGTAGTCACTATCACCGAGCTCTTCGCCAACAGAGAGGTCCTCAACGATGTCATCCACAGAGGTGAAAACCAATTCGAGGATACCGTCTCCTCTCGTTGGCTCTCTGACCCATTGAGTCAGGAATAAAGCCCGCTCAAATCGAAAAACTTTACGCAATACGTCAAGCTCTAGGCGCCGTGAGAATGTTAAAATAGTTAGGAATTTTTTTAGCTATCAGAGGAAACTCGTTTATAAAGTAAAACGGAAGATGTACAAGGTTAAGAAGAAAGCGAAGTCACCCTTGAATGAGAGTGTCACAAACGTTGCTCTGATAGCAACAGGAACAGGAGAATATTTTTATCATTATTAGGCAGAAGATCTTCTTGGACGTTGGCCAGTCCATGGGAAAACATTTGAAGAAAATGGGTGTGATCAAGGAAACTATCCACACAGCCTTTCTTTACAACTTGAATTATTACTCGTACGTTCTAAAGAGGCGCCAGCTTCTCACTAGGCTTAAGCATTAGTCAACAAATTCCAAAACGATGGTGTCGGCCATATTCATTTCTTCTCCGTCGAGAAAATTTCTTGCAAGGACAAGAAGGTCAACCGGCAGAATGATTGCTGGATATACGAAGAGCCATTGAAAGTGCTCTCAGTCATGGTTGGGACATTATTAACAGCGAAAAGCTACGTTATATCTTCCCCTCGGCATATCGGCCAATCCGCAGTTGTATATTGAGGTAATGGAGACTGTCGTAGCATTGCTCACAGTCTGGTCTAATAATTATTCTAGTCCTTGATCTGGACACACCGCTTTTGTTTAAGTCGATGGTATTGACCATATGACTCAATCTACGATCATATATATATATATATATATATATATATATATATATATATATATATATATATAGGTAGGCTTTAATTCCTACTGAACGTGCGAAAGCTGGTAAGAGGCTGGTTGTGCCAGGACTCTCATTATAAAAGTCCCACTTGTTACTGAGGGGAGGTTTGTGATTGTTGAATTCTAAAGGTGCATACACACTGCGCTGATGACACGTGTTAACACGCCATATGACGTGTTAACACAAAGCAACAGATTGCATCATATAACACAACAACGTTTTCATTTATCTGATGCATGTTACGTCAGAAATATTTGATTTTTTGTGGAGTGAGCACGTTGCAGATATTGAAAATGAATCATAATATGTTAAATGAACTCGATGAAGAAGAGGAGCAGTTAGTAGCAATAGCTATAACGCTTGTTACTTCTGGAAAAAAAACTCAAAGAAATGTTATAAACGCCAAAAGGGAAAGTTTAGGTGAGTTTCATCACCTATTTCCTCAACTACTGTCAGAGGAAGATCGTTTTGTTATGTAGTTTAGGATGACAAAAGAAGAGTTCTACAACTTTTTATACATTATAAAACCAGCAATTACAAAATCTAACACTTAACTAAGGAAATGTATACCAGCAGAATAAAGACTTGCTGTATGCTTGAGGTGAGTAAAACTTGGACAATGATTTCTTAATTTTATTTTCAGCTAATTAGGTACATGAACCACATAAATATGTAAGATATTACATAGAAAAATATGGTGTGGCCATTCCTGTAGGACATGTAGAATGTTCCATTTCGGGTAAAGAGGTAGAAGGTGCTGTACTCGAGGTAGAATAGCAATTGGGGTTTGATTGACCAAAGGATGTGATGGAGGATGTGAGAGAGGGTGATGGGATTAGGACTACGGGTGGATGAAAGGGGCCAGATGCAGTGTTTTGATAAAGGTTTTGCTGCTCCATCTCCCGAATCTGGGCCTTGAACACCATATTGCTTATTTCCATCTTTATTCTGGCTTGTTCAATGGCACTAAGTTTTTTAACAGAGCTGGCAATACTTGAAAAGAACATTTCCGTTTCGTCTCTATCCGTTTTGTGGCCTTCTGAAAGTTGAAGAGTTTGGGCCCGCATACGGCTGTTATTCTTCATGATGTTTACTATTTCACTCATGGATGAATCCACCGTCTGCCTTTTCCTATACTTTGGTTTGGGGGTTGATGTACGATCTTCAATTGTAGTTTCTTGATTACCATTGTCATCGGCACCCTTCTCTGATGCTGCATTTTTGTCTACTTGGCTTCTGTTTAAGTCCTCTTCAGTAGTTTCATTGATGACAGCATTAGACACATCATCAACACTTGGAAAAAGTGGTTCCACATTGCCCTGGGTACTGAAACAATAGAAAAATAAAAAAAACAATTAATAAAAGTATGTAAAAGCACAAATTGTTTTCAACTTTGGGGCTTTCCTCCAACCACTGCAGCAAAGGACATCAAAAGAATGATTAAATTTCACGTGAAATTAGTGTGTTTAAATGATTTATCATACATACCTTCGTGGTTCCAATGTTGGGATCAAAAATGACAATTTGGTCTTCATATTTCCACTTAGGAACATTCTTAGCTGCTTGACCAGATTTTGTGTTCCTTCTCTTTCTGGCATTTGTATAAGCATTCCGAAGTTTTGTCCATGTGTCTTTGCATGCGTCAGCTGCAAAAGATAACTTTATGATTAATAACGAAATTAAAAATATTCATATTTTATTATTATGATAATTATTGTTATAAGAAAGGAAGCTTCATTTTTTTAATTTATCTTTTTCAGGTATTTGGCGACAGGAAATTCATACAGATCACTTGGATTCTCCTTTCGAATGGGCTTCAGTACGGCTGGACAAATAGTGAAAGAATGTTGCCTAGCTATTTGGGAATCACTTAAATCTATTCATATTCCAGAGCCAGAACAAATAAAGTGGAAAGAAATTGCGAAAGATTTTGAAGAGATATGGGGGTTTCCACATTGCTTAAGAGAAATGGATGGTAAACACATTCAAATGCGATGCCCTTACAATGGGGGATCCTCTTACCACAACTATAAAGGAAATCATTCCATTGTCTTGCTGGCGTTGGTAGATGCCAATTATAAATTTATTATGATTTATGTAGGAGCTTTTGGAAGGAATAGTGATGGTGGAACATTTGAAAGGTCTAATTTTGGTAAAAAATGTGCCAAAAATCTGCTTAATTTTCCTAAAGCTGAAAAACTTGACGCTTCTGGTGATCCATGTGACTTTGTCATGGTAGCAGATGAAGCGTTTCCTCTTAAAACGTACATTATGCGACCTATGGCTAAAAATTCAATCAATGGAGATGAAGAAAAGATTTTTAATTATAGGTTGTCGAGAGCAAGGCGAGTTGTGGAAAACGCCTTTGGCATTCTTGCTGGGCGGTGGAGGGTTTTCCTGAAACCGCTTGAAGTTTAACCAGAAACAGTTGATTCAATTGTACTGGCTTCCTGCTGCCTTCACAACATGCTTCGTGTTTCCAGGAATACGAATTTCGAAGAAGGTATTCAGGCATCCGAGACAGAAATTCAGGCATTAGGAGATCTACAATCAGTCAGAAGAAATCATGTGCGAGAAGCTGCTGCAGTACGAGAAAGTTTCAAGAAGCATTTTGTCACACAAGAACGAGCTTTAAAATGCCCATGGAAGTGGGACGCTATTCGTAAAGGCAGGAATACACATTAACCAGAAAGGAATTCAACGGTGAATTATTGTGACCTTTAAAAATAGAAAATTCTCAACAAACAAGCGAGCAAATGAAATTAGTATACTACTGCTTAAAAAGCTATTTGAAACTGCTACCGAACTGTATTCTTTATATATTGTATTCAATAAATAAAATAAATATAATGTTAATTTTCCTGAAATACCAATTCGTTCGCTGATTTCCTCCCAAGCTTCTCTTCTGGCCTTCAGGTCCCTATAATTCTTGTTTTCTGGATTAAATAAGTGATCGTATCCTCTAACATATTATATTAACAGTTCCTCCATAACGAAAACACTTTTACTTTATTTTATCAATTTGTCACCATACAATAGTACCCGTTGAATAAAATCGAAACACTAGAATAATTTCAAAATATACAATAATATCGAAACACTATAGAACACTTCAAAACATACAATAATATTAAAACACTATACAATAATATGTGCCTACTACACATATCTGACGCAGATTTCCTTCAGACGAATATCTGGGAGTTTTGATTTTCATCTGATGCGTGTTAACACGTGATATGTCGCGTAACACGTCAGCTGACGTGTTACGCGACATATCAGACCAGTGTGAACTTCATTATGAGAACGCATGTTCCAGATTTTTTGCTAACACGTGTTAACACGTCATATGGCGTGTTAACACGTGTCATCAACGCAGTGTGTATGCACCTTAAGAGTGCATAATATAGGTTGAATAAATTAGCCGAAGGGATTCTTAATTAAAGTCTTGCCAAGGGTACGTAAAAAAGAAGGAGCCACAAATAACACACGTACAAAAATTAAATTTACTTTACACAAATATGATAATTAGCAATAGTTAAAGCGGCAAAATTAAGGATTAAATATTAAACACTAAAGTTAAGCGTCTAGATTTATATTGACTCTGATATCAATCACTGTTAATTAAATAGGTAAATTAAGAATAGAGGGATACTTGGTTTACAGATTACCATTAATTGTGATGGATTGGACAGACGACTACTCAGGTCCAGACGGGGTGGTTCGGGTGGCGTTAACACGAGTTCTCGGGGAGAGGAGGGATAAGACGACGGGTTCGAGTCTGCTGGCCGCAGTTCCGGTTAGTTCACTCCTAACTGGATGTGACACTAACAAATAGTAACTTCCAGTAACTATTTGGATGTTCCTTTTCATTCTCAAGTTACGTTGAGCAACAGAGCGTATTCTTCTAGTCATAGACTCTGCTGGGCGGGATTTACCTCAGGAACACTTTGAGACAGCGACCAAGTTGACTCGGCGGCACGTTGGCAGTCGATACGTTACGGCAACGACTCTCCTTCAACGTGAGTGTTACGCGTAGTGCGAGTAGGTTTGGGACACTGCTGTAGAGGGATGAACGGCGATGTGATTTATACCGCGGATTGTGGGAAATCAAGAGAAAGAGATTCCATTCACGACAATTCGCTTATAGCAGCGCCTTCTGGACAATCTCCTTGGTATCATAAAGAAGGCAAATAGAATTTAGGATTCTGTGTGAGATAGGCCTTCTTTCATCAGACTTCCTTTCGCCAGTTGGGAGAGGGGGGGGGAGGAGACGAAGGTCAACTCAAACGAAAAATTTCTCTTGTTCCTACGATTGTGTGGCGGCATGCGAGTATGTACGTTTCATACCCTTACAGAGACTGTAGTCAAGCCGTGGATGAAACAAGTTGCCGCGGGAAAGCCTTTCATTTTCTTGCAGGATTCAGCTGTCCCAAATAAGAGAAGAAATACAAAGGCCTTTTTATCAACCATGTCTTTTAACACTTGACACAAGACATGTTGCTGCCAAGCTTGCTCAACTGTAAACCCCTAGATTGAGAAGGATATCATAAAGTTTGCTCACAACAATTTAGGATTTCTGAGGGCAGCCATTATGTCATCCATTGATAAGATCTCAAAAACAAGAGTATGCAACCATTTTGAATGGTTTTGCAACTATGAACTACACAATATATCATTCTATTTGTGTGTAAATTCTCTGGAAACTTGTATTCTTTTCCCGTGAAAAAATTATAGCGATTCACCTAATAATTTTCGCCGTTAGAAACTCAACATTCAGCGCAAGCATGGTTTAACATTTGTTCTCTCTTCTTCTTATAATAATAGACACAATTCTTTATCACTTTTGAAGGTAACAATAATAATACAGGTGGAAACCTTACTTTAATCTTTCTTATACGAAAAGAACTTTGAGTTTTTTGGGAGATCTATAGCCTATTGATGATGATCCCAGCAATTCAATGATGACAATGACCAGAGACAAAAGAGTGTCAGTATCTCTCATCAGGCGAAGGGTGGAGAGTACAGCAAGTCACTAATTATAGGAGATAGGACAGGAAAAGCTACTGGTATATTAGATCAAGGACAAGCAGAAGGAACATGCAGCGAATTAGGTGAATAAAGTCAATTAATGGTAGAATGCACAGTTTGCGAGAACGTCTCCAGCCGTCAGAGAACATTTTCCACCTTAGTTTTATTCAACTAAAATTTTGCCGCAATTTTCACAGGCATAGTTTTGTAAATGACGATCCCTTTTCACAATATATTTGTTATAAGAACAGATGAAACTTATGTTTAGTGAGAGTGTAAGAGTAGATTTTCCATGATGGCAAGCAACGAACTAGGCAATGATTCAAACACGAAGAAACGCGTATCTGGTGTTTTGCCAGTCACATACATAATAGGACCGAACATAATCACGAATCCATGGTCTTCAATAAAAATAGGAGGCAGTAAATTTAGATTAATTTTAGGTGGAGCTTTAAAACCATCAACATATTCAGCAAGATACCCAAACGACACAAGTTTTCCTTTATTTCCACCCAAGGTTCGACGTTCACTTAAGAAAAACTTCACAAGTAAGACAAGGGAGAACACTGTGAGGTACAAAGATCCAGCAAAGAGTAGATTCCTCAGATAAATTCGCCGCTTCTGTGTGTGGATTTCGAGCCTCTGTTAGAAGGTGAATTGGGTTATGAATTTTGAAATATTGAGGATCTGCTTGACGCAACTTTAAAATGGTTGTATTACTAAATCGAAGGAAAGGCGGCTTTTCTGAAGAAGTCCATTGGAGGGAACGCATCAAAATTGATACAGTGCTTGGTAATAGATTTAACAGGGAATTTCGGACTAAGGTTATGCACAGGTTCTTTGAGATACCATTTTGAGGCAACGACTGGATTGGTAGAGTTAGTTGAAATGAATTTATGATTCCTCTAAAGATCGTTTAATATAATTTTGACATCTAATTAGAAGTCGAATTAAGACAACAATTCTTCTACGAGCAAAGACTCTTTTACTTCAGTCCTATTGAAATAAATTTAAATCTAATTTACCTTTTAGGTTTAAATCTTCCAAAGAAACAAGAAAGGTTTTCACCCATCCCTTTCTTTTAAGCGATTCAAGTTCGGAATTGAAATCTAACTTAATCTCTGCATTTATTTAACTAAATGTGAAATAGAAAGTTCGAATTTAGATGAAGTATGACTAAATTGCCGCTTGCTATTTTTTCTAAAATAAAATTAGGAAAAGGAATGAAAATCATGGTTGAACAAGTATTTTATGAAACCTCAATAGTTTAAGAGTAAATGTGGAAGAAAAAGTAATGAAAAGGATTGTTGAACATGTAATCTGAGAAACGTCAATAGTTGAAGAGAAAGTGTGGAAAACAACGAAAGGATTTCCAGGAAAAGTACAAATTCTTGTTATTAGCATTATTTGAAAGTTTGGAGCAAATTTCAGGATGAATGTTTCTGGTGAACGAATAAAATGGAACCAACGAGTGAATCATTAGAGAGGCAGATTATCCGAATTAATCGAGGTATATGACCAAGGACTTAAATTTTCCAAAATGATTAATCAGAGTAATCTGACATCGCGGAGGTAGATACCAACAAAAGCCATCAAGAAGCAAACATTATTAAGTGATTGAGTGATATTAATTAAGATAATCAAACCAGAAATATAACTTAAAGCAGATGAACTACGCCATAATTGACATATTTTTAAATTCTTCAATAACATATAATTTTATAGTATTCCTCATCGAGGCTTGAATCACTAAATATGACGGCCTCATACTATATAGCTTTATACCAAAACTAGCTGAACCTTAAACCCTACTACTATGAAGATTGTATCGGTTTGAATCACGAAAGGTCAGTGGGCAATAAATAAATAAATAATAAAAGCATCATGTATGATTTTCTAAAAAATTATAGTACAAAAGCTAAAGCGAAATACGAAAAAACGCCATCTTTAGCAACCTGGAGGCAAATTATTTAAAATTCGCTAAAATAAAGCTTATACAAATGACTTCAACTCCTTTGACTGAAATTTGTTCGGACGGATTTCTTCCTTTCAATTGAGATTTGTTCAGGCGAGTTTCATCCCTCTAAGTTGGATTTGTTCAGATCGGTTCCTTCGTTCCAAATTGGATTCTAAAATGTACAAATTAAAAGTTAACTAACTATCTGACGGCGGGCATTTTATTTTAATGTAGACTTTAGTTTTTTTACGTATATTTAATGACTTGGGGATGTTGACTCACTCGGCTTAACTTCCACCACACCATGTGCGGAGAATTGGTACTTTCTTGTGTAATGATAGGAAAGATATAATTGTATTCTTCATTTTTTTCTGTTGTTGGAAATCATATAAAAGATATTATTGAAAACACCTAAAAAATCTTACTTATGGCATGTATTTGGTATCTAAAAGCTATTGCAATCTCATTAGTGCAGAATATCCAAACCTTGGGGAAATTTAGCAAGATGGCAGATTCATTACTATAAGTTAGTTGTTAGGAAAGTCTGCTCTTAATATGTGTCGATTGCTATTTTTTCGCGCATTTAAATAAACATCAACATCCGAGAATACCACCAACGAAAGGTATAAAGCTACAAACCAATAATACCGCTGCTGGATTTTATCAGGAATGTTTACGAGAAGACAATTAATAGTAGACTAACGGAAATTCTAAACGAAAACAACTAATCAAACTACTGGCTATTTTGATTCAACAAAATATAGAAGTACGGAGATTACGCTTAGCGTCACAATAGAAAAAAATTATCAAAGCAAGTGTGAAGAGACGAGCATAGTCAAAGGAGGCAGAAATGTATCTCAAAGTTTCGATGAAGTATGGAAACCGTGAATACAATATAAAATACTCAGACTGGAAATCAACAACAGGATTGAACAAATACTCTAACTAAAATCTCCATAAAAGCTTAATTAAGCTAGAAGCTGAACCCTACACTATACTCGGGTTTTGCGCTGAAATCTCCCCACCTATAAACGAAAGACTCCATAAAATACAATTAGCGGACATTTGAGACATTGTTGCTGAGCCAATTCAGGAATGGACCAATGCAGGTAAAAATAACAGCAAGTTAAATAAATTCAATAAATAATTAAGAACAAAAGAAGAAAATAATGACCAACAAATACAAATTTAGAATTGGACAAGAAAACAGGAAAAATATTGTGAAGGGAATAATTTAGATATAACAAAGAATTAATATTATTAGTCAGGTTACAAGAAACATATAACAGCAAGAATCAACAGAGGAAAGATGGGACTTAAACTTTTCTTTAGATTGAGAAGCTAGGCATTGGTAACGAAAGTAAAATATATCAGATAATAATCCAATCGGCATTAGTGTAAAGACGGTAACAATGTGTATAATCTCAAAGAGCAGCCTACAAAAAATACAGCATCAGGCAATTCTCATTATAACTAATAATAGAAAGGTGGACCACGTAAGCCAATGAAAGTTGCAAAGACAGGCAAAATTGAAATCTCTTAA
The DNA here is from genome assembly GCA_963969495.1 of Ceratothoa steindachneri. Classification (NCBI taxonomy): domain Eukaryota; kingdom Metazoa; phylum Arthropoda; class Malacostraca; order Isopoda; family Cymothoidae; genus Ceratothoa; species Ceratothoa steindachneri. The sequence continues at coordinate 201,597,771 of OZ018320.1, read as the reverse complement.
CTAAATAATAGAAAAATACTAATAAAACGCTGAAAAAGTTTCAACCGGATTTGGGAAAACTTCTTAACCAGTTAAAGCACCAAAAAAGGCTCAAGTGCCCATCGATATTTTCCAAGTATTTCAACATTAAAGAGGCAGAAATATTCATATAAATAAAATAATTCGAAAATAGAAAAATACATATAAACCCAACTTAGACTCAGAAGGATGAAATCAAACCTAAATAATCTGAAACAGATTACATAAATCTTCTCGGGCAAATGTGATATATATATATATATATATATATATATATATATATATATATATATATATATATATATATATATATATATATATATATATATATATATATATATATATAGAGAGAGAGAGAGAGAGAGAGAGAGAGAGAGAGAGAGAGAGAGAGAGAGAGAGAGAAAGATAGATAGATAGATAAACTAAAAGATAATATAAATAGTTCCGAACGAAAACTAAGTACACAGAAGAGCATAACAAGGAGTAAATTTAAAAATGTAAAAACGGTTTGAACGCCTGAACTTATACCCACTTATAAACAACATTGAATGACCTAAAGCAAAAATTAAAGGCTCCCTATAAGCTTATCCTCATGCATATAAATTCTTACTTAGAGACCTAAAATATTGACACATTTTAACCTGACCTATACGCAACCTAGCAAGACTGAAAACTTATTACTTTCTTCTACTTCAACTATGAAACTTACATTCTCCTTTAACTCACACTCATCAGTCCAAAATTCATATAAGGGATAGCGACACAAATAAATGTTAAATAGAAAGTGATAGGAAAATACACACCGTAGTTCGGATTCTACGTTTAGCTGTAGGTCCAACAACTACCTAAGTCACCTATTTTGACTTTCACTCTATACGAATTCTTGCTTCGAATCGTGTATGTGAGAGTATGCAGGTGAGGGGATAGAAAGGGTGTGTGAATAGATAGCGGAAAGTAGACCAGTGGTGAAAAGAGAAAGAAGTGTGGTAGGGTGCAAAATGATGCTAGAGCCTGGTGATCAGGCCTATCGCCTTCAAATTTTTTGATTTGTGGTTTCGTTGTTGTTTTTATCGTTGTTTTATACATATATATATACAGGTATATATATAACATATAATTTGGCGTTCAAGCCATTTGTCTTTATTGCTAATATTTTTGTTTATGCTATGCGCGTTAGCTGTTGTTTTTGTAAGTCGTTAATAATAACTTACTGTGTTTGATTTAGTATCTTTTTGTTTCTTCGTAATTTTGTAGTGTGGGGATTTCGTGTACAATGTTTCTTCTTGTAGTCTTGTTCGGTGATTTTCGTCTTCTTGTGTAGGTTATCTTCTTCGGTAGTTTGTCTTAGTTGGTTAATTTTGTCGATATCGGTGAATTTTGTCAAAATCGGTTGGTTTCATGATTGGTATTTTTTCTTGATTTGGGGTAAATTGACTCATCTAGCGTAGAACGGTACTTCTGCTCCGCCAGCTAAAATCCTAGCGGAGCTTGGAAATCTGGCGCGACATACTTCTCTTCTGTTTCGGTCAATCATTTGTACAATATCTTCGTCCAATAAACGATTGACCTTTTCCAGCATATTCATTGTCCGTTCTTCGATGACAACGTTAATGGGGGTTAACCCCGCCTCCCGGTGCAGCTCTTCTTGTGATCTTCTTTCCATTCTGCGTGTACCTGTGATTAGGTACACGCATTTATTCTGCACCACTTGTAGTCTCCTCTTCTGTGTCTTTGAGGCACAGGAGAGGGCAGAAGCGGGGTATAGCAACGTTGATCTAACTAGTGCAGTATAGATCTTCTTTTTGTTGCTTTGACGAAGATTTCTGAACCTGTACAGAGTCTTGACTGCAGCAGTGGCCTTGGTGATTCGTTCTTTGACGTGCTTTGCGTACCCGGTTGAGGTGAACTTCATACCGAGTACGTTGCATTCATTGGTGTAGGGATATCGTATATCCCCCACCCTGACGTCATCAAGTAGTCTCCTGCCTATGGGGACTACTTTAAACTTATCCTGGTTGGTGCGGATTTTCCACCGGGCCTCGTAGGTGTTCAGGTTTTCGATTTCTGCTGCCGTCATGCGAGCCTGCATAGGCGCATTCCTCCATGGACATGTGATTACCTGGGTGAAATCATCGGCGAATTGTAAGTTGAGGCAAGTGGGGTTTACAGGGACTGGGACATCCGCGGTGTAAATCAAGTAAAGAGTGGGAGACAGGCCCCCTCCTTGCGGGAGGCCCGCATTGAGCAAAAACTTTGGCCCGTCCGTGCACCCCAAACTGATGTAAGCCGCTGTCTCCATGACATAGTCACAGAGAGTTCTTTCTAAGCTTTCACTTAGTCCCAGTCGTAAGATCTTGTACTGCATTCCCCGTTGCCACACCTTATCGAACGCCTTTGATACATCCCGACAAACAATGTCCACGTAACTCTTTTCCCGTTGTGCTTTGGCTAGCTTTTCCGTAATGACGTTAATCGCCATTTCCGTACTTCGCTTACTCCTAAACCCGAATTGGTGTGGGTTGTAGAGCGAGTTATCTTCCAGGTGAGACACCAGTCTTTTGTTGAGGATCTTCTCAAAGAGCTTCCCACCAAATTCCAGTAGTGAAATCGGTCGGTAGCTCTCCTTCAACTTGGGGTTCTTTCCAGGCTTAGGCAAGAAAATCATTTTTGCCGTTTTATAAGCGTCTGGAAAGTACCCCGTATTGAGGCAGGCGTTGAATATTCTTCTCATTCATTCGATGACACAGGCTGGTGCCTTTTCAAAGTTAAGCTTTGTATGCCCCGATTGTCCTGGGGCTTTTTGTTGGAATGAGCGAAGCGCGCCGAGTAGTTCTTCTTCTGTAATCTCGGCGACTCCGTCGCGCTGCAAATCCCCCTGGTGATGAGGGTGCGTCTTTTCTATTTCTTAATTAAGCTCGTCGATAATGTTGTTCTCGAACTCTAGGTCATAGTCTTCGTTTTCTTCTTCAGTTATACTGAAGATCTTTTCCCAATAACTTCGGAATATCTCTTCAAATTTTTCTTCCTCTTCTTCGATGTTTCCATTTTCTTTTTATAGCTCGATCTTGTGCTTCTTTCCAGTTAATCCTTTAAGAATTTAGATCTTCTTCCAGAATTCTTTGGGAGTTGGTTCGTGATCGATGCTCTCGTTCGCATCCTCCCATCTTCTGTTTTGTTGTTCGAGGGTCAACTGGTTCAGTTCTTCTTTGATTTCTTTACTTCTTTGCATCGAGTGAACTGATGCATTCACGATGTTGTGTTCATACATTATCTTCAGTTCACGGTATAGTTCCTTCATATATTCGGTCCACTCGTAGGTTGAGATGGTCCTATATGAGGAACGAGGGATACAAGCCCTATCTGCGTCGATGATTTGGTTATTGAGGTCATCGAGTGCCTCGTCAATCTCCTCGAAAATTGCCTTGTCCAGGTTGGGCGGATCGTAGGCCTCGAAAAGGTGTGCATACCGAGCCCAGTCTGCTCGTCTGTAGTTCTTCCTGACTACTGCTGGGACTTGTATAGGGTTCCTATTAATTGTGAGTAGGATCCCTATATGATCACTACATGGAACCTGGACTGGTTCCATGTAGTAATTGAACGGTAGCTGACGATTCACCAGACAGATGTCTGGCTTTGTGGCACATCGTTCTCTGACATAGGTGGGGAAGTCGGGGCCTATCCGCTGGGCAATGTTTCTGTCCAGCAACAGGTCCAGGCTTCTCCCTATTCCGTTGAAGGCCCTGTAACTGGATTCTCATCATCTAGCGTTTAGGTCCCCCATTAGAATGGTGGGGGCTCTTCTGCCAAATAGGCCAGTGAGAGTGTGAATAGGTAACACATCTCTCCTTGGCGGTTGATATCCGGTTGCAATGACCAACTTTCCTAAGTCGAGCTCAACCTCAATCGCGAGGTAGGATTCTTCTAAGTTTCTTATCTGCTTGTATTTGATCCCTTTCTTTATTGCAATAGCGGCGCCATCGTACCGCTTTTGCGAAAAGTTCGTGATCAACACATCGTAGTTCCAGATTTTCATTTCTGTATTACGCGTGTCAATCCCGTGCTTTGAGATCAGTATGATGTCTGCATCAATTTCTCTGAATACATTTCCGTAAAGAATTCTTTTCGTCGTCCAGCCGTTGGTGTTGATTTCCATTATTTTCAGTCCGTTACGTAGCATGATGAGTTGTTTTACCTATGTTTCTTCTTCCCCTTTTTTGGTCTGGGGGCTGGTTGGGCGATTTTACTCGGCCCAGGGTTTTTTTTTCGGGGGGGGGGGCTCAGGGTCTTTGACCTGCTTTTGGTTGCTCGCGTGCGAGTGCAGGGGCCCTCTTCGCTGTCAGATGAGGATGATCCATCCTCACTTCCAGCCTTTTCCTCTTCTTCTTCCTTTTCTTCGGTTTCTTCCTCTGATGGTGCTCCAATCATCTCCCCCAAACCGGATTTGGTGCTTTTATTTTTGATGATGGAGTTTTTGAAGGCTTGTGAGCACTCGGGGTCTTCAGGCATGATTACCGCCGGGAGGTTGTTCGCTTTCAGGAGCGCATTGAGCACCTGGTTGTAACAACCAGGTTTCACTGCATTTGCCACATTTGCATGTGTTATGCAGATCAATATTTTTGCGCTCAGATCTCCTGATACGCTGAAAGGTGCAGGTCCTGGTGCAGTGTTCGTCACTGTACTCTTTTTTGCTGCGCTCGCATACGTCGTCTCTTTTGCTTTTCTGTCTTCTTCTTCTTTTCTTCTTATTATCTCTCTGCGCTTGGGGCAATTAAGGGCCATCGTCCCACGTTCCCCTTTGCAGTTAAGGCACTTCTTCGTGTTGCTCTCGCATTTGTCGAATCAGTGTCCTTCCGTGGCGCACTCACTGCACCACAGTTTGTTCTTGTCTGGGCAGGTGGTGGAAGTATGGTCTTCGAGTTTGTAGCATACAAAGCACATCTGTATGCCCCTGAACTTTTCCTGTTGAATATTTTCTCCCGGTATTCTCATATTAAATACGAGAATACCATTTTGGGTAGCCTTTCTCGCCATGTCCGTTGTTGCAAAGGTAATTTTGAAAACGTGGGTATGTTCGCGGAATTTGATGATTTCGCGAACTTGTGCCCATTGGTTACTCTTCGTGATCTCCTCTTTTAGCTCTGTTGTACTGTGCTCGCCTACCCAACTTTCAACTTTGCGGCAGATGACGCTCCTATTTGCTGCCACCTGTGGGGGGTTTTTGGCTTCCTGACCGGTCTCCTTTAATACCCTCGCTCCCTCTTCTGAAAGGAGCAGGTCTACATCTCTGGTCTCGGCACACATGGCGATGAAGCCTGACGAAACTTCGATTAGTTTCACCATTTCAACCTTGAGTTCTATGTAGAGGGTTTTCACATAGGTCTTTCTTCGAGGGGTCTTCATTCCGGCGATGGTCCTTAAGGGGACCCTCTTAGTGAGGGCCTCCATGGTCTTGCTGCTCTTCTTATTCCTTCTTTCTCTGTAATCAAGTGTAATTAATTTTGTTTTTGATGTGTGAAAAAAGTTAGGGTGTAGTAAAAATCTATGGAGAGTGGAGTAGAAGTATAGATGCTCGCGTAATATCAGATAGGCTCACTTTCAAATTGAAGTTGTGACAGAAGGTAAGACACTACAATTTCAGTTAGCTCGCCCGCATTTACTGATGTAGGCAGGTACTGCTTCACTGCTTCCAGCTGATTTTCTTTTCTTAATTAAGTCGATAAAATACTTTCACTATGTGTTATTCTTCCTGAGAATACGAGTTTAATGTATGTTAATAAATGTTATGACGTAGTTGTGTTAATTATCAGAACTTAATGATTTTTTCAGTAGCATTTTAAAAGCTCGTGTTTATGGCTGTTTTGGGATGTATTGACAATTAGCAGTAAAATATAGATTCAATTTTTTATCAAGTATGACTCTAGAAAGTATTTTATTAGCATTAGTGTCCTTGATCCCATTCAATTTACTAAGGGGACCAGCGGAGGTATTTTATTGGTATTAGTGTCATCGACTCCATTTAGGTAAAAGTGGGTATGTTTGTATCTGAGAGTAGTCGTGTATATATGCTACTATATTTTGAAAAGTACGTTTTATAAAGATTATATTTTTTAAATATGCATGGAAATTCGATTTAGCATTGTAAAATAATGAATGTTTGGTCTGAGGTGCTTTCTTTCAGATGTCGCCGAGAAGATTCTAGCAAGATAGAAGATATTTAGACTATGGATTCAGCGTTATCATGTTAATGACAGAAAAGATTTCCCTCAATATGTCGGGTGATCAAAACACATTTAAATATACAGCACATACTCATTTAACTTAGTACATAGCTCTCGCTTTTTAGGTTTTGGTGACTCTCTCACATCTCCGTCAAACTTGAACACACTTTGACTTCACTGCTGTCATAAGCTTTACTAAACTAAATCCTTACCATTCCAGTCATCTTCATAGGTGTTAGAAATCAACAATGCCTGTATGAAAGGGTAAACCTAGAATACAAGAACGAACAAATATAAATATTAAGAAAAATAGTGAAAAACTATGAAATAATGAATAATTAAAAGGTAGGACCTAGATTGAGTTTTTTAACCTACTAGTAAGGGCGGTGTCCCTCCTGCACTTGATGCAGTTTTTATCTACGATCTAAAATTTAAATACCAAAGTTTATTAAATAAAAAAAAATGTTTAATCCGAATTATATCTATTAAAATGGAATTCTTGTTACTCAGAAACTTCCTCTCATTTTGGTTTCGAATTTATATTTATTTATATGATTAATCATTTCAACTTGAGCTTTTCTGGGATTTTTCCGCATTAATAGAGAGTAGAAAACATTCATGGATCCAATACACAGAGAAAAGAATATTATTTAAATACCACAACTAACTCAGGAACGCAACCATTTTGGGCTGAAACTTTTGTAAGGTGAATCGCGCTGAAAATAATGAAAAGGGCAATAAAAAGTAAGGCAAAGATACAGTAGAATAAAAGTTTATGAACTTCTTTCACAATTATTAATGTAATTGGATAAAAGAACATTCCTCCTACACATCAAAAGCCACGGTTAATTAAGACAAGCAAGTTGGCCAACGCCAGTCTACTTTATCAAATTAGCCCCTCTATTTATGTGGTCAGCGAGGCGGTTCTTGAAGCATTTGCAGTGTTGTAAAGTTATAATAAAATATAAAACCTTATGTGAAAACGTATTATAATAACATCTGCCTCGAATTCAGAGGGTGAAAATTAATCTTTTTTTATCACATATGTGAATGATTCTACGTTTGATACAACTCAACGACCATCCGCCATACCAATACGATTACCCTCACTATGATGAAGAAAATACTTCGGCGCTTTTAAAATTTAACTACAAATATATACCTACCTGAATTAAAATATTTCCTATCTCCTCCCAAAGGAGTATAAAGTAAGAGTGGAGGTGATGAAACTAATTCAATCAAGCAACAAAATAAACGAAAGCCGCTAATAGGAGATAAGATTGAAAATTAATGGGGAGGGCAACTATCGACAAGAATAATTATAGCACAATTTACAAATCGACCCCTTTTCTAAAGAATTGACTTAAGATGAATGTTATCGTTATCATGATAAGGTCAGACTAGTTACTCCATAGAATATAATACGAGTGACACCAATTAGAAAGCACACATCGTTTGTGTTGATGAATTGAGAAGAGAGACGGCAGAAGTTTAATGAAGTGTCAGGGTGAGGGAGAGGATGTTATGAGAAACAGAATCTTCAACGCTACGAAATGATCGGGGCAACTAATCAAGGACAATATTGAGGCATCCCATTATTAATGTGACAATTTATTCATGTTTATCCTTATGTATTTTGGGGGATCGAAATAATCAAAAGTGGGTTTGTTTTTATATTAGAATTGTATATTAACTCGAAGCTAAGGTACCTGAAAACCCACACTCATCTTATTCTTCTGTGCATTGTCATTTAAAGGAGATATGCAAGTGTTCATGATTGCGGCAATGGTTTCCTCACGACCTGTCAGAGTTACACTTGCAACAAAGTTTCAACATTTGTTAATCTCGTCTTTGTCTCCTAAAAAATATCGATTTTATTAGGGTTGTTCCAGAAAAGAATAGTGGGTTATATACAATAAAATTAAACATTCTAAACAATGATAAAAGCGAAGCAAGACCATAATCCAAGGAAGATTCTTTGCTGGTTTAATGAGATATGAATACCATAATCCATTTTAAATTTTTAATCAAGGTGAAGCTATCACCAAAGACGTTTTCTCTGCTTAGTTGAATCGTCTCATGCATCAATTGAAGGAAAAATGGCTAGCATCAATCAAAAGAAGAAGACTTCTCTGTCATCAAGAGAACGCTGGATCTCATACATCAAGTGATACTGCACAGACACTTTCGGTTGGGAACTATCGATTCAGTGTCCATACTCACCCAACGTAGGAAATCACTTAAAGATCATTAAGATGTCATCAACAGAAGAGGTCGAAACAACCATAGAGAAATTTTATAATCAAATTCAAATGATTTTTACAAACTGGCTTTGAAATAGTAGTAGCAAGATGGACACTTGCGTTAAAATACTTAACTTTAAAGATTTGTTTGAATTCTAGCCAGAAATTAATAAGAAACATGTAACACATTCCGCAATAAAAACGAGATGCCGCAATATTACGAATCGTAAGTTCTCTTTGGGAAGTAAGAGAGGTAAGAAAGGAAATGAGGAAAAATATTTTCAAGCACAAGAAGAAATAAAGACAATAGGTCACATATAATAATACTTATTTCGAAATCTTTGTCACGTTTGAGATTTTCAACGAGGCAGCAATCCTTTTTGCGTGCTGAATTCAAAAATATCATTCACTTTCTTTGGTCAGGTCTGGTTTCTAAGATACACTCGATTTTTATTGCATCATATTTTTCTGAAATGGCGCCATCATCCAAGCGTATATGGGCTTGGTTTTTGCCACAGCTGGTCATGGGTTCCCTTAAATGACTAGTTATTCTTTCTCTTCTCAGGTCTAGTTGTGCAGTACGATGAATCGGAAGTCTAAGAACCATCCTAACAAATTTGTTTCATCTGCGGACACGTGGTTCTTTTAGACCGTCTAGTGAAAATCACAGATTTTGTAAAGAAGGCTTATTACGCTTATTTTGGAGGGAAACTAGAGGACGAGGATAAGGCATTTGTTTCCTATATCTGCTGAAAAACATGTGTGGAGAACTTAAGGGATTGGAAGAAAAGGAAAAGAAAGAGTATGCCAGTTGGTGTCCCAATGGGGAGGAGGGAAGGGAAAGATCACGTTATCGACTGCTACTTTGCATGACAAATTTAAAAGGCATTAATCGCAAGAACAAGCGTCATGTTCAAATACCTGATGTTTCTTCTGCCATAAAACCAATCTCCCATCGACCAGATGTTCTTATTCTTGAGCCGGATGTCATCATGGAATCTAGTTTTAATTTAAAATCTACTGACATGACTGATACAGGTGAGTGTGGTGCATACGAGCCAGAAGAGGACGACCGATCGGTGCCATTGACCCGAGCAGAACTCAACGACTTTACACGAGACCTGAACCTATCTAAGGAGTCTGCCCAGCTGCTGGGTTCTCGTCTTCGAGAGAAACATCTACTTGCCCCAGGAACAACGTTCTATTGGTAGCGGGAACGCGAGAGCGAATTTAGAAAATTCTCTATGTTCAATGAAGCGTCTTCACTGATCTACTGTAATAATATTGATGAACTGATGAAATTGATGGGCATGAAGTATGTTGCCATGGAATTGAGACTTTTTATTGACTCCTGTAACAGAAGTCTCAAGGCAGTTTTTCTGAATAACGGAAATAGGTTTCATCAATCCCTGTTGGACACTTGGCTGAAATGAAAGAATCTCAAAACAGCATGGAAAGTCTGTGGTCTGCCCTCAATTACCAGGAACATAATTGATTGATTTGGGGAGATCTTTAAGTTGTTTGACTCATCCTAGGACTTCAAGGTTGGTACACAAAGTATCCATGCTTTTTGTGCTTGTGGGATAGTTGGGCTGACGACCAGAATTATGTTAGACAAAGGTGGCCATTAAGACAAAGATTAGAACCTGGGGCACACAATGTTCTGTCATACTCTTTGGTTGAACCAAGCAAGGTGTTACTTCCACCCCTACACATCAGACTCGATCTAATGAATAACTTTGTTAAATCACTGGAGAGGGAAGGTGGAGGATTTGCCTTCCTCCACCACAAGTTCAAACGAATCAGCATGGAGAAGCTTAAGGCAGGTATATTTGATGGTCCTCAAATAAGATAACTCATAAAAGACTAGTTTTGATGATTCATTAAATCCTACTGAACTCTCTGCTTGGCTGTCCCTTAAGTTAGTCATTGTAAACTTCCTTGGTAACCACAGAAGTCCTCAGTACCAGAAGATGGTTGATAACTTAATAGAGAATTTCCGCAAACTTGGTGCGCGTATGTCAGTGAAAATGCACTTTCCTTGTTCCCATCTAGACTATTTTCCAGAAAATTGCGGAGACTTCAGTGACGAACAGGGTGAGCGTTTTCACCAAGACATCCATATCATGGAGAAACGCTATCAAAGCCAATGAGATGTGAACTTTCTGGCTGACTACTGTTGGCGACTTAAGAGGGATGTAGTGTCTGCTCGGCACAATCGGAGGTCACTAAAAAGACCATTCATCCACGAGTAGCTTATTTTGTGCATTGTACTATTCATGCTATATATTAAAAATATTCTGTAGACCTTCTGTGAGTAAATCGGTCCAATATTTGCTATTATGTGTTTTATTCACAACAAATATTTGGAAATATAGGAGTTTTTGGTATGTGCTCATATTTCAAAAACCTGACCTGATTTGGTCAAATGAGCATGATTTTCAGATTTAGTGCAAAAAACTTAACTAAAATCAGGTATTATATATTTGACCTTGAAAACAATGCAGACCAGTGTTATCAGTTACAAACTTCTCCATGAAAGGTTCGTTAGAAAAAGAGGGTAAGCTTTAAGTCGAGGCAAAACAGGGTTCTTCTTTGAGTCCTATCGACAGAAAAAGTGATGATGTCAATATTGTTATCACTAGACCAAACAAGCGGACAGTGAATTTATTGACAGTGACGTCTACCTTGTCGCGAGTGGTTCATCCTAGTTTCTTATTTGTTGTCTAATTGTGATTTCAGGTTCTTTGTTTCTAGTCTGCGGCTAGCCATGGCAGTAGTGAATAGTGTTCCATAAGGGAGAGTATGGTGGTCCCACTCTGCCCAGGAAGCCAAGTGCCCGCTTCGTCTTCTTTCGTTAATCAATGATGAGTTGCCTTACGGTCCCCACTAAGATAACGTCAGGTGTTCCATGAGCCAAAATACTGCAGCTTAAATCTGGATTATTTTTGGCCCTCCCAGCTAAAGTGCCAGGTGGAATTTATGCGCCTATTTTTCCCACATTTCACTTCCAAAATCTTCACTACTTTTTTTACAGATCACTCACTACAAACTATTTTTATATACCCTCGTTTACTTTGTTTTAATTATACAAAATGCTTTAGTACAGTTTGGTTTAATTATCCTTTTTTCCTCGACGATAAGCGATATCTCGCTCGACTTGAATCCAAATGTTTCCGTAACAGGGACCATTTGTTTGTCCAAATGTAGTTATTTAATCTTAATTCTGACTAATTTGCCTCTTTAATTTCTCACCCAGTGGACTACTTAATGGGCAGAGTTCACTTGACCGACGCATTTCCTTTTAAACTTTCAATTTTAATGGAATTATTACTAAATCTCAGATGTCCTTTCACATCCATCTCTTAAAATGGATCTTATTTAAAGCTCTTTATAATTTCAGTTGATTACTTTATAAAATTGTTATATGTCTAGTAATCATCCTACCGAAGTAGATTAATTACTGGTTATTTACATATTGAGCCAGTGTTATGTCCGGCTTTCAAAACAGAATAGTAAAAAATTTAGGCAATACGAAATAGTTATGATGGTGAAATCATTGAATTGAACGGAGGAATAAAGAATATCGAACACTTTCACTAGATTTCTACTAAAATTTTATTGCATTTTCAACCTTCTTGAGAGAGATGTGTCCTCCAAATTTTTACCTGTAAACCTAAGTTCACATTGAGGAAATTTTGTATCTCTTCATATCGAAAAAAACTAAATTTTGTTTATAGGGTGACCGCCCCAAAACGGGCTAAAACTTTCGATAGGCCTCATTTATTAATTTTCTGCAAAGATTGAATGAAACTTTAGGTTATAACTAGTTTATTGTGTATTAAAACATTTTAAAACATGCGACACTTTGGACTTTTCTTCTTCATTCTAGAGCACGTGTTCGAGATGACCTCCATTTAGCACTGTGAATTTTTTGAGGCGCAGCATAAAATTGTCCATGATGTCCTTACAGCCCGACAGACTAATGGCTCCTTGAGTTCCCTGATGATCTTGGGTCTCCCTGCGTAGATCCTGTCTTTAAGGTAGTTCCAGAGAAATCAATCTGGGAGGCTAAGGTTTGGGCTGTGAGGTGCCTACTCAAAATCAGTCTTGAGACTGATCACACGGCCACCAAAGTTCTCTTTCAGCCAAACACGGAACAAGTTTGAGGTGTGAAAGCTCGCTCCATCTTGATAGGACCAGAACTTCTCCGTTAGCGAAGAGAACAGGGTCTGCAGCTCCCTCTTGAAGGTTTTGAGGACCTCAATATACCGCTCCTTGGTGACTGTTACTGTCGCGCTAGATTCCTCCAAGAAGAACGGTCAGATGATGCCTCTGGGTGAGAATGCAGTCCAAACCGTGCACATAGGGTAGTGTAGGGGCTTGGTGGCTACCTCATTTGGTCTGGATGTTCCGTAGAATGCATTTGCCTTCGAGTTTCCCTTTCCTTCAAGATGAATTAGAGCTTCATATGAGGTCCATGAAGGTTAAGGAGCGTTGCGGTCTCCTGAATCTTCTCCAGTATCTTGACTGCTATAGCCTCTCTCTGCTCCATGTTTGAGGCTGTAAGGGTCTGCTTCTTCTGTATTCTGTATGGGTAGGCCTTTATATCCATTACTAGCACTCTCCTGTAAGTCTCACGGAGTATACCGAGGGACTGACTTCGCTTGCGCACAGAGCGTTTTGAACTCTGGAGAACTGACTTTCTCGCGCTTTCGACCAGCTCAGTTGTACGCTTTCTGGGGCGTCCAGAATTCCTTGGATGGTTGTCACTGGCTGTATTGAGGTTCGCCACTGCCCTATAGTTTTTGAACTGGTCCACCCAGTCATGAATTCTGCTCTTGGAGGAGGCTTTAACACATTCGAGCTGATTAACGAAAGTGTCCTGCACTTTTTTGAACGAGCCTGTCTTGTAGTGATGTTTGACGCAGTATATTCTTTGCTGGAGCTCCCATTGAGATCTAGTGTGTTCACATGCGTTTATTCTGTCATATCCTGCAAAGTAAAGGTGATTAGTGAATGAATAAAGGATATATCCCAAAAAGTGTTTGCAGGCCCGTTTTGGGGGGGGTCACCCATTATTATCATGTTGAAGTCTCAATCAACAGGGTAAAGTTAAGTTTTATAGGTCTGATATCTTTAACTATGACAACCATCATACATTTGCCCATTATACCACCCAATTCTTTCCTTCCCCTTTCATGTGTGTATGTATGTGCGTTGTATTTTGGTCATAACTTAATGTGTATCCAGTTTAATTGTGTTCAGATTGGAATTCTATGTACATCGTCTCTCTTCTCCTCACTTCTTATTCCTACTCATCGTTTGTGGCCTACCAAGTGGCTTGGTTATATGAGGAATCGAGAGACTTTGCTTCCTCTTAAGATTTTGCTGCGATAACGTGTCTGACCGGATGCCATTGGTGAGTCCATACATGCGTTACTTCATTCCTCGATTATAATACTATAATCTTATGCAGGGTGGTGTAAAAAGATAATACATCTTGCTTAAAATAAGTTTTACTATTTATTATTTCTTTATATATAGAAACCGCTATAAAAAGATATAAAAATCATCTGAATCATGTTTGTTTCCTGTTGGCCTGTAGGAAGTATATTGAAAATTCTGAGAAGGTTTTAGTAAACCATAAAAGTAATAATGAAGACAGATTGACCCGTTGAATCAAAAAGGTTGGTAACTGGTTCATTTAAATTCATGTAATTTAAGATGTTTCATCTCATTCGTTCCTATTGTAAGTTCCTTTCTTTCATTCCTTTCATTCATCAGTCATTTATATATCCTCTCCAAGAACAATTGAAATTTCATTTCTCTTTCATTTTTCCTTAAGGTGATTTCTCATCACCAATTCATATAATCAATATTTGGGGTCTAAATGACTCACGAAGATTTAACTGTTCATTATAACTAAGAATAAGTTTCTAAAATGTTTTTATAAATTCTAGTTTAAAATGCCCCCTATTCAAGTACCACACCAAATATGATCTATTAACCCTTACCAATACTGCTACCAGGTCAAAAACCAGCACTACCTGTCGACTAGTATTATTTTCCTTCATCTTTTCGATATGTGAGAAGAGACGAAATACAAAAATTCTAAGAAAAATTACTTACATTTCATTGGATTGGTTTTTTTTGGGAGGGTACAATTATCTCAAAACTAAGATATATAAGAAGATGGAAATGAGAGACAAAGAGAGACCTAACATATTATAAATATAGCATACCTTGGGTCACAAAACACTTTACCTTTTAAATATTCTGTTGCTGAATGGACTTTTTTAAGAAAAATAATAGAATTAATGAACTATACAAACTTCTGTGCCCTGCATATAATGCCATCACTTCATCTCATTCCAACTCGTGAATCTTCCACTCTGTCAGTCTCTCTCAGATCCCACCAGTACATTTTCCAATTTTGGTTTCCGAAACACGCGAAAGTCATCCACTCGATTTTGAGATTGGGAATAAAAAATTAGACCAGCATGGGCAAGAAGAGGACCCCTGGAAGCAGGAAGCAAGATCGTTGCCACGGAAACAAGCCAGTGGTCAGGCGTACCCAACCTTACCTCTGAAGAGCTATTCTCAAGGAGCATATCATTAGGTTATGAATTTATTTTTATTTAGTAATTATTACAAATAAAAAAGTCTAAATCAAGAGGTGCATTTTAAAATGGTTGATCCAAACCAGGACATGATTGATCCCAACCAGGACTGGAGGAATCCTCCACTCCTGAATAGTTTTAAAAGGCGTCTACGGAGGGCGGAAGCGGTCAAGCTCATTATACCCTTTTGGAGATCTTCAAAGAGATTCAATTATTACATTGAAAAAATCAGTCGTGATCCTTTAACGTTCTGGTTTCTTGACAATTAGTCTCTTGTTGCTTTTAAATTAACTGTCCTGTCCCGACAATTTAGGCTTGAGAAGTTTGCTGAAAGAGTGCTTTTAGTCTCTAGTTATTGTTGTACTTTTTTGCATTTTCTTTTCTATGACCTCCCTTCATTCTTTTCCGCAATTGGCTAGACCCTTCGAAGAGGGAAGGATGGTGTCATGCACAAACTTATAACAGCCCTATTAGATTTGGCTAGATTCTAGGGTAGGAAATAGAGAGGTGTTTCAGTAGACACGTGGGTCAATACAATGACTCCTTGATCTTTCGAGAATTAAGGAATCGACGTTACCCCCACTTTCAACTTCGATATCTCAAAAAGATGCTAAAAAATTATGGTGGAACAATGATACTTATATTTATGCTGGCACTAAATATACTCACAAAACCACACACAGCAAATTCAGAACTTTCTTGGTGGCATTTGAGTAGTAGGGTGGGCAGCCACTGGAAGCAAGGGAACGTAGGGGAGAGAGAAACAGACTCGGTATTAAAGAAAAGGAGGAAAGTAACAAAATAAGAAAACTACCCTCTCGCTACTCACTCTAGAATGCAAGTAGCATTAGTCACCGGTCTCAGAGGCAGGCATCATCACTCTCCTCTCTCGGATGGCGATACCATCACTCGACGCTCTTGGAAGTATCTAGAACATTGGTTCTCAACTTTTTTCCCTCCATTCCCCCATTCTTGAATTTTCAACATCCTTGTGGGTCCCCTTCATTTTCTCCCCCCCCCCTACACCAAAAGGTAGGAAGGTTGCTCTGATGCTCTAATTTTCTTATATTTTGATAGATTTATGTGATATAATTTATAAAACTTCATTCGATGTATTTTTCATATCAAAATCAAAAGTATTGTATAGGACCTCACAAGAATTGAATCTGAGGTTGTGTCACTGATACTGAACACCTCATGTCCGCTCTACATCTAGTTGGTTCAAGCTATTATTTTTTATTTATGATGGGGTGGAGAAACCAGACTGACATGACTAGTTAGTTAAAAGGGGGAAAGAGAAGTTACAGTGCAATTCCACTAACTTTTCGATCTGACCGATACATTGAACACCAGAATACATTCAGAGATATTTCTTCATAGAGATCTTTGAGAGTAAAATAATTTGGGAGATCGAGGAATTCGTCCGAGCAAGGAAGAGTTCCGTCACAGCCTCCGAACCCGATTCCGGCTATAACCACAAAAACGAAGGATGAAAATAAGAGAGCTTTGGTAGGAATTGTAATACCGATCTGTTTTGGGTGCTTTTATTTCACATGGGGACCTGCAATTTCACGTAGGGAGGTCCAAACCACTGGTGTCTACAACGAATCGAAGACGTTGTAAAGTGGCACGAATGGGGATTCCATCAGATGACTAATCATACTCGATGTAGCTTAACTTCGCTAAAATCCGAATCGGTGCTTATAATTGGGAAGGTATTAAATAACCCATAAGGAGGACGTGTCTGGCAAGATGCCGAAGCCTTAAACTAAGGTTACAGCCTTTAATTCTTTGCTTATTATTACTCATAAGAGTTAATATTATAATATTTTCGCTAGGCACACTGATAACGTACCTTTGATTGGATTTCTCACGAACTTCCCTTCTTTCTTCTAGAATTCTGGGAGATACATTTCAAGTTAACTTAAAGGATCTCAGAGGCTAAGGGATTTTAGTTTTAAGTAATGGGTCAAGCAGGCGATTTTCTACTTTCTCGTCAAGGACAGTTGAAAAGTCTTGAAACATGGCAATATTCCCGGCACTGAATTTCCTTTGCCAATTCTGGAGCTTGGCAAGAAATGCACAGAGACAATCCGTAAGGGGAAACGAATTTCTTTCCTTGCCCTGTAGCTTCAGATTCAATCTATTTAACTGCTTTAATATATCTGCTAAGTATGCAGGACGTCAGACCCACAAAACTTCAATAAATAGAGAGGAGGGTTATCTATCCCTTACATTTTTAGGAACAAAATTTAACATCTAGCCGAAGCTCAAACAGTCAATTCACAAAATTGGCCTTTAAAACTAGCGCACATTGGAGTAAAGGAGAATAACTTTAAACTCCGATTCCATTAAAATTGGGTTTTATATTAAATTTCTTGATAAAATTAATCAATAAACTCACAGATTAAGTGGGATACATTTGGATCCCTATATTCACAAGTTGTAATAAAATATTTAGTCCATCCTAGGGTTAACCATAAAACAAAGAAGTATTAAATGTATTGCACAAAATGCTGCTAAGCATGTCTGTGATAGAACGAGTTCAGAGCTGCATTCATTTCAACTTCTATCACATTTTATTTAAAACCATGAGGCTACCCACGTGCATCTTCGATTCGAGGCTTGGAGTCTTATCAACAGCTACCGGACGCCAATGTTTAAACAAGGAGGTTATCGTCCCCCCCGTTCGCCCCCATACGCCGACCTCGCCAGATCGAGTTAGGCTTATGGGCAGATAAGGCATTGTTCCCCGGCTCGGCTGTGCGTTCCCTCGAAGCTTCCACCCCATTCTCCCCCACGCCAAGGAGATGTCCTGGCTATTTATATGGAAACTTTACCACTAAGATCAGATTGGAGATCCAGATTTTCGTCGCGAAACATCACCACGACCCTCTCTCCCTTTGTGCGCCAAGGGACCTCGACCTCGAGATTCACCATCACTTGTCCAGAAGGAGGACAATATTCCTTGAGTGCCAAAGGTTCGAGCCTTTAGTGACGCCAAGTCCCCAAGGCATCCCCCCCCCCTGTTGTTCAAGGAGAACAATATTAGAACAGCCATTGTTCGTTTTGAGCCCTTCGCCAAGAAACGGTTCTCACCCCCCCTGTTGTTCAAAGGAGAACAACATTAGAACAGCCATTGTTCTTGAGCCCGTAGACAAGAGACGGTTCTCATCCCCCCCTTTGTTCAGAAGAGAACAACCTAGAACAGCCATTGTTCGTCAAGCCGTTCGTCGAGTAACGGTTCTCCTTTCCAAGACGCCACGTCAGGATCCTTTTATCCCCCCCCCTTCGGCTGGAACTCGCCAGCGGACCGAATATTCCTTCAAGTACCTTCCACTGCACCCTAATGAAGTTACGTAAGCCAAGCGTCACCTTTTGAGTATTGATCCCTTATTTGTCAATTCTATCCTGTGCTTTAAATGGTTTATCGAACCATCCCATCTCTTTAACTCCATATTTGTTTTACCTTTTTTGATCCCTTAAATCCTTGGATTAGCCCGAGTCTCCACGACCCTTTCCATTCTGTTTGTCAATATTTTCCGTTTTTGTGTTTGCTGATAGTTATTATTAATAAAACTCTATTTTATTAATGATAGCAATATTATTATCCTTGAGCTCAGTTCCACTTCTTAAGCATTTTGAAGATACATAATATCGGCCGCCAGACAGTAAAAACGCACTCTAGAGATAATTAAGGAAGTTCCCTCAACGAATAGTGATATATGGTATATCGTCGGGAGTCATTCTACGACAATGTCAGTAATTGTATATAATAAAAGCAACAATATTTGTATACTGAATTTTTCAATTAACATATTTCTTTCTTGTGTTTCTTTAATTGTTCACTTAATTATCTATCTACTAAAACTTTATCGACAATGTAAGTAAACAAAAGGGGAAAATGGATCCTCCCAGGATAGAGAGTGTGATGCAAGTTTTTTTTTAGATACAAATTCCTAACATTATTTAGAAATGCACTTTAAAAGGGGGATGCACTAAATCAGGTAAGGGTGACTATTTTTCCTTGACCCAATTAAATCAACTAATTAGGAGGTTCTGTATATCAAACAGGGTGAAACAAAATAATTTTTAATACTGTAAAAAAGAAAAAGAAAATAATGGATACAACATAGAAATACAAAAGAACTAAATGGGTAAAAGATTTACACAGGTCAGTTCAAGGCTGGAGCCATGAGCACGTACACATAAACGTACACGACCGACAAAACGAAAACTACCACTCCGGTTGTTCTGACACCCGAGGATTTTTTTACCCGAGAGAAAGGCTGGGCGAGGGGGGGGGAGGAGTATGAGGGTAGAGCTGGGTTGCTTTTCAACGGCACGGTTGGTTTTGCAATTGGCCGATTAGTACTAGGCCTGCTTAAAGTTATAAGGGAGAATACAACCTTTCTTCTAACAACTACTACTAGGGTTGAAAGTGTGGATCGAGGGAGTATTTCGTCGTGGATAACTGAGTCGAATACAACAGAGTGGGAGTCTCCTCCTCGTTGCTAGTTCTTATTTCTTATTTAATTTTCTTGTCTTCGGGTTCTTGGGATAAGGAAAGCCGAGAGAAATAATTCTTCTGTGTCGCGTCCTCTTTGGCAAAATACTAATCTTACCCAGGCCAACGCTTACTTATTCATACGGACTCGCCAGGAGTGGATTTTAATTTATCTTTGCAGAGGCACCAGGAGTGAATTTAAACCTTCACGCCATCTCGCGAAACCGCTTGTTGTTACATTTAGACTCGCTATAGGGCGTCTTATCAAACCGAAGTTACCTCAAAAATAAGCCGATCGTGGGTTCTTTCCGTCCTACCCGTTTCTCTCACTCTATCTCTGATCTCCATTTCTCTCATGTTTGACATTCTACATTTCTTGAATCTCTCTTGAACAAGATCAATACATTAATGAAAGCCGTGGAGAGTTCTAAACCTTTGTTGAATATTGCTGAAATGTTGAAATTTGTTAAATGAGAACAAAAACACAAATTGGAAAAGTGTTAAAAAAAAATTATGTCAAATGTGCATGAAAATTTGAAATTTGGAAAATGAGAATTCAACTTTGAAATTTAAAAAATAGGAATAAAACTTTTAAATTTTGAAAATGAGAATAAAATGATTTAAACTAATCATAAAGAAAAATACAAATAAAATTGAAATTTTTTAAAAAAATGAAAGAAAAGAATAAAATTAGAATAAATATCGCTGCAAAAATAATAAATGAAATCTACATCCTTCGACACCTTTCTCAATTGTGACATACTGTGTAAGGCGGGATTCGAACCATGGCATGCTCTACGCAATATGCCGCCTCATCAAATTCAACCCGATTCTGATCTCCCATCCGATAACTAACCTCCTTAACTGTAGCTTATCTTTGATTTAAGTGAGAAGCAATTTTGTTACGCGTATAAATTAAACGATGTGGAGTGGAAAGTGACCGGGATTAGTGCTTGCTGAGTTAGCCCCATCATAAATTTTATTATGCAGATTTTATTATCTAATTAAAATACATCAGCAAAAAAAGAGACGGGCGCCTCTAATAATAGCAAAAATTATGAAAACGATACTAATAATGATATTTTTATTTTTTTTAATTTTTCAAACTGAGGAAAGTTGCTTGTCGGTTAAGAGCGTCGCGCCTCAAATTGATATTTAACCCTACCCAATTTAACTTAACCAAACAACCTAACCCAACTTAACTTAAAATTTAAATCTTACGAAGAGACATCGAAAGAACTGAAATGAGATACAGAGAAATAGAGAACATTAAAATAGGAACTAATTCTTAATTTTACAATCAAGAAGGGACAAAACACCAGGCAGAGAACACTAGAAATAGATCATCGTCACCAGAACAATTGGAACAGAACAATCAGAACAGAGCATCATAAACAAAGAACCAGAATAGAGGATCCAGAACAGAGCGCCCCCGACAGTACCCCTTTAACAACAAGCCACCGCACCAGGAGTAGAATCAGAAGCAATGAACGAAGCTTCTTGCACAAGGATTAGAAAAATTACAAACCTTTTGATTTAAGCGGAGGTACAACCAATTTTAGAATAGTAACCAACCCCTCAAATGGTTGTTTAAGGGTGACTCTCAAAGTTAATGAACTGTAGATATTTTCTTCTCAAGTCTTTTAATGGGTACGGGCAAGGAAGGGTTCCGTCACAGCTTCAGGACCCGGTTGTGATAATAACCTCAAAAACGAATGGACGAAAATAAGAGATTTGGTAGGAGTTAAAATACCAATCTGTTTCGGGGGCTTTTATTTCTCATGGAGACCTACAGTTTCACGTAGAGGGTCCAAACGACTGGTCTCTACAACGAATCAAATGCATTATAAGGTGACATGAATGGGAATTCCATCACGCGACTAATCACACTCGATGTAGCTTAACTTCACCAAAATCCACATCGGTGCTTACAATTGGGAAGCTATTAAATAAGCATATAGGGAGTTGGAGTGTCTGGCAACATGCAGAAGCCTCAAGCTAAGGTTACCATCCCTAATTCTTTGCTTATTAACTCATTATTACTCAAAAGAGTTAATATTATAATATTCTCGTTCGGCACGCTGATAACGTTGCTCTTAAAACGTCCACTACGACTATTTTGACCAAGGAAGAGTACTAAACTATTCGTTCTCTTAATACTAGAAATACTATCTTTATTCTTTTACCACTAATCTCACAACATTGAAATTGCATGAAAGTAAAATAAAGGGATGAAACTCGGTGTAGTTAATTATCCCAATTCGAAATGACGAAGTGGTGAGAGTAAACTTTTCCTTTATTTATCATTGAGTTCCAGCTTAGACCTCCAGGAATACAGCAATAAGTGGTAATAAATCAATTTTAGCAATCTAGTTGATACCTCATAATTACCTTTATCTATCTTCGCTTTTTCTTGTTTTGTCTGTTTCTCACTCTCTTTTATCCCATTCTTAGATATATTTGAAGATGGGGGTTTAATTGTTAAACCCTTTTCTTCAGAATTCTTAGATTGAGTAAAGTTAAGCTATTTAACTTTATCCTATTAAATTTAAGCACCTATAAATTGAGCTGGTAAAGATAAGTTATATCTAGAAAAGATTACCAGAGATAAGCCAGCAATATACTTAGGAGTTAGGTTAGGATTTATTTTTTCTAATTCACAAGTAAATCTTTACTCGAGTAAAGAAAACTGGAATGCATGGAGTGATGGTATGCAGATCTTATTGCAAAGGGTAGACACCTTAACATCATACCATCAATGCGTACATTGCTGTTCTTACCAGTGTGATATATAGCGTGTCCCCACAGGTAGGTGAAGACGATCTCGTGCTCTACGACAGCAAATGGTTAAAGATAAAAGACAAAATTGATAGAGATCTCTTGTCGGGCTGTTAGATTGGTCTATTAGATACATTCATTTGATGAAGACCGTCTTATAACTGTACATCTTTACTGGCTCAGTTTTTCGATGGCTTATCTTTGATATTTGATCTTAGAGCTGGTTTACCTTTTTTCACGACGTAATTTCCCAAAGCTCAAGTCAAAGAAGTATATGTAATAATAATAGAGGTCCCCTCCATAAAAAGGAACTGCACACAATTTGTGTACTATATCCTTCATTTATTCATTCACTAATCACCCTTACTCTGTAGGAGATGACAGAAGCAACCCTTATGAATACAAATAGATCTTAATTGGAGCTCCAGCAAAGAATATACTGCGCAAAACATTACTAAAAGAGAGGCCCGTTTGAGAAAGTTCAGGACACTTTCGGGCATTAGTTCTAATGTGACCCCCCCCCCCCCAAGAGCAGCCTGTGACAGCCGTCTAAGCCGTTCATGCACCCCAAGAATTGTACAGCTGAGCTCATCTAGAGCGTGAGAGAGTTCAGCAGAATGCAAAACGCTGTGCGCAAGCGAAGCCACTCCCTCAGTATATCCCGTGAAACTTGCAGGAGAGTGCTAGTAATGGATGTAAAGGCCTATCCATATAGAATACAGAGTAGGCAGACCAGGACAACTTCAGACAAGGAGCAGAGAAATTACTATGACAGTCAAGATCCTGGAGAAGATTTAGGAGACCCAAACCCTCCTTAACTTTCTTTGGACCTCAGATGAAGCTCACTTCCATCTTGAAGGAAAGGTGAACTCGAAGGCAAATGCATTCTGGGGGACCTCCAGACCAAATGAGGTAGCCACCAAGCCCCTACGCTACCCTATTTGCATGGTTTGGACTGCATTCTGATCTAGAGGCATCATCTGACCATTCTTCTTGGAGGAATCTGGCGCGACAGTGACAGTCACCAAGGAGCGGTATGTTTAGGTCCTCAAAACCTCCTAGAGGCAGGTGCACACCCTGTTCCCGTCACTTATAGGGAAGTTTTAGTTTCAGAAAGATGAAGCAAGATCTCTCACCTCAAACATGTCCCGAGATTAGCTGAAAGAGAACTTTGGTGGCCGTGTGATCAGTTTGAAGACTGGTTAGAGTGGGCACCTCACAGCCCAGACCTTAACCCCCTGATTTCTTTCTCTGGGACTAGCTTAAAGACAGAGTGTACGCAGGGAGACCCTTGACCATCACGGAACTCAAGGAAGTTATCAGGAAGGAGATCAGAGCCATTAGTCAGTTGGTTTGTAAGTACGTCATGGACAACTTTATGCTGCGTCTCAAGAAATGCTCAGAGCCTAATGGAGGTCATCTCAAACACGTGCTCTAGAATAAAAAGAAAAGTCCAAAGACTCTCATGTTTTGATATGAAGTATTTAAACCCAATAAACTAGTTATCACCAAAGTTTCATTCAATCCTTGCAGCAAATTAAAAAATGAGGCCTATCGAACTTTGGGGCCCATTTTTAAGGGGTGACCCTCTACAAGGTCTCTAAGTTGACCTAGCAAATATATCAATTTTTGCCCTTCTTAAGATGCTGTATCTGAACTTGATCCAAATTTTTTTACTAGAACTTGCTTCTTTTTTGCATTATTTATACCTGCTGTTAAATTTCCCTAATTTTTGTCTCATGATTTGTAATTAATAGGATTTCAGGGTGAAAAGAATGAAAACCTAAATTCTTCTTTAGAAAGCTGACCCTGATCTTGCAAGGAGCGAATCACGACTCATTGATCAACCAAGTGCTGGACAACAATTGTAGATAATTAAAAGAGATTTACCCCATCAGGAGAGTTCCCATTGAGGCATAATGTATGTTCATTTCCGCCCATGCCTAAATAGGCCATCCACGAAAACCTTCGCAACCCCCCGCCTTTGATCACCACGCAAAGAACGGAAAACCTTCAAATAGAGCGATTTATTTGAACTTTTATCCATTATTATCACAGAGATCTGATGATAAAGCATGCCGCAAATAGAGGGCTACGAACGTTAACATTCAATTGCCTGCCCTCCCATTCCAGGTACCAATTTGAGCTATGCTCATATTATCTTTCAACCAAGTGCTGGACTACAATTGTAGATAATTAACAGAGATTTACCGCATCGAGAGAGTTCCCATTACTCAAAATTTTTGTTTCTGGCACTAAATAATACCCTTAGGCTAAATTAAAGAAATAAACAAATAGATATTAATCAAAATGAATTATGTCTTATTTGTAATACAGGACAAAAAAATATTAAATATTTTTTATATTGCAGCCCTAGATTACATGACATTATGTAGATTGAGGAGTCAATACTGTACTGATGAAAAAGCATTTGTAAATGCGATCCTATTAATTGCTAAAACTATGTGCAAAGGATAACAAGAAAAATATAAAATCATACTATTCAGAATGTTGAAAATAAGAGACAAAATAATGAATAATCCAGCTTAATAAAAAATACTTATCACTAGTGGTGACACTACATATAGTTATATATAACGCTGCAATCTAAAAATGAATGCACTTAGTAATGTAGTGAGTTCCTTTAATATAGTGTACCCAAAAACAGGACAAGAGGACAAAGTTGAAATAAAACGCTGCTTAACAATAATAGGAGACTAGATCACAAATTAAAAATGCACGAGATAAGTGGTATTTTTTGAATTGGATAGCTGAATGGCTGAAAGACAGGAAACAGAGAGTTGTGCTGAATGGAGTGAGGTCACAGTGGAGGGATGTTATAAGTGGCGTACCTTAGGGATCCGTTTTAGGCCCTTTATTATTATTTATAGTTTATATAAATGATCTTGGGGGGCTTTAAATAGCAAAGTGTTAATTTTTGCTGATGAGACGAATTGGCAGCTGTAGTCAAAGAACTTGAGGGTAGCTTTAAAGTGCCGAGTGACTTAAATAAGTTATTATCTTGAGCTCAGAAGTGGTGGATGACATTTAATCTTAAAAAATGCAAAGTTCTTAACATTGGAAGTGATAATAGGGAATTTAGCTATGAAATGGATGGGCATTCGCTGAATTCAGTTGAGGATGAGAAGGACTTAGGCGTAGTAGTAGATAGGTCACTGAAGTTTTCAAAGCAGTGTATCGAGGAAAAAATAGAGCAAATAGGGTGATAGGATACATTAAGAGGAATGTTAGCTACAAGAGTATAGACGTTATCCTTTAACTCTACACCTCCTTTCTTAGGCCACATTTAGAGTACTATAAACAAGCATGGTCATTGCATTTTAGACATGACATGAACATGCTAGAGTCAGTACAAAGCAGGGCAACAAAAATAATACCTTCCTTGAAGTACCTTAAATATAAAGATAGACTGAGGGTATTAAATATGTTCTCATTTGAGAGAAGATGTGTGAGAGGAGATATGATTGAGCTTTTAAAAATTGATTCTGGTATGGATAAATTGGATTTTAGCAAGTTATTTGAGTTGGAAGGTAGTAATAGGACTAGAGGTCACCTTTAAAAATAAAAAAAAATTAGAAGATATTTTTTCGCCAATAGAATGGTAGATTACTGGAATAGTTTGCCATCTGAGACAGTAGACAGTCTGAACTTGAATGTTTTCAAACGCAGATTAGATGCTTATATGAGAAGGGGGATAGTTATTCTAGACTCATTTCTATGGCTGCAGTTTTTTATTATTGTACAGTATATTGTGATTGATTTGTATTTTGATGAGTCTTTAAGATGATGCGTTTTGTTTTTGACACAATCCTGTGGATGGTTCTAATTATTTATTGTAGATGCATGATCTGACACAATCCTCTTGATTGTTTGTATTGTATATTGTAGATGCATGATCTGACACAATTCTATGGATGCATTTTGTGAGTGGGTTTTGATAGGCCCTTGTAGCTTTTGTCATCCGTGAAATTATGTTATGTTATCTTATGTTAACTTTAAACTATTTAAGATCTACCTAAAATATGATCCCGTAAAGGTGATCCCAAGTAAATTTCGGTACTCCAAATCTTTCTTCCTGTGGAACACTTTTCATTTTACACAATTTCTTGAATTTTAATTCAGAAGAAATTTGGGGTTATCTTCTGATCCTACTTGATAATTTTTAATAAAATTATTCTTAGATTTGAGTTTATTCATATACATGCATAATTTAGTTTGAAAGTATCTATTAAGATCAATTACATTCACTCGTGCATCCCCTCCTCCAGTTCATTTTAATTTTAAGTGTCTGTGGCTCATATTTAGATGGCTCTTCTCTGAATTTCTGATTGAATCACTCGAATAATTCTTCATGACTTCACTTCTACTTATTTGTGGAAATTCGAAAGTAAAAAGGAATTTTGTTGATTTTCCTTTAACGTCCTCTTTTCTTGTGCTTAAAGTGGCAATATTCAATTCAGTTAACTCGATTACAACTCATGAAAGACTTCTGAAATAATTATGGCGAATGTAATTTACTTTGGGAAAAGTAAACAATTCATTTTCTATTCTTTTTATTCAAATAGTAAAGCTAAATCCAACTAGCAAATTTCCAACATATAGGTTTATTAGACTATCTCCGTAAAGAAAGCGGTGGAAACTACAGAACTCACTAAGCCATTGAGGGTGCTAGGAATTTGAAGACAAACAACTCTATTGATCTTGTTTGTCGAGGTATGGACAAGAGTACGTGAATATGCGCACACAAGCTCTAAGGTAGGCCGAGAAAAGTGACATGTTATTGTTACAAAGAGTGCAATTTGAATGGATAGCAGCAGTTGTGTGACCAAGGAATATTACAAACACAATGAAAAAAATAGATTTTAATACCCACGAAATAAAAAGGGAACAACACTAAATATGAATATATAAATGGTACATAAATGAGACGGATTTAAGTTCCGAATACTAATTATATAACCGTGGTTAGGGAATCGTTATAAGAGGAGATTGAGGGTAATGAATGATTTACTTCCTTTGAAACTCGAGGGTAAGGAGGGAAAACAAGGGGGAGGTCTTGGTGACCTTGATTACTCACGAGTGGCAGGCGCAAAACCCACAGCGGGTTGGGGCTACTTTTCTTGAACTCGTGTTTGCGAGATGTGGGCCTCCTGTCCTCAAGAAGCACCGAACAAACTTCAAAGAGAGGGGAGGAGAGATGACTTTTTAACACTCGGCTTGAGCGAGATAACGGGCCTCTTGTCCTAAGAGGTCACCAGAAGAACTTCGGAGGACGGCTTCTCCAATCCTTGGTCCGAAGGCGGATGAAAAAGGCTGACGTTGCCTCACGAGACTCTTCTCCCTGACTTGAAGATACGAGCGAGATGTCGAGCTCTTCCGTGGCTTGCGATCGTCACTCACACTTCTTGGGAGAGAGTGTGTTGAATTACACTCCTTCTGGTTCTGGGGAAGTCGCGTCTAACCAAATCTGTCTGTCAAACTGGAGCGGGTGCATAGACACCCAGAGTTCTTCAAAAAAGGGAGAGAGATTGAAACCTTCTTAACCTTCGTTATCGCGCGTGACACCCGAGCGTCTCCTTGCGGAAAAGTGTCAACGGCAGGGATCAGCGGGCCAGACGGGCAAATGCGGCAGGAGCAATAAATGCCTTTCACGGCGAATCTACAAAGTAATCTCCCGACCCGAGGGGGGTGGAGATTGAGACGGCCGGGACGTAGCCTCAGGGTTAATTTCGAAAAGGCCTGGTGGCGAGACAAAAAAGGGTGAAGTCAGAAGGGGGGTGAGTAACGGCTCGCTTTCTCTCCCTAAATACTGTCTTAGGAGGTGAGGAAGTAATATTAAAAAGTTCCTGTTAATGTTACTTTTTACTTACATTTAAAAAACAGACTGTGAAAATTTAAAAAAAAATTTAAAATAGTAACCATATAATATTCAAATATCACTATAATACTCGTAAGTGATTTTCGTTAAAATTGTTAAAGAGTGTATAATCAAAATACAGTATTTTTATTTTTCTAACTTGCAATTTATTTCAGACTGTGAGATTCAGGCTGATTCTTCACCTCCAACTGTCTGCAAATCTCTTTCAAAGAATTCGAACACTAAATTAGCATAGCGCAAATACCATTATATAAGCATCAAAGTAAGTAAAATAAGCTAAAATATGCCTGCTAGAGGCAACAGAATTTTCGCGGCATACTTCGATTCCCATTTTGATAGAATCCCCCGCAAAATCAATAGGTACGTTTTGGGGACTGTTTAGGGTAGGTCTAATGGCATCATCAGACGTTTAAATACATAGAGAAGAGGGTTATTTTAATGGTCACATGACTCAATAAACTTTTACTTACCATAATAATATATACTTTTTAAAATCGAACACAGGAAATTCACTTCGCTTTACCGCGAGCAGCCTAGCCTTTCTTCACACTCACCCACGAGTTTTCAGATGACAACTGATAGAGTTAATGGAATTTCAATGGCAGTGTGGTACGGTGGCGCTTCTCAGTATTACTTCTTTACTGCTATACCAGGATTTTTGGCAGTTTACTGTAAAGGGAACATCTGTTATAAAAAGGAATTTAGGTCGAACTCATCGTTGACTAGATATATTGAACTGCCCACATCGTCACGTACCGGGTAGTAATTGAAAGAACCAGAGGATCTAAGGTAACAACATCCCTCTAACTATTTTAACAAACTGGTGTGACGACTAAATTGAAAAGTCTTAGTGCTTTATTTTACCGTGTTGATGTTGTGCTAAGATCCATCTTTAAAATGAAATGCTAGTCACAACGATGCAACGGGATTTATGTGCTAGCACTTATCGACGTTAAATATTTGCCTGTAGATGGCAATATGTAACATTCCGGAACTAGCTGTTAGAAGTGCATCAGTCTTTCCATGATGATACATAAAGGTAATTTTTCATATGATCCTCGTGAAACTTAGTGATTTAAAGCTGCAAACACTACTTTCTTTTCATTTTGTTCATAGCCTTTAGTCATACGTTCTCGTTTATATGTTAAAGGAAATGTGTTCAATTAGTTACTTCATGAAATCCATGAAATCCTTGAAACCCTGCAACCATCAGTAATTTCATGTAATCTCTAAAATGTTAAGGAATTTCGTTTAAATGCTGTTTTATGTGGTCTATTTCTACAAATATTCCCTAATTTCAAATTAGTGATTGTATGAAATGGTTGGTGACAAGCTAACAGCTGTTACGTCTCAGTATAGTTTGGTCTTGTGGATGGTGCTCACGCGCAGTGTCCACGCCAATGTTGATAAGCAAATCTTAAAACAACTTCTTGTCAGTTGTGTACCGTGTCGTGTAGCCTGCTCTGATCCAACAGAATGTTATTGATTCAAATATGGTCAAGAATATAGAAGAAAGGTTCAAAAGGTTCCTCTTCGAGAAATACGAACAAACTAAGAAGAATCTACTTTAAAAGGAAGAACACTTCATAAGACTGCAAGCAGTCTTATGAGCGCCAGACAACGCAAGCTGTATTATTAACTGAGCAATTAAGTACAAAAGTGTTTATTAAGTTTACCTGCGTTTTTAATAGTTTAAATTTTAAAGTTTAATAAGTGTGTTAGCGTGTTTATTAGCGGGTTTTTTTAGTTACTATTATTCATTCCTATTTTTTCATTTTTCTCTATAACTTTAGGAATACCACTCTTAGTGCCAGCACTGGGGGAAATTTGAAATAATCACATAATGAAGAGTGAAATATATTAAATTCCTGAAGTGAGCAGCTGTGCAGTGTTATGTTTTCCCTAATTATTATTTTGACCACCGTAAGCATTGTAACTTTTATCAAACACACACACACACAAACTCATTCTCTCTTTCTTCTTGTAAATAGTTCCACTTTTCTTTATACTATCATAAACACACAAACTTATATAATCTAGTGCATTGTCTTGTCTATTGTAGGTACGAGGTTCTTCAGTGTAGAGATGTAGAGAAGCTAATAAAAAAAAAGTATCCTGATGATTCAACTATCTACTTCGTGACTATAGAAAACACCTTTGACATCATCAGACCTGCTCGTATTTCCACAGGCTATGGAGGAAGAGATTGCTTGCTTAATGAGCTATCAAAAACGTACGCTAGCAAAACAACATGGCCTGTCGAGACATACAAATCATTCTACCTTGAGTGGCAATGGAATGCCTAAAAAAAAGTTACAATTGGTGTGGTTGTGAAACCAATTGTTAGCTTTGAGTACAACTCAAGAGGACAAGTCGTCCTCATTGACATGCAATCACTTCCCGCCTAGAATTGCAAGTGAATCATGGTGAACCAGGTTCACCTCACCATGTTATGTGTGCTTCGTGCTATTACATTTAAGAGAGCAGCAAAAGTTGCTTATCACCTGATGGACATATTCTTGCTGCTAGAAGCACCAGTCATACATTAGTCTAACAATGGAAGTGAGTTCACCGCTCACGTCATCATTGAACTGCAATATTTGTGGCCGTCTCTCAAGATCATACATGGTAGGCCATGCAGTTCACAGAACCAGGGGTCAGTAGAAGAGACCAATAGTGATATAAAAGACATGTTAACTCCCTGGCTTGAAGACAACACTGGACACTGGACTGTTGGCATTAAGTTTTTACAATTACAAAAGAACTCGAGTCTTCATGCAAGGATCAAGCGCAGCCCATACGAAGGCATATTTGGTTGCCCCACTAAGATTGGTCTCACTTCCTCTACACTTCCAGATTGCATCATTAACAGAATGGAAATGGAAGATGAGCTACTTAGACTGGTCACTAACTCCAACTGACAGATAGCAATAAGTCCACCTCAACAGATGATGTTAACAGCACCAATTCATCAGCTAACTTCAACAACACCCACACCACCGATGACATCAACACTCCCACCTCGGCAAATGATGTC
The DNA here is from genome assembly GCA_963969495.1 of Ceratothoa steindachneri. Classification (NCBI taxonomy): domain Eukaryota; kingdom Metazoa; phylum Arthropoda; class Malacostraca; order Isopoda; family Cymothoidae; genus Ceratothoa; species Ceratothoa steindachneri. The sequence goes on along the minus strand of OZ018320.1, from coordinate 201,566,448 downwards.
AATAAGCCTTCCATGGTAGATAACATAACTAACCCCGCCTCAGCATGTGACAGCAACTCAGCCGATGGGGTCAATAACCCTCCCACGATAGACCACATAACTAACCCCACCTGGGCAAGTAACAGCAACTCAGCAGATGATGTCAACAACCCCAACTATGCAGCTGACGTCAATAACTTAAGTTTGGCTGATAAAATTAATCAGTCAATGATCAATACTACACGGCATCGGAATTAGGCCTACCATTTTCAGTGTAATTAGGCAGATAGGATGATCAAGCTCCGCAAAGTTATATTTAAAAGTGCAATGGAAGGTGACGATGTAGCACTTACAATACCAACTGGACAGGGGGCTTGGAGATCTCAGGGACATTCTCGGTGTCCATGTTAACATGATCAAATAAATGACAACTGCAGGATTGGGGTGAAGTCGGGTCTCTTAAAAGGATTCTATTCTAGCAACGATTTTGAGGGTTGTCCTTAGCGGCTATTGTCAATAAGTTACATCACCAAGAACACTGAAGTATCTCTCCCAACAAGTGTTAACTCAGAGTCAAATTATGGAGGAAAGGTTTTTACAAATGTAACTGGGCCCTAATCAATGTAAAAACAACAAGTGTAAATGCTTCAAAACCAAACTCAAAGCGATAACAGGTGTCGTGGTAGATTTTCCTGCCCAAAAAGTAATATATATCATATTACACACTGTGATTAATAGTTGCTTTATAATTTCAAGTATTGCAATTATACAAACAGTGTTTAAAATATCGCTTTGTAAATGACTACTTTGTTTGTTGCTTTTGAATAAAGATTCGTTAACACCATAGTTATTTTATGAAATCCCTACCAAATATTTTTGCATATACACGAAATCCCTTAACATTTTAGAGATTATGCGTGATTATTGATGGTCGCAGTGATTTCATGAACTAGAATTTTCCGAGATTTGACTTAGTACCTAATTACACACATTTCCTTTAACGAATATAACTGGATTGATACAGGCTTTCTGTTAGCGGGTAATAAATTAATAAGAAAGCTTTTGCTTTTTCTGGCCTAATTTCTTCATCAATTTAATGTCGAGGTTATATATTATTAGACGCGGCCTTGGGAGACTTGGTTGAGCTTAGTGAGGGGGGGGGGGGAGTGACTAGTGCAATCTTAAGTGTGGGGAAATTGCTCGAGTGATCTCGGCGTGGATCACAGACGACGCTCCGCTTGTAGAGAACCTTTGGGAATTGCATTTGGCCATTAGCGAAATGAAAAAAAATCTGCCAAAATGGGACAAACCAATTTTCAAACGGGTTTTTCTCATTAATACAATGTTTTGACATTTCATCTTTAATGTTTTATATTATTCTCTTTATTTGGATAATAATCTAAAATAATCTATAAAATCTTACAATAATTGGTATAATCAGAAAGGCTGCAATTTTCACTTTCGTAATAGCCTTATTACTGAACTGCTTGACTGGTGCAGAATAAGACATAACATTGTAAAGCTTGTCGTAGTTTCTGGGTTGTAGTGCAGATGATAAAAATTCCAGCGTAGTAGTGAAGATTCTGACTTGTGGCTGGAAATTAGATGCAATAACCCTTTAGTGAATTATCATTTCCAGAAAAGTTTGACTTTGTAGTTTAGATCCGATTATAAATGTAATAAACACAATTTATTGGAGTTAAAACACTATTTATCTCAGGTATTACATAGTTTTTAATCGTTTTTATTAAATTTCTGACATCGTTTGAAAGAAAAATCTTCTGATAAAATATCTAGGAAAAAGGACTTTTCCAAGCAGAGAAGAAGTATTTCGTAAGGGAATTAGGGAAAGGAAAGTCTTCTGTGCTAATTTTAAAATATGTATAGAGTTTTTATAGCACTGTAAAGGATAATGTACATAGAGAATAGCATTCAGAGGGACAAAAAGGGGTTAACAAATTTCCGAGCTCTTATTCCTAGAGAACTTAAAATCTTTTTCAAATCAATCAGATTCGAAAGTCTACTGCGAGTTCTTACAGAAAACCACTGCCTTGGTGATGGAAAGAAGGTGAGGATGAGGAAGTCCCTTATTTTCATGCAAGATTATTATCCTAGCCATGCCTAAAGTTCTCTAAGAATTAGTTTGAGTAGAAAGGATTTGTAGGAGAATGAATCATAGATTGGATCCCCAACAGTCGCGAACTATACCCAATAGAAAACTTTGGAGCCCTGAAGAGAGACGTTTACGCAGATTACAGGCAAGTTAACAACAAAAATGATCTTTCAGAAGCCATCCAAGTAGCAGCAGAGAATAGGCAATGAAAGCTTCTTTGGGCACGGAAATGCGATGTGTTGCGATGCGAAGAAGGCGGCTGAAAGATACCCAATGTTGGAATCTTTAGTAAGAAAGATTCGGAAATTTTTTTTATGGAAGCGAAGTGCGGGTGAAGTGATTAAGAGAACTGTAAATGGATCAAATTTTGCGTAAAGAGTTACTACGGAAGATTCGTGTTATACAACATCTATAACGTGTTCAAATCCCTTCATCTTCGGATGGGTAGTTTCGACACATCTCTGACATGCCTCAGACGTGTGATTTTATCCTTTCCTCTTCCATGCATAGCTCGGTTCGGCAGTCTCTGACGTCTTTTTATCCATTCGTCTTCGATGCCTGACTCGTTTTTGTCATATCTTCGGTGGTGTTTTTCTCCTTTTGAGTTCCATGTATGATTCATTTCGGACATGTCTTCAGCATATTTTCCTCCTTTTGTCTTTCAAGCATGACTCATTTCGGACATCTCTCAGACGTCTTTGTAACCTTTCTTCTTCCAGGTATGACTCGTTTTGGACATATCATCGACGTGTTTTTCTCATTTCCTCTTCCATGCATGACTGGTTTCAGACAAGTCTTTGCCGTATTTTGCTCCTCGTGTCGGTGGAGAGCTTCGCCAGCTAATTCATTAGAACTCCTCCTCACATTAACCCTTTGTCTTCTCTCGGGTTTATTTTAAGTTGATGTCCTTGTCTACTTATGTAACAGGCACGAGCAAGTTCTTATCTTCACCTATGTACTCGAATAAACAAAGAAGTTTGTGTATTTGATTACATAGAGCTTCGCAATTTCGGATTTCAGTGTTATATTCAAGAACAAATTCGTTTTGGGGGGAAAATAATCCATGAATGATCACTTTCTGCCTTTTCAGGTGTGGGTATGAACCAAGAGTCTATATAGTCCTTTAACTTAGTTTAGTAAGGATAACTAATAGACTTTTCACATACTACGGCGAACGAGCTGAAGGAATCTCGCCTCCACAGTGATTTCTATTCGAGGACGAAGGCTAAATAAACATCCGTGAACTCTGCCAGAGTCAATCGGCGAGTATCAGACGAGGATTTCCATCTCAGAAGCCCATCTACGAGCGCTCCCTCATCTGAAACGAGAGATAACCCTACTTCCCCATTCGCAATCATAGTATCCCAACTGAGCCCTTTTCTGCAACGAGCACGTAACCAATTGTAACCGTTGCCGCCTGCAGATTGATCTAGAAACTGGCTTAGCCAATCGATCGATTCTTTGTGTGTGCGCCCTGGTTTAAAATCCCCCTTTAAATCACCTACCTGAATATGACCTCCTTAATCCCCTAATTAACCCACCTGTATCTCGCGTAAACAGTTAACTCCGCCTGTGCGACCATTCCCTTTAAACCAAATATTTGTGTATATTTAAATATTATTTTGTTGTTACTAAAGATATATTTTCGCCATTATCTTTTATTTGCAATTCAACGCGTACTAGCTACCTGTTAATCTTTGGCCAACTTTTACTCTGAAATATTTGTATTAAAAAGGACCCGCAAAGTTAATAATAAACCATCCCTATTGGACTCATAATAATTTCCCCCCAAACTAATGGTTTTCAACCAACTTCATCCTTAAGCCGCAAAAGTACCTACATACTTATATATATATATATATATATATTTATATATATATCATGAGCGCAAGAGAAAGATGAAATAAATCCAGCTTCACTGCAGGAAAGAGAAAACAGAATAATCTTTCTTCGGATATAGTTTATCTCTCATTTCGAAAAAATCCGAGCTAGGGTGGGATTCGAACTGTGCGCATTGAGGCAGCGAGCAACTGATTTGATCGCAATTGAAACTGCCCTTTAGACCACTCGACCACTCGAATAGGCTCAAGCCAAGTGGTCTAAAGGGCGGTTTTGGATCTTCGACTAAATTAGAAAAGTGTGCCGAAATTGCATACCAAAATGCCGACGTTAATAGAGAAAAATATCCGCCGTACTTCGTTGTCAAATCGAAGGAAAGGAAGTTTACGCACGGTAATGAGGTTCTATTGCTACTTCTTTCGGAAAGCAACAAACTTCTGAGCCAATGGAAAGGCCCCTTCCCAATTCTCCAACGCGAGGTTCTGTGGATTATTTTATTACGACCCACACAAGAGAGAATTTGTTCCACGTCAACATGTTAAAAAGATATCACCGCCACGCGTGTGTCAACAGCATTGTTACCGCCGACGAAGAGACAGCTTTTGAGGACGACTACACGACGGATGCCCTGAAACTTATACAGGCCGTGTGCGCCAAACAGGATAAGGATTACTCACTACACGCCTTGCCCGCCTCCCTCCATTCACTCCCTGTTAGATAGGATATCAATAAGAAGCTAACTCCCGACAAAACTAGCAAGTTGCAGCCTATCTTAAGCTAGTTTTAAGACGTCATTTCTGAGCCCCATGAGTGTGATATTAACTTTAAGCATGACATAATCCTCGCTACCCAAGAACCTGTTCGATCAAGACCTTACCCACTTCCAATTCATCTGAGAAATACCTTTAACGCTGAGGTTAACAATCTAGTCAACCTCCCTTATATTGAACCCTCCACGTTAAATTATTGTTCCCCAATATTAATGGTACCTAAATCATATAACTCTTACCAGATGTGTGTAGATTTTAGAAAATTAAACTCCCTGACCGTTTTCGATGCGGAACCGATTCCTTTAATTGACCCAAATCTTCACTTGTTCTAAAAAGCAAAGTTATTAGCAAGCTCGACCTATATAAAGCATATTACCTGGTTCCCCTGAAAAAGAGCGTAGAGAAATATATTGCCTTCCACACCGACAGAGGACTTACGCAGTTCCGCTGACTTCCTTTCGGGTTAATTACGTCCTGCAGCAATTATAATCGGATAATGCGCAGAGATTTGGACGGAATGGATAATGTCACCTTTTACTTTAAAAACATTTACGTTGCCACTTGTGACTGGGACCAGCACTTGGCCTTCCTTCAGGTGAATTTAAGCCGTTTGCGAGAGTACGGCCTTATGGTAGGCCTCATTAAATGCCACCTCGCCTATGATTAGATTCAATATCTGGGTTTCCACATTGGAAACGACCAACTTAAGCCCCAAGAAGACAATGTCCGGGCAATTTGTTGAAGTGCACCTCCCAGGTACGAAGAAACAGCTTCATTCTTTCATGTCTCTGCCTCATTTTATAGGAGGTTGGTCCCCAATTTTGCATCTTTGGCCACCCCGTTGTGTGAACTACTCAAAAAGAAATCCCCAGACCGCATCATATAAAATTCTAGGGCTACTGCACTTTTCCCTCAACTAAAGGGTAAATTGGCGTCTACGCCAGTTATCAGGTTGCCTGACCCCAGTAGACCTTTGGGATACGAACGGATGCGAGTAACGAGGGCATCGGTTGTGTCCTTCTTTAGTAAGGAGACGACGGTGAGAGTCATTTTGTGGCCTATGCAAGTTCCAAATTGTTAACATTTGAGAGGAATTATGCAGTGAGAGAAAAGGAAGCTTTAGCTATTATTTGGAGAAGCCAGAAGTTTGATATGTACTTAGTTGGCCAAAAATTCGTTATAGAAACCGATTAACGGTCGCTGATAGACCTCTGTAATGTTAAACACCATAATGGCCGATTAATGAGATGGAGCCTATTATGGCAGAAATTTCAATATCGGATAATGTATAAAAAATGGTGGGAAAATTGTATCGCCGATACCCTTAGCCGTAATCCATTGGGTGACGATCCCATCTAAATTTTAATTATAATTACCCATAACTATTTGTTCATCCTGTAATTATTATAACCGCCAGCGAGAGATGAGCTTATATTCAATTATTTCTGTTTATGTACTTATTTTTCTCGCTGTGTACGTCTAGGACGCACATCGCCCTTGTATATATAGAATTAGTATTTAGAAACCTGTTTCAGCACCCCTATGTGTATATGCACTACCGTAATCCATCTGTCATTTGAAGAAAATGTATCATTGAATATCCATTTCATTCTTTTTGTTTTTATTTGTATAGCTTGGTGAATAAATATTATCAATTTATCATTTTTAATTGTCCCCCTTAATGCTCTTATTTTCAGAAATAATTAATTTCCTTTAGCGTACATATGTACACGCAGTTGTGTAGAATTAGCTTGTACACCTGCTCAACGTCAGGTCAGGAATTCCCTTTTTTCTGCTTACTCCGTTGACCACTCGCATGAAAGTCTCAGCTTCCCCAAGTCATTCGTCTTAGGGGATATCACCTTTCTTCACCAACTCCGACATTGCCATCTTTTTGGATGGGAGGGATGTAGCCGAATAAAGTCGATGGGCAACTACGTGCCCTTCTGTACCCACGTGGTTCTGAGATCCCATGGCCACCTTTCAGCCAACATTCTTGCCTTTAGTCATAAAATCGAAGTCCACTGAACATTTCAAGCCAACGTTATCACAATTCCACCACCGCCGAAGGAGTCACCGACTTTTTCCCCAAATCGCACATGTGTGTGGAGGCGGTCGCCAATGACACCAAAAGCCACCTCAACATGCGTCTATATAATCGTTCGACTCAGTTTATTGAGGAGCACTAATAGACTTCCCACATACTACGGCGAAGGATCTGAATGACTCTCGCCTCCCTCCAACGGCGATTTTGATTCGAGGACGAAGGCTAAATCGACATCCGTGAACTCTGCCAGAGTCAATTGGCGAGTATCTGACGAGGATTCCCATCTCCGCAGGCCATCTACAAGTGCTCCCTCATCTGAAGCTAGAGGTAACCCGACTTCCCCCTAGGCAGTAATAGTATCCCAACTGGCCCCTTTTCTGCAACGAGCACATAAGCAATTGTAACCGTTGCTGCCTACAGATTGATCTAGAACCTGGCTTTACCTAATCGATCTATTCTTTGTGTGTGCGCCCTGGTTTAAAATCTCCCTTTAAATCACCTACCTGAATCCGACCTCCTTAATCCCCTTATTAACCCACCTGTATCTGGCTTAGACATTTAACTCCGCCTGTGCGACCATTCCTTTTAAATCAAATATTTGTGTATATTTAAATATTCTTTTGTTGTTAGTAAGGATATATTTTCGTCATTGTCTTTCCTTTGCAATCGAAACCAAAGCAGTTACCTGTTAATCTTTGGCCATCTTTCACCCTCGAAATATTTGTTTTATAAAGGACCCCACATAGTTAATAATAAGCCATCCCAAATGGACTCATAATAATTTCCCCATTCACTAACGGTCTTTAACCAACATCGGCCCAAAGCCGCAAAAGTACCTACGTATATATATATATATATATATATAGAGAGAGAGAGAGAGAGAGAGAGAGAGAGAGTCTGGCCATTCCATGGCAACACTGTACCTCGGCTCCAGTACGATGGGTTGAATTATTTTGCTTTTAATGTCTTTATCGTTCTTAAAATTGGTTATGAACACAGCTTCACTCATGCTTTCACCACACTGATTCAACATCACATTTACTAAAAAAATTTCAAGATACTGCTTCTAAACTTACACTATCTCTTCAACAAAAAATCTAAATTGCATTTATTCATAAACACAACATAAACATGTGCCTCACCCCCGCCCCTTCCTTTCCATTACAAATACATTTCACACTAGCTTGATACCACGCCGAGACCATTGAGTCTCAAACCTTTACTATACTATTGAATCCTTTTTATTAACATCACATTACCAATCCTGAACATCATTCTCTCAACAAAAAGAAAATTCTTTATCAAACTAGGACAACTTATATATAAATCAAAGATGCTACCACTGCAATACTGCATAATAGAAAGTGCCATTCTCTCACTCCTTCTGTGCATCTTCTTCGTTCATGTTATAACGCAATCACAACACACTATTATCTAACCAACATGTAACTAGAGGACATCTCGATGCCAACACATCAATTAAGATTCACCGCAATAACCGAAACACTACAACATTCAATCATGAAAACTCAAAGCCAAATTATAGCCTCCACCTTCAAATCATCAATGACACTTTTCACACCTCAAAATAGTGAATCAAATACACACCCAAGATTCACAAGTATAATCTTTAATTAACACCCAAGACGCACAAGTCCCTCGATAATTAAAACAAAAAAAATACATTTCCTCTATTCATTTAACTCTCAAGACTCACAAGTTCTGCGTTTAATTAGAAGCCAAAGACCACAGGTCTTACATTTACTTAACACACAAGTCCTAACTTTAATTAAAACCCTAGGATCACAGGTCCTACCATTAAACAAAACTGCTGTTAATTCCACTCTGTACCTACATGACCTTAGCGTCTCAAGTCACAAACACACCAATGTCACATAAAACATCGGCCTAATACATTAGCAATCAACACCACGAGACAACAGTGCTTTATAGAAGTTATTCAGCTGCACCTCCATCCACTATTAAGTAAGCGGGTGCCAGATGAGCGATGCAAAAAAAAACAACCTTAGTCCACTACGCAGCACCAAATCATGCAGAGCCAACTAGCTGGAAAGAGATTGAAATAAATCACTCAATATTATCATGTGACACACACATCATTTCCCTCAAACACTTTCAAACAGAATCCCAAATAATACCATTTGGAGTATAATAAACATCAAAGAAACACAAGACATCAGCAGAGCTCTAGACCAACTCCCATCTCACCCAACACGATACAATAAAACAACCTCAACCTAGCACACTACTATTTCCCCAAACACAATGACTTTCCTCATCTTCACAACTACATAAAACACCTCCCCAAGATTTTTCACCCACAGATCCTTAACTACCTACTCCAAAACAAATTCTCAAAGAGACAAAGTGGAAGAACTTTAGACTAACCCTAAAGAGGTAGATTAAGTAGACCACTCCAATGACGACAAGCTTTCATTCAAAAACCATGGAGACAGAACAACCAAAGGAAACAGAACTAATCATGGAAACAGAAAAAAAACATATAAACAGAACAAACCATGTCTCAACTTCAGATATAATCAAGACCAAAAAGACATACAACGTTGTCTCCTCCACTACCCCATACAACCTCATGCATGCAAGGCATACACTCCATCACCTTGCAGCGAGTGAATGAGTGGTCCTAGGCCTAAATGTTAGCAAAGGAAGATATCATTTTTTACCCGTTTCAGTAATCGGTTGAGGTTTCTATGTTATGCTTAAAATGTTTTAGTTATTTCCAAATAAACTTGATTTAATTACCCATGTTTTCTAAAATCTTATATTAAGTTGTTTCAACATACATTTCAATTAACAACGCAATTATTCAAGATATTTAGGGTGAGCCGGCTCCATATGAAAGTAATTAACTACCTAAGTATTAAAAATATTTTAGTGTTAACATATAATTTAAATTAACTACACTAAGAGTTCAACAGGTTTTAGGGAGTTGTTTCCCCTAAAATCAATTACTAAGTGTTTGAGATAGTGGAGATGTTTAAGTACTTCTTTTCCGTTATTGTATTTGAAAGGTGGTTGGACTGACCTACTATACAGAAATTCGACCCGATCAATTGGGTGTTTATGAATAATTTGAAGAAGATCATCGAAGAAATCAACCGTAGATGAATAGTCTGGGCTAAATTTATAATCCGATCCTCAAACATCTTAGGTTGAAAAATATTTACTAAGTTTGGGTGTGACACAGTGTGGATGAAGGATCATATTGGAACGAGTTACACACAGAGAGGTTTAGTAACAAATGATTTAAAAGATGGCAATTAGACGGACCAATTAAAAGATTTTCAAGAATTAAGTGGCAACTCCACTGATATTCTAATACGATTAAATACATGAAAATTCGAAGTGCGTCAAAGAAACTCCACCGATTTGCTCCAAATGTGGTCACTGATATAGGAGGGGGGGGGGGGGTACTGGGAACATTTTTGGCGGCAAACAAATAAATGGGGTGGAGGATAGACTCAGGGTGCAGGGTCGTGTGTGTGTATGTGTTTGAATGTTCTCATAAATGTTCGTGTGTATAGGCTGGGATAAGGAGGATAGAATCGGAGTGCATGGTCGTGTGTGTGTATGTGTGTACGTGTTTGAATATGCTCATGACTGTGTGAGTGGGTGAAGACTCGGGGTCACCGATGATAGGCAGAGGTGCATTTTGACGTCAAACGAATCATGGGTGGGCTGCGGGTGGGTAAGGGCTCTAATTATTTTTTCGAGTCTTTTCACTCGAAAAAAACAACTGTAGATGCAAGATATGTTAAATATGGACTAGACATATTGGAAAATGACGAAAGTAAATAATTATGCATTAAATACTATACAAAACTAAAAGGAATTGACTATGCTAATGATGAGATATGAAAAGACACCGGATATTATAAAAATGAAAAAGCTCTCAAAGAGAAAACTAATATGAAAATGAGACAGAAATTATCATATCAAGATTTACTGTTTCAATCTGACAAAACGCAATGGAAAATATCTACTGACTGTGTGTTAATGCTCACTTCACGTTCATTGCTCAATGTAAAAAGGTAAGAAAATCATCTGTCATAAGAATTTTACAGTATAATGAAAAGATCTATAAGAGATGATATCCCCAATTAAATAATTGTATAGCGTTTAATATAGATTTTAATGCTCTTATATCTCATCCGCAATTATGTTACATTTACTCTAACCTTGTAGAAAATCAGTTAGTAGGCGGGAGCTAGTCGAGCCTGCTGAGAATTATTCACCTTCCATTAAATGATGGTTCATTCAGTATAACTTTTAAACATCCACACTATCTGTATCTAAGCTTTAGGGACATGAGTTCAATTTATATCTATATAAGAACGGCTGAAGATTAAAAATTTCCATTATTTCTTTGTCATTTAATGATTAAACTACACATTATAAGACATTAAAGAAATAATTAAAAATGTTGAATGGCACACGCGTGTTTAAAGGGTTAAGAGATCAGAGAGGGCATGGTATTGGGTCCCTATTATCATCCCTTAACTATGGTCCAAATGAATTAAGTGAAAATTAATGAGGTAATATGGGGATGATTATACACGATCGCTTTACCTTCAAGCTCGAGCGAATTGGTTGGGGGGTGAAATACAACAGCGCAGGTCTTCACGAAGATACTTTGGAGAGTCTTAGCTAGGAGGACTCAAAGATATGGTTGGATTACTTTGTGATGAAAAATGAGATTTTATTTTCTCTAGAGAGAGGTAATCTCAACTCAAAGCGATTCTGCTGATCCGCAGGATCTTAGTCTCGAAAGAACGGGAATCTTAAAAGAGGTGGCGAAAATGAGAGGACCGCTCAACTCTCCAGAAAGAAAGATGCTCGATAGCTTTCCTCTGAACAGGGGCCAAAGCTAAACGAAGGTAGATCTGCTAAAGAGATGTTCGAAGACGTACGACGACAAGTTACGCGCGGTCACGGGAAACAGACGGCAGTCTGGACGGAGTGAGTGGCGGGCTTTCAATCTCCTCGAGAGATGCTGAGCTTCCGGCTAAGTGCCCGGGTGGTTGCTCTGATAGATGCCTCAGGGCCTTTGCGGTCCCTGAGGAATTTTTGGCGCCAGTATAAGCAAACACAATTCACGATAACGATCGTTACAGCCGATCAAACTTGCCTCGCGATAGGGAGGGTAGGGTTAATATGACCCCACACGGCGTTATCGCAGTGGAGGAGAGGACGATTGGCGTCTGCAAACAAACACAGCTGGGACGAGTCATTAAGCAAGTGACGGATTCTTCCTCGACTCTTTAAAATTCTCACGCTGGACACGTGTTCTTAAAAGAATAGAGATATTTCAGAGGGCGCTTCCTCTCATGGTAGTCCTTCGAGGGCATTCCCTCACAGTGCTCATAAACGTGTGCGTGTGTGTAGACTTGGGGTCCACACTTCAATACTAGTAACGTTTATAATGATATGCTGGGGACTATAATCAACCCTAGAATGGACCAAGAAATGTAGGGTATGCCTATCGTTTTGCAATATGCCTCTGCTACTGTACCAAAGGCTAGGAAGATACATGTAAGGTTCTTCAACAACCTCCCGCACCACTGATTCCCAGAATTCTGGTCGCCCTTTCCTCCGAATGCAACTCCTAGATTTTTTCCTGTGGGGCATTGTTGAGAACGATGTCAACAAGGCTGGACGCAACAGTTTATGTTCTTTGACAGCCACCATTGTGCAGGTAATGTCCTCCACTAGCAAGGTCTCGCTAACCAAGGCAAACAACCAGTTGAGTTCTAGCCTGGAGAAGGTTGTGAGGGCAGCTGGTGATCATTTTTAATGATTTTGCAAATATTTGTAGAGTGTATTCATAAATATCCGATACATGGTCAAAAGTGCCTTTACCATAGTTACACAACAGCAAGGTAATCGAAAATTGAACATCTTATGTATTTGCTACGTTGAATACAAATTAGTATCATTTTGCCAAAATAGTAAAACAGTACTATGGTTACGGCAAAATTATCAAACGAACGTTTCAAAAAGTATTCGATACATCTATGAAGACCAGTTAGTATTTGGTGATATTACCTTTCGTCGCTAGTACAGTTTTCAACCGTTTGGGATATTTACTTATGAGGTTCTTAAAAATATTTGTAGGTATTTTGGCCCATTCTTCTTGGCATATTCTTTTTAAATCTGTTAGAGTTCTTGGGTCCCTTTTCTGAATCTTCAGTTTTAATTGTGGCCACAGATTCTCGATTGAATATAGGTCTGGCCACTGACTTGGTCATCCCATAACATTTATTTTCTTCTGCTAAAAACCATGCTGCAGTGCCCTTGGCTCTATGTTTTGGATTGTTGTCCTGCTGGAATGTCCATCACTTGGCAACTTCAAGTCGTCTGCAGAATGTAAGAGATTATGATCCAGAATCGTGCTATATATCTGAGTATTCATTTTCCCTTCAATAATATGGAGTCTTCCAGGACCTGCAGAGGAGAAGCAGCTCTATACCATTATGCTGCCTCCTCCAAACTTCACTGTTGGGATTGTATTTTTAGGATCATTCGCTGAGTTTTTCTGCCTGAAAACGTGACTAACACTATTCTGCCCAAATAACTCACACTTCATCTCGTCAGCATAGTACAGCGTCTCTAAATCTTCAGACGATTTCTGACATGAATTGGTTTCAACAAAGGTGTCTTTTTTGGGCTGCAAGAATGAAATACTTCGTTCCAAAGAACTGCTTTAATTTTATTTTTGCATATCTTTGCCCCATCTGCTTCCAAATCTTTCTGAAGTTCAGATCTAGTCATCGAGAACTCTTCTTTTCATTACGCACTATATGTTTAGTTGCACGGTTGGAAATTTTAGATGGATACCATGAACGTGGTAGACGTGCAGTGGAATGATATGGCCTGAACAGGCGAATCGTGTCAACAATGGTTGAGATTGGTATTTTTAACATAGATGAAAGTTTTCTATAGCCCAAACCACTTTTATGTAAGTGAAGAATTAGATATCTGCTTCCTTTTGGCAATTCTTTAGTCTTTGCCATATTAGAATTAGTGTGTTGAACGATGACTTGCTTCTCATGCAGCTCTCAGACACTGAGAGCTGCTGTAGAAAGTTCTACAGCACTTCCCTCACGTAAACTACTCTGGAATGTTCGAGAACTATTTATCATCACTTTAAAACTAAATTGTGTGTGTGTTGGATACTTTGTGAGGCAATAATCTAACATTTTTGTCGCTATAATATCAATGCTTTACTATTTGTGTATTCTAATACCAAATTGGTATTCAACGTACAAAATATATAAGTTGTTCAATTTTCGATTACTTTTCTGTTGTGTAACTATGGTAAAAAGACTTTTGACCATGTATCTGATATTTATTGAACCCACTATATATCATTCTATTTGTGTGTAAATTCTCATGAGAATATAATCATTCTTTTGCTGCGTACACTTTATACTGATTTACCTGAAACACCCTGCATATTTTCTTTGTTGGGATGCACTATATGATTATTCCCAAGCTCTGTAAGTATTTGTTCCAACATTTGCAATTCGAATGAATATTGGTCATATTTTAATGTTTATAATTAATGTGCCATTAAGGATAGTAGACCATTAGATTCAATCTTAAGTTGAAATATATATCTCGAAAGCGTCTTGGCTGCATGGATGATCGAGGTTCTTGATATTTGCTTGCTCCTAGAGTTTGGAATAAGCTACCTGCCTACAAGCTCGATTTGAAAGCCCCCTTCTTCGCTACGGGTTTCTCTCGAAATGCATATATGAACTCACCGAACTTATTTTAGGTAGTTATGAAAAAATACAGACCACATCAATTACGAAAGAAGTTAAATGACAAAAATAATATTGTATTATTATAATTTTGGTGTGCCAAAGCTTGTCTTGCAAAACCTTTCGCCATATCTGAATATAAAAATCTTAAAATTCAAATTGGCTTCTCGTATAAAATTAAGCATTCTCTTCTTATCTCTGTCTGATCCATTTCCTTATGAGTGAAAGTTTAGGAGTAAAGAAAACACCGCATTTTATACTTGAAATTCCTTAAAAACACAAAAACAATGAATGAGTAGATTATCGTCATTTTTCAATTTCCGCGATGGTCTGTGAGGTGCAACAACCTTTCTTTAGACGAATGTAGGACCACGTTGGGATTAAAGAAACCCTTCTACTACAAGTGCAACAGCTTAGCGATGCATGAAAGTGCCACTTGGGGAGTAGGGAAACCTGGCCCTTAGATCTGTCATATCCATTGTTGATTCAGGTTTTCATCATCTTTGATTTTGTGGGAAACGCTAAGTAAGAAGTAATGGCTTTCGTTTATTTAGGTAACCTGGCCATTTACTAAGTTTGAACATTACTCATGGTACGGAGAAGTGAAAATGTAGATCTAAAAATATTAAGATATTTTTGATACTTTTCTCTTGTCACAGTAAACTGATATGATATAACCAATGTGGGGGAAGAAATTCCTTCAGTTACCTAAGATAAGCAACCCCCTACTTCCCTGTTTTTTTGGCTTATTACCAAACATAATAAGTTGTAGACGATGAAAGATTAGGTACTTTTAATTTGTAAAGCAAAAACTGCTACATCACTGCAAGAGAGACACAACGATCATATACTTCAAAGACGCTCAGCCTATGGATTGGAAGCATTTGTTACTCTAATCGACGCCCATAATCACGATCCCTTTTCTCACCGACTGGTGATCTCAGGTTTGTTTCTTTTTAAATTTTTACTGCAGAATCATGAGCCCATTATTCTTGCCTTTCTGCACTACAGTATTTAACTTTATGAAGTTTCTACAACGACTCACGTTTTTCTAAACAGCCATTTGCCGACATCCGTAACATTTTCAATTCGGGTGAAATATCATTCTAGCAACCATTATCTCATTTCTGTTGCATTCAATCAACGCAACTATTCCTAAGACTCTCTCAAGGTTCACAAGAGCGTCTGAAATTCCTGCCAAAGTCCTTTTCCTGCTATGAACAACCTGCCTTAATTTTTATTCCTCTCTTTATTCTTCGCTTTATAATGTGTGAACTAGATTCTCCCACGAACATGGAAGCTTTTAAGTTTAGCTAGAACATTATATCTCTGAGTGAGAATGAAATATCATTAATGTACATTTATATAGCATGAGTTTATAGCGAGGGATATTAGTTCGTTATTAGTATATTCATCCATTCATATAATTTGCATCCCCCTCCGTCAAAGTTTAATCGATACTAAATTTTATAAGAATAAGTTAAATAGTCTCAAATTGAGCACATTCCAGAGTGTAAGAATTTTCTATTATTTATATATTAATCGAATGTCTTAAA
This sequence comes from Ceratothoa steindachneri, assembly GCA_963969495.1. Lineage (NCBI taxonomy): Eukaryota > Metazoa > Arthropoda > Malacostraca > Isopoda > Cymothoidae > Ceratothoa > Ceratothoa steindachneri. Next base: position 201,550,336 of record OZ018320.1, on the reverse strand, counting down.
ACTCAAGAAAAGTGGCCAATTTTATTTTACGTGGAAAGAGGGATTCCATGTCCTTTTTGGTTTATGCATTTTATTTATATAGATTAATTTTTAATGCACTTGTAGGAACCATATACCTTAGCAGCTCTAAAATGCCTCTCAATGGTTTTCCGGTTCTTCTCTGCTCTCTGTATATAATCGAGGCCTAAAGGAGCGATCCGTCAAAGAGAGAAAAGTCGAAATATTCGGCACTTATGTATTTGTTCACCATCGAATCCTTTGGCTTTCAGAAGGAAAGAATCATCGGCTTCGTCCATAACATAAATTTTTCTTTTGAATAGGAATTTTTAATTCATACGAAGACTAGCCAGCCAAAATCACAACTGGAACGTCTTTAGGAGACGCTTTCCTCCGTTACTGGACTTTACCATGGCATGATATTTTGAGGGGATTTATTGTTTTTATTGCGAGGGTAATGAGGGGGAGGGGGCATTTATGCGTGTATTTCATTCTATTTGTGGAAATATTATTGAAATCATGAGTAGAAATTTGCGCAATTTTCCATATATAGATTAACGGTTTAAGTTTTATTTGTTTCACTGGCTACATTTATGTTTGTTGCTTCCATGATGTAATTTAAAAATTAAAAAATAAATATCCACGCTGTATAAAACCTCGCTATCTCTTTATTACTAATTAATGTGTCCCGTTTGCGAACTGGTTAACTCTACTGACCACTGATCAGTTCACCTTAGTACGAACACCAATCTGGCTCACTTCTAATTTTGAACGAATGTAAAATACAATTGGTAGGATTCGTTGCTGGTTTGGAGTCCCGATTTGGATTGTCGTCCATATCGTCCCGGAGGTTGAATCCCACATTAGTTCGGAGATCTCAACACACATAGGCGCCAGCCGGTGCGCCTCATTGATGAATGCCTCTTAGTCCTCCAAGGATAATACAACATGTGAATGGTGCCAGTAAGAGTGGAACGGCTGTGGTGGCGGCTCTTCTTCAAGGACACAGCATGCCACTACGCCAATCATGGCACAGCGTACAGAAGATTGATTCTGAATAAACTCTGATGATAAATAACCCTATGGCATCGCCTTCAAAATAAAAAAAATATTCGACCTACCATTTTAAGCTCGTTTATATCATGTTTAAAATTAACGACGCTATCGATGGTATCTCATCAGTACTTTTTGAAAGTGAGGTTTAAATGACAGGGCTAAAGTAAGGAAGTGTTAAAAGCCGTGAGATCTAAACATCCCCCAAAGCAAGGAGGAGCCTACTTCCGGTATAATGCCCTCTGTGCTACGCGACGATCCAGAATTTGCCTCCTTTCCCATCTCGTTCCCGACTCGAAGATCTTTAATAATAAGTTCTGAGACACCTCATTGAATCAAGGCATTCTGTAAAGATATTCTCGCCTGATCTAAATCCGAGGCTTATTATAGCCAGACCCCATCCAGCTCTGGACTCCTTCAAGTTTCGGAATCTCATCCATTCGGCACAAAATGAACTGCGGCCGCAAATGAGATTTTCCTAGAATAGGAAGACGAAATTTTAATTAATCTGAAGCTTGTGATTATTTAGTATCATCGGGATTATTTGCCCAAGATACTTTTTAATAAGATACAGGTCTTTTACATACATATTTGCCCCATATTTCTTTGCTGAATGAACTTGGTTGAATTTAATTTGCACAGAGATTTACTTCTTGAAATTTAAAACTTATCCTTTGGAGCTAAGATAAACTGGTGTATTTTTATGATTCAGCTTTTCTTTCGATTCCCCTCTTTGTTTATTTATTTCGTCTTTCATTTGTCATGCTTTTTGGTTTACCTTTTCATGACAATATACTATCATTTTCTTACCATGCTTTATAAGTTTTCTTTATTTGCAATTATCTTATTTTATTTAGGCAGCTGATGGAAGCCTGTGGATGTGGTAAGTGAGCGAGCTGATGGAAGCGACCGGACCAGCATTACTTGCTTCCTTACAATGGCTCGATAGTTAATATCAGGTCAGTCTATAGGGCTCCCTGTCAAAGAAGATGGAAGACGGCGGATGCGAAAGGAAAGATGCGTTCCATCTAGCCACGACTATCCCTGTGGACTAATCACAAATGCCCGAGGTCTACAGGTCACTTACTGGCGTCCCTGAATTGAGCACACAAGAGGGATACATCGCCATTTGATAGAATGTACCCCAGTAAACTTATTGCCTTGTCCCGCAAACAGTGCAGCACATTCTGGTTGAGTGGCTTAGTCTGTGAGATCTTTGAGCACGATGTTTGTCGTGTACTGCGACAAGACGGGTCGCTATCACTTTTCACTTGTACTCTGTACCAGTTTTTGTAAACCAAGTCTCTGGAAGCGTTTGCCCTTCTTAATTTTATATAGTTATTGTTGTTGTATCGTCGGGCCCCAGAGAGATTCAGAACGCTCTCTGACTCATGAGTATTCGTTTTAATTTTTGTTTTTATGTCGATTATTTTAGAGAATTTTGTTTCGTTGCTTTTGTTTCTAACATATTCCAATCAATGAGTTAGCCCGAATTGGGCGACTTATGATATAATTACATTAGTAATGGCAAAGAAAGTAATTCTAATTAACTTCGAAGTGTTAACATAGGGGGTATTGTCTAACATGCACTATTTGTGCATGGTAATGGAAATATTGTTAATGGAAATTCATTAGTAATGGCAACAGTAATTCTAATTAACATGGAAGTGATAAAGTAAGGGGAACTGTCTAACTTACAATATGCAATGTGAAAGAAGATGCTTGGTCATTGAGTGTGAGTTTGCTTTCTAAAATATATATAGATTCAAGAGTTCGTAATTCATAGAGGGTATTAGCAGGAGAGACTATAAAATTCATCAATTTTTACCTGTGAATTGCATCATTTAGCGTCAAGTCTATTAATGGAGTAATCAGGATTGGCCAGGGTTAAACCCTTTCAGCAAAGACTTCCGCGCTCTGTTCTGTTATTGAATGGAGAGTTCTGCTCGTGAAGCCAACGTATTTTGCATCGCGCTCATTTTCTAATAATAGCTAGCCAAAGAATTGTAGCTAATAGACGTGTAAAAGTTTATTTGCTGTGGCTTTATCTGTAGTTGTATTAAGGAAAAGATCAAGACATTTTCTCATGTAGTTTTCCGTAAAAATGGTTGCGGAATCCTTTATCTTCAAAGATTTCTTAAGAACTGAAAACTCTTCATGTAATAGGTTGTAATTGGGGCATATTTTAATCTCTCTGTGTAGCATAGTGTCATTAGAACTAGTATTGAAATAGCGTGAAATAAAGCTAAAAAAGCTTGTTGCTAGGCCAATAAAGGTAGCTTTGAGAAATACACTTATAGATCATCCAATAGGGGCGGGTTAACTTGATGCCTAAATATGTCAGGTAGCCGTTATTTACAATGCCGATTGTGAATTGCATTTTAGGGTATTGTTTTTTTAAGAAATTAGAGAAAATTTGAGGCAGCCTGTTCTTTATGAAACAGGATTATGCAGTTGTCCATGAATCGCCTATAAAACAGCGGAGCCAAGGGTCTTCACTTTACCTGTCGGATAATCTCTCCAATATATACTAAACAATGGCAAGGTTATTGCTCTTTGGTATCTTAAAAAAGGAAAATACAATAATGATTCAAGGTTGCAGTAACACAGGATGGTAGGAAACTAAATGCACCCTAAACAACTAGGTCAACTTTTCCATAACTTGATATAATTGTATTTCATTAAGTAAAATAGTGCGAGTTTCCATAATGTCTATCAAACCTCACTCTTTTAAAAGTTTTTAAGCAGCAACTGCATTATCTTGAGAAAAAATAATAGAGAGATCTATCATTTATTCCCTCTCTGTATTCTTCCCCTTGTAATTCCTGCTCAATCCCATTAAATATCTTTATAAATGACCCTTAAAGCCGAAATAAGAAAGATCGAGCAGCGCACATTTAAACGATAGATTGCACAATTTGCAGCAGGACAGAATCTTTGCGATGGAATTAAAATAGCTGATTAGCGAAAAATAACACAATTACACGGGGCTAGAATCTTCGTGATGACATCAAAAAGGCAGTTCGAGACAGTGGCAGTTCAAGATGTTACATGATCCTTGGAAGGGCGGGGATTCCCCAAACTGAAAGAGAGATTACCTTAAAGATCAGATTGAGATCATCAGGACTGGTCCTCTCTAAAGAGAGGGCAACGATATTACTAAGAATGTACAATAGTTGCAACTAAGCAACGGGCTCCCAGAACTTGTCGTGGCTCAATAAAGAGCAAACCGTTGACGGAGGGGGAGTATGGTGAGCTCTGAGAGAGGATAAGAAAGAAGTCAAAGAGACATCAATATTGTAAGTGGCTGAGTGCGTTTTCTAACTTGTGTTTGGACACTCATGAGCTCTAGTGCGAGAGCCGGTGCCCCTTGAGTCCCCAGGAGTTCCTTGCATTACTAAAACACTATGTGCCCGATCTCATAGGGGATCAAACCCGAATGTCCACTGTCATATCCAGTGGATCCCGATAGCCCTGAAGAAAATGTCAGACTTAATACCTTTGTTCTTCTTTCCCATTGATGACGTCACTTTTAATACGGTTGAAATGGGATCCATTTTATTCCATAGATTTGCGTTTGCTTCCAGGTTTTCATTTAATTGATTTGTGCACCTTTAATTTTGTGGCCTTTTTGAGGATCTCATTAGAAGCGTCGACTTCGGATCCAACGGAGTTCAAATCTTAATTTTACATGCTACAGGAGGAACGAGATAAAATGGGATGTTTTCATTCTTTATAATGAATGGTCCATATATAGGTACCACCTACTGGAGCAGTGGTTTGCAAGCGGTGTGTCATTATCTACAACGAACGACATTCCATAGGTCATCCGGTGTGTCTGGGCTCCCACAAATGATTTTAAGAAAGTGAAAAAGACATAACATTCGGATTTGGCAGAACAATAATAGCAAGTATGTTCATTTTTCTCACCACATATCATCTTAGTCTTGTTTCATTACCTTTCTGACCAAATGCACTAATGTGTGGTGTACAGTGATCACGGTCCAGCGCTCCAATTTGCTACGTTTCTTAGGTTAATCAGCGAACTTTTACCCACTTAAAGAGGTGACATTGTGACTGTAGCTGATAGTTGAATGTAATTACAAAAATCAATTTCACCTTGTTAAAATGATCCCCACTTTCCTGGTATCGTGTACTCACAAATGATTTCTAAAGAAATTTAGCTTACATAGGTAAGACGGTTTCTTCCTCTGTCTCACTCTGCAGCCACTATCACTCTGGTTTATCTTGTCTCAGGTATGTCCACAAGCCCCCTACCATTTAAACTGCAGGTAATTTGTGGGAAATCTCTCTCTTTCTTATTATTCTTCACTGTACTTCAGTACGAACGACTGAGGTCTGTCATTTCGGTTCCTGGGTTGTTCAGTCTCAGGTCAGTATAAGAATAGAAATAAGGCAAATCGATATTCCGGATCTTTGGTACAAAGGTTGTCTCTAAGAGACGGGTTTATGGTAAGTCATCTTCACTTTACCTCAACTAGCCGGACACTAATGTCCAACTCAGAACTGACACAGATCATATGAATCCAACGGGGTCTAATTAAAACAGCCTCTTGTCATCCGATGTTGATAATATTGAGAGGGGATTTATGACCACTGTTCTTCTGACTGTCTAGAGGAAGAAACTGAACTAAGCGTTGTAAATGGGGGCAGTAAATAGAGCTTCCTGAAGGACTGAGGGTGCGCTTCTGCAATATCATTCATCCCATTTGAGGGCGTCATTTGAGATCATTTTGTTTGGTATTCTGAGAGATAGTCTACATTGTTTTCTGTGACATATATTCTTAGGAGGCATTTATGGGGAGGATAATTTATAAATTAATAAATTGCCTAAAAATGATGCTAAAGGTAAGCAGTATTAGTGAATAAGAGTACCGTTGATTGCTCTCTACGTCCTACCATAGTGCAATGGGTTTGCGGTTCGCTGTGCCAATGGTTAATGAGTTTGAAGTATATAGAATACACAGATCATGTGTAAATTTCTTGTTCAAATATTCCAGGGGAAGTTTCCCGGGCAAAATTCCTCGAATTTTAAAGTTTTTTGGTCCTTCAACGTTTTTTATATATTGCTTATGCTCTTTTAACCCAATGCATGAGATCTACACGGATCTTCATAGGGTAAGTTGAATTGATCCTCAATTGAGGGGAAACCATTCTTTTTTTAGTAATTGTGTTTCAACACCTCTCAACTATTTAATTTAAATCCTGAACTTTTTCATACACAGTTATTCATCAATTTGCGCTACATTCCTTCCGGTTATTGCTCCTCTATTTACGTTTGAAAAAATAAGAGAAAAAATTACAATAAAAAAAGAAAGAAAAACAAGAAAGTCATTGTCGTGGTATTATTGTTGTTGTTGCTTTAGAGCGCCAGTCTGATCCTATTACTTATAAAGGACAACAATACTTCTATATTGGCTGAGTGGACTTTTTAATTACCTTATTATTGAGAGAGTGTCACAGCGTTTAACCCGTTTTAAGAAGAGAGCCCGTTAAACACGTAAAGGATCCATTGAAACACCAGAATTATCCCAAAATAAATATATATTTTAAATTTATTAATTAACTACAAAAATTAAAATATTTACAATCACCTAATAAGTTTAACGGAGATAACCATGCTTAAAACCGGAGCTATTTCAGAAGCTATTTATGTCCAAACCGAAATAGGCTCCAAGTAAACAAACTAATTGCCGATTAGTTATTTTATAGTGATCCTTTTAGATTACCATTAAACTCCAATTTAAGTTTTACTCTTCTAACTGCAAATATGACGGGGTTCACTAACAATTGTCTCTACTTCAGTTAATTTGAGTACCGTAATAAACTCACACTAAAGCAATACAAATATAATTGGTGATTCTGAGTTACATGAAAGAAAGGATCAGGGGTTGCCGGATGTCACTAGATGGCTTTTATTGCGCTTCGTTGTGTTAGAGCGGCCGATTGTATATTTTCCAAAAGATGGGAGGGAGATAGGGGAGACGATGTCACTCCTTCGGATTTAGGTTAACCAGCAAAAGAAAGAGTTGTACTCCTTGGCTCAAGGAGTGTTCTTCTGAGTGCTCTTGAAGCCTTTTTGTATCTTGATCTTCTTCGTGGGTTTGCCCAACTGGATTTAGGGGTAACGAGGAGATTTTGAATGTTCTGGAAAATTTTGATCTTCCTCGGGTATGGTTTCTTCTTCTCCCTTCGGAATTAAGATCGCAATTTGAGAATCACTCTAGAGAACGGTTCTTCTATTCTCTTACTTGCGAAATTCCTGTTTGGCACTAGGAATGTTGGTCCAGCCAGGCTTCTTACTAAGCATGTGAAGGATACTTCGGTATGGCACCGATCCAAAACGTGACGTTTCTAAGTTATTCCGAAATTGGGCGAAGGACCGATCTTCTTGAACTAGTCATCTATCGTCTATCACCGAATAATCTTCTTCTCTTGCTGCGGAAATTCCTGGTTTGGCACTATGAATGGTAATCCAGTCAGACTTCTTCCAAGTCTGTAAAGAATCGCTTGGTATGGCACCGATACAAAAACTTGTCGTTTTCTAAGTTGTAGAAGAATTAATCCTTTCTTTTTCCTTATGGGGCTTATTTATATTCTGGCGACCACCCCATCTAAGGGGAAAGGGGCGAGGCCGCAGAGGGGAGATCGAGGAGTGATGGATGGTGGCACCGTGGTGCCCAAGTCGGCTTCTTAATTAGACTCACCGCCAACCGTCACCGTCCTTAGTGTTCTTTTTGACGGGCACCGCTTTTAGTGGCGATTTAACTACGGGCCTCCGGACCTCGTAGGTAATTGGATCCTTTGAGCGCTGCGTAATGGCCTTTAGTGGTCACCTTGGCACAGCGGCTCGCTCCTGACTACTTATGCGGTGAGGAGATCAAAATGGGGTAAACCCTTTGACTGTTATTCTGCCGGCTAACGTTACCACGACTCTCATCATGTGGCCCGATTCTCTTGCTTTCTTTGCAAGGGGAGGGGGACTTTAACGTATGTCCGCTTGGCCTTCCGGGAGGCTTAATGTTGTAATTCCTTTACATCTACCCCCCTCCTAAGTAAATTAAAGGGGGGGAAGGTTATTCCTGTCCGACACTTACAATAATGCACAAAGGAAACTTACTGAACACTATATTATACAATAAACCTTGAGTTCACTAGGGAATGTCTCGATAACGTTTGCACCTGACGTTACATTAATGCCTACATTACTCTCCCAGCTTAGGAGATTCTTATCTGCAATTAGGGAGTCACTTGCCCCTTCTTAATTATAACTTTAACAATTTACACTTAACTTTACACTTGTTTTATCACATTAGTGGTCATGCTCCTAATCGTCGACAAGATTCCGACTTAACGAATCGGCCATACAATGGTCAGCCCACTCATGACTACCTATGTGCCGGGGAGATCAAAAGGGGTATGCCGTTTGACTGTTATTCCGCCGGCTAACGTTCCCACGACTCTCCTCATGTGGCCTGATTCTCTTGCTTTCTCCGCAGAGGGGGGGACATTAACGTATATGTTCGCCTGGCCCTCCGGGAGGCTTTATGTTGTAATTCCTCTAAAGTCATAGTAATTCTCAATTAAAGCGAAGGGGTTTCAAGGAGGCATAATAATTATCTCCTAAAGAGAGGTAAATAGGGTTGGTCCTCAAAAGTAGATACTAGAATTACCCTTTTATGCAATTCTAAAATAATTACTATAACAAGCCCTCCCATACCGTTTGCAATATGCGCCATCATCTAGACATTCAAGCTTGTGCTCTTTTGTGTGACCACCTCGTCTAGAATCCATCTAACAGCTCTTTGCTTTGATCAAATCCCAACCCTTCTCGTTTCTCCTTCTTTATGCGATTTTATGTCGCAATTTAATAGGCGAAAACAACGATCTTTCTCCGAATAATAGCAGTGAAACGGACGTTTATAAGATTGGTTTATTTGCAAGTTCAGATGAGGTAAACGCTTTAGAAATATACTTACAGGGTGTTCAAAAATGAAAAAGGCTAGAAACAGGTAAGGAATCCGGGAGTTTTTACTATCAATGGCTATTAATATTTCCCTGGGAAAGTAACCCATGGGCAAATTTCGTCTGCTAATAAAGATTGTCGGTAGTTGTGGATTTATTATAGAAAAGAACGTTTGAGATAATCTGGAGGCATGTTTTAAAGCCATTTGAGAAATAGTTCACATTTTGAGCATATTACCTATTTCTCCTCGACGACTTTGACTCTCAAAGTACTAATTTGTACACTTTGTTCACTCCTCTTCTGCTATCCATCTTCGTCTATTTGGGTTAGGCCAAAGTTTCAAGGCAAATTGTATACACAACTCGAAGGGATGTGGCCCAAATGAAACAGGAGAAAATAGAAGGGTAGAATATATTAAAACAGGATGTGATTAACTGATTTTCGGAAAGAAAAGGGGCGTAGGGAATATGGGTATAGTAGGGAAATGGATTAATTATATTTAGCAAAGAGTTTTAGAGTTTAAAGTCCTTCCTAACCTCAGCCGTGTTCATTCATCCTGGCTGGAACCAGCAGAACCTCTGCTGGGTTCGCACAGTTCGAAAGGATGTTCCACACACACCTATGTTGCCTATGTTCTCCAGAGCAAGGCAGGAGATTTTATTCGGGACTTCCTAGACGTCCTGCCATGCTTAAAACCTTTGCTAATTTTGGTTGTTACTATTTTATTTCATCTCCTTCTCTCACCATTTAATACCTTAATAGAAACAATCAAGAATGAAATAAGGTAATAATTCCATGCACATCGGTCACAAATGGCGGCTTATTCATAACTATATTTCAAACACTGCACCATTCACCACACCGCAATATCCACCACTAAGTCCTCTCTTATCCTTGCTCTGCTTCATTTCTGCCCCATTCGTTCCAATTTCATCTGTTTCATTTTTACTTCTCTTTGGAAACATTTACTTATATGTTTTAAGACTCCATTTTGCCAAAAACACAGAGAAAACATTTGAGAAAACAAAAGAGCTTGGAACCCAATTTCTTCCACTCGTCTTTACACAATAGAGAACTCACATAGAGATAATTTGGCATGGAAGTAAACAGGCTAAAAGGGTAATTCTGTTTGTAAATTGGGGTGGAGTGAAAGAAATAGTAGTGCCATTCATTAAAATCCAACTGCCTTGGACCAGAAGTAGTAATTGGGTGATTGTTCCTATGTCTGTCCACATCTATGTATATTTATATTTCCCTGCCCTTTTATTGATGGTGGGAGAGAGCCTTTTTTGGAGGGGAGGGGGTTCCTCGATGTTGGGGCACAATAGCAATGAGGCCGAAGCAACGCAGGGTTAGTAAGAAGGCAATAGTAATGAAAGAAGAAGAAGAAGTGAAACTAGTAGAAGATATAAAGCTGCAGGTCTTGGGGCCGGAAGGGTGCATAAATTCAGGGGTCACTAGGTCGGAAGGAGGTGCCTTTTGTCCAGGTTTCTGTTGTAGCAGAACGTGTGCATATGTGTACACCGAAACCATGTACGTATGTATTCGGTGCACATTTAAATATTAATCTTCCCATCAACACCCCCTCCCCAAAATAAAAAAAATGCACGAGGTGCTCTTGACCTACACGTCCGATGGACTCGTTTTTAATCGTTTGTCCAACCTCAGAATCTATAATTTCCAATTTTTGCTGAGCCTCAAAATTTCCACGGGAATTCGTGACATCATTTTTTTACTCACATTGGTTTTAGTAATTTAGTAACATAATTTACTTAATTTCACCCCAACTTTTCTCTCATAACATTAATCATGAATAATCCTTTTGTAATCCCCCAAAGGCGTTGCTTGATAAGCTTTCTTTACGTGCGAATCGTTGCGTTTGCCAAATATTAACATTTAATTCGCTTCTATTTACTCAGGGAAATCTATTAAGGTCCTTTGTTGTCCAATCTTCCGGAAAATTGCTAAGAAACATAAAGAGCAAGAAACATATTTAGCTTTGTAGACCTTTCAACTCTCATTTAGAGGGTTTAGAGGTTAAAACTGCTTTATTTTTCTCAAAGGCTATAAATTGAAAGAGGAATAAATTTTGGCGATTCAAAGAGCAAACGCAGCTATTTGGCATCTTCGAAAACCTATAAAATTGGCCATACAAACTAGTTTCCTGGTTCTAAGTTCGTTTGTCCGGTTGAATTTTGCCGATGCTTTAGTTTTCCTTGAGTAGTTGATGATTGAAAATCCATGAAACTCCTTTGGAATTTGAGGCGCGTGAAATTTACGACAGCTAAACAACAATTCCCCTCATTAATTATAAATTTCCGTAAAACTGACGTGAGTTCAGCGTAAATGCAACAATACAAAAGCAAAACTGAAAAGTGTGGTGATGTTTGAATTCCAAATAACGTAATTAATGTTTTTTTTCATTAAGATAAGACGAACTTTAGCGGGAGATTTCTCCGCTTTCGCTGAGGTACCAAAGCGGGTGGCACCTGCGGAAGCGAAAGAAGAGAAAGATTCTCTCATCCCTGTAATCATTCGGTTATCATTTCCAGTTCAGTGTTCGATAATAAAGCGCAAAGGAAGAATTATCCATAAATCACTATTATTTTCCTTTTAGCTCCTTTGGTGTCTGGTCATTTTTGAGTGTCGCACTGAATTTTATACTTCACTTTATCGCATGACAAAGAGGAAAAGCAAAAATGAGATAAAGGAAAATCCTATTTAAAAAAAATATGAAAGTATTCTTAAACCTTTTATTTGCTGCCTTTTTTATATTTAATTTTTTCTACTTTTATCTTGATGGATGTTTCGTGTAAGACCAGTGGGACGAATTAATTAAATCCTTGATAGACTACTCATTAATGATGCAAATGTAAATATTGATTTAAATTTAATTAGAAAGAATTAGTTTGTTTTATATAGTACATAATTCATATTTTAGCACTTATTTCATATTAATTTGACGTAAAGTATAGAAAACTAATTAAGATTTTGATTAAAAGATATGTGTCAACCCATGTTGTGAAAATATTTCTGCAGCTTGAAGGTTATATAGCAATATGTTGGTATCTTGGTTCCTTCCTGTTTATTTGCCTACATATCACTCGTCTAGGATAGTGGTTAGGTCCGATAAAATGCTGCACTATTCTGTGTTAAACCACTACCCTTGTAAACACAGCAACGTTTATTACTGGTCATGGGAAGATGCATGAAGCTGTGTCCAGTGGAAGTGAATTCAGATCCCGGCGTCGGAGAAACCAATCCGTTCGTATACGTTTAGTTTTAAATGTGGTTTCTTTTGGGTACATGTTTCGTCGAATGGTTTTTACATCTTTCTTCTCTTACGATGTTTTGCCATGTTTTGGCAAAACATGGCCTAAACGACGGTAACAAAAGCTCTTATTTTTTCTTCCGTGCTCATCTGTCGACCCCTCACTAGGGCACAGATCGCCGTACAGATGCTCTTACAGGTCTTTTCTCCCGAAACTAAACTGGGTACTCTTCGCTTACATGCCAATGTAACAAAAACACAAGGCAGTGAAGCAGTGTTTTTGGTGTAACGAGCAAAAAACAGAAAAAAACAAAACCAATCCTACTTTGGTGTTTCCATTATTCTTGCTAACAGCCGAAATGGATTTAGGGTTCGGAAGATAAAAGAACAGCCTGACACCAACAGACAAAAAGGTATTAGCGAAAATCAATTGATTATATATGAAAAATACAAATATTTTGGACTACTTTAAAATTCCACTGTGGGATAATTTAAGTTAATCCACAATAAAATAATTTCGAGGCTTCTAATCTCCTGGACCAGTTTCATTACTCCAAAAACTGGGTGGTAACTGGTCTCATTTTGACCAATCTAGGTTCTAGATAGCCATCTACGCCTTCCTTACTCGCCTTCCGCCTTGATTATTGTAACCCTGTTCTACCTGGTGCTCCAAACACCACTATATTACGACCATTTTAACTTGTCCAGACCATTGCGGCTCTCGTTCTCCTCCGTCGAGGAGGGTTCTCTTGTGCCATACCCCTGCTCAGCGAACTGCCCCTTTAAATCTTCCTACTCACATTTAAAATTCTAAATCCTGCAATATACCCCTACCTGTCCTCCACACGGGCTTGTTCAGACATCTAATTTAGGTACGTTTTTTCGCTCTAACTTAGGTAGTTATTATTTCCTCTAATTTGAGTACCTGTCTTTTGCTCTAATTTAAGTACATGTCCATTGCTCTAATTTAAGGACTCATTCTTTGCTCTAAATTGAATTACTGTTTTTATCTCTAATTTAAGTAACTGTGGTTTCTCTAATATAAGTACCCATCGCTTATTCTAATTTAGGTACCTGTCATTTTCTCTAATTTAAGTACCTATCCTTTTCTCTAAGTTGATTACCAGTCTTTTGCTTTAATTTAGGTTTATGTCCTTTACTCTAACTTTAGTACCTATCATTTTCTATAATATGAGTATTTCGAAAAGAGAGAGACGCCTAGGACGGAAAAAATCCGCGATCGGCTTCTTTTGAGTCAATTCTGTTCGATAACATGGCCTATAGCGAGCCTAATCCTAACAATAAGAGGTTCACCGAGATGGCGTGAAGTTTTAAATTCACTTTCGGCGCCTCTCTATATAGATAAAGCAAAATCCCTCTTCCGGCAACCCTGTAACTTTGACTTCTGGGGCTCCGTATAAATCAGAAAGAATTGGCCTGGGTAAATTAGTATTCTGCTAAGAGGAGTCGTCGCATATGGTAAAGCCTGTAGGCTCTGATTGGTAACCGAGTGTAGGCTGGAATTAAGTTGTCACAATTGTTAAATATTAACTAAAATATTAATTGCCCTCTGAATAAATCCATACTGAAAAAAGACCTGGCCATATTTTTTGTAATATGTCCCAGTGCCCCGATAGATGCATTATACTTACGAGTGTCTATTTTGTCTCTATGTAAAATTCCTTTCTCTCGGCCTCCCATACCCAAGAGCCCAAAGACAAGAAAAGAGAAAAAAACTAAACAAAGGAGAAAATATCCCTCGAGCTTATCTTCCTTCTTAGTAAATACTGACTCGATCCCTACTTTCGAGGCTGACTGTTGTTCCTGGAACACAGGTTGTATTTCCCGTAATAACTCCAAACAGGCCGAGTACGAATCGGTCTTAAGTGCCAACACAACCCATGCTGTTCGAAAGTACTCAAGTTCAGTGCTCCTGCTTTCATTCTCCTCTCAAGCAGTTGAATTTTTGCCCAATTTATTATACACAACCTCTTAGATATTTTATATAATTCTGCGAAATATACTTATTAATCACTCTTAGAGATTTATTGGAACCAAAAGTTCAATTGAATTTTGCGAGGCAAGGCTCCAAGGTAGAGTTGCCCTGCATGCTATCAGCTAACCGTTACGAGACACGGAAAGCCAACGGAGGTCACAAGATCTAAGCTGAACTACGACATATTAACTATCCTTTGCTTTAATTTTAAGTAGTTTTCTTGCGCTAATTTGAGTAACTGTCCTTTGCTCTAATTTGAGTACATCTCCTTTCTTCTATTCTGAGTACCTGACCTTTACTGCAATTTGAGTAGTTGTTCGGGGCTCTGAAATTGATTACTTCTTCTTTGCTTTAATTAGCGTACTTGTCCTTTGCTGGAACCTAGTTACCTATCGTTTGCTTTAGTTTGAGTAATTGTCGTTTGTTCTAATTTAGGTATCTGCTTTTGCTCTAATTTGTGTACCTTTCCATTTCTCTAATTAGAATACCTATTTTTTCCTCTAAGTTGAGTACCAGTTTTTGCTCTAATTTAGGTACAGGTCCTATACTCTAGTTTTAAAACCTGTCCTATGCTGTAATTTGAGGACCACTCCTCTGCTCTAATAAGAGTATCTGTCCATTTTTCTAATTTGAGTATCTGTCATTTGGTCTAAGTTGAGTAACTTTCCTCTGCTCTAATTTGAGTAGCAGTTCTGTATTATCGTTATTTTACCATTTTATTGTAATAATGAAACACGCTACCGAAAAATAGCAGCAACATATATAAAACAAACACAATTAAATTGTTGTCTACGTAACTTCCTTGTTTAGAAATAACATCAAACAGTCTTTTGTCCACAAAGGCTCTTAGCCGAGTAATCTGGGAATATGTTATTGTACCAGCAACTGTTTTGATCTTTCCCCATAGGGCATGCTTAGATGAAAACTGGATACCTCTTTCATACACTTTTCGCTTCATGATCGACCAGAGCTGTTCAATAGGGTTTAGGTCAGGAGAATAAGGAAGCAATGTCATAAGTGATTGGCCTGTGATTCTCAAAGTTGCGAGGTACAAAGTTGTAGCCTTGCCTAAATATCAATTGCGGTTGACGTGAGAGTGGTGGATCATATAACCATGGTGCAAAATGCTCCTACAAAAACCTAGTGCAGGAGCTGCTGGTGAGTTTTAATACACCTTCTGGAACTCGAAAAGGCCCGACAAGTTAATTTCCTATGATTCTCGCTCAAAACATGCGGGCAAGCACATCTTGAAAATTGATATTCATGCACTTTCGTGCCCAATTAATACGCTTCTCTTTGTGATTCTTGCTCAGGATGGGTCAAGTGATGCACTTAACACTCCTGGCCGTCTCTTTAAGGATCCTACACTGGGTGCTTTTGGCCAAAGGAGCAACTCCACCACTTTTAAATATGGCAGCACTTGTGCTACCGAGGTCTTTTTCTTACTTGTCTACCTATTTTTCGGATGTTACGCTGGGATACACTTCTTCTCGTACATTTATCTTGCCTTGGTTTGGTGATGGGGTTTTCCACACACCCCTTCAATGTTCTTTTATGCCGACCAAGCTCTTAGGCTAATGCTACAACAGATAAGGCTTCTGCGAGACCTGGAAAAATCCGCGTCTTTTATGTAGCTGTCAGACGTCGTTTCAGGGCCCTTTTCGTACCCCTGCAATCAAGCGTGACACAGTTGGAACCACATCAAAATACATAATTCAACATAACTTTGTATGTATCTTATCAATACGATTAAAATGATAACTGCGTACGTACCTACCTAGGATAATTCAGTGGCCCAAATTTCACGTTTGTACAATGTTAATATTCAAAATATCAGCAATAAAGCGTGATACAGAGTTTATAAAACAGATTGGATGAATCCTATAGAATAGTGAAAGACTGGTCAAAAGTGGTTCGAAATCCTGCTCTTAGGTATATAATACGCACAAAACTAGTGTATGGAGATCATCTAAAACAGCCCCCGAAGCGACCATTTCCAAAAGGGAATAAACCAATGCTCGATCAGCAAATCCCCAAAGAGATTCACCTCAAGTAAAATTGCGCAAGAGGGAACTCCTCCCATCAGAAGCGAGCCTACCTGTTGACCCAATTGACACGTCAAAATCTTGCTACCTCAAATCACTTGAAAACGAAAAACTCCCGGGTCACGCCACTCACTCCGCAATTAGTGAGATCCCCTTCACTTTACAAGAAGAAGTTCACGGAGCAGTAGGCTTACCGCCAACTAAAATAGGTTCAAGAATGCCTACTTGCGCCCCCACCCATTACCTCCACCCCCGATCGACGAGTAAAAAGCCGCCCCAACATACAAACAATCATTAACCAATAAGACTAGCAAAAGTTTCCAAAAATAGGTTCTCCGAAGGCATAAACCCTTTTAAGATAACTATCATTATCTTATTCCTGATTTTAAATGCTTCACCTTTGCCAAAATCCAAATCGACCTAAAAATATCACTTCCAATCGATAAAAACCCCCTTAGCGAAACTTAAGCTTATCAATCGAAAGCAAAATCCATTATTAAAATATCATTTAAACAATTATTTTTTTAATTATTTTAATCCTAAATTATCATTTTGTTCAATTAATTTGTACAAAAAATGGTACGTTGAGTTTGTCATTGACTAGTCCCTTTTAACATATTTTGGAACTCATAAGATATAGGAATTTCCATTATTATATTAGTAATATGGAAGTGCGACGCGGAGTAAAGAACCCGAGTTTCCACACTACTTTCGAAAGGAAGTAGTGTTAAGTGTCTTAACAAAGGAAAGTAACTATAGTATAGTTAGATAACACTGAAAGTCCGCCTTTCACTTTCATACTTAGGGAAAAAATACATTGGAATATAATTCAATAGACAGATAGATCGATATATAATAAATAGACGGATACGAATGAAAGTGTTAGCAGTTCATTGAAGGATACATTTTGCTTTTAAAGCTTAGCTGTGATTATCCCAGTCTCTCTTGTATAACCCAACTTTGTAATTGAATCTTTGACCTTAGACGATGTAACAGCAAATTTTTGCCGTCTACCGCGACATAACCCAAACAATGCCTAAGAGCTCAGATATTCTCAATACCCAACTCTCATGTAAACAAAATTAACGAGATACTGCTGAGAAAAATGCTTAGGATTCTGTTTCACTATAAAACATCCTTTTTCTTCTCACGGTGCCGCCCACTGGTCGTAAAAAAATGAAAAATAAAAAGGCAGAGTTGGATAGAAACCTGCCCTTCTCATGTTGAAATTGGTAGATCCACTTAAAAAATTAGGGAAAACTCCTCCCACCTTATATAGGTTTCAAAGACTTCCGTTAAACTAGGCCAGAGCTACTCCTTAATTAATATTTTATTGGTAAACCCCTTTGGACGAGCCCCCTTCTTCCCCATATAAAAACTATTGTAAGCTTTAGATTAAGGCATTCTGAGCACATCTCTCTATTTTTAATAAAGTTAAAGCCATACAGCTCCTTTTGCTCTCCGACATTGTCTTATCGAGTTTCGAAGACGGGTACGCAAATTACGTTGAATTGCTGTGATCACTGATGATCACACGCTCTTTTCCACGGTCAAACCCCTCGCATGAATCATCATTTAATGTCAGATTACACCGTGTACTATACTACAGCCAGTCCTTTCTCACCAAGAAGGGTTCAGTTGCGCCGACTGTTTGATCACCTTGACTTTGTGCCCGATCTACCGACGGATTGTCATTGGCTTTATAGCCATAATTACAAGGCTAGAAGAAAAAAGCACAACCAACGTCAACAGGACCAATGTTGATTTTATCGCTTTCAAGGCGGAAACCCACACTGCACACACACCCCCGTACTTACTGATATTTACATTAAGTCACAACGTACTTTACGCTCTCGCCTCTTTGAACTAGGGCAGATTACTTTCACACGTTTCACCCACCTTTCACCCTTACATAAGGAAGAAGACTTCTATAGTTGAGGTGGTATGAACCGTTCTCCGCTATCTGAATTTTCATCTCACAATTCAACATTGACTGTGTGGAAGTTGTCTTCGCCCAAGGGAGCGAAAGAACACCACCACCTTTGCGAGAGTCTCAAACAACAACAACAAAAACGAAATCCCTCTTCCTGTTATCTTACTTCTTTAAATTAATTATTTACCATCTGACCTTACAAATCGTGATTTTTTTTATATCCATACTATGATATTCTTCGCCCATAAACCCCATTCTTCTCCCCAATGGGTGTTCAAATTCATAATCTTGATGATATGTACTATACCAAGTGCTTAATTCCTAATCTTTTGCACTGTTTTTTCTCGTTTATTCCTAACATTTATCTGATAATCTTCTTACTCCCATTGGTAAAACCCGTGTCGTAGGATTACCGTGGAGAGGGTACGCCAGAGGATTGGGATACAGATCCCAGTGCGAGGGTTAAATAAACAAAATTGTGTGCAATTAACCTAAATAATCAATTCCTCAAGGTTCTGGGATTAGAGAAATTAATGGTAGAAAAATATAACTTTACTATATACAAAGAGAATATTAATAGCACAAGTAATTAAATGACAATAAATAAAATGAGACTCGGGATACCAAACGGGGTGGGGGGAGAAATACAAAATGAAGGTGATTGCTTACAAGGAAATGGGAGAAGAGTGAAAATGACTGGGAGAGCCACGTAAAGCCTAATTGAATGCAAGCTTAGAAACGGCGCCTCCGCGGGGCGCTGTAAGGTTCAACTTGCAAGATTCATTCTTAGTTAACTTCGCTGAGTAATGAGCGACGGAGTACTCTAGTCGTGAAAGAAGTCAATACCCAAGTGGTAGATGCCTGTCTGTGTCTATCGTCTGTCGGGCACGAATTCTGGCCTTAGGTACGAACAAAGCCGGGTAGAAATGACGCGTCGCGTTCGAAGCTGGAATCCGTTGGGGTACGAAGCAGGGTATACGAGACTGTGCGTGGCTGCTAACCAAGACGGGGCTGTATGGTACTAATTTCTCAAAGCTTTTATCGAAGTATTTATACTGCCTCGGCGGAAGCGGGTCGCGGGGGCCCAAGAAAGGGGGGACAGGAATCTCATTAGACTTGGCATGCTAGGAGGGTGGAGACTCGGCGGCCTCATAGCCCTGCGCAAAGGTACTTGGCGCTATATGTCTGGCGCCGATCAGACGGTGAGGCAGGGAAGAATTGGAACCCAAACGGATCACGCGGTCGTGCGAAGTTTCTCGCTGCTCCCTTAGGGACATCTGACCGTGCGGGTGCATCTTTCTCCGTTGCCACAGGTAGAAGTTGGGTTGTAGGGGTGAGGAGATTAAGCTTCTCTCTCTGGCACCCCGCAACAGACAATGAAAATTTATCATGAAACCAATTATTATCTCTCAGCTTAACACTCAATCTAAAAATCCAATTTAGACAACTTTGAAAACCCTGCCATTTGACCAATATCCGCTGCCTTTTCACATATTATTTTCTCAAAGAATTCGGGACTGCAAAACTGCTCTGAGGGAAACTCGCTGACGTGGTCCAAATAAGAGATGATAATAGCAAGTTTGTATTGAGAAAATTCGAATTTCGTCATTAAGACGCAGCCTAAAATCTTCATTAAGTCCTAATCTACTTATCGTCATGTAAGCTACTTGAAGAGAATTCTCTTAGAAGTTTATATCATTAGCATGTAGACGTATACACTGGGTTACATGCACATTTACAGAGTCTTATAAACGGTAAAAAAAGCTTTGTGATTCTTTTTACAATGGGGGAGGAAAGAGGCTCTACACAACATACTTGTGAATTGATTGATACCTTGTAGAAGTAATAATGATGAAAATGAAATGGAAAATGTTAAGTAGTTAATCAATTACAACATCTCTGCAATATCTTCATTGAGGAGAAAGCGGTGGATTCAGCAGGCCGTGCACTCTTCCGATATCCAGCTAACCCAATAATCTCCTCTCCACTTTAGGCTGCAGTGACTATGCACCATCAACTCATTCTATCTTCGCCTAATCTCATCATTTTCTTTGGAAGGTTCTTTGATTAATGGAGTTTAAAACTTTGTTCATATGTTTTGTTAACTTTGCTTGGGAAATCAGAAGGAGCAGACCTTAAAAAATAGAGTGAACAGCCACGTTGAGGTGTCATCGTCTATCATTGGAAAGAGTGAAGCGAGACCCTTTGCTCATCTGTTCTTTTTTAATGTAAAAGAAATGATGATAATAAGATTTGGTAGCAAGGCGTATGCATACCACTGGCACTTGAGGCATCAAAAAAAAGGTTTGCTAATGTACACAGAGACTTTTCCTGGTATAAAAAGGTTAATAACACCCATTATTTACAGGGGATTCTTTAATAATGGAATAATGAGAGAATAAAACATGATTAAATAATAATTAAAAGCTCAAGAAATGTCACATCAGGTGATTAATGCTTAACACCCGAGAAGAAAAGAGTTTTGCTGGGACTTTCGTCTTTATTAACATTCAATAAAGCTCTACTTTATTAATAACGAAAGAACTTGGAATTCTCATTTATTTTTCCTTTACAGTCGTTTACCATAAAAGGATGCGTCATTGTCATAAACTCCCCACCAGCGTTTTACTATTACCTATCAAGTGGAAACAGTTCTACAGATCTTGATTGCAGTTAAGTCACAATAAGGATGCTGAGTAGCAGGATGGGTATGAAATTTTGGGTTAACTTCATGTCAGCTGCCAGAAGTTTGATGCGATGGTTTTTGTATGATGATGAGAGGCACTCTGATAGATGATGATGATTTTTTAGTCACTCCAAGCGCCACCACTTGTAACGAGAGGGGTTGGTTGGTTAATACTTTGACTTGATTGTGACAGGGTCACCAGTTCCGGGATGGAACAACATTCCATCTCTGCTAAATGATTCGAGTTCGTTCTTGAGGATTTCGGACCATATAAGTTTGTATTTGGATTTATAAATGACTTGATAAAAATAACTACATATATTTCGGAATTTTGAGTTTTTTATAATGAAAGGGTGGAGCATGATGAATCCTATCCCCGAAGTATACGGATCACAAAGATGAAGAAGTGGCCTCAACTGTTAGTAATGCTGATAATGTCTCTTTTATATGCGTTGGGAAAGTGGGCCCGAACAGGGATAAATAGAGCACGATGTCGCCTGAGATTCGAGAGATAAAAACAGGAAAAGTAAAACAGAGTCATTGGTGTTAGAGGTCAAGTGCCAATAAATAATTGTTGAAGAGGAGATGAATGAACAAAGTTAGCTCAGATGTTTGCTAGTTGGGACGTCTGACTGTGGCAAGAACGAGTTCATGAGCGTGCACAACAACTTTTGTTTACATGGATCACTATATATATATATATATATATATATATATATATATATATATATATATATATATATAAATATATATATATGGGTCTTTGAACAAGGACGCTCGAGCTTTGTCAGGCGATAGTGGCCATGTTGTTAAAGCGATATCTGGCAACCTCACTTTGCACTGTTTAGTAGTACTTGGCAAGTCACGATGAAAGGTAATAGCGTTTAACAACCTATGCACATCATCAAATGTTATTATCAAAATCAGTGCTCCGTTCGACAAACGTTCCGCGCATTACGTGATTTCTATCCTCGCCACAATCGTCCTGCCGAGTCCACTGTTCGACGCTTGGTGGCCAACTTTGAGATAAAAGGGTCGATCAACAATCAGCTAACGCCTTCACGTCGCTAAAACGCAAGGTCTGCTGAAAACATCGCTGCCATAAATGAGAGTGTACGGGAAAATCCGAGGCAGTCAATTTCTCGTCGTTCACAAGAACTTGGCCTTTCTGCGGCTTTAATTTGGCAAATTATGCGTAGGGACTTGGGTTTGCACCCGTACAAAATCCGATTTACCCAGAAACTTAAAGTAAACGACCATAGACAACGCCTTGTGTTCGCTGATTGGGCTCTAGAGCAGTTGGAATTCGCCCCAAATTTCTCCAAAAAAATAATCTTCAGCGACAAGGCCCATCTTTTGATGAATGGATTTGTAAACAAGCAAAATTGTCGGTTTTTGGGACGAAAACAATCCACATGAGATACACCAGCACCAATTGCATCCAAACAAAGTCACTGTATGGTGCGGATTTTCCTCTAACGTAATCATCGGTCCGTATTTTTTTGAGAACGAAGATGGGATTTCCATAACTGTCAACCGCGAGACCTACAGATCGATGATAAGCAACTTGTTGTGGCCTCAACTGGATTATATGCCTGATGTGGATGCTAACGACATGAGGTTCCAACAGGACGGCGCTACATGCCACACTGCACACGCCACGATAGACATTTTTCACCAGCGATTTCAATGCAGGCTTATCTCGTGCGGCGGCGGGGGCAACTGGCCACCGAGATCATGCGATTCAACACCATTGGACTACTTTCTTTGGGGCTACCTTAAATGGCAGGTTTATGCGAATAATCCGCAAACAGTTTATGTCCTCAAAGTCAACATGACGAACACCATCCACCAAATTCAGCCAGATTTATGCGAAAAAGTCATCGAAAATTGAGCCTCTCGAATACGTTCAACCAAGCAAAGCCGCGGCGGACATTTGAACGACGTCATATTCCACACTTAATGGCATAAATTTTACTTTTAAATTTAAAATAAAATGAGTGCATATATCAAACAACTTGTTTTTTTTTCATTTAAAAATAGAGCGACCTTATTGAAAGACCCTATATACCATGCATTCCAACATGAATTAAACATATTCTGTACCATCTGGTATAGTATCACATCTGATTTCAATAGCGCTGCTATTGCCCAACCATTAAGAAATCTAATCTCAACCCCGAACCACTCCCTACCCCCTGCCAAGCTCCCGCCTGATCTCTCAATTCTCTTTCTTTTCATAGTTTCTTAAAGGTCGATTGCGATGGTGGTGGGTACTTGTTTGGATGACGTTTTATCTAAAAATAACTCTTTCTTTCTTTAAAGATGGTCGTCAAATTTGAGAATAATCATTTATTTCTCAAAGCCAAGCTTGCTAATTTTTGCATTTCCTCTTTCTCTACCTCTTTATAATCTTAGCCCCCTCCTTTCACGCAATGATCAAAACAGTTTCGAGATATCCCTCCATGCTTTCTTTACTTCACGACCTGGGTAAAGTAACTCCTTTTCTTGCTGGATATCATACTTCTGCTCGTTGAACTTTTTAAAATGTTCAGGACTTTGCAACCTCTATTCTTCTCAACCAGGGACGCTTCTCTCGTGCAATTCCCCCCCCCCTCTCCTTTCCTGAACTATCTCTATATTATAGAGAATCAGCTTCAAATGTATTCTTCCTACATGATCTTAGAGGCCTCCACGCAATCTTATCCTTGTATGTCTCTGAACTAACTTCGGCCCCTGGGAACCCTACTTTGCTTTTAGAATGTAATCTGCCTATATATCTACTCTCGTCCTTGAAGACCTATTACTTCTTTTAAGTCATTATATTTGGTATCCAGTCGTTTTGTGAATGGTCTTAACCTTGCTGAGCGTCATACAAGAATGCTTATTGTTATTTCACATGTTTTTTATGTTATTATACTTAAATTTAAATAGCTTGGATAATATTATTTCAAAACTTAATTTCTTTCTAATAATTTTGCAGATTTTAACTCTTTTGGGGTTACCATTACGAGAAGAAGTGCTGGAAAAGCAATTCAAACCCTGGTGGGTGCTACTAAATGCGCATCATGCAGGTGTTTTATTATACTATAGGACGCTATGTCTTCCTAAGGGTCAGAAAAGTTGTTTTTATGTATGTCAGAGTCTCTTCCAAAGATTTTAAGGGGATTCAGTTCTGTGATGCCTTAGGATTCAACGGAGGTCTTCAAAAACCTTACCATGTGTTTGGGGGTGTTATCACGTTGGTACCAAAGTTCATAGTAGCGTTTGAGCTCCTAAAGTTCGGAACGCGACTTGACAATTAAATCTTTGTTTCGCTCTTTATTGACAGTAACTCGGGTGTCATCCCTAATGGATAACGGGTCTCACTCAGTAAATGATGACAATGCCCACCCATTACTTAACTTAGAAGAATTTAGGGGCAATCCTTGAATTTCCTTAGGCTGTTTACTTACCTAAAAATACAAGAAAGATGATGGTTGGGATCGCCATTTACATCAAGTTCCCTTCCTTTCAAACTCTGCCGCTTCTTGTTCCAATTCAAGAACACCTGGGCAGAATTCATAAATTTTATTTTAATTACACATTTAATTCTTGGTTACTTTTTTGTATGGATTTTATTTATGGGAATCTAATATCCGAAACAAACTAGACAATCAGGAATTTAGAGGCGACGATCTTTTCAGGACAAAACACTTTGCAGCATAACTTAATGATTCAAGAAACACATTAAATATTCCGTAATGTTGTAATAGGACCAGAATCTCTACTCTTCTTGACTGTAGAAGTAGATCTGAATTAAATAACCATTGAAATAGTTTTGTTGCACCTTTCAGACATTATACTGCAGTAGAAATTTATGCCCGCCTACCAAACATTCAACACACGAAACATGGTTGTTTACATTCTAGCAGACCATTGCTGATGGCTTCAAATGCAAAATGGGATATCTTGTTGGCACAAGATTTCCCTTGAGCGACAAAATAAAAGGTTTCAATGATTTTAATATTTCAGTCACCCTTGAAACACCCTTTATACTAATTACATTTGTACTTCAATAGTCTATTTATTATCTTGCCTCACATAGCTATTGCAAAGAAAGGTTTATTCACTTCAGTAGAAATCATCTTCGAAGTAAAACGAAATTTCTTACATAGTGACACAGCTGATAATTATTTATTTACGTTTTATACCATTCGTACAATAAAAGTATTGAAACATTAATATTATTAGTAATAAAACAATGAAAACAAAATATATAATAGAGATAGAACCTCGTGACTGGTTGCAGGCCAAAAGAGCTGGACTTCAAACCCGTATCCTAGCAACGCATTGAATGATGATAAAAAGCGATTCGGTGCAGTCCCCAAAAGTATCATGCGATTAGTCGAAATCGAAATTGGGAATAAAAAGAACTTAGGGAGTGTCTTTCCCGTACTCGCCACAGCCTTGCATCGAAACAAGTACACAATTAGCAAAGAGAAGACGCTCTTTCAGTTTCGTTTCTTGTTACAGGTCTGGTTAGAAGGCATTTGGCCGCTAGTCACCTTTTACTTTGGGACGAGATCTTGGCTGAACTTTTAGGGCAAGATCATGTATGAGCTGAATGCCAATGGGTTTATTTCGCTTTTCCCAACCTCAGATTAGCCTGGAAACCAGTTTCCCTCAAGCAGGAGCATGCGTATATTTTTCTCACCTGGATGAAGGAAAAGGCTCCAAAACACAGAGCCCACGAACATTTGATGAACTCCAGCCTCGCCAAGATTTTCTGAAAGCAAATTACCATCCGATCTTTTATCTAGAGAAAAACCAAGAATTTTGTATTTTCTCTCGAGCAATCAATAGAGGGATAATCTAGATTTATAAAAAGTAAATTAAGCAACAACCCATAAGTGAAGTGGGAAATGAGTCACAGCCACCGCGCACTAAACACTACAGGGCTCAGTACCAGCTAGCCTAACCCCAACCTCGGCTCCGAGTAGACGTGCTGGGTTAAGCGAAGTCCAAACCTAGAAAGCGATTTCGCCGGGAGGACACTCGGGGAAACGTGCATGGAATGAGGATTGTGTAACGCTTAAACGCTTGTTCCATTTTAAATAAATTCTAACAACTGCGAGCGGTCATGGCGGCTGAACGGTTCGATAGTGTAGACATCACAAACTCTTTGATCCCTGTTTAAACGAAGGATTAGCAGGCGATATACTGGTGGTGATATACTGCACTTCGCACCGGCAAGCGGAGTCTGAGTGTGAGATATATACTAAATTTCATGCTACACACAAGTTTTTTCTTACACGAAAAAGAGAATTGATTTACAAGTACTTTATTTGAAGTGTGGTGCCACATTTGTGCAGTCTGGCGATGAACTTCGGAGTTGAATTGCTAAACGAAGGTTTCCAATTCCTGCATTTGACAATATAGTTTTTGAGGATCAACCATAGGTTCTTCGGGGAAACCAAGCAGTTTTGGGGCCATGGACCCAAGGTGAACTCCAAATCCGGAGACTCCTCCCAACACTGTCCACTCCAAAAGGGGTTTAGCCTCGCTAAACTGTAACACGATGATGTCAGTCGGCACGTCCCTACTCCGATGCTTCTCCTATTAATTTTCTGCCTAAACTTTAATTGGTTTTTCGAGGTAAAAAATTCTTCTAATTGCATAAGATTAGGATTGAAATTCATTAATATCGATGATTTAAGCAGGTAATTATTTAAATTTGTAAATATTTATACAGAATTGTGGTGTAGTTAAATTCATTTCTACATCTGAATTTGGGTCAGGACTGCTTTTAAATTGGCAATAGAAGAACTAGTAGTATCAGTAACAGTAGTAAAAATAATTACTTGTACTGAATTTCCTTCCTGAGATTAGGTTTCCCTTCCTAAGGGGCATAAACACCCCTTTCCGTCTTTGTCGGGACTATACAGGCTACAAGGTAGAAGAGAACAGAGAAAAGAGAAAAGAAGCAGGAATATTCAACCTAAATGCTGCGGCGGGGAATGAATTATAACACACACACCCGACCAAGCATCAAACAGCACAGATGGAAAAGCTTTTGAACATTTTTTGCATTACAGTCGAACCTTTGACCATTTTTCATATTACACATCTTTCTATTCTCACATTTTATCTTCCCAGAGCTCATTTACCGATTTGTTTCAGTCGCTAGCCTCATTTTTTTCCTGGACCCTAAAAAATCCAAATCAACCAACTTTCCAACTTCTATATTAATATTAAGTTATGCCTATTATTGAGCACCCTTCTGTCGCTAGCCTTTGGCGGGGACACCTAATTAATTGTTGACCAAAGTTTCGCGAGCGCAAAACAAATATAACAAAGAAAGTGTTAATTTTTTACCTTAACACAAAAAAATATGTGAAAAGTTCAACGCGTGTGACTTCTTTCATTAAAAAGCTTTGAAATCAAACTCGTTGCTTTCTGAGCGATGCTAAGGGACCGTTAAACATCCGAAAAGGCTTCAGTTGTCATGACGACGAATCCAGTTCTCTTTGTGATGGTTTCGGGTGTCAACACGACCAGGCTTACGACCGTTCGAAAGTTGATATTCAACCGGAGATTTGTTTTCTTTGATTGATTTTTTGTTATCAGAAGAATAGTGGGTGACGGGGCTGTGTGGCTACTGGTAGATGATCGTATAAAGTGATTCTTGATAAAGAGGAATGGTATTTTAAATTACTAACATATCCGTGTAGAAGCCCAAGAAAAACACTTTAGAAAGATTTCGGAACAGTGGTGAATAAGTGCTCAAAATACGAACAAAAACGTACAATTAGAACGAACGTTCGTAAGTTTGAATTTAGACAAAAATATTATAAGCAAGGAGACGATTTGGGAAGAATCTAAACTACTTTAACCTAAAAAAAAGCAAAGGTACGAAATCGTTAGGTATTAGAAACGCCGTGACTCATAGAATGCACGTAATAAAAACTAATAGGGCAATGAAAATGGCTATGAAAGGTTCCGAGCTGCCTCCCCAACGAAGTCAAATTTACGAACAAGTTCGTAAAAGGGCCCAAGCTGTTTTTAAATGCGAACTGAAACCGAAATATAACGAAAAAGGAAACTTCAAAAATATTCCTGAACTATAATTAGTCAGAACAAAAAGGAACGCACAGGTTGGTAAAATTGCTACACTTAAGTACGAACTTAACCTGATATAGAGCGATAGTGATAAAGCTTTTAAAATGTTTCAGAGCTTGAAAAATAAGAACTCATACGTACGAGCCGTAAGCTTAAAGATGAGACGCTTTAAATCTTTACCTTAATGGCTCATTTGCGAAAGTTTCACAGTATGCCGAGGT
Organism: Ceratothoa steindachneri; assembly: GCA_963969495.1. NCBI lineage: Eukaryota > Metazoa > Arthropoda > Malacostraca > Isopoda > Cymothoidae > Ceratothoa > Ceratothoa steindachneri. Next base: position 201,522,046 of record OZ018320.1, on the reverse strand, counting down.
GGACGATTTCCAACACCTCGATGACGTCGTTTCAATTGTCGCTGAATTGCCACCAAGCATTTTTCGAAATATTTTCGTAGTGAGAATTTACCTTTTTTTGTGTCAGGTGTGGAGAGATTTGCGCGCCCACCTAGTCTACAAACTAACCAATACGCAACCTATCTTTCACAAATTTTCACTTTCCTTTACTTCACCACTTTCGTATGCGAAAGTGGGTAATTTTATCAAATGTAACCATATATATATATATATATATATATATATATATATATATATATATATATATATATATATATATATATATATATATATATATATATATATATATATAAATATATATATATATATATATATATATATATATATATATATATATATATATATATATATATATGAATATATATATAAATATATATATACATAAATATATATATATATATATATATATATATATATATATATATATATATATATATAAATATATATGATAAAAATTAATGCAATATCGCCAGAGAAGATGAGGAATTAAACCACATTCTTCGAAGACAATTTAATTCAGAACAGTTTCGGTGTATCTCACACCCTTTTTCAACTGACACTTGGTAGAAAATTTAACAGAAATGCATATAAGCATAACACAAGATCCCCTCTTTTTCCATCAATCCCCTACTTGTGGCTGATCTGAAGGGAGGGGGGGTTAGGCCTAAACATATTGAAGGGCTGACATTTTACTATTTTATTTATTTGCGATCTTATTATAGGATTAATAGAAAGTTGACCCTCAGATAGATTTAAATTAAGAACTGACGATATTCAGCTCGATTCTACGATTCTTCTCTTAACATAGTTAGCCGATTTAAATAACATTTTACTTCCATTGAAATCGATCGTATGATTCTTGTCTCTAACATGGCAAAATATTCCACCACTTTCACTGCCCACTCTAATATCTCTTTTGTGTTCGTACAATCTCTGGTCTAGATTTCTCCACGTTTCCCCTATATAAACTTTATGGCAATCGTTGCATGGTACTGCATATACTCCTATGTTATAATGTTCTTTGGGTTTCCTGGCCATCACCAATTGGTTTAAGGAATTATTATATTCAAAGGCTAGATTAATACCCGCTTTTCCAAATATGTCCTTTAAACTATTTAATTTATTATTAAATGGCAATGTTATACATTTGTTGAAGTCGTTAGTGCGGGAAGGCTCATTACCATAGAATGTTTTCCTAGCTGCAAAATTGGTAGACGATATGAACCAATCGGGGTAATACAAATTAGAAAAAATGGTCCTGATAATGACAATTTCTTCATCTAAATAGGAAGGATGACATATTTTGTATGCTCTGAGGAAAAGGTTAGAAGTTACCGATTTTTTAACAGTATTATCGTGAAACGAAAAATAATGTATATAGGCATTCGAGTGCGTTGGTTTCCTATACACGTCAAGTGATCTTTATTAATGAGGACATCTAAAAAGGGTAATTTATTATCATATTCCCTTTCATATTTAAATTTGATGGAGACATGCAAATTATTCAAATTATTAAAAAAGGTATCAAAATCATGGCCATTAGGCTATACAGAAAATACATCGTCAATGTACCTTAACCATATAAAGTTAGGGGGAGAAATTGTGGGAAGGAGTTCAGTCTCAAAATATTCCATGAAGAGACATGCCAATATCGGAGATAAACTATTTCCCATGCTAAGGCCAAATATTTGTCTATAAAACTCATTATTTACTTGAAACACATTGTCTGAGAGACATAATTCAACTAAATCGATAAATTTACTCGTAGAAATGGGAAGATCCAAATTAAGTCTAGGCATGATTTTCCGCAGAAGGCCCATGGTTTGGTCAACCAGAACTTTGGTAAACAAAGAGTTTACATCAAAGCTCAAAAGTTTTCCATCCGGTAATTGCAAGTGGTTGAGGCGGTCAACGAAATCTTGAGTGTTCATAATGTGTGCAGATGAGATTCTTCCTACTGCTTTAGAAAAATGCTTGGCGAGCCATTTGGAGAGCTTATAAGTGGGAGAATTAATATTGGAAATGATTGGGCGTAAGGGACATCCCTCTTTGTGGGTCTTTGGGAGCCCATACATATAGGGAAGTGAAGGGTTCATACTCCTGAATTGATTAATTAAATCTGAACCCTTCAATGGAAGTAAAATGTTATTTAAATCGGCTAACTATGTTAAGAGAAGAATCGTAGAATCGAGCTTGATATCGTCAGTTCCTAATTTAAATCTATCTGAGGGTCAACTTTCTATTAATCCTGTAATAATATCGCAAATAAATAAAATAGTAAAATGCCAGCCCTTCAATATGTTTAGGCCTACCCCCCTCCGATTAGCCACAAGTAGGGGATTGGGGGAAAAAAGAGGGGCTCTTGTGTTATGCTTATATGCATTTCTCTTAAATTTTCTACCTAGTGTCAGTTGAAAAAGGGTGTGAGATACACCGAAACTGTTCTGAATTAAATTGTCTTCGGAGAATGTGGTTTAATTCCTCATATATATATATATATGTATATATATATATATATATATATATATATATATATATATATATATATATATATATATATATATATATATACATAATATATATATATATATATATATATATATATATATATATATATATATATATATATATATATATATATATATTTATATATATTATATGAGGTGCATAAGAGAACTTTTATTAATTAAATAAATAAAAAAAAAATGATTATGTTTTAAAGAAGTTTAAGATTTAACAAATTTAGCCAAACTCACATTCTAAAATGGTGACAAATTTGCCTCCTCATTTTCTTTCACTGTTCTACTTCTTCTTCTTTTATAATTCTATTCTCGTCTTCACCCCTTCTAGCCACACTTTCTTTCCCTCCTTTCGCTTGGTATATAAAATGTTTGTTTGTCCAATCTTCTCATTTTACAGAGTTTCTTTAATGAAAAGGAAACGTTGACCTTTTATTGAAAAAAGGTTCTTTGTCCTCATTTAAGGTTACAACACAAATTTGTGCAGTAAAACGCAGTGGTAGGGGAAGGAAAAGTACAGGGAAGGAAGATGAAGTGCGAGGAAGATTCGACCAAAAAATGTGTATAGGAGCAAAAAAGAAAAAAACAAAAACATAAGAAAAAGAAACACGTGTACGTTAACGTCAGGGCCAAGAGGGTGCGATCAATGCCCTAGACTTAGAGGATCAATACACAAATAGTCTATTCACGTCCCCTATGTCCCCGATTTAATCCCCCTTCTACTCCCTATAGCTCCTATTTCATTTCCCTATGCCCCCATTTTCTTCCGCCTTTCTTTAAGGGAGGAGTTCCCAACACTTCCGTTCCTCCGTCCCCTTCGGGTATTGTGCCGTGTTACCAAATACTCAATAAAATGGACGCTATGAAAAGTATTCGTATTAATTTCGTTGAATTAATTTTCATTGTTATTTAGTCGATATTGTAATGTAGGGGAAGAGGACTAGGTATTCAGTGGAAGGGACTAGGTATGTAGGGGAAGGGGACCAGTTATATAAGGGAGGGAGAGTTATGTAGGGGAAGAGGAGCAGTTATTTAGGGAAAGGGGACCAGTTATGTAGGGTAAGAGGACCAGTTTAAAGGGGAGGGGATCAGTTATGTAGGGAAGGGAACTAGTTATGGAGGGCAAGGGGACCAGCTATTTAGGGGAGGAGACCACTTATATGGGGTAGGGACAGTTATGTAGGGGAAGGAGACCAGCTTTTTGCGTGAAGAGGAGCAGTTTTGTAGGGGAAGAGCCCTAGTTATGTAGGGGAAGGGGATCATTTATTTAGAGAAAGGGTACCAGTTATGTAGGGGAAGGAGACCAGTTATTTAAGGGAGGAGACCATTTATGTAGGGGAGGGACAGTTATGTAGGGAATGAGGACGAGTTATTTAGGGGAAGAGGACCAGTTATGTAGGGGAAAAGAAGCAGTTATGTAGAGGAAGAGGGCCAGTTATGTAGGGGAAGGTGACCAGTTATATGGGGGAAGGGGACTAGTTATGTATGGTAAGAGGACCAGTTATGTAGGGGAAGAGGACCAGTTATGTAGGGGAAGAGGACCAGTTATGTAGGGAAGGGGACCTGTTATTTAGGGGAAGGGGAGAAGTTATTTAGGGGAAGGGGACCAGCTATCTAGGTGAAGGGGATCAGTTTTGTAGGGGAAGGGGACCAGCTATGTAGGGAAATGGGACCCTTTATGTTTGGAAAGGAGACCAGCTGTGTAGGGAAAGGGGACCAGTGCAAATATGGAGAAATGTGCTTTAGCAAACCCCCTGAGTGTGTGGTGCAGGAGACGGCTGGTTACACTCTGGGAACCTCTTCACCATTGGCACTGCACCTATGAGGGTACTAATGGTAGTGCCCCTCCCCCTCCTCCTTGACCCGGATGTAAAAAATGCTAAATGGAAGGAACCATCCATTTTATTTCTTTCAACTTCCTTCAAAATGGAAGGATCTCAATTTACACCTAGTATTTCTTTAATTGCAAACGATAACCAACGAGAGTATCTGGCTTAGGAAGGTTGTAAGAAAGTGGTGAAGTTGAAGAGTGTGAAAAAGTGCGGCAGATATGGAGCGGAACATCTTCTTGAGAGGCTTGGATTCGAAAGGGTACACAATCCTCCAGATGTGAGCTGCAGCAGTCTGTCCATGCTACAACTCACTTAAATATAGTTAGGTTGGGTTAGGTCGACCCATCATGACCTCAATAAAATGCGAAAGAGAGAGGGATAGGTTGACCTAACCTGACCTTGAGGTTAAAAATAAATAGAATAAACATGGCAATTAAGGTCTTTGTTATAATTGCCTATTTATTTTTCTATTTTTATTCATCATACGTTTCCGTTTTCTTCGTTCATCAAGAGACTGACCATTGTTTCACTTTTTCCTCTCGGTGATGTTTCTATTGAATTCGTGACATGATCCAAGAAAATGATGGATCACTAAGCCTTGAAAACGATGGAATCGACAGAAGAAATTAGGATCCATCATTGATAGATATTGAGGTGTGGCAGAGAGAGAAATCAAAACCAAGGAATAGATAAATGAATTCAGGTGATAATGATTAACATAACTCGCACAAACTCGCACGCACACTTCAATTTTGGCGTTAAGTTTTGGTATTTACTTCCACAATAAACATGTACTAAGACAAGACAACAAGGCAAACTCTACTTCACACCTTCGCTGGGCCATTACACAGCTATGTTCTTCCCTTATACTGCAACGCCCCCAAAGATGAAAATTGACAAACTACTTTAGCACTTTGGATGAGAGTGAAGTTTCCCCTCTCCTCTCCTCCACAAACTTGATTGTGAAGAGCCATCAATCAGGCTGCATCCTCTTAACAAATTGGTCATTTAGATGAGTTCAACTTGGAAATGAACCAAGTCGACGATGAAATCGAACTTCCACTTCATAAATAACTCATGCTTTATCTAGACAACTAAAACTTGTCTTTTCAGCCAAACCTACTAGTACTTAGGGATCTTCCGCAAGTTTCCCATTATGACTAAAATGAGAACATGAGTTAGTATAAGGGGAACGTAGTTAATTTCTTGATAGTGGTAGACTGGTACTCAATCAATCATTACCAAGCTGAAACTCAAGACCGATAATGGCTTGTTGCCTATAATACAAATATAAAGTGAAAACACGAGCGTCATTATCTACCATTCCATAAACTTGAGGTTTATATCTTTTACTAGAAATATGTAAAATAACAAATTACTGGATTTTTGTAGATTGTTTTTTAATAAATTTAAGCTATATTTTAATCTTTGTAAATAATTGCATGTCACATATAAGGGATAGAAAGAAGAAAAATAGTACTCGTTAACTACATCCCGTAACTCTGATACTTATTGTAGTTAGTAGATAAATGATTACTCACCTTCACCCTACATAGACAAGGCCTGGGAACAGTGTAAAGGAAGCAGCTACTCCTGGCTATATTACCTTCATAACAGCACTGCATACATAAAAGTTTACCGACTACGGATTGTAGAAAAACTCTACTTCTTCCTAGAAAAGGAGCACGAAGTTAGTTTATTGATATTTGTAGGTTTGCAGTTTTTAATTTTAGAATAAATTTAAAATCTTGTTATTCATTGATTGCAGGTTATAACTGCAAGAAAGGAGGAAATTTTACTTGACAAATATCGTTTTAAGACATCTTTTCTAAGAAATTTAAAAATGAATTTTCCTTATGCAGTTTTATGTGTACTTCTCAGATCTGACGCTGGTTCTTTGCGGAAATGCATACCTTACCCATAATTGACTGAGGCTCCATAATAGGATAGAAGATATTTCCAGCGAAAACGAGTTTCAGATCTAAAGAACCGTAAAACCTAACCTAACCTAACCTAACCAAACCTAACCTAACCTACCCTAACCTAATCTAACCTAACCTAACCTTTCCTAACCTTACCTCACATAACCTAACCCTAACGATACTTTCCTCAGCTTCTCGCTAAAATAGAGTTTTGCGCAGAAAAAGTTTGTAAACAAGAGGCTAGCACTTGGCCAAATGCGGGTATTAGAAAGCCACTTGCCGTTAAACGTTCTAACCGAAATTTGCGTGTGATTTTACAGCCTTTCGAACCCTTTGCAATTATATCACAGTAAAGGAAATTTCCATCTTGTCTAAATTTAAAATTACTTCAGCACGTAAGTTATTCAATAACTCGCCGGATTATACTGTGAGCTCTATGTATTTCTGAGGCCTGAATATCGTACTCAAAGACTTCATGCATTATTCAGTATTGTGACTTAGAACAACCAACGCACGCCATTGTAATAATTAAACTCAAGACACAGTTACCCTCCGAAATGCGCGAACTGTCCGAAATATAAGGAAGAAAGCTATTGACTTATCAGTCAGAATACGCACTCGCAGATCTTCCTCTGATAGAACATAGCATGCTATTGGCTAACTAGTTGGCCAAAGTTAGGCCAAACGTTGAAGGAAATACTGAAAATGGTACCGAGAGATTTAAATTTAGCAAAATAATATATTTTCGCAAAATGAATAACTACGTTATTATTAAGTTTCGAAAAGTGTAAATAACCTTGGTGAACATCATTTTAAGAATTGAGAACGTTTATGTCTGAAAATTTAAAAATCGTTAATGTCTTTAAACGAAATCATCCATTTACTTAGCCAATTATTACCATATATGGTTGGAATTAGTTGTAGAATATGGTTACATTTTTACTTCCCTAGAGTGGTGGATCAATTGAGGGCTTGTTTAAATCCTCCTCAGTACATTTATATCAATTTAACAAAAATTACAAAAAGGAAAGGCAATTACTTCCTCAACAACCGTGCCCGCCACGGTTTTGGCGAGCCAGGCAGATGTCGAGATTATCTTCTGCTGGGTTGCTGGACATGTAGGAATTGCAGGGAATGAGGGCGCCAAAGAGTCCGCGAGGACTCTGCGACTAGACCAGCGTTTCGCTCTTCCTCACACCCACTACATGGCAGGAATACGGGCAGCTCTTCGGACTGCTTGGCAATGAAGATGGGAGACGGTCATTGCGCCGCGACTGTTCCCATGGACCTATCCCCCAATGCCGCGACGGCTCCAGGTCGCTTTCTGTCGTCTCCGAATCGGGCACACTCGTGTGACGCATCGCTATCTGATGGAGCGCTCGCCTACGCCCTATTGTGACGACTGCGTCGTCCCCCAGACTGTTCGGCACATTCTTGTCGAATGTCCCAGTCTGGGTGATCTTCGCGCACGATACCTGTCCCGATACTGGGATAGGCGGGGTCGGTACTGCCTGTCCCTTGTACTTGAGACGAGTTCGTGTACATTAACTTGTGGACTTGTTGACTTTGGGGGGGGAGGAGGCCGTGCTTCTTCCCTTTATTTAAGTAGGTTCTACTTTTTGTTTTTTGTTTTTATTTGTAGGTTGCACGCTCCTGCACCGGGGTGAGGGGGATCTCTCCCCGATGCCGGAGATTGCTTCCTAATTGTTAAGTTTTTCCAATATTTATCAGTTATTTTTTCATAATTTTATTTTAAAGTAGCCTAGTTCTAGGCTGTCGTATTTCCGGCGACTTATGCCCAAGTGGGCAGTCACCAGATGGGCTCTAAAAAAAAAATAAAAAAAATAAAAATCAATTACCGTGCCAAAATCTTGACTTTGGTTTTAGACAAGCTTCACAAACTCTCTTAGAATTAATGATCATGAGTAATTTTTATCGGTTGTCGATTGATAGTTTGAAAACATGCTAACTTTCAACGGATAATGTCATAGTACATATAACGGCAATGATTAAAAATATAACTAATTTAAGTTCATTTTTATTCCAAAATTAATATCTCCAAATATATATTTGGGGAAAAAGCGTATTTGCTTCTGCCATTGCGAAGTTTGACATTAAACTAAAGATTCGTAAGGGTAAAAAAGGAGAAAAATTAGATCACGTTAATTACTGTGCCTTACATTTAACGCTGATTGTGATATAACTCCAAAGTGGCTCCCAAATGATCGAATTGGTCGCCGTTATTTAAGAGCGTAGAATCCCATTAGTGTTGGAAACTTGGAACAATTAAACATAGAATGAGAAATGACAAGGGCCTGGAAACCATTATGGCCCCAAAGAGACACAAATATTGTTTTAAAACAATTATAAACGGAGTTTTCGATTAGGTTCAGTTATATTTTGCAAGGTTAGAAACATTAACCATAGTAGGCAAAATATGGTAATGTGAGGTTGCTTATGACCGAATAGGTTAAGTTAGTGTGAAACTGTAAAAGCCAACACCTAAATTTATGTTTATGTAGCGAAAAAATTAACTCGACTTTGGTAAAGGTGGAGAATATAAACACACTAAAATTAACACACACGAAAATAAACCTACAGAAAAATTAACAAGGATGAAATATATAAACACGAAAATGTAAACATGCGAAAAGGAATGAAAGTAAAGGATCCCGCTGAGAGGAGGCGAACGTCCAAGAACCCGTATACAGGGAAATAAAGGGACACTAAGATGTGGGATCAAAGATGTATTTTTGCGAGGTGAAATCTGTGAAGAGACGATGTTGGTAGGTTAATGAGACATGATAATGTTCAAGAGACGCCATGATGCTCAAAAGGGCTCTTGATCATCCCACTCATCCAGGATGACATGCCGCCCCCATTAGAAAAATGGGAATGAGGGGGGAGGGGGTCACATGAGGAGGACTCACAAAGAGGACGCCGAATGAGGACACAACCACTGAACAAGGAATAAACCCTACCGAGCTCCGTTAGTGACAGGAACACACACACACAATTCACTATTACCCTCCTTGCCCTTGTACCTGCATGAGGATCGTCGGATATATGTAATCCATGTTTTTTCATTTTCTCTAGCATCTCCACTTTCTTTTCATATCTATTTTTAAAAACTTTCCTCGTATATTCTTCCTTCTTTTGTCTCTTCGGAATTCGCTCTCGTTGGAAATTCGCTTTAAATTCAGGGATAACAAAATTATGTAAACAGATTTCAAATCCCTATTAAAAGTTTGCCTTAAAAATCCGTGCGTTATAATTTTTGCCAGAAGACCTGTAAGGAACCGAATTTAGTGCCTTTTTAAAGTCAATGTAGTTCACGTCTAAATGTCTGAAATAATCATAGATACGTGTCATATCGTGAAAAATCTCGAGCAAGTTTGTTAAGGAAGGGTAAAGTCTTCTAAAACCGCATTGCTTCATAATTATTGAGCTATGATTTTCTAAGTTAATAGTTCCTAGTTTCTAGTCTATTCCCTCTTTTGAAAATTTGCCTTAACCTTTGCTGATTTAAAATCATTTGGAATCTCACTTTGATTTAAAAACGCATTGAAAGTAACTCAGAGTGGCCCATCAATCACGGTATTAGTATTCATTTCAGGGGCATAGATGTAGAGCCGGGGATAAACGTTTTCGGTGACTTATAAATTTAAAGAAATTGCATATATTACGGGTCGTAAATTTGATTTAAATATTAATATGAACATAAATTAAATAAGGAGGAATAAACAAGCAACAACCTGAATTAACAAAATACATAATTTACCAAAACATGTCAGATCAGCAACATACTCGTTTATAGTGGGTCAGATAACGAAATTTCTAGGAAAATGTATTTTATGGCATTCAATAAAGTTATAAAAATCAGAATACCATGAAACTTTCATAGATAAAGCATATAAATATGCAACAGAAAACAATATCAACTTGTAAAATTACCGTAAAGTATAATACTAGAAAAAAAAGATATCCAGAAATGATATAAGAAAGTATTTATAACATAACATGAAAAATAAATTTAATATTTTGTGGTGACCATTGTTAACCAGGACAGCTCCCCCCAAAACTAGTAAAATGAAACAAGTTTGTTGCCTAAACTGACTGAGATATTCTCCCCTTTCTAACACATACTCGGTTTAAATCAGTAAGATTGTAGGGCTTCCTCTCTCCAACTTCAATTTTCAACTCTTCCCGAAGATGTTCTAAGGTATTCAACTTTGGGGCCAGGTTAGGCCAGTCGGGAACAGTAATATCCTAACTAATGAGACAATCAGTTGTTTTCCTTGACGTATGCTTAGGCTCGTCATCGTGCTGAAACATTCGAATTCTACCCATCTTGATTTTTTGCCGTAGCTACTGATAAACTTTTCTCTTCCAGGGGAAGTTTCCCGGGCAAAATTCCTCGAATTTTAAAGTTTTTTGGTCCTTCAACGTTTTTTATATATTGCTTATGCTCTTTTAACCCAATGCATGAGATCTACACGGATCTTCATAGGGTAAGTTGAATTGATCCTCAATTGAGGGGAAACCATTCTTTTTTTAGTAATTGTGTTTCAACACCTCTCAACTATTTAATTTAAATCCTGAACTTTTTCATACACAGTTATTCATCAATTTGCGCTACATTCCTTCCGGTTATTGCTCCTCTATTTACGTTTGAAAAAATAAGAGAAAAAATTACAATAAAAAAAGAAAGAAAAACAAGAAAGTCATTGTCGTGGTATTGTTGTTGTTGCTTTAGAGCGCCAGTCTGATCCTATTACTTATAAAGGACAACAATACTTCTATATTGGCTGAGTGGACTTTTTAATTACCTTATTATTGAGAGAGTGTCACAGCGTTTAACCCGTTTTAAGAAGAGAGCCCGTTAAACACGTAAAGGATCCATTGAAACACCAGAATTATCCCAAAATAAATATATATTTTAAATTTATTAATTAACTACAAAAATTAAAATATTTACAATCACCTAATAAGTTTAACGGAGATAACCATGCTTAAAACCGGAGCTATTTCAGAAGCTATTTATGTCCGAACCGAAATAGGCTCCAAGTAAACAAACTAATTGCCGATTAGTTATTTTATAGTGATCCTTTTAGATTACCATTAAACTCCAATTTAAGTTTTACTCTTCTAACTGCAAATATGACGGGGTTCACTAACAATTGTCTCTACTTCAGTTAATTTGAGTACCGTAATAAACTCACACTAAAGCAATACAAATATAATTGGTGATTCTGAGTTACATGAAAGAAAGGATCAGGGGTTGCCGGATGTCACTAGATGGCTTTTATTGCGCTTCGTTGTGTTAGAGCGGCCGATTGTATATTTTCCACGAGATGGGAGGGAGATAGGGGAGACGATGTCACTCCTTCGGATTTAGGTTAACCAGCAAAAGAAAGAGTTGTACTCCTTGGCTCAAGGAGTGTTCTTCTGAGTGCTCTTGAAGCCTTTTTGTATCTTTATCTTCTTCGTGGGTTTGCCCAACTGGATTTAGGGGTAACGAGGAGATTTTGAATGTTCTGGAAAATTTTGATCTTCCTCGGGTATGGTTTCTTCTTCTCCCTTCGGAATTAAGATCGCAATTTGAGAATCACTCTAGAGAACGGTTCTTCTATTCTCTTACTTGCGAAATTCCTGTTTGGCACTAGGAATGTTGGTCCAGCCAGGCTTCTTACTAAGCATGTGAAGGATACTTCGGTATGGCACCGATCCAAAACGTGACGTTTCTAAGTTATTCCGAAATTGGGCGAAGGACCGATCTTCTTGAACTAGTCATCTATCGTCTCTCACCGAATAATCTTCTTCTCTTGCTGCGGAATTTCCTGGTTTGGCACTATGAATGGTAATCCAGTCAGACTTCTTCCAAGTCTGTAAAGAATCGCTTGGTATGGCACCGATACAAAAACTTGTCGTTTTCTAAGTTGTAGAAGAATTAATCCTTTCTTTTTCCTTATGGGGCTTATTTATATTCTGGCGACCACCCCATCTAAGGGGAAAGGGGCGAGGCCGCAGAGGGGAGATCGAGGAGTGATGGATGGTGGCACCGTGGTGCCCAAGTCGGCTTCTTAATTAGACTCACCGCCAACCGTCACCGTCCTTAGTGTTCTTTTTGACGGGCACCGCTTTTAGTGGCGATTTAACTACGGGCCTCCGGACCTCGTAGGTAATTGGATCCTTTGAGCGCTGCGTAATGGCCTTTAGTGGTCACCTTGGCACAGCGGCTCGCTCCTGACTACTTATGCGGTGAGGAGATCAAAATGGGGTAAACCCTTTGACTGTTATTCTGCCGGCTAACGTTACCACGACTCTCATCATGTGGCCCGATTCTCTTGCTTTCTTTGCAAGGGGAGGGGGACTTTAACGTATGTCCGCTTGGCCTTCCGGGAGGCTTAATGTTGTAATTCCTTTACATCTACCCCCCTCCTAAGTAAATTAAAGGGGGGGAAGGTTATTCCTGTCCGACACTTACAATAATGCACAAAGGAAACTTACTGAACACTATATTATACAATAAACCTTGAGTTCACTAGGGAATGTCTCGATAACGTTTGCACCTGACGTTACATTAATGCCTACATTACTCTCCCAGCTTAGGAGATTCTTATCTGCAATTAGGGAGTCACTTGCCCCTTCTTAATTATAACTTTAACAATTTACACTTAACTTTACACTTGTTTTATCACATTAGTGGTCATGCTCCTAATCGTCGACAAGATTCCGACTTAACGAATCGGCCATACAATGGTCAGCCCACTCATGACTACCTATGTGCCGGGGAGATCAAAAGGGGTATGCCGTTTGACTGTTATTCCGCCGGCTAACGTTCCCACGACTCTCCTCATGTGGCCTGATTCTCTTGCTTTCTCCGCAGAGGGGGGGACATTAACGTATATGTTCGCCTGGCCCTCCGGGAGGCTTTATGTTGTAATTCCTCTAAAGTCATAGTAATTCTCAATTGAAGCGAAGGGGTTTCAAGGAGGCATAATAATTATCTCCTAAAGAGAGGTAAATAGGGTTGGTCCTCAAAAGTAGATACTAGAATTACCCTTTTATGCAATTCTAAAATAATTACTATAACAAGCCCTCCCATACCGTTTGCAATATGCGCCATCATCTAGACATTCAAGCTTGTGCTCTTTTGTGTGACCACCTCGTCTAGAATCCATCTAACAGCTCTTTGCTTTGATCAAATCCCAACCCTTCTCGTTTCTCCTTCTTTATGCGATTTTATGTCGCAATTTAATAGGCGAAAACAACGATCTTTCTCCGAATAATAGCAGTGAAACGGACGTTTATAAGATTGGTTTATTTGCAAGTTCAGATGAGGTAAACGCTTTAGAAATATACTTACAGGGTGTTCAAAAATGAAAAAGGCTAGAAACAGGTAAGGAATCCGGGAGTTTTTACTATCAATGGCTATTAATATTTCCCTGGGAAAGTAACCCATGGGCAAATTTCGTCTGCTAATAAAGATTGTCGGTAGTTGTGGATTTATTATAGAAAAGAACGTTTGAGATAATCTGGAGGCATGTTTTAAAGCCATTTGAGAAATAGTTCACATTTTGAGCATATTACCTATTTCTCCTCGACGACTTTGACTCTCAAAGTACTAATTTGTACACTTTGTTCACTCCTCTTCTGCTATCCATCTTCGTCTATTTGGGTTAGGCCAAAGTTTCAAGGCAAATTGTATACACAACTCGAAGGGATGTGGCCCAAATGAAACAGGAGAAAATAGAAGGGTAGAATATATTAAAACAGGATGTGATTAACTGATTTTCGGAAAGAAAAGGGGCGTAGGGAATATGGGTATAGTAGGGAAATGGATTAATTATATTTAGCAAAGAGTTTTAGAGTTTAAAGTCCTTCCTAACCTCAGCCGTGTTCATTCATCCTGGCTGGAACCAGCAGAACCTCTGCTGGGTTCGCACAGTTCGAAAGGATGTTCCACACACACCTATGTTGCCTATGTTCTCCAGAGCAAGGCAGGAGATTTTATTCGGGACTTCCTAGACGTCCTGCCATGCTTAAAACCTTTGCTAATTTTGGTTGTTACTATTTTATTTCATCTCCTTCTCTCACCATTTAATACCTTAATAGAAACAATCAAGAATGAAATAAGGTAATAATTCCATGCACATCGGTCACAAATGGCGGCTTATTCATAACTATATTTGAAACACTGCACCATTCACCACACCGCAATATCCACCACTAAGTCCTCTCTTATCCTTGCTCTGCTTCATTTCTGCCCCATTCGTTCCAATTTCATCTGTTTCATTTTTACTTCTCTTTGGAAACATTTACTTATATGTTTTAAGACTCCATTTTGCCAAAAACACAGAGAAAACATTTGAGAAAACAAAAGAGCTTGGAACCCAATTTCTTCCACTCGTCTTTACACAATAGAGAACTCACATAGAGATAATTTGGCATGGAAGTAAACAGGCTAAAAGGGTAATTCTGTTTGTAAATTGGGGTGGAGTGAAAGAAATAGTAGTGCCATTCATTAAAATCCAACTGCCTTGGACCAGAAGTAGTAATTGGGTGATTGTTCCTATGTCTGTCCACATCTATGTATATTTATATTTCCCTGCCCTTTTATTGATGGTGGGAGAGAGCCTTTTTTGGAGGGGAGGGGGTTCCTCGATGTTGGGGCACAATAGCAATGAGGCCGAAGCAACGCAGGGTTAGTAAGAAGGCAATAGTAATGAAAGAAGAAGAAGAAGTGAAACTAGTAGAAGATATAAAGCTGCAGGACTTGGGGCCGGAAGGGTGCATAAATTCAGGGGTCACTAGGTCGGAAGGAGGTGCCTTTTGTCCAGGTTTCTGTTGTAGCAGAACGTGTGCATATGTGTACACCGAAACCATGTACGTATGTATTCGGTGCACATTTAAATATTAATCTTCCCATCAACACCCCCTCCCCAAAATAAAAAAAATGCACGAGGTGCTCTTGACCTACACGTCCGATGGACTCGTTTTTAATCGTTTGTCCAACCTCAGAATCTATAATTTCCAATTTTTGCTGAGCCTCAAAATTTCCACGGGAATTCGTGACATCATTTTTTTACTCACATTGGTTTTAGTAATTTAGTAACATAATTTACTTAATTTCACCCCAACTTTTCTCTCATAACATTAATCATGAATAATCCTTTTGTAATCCCCCAAAGGCGTTGCTTGATAAGCTTTCTTTACGTGCGAATCGTTGCGTTTGCCAAATATTAACATTTAATTCGCTTCTATTTACTCAGGGAAATCTATTAAGGTCCTTTGTTGTCCAATCTTCCGGAAAATTGCTAAGAAACATAAAGAGCAAGAAACATATTTAGCTTTGTAGACCTTTCAACTCTCATTTAGAGGGTTTAGAGGTTAAAACTGCTTTATTTTTCTCAAAGGCTATAAATTGAAAGAGGAATAAATTTTGGCGATTCAAAGAGCAAACGCAGCTATTTGGCATCTTCGAAAACCTATAAAATTGGCCATACAAACTAGTTTCCTGGTTCTAAGTTCGTTTGTCCGGTTGAATTTTGCCGATGCTTTAGTTTTCCTTGAGTAGTTGATGATTGAAAATCCATGAAACTCCTTTGGAATTTGAGGCGCGTGAAATTTACGACAGCTAAACAACAATTCCCCTCATTAATTATAAATTTCCGTAAAACTGACGTGAGTTCAGCGTAAATGCAACAATACAAAAGCAAAACTGAAAAGTGTGGTGATGTTTGAATTCCAAATAACGTAATTAATGTTTTTTTTCATTAAGATAAGACGAACTTTAGCGGGAGATTTCTCCGCTTTCGCTGAGGTACCAAAGCGGGTGGCACCTGCGGAAGCGAAAGAAGAGAAAGATTCTCTCATCCCTGTAATCATTCGGTTATCATTTCCAGTTCAGTGTTCGATAATAAAGCGCAAAGGAAGAATTATCCATAAATCACTATTATTTTCCTTTTAGCTCCTTTGGTGTCTGGTCATTTTTGAGTGTCGCACTGAATTTCATACTTCACTTTATCGCATGACAAAGAGGAAAAGCAAAAATGAGATAAAGGAAAATCCTATTTAAAAAAAATATGAAAGTATTCTTAAACCTTTTATTTGCTGCCTTTTTTATATTTAATTTTTTCTACTTTTATCTTGATGGATGTTTCGTGTAAGACCAGTGGGACGAATTAATTAAATCCTTGATAGACTACTCATTAATGATGCAAATGTAAATATTGATTTAAATTTAATTAGAAAGAATTAGTTTGTTTTATATAGTACATAATTCATATTTTAGCACTTATTTCATATTAATTTGACGTAAAGTATAGAAAACTAATTAAGATTTTGATTAAAAGATATGTGTCAACCCATGTTGTGAAAATATTTCTGCAGCTTGAAGGTTATATAGCAATATGTTGGTATCTTGGTTCCTTCCTGTTTATTTGCCTACATATCACTCGTCTAGGATAGTGGTTAGGTCCGATAAAATGCTGCACTATTCTGTGTTAAACCACTACCCTTGTAAACACAGCAACGTTTATTACTGGTCATGGGAAGATGCATGAAGCTGTGTCCAGTGGAAGTGAATTCAGATCCCGGCGTCGGAGAAACCAATCCGTTCGTATACGTTTAGTTTTAAATGTGGTTTCTTTTGGGTACATGTTTCGTCGAATGGTTTTTACATCTTTCTTCTCTTACGATGTTTTGCCATGTTTTGGCAAAACATGGCCTAAACGACGGTAACAAAAGCTCTTATTTTTTCTTCCGTGCTCATCTGTCGACCCCTCACTAGGGCACAGATCGCCGTACAGATGCTCTTACAGGTCTTTTCTCCCAAAACTAAACTGGGTACTCTTCGCTTACATGCCAATGTAACAAAAACACAAGGCAGTGAAGCAGTGTTTTTGGTGTAACGAGCAAAAAACAGAAAAAAACAAAACCAATCCTACTTTGGTGTTTCCATTATTCTTGCTAACAGCCGAAATGGATTTAGGGTTCGGAAGATAAAAGAACAGCCTGACACCAACAGACAAAAAGGTATTAGCGAAAATCAATTGATTATATATGAAAAATACAAATATTTTGGACTACTTTAAAATTCCACTGTGGGATAATTTAAGTTAATCCACAATAAAATAATTTCGAGGCTTCTAATCTCCTGGACCAGTTTCATTACTCCAAAAACTGGGTGGTAACTGGTCTCATTTTGACCAATCTAGGTTCTAGATAGCCATCTACGCCTTCCTTACTCGCCTTCCGCCTTGATTATTGTAACCCTGTTCTACCTGGTGCTCCAAACACCACTATATTACGACCATTTTAACTTGTCCAGACCATTGCGGCTCTCGTTCTCCTCCGTCGAGGAGGGTTCTCTTGTGCCATACCCCTGCTCAGCGAACTGCCCCTTTAAATCTTCCTACTCACATTTAAAATTCTAAATCCTGCAATATACCCCTACCTGTCCTCCACACGGGCTTGTTCAGACATCTAATTTAGGTACGTTTTTTCGCTCTAACTTAGGTAGTTATTATTTCCTCTAATTTGAGTACCTGTCTTTTGCTCTAATTTAAGTACATGTCCATTGCTCTAATTTAAGGACTCATTCTTTGCTCTAAATTGAATTACTGTTTTTATCTCTAATTTAAGTAACTGTGGTTTCTCTAATATAAGTACCCATCGCTTATTCTAATTTAGGTACCTGTCATTTTCTCTAATTTAAGTACCTATCCTTTTCTCTAAGTTGATTACCAGTCTTTTGCTTTAATTTAGGTTTATGTCCTTTACTCTAACTTTAGTACCTATCATTTTCTATAATATGAGTATTTCGAAAAGAGAGAGACGCCTAGGACGGAAAAAATCCGCGATCGGCTTCTTTTGAGTCAATTCTGTTCGATAACATGGCCTATAGCGAGCCTAATCCTAACAATAAGAGGTTCACCGAGATGGCGTGAAGTTTTAAATTCACTTTCGGCGCCTCTCTATATAGATAAAGCAAAATCCCTCTTCCGGCAACCCTGTAACTTTGACTTCTGGGGCTCCGTATAAATCAGAAAGAATTGGCCTGGGTAAATTAGTATTCTGCTAAGAGGAGTCGTCGCATATGGTAAAGCCTGTAGGCTCTGATTGGTAACCGAGTGTAGGCTGGAATTAAGTTGTCACAATTGTTAAATATTAACTAAAATATTAATTGCCCTCTGAATAAATCCATACTGAAAAAAGACCTGGCCATATTTTTTGTAATATGTCCCAGTGCCCCGATAGATGCATTATACTTACGAGTGTCTATTTTGTCTCTATGTAAAATTCCTTTCTCTCGGCCTCCCATACCCAAGAGCCCAAAGACAAGAAAAGAGAAAAAAACTAAACAAAGGAGAAAATATCCTTCGAGCTTATCTTCCTTCTTAGTAAATACTGACTCGATCCCTACTTTCGAGGCTGACTGTTGTTCCTGGAACACAGGTTGTATTTCCCGTAATAACTCCAAACAGGCCGAGTACGAATCGGTCTTAAGTGCCAACACAACCCATGCTGTTCGAAAGTACTCAAGTTCAGTGCTCCTGCTTTCATTCTCCTCTCAAGCAGTTGAATTTTTGCCCAATTTATTATACACAACCTCTTAGATATTTTATATAATTCTGCGAAATATACTTATTAATCACTCTTAGAGATTTATTGGAACCAAAAGTTCAATTGAATTTTGCGAGGCAAGGCTCCAAGGTAGAGTTGCCCTGCATGCTATCAGCTAACCGTTACGAGACACGGAAAGCCAACGGAGGTCACAAGATCTAAGCTGAACTACGACATATTAACTATCCTTTGCTTTAATTTTAAGTAGTTTTCTTGCGCTAATTTGAGTAACTGTCCTTTGCTCTAATTTGAGTACATCTCCTTTCTTCTATTCTGAGTACCTGACCTTTACTGCAATTTGAGTAGTTGTTCGGGGCTCTAAATTGATTACTTCTTCTTTGCTTTAATTAGCGTACTTGTCCTTTGCTGGAACCTAGTTACCTATCGTTTGCTTTAGTTTGAGTAATTGTCGTTTGTTCTAATTTAGGTATCTGCTTTTGCTCTAATTTGTGTACCTTTCCATTTCTCTAATTAGAATACCTATTTTTTCCTCTAAGTTGAGTACCAGTTTTTGCTCTAATTTAGGTACAGGTCCTATACTCTAGTTTTAAAACCTGTCCTATGCTGTAATTTGAGGACCACTCCTCTGCTCTAATAAGAGTATCTGTCCATTTTTCTAATTTGAGTATCTGTCATTTGGTCTAAGTTGAGTAACTTTCCTCTGCTCTAATTTGAGTAGCAGTTCTGTATTATCGTTATTTTACCATTTTATTGTAATAATGAAACACGCTACCGAAAAATAGCAGCAACATATATAAAACAAACACAATTAAATTGTTGTCTACGTAACTTCCTTGTTTAGAAATAACATCAAACAGTCTTTTGTCCACAAAGGCTCTTAGCCGAGTAATCTGGGAATATGTTATTGTACCAGCAACTGTTTTGATCTTTCCCCATAGGGCATGCTTAGATGAAAACTGGATACCTCTTTCATACACTTTTCGCTTCATGATCGACCAGAGCTGTTCAATAGGGTTTAGGTCAGGAGAATAAGGAAGCAATGTCATAAGTGATTGGCCTGTGATTCTCAAAGTTGCGAGGTACAAAGTTGTAGCCTTGCCTAAATATCAATTGCGGTTGACGTGAGAGTGGTGGATCATATAACCATGGTGCAAAATGCTCCTACAAAAACCTAGTGCAGGAGCTGCTGGTGAGTTTTAATACACCTTCTGGAACTCGAAAAGGCCCGACAAGTTAATTTCCTATGATTCTCGCTCAAAACATGCGGGCAAGCACATCTTGAAAATTGATATTCATGCACTTTCGTGCCCAATTAATACGTTTCTCTTTGTGATTCTTGCTCAGGATGGGTCAAGTGATGCACTTAACACTCCTGGCCGTCTCTTTAAGGATCCTACACTGGGTGCTTTTGGCCAAAGGAGCAACTCCACCACTTTTAAATATGGCAGCACTTGTGCTACCGAGGTCTTTTTCTTACTTGTCTACCTATTTTTCGGATGTTACGCTGGGATACACTTCTTCTCGTACATTTATCTTGCCTTGGTTTGGTGATGGGGTTTTCCACACACCCCTTCAATGTTCTTTTATGCCGACCAAGCTCTTAGGCTAATGCTACAACAGATAAGGCTTCTGCGAGACCTGGAAAAATCCGCGTCTTTTATGTAGCTGTCAGACGTCGTTTCAGGGCCCTTTTCGTACCCCTGCAATCAAGCGTGACACAGTTGGAACCACATCAAAATACATAATTCAACATAACTTTGTATGTATCTTATCAATACGATTAAAATGATAACTGCGTACGTACCTACCTAGGATAATTCAGTGGCCCAAATTTCACGTTTGTACAATGTTAATATTCAAAATATCAGCAATAAAGCGTGATACAGAGTTTATAAAACAGATTGAATGAATCCTATAGAATAGTGAAAGACTGGTCAAAAGTGGTTCGAAATCCTGCTCTTAGGTATATAATACGCACAAAACTAGTGTATGGAGATCATCTAAAACAGCCCCCGAAGCGACCATTTCCAAAAGGGAATAAACCAATGCTCGATCAGCAAATCCCCAAAGAGATTCACCTCAAGTAAAATTGCGCAAGAGGGAACTCCTCCCATCAGAAGCGAGCCTACCTGTTGACCCAATTGACACGTCAAAATCTTGCTACCTCAAATCACTTGAAAACGAAAAACTCCCGGGTCACGCCACTCACTCCGCAATTAGTGAGATCCCCTTCACTTTACAAGAAGAAGTTCACGGAGCAGTAGGCTTACCGCCAACTAAAATAGGTTCAAGAATGCCTACTTGCGCCCCCACCCATTACCTCCACCCCCGATCGACGAGTAAAAAGCCGCCCCAACATACAAACAATCATTAACCAATAAGACTAGCAAAAGTTTCCAAAAATAGGTTCTCCGAAGGCATAAACCCTTTTAAGATAACTATCATTATCTTATTCCTGATTTTAAATGCTTCACCTTTGCCAAAATCCAAATCGACCTAAAAATATCACTTCCAATCGATAAAAACCCCCTTAGCGAAACTTAAGCTTATCAATCGAAAGCAAAATCCATTATTAAAATATCATTTAAACAATTATTTTTTTAATTATTTTAATCCTAAATTATCATTTTGTTCAATTAATTTGTACAAAAAATGGTACGTTGAGTTTGTCATTGACTAGTCCCTTTTAACATATTTTGGAACTCATAAGATATAGGAATTTCCATTATTATATTAGTAATATGGAAGTGCGACGCGGAGTAAAGAACCCGAGTTTCCACACTACTTTCGAAAGGAAGTAGTGTTAAGTGTCTTAACAAAGGAAAGTAACTATAGTATAGTTAGATAACACTGAAAGTCCGCCTTTCACTTTCATACTTAGGGAAAAAATACATTGGAATATAATTCAATAGACAGATAGATCGATATATAATAAATAGACGGATACGAATGAAAGTGTTAGCAGTTCATTGAAGGATACATTTTGCTTTTAAAGCTTAGCTGTGATTATCCCAGTCTCTCTTGTATAACCCAACTTTGTAATTGAATCTTTGACCTTAGACGATGTAACAGCAAATTTTTGCCGTCTACCGCGACATAACCCAAACAATGCCTAAGAGCTCAGATATTCTCAATACCCAACTCTCATGTAAACAAAATTAACGAGATACTGCTGAGAAAAATGCTTAGGATTCTGTTTCACTATAAAACATCCTTTTTCTTCTCACGGTGCCGCCCACTGGTCGTAAAAAAATGAAAAATAAAAAGGCAGAGTTGGATAGAAACCTGCCCTTCTCATGTTGAAATTGGTAGATCCACTTAAAAAATTAGGGAAAACTCCTCCCACCTTATATAGGTTTCAAAGACTTCCGTTAAACTAGGCCAGAGCTACTCCTTAATTAATATTTTATTGGTAAACCCCTTTGGACGAGCCCCCTTCTTCCCCATATAAAAACTATTGTAAGCTTTAGATTAAGGCATTCTGAGCACATCTCTCTATTTTTAATAAAGTTAAAGCCATACAGCTCCTTTTGCTCTCCGACATTGTCTTATCGAGTTTCGAAGACGGGTACGCAAATTACGTTGAATTGCTGTGATCACTGATGATCACACGCTCTTTTCCACGGTCAAACCCCTCGCATGAATCATCATTTAATGTCAGATTACACCGTGTACTATACTACAGCCAGTCCTTTCTCACCAAGAAGGGTTCAGTTGCGCCGACTGTTTGATCACCTTGACTTTGTGCCCGATCTACCGACGGATTGTCATTGGCTTTATAGCCATAATTACAAGGCTAGAAGAAAAAAGCACAACCAACGTCAACAGGACCAATGTTGATTTTATCGCTTTCAAGGCGGAAACCCACACTGCACACACACCCCCGTACTTACTGATATTTACATTAAGTCACAACGTACTTTACGCTCTCGCCTCTTTGAACTAGGGCAGATTACTTTCACACGTTTCACCCACCTTTCACCCTTACATAAGGAAGAAGACTTCTATAGTTGAGGTGGTATGAACCGTTCTCCGCTATCTGAATTTTCATCTCACAATTCAACATTGACTGTGTGGAAGTTGCCTTCGCCCAAGGGAGCGAAAGAACACCACCACCTTTGCGAGAGTCTCAAACAACAACAACAAAAACGAAATCCCTCTTCCTGTTATCTTACTTCTTTAAATTAATTATTTACCATCTGACCTTACAAATCGTGATTTTTTTTATATCCATACTATGATATTCTTCGCCCATAAACCCCATTCTTCTCCCCAATGGGTGTTCAAATTCATAATCTTGATGATATGTACTATACCAAGTGCTTAATTCCTAATCTTTTGCACTGTTTTTTCTCGTTTATTCCTAACATTTATCTGATAATCTTCTTACTCCCATTGGTAAAACCCGTGTCGTAGGATTACCGCGGAGAGGGTACGCCAGAGGATTGGGATACAGATCCCAGTGCGAGGGTTAAATAAACAAAATTGTGTGCAATTAACCTAAATAATCAATTCCTCAAGGTTCTGGGATTAGAGAAATTAATGGTAGAAAAATATAACTTTACTATATACAAAGAGAATATTAATAGCACAAGTAATTAAATGACAATAAATAAAATGAGACTCGGGATACCAAACGGGGTGGGGGGAGAAATACAAAATGAAGGTGATTGCTTACAAGGAAATGGGAGAAGAGTGAAAATGACTGGGAGAGCCACGTAAAGCCTAATTGAATGCAAGCTTAGAAACGGCGCCTCCGCGGGGCGCTGTAAGGTTCAACTTGCAAGATTCATTCTTAGTTAACTTCGCTGAGTAATGAGCGACGGAGTACTCTAGTCGTGAAAGAAGTCAATACCCAAGTGGTAGATGCCTGTCTGTGTCTATCGTCTGTCGGGCACGAATTCTGGCCTTAGGTACGAACAAAGCCGGGTAGAAATGACGCGTCGCGTTCGAAGCTGGAATCCGTTGGGGTACGAAGCAGGGTATACGAGACTGTGCGTGGCTGCTAACCAAGACGGGGCTGTATGGTACTAATTTCTCAAAGCTTTTATCGAAGTATTTATACTGCCTCGGCGGAAGCGGGTCGCGGGGGCCCAAGAAAGGGGGGACAGGAATCTCATTAGACTTGGCATGCTAGGAGGGTGGAGACTCGGCGGCCTCATAGCCCTGCGCAAAGGTACTTGGCGCTATATGTCTGGCGCAGATCAGACGGTGAGGCAGGGAAGAATTGGAACCCAAACGGATCACGCGGTCGTGCGAAGTTTCTCGCTGCTCCCTTAGGGACATCTGACCGTGCGGGTGCATCTTTCTCCGTTGCCACAGGTAGAAGTTGGGTTGTAGGGGTGAGGAGATTAAGCTTCTCTCTCTGGCACCCCGCAACAGACAATGAAAATTTATCATGAAACCAATTATTATCTCTCAGCTTAACACTCAATCTAAAAATCCAATTTAGACAACTTTGAAAACCCTGCCATTTGACCAATATCCGCTGCCTTTTCACATATTATTTTCTCAAAGAATTCGGGACTGCAAAACTGCTCTGAGGGAAACTCGCTGACGTGGTCCAAATAAGAGATGATAATAGCAAGTTTGTATTGAGAAAATTCGAATTTCGTCATTAAGACGCAGCCTAAAATCTTCATTAAGTCCTAATCTACTTATCGTCATGTAAGCTACTTGAAGAGAATTCTCTTAGAAGTTTATATCATTAGCATGTAGACGTATACACTGGGTTACATGCACATTTACAGAGTCTTATAAACGGTAAAAAAAGCTTTGTGATTCTTTTTACAATGGGGGAGGAAAGAGGCTCTACACAACATACTTGTGAATTGATTGATACCTTGTAGAAGTAATAATGATGAAAATGAAATGGAAAATGTTAAGTAGTTAATCAATTACAACATCTCTGCAATATCTTCATTGAGGAGAAAGCGGTGGATTCAGCAGGCCGTGCACTCTTCCGATATCCAGCTAACCCAATAATCTCCTCTCCACTTTAGGCTGCAGTGACTATGCACCATCAACTCATTCTATCTTCGCCTAATCTCATCATTTTCTTTGGAAGGTTCTTTGATTAATGGAGTTTAAAACTTTGTTCATATGTTTTGTTAACTTTGCTTGGGAAATCAGAAGGAGCAGACCTTAAAAAATAGAGTGAACAGCCACGTTGAGGTGTCATCGTCTATCATTGGAAAGAGTGAAGCGAGACCCTTTGCTCATCTGTTCTTTTTTAATGTAAAAGAAATGATGATAATAAGATTTGGTAGCAAGGCGTATGCATACCACTGGCACTTGAGGCATCAAAAAAAAGGTTTGCTAATGTACACAGAGACTTTTCCTGGTATAAAAAGGTTAATAACACCCATTATTTACAGGGGATTCTTTAATAATGGAATAATGAGAGAATAAAACATGATTAAATAATAATTAAAAGCTCAAGAAATGTCACATCAGGTGATTAATGCTTAACACCCGAGAAGAAAAGAGTTTTGCTGGGACTTTCGTCTTTATTAACATTCAATAAAGCTCTACTTTATTAATAACGAAAGAACTTGGAATTCTCATTTATTTTTCCTTTACAGTCGTTTACCATAAAAGGATGCGTCATTGTCATAAACTCCCCACCAGCGTTTTACTATTACCTATCAAGTGGAAACAGTTCTACAGATCTTGATTGCAGTTAAGTCACAATAAGGATGCTGAGTAGCAGGATGGGTATGAAATTTTGGGTTAACTTCATGTCAGCTGCCAGAAGTTTGATGCGATGGTTTTTGTATGATGATGAGAGGCACTCTGATAGATGATGATGATTTTTTAGTCACTCCAAGCGCCACCACTTGTAACGAGAGGGGTTGGTTGGTTAATACTTTGACTTGATTGTGACAGGGTCACCAGTTCCGGGATGGAACAACATTCCATCTCTGCTAAATGATTCGAGTTCGTTCTTGAGGATTTCGGACCATATAAGTTTGTATTTGGATTTATAAATGACTTGATAAAAATAACTACATATATTTCGGAATTTTGAGTTTTTTATAATGAAAGGGTGGAGCATGATGAATCCTATCCCCGAAGTATACGGATCACAAAGATGAAGAAGTGGCCTCAACTGTTAGTAATGCTGATAATGTCTCTTTTATATGCGTTGGGAAAGTGGGCCCGAACAGGGATAAATAGAGCACGATGTCGCCTGAGATTCGAGAGATAAAAACAGGAAAAGTAAAACAGAGTCATTGGTGTTAGAGGTCAAGTGCCAATAAATAATTGTTGAAGAGGAGATGAATGAACAAAGTTAGCTCAGATGTTTGCTAGTTGGGACGTCTGACTGTGGCAAGAACGAGTTCATGAGCGTGCACAACAACTTTTGTTTACATGGATCACTATATATATATATATATATATATATATATATATATATATATATATATATATATATAAATATATATATATGGGTCTTTGAACAAGGACGCTCGAGCTTTGTCAGGCGATAGTGGCCATGTTGTTAAAGCGATATCTGGCAACCTCACTTTGCACTGTTTAGTAGTACTTGGCAAGTCACGATGAAAGGTAATAGCGTTTAACAACCTATGCACATCATCAAATGTTATTATCAAAATCAGTGCTCCGTTCGACAAACGTTCCGCGCATTACGTGATTTCTATCCTCGCCACAATCGTCCTGCCGAGTCCACTGTTCGACGCTTGGTGGCCAACTTTGAGATAAAAGGGTCGATCAACAATCAGCTAACGCCTTCACGTCGCTAAAACGCAAGGTCTGCTGAAAACATCGCTGCCATAAATGAGAGTGTACGGGAAAATCCGAGGCAGTCAATTTCTCGTCGTTCACAAGAACTTGGCCTTTCTGCGGCTTTAATTTGGCAAATTATGCGTAGGGACTTGGGTTTGCACCCGTACAAAATCCGATTTACCCAGAAACTTAAAGTAAACGACCATAGACAACGCCTTGTGTTCGCTGATTGGGCTCTAGA
Organism: Ceratothoa steindachneri; assembly: GCA_963969495.1. Lineage (NCBI taxonomy): Eukaryota > Metazoa > Arthropoda > Malacostraca > Isopoda > Cymothoidae > Ceratothoa > Ceratothoa steindachneri. The sequence continues at coordinate 201,495,153 of OZ018320.1, read as the reverse complement.
GCAGTTGGAATTCGCCCCAAATTTCTCCAAAAAAATAATCTTCAGCGACAAGGCCCATCTTTTGATGAATGGATTTGTAAACAAGCAAAATTGTCGGTTTTTGGGACGAAAACAATCCACATGAGATACACCAGCACCAATTGCATCCAAACAAAGTCACTGTATGGTGCGGATTTTCCTCTAACGTAATCATCGGTCCGTATTTTTTTGAGAACGAAGATGGGATTTCCATAACTGTCAACCGCGAGACCTACAGATCGATGATAAGCAACTTGTTGTGGCCTCAACTGGATTATATGCCTGATGTGGATGCTAACGACATGAGGTTCCAACAGGACGGCGCTACATGCCACACTGCACACGCCACGATAGACATTTTTCACCAGCGATTTCAATGCAGGCTTATCTCGTGCGGCGGCGGGGGCAACTGGCCACCGAGATCATGCGATTCAACACCATTGGACTACTTTCTTTGGGGCTACCTTAAATGGCAGGTTTATGCGAATAATCCGCAAACAGTTTATGTCCTCAAAGTCAACATGACGAACACCATCCACCAAATTCAGCCAGATTTATGCGAAAAAGTCATCGAAAATTGAGCCTCTCGAATACGTTCAACCAAGCAAAGCCGCGGCGGACATTTGAACGACGTCATATTCCACACTTAATGGCATAAATTTTACTTTTAAATTTAAAATAAAATGAGTGCATATATCAAACAACTTGTTTTTTTTCATTTAAAAATAGAGCGACCTTATTGAAAGACCCTATATACCATGCATTCCAACATGAATTAAACATATTCTGTACCATCTGGTATAGTATCACATCTGATTTCAATAGCGCTGCTATTGCCCAACCATTAAGAAATCTAATCTCAACCCCGAACCACTCCCTACCCCCTGCCAAGCTCCCGCCTGATCTCTCAATTCTCTTTCTTTTCATAGTTTCTTAAAGGTCGATTGCGATGGTGGTGGGTACTTGTTTGGATGACGTTTTATCTAAAAATAACTCTTTCTTTCTTTAAAGATGGTCGTCAAATTTGAGAATAATCATTTATTTCTCAAAGCCAAGCTTGCTAATTTTTGCATTTCCTCTTTCTCTACCTCTTTATAATCTTAGCCCCCTCCTTTCACGCAATGATCAAAACAGTTTCGAGATATCCCTCCATGCTTTCTTTACTTCACGACCTGGGTAAAGTAACTCCTTTTCTTGCTGGATATCATACTTCTGCTCGTTGAACTTTTTAAAATGTTCAGGACTTTGCAACCTCTATTCTTCTCAACCAGGGACGCTTCTCTCGTGCAATTCCCCCCCCCCTCTCCTTTCCTGAACTATCTCTATATTATAGAGAATCAGCTTCAAATGTATTCTTCCTACATGATCTTAGAGGCCTCCACGCAATCTTATCCTTGTATGTCTCTGAACTAACTTCGGCCCCTGGGAACCCTACTTTGCTTTTAGAATGTAATCTGCCTATATATCTACTCTCGTCCTTGAAGACCTATTACTTCTTTTAAGTCATTATATTTGGTATCCAGTCGTTTTGTGAATGGTCTTAACCTTGCTGAGCGTCATACAAGAATGCTTATTGTTATTTCACATGTTTTTTATGTTATTATACTTAAATTTAAATAGCTTGGATAATATTATTTCAAAACTTAATTTCTTTCTAATAATTTTGCAGATTTTAACTCTTTTGGGGTTACCATTACGAGAAGAAGTGCTGGAAAAGCAATTCAAACCCTGGTGGGTGCTACTAAATGCGCAGCATGCAGGTGTTTTATTATACTATAGGACGCTATGTCTTCCTAAGGGTCAGAAAAGTTGTTTTTATGTATGTCAGAGTCTCTTCCAAAGATTTTAAGGGGATTCAGTTCTGTGATGCCTTAGGATTCAACGGAGGTCTTCAAAAACCTTACCATGTGTTTGGGGGTGTTATCACGTTGGTACCAAAGTTCATAGTAGCGTTTGAGCTCCTAAAGTTCGGAACGCGACTTGACAATTAAATCTTTGTTTCGCTCTTTATTGACAGTAACTCGGGTGTCATCCCTAATGGATAACGGGTCTCACTCAGTAAATGATGACAATGCCCACCCATTACTTAACTTAGAAGAATTTAGGGGCAATCCTTGAATTTCCTTAGGCTGTTTACTTACCTAAAAATACAAGAAAGATGATGGTTGGGATCGCCATTTACATCAAGTTCCCTTCCTTTCAAACTCTGCCGCTTCTTGTTCCAATTCAAGAACACCTGGGCAGAATTCATAAATTTTATTTTAATTACACATTTAATTCTTGGTTACTTTTTTGTATGGATTTTATTTATGGGAATCTAATATCCGAAACAAACTAGACAATCAGGAATTTAGAGGCGACGATCTTTTCAGGACAAAACACTTTGCAGCATAACTTAATGATTCAAGAAACACATTAAATATTCCGTAATGTTGTAATAGGACCAGAATCTCTACTCTTCTTGACTGTAGAAGTAGATCTGAATTAAATAACCATTGAAATAGTTTTGTTGCACCTTTCAGACATTATACTGCAGTAGAAATTTATGCCCGCCTACCAAACATTCAACACACGAAACATGGTTGTTTACATTCTAGCAGACCATTGCTGATGGCTTCAAATGCAAAATGGGATATCTTGTTGGCACAAGATTTCCCTTGAGCGACAAAATAAAAGGTTTCAATGATTTTAATATTTCAGTCACCCTTGAAACACCCTTTATACTAATTACATTTGTACTTCAATAGTCTATTTATTATCTTGCCTCACATAGCTATTGCAAAGAAAGGTTTATTCACTTCAGTAGAAATCATCTTCGAAGTAAAACGAAATTTCTTACATAGTGACACAGCTGATAATTATTTATTTACGTTTTATACCATTCGTACAATAAAAGTATTGAAACATTAATATTATTAGTAATAAAACAATGAAAACAAAATATATAATAGAGATAGAACCTCGTGACTGGTTGCAGGCCAAAAGAGCTGGACTTCAAACCCGTATCCTAGCAACGCATTGAATGATGATAAAAAGCGATTCGGTGCAGTCCCCAAAAGTATCATGCGATTAGTCGAAATCGAAATTGGGAATAAAAAGAACTTAGGGAGTGTCTTTCCCGTACTCGCCACAGCCTTGCATCGAAACAAGTACACAATTAGCAAAGAGAAGACGCTCTTTCAGTTTCGTTTCTTGTTACAGGTCTGGTTAGAAGGCATTTGGCCGCTAGTCACCTTTTACTTTGGGACGAGATCTTGGCTGAACTTTTAGGGCAAGATCATGTATGAGCTGAATGCCAATGGGTTTATTTCGCTTTTCCCAACCTCAGATTAGCCTGGAAACCAGTTTCCCTCAAGCAGGAGCATGCGTATATTTTTCTCACCTGGATGAAGGAAAAGGCTCCAAAACACAGAGCCCACGAACATTTGATGAACTCCAGCCTCGCCAAGATTTTCTGAAAGCAAATTACCATCCGATCTTTTATCTAGAGAAAAACCAAGAATTTTGTATTTTCTCTCGAGCAATCAATAGAGGGATAATCTAGATTTCTAAAAAGTAAATTAAGCAACAACCCATAAGTGAAGTGGGAAATGAGTCACAGCCACCGCGCACTAAACACTACAGGGCTCAGTACCAGCTAGCCTAACCCCAACCTCGGCTCCGAGTAGACGTGCTGGGTTAAGCGAAGTCCAAACCTAGAAAGCGATTTCGCCGGGAGGACACTCGGGGAAACGTGCATGGAATGAGGATTGTGTAACGCTTAAACGCTTGTTCCATTTTAAATAAATTCTAACAACTGCGAGCGGTCATGGCGGCTGAACGGTTCGATAGTGTAGACATCACAAACTCTTTGATCCCTGTTTAAACGAAGGATTAGCAGGCGATATACTGGTGGTGATATACTGCACTTCGCACCGGCAAGCGGAGTCTGAGTGTGAGATATATACTAAATTTCATGCTACACACAAGTTTTTTCTTACACGAAAAAGAGAATTGATTTACAAGTACTTTATTTGAAGTGTGGTGCCACATTTGTGCAGTCTGGCGATGAACTTCGGAGTTGAATTGCTAAACGAAGGTTTCCAATTCCTGCATTTGACAATATAGTTTTTGAGGATCAACCATAGGTTCTTCGGGGAAACCAAGCAGTTTTGGGGCCATGGACCCAAGGTGAACTCCAAATCCGGAGACTCCTCCCAACACTGTCCACTCCAAAAGGGGTTTAGCCTCGCTAAACTGTAACACGATGATGTCAGTCGGCACGTCCCTACTCCGATGCTTCTCCTATTAATTTTCTGCCTAAACTTTAATTGGTTTTTCGAGGTAAAAAATTCTTCTAATTGCATAAGATTAGGATTGAAATTCATTAATATCGATGATTTAAGCAGGTAATTATTTAAATTTGTAAATATTTATACAGAATTGTGGTGTATTTAAATTCATTTCTACATCTGAATTTGGGTCAGGACTGCTTTTAAATTGGCAATAGAAGAACTAGTAGTATCAGTAACAGTAGTAAAAATAATTACTTGTACTGAATTTCCTTCCTGAGATTAGGTTTCCCTTCCTAAGGGGCATAAACACCCCTTTCCGTCTTTGTCGGGACTATACAGGCTACAAGGTAGAAGAGAACAGAGAAAAGAGAAAAAAAGCAGGAATATTCAACCTAAATGCTGCGGCGGGGAATGAATTATAACACACACACCCGACCAAGCATCAAACAGCACAGATGGAAAAGCTTTTGAACTTTTTTTGCATTACAGTCGAACCTTTGACCATTTTTCATATTACACATCTTTCTATTCTCACATTTTATCTTCCCAGAGCTCATTTACCGATTTGTTTCAGTCGCTAGCCTCATTTTTTTCCTGGACCCTAAAAAATCCAAATCAACCAACTTTCCAACTTCTATATTAATATTAAGTTATGCCTATTATTGAGCACCCTTCTGTCGCTAGCCTTTGGCGGGGACACCTAATTAATTGTTGACCAAAGTTTCGCGAGCGCAAAACTAATATAACAAAGAAAGTGTTAATTTTTTACCTTAACACAAAAAAATATGTGAAAAGTTCAACGCGTGTGACTTCTTTCATTAAAAAGCTTTGAAATCAAACTCGTTGCTTTCTGAGCGATGCTAAGGGACCGTTAAACATCCGAAAAGGCTTCAGTTGTCATGACGACGAATCCAGTTCTCTTTGTGATGGTTTCGGGTGTCAACACGACCAGGCTTACGACCGTTCGAAAGTTGATATTCAACCGGAGATTTGTTTTCTTTGATTGATTTTTTGTTATCAGAAGAATAGTGGGTGACGGGGCTGTGTGGCTACTGGTAGATGATCGTATAAAGTGATTCTTGATAAAGAGGAATGGTATTTTAAATTACTAACATATCCGTGTAGAAGCCCAAGAAAAACACTTTAGAAAGATTTCGGAACAGTGGTGAATAAGTGCTCAAAATACGAACAAAAACGTACAATTAGAACGAACGTTCGTAAGTTTGAATTTAGACAAAAATATTATAAGCAAGGAGACGATTTGGGAAGAATCTAAACTACTTTAACCTAAAAAAAAGCAAAGGTACGAAATCGTTTGGTATTAGAAACGCCGTGACTCATAGAATGCACGTAATAAAAACTAATAGGGCAATGAAAATGGCTATGAAAGGTTCCGAGCTGCCTCCCCAACGAAGTCAAATTTACGAACAAGTTCGTAAAAGGGCCCAAGCTGTTTTTAAATGCGAACTGAAACCGAAATATAACGAAAAAGGAAACTTCAAAAATATTCCTGAACTATAATTAGTCAGAACAAAAAGGAACGCACAGGTTGGTAAAATTGCTACACTTAAGTACGAACTTAACCTGATATAGAGCGATAGTGATAAAGCTTTTAAAATGTTTCAGAGCTTGAAAAATAAGAACTCATACGTACGAGCCGTAAGCTTAAAGATGAGACGCTTTAAATCTTTACCTTAATGGCTCATTTGCGAAAGTTTCACAGTATGCCGAGGTGGACGATTTCCAACACCTCGATGACGTCGTTTCAATTGTCGCTGAATTGCCACCAAGCATTTTTCGAAATATTTTCGTAGTGAGAATTTACCTTTTTTTGTGTCAGGTGTGGAGAGATTTGCGCGCCCACCTAGTCTACAAACTAACCAATACGCAACCTATCTTTCACAAATTTTCACTTTCCTTTACTTCACCACTTTCGTATGCGAAAGTGGGTAATTTTATCAAATGTAACCATGACCATCAGGAGACGGATATAAAACCAGGGAATATGGCTTCTAGTACAATATATTCATCCGCTTAAATGAGCATAAACATGAACTTAATATCATTAATGCCAATATTGGAGACAAATCATATATATATATATATATATATATATATATATATATATATATATATATATATATATATATATATATATATATATATATATATATATATATATATATATATATATATATATATATATATATATATATAAATATATATATATAAATATATATATATATATATATATATATATATATATATATATATATATATATATATATATATATATATATATGAATATATATATAAATATATATATACATAAATATATATATACATAAATATATATATATATATATATATATATATATATATATATATATATATATATATATATAAATATATATATATAAATATATATATATATATAAATATATATATATATATATATATATATATATATATAAATATATATGAATATATATATATATATATATATATATATATATATATATATATATATATATATATATATATATATAAATATATATGATAAAAATTAATGCAATATCGCCAGAGAAGATGAGGAATTAAACCACATTCTTCGAAGACAATTTAATTCAGAACAGTTTCGGTGTATCTCACACCCTTTTTCAACTGACACTTGGTAGAAAATTTAACAGAAATGCATATAAGCATAACACAAGATCCCCTCTTTTTCCATCAATCCCCTACTTGTGGCTGATCTGAAGGGAGGGGGGGTTAGGCCTAAACATATTGAAGGGCTGACATTTTACTATTTTATTTATTTGCGATTTTATTATAGGATTAATAGAAAGTTGACCCTCAGATAGATTTAAATTAAGAACTGACGATATTCAGCTCGATTCTACGATTCTTCTCTTAACATAGTTAGCCGATTTAAATAACATTTTACTTCCATTGAAATCGATCGTATGATTCTTGTCTCTAACATGGCAAAATATTCCACCACTTTCACTGCCCACTCTAATATCTCTTTTGTGTTCGTACAATCTCTGGTCTAGATTTCTCCACGTTTCCCCTATATAAACTTTATGGCAATCGTTGCATGGTACTGCATATACTCCTATGTTATAATGTTCTTTGGGTTTCCTGGCCATCACCAATTGGTTTAAGGAATTATTATATTCAAAGGCTAGATTAATACCCGCTTTTCCAAATATGTCCTTTAAACTATTTAATTTATTATTAAATGGCAATGTTATACATTTGTTGAAGTCGTTAGTGCGGGAAGGCTCATTACCATAGAATGTTTTCCTAGCTGCAAAATTGGTAGACGATATGAACCAATCGGGGTAATACAAATTAGAAAAAATGGTCCTGATAATGACAATTTCTTCATCTAAATAGGAAGGATGACATATTTTGTATGCTCTGAGGAAAAGGTTAGAAGTTACCGATTTTTTAACAGTATTATCGTGAAACGAAAAATAATGTATATAGGCATTCGAGTGCGTTGGTTTCCTATACACGTCAAGTGATCTTTATTAATGAGGACATCTAAAAAGGGTAATTTATTATCATATTCCCTTTCATATTTAAATTTGATGGAGACATGCAAATTATTCAAATTATTAAAAAAGGTATCAAAATCATGGCCATTAGGCTATACAGAAAATACATCGTCAATGTACCTTAACCATATAAAGTTAGGGGGAGAAATTGTGGGAAGGAGTTCAGTCTCAAAATATTCCATGAAGAGACATGCCAATATCGGAGATAAACTATTTCCCATGTTAAGGCCAAATATTTGTCTATAAAACTCATTATTTACTTGAAACACATTGTCTGAGAGACATAATTCAACTAAATCGATAAATTTACTCGTAGAAATGGGAAGATCCAAATTAAGTCTAGGCATGATTTTCCGCAGAAGGCCCATGGTTTGGTCAACCAGAACTTTGGTAAACAAAGAGTTTACATCAAAGCTCAAAAGTTTTCCATCCGGTAATTGCAAGTGGTTGAGGCGGTCAACGAAATCTTGAGTGTTCATAATGTGTGCAGATGAGATTCTTCCTACTGCTTTAGAAAAATGCTTGGCGAGCCATTTGGAGAGCTTATAAGTGGGAGAATTAATATTGGAAATGATTGGGCGTAAGGGACATCCCTCTTTGTGGGTCTTTGGGAGCCCATACATATAGGGAAGTGAAGGGTTCATACTCCTGAATTGATTAATTAAATCTGAACCCTTTAATGGAAGTAAAATGTTATTTAAATCGGCTAACTATGTTAAGAGAAGAATCGTAGAATCGAGCTTGATATCGTCAGTTCCTAATTTAAATCTATCTGAGGGTCAACTTTCTATTAATCCTGTAATAATATCGCAAATAAATAAAATAGTAAAATGCCAGCCCTTCAATATGTTTAGGCCTACCCCCCCCCGATTAGCCACAAGTAGGGGATTGGGGGAAAAAAGAGGGGCTCTTGTGTTATGCTTATATGCATTTCTCTTAAATTTTCTACCTAGTGTCAGTTGAAAAAGGGTGTGAGATACACCGAAACTGTTCTGAATTAAATTGTCTTCGGAGAATGTGGTTTAATTCCTCATATATATATATATATATATATATATATATATATATATATATATATATATATATATATATATATATACATAAATATATATATATATATATATATATATATATATATATATATATATATATATATATATATATATATATATATATATATATATATATATATATATATATATTTATATATATTATATGAGGTGCATAAGAGAACTTTTATTAATTAAATAAATAAAAAAAAAATGATTATGTTTTAAAGAAGTTTAAGATTTAACAAATTTAGCCAAACTCACATTCTAAAATGGTGACAAATTTGCCTCCTCATTTTCTTTCACTGTTCTACTTCTTCTTCTTTTATAATTCTATTCTCGTCTTCACCCCTTCTAGCCACACTTTCTTTCCCTCCTTTCGCTTGGTATATAAAATGTTTGTTTGTCCAATCTTCTCATTTTACAGAGTTTCTTTAATGAAAAGGAAACGTTGACCTTTTATTGAAAAAAGGTTCTTTGTCCTCATTTAAGGTTACAACACAAATTTGTGCAGTAAAACGCAGTGGTAGGGGAAGGAAAAGTAGAGGGAAGGAAGATGAAGTGCGAGGAAGATTCGACCAAAAAATGTGTATAGGAGCAAAAAAGAAAAAAACAAAAACATAAGAAAAAGAAACACGTGTACGTTAACGTCAGGGCCAAGAGGGTGCGATCAATGCCCTAGACTTAGAGGATCAATACACAAATAGTCTATTCACGTCCCCTATGTCCCCGATTTAATCCCCCTTCTACTCCCTATAGCTCCTATTTCATTTCCCTATGCCCCCATTTTCTTCCGCCTTTCTTTAAGGGAGGAGTTCCCAACACTTCCGTTCCTCCGTCCCCTTCGGGTATTGTGCCGTGTTACCAAATACTCAATAAAATGGACGCTATGAAAAGTATTCGTATTAATTTCGTTGAATTAATTTTCATTGTTATTTAGTCGATATTGTAATGTAGGGGAAGAGGACTAGGTATTCAGTGGAAGGGACTAGGTATGTAGGGGAAGGGGACCAGTTATATAAGGGAGGGAGAGTTATGTAGGGGAAGAGGAGCAGTTATTTAGGGAAAGGGGACCAGTTATGTAGGGTAAGAGGACCAGTTTAAAGGGGAGGGGATCAGTTATGTAGGGAAGGGAACTAGTTATGGAGGGCAAGGGGACCAGCTATTTAGGGGAGGAGACCACTTATATGGGGTAGGGACAGTTATGTAGGGGAAGGAGACCAGCTTTTTGCGTGAAGAGGAGCAGTTTTGTAGGGGAAGAGCCCTAGTTATGTAGGGGAAGGGGATCATTTATTTAGAGAAAGGGTACCAGTTATGTAGGGGAAGGAGACCAGTTATTTAAGGGAGGAGACCATTTATGTAGGGGAGGGACAGTTATGTAGGGAATGAGGACGAGTTATTTAGGGGAAGAGGACCAGTTATGTAGGGGAAAAGAAGCAGTTATGTAGAGGAAGAGGGCCAGTTATGTAGGGGAAGGTGACCAGTTATATGGGGGAAGGGGACTAGTTATGTATGGTAAGAGGACCAGTTATGTAGGGGAAGAGGACCAGTTATGTAGGGGAAGAGGACCAGTTATGTAGGGAAGGGGACCTGTTATTTAGGGGAAGGGGAGAAGTTATTTAGGGGAAGGGGACCAGCTATCTAGGTGAAGGGGATCAGTTTTGTAGGGGAAGGGGACCAGCTATGTAGGGAAATGGGACCCTTTATGTTTGGAAAGGAGACCAGCTGTGTAGGGAAAGGGGACCAGTGCAAATATGGAGAAATGTGCTTTAGCAAACCCCCTGAGTGTGTGGTGCAGGAGACGGCTGGTTACACTCTGGGAACCTCTTCACCATTGGCACTGCACCTATGAGGGTACTAATGGTAGTGCCCCTCCCCCTCCTCCTTGACCCGGATGTATAAAATGCTAAATGGAAGGAACCATCCATTTTATTTCTTTCAACTTCCTTCAAAATGGAAGGATCTCAATTTACACCTAGTATTTCTTTAATTGCAAACGATAACCAACGAGAGTATCTGGCTTAGGAAGGTTGTAAGAAAGTGGTGAAGTTGAAGAGTGTGAAAAAGTGCGGCAGATATGGAGCGGAACATCTTCTTGAGAGGCTTGGATTCGAAAGGGTACACAATCCTCCAGATGTGAGCTGCAGCAGTCTGTCCATGCTACAACTCACTTAAATATAGTTAGGTTGGGTTAGGTCGACCCATCATGACCTCAATAAAATGCGAAAGAGAGAGGGATAGGTTGACCTAACCTGACCTTGAGGTTAAAAATAAATAGAATAAACATGGCAATTAAGGTCTTTGTTATAATTGCCTATTTATTTTTCTATTTTTATTCATCATACGTTTCCGTTTTCTTCGTTCATCAAGAGACTGACCATTGTTTCACTTTTTCCTCTCGGTGATGTTTCTATTGAATTCGTGACATGATCCAAGAAAATGATGGATCACTAAGCCTTGAAAACGATGGAATCGACAGAAGAAATTAGGATCCATCATTGATAGATATTGAGGTGTGGCAGAGAGAGAAATCAAAACCAAGGAATAGATAAATGAATTCAGGTGATAATGATTAACATAACTCGCACAAACTCGCACGCACACTTCAATTTTGGCGTTAAGTTTTGGTATTTACTTCCACAATAAACATGTACTAAGACAAGACAACAAGGCAAACTCTACTTCACACCTTCGCTGGGCCATTACACAGCTATGTTCTTCCCTTATACTGCAACGCCCCCAAAGATGAAAATTGACAAACTACTTTAGCACTTTGGATGAGAGTGAAGTTTCCCCTCTCCTCTCCTCCACAAACTTGATTGTGAAGAGCCATCAATCAGGCTGCATCCTCTTAACAAATTGGTCATTTAGATGAGTTCAACTTGGAAATGAACCAAGTCGACGATGAAATCGAACTTCCACTTCATAAATAACTCATGCTTTATCTAGACAACTAAAACTTGTCTTTTCAGCCAAACCTACTAGTACTTAGGGATCTTCCGCAAGTTTCCCATTATGACTGAAATGAGAACATGAGTTAGTATAAGGGGAACGTAGTTAATTTCTTGATAGTGGTAGACTGGTACTCAATCAATCATTACCAAGCTGAAACTCAAGACCGATAATGGCTTGTTGCCTATAATACAAATATAAAGTGAAAACACGAGCGTCATTATCTACCATTCCATAAACTTGAGGTTTATATCTTTTACTAGAAATATGTAAAATAACAAATTACTGGATTTTTGTAGATTGTTTTTTAATAAATTTAAGCTATATTTTAATCTTTGTAAATAATTGCATGTCACATATAAGGGATAGAAAGAAGAAAAATAGTACTCGTTAACTACATCCCGTAACTCTGATACTTATTGTAGTTAGTAGATAAATGATTACTCACCTTCACCCTACATAGACAAGGCCTGGGAACAGTGTAAAGGAAGCAGCTACTCCTGGCTATATTACCTTCATAACAGCACTGCATACATAAAAGTTTACCGACTACGGATTGTAGAAAAACTCTACTTCTTCCTAGAAAAGGAGCACGAAGTTAGTTTATTGATATTTGTAGGTTTGCAGTTTTTAATTTTAGAATAAATTTAAAATCTTGTTATTCATTGATTGCAGGTTATAACTGCAAGAAAGGAGGAAATTTTACTTGACAAATATCGTTTTAAGACATCTTTTCTAAGAAATTTAAAAATGAATTTTCCTTATGCAGTTTTATGTGTACTTCTCAGATCTGACGCTGGTTCTTTGCGGAAATGCATACCTTACCCATAATTGACTGAGGCTCCATAATAGGATAGAAGATATTTCCAGCGAAAACGAGTTTCAGATCTAAAGAACCGTAAAACCTAACCTAACCTAACCTAACCAAACCTAACCTAACCTACCCTAACCTAATCTAACCTAACCTAACCTTTCCTAACCTTACCTCACATAACCTAACCCTAACGATACTTTCCTCAGCTTCTCGCTAAAATAGAGTTTTGCGCAGAAAAAGTTTGTAAACAAGAGGCTAGCACTTGGCCAAATGCGGGTATTAGAAAGCCACTTGCCGTTAAACGTTCTAACCGAAATTTGCGTGTGATTTTACAGCCTTTCGAACCCTTTGCAATTATATCACAGTAAAGGAAATTTCCATCTTGTCTAAATTTAAAATTACTTCAGCACGTAAGTTATTCAATAACTCGCCGGATTATACTGTGAGCTCTATGTATTTCTGAGGCCTGAATATCGTACTCAAAGACTTCATGCATTATTCAGTATTGTGACTTAGAACAACCAACGCACGCCATTGTAATAATTAAACTCAAGACACAGTTACCCTCCGAAATGCGCGAACTGTCCGAAATATAAGGAAGAAAGCTATTGACTTATCAGTCAGAATACGCACTCGCAGATCTTCCTCTGATAGAACATAGCATGCTATTGGCTAACTAGTTGGCCAAAGTTAGGCCAAACGTTGAAGGAAATACTGAAAATGGTACCGAGAGATTTAAATTTAGCAAAATAATATATTTTCGCAAAATGAATAACTACGTTATTATTAAGTTTCGAAAAGTGTAAATAACCTTGGTGAACATCATTTTAAGAATTGAGAACGTTTATGTCTGAAAATTTAAAAATCGTTAATGTCTTTAAACGAAATCATCCATTTACTTAGCCAATTATTACCATATATGGTTGGAATTAGTTGTAGAATATGGTTACATTTTTACTTCCCTAGAGTGGTGGATCAATTGAGGGCTTGTTTAAATCCTCCTCAGTACATTTATATCAATTTAACAAAAATTACAAAAAGGAAAGGCAATTACTTCCTCAACAACCGTGCCCGCCACGGTTTTGGCGAGCCAGGCAGATGTCGAGATTATCTTCTGCTGGGTTGCTGGACATGTAGGAATTGCAGGGAATGAGGGCGCCAAAGAGTCCGCGAGGACTCTGCGACTAGACCAGCGTTTCGCTCTTCCTCACACCCACTACATGGCAGGAATACGGGCAGCTCTTCGGACTGCTTGGCAATGAAGATGGGAGACGGTCATTGCGCCGCGACTGTTCCCATGGACCTATCCCCCAATGCCGCGACGGCTCCAGGTCGCTTTCTGTCGTCTCCGAATCGGGCACACTCGTGTGACGCATCGCTATCTGATGGAGCGCTCGCCTACGCCCTATTGTGACGACTGCGTCGTCCCCCAGACTGTTCGGCACATTCTTGTCGAATGTCCCAGTCTGGGTGATCTTCGCGCACGATACCTGTCCCGATACTGGGATAGGCGGGGTCGGTACTGCCTGTCCCTTGTACTTGAGACGAGTTCGTGTACATTAACTTGTGGACTTGTTGACTTTGGGGGGGGAGGAGGCCGTGCTTCTTCCCTTTATTTAAGTAGGTTCTACTTTTTGTTTTTTGTTTTTATTTGTAGGTTGCACGCTCCTGCACCGGGGTGAGGGGGATCTCTCCCCGATGCCGGAGATTGCTTCCTAATTGTTAAGTTTTTCCAATATTTATCAGTTATTTTTTCATAATTTTATTTTAAAGTAGCCTAGTTCTAGGCTGTCGTATTTCCGGCGACTTATGCCCAAGTGGGCAGTCACCAGATGGGCTCTAAAAAAAAAATAAAAAAAATAAAAATCAATTACCGTGCCAAAATCTTGACTTTGGTTTTAGACAAGCTTCACAAACTCTCTTAGAATTAATGATCATGAGTAATTTTTATCGGTTGTCGATTGATAGTTTGAAAACATGCTAACTTTCAACGGATAATGTCATAGTACATATAACGGCAATGATTAAAAATATAACTAATTTAAGTTCATTTTTATTCCAAAATTAATATCTCCAAATATATATTTGGGGAAAAAGCGTATTTGCTTCTGCCATTGCGAAGTTTGACATTAAACTAAAGATTCGTAAGGGTAAAAAAGGAGAAAAATTAGATCACGTTAATTACTGTGCCTTACATTTAACGCTGATTGTGATATAACTCCAAAGTGGCTCCCAAATGATCGAATTGGTCGCCGTTATTTAAGAGCGTAGAATCCCATTAGTGTTGGAAACTTGGAACAATTAAACATAGAATGAGAAATGACAAGGGCCTGGAAACCATTATGGCCCCAAAGAGACACAAATATTGTTTTAAAACAATTATAAACGGAGTTTTCGATTAGGTTCAGTTATATTTTGCAAGGTTAGAAACATTAACCATAGTAGGCAAAATATGGTAATGTGAGGTTGCTTATGACCGAATAGGTTAAGTTAGTGTGAAACTGTAAAAGCCAACACCTAAATTTATGTTTATGTAGCGAAAAAATTAACTCGACTTTGGTAAAGGTGGAGAATATAAACACACTAAAATTAACACACACGAAAATAAACCTACAGAAAAATTAACAAGGATGAAATATATAAACACGAAAATGTAAACATGCGAAAAGGAATGAAAGTAAAGGATCCCGCTGAGAGGAGGCGAACGTCCAAGAACCCGTATACAGGGAAATAAAGGGACACTAAGATGTGGGATCAAAGATGTATTTTTGCGAGGTGAAATCTGTGAAGAGACGATGTTGGTAGGTTAATGAGACATGATAATGTTCAAGAGACGCCATGATGCTCAAAAGGGCTCTTGATCATCCCACTCATCCAGGATGACATGCCGCCCCCATTAGAAAAATGGGAATGAGGGGGGAGGGGGTCACATGAGGAGGACTCACAAAGAGGACGCCGAATGAGGACACAACCACTGAACAAGGAATAAACCCTACCGAGCTCCGTTAGTGACAGGAACACACACACACAATTCACTATTACCCTCCTTGCCCTTGTACCTGCATGAGGATCGTCGGATATATGTAATCCATGTTTTTTCATTTTCTCTAGCATCTCCACTTTCTTTTCATATCTATTTTTAAAAACTTTCCTCGTATATTCTTCCTTCTTTTGTCTCTTCGGAATTCGCTCTCGTTGGAAATTCGCTTTAAATTCAGGGATAACAAAATTATGTAAACAGATTTCAAATCCCTATTAAAAGTTTGCCTTAAAAATCCGTGCGTTATAATTTTTGCCAGAAGACCTGTAAGGAACCGAATTTAGTGCCTTTTTAAAGTCAATGTAGTTCACGTCTAAATGTCTGAAATAATCATAGATACGTGTCATATCGTGAAAAATCTCGAGCAAGTTTGTTAAGGAAGGGTAAAGTCTTCTAAAACCGCATTGCTTCATAATTATTGAGCTATGATTTTCTAAGTTAATAGTTCCTAGTTTCTAGTCTATTCCCTCTTTTGAAAATTTGCCTTAACCTTTGCTGATTTAAAATCATTTGGAATCTCACTTTGATTTAAAAACGCATTGAAAGTAACTCAGAGTGGCCCATCAATCACGGTATTAGTATTCATTTCAGGGGCATAGATGTAGAGCCGGGGATAAACGTTTTCGGTGACTTATAAATTTAAAGAAATTGCATATATTACGGGTCGTAAATTTGATTTAAATATTAATATGAACATAAATTAAATAAGGAGGAATAAACAAGCAACAACCTGAATTAACAAAATACATAATTTACCAAAACATGTCAGATCAGCAACATACTCGTTTATAGTGGGTCAGATAACGAAATTTCTAGGAAAATGTATTTTATGGCATTCAATAAAGTTATAAAAATCAGAATACCATGAAACTTTCATAGATAAAGCATATAAATATGCAACAGAAAACAATATCAACTTGTAAAATTACCGTAAAGTATAATACTAGAAAAAAAAGATATCCAGAAATGATATAAGAAAGTATTTATAACATAACATGAAAAATAAATTTAATATTTTGTGGTGACCATTGTTAACCAGGACAGCTCCCCCCAAAACTAGTAAAATGAAACAAGTTTGTTGCCTAAACTGACTGAGATATTCTCCCCTTTCTAACACATACTCGGTTTAAATCAGTAAGATTGTAGGGCTTCCTCTCTCCAACTTCAATTTTCAACTCTTCCCGAAGATGTTCTAAGGTATTCAACTTTGGGGCCAGGTTAGGCCAGTCGGGAACAGTAATATCCTAACTAATGAGACAATCAGTTGTTTTCCTTGACGTATGCTTAGGCTCGTCATCGTGCTGAAACATTCGAATTCTACCCATCTTGATTTTTTGCCGTAGCTACTGATAAACTTTTCTCTTCTCTTCTCTTCTCATTAGTTGCACACTGTCTGGAGAATGAAGTTGACGCCAGTTTTACACTAATTATTTCCTTGTTTCTCTGGTATATTTTACTCGCTGTAACATCTAAGCGGATGAAGCTCTGTGGAAATTATAGCCTTTTCAAAACTGATACAGGAAATTCATTACAGTGTCGACGAGAGACGTTTGACAGTGCTGAGAGCATTTATTATTCGAGGCATGCTCTCTACGAGGGCACGGCACCTGAGTGGTGTGATGTTGGCCTACTCCACGGTGATGACTGCCTTTAGCTGCTAATTTGAAACTGGATGACGACGTGCCACGGCCACTTTCAGGAACTCCCAGAGTTTTAACGGTGGAATTTATCCTGAGATGGAGGTGAAAATTCCATCACAGTGACATTGTATGGTCGGGGAAGACTTGTGAAATGAGACATTGTCCTCCTGGAAAATCACAATCCTGGCATTCTGGAGAAAACTCGATCTGAAGGCAGCATGTTCAGCGAAGTTATCACAACTGGTAAAACAACCCACCCATCAATTTCTCATGTAGATCTATGCAATGTTTTGTTTTTGCTTTTTTTATGAACCCACCTGGTGATTGCCTACTTGGGCGTAAGTCGCAGTACTCAGCACGACAGCCTAGAACTAGGCTACTTTAGAATAACAACAAAAAACACAACAACAACAATAATAAGAAAGAAAAAAGGCAAAAACAGGAAGCAGACTCGAGCATCGGGAGGAGGTCCGCCTCCACCTGGCGCAGGGACGTGCGACCTACAGAAAAAACAACAAGAAAACCCCACCTAGTTAAATAAATGGAAGAAGCCCGGCCTCCCCGCAAAAGTCTATAAGCCTACCAGTCAATGTACACGAAGTCGTTGCGAGTACAAGGGATAGGCGGTAGCGACCCTGCCCATCCCTGTACCGGGACAGGTAAAGTGCGCGGAGATCTCGGATACATTTAAGAAGAAGGTGCCGAACAGTCTGGGAGAGAACGCAGTCTTCACACTAGGGCGCTTTCGAGCGCTCCATAAAATGACGGTGCGTCCCGCGAGGGTATCCAATTCGGAGACGACATAAAGTAACCTCAAACCTTAGCGGCATTGGGAGGTAGGTCTATGTGAACAGTCGCAGGGCAATGGCACGCAACTTTAAATTCCTTTCGACCGTCTCCCATCTTCTTTGCCAAGCAGCCCGAAGAGCTCTTCCTATCCCTGCCATGTATTCGGTGTGAGGAAAGGCGAAACAATGGTCCGGTCGCTGAGTCCTCGCGGAATCTTTGGCACCCTCATCAGCGTGCTCATTCTACGCAATTCCTACATGTCTAGGGTAGCAGAAAGTAATTTGGACATCCGCCCGGCTTGCCAAAACCGTGGAGTCACGGATATTGCGAGCCAAGGGATGCGGAGATTCCAATGTCCCGAGAGCACTCAGTGCCCTTTGTAAATCGCTGTATATCACAATCCAGTCTCCGAACCAGTCACGTCGCGTAATCTCCCATACCGATTGGTGTAATGCCACCAGCTCGGCCGTGAAGTCAGAAGCAGCGCCTGGTAGAGCCGCACTGCCTTCTAACCGAGGGAAAACGGTGTGGAAGCTGACCCCCTCTTGGGACTTAGTGCCTTCGTATACACTAGCAGGGTTCCAGCATGAGACGAGTTGTGCTCCAAAAAGGTCGAACGCAATACTCCCGGCGCTGTACAGGCTTTGGGAGTTGAAGCGTGGCGTCAAATAGCCAAAGATGGTACCCTCCAGGGTGGCGTCCTAAGCAAACCTAGGGACGCCACCGGCCCGAGAGCTATACCTATCTCTCGAAGAAGTTTCCTAGCCCTAAACCCAAAGTGCTTAGGGTATGATTAGTGTCTCTCGATGGCATAGGGACCGTCGAAATCAGTTGCGTATGTTATGAGAGCTGTTAGCGACTGATGGAGTCGCCGGGTTCGTGCGTACAGGAGAATAATGCACTATGCACGGCGTAAAGCGAGGGACATCTCCCCAGCATCGGCTAGTAGGCTCTCAATGGGGAAAGTACAGAAGGCACCGGTCGCCAGGCGAAGGCCGGTGTGGTGGATTGAGTCTACCTTTCGCAATATTCGCTCAGCTGCGGATGCATAAAACTCGCATCCGTAGTCCAGTTTCGAGTGAACAAAGGATCGATAAATTTTAAGGCAGTAGCTCTAACAGCGCCCCAAGCGCTTAACGTCACGGAAAATAGAATATCCATGGCGCGGGTACAAGAGACCCTAAGGCTGCGAATATGAGCCTCCCAGGTGAGGCGTCGGTCAAATACAAGACCCATGAAACGGTGCGATTCAACCAATTTCAGGCGTACCCCATTATAAAACAAGTTTGGGTCAGGTTCAACCCGTAGATGGCGGCAGAAATGCACCACCTTAGTTTTGGCTAAGTAAAACCGAAACTTGTGCGCTTTGGCATAGCGAGAGACGCGGTTCAATGCCTGTTGTTTGTCGACGATCTAGAGTTGTCATCTGTGTCGCGCCAAAAGTGATCGAAAGGTCGTACACGTAGAGCGTAGCGAGAAAATTTTCCAGCAGCAACTACGTAATGCCGTTGATGCTCAGGGCATAGAGTGTGACACTTAGGACACTGCCCTGCGAGACACCCTCTTCTTGCTCCATTGGGTTGGAGAGGGCTGGCTTTCTACCATACGTACGCGGAATCAACGATCTCGCCAAAATTCAGATATGAAGTTTAGGAGGCGTTCTCTCGCCACTATTGTGCGGAGAGGCTCCACGATACCGTATCGCCATGCGGTATCATCGGCCTTCTCTAAATCGAACAACACTGTGGCGTAGTGCTGTGTACGAAGGAAGGCCTTACAAATGGCAATTTCCAGGCGGAGCAGAGCATCCAAGGTGAAGTGGAACTTGCGGAAGCCACACTGTGCAGAAGAGGGATGGCCTCCGTTGTTCAAAAGAGAGACTAATATAAGATTTACCAAATTCTCCATCAATTTGCACACGCAAGTGGTTAGAGAGATTGGGTGAAAACCGGCCGGGATAGAGTGATGTCTACCCGGTTTGCGAAAGGCGAGCACGGTAGCGATTCGCCAGGAATCCAGAAGGAGATCCTCTGCCGAGATCCGGTAGAACAAATCTAACAGGAATGCTATCCTGCGTACCCAATTGTCGAAGCATGGAGTAAAGGACATTGCCCGGACTATGAGCGGTGTCCGCGCATGAAGCATGACCAGAACGCAACTCATTCAGAGTAAACCTGTCGTGAAAGAGTTCTCCGCCCCTCAAGGTAAATCCAGCTGGCGCCCTTCCGCGATATCACAACGTGGTCGCGAACGACTTCGCCACCGACGCAGGGTTTGAGATTGCTGTTTCATTCTCCTGGAGAACGGAAGGAGGGCCCTACGAGAACTTGCCCTGAATCCTTTGAACTCACTTACACACCTCTCCTAGAGGAGTCCTCCCATTAAGTGAAGACACATATGCCTGCCAAGAATTGCGGCTGGCGTGCTTCAAAATTTACCGGAACCTAGACATAGCTCGACGAAATTCACCGACAGTGAAATCGTTCGGGCCGCTTTTATAGCGCATATAGGCAGAGCGCTTCTGCTTGAGGTCCGTCTCATGCTCGGCTGACCACCACTGGAGTGGCCAGCGTGAAAAATGGCCAAACCTTCTAGGAATAGTAGTTACGCCCACCGCGATGAGGTTGCCGGAGAAAAACTCAACGGCTTCATCTACCGACCTAAACTTCTCCACGGAGATAGAGAATTGAGTCATTTCCTTAAATGCAGACCACCGCGCCTGCGTCAAGCACCACTTGGAAGGGATCTCGAGCGGCAGCGGCCCAAAAGATGATATTTAAATGGGAAAGTGAGCACTACCATGGAGGTCATCGAACATCCCAATCAAAATCAGGCGGTGCATCCGGAGAGCACAAAGATTGATCGAGGCAGGAAAGTTAAGCGGTTCACGGTCAGGGCACTTATCTCAAGCTCGTTGATCAGGTTGGCAAGGACTTGACCCCAGGGATTAATAGAGTAGTCTCCCCCGAGGGGATTTCTACCGTTTATATCTCCGAGAAAGAGAAAAGGCTTCGACAACCATGCGACGACGCGGCGGAAGGCCTGCCCCCGTCGAAGTCGGCTGACGGTGAAATGTACGCGGAAATAACAGTACACCTCCTATCAAGGTGTAGCTGCACAGCTACTGCCTAAAAGGAGGTATCTAAAGCGAAGAGAAGAACGGAGACATCATGCGAGGTGTAAATCGCATATCACCCCGCCCGGCCACAATCCCGTGGTGGTGGATTCGCAAAACCCTTATACCCCGGCAAGGTGGGTAAGGAGAATACGCTTAGCATGGTCTTCTACAAAAAGATAGGTAACGGGGAATGGGAGGAGACGATTATCAGCAACTACTTCCAGTTGGCCCGGAGTTTGTGGAAAATCCAATCAAGGAATATGCCCTCCATGCTCAGCTCGGAGGAGAAACGGGAGTCTTCTTCGAGGAGAAGCGCCTCCCCGGAATGGCCGTACGCTTTTCAGGGGCAGAACTCCTGGCGGTGTTGGCCAGACAATGGGCTGAAGTTGTTAACGCCTTCGAAGGCTTATTGGGGAAGGGTGGCTCGCCATGGGAGTCTTTTTCTCCCTCCAACTCGAAACCTTAGGTAGGCGGGGCGGCTTCGGAGGCAGGGGCTCCTCTTTTTGAGGGTAGACTGTCTTCGAGCCACCCAGCCACCGCTGGGCTTGGGTGAAGGAGCCGAAGCTCTTTTGGTGCTGTCCTCCTTTAGGGCGGCAGCTTTAGGAACCCTGAATGATGGCCTGGCGACCAACTTCAGGAGTGTTGCCTCCTTACAGGAAACGGTCACACTGGGGAAAAGAGGGGGGAGTATCCGAAACTGGTTGTGGAGCCTTTGTTCTGCAAGCTTTACCACAGCCAGCTTTACCACTAGACAACCACTGGAAGGCATTCATAGACACCATTGTAACAGCCCATAACAACCACACGCGACGGAAAACATAAACACTCATTAACAATTAACATTCTCTACGGCAGAGGCCCAGGACAACTAAAGATTACACCCCTCTGTGCACGCATCCTACAGTGCGTGCAGCTTGACAGGAACCGTGAGTGGGGCGAGACCATCCTCGTTGCGCGGAAACCTCCTTTCTTTTTATGGTTCAGAATGGTCGCAGAAACGACCGTACTCCTACGACCAGGGGAAAAAGCAGGAGCAGAGGGTGTCTTTTTTGACATTAAGTTATAGGACGTCCCGGGCAGTGCCGGGCGTGCCAGGACCAAGTCCTTAGCCTCTCGAAATGAGAGACGATACTGAGCCTGAACGGCCAGGATTTCCTAGCACCACATTGCTTCGAAGAAGAGGGTTAGGCTCTTAGCAATTGACACACTTGAGAAACACGAGTTGGACTTATCGTGTGCGGCCTTAGAGCATCTTACACAGTTTTCGAGTAACCCCGACTTTGCACGTCGACAGGAGCGATTAGTATGGCCAAAGCGGTGGCAGTAATAGCACCTTCACTTATGAGCCGATCTTGGCTTGGTCGCTTACCGAAGTGGCAGCAGACCCATCCTTCCCCGCGGCCCGCGCCAAACAAGAGGAGCCCCGAGCCTTTTAGACCGTTTTCTTTTTTGTTTTTTTTAGAAAAGAATAGCGGGGAATGAACTCGCTTCTCACTTCCGCCAGTAAAAGCCCCCAGGCCGGATAGATCGGACTCAGCAAGGCCCTTCTCCGTGATCAGGAAGGTGCTGGCGTTCGCAGGAGCACCGGACGGAGGAAGAGATCCCTCCCTTCCTTGCACTGCCTTGGAATGCCGAGCACTTGAGGAGGACCTTGCATAGAGGTGGATTCAGGTTCGGTGCTTTCCCCGAGCCCGGATTCGCTCCAATGGAGGCCCTACCGTCTGAGGTTGGGTTGCCTCAAGGACCATGTATATCTCAGGGGAGCCTCCAGTTGGCCATCGTCCCTCCCTCTCCAAGACATCGCAGTTTCCGTTCAATATTCTTGCCAGCAGGTATTTTGAGGGAAGCGACCGAAGGGGCCTGACTTCCCTCTTCCTCCTATGGAGGTTTGCCCTACCGAGCTGATGCAAAGTGGAGCGGTTGCCTATGGCTGCCTGCCGCAAATCTTGGCAGTCTCCTTGGAGGGTAAAGGGGGGACTGCCGCTGGAAAGAGGGGGGCGCCCCAAGGTCCCTCCAGGCAAGGGGTTGTGGGAAGTTCCCTACACCCATAGGCAAAGGAGCGGAGTAAGCCTCCTCTCAGGTCAAAGAATTTGGGAGGTTTCCCTGTGAAAACATAGGGGAAGAACCTCCATTTTTACAGTGTAGCGGCCGATGGCAGCCCTGACGGCTGACAAAGGGAAATTGAGGGTAGATTTTTTGTTTTGTCATCATTGGGCATGGAAACCCTAATTGTTTTACGGAATGCAGACGTTAATCACTCCTCGCAGCAGTCTACTCTGTAAGGGGTGCGTACGGGGCTGGTAGAGTCAGGAGCCGCCATTTAAGCCAACCCCTTCTACCTGGTGACCTGGCAGCCCTTCAGCATGGTGGTCCTACCTTGGGCACGGGGTAAAAATTATAGAGTGTAAAGTGAGAAGGAAAGGGGATGTGAAGAAGGTATGGGTGGAGATGAAGCAGGTTGTTAAAACCCACCATCTTAAACCGGAGCTCAGGGGTTAGGGAACATTTTCCCCTCTCTCCTTATCCCCGATCTGGGATAGTTGGCTGAGAAGAAGGCCAGCATCTACACTGTGAAAATAGAAGCCGACCAGAGAACATTGTGGGAGAGATTGTAAAGGAAGTGAGAAAGAAGGGAAGAAACACAGGCTGTCTAAAGGAAGGAAAAGAGGCTAGGCTGGGGTCGGACGGGGCCCTGAGTACCGTCAGCACGGTAGCCAGGAAGGCAAATCGCCATGCCCCTTACCGTGCTCTATGCGAGGGAATGAACCCTAAGGTCCACTTTGACTCCCTTCCCCCCCAACCCTTCAAGCAGAGACCACGTGGACCTAAGTTAGATCTCTAAACTCGAAGAGAGAGAACTATTCTCGCGTGGAAAAATCTCAAAGCGTCAGATAACACTTGTGTTTGATCAGTCGGCCTTTCCCACACTGAGACTCATTTTCCGACCCTCGCCTGCCTGGAGGGCAGGGTCGATCCGAAAAGAAGCTTCCAAAGGCGTCTTATCTCGTCTGGGTCTAAAGAGACTGGTGCCATTGGTTACTACCAAGAGATTGCCATTCCTGGAGGCTTTCTAGCGAGGAAGCTAACAGGGTATTTAACCCTTTGACTGCTGCTTGTCTCCATATGGTCTTTCTCAGAAACAGCGATTGACTGATCCCGATCGAAATATGAGTGTGTATTGTGCCCGGTGTGAGATAGTTTCAAGGCGCGGGCCGAAGAGTAGGATGGTGTCGTCGTGCGCATACGCTTGTTTGTGTGCAGTTCGCTTGTGGTCATTGGTGTCGTTTATGTAGATGATGAAGGGTATAGATACTAACAGCCTGCACTGGAGTACCTCTCTGAGTGCTGTAAATTATCGTGATATTATGTTATTTTATCGTATGTTGTACTTCCTGTCGGTAAGGAAGTGGCAAAAAGAGACTCCTAGTGCAGAGAGGCCTGCCGGGGAAGTTACTGAGTTTCCAACGGAGCTCCTCATGCCACACTATATCAAAAGCACTTTGGTCGTCCTTACCGATAGATAATGTTTTTCTCTTGTTTTATGTACGATGTCTTAAATGATAGTGACCACCCAAGAGAGGGGGAGCCCTTCATATAGCCGTATTTGCATGCGGAGACCTATTCCTCCTTCTCCAAGCAATTCCGGAGGAGGGTGTTCCTCATACATTCAATTATTTTGCCTAAGTGCTTTTAAAAAGCAATAGGCCTGTAATTGCTTGTTTTGTGGGGTTTACCTTTAATTAGGGGGGAGTGAATGTCGTACCAGGCCTTAACTACTTTCGGGAATTATCCTGAAACTAAAGAGGCGTTATATAGGTGTGTTAATTTGGATAGATGCCTTCTGGCAAGTGTTGTGTGATTATGGCTGGGAGGCCAAAGGGACCGGGGGTTAGTTTTGGTGTCTTTTTTTGGTATTTTGTCTCCTCAATGGTGATTGAAGTACTTAATGTAGTTGTGTTGTCGAGCACCTCCATTTCAATCAGTGGGGCTGGTTCCAGCTCGTTGCCATGGACCCAGCACTATTCCTCGTCTTCCTGGGAGTGCTCTTGTGCGTGTGCCTTGGGCCGACTTTGTGCGGATAATTGATTCTTGTAGGACCTTAATGCCTTGAACATGTCATCCGTGTTCGTGAGCGTGCGATTGTCTATTTGTAATTTTATGGCCTTGGGGGAGCCCGTACCTAAACTCTCTTGACGTGGTTCCAGAAAATGGAGGTTTCAGGGCAACGAGGATTGTCTTGACCCACTCACGGTTCCTGTCAAGCTGCACGCACTGTAGGGTGCGTGCACAGAAGAGTGTAATCTTTAGTTGTCCTGGGCCTCTGCCGTAGAGAAGGTTAATTGTTTATGAGTGTTTATGTTTTCCGTCGCGTGTGGTTGTTACGGGCTGTCACAATGGTGTCTATGAATGCCTTCCAGTGGTTGTCTAGTTGTGAGGATATGGTCCTCCAGAGGTTGACGTTGGTTATACTTTAGAGTTTGCTTGTAGTGTGTGTGCTTTTATGTTAGAAGGTGTGTGCGTGAGTGGAACTTGCTTGTTTCTCTATGTGTGTGTGCAGGTGGTGTTTATCTGCGTTAGGGCAGTACGTGTGTTTGTTTGGGAGGAGAGAAAGGTAGCCGTGTGTGTAGGGGGTCAGAGTAATGTAAGGGCTCCCGGGCGCCAAATACGGCAACGAAGGACCTCGTGAACGCGTAATGAGGGAGCATGGGTTGTGTGTGGAGGAGGTGTGTATTGGGGTATATGCATCTTCTTGATACGGCCACCGCTCGCTTTTTCTCGAGGTATATTTTTATACTTTTGTCGCAGAATAATTGACTATGGTAAATCCCCCCCCCCTCCTTTTCAATTTGTGGAAGAGGTAGGGACTCCTTGGAATGCGCGCCGGAGAGACAAACAAGGAGATTTCGGACTTCGTCAACGCCAGCCGAAGGATGGTAGAGATAGTCAGGAAGGAGCTCAAAGATTCAGGAATCGAATATCAGGCATCAGCAGAGTGGACACTCCACAGTCGACGATCTGACGCCATCAGAAAGCCGAAATTCATTGCTGAAATGCATCATATCATCAATATTGTGTCGGAAGGTGGATGCGTGATAATGCTGTGGAGAAAGCTGTTGCAGAAAAGCTCATCAAACCGGTAGTGCATGATGACACGCACTACTTTTAATACAAATGAGGAAGGGATTATTTCTATCCAATTCCAAGCAAGAAATGCCTCATAAAAACACACATGCTGTGGTTTTTCTCCGACTAAAATATTTTCTGCCAAAAGCAGAACAAAACAACTATGCACTCCTAGCTCTAATAAAATGCATATACTTACTAAAGTCATCTTTAAAAATACATAAAATTTAGAACAAATTAAATCAGAACAAAATCATTATTTAAATTATATCTGACCCCACCACACACATCACTGATCCACTTGCCAACACCCATACGCATCCACTCTCTCCCTCATACATACCAAGAAGAGTTGGATGTACTGTAAAAACCTACCTTAAGAAGAAATTGTTTTGACCAGACCCAAAAAGAGCAATGGTCCAACATTAAGTGATCTCTCCTCCGCCCCCCTTTAAAAGGGTTGATGTACTGAATAGAAATTAGTAGGGGGCAAAGTTGATTTGGGGAGGGTTTGCTTGCTAGTGAATAAGTAAGGTAGAGAAATAATTAAATATAAAATAAAGTAAGGAGATAAAGGATAGAAATCATATGAAGTAATCGGGCAGAAAGCAAGGTAACAAGGACTTACTTGAAAGACCCGCTCGAAAAGGAATAACAGGTAGGAATTTCAAGATAAGGACAAAGCAACTGAAATCAGGTTAAGGACAACTAAATCAACCTTCCAATGATAGAGAACTGCGGATGACAATAACTGTCACAGAAGTCGTGGGGATGACATTGATTATTATAAATAATATCAATGGATGATAATATTGATTAGTTCGAAACTTCCAGATATAACAAGGACTAATTTATTAAATTCAAAGCGATAGAAAAGTCAGAAATGAAAAAGATCTGTAGAAAGGGATCTAGGAAGTTAATTATTAACATAAATGAATACAAAAGAATAAGACATTTAGGATGACAATGAGGGTCGTATCAAACTCAAGAAAACAAAAACTACCATACATAACTCAAGAAGTAAAACAGTAGTGTAATATCATTCAGGAAAACGAAAGAAATACTATTGTGGAATGACAAGAATGCGCTATACCCTCTAAAGCCTGTCAAAATAGAGAAGAGTTATTCCAAATGTGTAGAATTTTAAATCTCTTTAGGTCATTGACTCATCCGATGTCTCTCTCTAACATAACGGGTGAAGGTATATGAATAACCTAAGCACAAAATAAAATCACCTTCTCACAAGAGAACTTCACTGCAAGGAGCCATTATTCAATTATAAGAAACATTTGTGACTCAACAAGATAATAATTTAGCAATGAAAGAAACCGAAAATTCACCTCGCTTGCAAAATTTATGAAAAAAATCTAAAACATAAATGAAATGGAGACGAGGAAGTGATCCAAAAATTAATTCCCAACGAAGTAAAAATAGATATAAGGGGGAAAATTCTATTAATATTTTCCTTTGCACTTCATCTATTTATTAATTTCAGAAATATCTGGAGTTTTTTCAATTTCCAAACTATGAGCGTAAAGAGCGACAAGGTCTTTCAAAATTCATTTAATGTATTGTAAAACAAAGAGATAATTTGGGAAACAAAATAGAGCTAAATATATTGGTAAATTTTCAATTTCGACCTTTTTCACGACTCTCAATTTAAAAAATTAAGGATTTAAAACTACTCAAAATTTGTTGCTCTTTCTTGGTCCCACTCTATGTTTATTATTTGATGGAAATAGTAATATTTTCTGGCTCTATGGCATAAATATTTTACCGACACTTTTAAAACAAATTGAAGGGATATACCGCAACACTACAGACGCGAGTGGATATAACATAAGTTTCCGGACGCGACGGGATATAGCGCGTTGAAATTCGTGTCTCTCGCGACCCAGCGCAAATGTCTTGAGAGTCGGTTTTGCGGAGCCAACACAAGTTCAGTGTTGAATTACAGCGCAATTTGAATTTTTACAATTAATTATACGATCATTGAATTTCCAATTACTGAATTAATCGCCCGGTGGAGCTTGACCTTAAGGAAGAATTTGAATTTCTCGAGCGCTTGATCAACCGGGTGAAGCGATCCCCTTTCCGGATGTCTCCCCATATACGGTTTGAATCAGATGAGAGCTTGAACTAATCACCTTAACGAGCCTAGAATTAGTTCTTTAAAGTTTAATTCTATAATTTAGCCATGGTGGATCCTGGAAGCCATCAAATGTAGCATGTCATAATTGCTGAGGTGAACAAGGATGGCAAAAGAGAGCGTCTCCGGCCGTAACGCAACAAGTATCTTCCTGGTGTCTTGGCTTCCACAACTTCGACACTTACTAAAATGAAGCACAAAATAAAAAGAATAAACTTAAGAGAAAACTCTAACCAAATGAAGAAGCGCAAAATAGCTTAAAGTAACAAGCACCAATCCACAAATTGAATGAGCAGAAGTCAAACTCATTAAAAAGAAACTTGGAGCTAACATCACAAAATATGGTACAAATATTGTTGAAGGTGCCAATAAAGAAGGATTGTGGTAAAATTGGCTAAAAAAAATTAAACAATAAAAAGCTCATATAGCTGTAGTAGGTTTTATAAGGAAGCCGGTGAGATTATCCAGGACCGAGAAAGATTAATAAAAGAAGTAAAGAATATTATTTAAATTTTACTCAAGGAAGAACATCATCCAAATCTACAAGTAACCAACAGAACAAAAGTGTAACTGCGGTTCTCAAATCAGTATTGAAATTGCCATCAATCATATGAAGAGCCACATAGCACTAGGTAAGGACGACATCACTTTGGACTTGCTGAAATACTCGGATATCATTGTGGAGAAATAACTTGCCTCTTACCTGAATATCTATAGCAAGGGCAAGATTTCGGTAGACCGGCACAATGCCATAATAATCTTTATATACAAAAAATAACAGACCTTACAAACTAAAGACAAATTATCCTTCTCTCGTGTAGATATAAACTCTTCCAAAGAGTTAGTACGAACAGACCACCACAAACCAACCGAAGTAGCTGGCTTCATAAAAGGTTACTCAACAATTAACCACATACATACTTTCAAGAAAATTATAGCACTATACTTGCTTTTTGTATAATAATGGAAACCAATTGATTTAATGGAAATAATAACGGTCATAACAGCCTTGAATAATCAAGCTATCTGGTCTACTTAAATATCATAGAACAAATTTACCAAAATTGCAGATTCTACAATAGATTGCATAAAAATACAAATATCTTTCAATTACGAAAAGATAAAATAAAACAAAACATAAAGAATAATCATATATTCCCAAAATGCTCTAATATTACAAAACAAAACAAAATCTAATTATATATATATATATAGTTAGTTAGTCATTTAGTCTGTACAGACCTCTATCGACAAATTAATTTTCCCTTTATCAGCTAAATGTAATGTTAGTAGTGCGTCTATTTGTACTATGAGCACCAAACGACCTAGTTTTACCTTAGAAGGATCAATCAATCCTGTTTCTTTCTTCATAAATTGAAAGAAGCTCTAGAACTCCAATCCTAATTGAATTTAATCCTAATCAGTTTATATTGCCCCTTTATATAATCCATTTTTTGCAATAAATATAAATACAGAGAAAAAGAAACAAAATGATAGAAGATTATGTCTCTAATTAGCAACTTTCCTCTGAATCTCTGCCTTCATCGAATTTTCTAAAATTCTCATTCAACTTTTGGGATTATGGCTAAGTTCTAGAATAGGAACATCGATCGAACTAATTATTTACTTCTCTTGAACAGGCAAACAAAGGCTATTTTTTCCTTTGTCAAATTCTTTTAAAATTTCGTGCTGTTTCATCTCGGATGTTTCCCTGTTTTCCTTAAGTTTTCTCATCCGAATCCTCCTCCACGTCTCCTGGATGAATAGTTTTTGGGAGCGTTTTTAGACGTCCAAACCCTTTTATTATTGTAAATGTATTTGGTTACATATTTTATACTTGCACTTTCTTATTCGTTATAGTGTAAATTTTTACCCTAGTTGACTATTGTGGTTGTCTTTATTGTTAGTTATTGTGTTGTTATTTATTTAACTTGTACGTCATTTTTAAGGTTGTTTTTTTCTTATTTTTGTGTTATTTGGTCATTATTAGGATTTCTTTGGTCAATTTGGAGTAATTTTCCTATTCCATTTATTGTCTTAATTGAGGTTTTATTCTCTGTTCGTTTTGTTTCTTCGGTTTGTCTGGATAGCCAATTTTGGTAGATTCACTGTTTTATGCACTGTTTTGGTCAATTTGGAGTAATTTTCCTATTTCATTTATTGTCTTAATCGAGGTTTTATTCTTTATTCGTTTTGTTTCTTTAGTTTGTCTGGATAGCCAATTTTTGTAGATTCACTGTTTTATGCATAAATCACTGCTTCCTCGCCGCTCTTCAATTTCTGTATACAGCTTGGATATTTTGCATTTTTGGTGGCTATCATGTTTTATTTTAAATTGTTATTATTTAAATGTCTTCATTATGCATTCACTATTTTCCTTCATTTATTTTGTTCCTTGTTCTAATATTTTAATAATTGGTGCAAATTTATTTTTCCTCTGTGGATTTTTTTTTCTTCCTTCCATTCTTCTGGTGCTTGAATTGAATATTTGTTTTAGTTTTGCATTCATTCCATATTCAATTTTTGCGTTTTGGCATGCAGAACAGTGAGGATGCTCAGTAAATCAACTTCTCATAACATACCAAAGTATATTTTTATTTTATTCTTTCGTCAGATGTTTCTAATCATGTATAGAGTTCTGACTGCATGTTTCACTATTCCAATCGACAATGGGATTTGATTCTTGCAGACGGTTGATTTATTCTTCATTTTCCGTAAATTGACCTCTCTCGAGTAGATATCCCTTTTAACTAGAACTCTTACATCTGATGGTTTGTTTTTTCCTATACGAATTATTTTAAAATTGTGGTAGATTTCTCATTTAGTTTCATACTCATTAATTTTTTTCCAAATTCAGCGACTGTCATTTGAGTTTGCGTTCTATCATCCCTCCAGCGGCACTGTATTACCTGGCTGATCTCGTCCGTGTATTGGACGTAGAGGTAAGAAGTCTTCTTTGGAACTGGGCTGTGTGGTGTTTATACCGAGTATGATGTCTGGCTTAGGCATCTCCCTTGGGGGATTTACACCCTCACCTGAGGAAGTCCCAACCTCGTTGGCGGGGGATTCTTTTTCCTCCAATGA
Source organism: Ceratothoa steindachneri (assembly GCA_963969495.1). NCBI lineage: Eukaryota > Metazoa > Arthropoda > Malacostraca > Isopoda > Cymothoidae > Ceratothoa > Ceratothoa steindachneri. Next base: position 201,463,539 of record OZ018320.1, on the reverse strand, counting down.
CCCTATAATTATTCTAACGTACCTTTCCATGATCTATTTACAGAACGCCTTCTCGCAGTTTTTCTATTGGCGACTCTACGTCATATTACGTCCACGTGACTCTTGTTTCTTTTCTCTTCGGCTATTTTTTCCGATCATTTCAGTGACTATATGTACAGTTTGTCATATGTGAGCGCGTGAATTTTCTGAAACAGTATTGCAGATTATTCCGTAGGAAATTCTCTCCCTGGTGTTATACAAACTCTTGATTGATGATCTTTTCGAAAAGGTTCCAGAGAAATTCTAAGAGAGAAAGGGGCTGGTAGCTTTCCTTGCTCGTTGGAGACTTTCCCGAACTAGAAAAAATCCTTTGAGCCACATTATGTCTCTCTGGGTTGAAAGTAAACTGTATTTAGGTAGGTATTAAAATTCTCCTTCATTCTTTTAATAATGCACCATAGGCCCTCGGTATACCGGGGTTCTTAAAATTGAGTGCGAATTTTGATGTAATTGAAAACTTTTATTAAAAATTCTTGTTGAATTATGTTCATCATGTTCAAATTGTGGTCTGCATAAAATTGTATTGTTCCATATACCTTGTGTCCCAAAATTTTAATTTGTATCTCAATCCTTTTCAAAATTCCTTCTTAATGGATAACAAAAAGAAAACATAAATTCATCGAAAAAAAGAAAACAAAAACTTTATTTTTAATTAGTGAATATGTGCTACTTCCGTACCTCCGCAAATTTCAAATCGATCTTTACCATTGCGAAGAACATTGACAGCATTTCGGGAATTATGTCCCGAACTGCTGAAAGTATGCGTTCTTTAGTTCAATTAAATTACTAATCTTTGGCTGATATACCTTTGCTTTGATAAAACACCACGCAAAAAATTTCAGGGGTGTTAAATCTGAAGAACGCCAAGTTCTAGCTCATCCTCGTCCAATCCATCGATTTAGAAAGAGACTGTTCATGTAATCTCGGATAATTAGAGCATAATGACATGGTGCACCATCCTTTTGAAATAAGCCACTATCAACAAGACTATCATCAACAAGCTCCGGTTCTAAAACTGTGAGAGCATATCAAGGTAGATGTTACCTGTTACAGATGCTTCATGAAAAATGAATGGGCAATAAATTTGAAATTTGGTTATTTCAAGCCACACATTAACTTTTGGAGAGTCTATTTTCCATTCTATGAAAGCAATTGTTTCTTCATTTTCCCAGATATGACAATTGTTGTGATTAACTTTACTACATGTGTGAAAAGTCACTTCATCACTCAATAAGATATTATTTAATAAGTTTTCATTTTCAACTTGATCCACAAATTCTGCGCACCTTGTTGCTGCTCGATTTGGAAAAGCTTCTTCATTAAAGGAGTGCCGTAATTGAATGTGATAAAACTTTTTCATAAGCGTTGAACGCGAGTCACCGAAGTTATTGGTCTATTTTCAAACAATTTTCGAATTTGTTGGGTTTTGTTAGAGTCAATCTTTTCCCATCCTCTTCCTTTCTCATCATGTAAGGATCCGGTTCTTTTAAATTTGTTCACAAGTGAACGGATCGAGTTGTCTGTAGATTCAGGTTTTCTAAACTTTGTTTACAGCTTTTTTATTACGTCATTAAAGTTCACTCCTCTGATACGAGCTATTATAACAAAAATCCGCTCTTCTGCATTCATTATTAAAGGGTTCTGAAAAGGATTGAAAAACAAATAAAATCTTTGGGGCCCCGCTGTACATAGAATACTACAATTTTGTGCATAGCACAATTTGAACATGATGTACATAATTCAGCAAGAATTTCTCATAAAAACTCTCAATTTCGTCAAAATATGCACTCGATTTTGGGATACCGGGTAGTTTAGTTCAGTTACTTGCAATTGTCCGTGCATTTTCGGTTGGAGAAATATCAGGCGCTGTCTGTTTTTTTTGTGTTTATTAGTGCCTTAATTTCTTTCAATAAGTTCCTCTGTTAATCCAGCTGGTGTTAGGGATGTGTTCTTTAAATTTCTGGGTTTATCTTATTGATAATTTTATTTTTTAAATTTTTTCATTTTTTTCCTCACTTATATTTAAAATATTTCCCCAATGTTCTCAGAATATTTCTTAAAAATCTACTTTCATTTCAATTTTTCCTGATATGATTTATATTTCCATTTTTTGACGCATTTGAGGACAAGTCATTCTTTTTATCATTTACCAGGATTTCTTGGGTGAAGCTTCATTGTGTAATTTTTCAATCACTTATGAGAGTTTTTTAATCCATTCTCTGTCTGCATTAATCACAACTTCGTTAATTGTAGTAATTCTTCCATTTCCTCTAGGTTTGCATTCTCGAGCTGTACTGGTGTGTACTCCTATACCAATTCTTTATAAATTTGCCAATCTGCTCTGAAAACCTTCTTCTTATGGTGGATGGTATTACTACATGTGGTTTCTATTGATGCTAAGGGGTATTTCTATATGGTCGCTTCAGGAGATGAGGTATGGCATTATATATCAATTGAACGGGAACATAAGTTACCTAGATATATGTGAGGTTTCGTGGCTAAACGTGCCGTGGTGATTAAAGTAAAGAAATGGGCCTAGACTTGGACCGTTTGCCTATCTATTAACAAGACAAGCTCTTTACATCCCCTTTGTTCTATCCTGACGTCTTGCATTAAGTTGTATTAAAATGTTGATAGAAGTTCAATGGTTAAAAATTGACTGGAGCGCGGGAGCCTTGGTAGTTGTTACCGAGAGGCAATTCGATGCAATTATCTCATAATTCCATGTTTTTATCTTGTCATTTTCTGTGTTAACACCACGCCCAGATATGAGGATGATATAGGCGTCGAATTTCCAGAACATATTTTCATATAGAGTTATTTATGTGTCCCATGGTCTGTGTTTATTTGTTAGAATTTAGTTTATTTAAATACATCATATTGATAGTTAACTGTTTTTACTGGTTGTTACCTCGAAATGATGGTGTGGCTGGAGGGTGCGTTTAGATTCTTCTTCAGGATCTTTTGGTATCTCTTTGTTCTTTCTAGGCATAAGTAACACTCGATACCACATTTTTGTCACGACCTTTCGGTCATGTATTTTGCTAGTGGTTTCTCATTCTCTTCTTCCGATTCCGATGTGCTGGTTTCCCTCTTTTGTTTTCTCTCGTTTCTTTCCGAAGGACCATGGTTTTTTGTGGCTGTGTTTATGGTATTTCTTCTACTATGTATACCTTAAATACACATGAGGAAATTGGGTTAGTTATCTTTTTTATTTTGGGAAAACTGTTTTCTAGTTCAGTTGTTTTTTTACTTATATATTTCGCTTGCTGTGCGGTAGAATAAGTAGAACTAGATGATGCGGCAGATCACACTTCTGTTCGAGGCCACTTCACGGGGGGTGTTTACCTCCAACCATATTTTTCCTCTGACTTTCTTTCCATTCGCTGAAGGTATGATCTCTACGTCGCGATCTTGGGCAAATAGTGCGATGTGTACGTTTTTGACATCGATGATACGGATGGAAGCAACTTGCAATTTTGTGGATAGGACTTCAGAGATTTTTTGTTTAGAGTTTTGATTCATGAGGTGGTATGGGAGAGTCCTCAGATGAAATTGTTCGTGTTCTCCATCCCTCCTCGTTTAAAAGGAAAGTGGTGTAATAATAGAGTTCTTGTGGTTCCCTTGAATTAGTGCAATTCGTGATCATTGACTATTATTCCTATTCTTGTTTACTTCTTCTTGTGGGAAAAAATGTAGAGTGTGCATTACATTTTGATACATTATATCATATATAGTATTTCTATCATCGAGGGGCTTCGGCTCTCCTGCCCGCCGCGACCCGATTCTCGGTATAATGCTGAATAAGAATGCTGAATGGATGAAACAGGGTGGGCACATTCCATGGGTTGATTCTTGGCGGAATTGATGATGTCTAATGGTGAATCAAATTCCACCACACAGAGGGCCTCTCTCTCGTATGTGTGGATCTAAGAGACCCTTCCAACGTGCACAGAAACAGCTGTGTCTTTCTGTTGTCTTCGTCGCACCCTAGTTACGGTGATATCGAGGCGACGAGAGGTGAACATAGAGAAAAAGAGAGTGCGTAACTATCCGTAAGATGTAACCTTTCAATAATAAAACAGCCCCTCTACAAGAGGATAATAAATTGATGACTATTGACGGTTGGACTTTGAGTTAGAGAAAAGTTTCACTTGTTTTTTACATCTCAGGACTGTCTGCAATATTACTATCAGTGCGCCTCATTGAGGTCTTTGTTTAAGAACCTCAAACTAGAGTGGCACCAGGACTGGTTTGGGAAAGGTCCAATTAATATTAAATGAGCTCTTTGGTTAAAGTTAAGAGGATTCTAAACCGGGATGAGTAGAATCAGCTTCTCAACCACCACCCCTTACCTTGAATGGTGTGCTTCTAAAATGAATAAAACGCGGATTCCCGCATTTACCAGACTACACTTGGGGAGGTGACTCAGCTAAAACAGAGTGTTGCTTGCCATGGCAAGAATTTAAGGGCTCTCTCATGCTAAATGGTTAGCAATGATCTATAATTTGATCAGTATAGGATACCCTTTTGAATTCCTATTAAGCTAGTAGATCAACTAAGATGCTCAGCACCCCAAAAGTGCTTTGTTATCGGGATTTTCGTTTTAAAAATCGCGTGAATACCAACTTCTTTCTGCTGCTTTAATTCTCATAAACTTTTAAACAAGAAGATTAATTAAAAAATAAATAAATTAACTTTAAACAAGTAATAAATAAGAAAGTTATAAAGATAAAACCGTTTAACTTAAGATTTCCGCAGAGAAAGTTAACTTCGAAGGACTCTAAGGTATAGGAACTCTCGCATTGCCTAAAGTTCTATCTCCTTCTTAATTCGATTATACACCAGAAAATAATAATTAAAAGAAAATCCAATAATTAAAGTAAACTTAACGAAGAAATAAGCGATAAGTTTCAAAAATTGAGAAAGGGTAATTTAGTCGCAATAAAATTGATCTATTAACCTTTGGAGTAGAGATCGTTATGCAAGAAAAAAGATGTCAAATCGGAGCTATGAAGACGTCTTACCTTGGTCTTAAGTCTTACCTTAGTATTAAAATTCAAGAGGCAGGTAGCCTTCGGATAATAAAGATTGCCTCTTCTCTTAAAGTGTGCATTGAGACTAATTTTGAAACTAAAAATACTAATGCTGTCAACCAACCCAGGTGGCAGCTGATTCCATATATCTATAATTCCGAAATCAAAGAACTTTCTTCTTGTCAACGTATTCTATTAAGGGATCCATATCTTCAAATCATAGCCCTTAATCTCATGTGGGAAAATTTCTGCCAATAGCTTAAAAATTGATTTCTATCCATATTTTAATATCCGTGGATAATTTTGAAAACTTCAATAAGGTCTACTCTAATTCTTCTATCCTCCAACGTGGTCAGATTCAAAATTCTCAAGCTTTCCTAATATGGTTTGTCCTGAAGTTCAGGTATAAGTTTTGTTCCTCTTCGTTGAACGTTCTCGAGAGTCGCAATATCTATTTTATGATGGGATGACTAAGCTTGAACAGAATATTCCATGTGTGATCGTACTAGGCCAGGGTATAAGCATTTGAACATTTCCCAATCGATGTAGGTAAAAGTCCTGTCAATCTATCCCACCATAGAATTTGCCTTTTCTGCAGCTTTAGCCACATGAGTATTAGATTCCCAGTCAGGAGTATCATAGATATCCAAATCTTTTTCCTACAAGGTTACCTCAAGAATAGTGTTATTCAGCTGGTTTTCATATCCAGGGTTGGATCTTTTAATGTGCATTACCTTACATTTATTTTCATTGAATTCCAATAAACACTTCCTACTCCACTCTTGGAGTTTCAATAAATCTTCTTGTAGAATGTCTCTATCTAATGTGGATTCTATCATTTTGAATAACTTTGAGTCATCTGAAAAACGCTTGCCTCCACATTTAACACCTTTCAATAGATCGTTAATATATATCAGAAAAAGGACAGGGCCTAAAACACTACCTTAGAGAACACTACTCTACACTGGGAGTGTGTCTGATGGAACACCCTTAACGATAACTCTTTGGGATCTACCATTTAAGAAGATTTTTATCCATTTCAACAATTTCCCGACAATACCATAAGATTTCAATTTTTCATTGAGTCGTTTATGGAGAACAATATCAAAAGCCTTCTTACAATCCAAGTATATTGTATCAACTGGGTCACCATTGTCTATTATGCCATGTATCTTTGTAAAATATTCCAATAGCTGGGTTAGAAATTACCTTCTTAATCTAAAACCATGCTGGTGCCTACTAAAAAAGGTTATTGTTTTCCAAGTGATCAACAATCTTATTTCTAATTATTTTTTCCATTATTTTGCATGGAACAGACGTCAAGTTATTGAACGATAGTTAAGAGGGTTTGATTTTTTACCTTTTTATATATAAGTATAACATTAGCTGATTTCCAGTGCAAAATTAAAATACTCTCATCAGGGGACTGCCCAAATATCATATGAAGTGGTACAGTTAAATTTTCAGCACATTTCCCTAATGCCTTAGGGTAGATACCTTCTGGACCAGCAGCAGACGATTCCTTTAAGTGACTTAAAATGTTTTTAACTTCACTAGCTTCAAAGATAATATCATCTAAACGTTCTTCATTAAAATAAAAGTTTGGTCTTGGTATAGGCGCGTCAACCTTTTTAACAAACACTGATTAGAAACATTTGTTCATAACATCAGCCGTTTCTTTCTTAGTTTGAGTGACAGTGCTATCTTCTTTTAAAACCTTCGATACTCCCTCTTTTATAGATGTCTGACTTCTAGCATATGCATCAAAGACTGCTTTATCACCCTTTTTACCCTCTCTAGGAACTTTTAATCTTAATAGACTTCTTTGCATGTCTAATTAGCCATTTAGGCTTGTGTGCAGGCCCTCTAGACTCAAGGCCCACAGGGACTATTTCATCAACAATATAGTTATATTTGTTTTAGAAAAAATCCTATTTACCCTGCAGAGTTTTATTCGATAGTTCCATCATCCAATGTATTTCAAGATAGAAAGCATTTATTTGTAGGTACGAGTAGTTAGCTTAGAAGTATTTTCTTTTTTAATGTTACATTGTCTGTTTCAAAAATACCCTCAAGAATGAAATCAAAAACTAATACTGAAAGGTCACTAAGACCTAGTGGCGTCTTGTAGAAGATGTTTTTAATTTCAATGTTACTTTTCGAAAAAAATATATCCAACATTAATGGCTCATCATTACCTCTTTGCCTGTTAAATTCGTCAAAATGTTGTAAGAGAAAATTACTTTGGCTAGTATCATAGAATTTTTGTTCTTTGCTATCTATTGCTGCATTGACAAGATTATTTTTCCAATCAATCTTTGAGTAATTAAAATCATCACATATCAGTAAATTATTAACCTCATTTTCACACAATTTATCAATTACATTGTTTATCCCATTATTATAGTCAGCCGAGGAAAGGGGGAGGCGGTAGATACAGCTTAGTAAAACAATTTTATTCCCGTATTAAATTTTGCATGCAATTGCTTCTGTGTTAAGAAAATAGTCATCTGAAACTAAATCAGAATGCAATTCTTGGTTCACTAAAATACTACCCCTCCTTCCCCGTAGACTATTTCTCGGTCTCTTCTATAAGATACATAATCTTTTATTTGGAAATATTCCGCCGATAAATCATCGGGATAAAGGTTAGTTTCAGTTACAAATATAACATGGGGTTTTTCATTACTTATTAAGTCTCTAAACTCATAAATATTATTTCTAATACCATCAATATTTGTGGAAACCACCTTGATATGTGATAACTTATTTGCATTATTTTCAAGAATATCTTGCCTTTCTCGCAGTCCCACTGTTATATTGTATTGAGGGTCAGTCGCATTCTTTTTATGATGTATTTTTCATATAACACTCCTCTCGTACGTAATTCGTCGTTTTTTTTTATCTTGTTCTGAACCTAGAAATCTGTATTCCATACGTACTATATAAGTGTGATCCAGATATTTTTTGATTCCTGAAAATTCACCTGTTAGTCTATCAGTCTTATCTCTAGTGTCTTTTTGTGCAAACTTTGATTTGTCAGTATTTAACTCCTATACAATGTTAATAGGGGAATTTCACCAGTGTTAGTATTGGTGGTAATGGGTTTTTTTAATCTAAAATGATCTACTATTTTGAAATCAGTTAAGCCAACCTCTTGGATTAGTCTTTTCATTAGTTTCTCGTCCGTCTCTTCGTTAGATTCTTTAAGACCTTGGACAATAAGTCTATTCCTTCTTTTGTATGATTCTATTGCATCAGCTTTAATACCTATAGCCTGAATTTCAACTGCCTGATTTACTTCTTCATCAAATTCTTCTTTATTTTTGAAAATCATTTTATTTTCTAAAACACCAAATCTTGTGATTACATCATCCAAGTCATTTCTGTTCTCCTTTATGTTGTTTGTATTTACTTCAACTTCTTCATCTAAGTTTTTCCATGCTTTATCACTTTAACGACACCTTCCTGACGCCGAACGGATGCATATGGTAATGTTACAAATTTGGTAGAAGCCTTAATATCATCTGCAGACATATCCTCACACCTAGCGTGAGCCCACCTATCACAATAATCGCATTGCACCATATTAAGAGTATTTTTACCATGGTATCTATAACAACTTTTAGTATTTGTGGCACTGGCGTTTTCTGAGTTTAAACACAGTATACTTCAACTTCTATCCAAAGACTAGTCTCTATAAATATCGAATTTACCTTCCGTTCCGTTACTAGAGACTCAGTGAAAATTATATTTAATATTAATTATTTTAAAGGTAAATAATGGTTCAGAACCCACGTTAAATATTAGGCCTCTGTAAAGATAGCCTTTAGAAGACACCAATTGGCTACCTACCTGTAACTTAGATTCATTATAAAAGTAGGTTTCTACTGACATAATCTTCATATGGTTTTGATTCGAGTGTAAAAGAAGACGCAAAATATAGACGGAAGCTTTAGGTTAAGTATGGTTTTGTTGAGGTGAGGCTTGCTTAGGTTTGCTTAGGGATCAGCTGAGGTTAGCTTAGAATAAAGATAGGATGGAGTTAGATTGAGGGTAGATATGATAACTACGTCTAGATACACCTTACTTTACCCTTCAAAGTACATTAAGGAACACAAGAAAGTTGCTCCCTCCCTGCAATACGGAATATAGGAGGAGTGAAAATAAATACAGCCTCTTACATGGGATGACCCATTAAGGTCGGTCATTTCGATAGGGAATTCAAATCTAAAATATTTTTTGGATAGGATGCCTCAACCTTCATTTTTTTATTTCAATTTACCCTTTCAAGCCTATTTATGATATATTTGAAGAAATAATGCATTTATTTTATATTATCAAAGCCAACTCAAATGTAGATAATATTAAGTGGTGAACTCGACATATGTACCTTGATACAATTACAACTATCATTCTAATGACTCTTTGAACGTTCCCAGGTTTCTCAAGTCTTGCTTTCACTCATACCTGAGTATCTGAAGCTTGCTGATTTACTGATCTCTTGACCCCTATCTCTTTTTTTCAGTGTGAAACCCTTATTAGAATTCTCAGTGACCATTTTCAAAACCTTTCACTGTTTTATGCATGGCAAGGTCACCAATGCTGAATGCATTGTAATTGATCTTAAGTACCATTCTTGTCTTAACAAGTGAATTCTACTTGCTGAGTATTTGACTTCCCATCTCCCATAATGGAAAAGATGCTATCCTCCCCCTCAACCCTCTTCTTGTGATCCTCAGAGCACAACAGTGTCTAGATAATGCCTCCACTCTTAGCATTCCAAGCAGATCTTCTCACAATTGGCATCACAATCGCCAGTCCTTCCTTCCTCTGTGAATTAAAGTACATATTACAACTGAAAAAGGTTGTTCATAGACAATTCTAACTAGCAATGCTTTACTTTTACATTCGAACAACATGAATAATACAATCCAATGATAAATTTTACAATACATTGCAAAATGTTCAGGTTCCTCCCTAGAATTCTGTGCCTCAACAAACCTGAGCCTGAAGAAGTTATTTGCTGTAGTGGACCATCGGAAGTGGTTTCTCTTCTTATAGTCGAAAGAGCCAACCTTGCAGAGAGCGCTCAAACTCTGAGTGCACAGAATATTTTATAACTATAGTGATTATCATTTGAGAAAGATTGGATGACTTTTTTAGGCGGCTAGGACAGCAGAGGGTCATCAGAGACCCAAGCAAAATTTGGATTGATATTAAATTGTGTAGGAAATTCATGGATCTTTCTTATTGGAATAGATCATTTTATGTCATACAGAATAGGTGTACCAGGGTCAACAATGATAGGGAGTATGTGAAATTCTTCAGTATGGAGGTTGCACACCATTCAAACCAACTTTCTACCCCAGGGAAGCACCAACTTCCGAATTGCTCTAGCTTTTACACCACTGTTTAGTATATTAAATTCGAGTGTGTAGTAGAGAATGTGAACTCTGAAGAGGTAAGGTAATTTACTGTATTTTATTTTTGATTGTGGAATAGGGTTGGAATGTCCTGTATATTTACCGAGTACTGAATTGTGAATTGGGATGTGCAAATTTGTGTGAAGTGTCTTGATGAGTCAGAGTAGAGAGAATGGTAACTGCTGAGCAGTTTAAAACTTCAACTGCAGAGAAGGTAAAAGATGGACACAAGGACTAGTAGAAGATAATACTGTACAACAAATTTCAGTGTCAAGAAAGAAACATAGATCTCCTTTGCATTTTATTACGAAGTTAAGTATGCTGAATTTGAATTTGATAAAAGAATATCCCATCACGTAACATTTTCTTGTAAATTGCCGATTTAACAATTATGTAATTGATAAATGTATTTTGCTCGAAGAGTCAGATTAAATGTGTCCATTGTAATTATTCCATGAATATATAATGAATCAGCATGTTCGTTAGCAATATATAATGTGATAACCTACATTTTAGCATGTACTTCTTCGTTTGTAAGACGTCTCAGGTGTATCACGCTTCATGTTCCAGCAGAGGTTAGGCAGCATAACAGGGCTCAATTTTCCCTTATCCTGTTTTCCATTCTGATGTGATGAGTCTTCAGGAGACGTTTAAAAGTAGCAAGAGAGGGGAGGATCAGACTTCGGGAGCAAGAGCATTGCAGAGTTTAGGAGAACAAACTGAGAAGATCGATCGCACATCGAGCAGAGGACAGAACGAGGAATGCGAGGTTAGACCGCAGTGCCCGAAGAGTTTGACGATGGGAGAGGGCAGACGAGAGATAAGGTGGAGCCTCGAGGTTTAGGGCCTTTTAGGTGATAAGAAGAATTGTATACTGGGTATGGAAGTGAATAGGTAACCAGTGTAGCTCCTGTAACAGAGGCATCGACGGAGAGGACCGGGGGTGGCGAAGGTGGAGCCGGGCAGCATAGTTTTGAACTAGTTGTAGGGTGCGAAGTGACAAAGAAGGGAGATTGACTAGAAGAGAATTGCATAAGTCTAAGCGTGAGGTCACGAAGACAATAATAGCAGTCTCAAGGCTTCCTTGATCAAAATGGGATCAAACACAAGGGAAATTGCGGATAAAACCGAAGGAGGAAGACTTACAGATACGATGAATGTGCGGTTTAAACGAGAGTTGCTCGTCGAAAATAACACCAGGATTCCCTACGGTAGCAGAGAAGGCGACATTGGTTTCTCCAAGGTTAGGGGAGGAAAAGAGAGCTTTAGATTTCTCCACCATCGAAGCGGTCCCGACAAGGATAACTTCAGTTTTATCGTGGTTACTTTTGAGTAAGTTGCCAGCAGCCATTCGTTTATGGAGGTGTAGAATGAAAGGAACTTGTTAATTGATTGAGAGGACACGATGGATGAGGAAAAGTACATATGAGTGTCATCAGCATAGATGTAGAAAAACAGGCCCAAATCGCGATAAGAGAGCCAAGAGAAAGTAAGTAGATGCGAAAGAGGAGGGGACCAAAGACTGAGCCCTGAGGCATGCCAAAATAAATGGGCGCGGGCTCGTAGGAGAGGTTATCAAGCGCGACCACCTGAATGCTGGCTGAGAGGTATGGGCGGAACCAATCGAGTGCAGTGCTGGAGATAGCAAGGCAAGTGAGAAGACAATCAAGAAGGCCAGTGTGGTCGATGGTGTCGAAAGCATAGGAGAGGTCTATGAGGACTAAAATGGACGTACAACCCCTATAGGCTGATCTACGTAAACCGTCTGAAACATTAAGAAGAGTGGTTTCAACAGAGTGCTTCGCTTTTAACCCTGACTGGTACATTTCATCGATATGACAGTGAGAAATATGGTCTTTAAGGCGAGAGATAATCACTCTCTCGAGGACCGTAGAGAAGAATGTAAGCTGTGAGATAGGGCGATAGCTAGATTGTTCAGAGTGGTTAAGGTGTGTTTTCTTTAAGGAAGGAAGAGGGAGCCAGCCCTGTGGAAATTGAAGTGTTAATGAGATGAAGAATTGTTGAGAGTACACTAGGGAGAACTTTGTGGTGGAGTTTGAGTAGAAAGACGTCATTAGGGGATCCAGATTTGTCAGATCTTGAGATCAGGGCACTTACTTCCTCAGTGCACGCCCGAGGGAGGACGTTAAGCAACAATGGAATATGGTCAGGGAGAACAGCATGAGGTTGTTCAGACGACTGAGGTAGTAGGGCACGAAGGTTAATAACTTCATAGGGGAATAATTTAGAAAGAGTAGATGGGTTGATGGGGGAAGAGGTGGGGTAAATGAGGCTAGGCGATGAATGACTAGAGAGGAGAGGAAAGATAGTCCAAGGGTCATTCTTGCTCTCAGACAAAAGTTTAGATAAATCATTCTCGCGTGCTGATTTTAATTTTGAATAATATGTTGAAGTAGCAAGGCGATAGGTAAGTGAGATGGAGCTCGTGCCCTGCCCACACGAGCGTGCCTTACGAAGGGCTCGTTCATGAGCACGTAAGGACCTCCTTGAATGAAGGAGGTCCATGGTGAATCAATGGGAGCGGTAATGGCGGTTTGAAGAAGGAGTAATAAGGAGGGAGTGCGCTTCAAGGCAGGCGAGTAATGATTGGTGCAAAAGGTTTAAGGTTTGGTCAGGTGAAGCAGTAGTATCAATAGGAGGGGGTAGGACAGAAACAACGTCGTTATAGGGAGAAGTAGTATCAATTGACGATAGTCACCGGAAAGGAGTAGGATCTCGGGCCGGCGAGAAGGTAGGGGGTAGGGAATATATAATTTAAAATTTGACCAAGAAGTGGTCGGAAATCGTATTAGAAAGGTCAGTTACTGTTAGATTAGAGATATGGAGGTTCGAGATGACTAAATCTATGGCATTACCATGTACGTGTGTTGGGGATGACATATGTTGCATAAGAGAGAATAGGTCGATGATGTCAATGAATGCTCGAAAGTTCTCTTTGTAGCTAGGAAGATTGAAGTCACCGCGAATAAGTAGAGAACCAGTAGAGGAGAGGTTGGAGACTACATAGGTTACTGAACTCCTCGAGAAATAAGGTTAGTGACGATTTATTCTGATAGAACCTCTCTCTATGTTCATCACTAACATCTCCTGCATTCTCTGGTAAGAAAGACTGGGGAGAATGAAGTCAGTGTACCTTCACTGATAAATTGCATCTGAGATCTTGGTAGCACTAGATTAGGCTCTCCACTCTTACGCTCTTGCTGGGCCCCTTGGTGCTTTCCCAGAAGTCTTTTGCATACATCTCTGGATACATGCCAAGCCGCAAGCTCAGTTTCATCCATTGTCGCCTTGAAGGTCTCATCACCTATAAGTTGATGAATCTGAGGGCCTATAGTGTTATGTAGCGCTCACATTGCAAGAGAGAATGGATTATTCATAGATACCTCAAAATAAGCACTTTGAAGTTTCATAAAGTCTTTTATAATGAGGCATCTTTAACCAAATAACCTTCCATGAACTCTTCCCAAATTATAAATAACTCCCTTTGCATTATTATCTAAATTAAACAGCTTTGTTATAATTCTTTAAATTATTATTATTCTCTCAATCACTGCTTATTTTTACAACTAATGAATTATTTTTATTTCCATGATATGAAGAAATTTTAAACGAATTAAAGAAAAGAAAAAGAAACCAAGAGGCTTTTCTGTTTGGCTGCAAGCGGATCTTTTGTACCAAATTTTCGACAAAAATTCAGTTTTGTGTGCTGAATACAAATATAATATTTCTTTTTTGGAAAAATAAAAAGAAGTATTTAAAAAAAAAGAAATTTCAAACTGTAAATTTTGGTTCGTCCGAAACATTTTGAAAACATACAAAAAGGAAATGAAACGTACTTAAACTGCGATATGACTTCCCAATATTATTGTTCACTTCCTTTATTATTAGTTCAAACATTTATTTGTATTTAGATATGTATCGCATAATATGTTTTTAAACAAATTTTTATTTCTATTGCGTTTTCGCCACATAAATTCACATAAGTAGGAATCGAGCATCTCACAGTGGGTACCGCCGTGTTCCAATATGTTTCACCTTTTTATAGTGAATTCAAGGGGACTGCTCGTGGGGGGTTTATCACTGCGGGGGAACCCTACTACGATGATCCTGAGTTTCAATCAATTTGGGGAGGGGTTCTGGGGGGCACAGCCCCCACAGTATATAATCATAATTGTTTATAGAATAATGTTCTAAACTAGTGCGCATTAATTTTTTTTTTTTTAATACCTCCTTTCATTTCTGCAAAAAATAATTGTTATATTCGTATTCAGCACACATTTTGCATTATTTGTGAAAACTTTGTACAAAAGATCCGCCTACCGCCAAACAGAAAAGATCCGAAATCAAAGAGTGGAATATAGTAAATTTTGGTTACTATAAATAAATTTCATGTAAAAGTGTATAAATAGTACTTTCCATCTAAATTTTTCAATATATTGAATATAAATCGGGTTTAATTGATGAAAACAAGGACCATTTAGAGTTTAGATCGCCTGAATAAGAAAAAGGGGTGAAATATGGCAAAAATAGAGTCCTATGAGGCAAGTATCTTTAATCTTGATTTTTATGGAAGTTTATTAATTACTTGTATTATTACATATAAAGCAATTGTAAGATTTGATAGTTGTGTAATAATTGAGAAAATATGTTAATGTAAGTTGAGAAAGCAAGTTTATTATTATGTGAACTAATCAAATATAAAAATTAATTATAAATCCCAGTTAAAATACCACTTTCATTTATGCGGGCAGTTATGTAATCAGGGAGATGGACTGCGTTTAAGGATGAATTATTTTATCAAGAAAAGACATCTGAAGACGATTCCATACATTCCAGCCGAATAAAGCATATTGAATCCATCTCCAAGATTCCTTTTACCTTTCCGCAAATCTCAGATCACCACATACTCAGCCATACTAAGCAACAAGAGAGCTTTATATTTTTTGAGTCATAACCTTGTGAATACAAGGCATTCATTGAGGAAGCAACTAGGCAGCCACCCAGCCGAATCAGTAAACCCATTTGGATGCTCCATGCGTGGTACCGAAATTCTGTGATAAATCACCCCTTAGTAATATAGCCACTCTCAAAGATGCTTATCTCTGTCCACCTCTGGCTAACACCTATAGGCCTATGAATATACCTTCTTTACTCTCGGCATCACTTATTTTAGGGATGATTGCTTTGAAGTACTGAAAACATGGCTTGTTATGTCGCAGTGCTTCATTAGGCCTAGTTGTATAAGCAGTCGTGGCAAAATGGTGATTCCAATAAGCAACAGAACCGCTTTTATGCTGCAAAATTATGGATTTAGGAAACATTCAACTCATTTGCTTCATAGGTCAGCGCAAGGGCATTGTATAGGCCTCTGATGTTATTACAAAAAGTCAAGTTGTTTTCAAAAGTGAGGAATTGCTGTAGATCTGCAGAACGCTTCCTAAATACTGTAATTCGAGCATATTCATCCAAGAGGTTCCATTTTTGCAGACGGAGACCAAGATTTTACTCTATTGCATAGTAAGTGTTAGATGATTGAATTCCCGTTGGTTGATGAGGTGTTGTTCCTTTTCAGATTCAGCCCTTTCATCTTGAGATTCTAAATCGTTTGAGTTACTCCTGTCATCGCTTGGTAGCTCAGAGGGCGGATGTGGTACAGGAATATGACTTGAATGTCGAACTGGGCAAATCGAAGACTGAAGTTCTGGATTCATGATATATTTCTTGCCTTTTCTGTTGCGACCTGCCGTGAAATAAAATAAAATCAAACTAGAAATGGATATTACTGGCTGTGATCACTTGCAGAAATAGTCGAAGTGCAACATAGTTTGTATTTTGATCTTTACAATTGATAAATATCTTGAAAATATATTAAAGACGAGGAAAGAAAACAAATTAAATACTCACCTTTAATATCTGTTAATCAGAATTAGCAATCCGCTGAATGGTCCTTTGGCTCTCTCCAGATCATTAGTACGCCAAACATGAGGCCAGACCCTTTGCCTTTTAACCAGGTAGAAAGGGAAATTGTACACATGACACAACATAAGTTATGTGCCCAGCGTTTGTCCTAGTCACTTACCTTACATCCATAGTAGAGCTCGCAAAGTTTCTTCACATGTTTAGTCAACTGTTTCTTGTAATGTTTTAATGTATCAGATCCACATATATAACAGAAACTCCTGGCAATTTATTGCATCCTCTTGGCCTTTTAGTTTCTTCTCCTGTAAAGAAAAAACACTGTAGTATGTGACAAATAATATAAATAGTAGAAGTAACAAATATTATTTAGCACTGAGATTATTTTATGCGGGCTTGCGAGAGTATACCTTGTTCACGGGGTCTCCTTTTGAGCAGTTTGTTATTTAAACAGGCCCATGATTAATATTTATTGTGAATGTCTACATAAAGAATACGTCTTGGCTGCCTCGAGTCAAGGAGCTTGCTTGACGTGGAGTAATGAGAGTGTGTGAGTGACATTCTTGCCCCTTTCCAGAGAGTTTAAGATTAAGTACCTATCAAACAGCTTAATAGTTCCAGGTGTCCCAATAGTGGGCTTGCCCTTTGTTGCTGTCTGGAAACACTAGTATGCAAATTCTCTTTGATTTCTTTAAAGAAACGAAATTTAAGAGTTTAAGTGCATTCATTTTTGGTAACAGGTATTTTTCTTTTGCAAGCGAATGAAATAGATTTTGCCGGAAGATCTTTCAAAAATAATCCCGATGTATGAAATTACATTTGCGTCGAGTATACCGTTGTTCCTACTAGAAATCCTGTCACAAGTTCCATAAAGCGTTCTTACCATGATTAATTTGGTATGAAACTTAGTGACCAAGAAAAAGATTGTACGCAACACAGCGTGTATGAGATTCACCGAGTATCTACGTCGTTGGACCAAGGGCAAGAAGAGTTGTCTGAAGTTTCGAATTCGCATAGTTTGGAGGGAGCCGACAAACTTTTGCACCCTCAATACTTCTGCACTATTGATTTAAATGAGATCAACATAAAGAACCGGAGCAGCCTAACGTATTATGATCTTCAATCAGCACATCATCTTGTACCTCATTAGGATAGAATTCCAATACCTATTTTTCGAAAACTTCCTGAGAGTAACGAAGATTCTTCCAATGCTGAATGAAATTAAATGATAAGAAGAAGGGGGTTTAACAATGATGCTCCCCATCATCTTTCCCTACAGAAGCGATCTCAGCTTGTCAAAGTCCTCTTGTCATTCAATATTTAGAAAGAAAACCCTCTCTGAGAGTGCTGGGATTCCCTGTTCCCTCATCAGATATTAAAAATACCTATTATTTTCTTTCTCTGAAATGAAGGACTTGAAGGACAGTTTCTGCACAATATCTGGTGGACATAGACAGGAGACTCGACTCACTGCTCCACGTCAAGCTCAGGGTTATGAAACAGTTCATCAACAAAAAAGGGGAAGGATGGCGGTTGCTTTTTATACTTGTACAGTGCTTTTTCAGGATTCACCAAGAGGCTGAAAGCTGGCATCTTTGATGGCTCTTAACTTCGTCAACTCATCATAGATGCAGAGTTTGAAAACTATGTATTCGGAACAATACTGATCTAATATGCAATTTTCATGTACATAACTTTATGTCTAATATTTAATCTAATCTAAAAAACTCTTTAACATTTCCTCAATAAATTATGTTAAAAGCAAGGTTTTAGTTATATGATTGGATTTTTTATAAATCCAATTATCAACAAACCTGACAGAATCGGAAGGAACGGATATCATTTTCTTTGGTGCAAAATTGTTCTAAATTGATTGAAAAAAACAATTGAAATATATATATATATATATATATATATATATATATATATATATATATATATATTTAACTCCTTTACCACAAATGTCTACTTACAATATATAAATGATTCTATAGCGTGCTTTATATTTTACCCAACAAAAAATACCATTCTAAGTACTTACTTTTTAATCCGAGCCGTTGATTTTTTTTTTTTTTTTTTTTTAAGGGGGCTATCTGGCGACTGCCCACTTGGGCATAAGTCGCCGCAAACAAACAGCCCAGTTCTAGGCTACTTTAAAATAAAAATTTTAACAGAAACAACAATAAAAAGGGATAACAATCAGGAAGCAAGCTCCGGCGTTGGGGGGAGGTCCCGCTCCCCCCCAGGGCAGGAGCCTGCGACCTACAAAACAAACAACAATAACAAAAAAAACAAGTTAAATACAAGGGAGAAGGCCGGCATCCACCCAAAAGTCCATCAGTCCACCAGTTATGGTGCACGCACTCGACCGAGTACAAGGGACAGGCGGTAGCAACCCCGCCCATCCCGGTACCGGGACAGGTAACGTGCGCGAAGATCACCCAGACTGGGACATTCGACAAGAATGTGCCTAACAGTCTGGGGGTCGACGCAGTCGACGCAATATGGCGCAGGCGAGCACTCCATCAAGTAGCGATGCCTCATACGAGTGTGTCTGATTCGGATACGACATAAAGAGAACTGGAGCCTTCACGGCATTGGGAGATAGGTCCATGGGAACAGTCGTGGCGCAATGGCACGCAACTTTAAGTTCATTTTGACCGTCTCTCATCTTCTTTGCCAAGCAGTCCGAAGAGCTGCTCGTATTCCTGCCATGTAGTCGTTGTGAGGAAGAGCGAAACGCTGGTCTGGTCGCAGAGTCCTCGCGGACTCTTTGGCGTCCTTTTGGCGCGCTCATTCCCCACAATTCCTACTTGTCCAGGAACCCAGCAAAAGATAATCTCGACATCTGCCCGGCTCGCCAAAACCGTGGCGTTACGAATATCGCGAACCAGGGGATGCGGAAATTCCAATGCCCCGAGAGCACTCAGGGCGCTTTGTGAGTCGCTATAGATCACAATCCAGTCTCCATACCGGGCACGTCGCGTAATCTCCCGTAGTGAGTGGTGTATTGCCACCAGCTCAGCCGTAAAGACATAAGAAGTGCCTGGGAAAGCCCCGCTGACCTTAAACAGAGGGGATACAGCGTGTAAGCCGACCCCCTCTTTGGACTTGGAGCCATCGGTATACACTGGCATGGTTCCAGCGTGACACGAGGTGTGCTCCAGAAAGGTCACACGCAATACTCCCGGCGCCGTACAAGCTTTGGGAGAAGAGGCGTGGCGACAAATAGCCAAATGTAAGTACCCTCCAGGGTGGCGTCCTGGGCAGAATCAGGGGTGCCACCGGCCCGAGAGCTTTATCTACCTCTCGAAGGTGTTTGCTGCCCTCTCTCGGTGGCATAGGCACCATCTAGATCAGCTGCGGATGCAGTAAGAGCTGTTGGCGACTGAGGGAAGCGCCGGGCTCGCGCGTACAGGCGAGTGATGCACTGCACGTGGCGCAGAGCGAGTGACATCTCCCCAGCATCGACCAACAGGCTCTCAATGGGGGAAGTGGGGAAAGCACCGGTAGCGAGGGGAAGGCCGGTGTGGTGGATTAAATCCACCTTGGCAATAAACGCTTGGCTGCGGATGCATAAAACTTGCATCCATAGTCGAGCTTCAAACGAACAAAGGATCGATGAAAAAAGTAGGGCAGTAGCCCTATCAGCGCCATAAGCGCTGAACGTCACGGAACGGAGAATGTCCATGGCGTGGGTACAAGAGACACTAAGGCTGCAGATATGAGCCTCCCAGGTGAGGCGTCGGTCGAATACAAGACCGAATAAACGGTGCGATTCCACCACATCCAAGCGCACTCCATTAAGAAACAAATCTTGGTCGGGGGGAAGCCGTGGATGGCGGCAGAAGTGCAACACCTTAGTCTTGGCCAAAGAAAACCGAAACCTAGCGCTTCGGCATAGCGAGAGACGCGGTTTAATGCCCCGAGCCGTTGAAGACGCTTTTAAACTTTATTTCAATGGCAGGCAATTTTTCAATATGAAATAAACAAAGTAACCTCAAACAGACACGAGACACATATTTCATCCTAAATTTGAAATCACTGCTTAAGATTCAACTAGTCTTAGTCATTAAATTCATATTAGAATAATAAAAATTGTAACTTTTCTTTTAGTCTAGAGCATAATTTATTTAAATTTCCGCTGATTTTATTCATCTATGGTAACTCTTTCCTTTTTATCGAATTATTTTTAAAAGAAAATATTAAAATAAAAGATACAATTTAATTATCAAGATAATCTCTTAAGATCACATATTTTGGTCTATTTAAGTTATTTGACCGTAAGGAAAAATAGCAGGATAACAGAGAGAATACGACACTTTAAATGTTTTCCTGCACCTAAACAGAATATAAAATACTCATGATTCGAACCCCATTTTAGCTTGAAGTAGTGTTTGGGAAACTATACACAAAACTTAAGTTTAATTAAAAGGTGGGGTGATAGTTTAATTAAAATTGCAGAAAAACGATAAACAATGAAATACAAATAGGTAGTGTTAAATATTTAATTATTCTCTGTTTATTTAAAGCAAACGGTGAGCTCTTTTTATTTATCATCACAAACACTCAAGACCCTACAGAGAGGCATTACAGCACATAACCTACGCATGAAAATAAACGGGACGAAGGAAAACCGTTTTACCTATCATTTAGCAGTAAATTGCACTAATTTGTACATATATGGCCAATGAATCTATGACGGTATTCTTGACACAAAGAAGCGAAACACCTCGTTGGGGCTAGCAATGTGCATTCCTGCGAGAACTGGCACCCGGAGAGCTTGGTGTTCTTCATGGTTTCAATTATAGCAGGCGCATTATCGCCGCTACTCCCTTCTTCCATCTATGGTTGTCCAGTTCCAAAGTTTTGGTAGGTTATGACGTGTCGTCTATTTTCATAAATTAACAGACACCATTAATATTAGGTAAAAATAATTTATCTTTAATAATTGTAAATCTTTCCCTAACTTCTCTAGTGAATGATTTCATGGTTGTTTTAGATTTTATTATTAATGTAATTACTTTGTATTCGACAACAAGGCTTATAAACAATTAGATGGAGTGAGAATGGGGTCACAAATAGCCCCGATAGCCCATAAAATACTTATGATTCATTTAGGAAATAATTTTAGGAACTTGTTTTCCTTCGCAATTGAAACCTATCTATTATCGTCGCTATGTTAACGAAATCTTTTCTATTTTTTTATAATTTAAATCAAGCTGATAATTTTTTGGATTTTATAAACTTTTTTCAGCCAAACTTTAAGTTTATTATTATATTCGAAAGTAAAATAAACTTCCATTCTAAGATGTCGTCACGGAAAAGAGCAGACAAATTTCTTTGCTAGGTAGGGAAAATAGAAAAGCTAGCTTTAATGGTCTTGGTGTTTTAAGTTTTTCAGTCATTGTGATATGTATTGTAAACTAACTGCCGTAAAAGTACTTTTCTACAAAGGATTGAACCTCTACTTAATATATTTGCACACCTTGCACTCCTATTTTATCTTTATTCACGTTATTATTAAAATTGCGAAGGAAATTACCGCAAATAAACTTAGCATTATGGGTAATTAAGATCCCAGCAGTTGTTTCTAAACTTGGCCCAATGAAGCTAATTTGCCTGATTCAATATCAAAGAGTAATCAGGTTTTTCAAGATTTAGCTCTTAAAGAATTAAGAATACGAAATTTAATATAAACATCCACGATGAGGAAATACCAAATGGTGGCTTGTGGTATGTATAGGCTAAAATCCCCCAAGGAAAAAATTCGCCCCCGAAAAAGGACAAATCCTCCCCACTAAAAAAAAAAATATTAATCATCATCATCATCATCACTAACTATAATTTCAGAAGGGGAATTTTGAGTATTTGAATAATAATTTCATCTTAGTTTGGTTATGACTTATGTTTTTTTATCAAAGTTACTTCTAATACTACTTTTATAATATTAAAAACAAAATGGTGAAGTTTAGAAATAATTATAATTTTGGAAATTGTGTGATTATTTTTAAAATCCAAAGAATTACAAATGGTGAAGTTCAGAAAATTTATAAAAATTTAACTATAGCTGTTTTGTATAGATTTTAAATTTTAATCTTAGTAGCGAAGCGCAATCTCCCACCGTTGGGGGGAGTAGCGAATCCATTGCCTCGTCTTAATTATATTGTAGGAAGAATTATTTTTTAACAGTTTGAATATTTTAAGATTTTCTCTTAGATCAAATAGACTTTGTAGGTTATTACAATGTTATTAAAAAAGTTTAACATCATGAAGCTTTTTGAAATTATTTAAAAGAAAAAGATTGTAAAACGAGATATTCAGAAATTTTCCCAAATTATTAAAATTAAGGGTGGTTTCGGATATGTGAAGGTTTTATCCAAAAAAATAGATATGATCATCGAATATTTGAGAATTTTAAAATGTGAGCGAATTCCACGTGGAATTTCCTTTTCCAGCACGAAAGTTCCATGAGCTGGAGAAGATTCTGCTAGGCATAAATTGGGAAGCCTACCCCCCCCCCCCTACTTCCACAAGCGGTAGCCTCGAACCACGTCCACCACAGAACACATTTACACGGGCGTAAGATCGCCTTGGCAAGAAGATTCGAGGCCATTCGAGAGTAGAGCTGTTTCCCACTCACCGCCCCCCCCCCCCGTCCCCGCGAGGAGAGCATCAGACATATATAGTGCTCGTCCTTCACGAGGCAGGCACAGAGTTGAAAAGTTTCGCCCGGACCCAAAAAGCTTCCCCTAGTTCCAAGTCAGGTGCTAACAACAAAGCAAAGTGACTGCCGAACTATTTGTGTATTGGAATTAGCCCCAGCCAGTGAGGTAATTCCCTTTAACGATCGCAACCGAGGGATTTTTTCGACTTCACTCATCAGCTCCTGTCGAAGCCCTCCTCGTCCGCCCTTCGTTTTCGGGTGGCCGATATACTCTCCCCTGGACCGCACGTTACCCCCCCCCCTCTTTGAAGAACTGTCATCACTTTATCCTACTGCTCAGAAGCTCTGAGCGGCCTCAACTCTCGTGCAGAAGACATCCGTGAAGCTTTACCCCGACGTCTCACCCGGAATCCTCCGTTAGCCCACCCCTCTTCCCCTTCAGTAACCCATTTGATTTAATTCCCCACATTTGAATAGTCTCCTCCCGTAACACATTAATTTTAACTCCATAGTCTGATTCATAACTACAATTACCCCCCCCCCCCTCCTTCTCTACCGGTCTAATTTTGCCCATTAATTAATCTGATGTAATTTTACCCATTTATTCTCTGATGTAATTTTGCACCTCAATTCTCTCATTATTTGTATTTAAATAAAATTGTATTTTTGTACATGCCTCTTTAAATAACCTTGAGCGTTGCCATTGCCCATATTATACCTGACCTCGTTGCACTCTAATCTCGCCCTCCACCCGTCGAAACTCGTGATGTTCCGTCCTTTTGTCGGCACCCCTTAAGTTATTGGTACCTCCACCCTAGATATAATATGGTATTGATTTAATATAATGTCATACCACGACATATATATTTATTAATATACATAATATATAATTTTGGTGTCAAGTGTGTTTGGGGTTTTTTACAACCCATGTCATTTTAATTCCGACATTAGAAGTCCCCTTGTTATTCACGTCTACCCCTTTTATTTTAATTTTTGTATTGTACTGGCAGAAGGCAAGTTCAAGTTAATTGAAGAGCAGCGGAACGTAATCTATTTAGATTTGGTGTTGGACCCAAGGTAATTAATTTTTTTTATTGTGTTCGAATTTTGGAGACTCTCTTGGTTATATATCTAAAAGAGGTAAGGTCTTTAGTGTCCTAATTTGGGTAGGGCCATTTTATTTTTTTTCGCTTAGAAACAGCAAAGGTAGGTAGCTGTAACTTATTTTTTGGGGGGATCAAGGCCTTCACGAATATTCAAGTATTCGTCCTAGCTCTTTCGCGTATCAGTGTTCCCTCAGTTAACTGCGTAACAATGTCATCCTTCAAAAAATTCAAGAGTCATGCTGAAATGTTAGGTTTTTCGGGCAAAGACCTGCTAAATTACGTACAGGAAGAAGAGAGGAACGAACGGGCAGAGCGAAGGGAAGAGGAACTAAGAAAAACGGAGATGAAGAACAAAATGGAGGAGACCAAACTGAAGATGGAGATGGAAGAACGTGAACAAATTAGGCAGCATGAGCTGGAAATGAGCCGAAATCAAATGGATTCTCAGTCCATCGGTTCCCGGGCTGAAATTCCCCAAACTCCTTGAGTCCACCTTCCCACTTTTAATAATGGAGAGGACTTTGGGTCATTTTTTACCAATTTGAGAGAATCTCTCAGATCAATAGATGGGATCTCGGAAATGATGGCGTCGATCGCTTACTTCCTATCCTAAATGCCAAGTTGAGGGATATTTTCGTATCACTTCCCCCGGAAGCAACTTTGGACTATACCACGTTAAAGTCCCAACTTAGCCTCTGTTCATATGAATAGCGAATTCTACCGCTCACGATTCAGCCAGGAAAGGATCCGTCCCGGTCAAACATTTTGGCAACACGGGTACATCCTCCAAAGACACCTCCAGTGTTGGCTGGATGCGTGCCAGATTCCCGAGGTCTACGAGTCCCTTCTAAACTTCTTCCTTAGGGATCTGCTTTTAGCTGCCGTGGCTCCCCAAATTCGCGCCTTCATTAAGGATAAACGTTGTGCCACTTTCAAGGAGTGCTTGGAAGAGGCCGATGTCTAGGCGGGTAGTCACGATTTATACACTAAGGATGTTGAAAAGGCTTCCCAATCGCCCCCCAAAACTAAAATTATGGTCCTAAGATCCCCCCCAAAAACTGGTTCCAAGATTTAACAAAGTACCTAGTACCTGAAAGCCAAGAAACTTCCATCCATCTGAACACCGAAACGTTAAGCCCCTAGTTTCTTCTCCCCCAATTGTGCCGTACCAAAAGAAACCGATCGTCTGCTACACTTGTCGAGTTGGCGGCCATTACCGCACGAACTGTTCTCAAAACTCCCGATTCGCAAACTCTCAGTCCCACCCAGTGCATCAAATCTTGGCCACCGCTGATCCTCCTTCGTCGTCTCAGGAGACCCCCGATCGTCCCTCGCCCGCCAAAGACACACTCCATCAGGCAAACTTTCTCTTTAATGAGAACAACCCTGGTAGATTGAAGTTCGAGAACGTAACTGTGAACGGTCGCCGAGTATCCACCCTTGTCCGTGACACCGGGTGCACCTGTATAATAATGTCTGAGGACCTACTCCTCCCTGTTAGGCCCGACCACAAGAAATTTGCGGTGTTTCACGACTACCTTGGCCGGACCAGTCGTTTCCCAGTAATTCGTTGTCAAATCGAGTGTGACTATATGTCCGGTCGGGCCGAAGTAGCAGCGGCCCCAAACCAATTCTGCTCCATTTTGTTCGGGCAGAAACCCGTAATTCACGACCATCCCGTGGATCAGCTCGTAATTACCAGTACACAGGCAGCCCGGGAATCCCGTGGACCTGTTTCCCTGGAAATCCCTATCGACCCAGAGTTCCAAGCCCTCTGGAGTAACACTTTTTTCCGCACCCAGAAGGAGTGCGCAACTCTCCCCCCACCTTGAGAGAAAACTAAAGCCCTCGAGTGTGAGTCCCCCCGAGGTAACAAACGAGTTGCGTATCTCGTGAAGAAGGACTTATTGAGAGGTATAAGGCCTACTTTGACCGTAAGTCACGAGAACGAAAATTGAAGCCTGGCGTGGAGGTGTTGGTGCTACTTCTCACGGGAAGCAACAAGCTCCTTAGCCAGTGAAAGGAACCCTACCCTGTCCTCGAGGCTAGAGGACCCGTGGATTACCTTTACCATACTCCGGCGGGAGCGAAGGTTTTCCACGTGAATTGTATATATTATCTCATTAATGTTCCTAATTATGATTTTTTGGGGGGGTCGACTAAATTGTTTAGTCTTTAGTCCCCTATTTATGCATCCATTTAATTGTATCTCTTTTTTGGTTCCACTGAAATGTCGCCAATGTTCTGTGATTTTTTTTGTTCAAAATTGTACTAGTTAAATTCTCTAGAATTGACCTGTTTAAGGCTTATGTCCGTAAATTCCCCGCTGAGCTCAGATTTACGTATTTTTGCGTGTACACCCGTCGTAGCAGGTTAGAATTTCCCTAGACCCTTGATAATTCTAGTTTGACGGGTGGGATGATCCTTTCCTACGCAACTGCTCTGTAAAGCATCATCTTTCAGTTGGGAGATGTGAGAGGGAATTCCACGTAGAAATTCCTTTTCCAGCACGGAAGTTCCATGTGCTGGAGAAGATTCTGTTTGGCTTAAATTGATTAGCCTACCCCACTCCCCCCACCCTTCCACAAGCGGTAGCCTCGAACTGCGTACACCATGGTCCACATTTACACTGTTAGGATCTCCTCCACAAGAAGATTCGATGCCATTCGAGAGTAGAGCTGTTTCCCACTCCCCCATCCCTCGCGGGGAGAGTCTCGGACATATATAGTGCTCGTCCTTCATAAGGCAGGCACAGAGTTGAGAAGTTTCGCCCGGACCCAGGACGATTCCCCTAGTTCCAAGTCAGGTGCTAACAACAAAACAAAGTGACGGCTGAACTATTTGTGCATTGGAATTAGCCCCAGCCAGTGAGGTAATTCCCTTTAACGATCGCAACCGAGCGATTTTTCCGACTTCACTCATCAGCTCCTGTCGAAGCCCTCCTCGTCCACCCTTCGTTTTCGGGTGGCTGACATACTCTTCCCTGGACCAAACGTTACCTCCCCCCTCCCTTTTTGGAGAACCGTCATCACTTTAACCTCCCGCTCAGAAGCTCCGAGCGGCCTCACCTCACGTGCAGAAGACATCCGTGAAGCCTTACCCCGACGTCTCACCCGGAATCCTCCGTAAGCCAACCCCTCTCCCCCTTCAGTAACCCATTTGATTTAATTCCCTCCATTTGGATAGTCTCCTCCCGTAACACATTAATTTTAACTTCATAATCTGATTTATAACTAAACTCCCCCCCCCCCCTCGTTTACCGGTGTAATTTTGCCCATTAATTCATCTTATGTAATTTTGCCCATTTATTCCTTGATCTACTTTTCCCATCAATTCTCTCATTATTTTTATGTAAATAAAATTATATTTTTGTAATGCCTTTTTAAATAACCTTGAGCGTTGCCATTGCCCATATTATACCTGACCTCGTTGCACTTTTATCTCGCCCTCCACCCGTCGAAACTCGTGGTGTTCCGTCCCTTTGTCGGCTCGCCTTTAAGTTATTGGTCCCTGCCCTATAGATATAATATGTTTATTGATTTAATATAATGTCATACCACGACATAATACAAAATAATTACAACACGTGAAGTTCAGAAAATGCCTAAAAATTGGGGCATGGCTTTATTTTATTCATTCCTTTATAAATGCAAATTAAAAAAAATCGCTCTGAGGTTTTGTTTTCCCTATATCGAAAAAATTTTCCTTAAAGTTTTTTTGCCTATAGGCTTAGTAAATAAGTATGGAATTGATAAAAATAGACATATAGTAATTTATTATAAGACTAGGCAATGGCTTTGCCAATCCACCCTACGGGGGAGCTTGCGCTTCGCTACTAAGATTAAAATTTAATATCTAACAAAAGCAGCCCTGGTTAAATTTTTCTAAATTTTCTAAACATCGAAAATTATAATAATTTTAAAAAGGAACTTTAAACTAAATTTGCCCCCTTTCAAAATAACCCCTTTGCTAAAATAGTTATAGAACTTCATCATTTGTAATTGTTTGGATTTTTAAAAAATTCTCAAAATTTCGATAAGTCATAACCAAACTAAGATGATATTATTATTCAAATACTAAAAAGAAATCCCCTTCTTAAATTATACAGTTAGTGATGATGAATATTTAGAAAACCTTTTAATTTTTTTATACCAAAACCCCTTTGCTAGAGTCAGATAAGGTGTAGGCCACAGAGCTAAAGTCTGCCTGTGAAACGCAAGCTCTTTCTGTAAGGAAGAGTGTCGAACACGCCCCTCTTGTTTATTTTATAGATTTGAATTATAATTTATTACTGAATTTTCGTAAGAAATGGTTACTATCCGAACCTATGTTTTATAATTATCCCGAATCCCAACTAATCAACTGACCAACTTTGTATGTTCGAATATTCAAACCCAAACTAAGTTAACGATGATTTTGTGTAAGAGAATCATTGTTAGTTTACACGCAGGTTGAGGCTAACCATCATGAAATATGTTAAATTGAACAAAAGTTTTGCTAAGATTTGTTCATAATGTCATTTATTACGCGAAACACCTCCCTTTAGCTAATTTAGTTATACCCTAAGAACGTGAACAGTGCCGCACAAATTCAGTTTTTATATAGCTGGACTTTCCTGTAAATATGTTTACATAAATGGGAAAAGCAACAACCTTTACCTTCAGCTTCCGAATGAACTGAATTTCAAATGTTAATTATTGCTTTTACAAAATCTATCATAGTACTAGTTGGATTTATGTTAATAAATCGAATTTTTAACTTTTCAAGCAGTGTTTGTACGTTACTTCAGTTTTCTTGGGCAAAATTCAATATATGCAAGAGGTTGCGTGCCCAGTAATAGAAGTATGGATGGTATGTAGTGTCCAAAATAAAGTTGGCGTTATAGTAAATGTAAACAAATCTTTTAATGTTTCTAGATTTAGAAATACTTCAAAGTTTCCCAAATCACTCTGCTTTGGTGCTGGGCCAGATTCTTATAAATGCAAATCTGTATATTCTTCCTGGATTGTGAAATCTATAGTCTCTACAGACTCTGTAAGGGTAGCCATGGTGCTGCCGATAGCTCCCACTGCTTGGAGTAACTGGTCCCGTTTGCCTCTTCTCATTTACACCTTTTAAGATCTTTCTTTTCATTAAGCTTTTATTTCTTCTTCTTCTTGGTCAATTCAATTATATATCCTTAGTGATTTCTGTATCTATATTAATGGTAGTTAACACCTCTTCCCCCGACCTGAATTATCATAAACTAAACTTTGCAGACTCGTTTCTGTAAATAATGAGGCAAAATGATCTTAAGAATTTTCTTGGATCTGTAATATTTTGAACTTAATTAATTTTGTCTGCTTCTTTGCTTCTCTTAATCATATTATTTAGTTCATCCCTATTGAACATATAATTATTTAGATTTTCATCAGTACCTTCCCCGTGTAATCTTTGGTATCCTTTTTCTTCTCAGAAAGGTTCCTACATTACGATTTCACCAAAATGGCTTTCTTTTTTTTTCCTAATGACCTTCGTTGGTATACAATACTCTTGGACGACGTTCAATATAGTCTCAAAATATTCCACATCTCAAAAATATTCCTACCACTGAATTCTACATCCCAGTTAAACTGATTCAGCAAATTTTTAAGTTTTCATAATTATCCCTGTAGGGGAATCGTCACTCCCCCGTTCTCTCGCGGTGGAGTCACAAGGCGATTACCGCAAAGACATCCGGCCCCAGGCACCATCGGGTCAAGCGCGTAACAGTAGCGCCGCACCACTCGTCGATATGAAAGACCTAAAGGTTAAAATGCAAGATCTCCCCCAGGATAGTGAGATTCAATTTCACGTCAAGTAAGAAATTGGAGACGTGTTTCTCCCAAGCTCGAAGGCTAACAGGAGCCGATGTAAGACTTGGTGAGAAAAACCGTTTGGCATAAGAACCCTCCTGGGCCCGTCCTCAAGCCTTCCCCCTCTTACCACTTCCCCAGTAGGGTGACGACGTATAAATAACAAACACTGAGGAAAATCGTGGTAGAATACGTCAGTCTCCAGGTGACGAATTCCCCGGATTAAGATGGGGCTACCGAGACTGGATTGGGAGAATACGTCAGTCTCCAGGGGACGAAGTCCCCGGATTAAGACCCCGGGCTACCTAGACTGGATTGGTAGATTACTTGGCTCGCTAGACCAAGAAGTACCCTGCAAGAGAGGCAGGGCTACCTACCTTAAGGTGGCTAAAAAGCAGCTCATCCTCGAGCTAGTCCCTGGTTATCAAACCAAATGCTAAGTTAACCTTGTTATGTTCAACTTACTCTCGTCAGAGAGACTCCTCATATCCTGGTGCATCTTAAACACCAGGGGTATTCCTCGTCCTTGAGGAATTAAGGAAAGAAGAAGGAAAAGGCTCCCCCTCAAGCCCGTTACTCGGTTGCCACACCGAACTCATAAGTTGACTTGGTTGAGGAACCAAGTTCAACTTGTTCTTGTCAGAGAAACCCCCTCCGTTATACTCGCTCTTGAAGAAGAAGAAGACTGAAACTAAGAAGAAGCTTATCCTCGAGCTAGTTCCTTGTTACCTAACCGACCTTCAAGTTCAACTTATTCTCGCCAAAGAAACCCCCCTCTGTTATCCTCGCCCTTGAAGAAGACCCTCCTAGAGTTCAGTCCTCGCCCATGAGGAATTAGGTAACGAAGGAGAAAAGCTCCCCCTTGAGCTCGTTACTTGGTGGTCACACCGCACTCCAAGTTAACTTGGTTTAAGAACCAAGTTTGACTCACTCTCGCCAGAGAGACCACGACAACCTTGGTGCTGCATAAAGCACCGAATTGTTCTCTTCCTTGAAGAACCCACCCCCTGAATACCGTGTGGACCCCGCAGCTGCTACCCTCGCCAAAAAGACCTCGTGATCCCGCCCACCTACATCTGGCCAGGCGGCACGCGTCGTGAGACAATAACATCCCTGAGGTATTTTAACTCCAGTAGAGTCCATAAGCCCAAATCTTATATATTGATGTGTGTAACGAAATTAACCAATTTTAGAAGGTCAAACTAATTGACCTTGGTCACGGGATTAACCTGGAATTAATTTGAGAAACCGAATTAGAGACAATTGTAGAAATTTCAAGGAAGATTTAGCTGTAGGATTTAAAATGTATTTTTTATATAATTGCTAGATTTGGATAAGTAAATAGATAATGGGAATTACATGAATTAACATTTGTGTTGCGAATTTCTTTAAAGGGATTAAACCTAAAAAAAATCGCTAGTTAAACCTTTGTGTAAATTTAAAATAAGATCTGATAACAAAAAAGTCGTGTGTTCTTACTTATTCTGATTTATGACCTTACGACCTTCAAAACTTTTAATAATTCCCGGAGTAATTTTGGGAGGACCTTCGCAATTATATCATTCGAATGAGAACGTAAATACCTTAAGAGTTTCAAATTTCGTTAGAAGGAACGAATAGTTATGATATTATGGCCAAAAAAATATAATTACCGGGCTAACCTTGGGAGGACTTTGGCAATAAAATTATTTGAAAGATAATGTAAAAGAATACAATATATTCGAATTTCGTCAGAATCAACAGAATACTTATGATGTTATTGCCCGCCGAAATAATTTCCGGGTTGCACTCTTAATTGGATTTTAAGATATGTGTCGAGGTATAGCTAATACATATATATCTATGAATTAGGATTTGATTAGCCGAGTGGTGTAGATTAGGGCGAAAGGAGGCTCAGTAGATCTCTCCTCGCCTCCGTTACCAGATGATGTGGTTAAGCTAATGAGGGAGGGGGAAAGGAAACCGTTCGCCTGAGTACACGGGCAAATAAAAAAAAGCGAATGCAGATTGGACGTTAATTACTTAGCTATGGCTGAATGCTGTTCTGGGTTATTTAAAAGAGAAGTACAAAAATAATATTAAAATAACAAACATAAAAAAGGGTAAAAAATTTACACAAATAAAACGAAATTGCAATATCCAAGACTATGGGGGATTGATACTCTGGCAAAGTGGGACAAGCTAATGAGCTTACGGCAGGTAAATGACCAAACTCGGATTGAGTCTTCATGCACTGAGGCGAATACAAATAAATATTTATGGGATGACCGGATTAAAGAGATCCGTACGCGTCGACGCCTTGCAGAAGATAATGCTTGGACGACAAAGGAAAGGGGCAATTCGAGGAGGAGAACTGTGGAAGGTTGAGATTTACCTCTGAATAGCTTGAAGAGGGAGTACTTGGGCTGGTGAACGAAAACCGCCCTGCTTAAACATCGTCAATTGACTAGGGCGGAGTTCTGACGGTAGAGTTTCTTGCCTTTGCGCTCGTGTAGACGAAAACTGAACCAAATCGAGAAGTGACGTGGCACTTGCGTGATAGCGGGCCGGTACTAAATTTACCCTGCTGAGGCTGGCGTTAAATACCGGCTTACGATGGGGTGAAATCCCTTCTGGCTACGAAGGGAATACTCTCAAGGTAAATAGAAAACTGTGAGGTGGACGTCTTCCAACCAGGAATTTGTGATAACAGATGTTCTTCTTCGCTCTCGCATGATTCAAAATGGTAGGCCGGAGGCAACATGGCCTCAAGTTTTCGGTAAAAACCTCGATGACTAAACACAGCTACGTTCAAAAGGCCTCTTCTCTCAATTCCTATGCCCTTTCTCTCATCCTTTGGTCTCGTGTTTGAGAGCCACGTGGGTTTCTAGGGTCAACGTGGGGCTCCTTGTCTCTATTCTTTCACAATGTGGTTGGTATTTTTAATGTCACTTCATGAATTCAATCATTTCCATCTTCAGTATTAGCTATTTGTTCTTCATTTTATTCGGAAAAGAAAATTATTTCATTTGATGGGATTGAAAAGGTTGGCTTACTTATAGTAAGGAACTCTTCTTCCTTCACCTTCTCTGCACCTTTACTTATTGTCTAATTTACTCAAGTTAATCGAGAAAGCAAACATGATGTGGTTCAAAAAAAGTACTCATTTCTCTCTGACCTTTAATGAAAGCAAGTTCCTTTACAGAGATCTTTATCTCCATAGGGAATTTAAATTAATTTGAGTTTCGTTTTTGCAACCAAAGCAGCCAAATTCACAGCAAAAAAAAACAACTTTACACTTGTGCCTGAGGTCATCAACAGTTGTCTAGTTTTGTAATGAAATTATCTTAGGCCTCTAGCTCTCCTCTCCCAAGGGATATATTTTTGTCCTACTCCCAGTTCGTTTGGTTCTGTTTAAGATTGTGAATCTTGAATTTAGAACGGGGGCTAGAAAAGAACTGTTCCCTCGTCCGCACTTTTCAAGCACTTTAGGGTAAATATCCTTTGCAAGATTTGCTGCTGGGTAGTTTCTCACATCCACATTTTAGAACGTCAGCCAAACTTTAGAATTGAGATGGCAATAATTGTGCTATTTACAATTTAGCTGTTAAAATGTGTGAATGTCGCCAGTCTAGTCATAAATTTAAAACTAAATATACGTCAAAACCAAACTGGTAGGATGGTAGTACTGAAGGCCATATAATCTTTAGCACAATGATGAATACGTTTCCAACGGTGAAATAAGAAAAAAAAGTGAAATAGGTATAATTATTAATATAATAATAGTCATTCGATTCCGTAAGATTACAAAAATAAGTCAAAACTTTAAGTAGCTAAACAAGTAGAACTAAAATTATATTGAAATAAAAAACCGTTTGAATCCATAAGTATGGCTGCAAATTTTGAGCACTGTCGTAGAATGGACTCCCGACAATATACCATATATAACTATTCGTTGAGGGAACTTCTTTAATTATCTTTAGAGTGCGTTAATGTCTGGAGGCCGATATTATGTATCTTCGATATGCTTAAGAAGTGGAACTGAGCTCAAGGATAATAATATTGCTATCATTAATAAAATAGAGTTTTATTAATAATAACTATCAACAAACACAAAACGGAAAATATTGACATAAACAGAGAATGGAAAGGGTCGTGGGGGCTCGGGCTAATCCGAGGATTAAAGGATTTAAAAAGGTAAAACAAATATAGAGTTAAAGAGATGGGATGGTTCGCTAAACCATTGAAAAAAAAGGATAGAATTGACCAAATGTTTAAGTACTCAAAGGTGACGTTTGCGCTTACGTAACTTTATACGAGTGGTGCAGTGGAAGGCGACGTAAAGGAATCTTCGGTCCGCTGGCGAGTTCCAGCCGAAGGGGGGGGAATAAAAGGATCTTGACGCGGCGTCTTGAGAATGGGAACCGTTTCTCGACGAACAGCTTGAAGAACAATGGCTGTTCTACGTTGTTCTTTTTCGAAAAACAGGGGGGGGGGGTGAGAACCGTCTCTTGTCTACGGGCTGAAGAACAATGGCTGTTCTAATGTTGTTCTCTCCTTGAAAAACAAGGGGGAAGGGTGAGAACCGTTTCTTGGCGAACGGATTCAAAAGAACAATGGCTGTTCTACGTTGTTCTCCTCTGAACAACAGGGGGGGGGAGGTGAGAACCGTCTCTTGTCTACGGGCTCAAGAACAATGGCTGTTCTAATGTTGTTCTCTATCTGAACAACGAGGGGAAAGGGTGAGAACCGTTTCTTGTTGAAGGGCTTAAAAGAACAATGGCTGTTCTAACGTTGTTCTCTCTCTGAACAACGAGGGGGAAGCCTTGAGGACTTGGCGTCACTAAAGGCTCGAACCTTTGGCACTCAAGGGATATTGTCCTCCTTCTGGACAAGTGATGGTGAATCTTGAGGTCGAGGTCCCTTGGCACACAAAGGGACAGAGGGTCGTGGTGATGTTTCGCGACGAAAATCTGGATCTCCAATCTGATCTTAGTGGTAAAGTTTCCATCTAAATAGTCGAGACACTCCCTTGCCGTGGGGGACAATGGAGTGGGAACTTCGAGGGAATGCACAGCCAAGGCCGGGAACAATGCCTTATCTGCCCATAAGCCTAACTCAATCTGGCGAGGTCGGCGTATGGGGGCGAACGGGGGGGACGATAACCTCCTTGTTTAAACATTGACATCCGGTTGCTGCGATAAGACGCCAAGCTTCGAAGCGAAGATGCACGTGGGAGCAACGTGGTTTTAAATAATATGTGATAGGAGTTGAAACTAACGCTGTCTCAACCCGTTCTATCACACCCCTCAATTCCGGGGGAAAGTTGTCACTTCGAAAAAAAGAGAGAAGGGACAAGGATAGAGCTCCATTGTGGGGAACTCGTTTTCTTGTACCAACCGTACCTTCCTGCACCTAACTTGTATTACCTCAATACATATGATTATTTTGATCTTTTGATTATAAGGGAAAATAACCTTTAATACAAACTTTAAAAAAAAGCATTGGACAATGAAATGATATAAATATAGTACATATGGGACAAAATTTTTATACGTAAATTAATGGGTACAAATATATATACATTAAAAAAAAAATAGACATTGAGCGTTACAAAATTCAGACATATACATTAACTAATTATATTACAAGAGAATCTTAATTCAAGTCGTACAAGACGGTATATACCTACATGGAGATACTAATTCTATGAATACAATTACTCTACGCTATTCGGTAACGCATTCCTACTGAGTGCGTCAGCGACCTGGTTATCGGAACCTTTTATATAATTTATTTTAAATTGATACTCTTGCAAGAGTAAACTCCAGCGCATGATTTGGCCGTTGGAGTGTCGCACATTCCTAATATAGGCTAACGGACGGTGGTCGGTTCCTATCTGAAATTCTTTACCTATCAAGTACATCTTGAATTTGTCTATGACCCAGATAATTGATAGAGCTTCCTTTTCTATAGTGGCATATCTCTTTTCGCGTGGTAATAATTGACGACTAGCATATGCAACTGGATGACTCGTGCCGTCATCCTCGTATTGAAGGAGTACACCTCCAATGCCCTCGTTGGACGCGTCTGTCTTAATCCCAAAGGATTTTTCCGGGTTGGGCAACTTTAAAATGGGGGCAGAAATGAATTTACTCTTGAGCTGATTAAAATGGGAAACAGCGACATCATTCCAACGTAAACGATCAGGGAAATTATTTTTTTGAAGGGGGCTGAGGGGGGCCAAAATTGCAGCGAAATTCGGAACAATTCGCTGATAGTGAGAAGCTGATCGTAGGAACGATCTTAACCGCTTCTTTGTAATCGGGAGGGGCATGTCGGCGATTGCCATAATCTTGTTCTCCTGGGGACCTAACTTGCTTTGTCCTATTTTGAAACCCAAATATTAGATGGTTTCGTGGGCAAAATGGCATTTGCTGGGGCCAATGGTGAGGCCATTTTCGCGCAGTCGCTCGAAAAGAGTTAATAGGGTGGTTAAATGGTGACTACATTTAAATACTTCTTGTAGCTGACTCTTTTAATGTGGTGTCAGCTGCGCGTCACTTTTCAGGTCAGAGGGTTCCAAAGAATCGCCTGGTAGGGAAGGAGGAGGGTAATCGGCATCAGGTTGGGTGCACACTATCTGTATTACATTAAGGGACTCCGCGGGGTAATCTTCTTCAAGCGCCGATGTTTCGTCCAGTTCTACGAAGGTATCTCTATGGGCGCGTTGGGAGTTCTTTTTTTCTTGGGGTCCACGGACAGTCTCCGTGTCCTTGTCTTGGGCCTTATCGACTAAGGGTGTTAGTGATTCACACTTCTTTGGTGCCGTCCTAAAGTCCTGGTTAAGGGTTTCCGAGAAATCGGACGGTATCGGGGTTCTGATGGGGACGGGCTCCTGGGCTTCTTTTTAATCACGGCCTCGAGGAAGGGCGGCGTGAGACACAGCGTCTAAACTAACTTGGGGGCTCTGTCCTATAAGTACGGAACAGAATTGTATAGGTGCTGAAATTACTTCAGCCCAGCCATCATAATATTGAAACTGCAGGTAACATCTAACGACGGGGAATTGGTTCGCCCGCCCAAGGTAGTCATGTACCACCGCAAATCTTTGGTGGTTAGGGTCCACTGGGGGAAGGAGTTCATCGGACACGATGAAACACGTACATCCTGTGTCCCTGACGAGAGTCGATACTCGACAGCCGTTCACGCTGCCCTCCTCAAATTTCAAAGTTCCCCATGAACTTTTATCAAAAACAAAATTTACCTGGTGGCCTGACGGAGGGGGAGAAGTTTCTGCTTGGGTCTGCACCACCGGGGGAGGCGGGGTTGCATTAATCTGGTAAACTTGGTGGGCTGGTCCGCTTTTAAGCCTAGAATTTTGGAGGCAATTCCAGCTCATGTGGTTTTCTACACCACAGGTGAAGCATATGATTGGTCGCTTCAGGAAGAGAGATGGAGGAGAAATCTTAACGGGAGGTTCGGAGTCCCGTTGTTGGTTTTGGGGAAAGAAATTTTGGGGTTTTACGGGGCTCGGAAACTTCGACGGCTTTCCTGTGAAGGGGCGCGAATCCTTCCTTCTTTCCTTGTAGGGGGATTGGTGAGAAGTTCGATTCTCCTTTGGGTATAAATTATGGCTTGCGGCATAGACATCCGCTTCTTCGGTACATCCTTTAAAGGTCTGGCACCGACGATCCTTGACGAACGCGCGGATCTCCGTCGGGAGAGACGCCAAAAATTAATCTCGCAACACGAAGTCTGTTAAGGACTCGTAGTTCGGATCAACCTTTGAGGATTCTAACCAAAATTTAAAATTCCTCTGAAGAATGTATCCGAATTGACGGAAGGTCTGTCCGGGTTTAATACGACCTCCTCGAAATTCTTGGCGGTAGAAATCGGGAGTCATATTATGAGTGGCCAATAACTCAGCTTTTAATGTGCTGTACACTCAGATGGTAGAGATATAAAAATTTCGCGCAATTTACAATTTAACAGGGGAAGTAATCTGGCTACACCTTCAGCCTCCAGGTCCATGTTATTGATTTCGAGGATCTTTTCGAAGTGGGCTAAAAATGCTCTGAAATCCTCTCCATCCTTGAAATTGGGGAGCTTTAGTGAGAGACTGGGGCATGCTTCGGAACGGGAACTGGCGGACTGTATCTCTGCTTCAACACGAGCTAATTAAATCTGATGGTGAAGCTCAGCTTGTCTTATCCGTTCCTCTCTTTCTCTTTCTTCTTGTTGGATTTCCTTTTCCCTTTCTTTTTCTTCTCGTTGGATTTCTCTTTCTCGTTCTTCTCGTTGGATTTCTCTTTCTCGTTCTTCTCGTTGGATTTCTCTTTCTCGTTCTTCTCGTGTATCTCTCTTCCTCTTTTCTTTTCTTTTTCTTCACGCTCTTTTCTTTGCTCCTCTTGAACGTACTCAATTAGTTCTTTTCCGGAGAGTCCCAAGGATTTCCTTGCCCTTCAAAGATTTCAAACTGAGTCATCTTTGCACTTGGGGGCGCACTAGTCAACCAACTAAAATTCCTTGCAACAAGAATTATGCCTTCTAGAGAAATTAGCCTACCTAAATATGGGCACTGACCTATTCGTACTTGGTTTCTCAATCTAAATACCCACTGACTAAAATCACAAAAAAAACACAAACAAATTATTATAACAGTTCCTTGAGCTACTCCAGCTTCTTAAGTTTTTAAAAAAAGGGGATAGCAATCGTTAAAACAAAAGGAAACTACTATACTCAATTATTATAACGAATAACACTATGCTTTACTCGACTGAGACCAGTGTTTGCAAAGATATAGCGTTAAACCTTACACACCTGATACCAAATTTAAATAGTATATATATATATATATATATATATATATATATATATATATATATATATATATATATATATATATGTCGTAGAAGGGTCTCCCGACGATATACCATATATAACTATTCGTTGAGGCAACTTCTTTAATTATCTTTAGAGTGCGTTAATGTCTGGCGGCAGATATTATGTATCGTCGATATGCTTAAGAAGTGGAACTGAGCTCAAGGATAATAATATTGATATCATTAATAAAATAGAGTTTTATTAATAATAACTATCAACAAACACAAGACGGAAAATATTGACATAAACAGAGAATGGAAAGGGTCGTGGGGGCTCGGGCTAATCCGAGGAATAAAGGATTTAAAAAGGTAAAACAAATATAGAGTTAAAGAGATGGGATGGTTCGCTAAACCATTTAAAGAACAGGATAGAATTGACCAAATGGTTAAGTACTCTTTATACAAGTGGTGCAGTGGAATGTGACGTGAAGAAATTTTCGGTTACATATGGGACAAAATTTTTATACGTAAATTAATGGGTACAAATTTATATACATTAAAAAAACAAAAAACATTGAGCGTTACAAATTCAGACATATACATTAACTAATTATATTACAAGAGAATCTTAATTCAAGTCGTACAAGACGGTATATACCTACATGGAGATACTAATTATATGAATACAATTACTCTACGCTATTTAGTAACGCATTCCTACTGAGTGCGTCAGCGACCTGGTTATCGGAACCTTTTATATAATTTTTTTTAAATTGATACTCTTGCAAGAGTAAACTCCAGCGCATGATTTGGCCGTTGGAGTGTCGCACATTCGGTTACCTGGCGAGTTCCAGCCGAAGAGGGGGGGGGAATAAAAGGATCCTGACGTGGCGTATTGAGAATGAGAACCGTTTCTCGACGAACGGCTTGAAGAACAATGGCTGTTCTACGTTGTTCTCTTCTGAACAACAGGGGGGAGGGAGAACCGTCTCTTGTCTACGGTCTCAAGAACAATGGCTGTTCTAATGTTGTTCTCTTTTCTAACAACAAGGGGGAAGGGTGAAAACCGTTTCTTGGCGAACGGATTCAAAAAGAACAATGGATGTTCTACGTTGTTCTCCTCTGAACAACAGGGGTGTGTGTGAGAACCGTCTCTTGTCTACGGGCTCAAGAACAATGGCTGTTCTAATGTTGTTCTCCTCTGAACAACAAGGGGGAAGGGTGAGAACCGTTTCTTGGCGAAGCTCTCAAAAGAACAATGGCTGTTCTAACGTTGTTCTCTATCTGAACAACGAGGGGGAAGGGTGAGAACCGTTTCTTGGCGAAGGGCTTAAAAGAACAATGGCTGTTCTAACGTTGTTCTCTCTCTGAACAACAAGGGGGAAGCCTTGAGGACTTGGCGTCACTAAAGGCTCGAACCTTTGGCACTCAAGGGATACTGTCCTCCTTCTGGACAAGTGATGGTGAATCTCGAGGTCGAAGTCCCTTGGCGCACAAAGGGAGAGTGGGTCGTGGTGATGTTTCGAGACGAAAATCTGGATCTCCAATCTGATCTTAGTGGTAAAGTTTCCATCTAAATAGTCGAGACACTCCCTTGCCGTGGGGGACAATGGAGTGGGAACTTCGAGGGAATGCATTGCCGAGGCCGGGAACAATGCCTTATCTGCCCATAAGCCTAACTCTATCTGGCGAGGTCAGCGTATGGAAGCGAACGGGGGGGACGATAACCTCCTTTTTTAAAAATTCACATCCGGTGGCTGCGATAAGACGCAAAGCTTCGAAGCGAAGATGCACGTGGGAGCAACTTGGTTTTAAATAATATGTGATAGGAGTTGAAACTAACGCTGTCTCAACTCGTTTTATCACAAGCACCTTTCATTTATGTAATTAGAGCGTTGAAAAGATTCAAACACACTAATAACAGTATTCCATAGTATAGCTTAATATACCATAGTAGATTAGAGCATATTATATTATAGAATATTATTGCATACCATAGTATAACATAGCACAGGATTGCATAATATAGCACAGCATAGTATAACATAACATAGTATAATATAGCATAGTATAGCATAGCATACCACAGAATAGCATATCATAGCATACCACAGAATAGCTTAGCATAGGATAGCATTGACTACCTTACCCTAAAATAGCATAGTATAGCCACATACTTTAGCATAGCATAGTAGAGAATAGCCTAGCTTAGAATAGATTACGATTATCTAACATAGCATAGCTCAGTATAGCCTATAATAGCCTAGCCTAAACTTGCCAAGTATAGCATATCACATCATAGCCAAGCATAGCATACTATAAGCTACCTTGTTTTTGCCTAGTATAGTCAAGCCTAGCCAAACAAAAGATAGCCTAGCCTAAAATAGAATAGCCTAGCTGTGTGGGGC
The DNA here is from genome assembly GCA_963969495.1 of Ceratothoa steindachneri. NCBI lineage: Eukaryota > Metazoa > Arthropoda > Malacostraca > Isopoda > Cymothoidae > Ceratothoa > Ceratothoa steindachneri. Next base: position 201,422,282 of record OZ018320.1, on the reverse strand, counting down.
CTACATAGCCTAGCTTAGTATAATCTAACTAGCCTAGTATAACCTAGATAGTAAAGCCTATTTCATCATAACTTTGCTTAGTATAGCCTAGCCTAGCGTATCTTACTACAGCCTAGTCTAGCTTAGTAGACCCTTGTCCTACCTAGCATATTATAGTATATCCTAGCTTAGCCTAGCCTAGCATAACTTTACCTGGCGTAGCATTGCTTGTGCATCCAAGCTTAGTATAGTCTAGTCTATCCAGGTATGGCTTAGCATTGCATGCCTGAGCTTAGCCTAGCGTCGCCTAGATTAGCCTATCCTAGTATAGCCAAGCTAAAATAGGCTACTATAGTCTAGCCTAGTATACTATAGGCTACCTTGGTATAGCCTATCCTAGCATAACCACATTGAACATAATATAGCCAAGCGTATCATATTATAGACTATCCTAGTATATCTTAGACTACTATAGCATACCATATCCGAGACTAGAATTTCCTTGCATAGCTTAGCCTATTATAGCCTTAGTTTGCTAGCTTATCATAGCCTAACATAGTATTACATAGCATAGCAGAGCATAGCCCTCCCTAGCCTAGCATTAACTATCCTAGATAAGTATAGCATATACTATCATATTATACCATAGTCAAGCAAAACTGGTTGTCCCTGGGGTGGGCAACCTTTTTGAGAGTGCGTGCCAAAATCGGCCAAATATCTAACACAAAATTTTTTCACGTGCCGACCAAATTTTTTTGAGAACATATTATTTGATATCTCTTAAGCATTTGAAGAACTTTTTTAAATAATAAAGAATCACCCAAGAGCAGTAAAGACACAGTATTGTAAGTCATTATGTAAATTATGTAAAACTAACTGAATGAAAAAGATTATAACAGGCTTTACGAAAAGGTTCTTTTTGTGAATTTTTCATTAGCCCTAAGTATAACTGTAACTGCTATACCTATTTACACAATTTAACGACTATTATTAACATCAACACAAAAAATTAACATTTATATTTTTTTTAGATTAATCAGTCATTATTTTTTCCCAGTTATACCTTTGTATTACTAAATCACAGTAAAAGGTTACTTACAGATAATCTTTTGCTTCTTTTAAGTCCTTTACAAATGATGCATAAAAAAGAGAATATATTTATTTACCTTCAAAACTACATTCAAACAACCACTTTCAAAAGAAAACATCAGATAAAACTAGAGTCAGAAAACTTGTTGACTCTTTCTATATATTATTTTTCAGCGGTATTTCTGCTGCTTTATCACTGAGGACAGATTTTATATCGGGTTTATTATTAGTAACCTTGAGAGATATGCATGCACTACTAGTTTCATCCATCAGGTTACTCCTCTTACGAAACTCAACAAAGGTCATCCCTGAGAACAAAGACTCATAAGCATATGTAGACGAAAACGTGGATAGTAATACTGGAATAGTATTCTAAATCCTTAATACTTCGTTTTCCGCCTTTCTCTCTGTTAGTCCTGTCTCTAATTGCTCCTTTTTCACTATTTTTTATGTCAACTCTAAGATCAAAAATTTTTGGTTTCCAAATTTAGCTACTTTGAAATTCAATCAAATGCATTTCAAATCATCCATGTCTATTCAATGAAAACATTTGCAAGTTTAGTTCATCCAGTTTGATAGTGTCTGGAAACTTAATAAATTTTGCCGTCTCTTCCAATTCCCTAAACCCAGCAAATCTTGCAAAGAACTGCCCAACACTTGCCTCAATAATGTTTACAAACAGCTTTTGAAGACATTGGCGGTCTGTTATGTCATCTTTCGGGAGATCATCGATGTACCTCTTTGTGTTTGAAAAGTTTCTGAATTTCTTATCATTCTACATCCTTCTTTAAAACCTCTTTTAAAAAAACGATAACCAGTGCTTTCGCGTGCCAGATATAAGTCATCGGCGTGCCACATTTGACACGCGTGTTAAGGGTTGCCCGCCCCTGGTCTAGCCTAACATACAAAATGCTATCCTAGCATAGTATTTTATAGCCCTAAATTAGCAAAGTATATCTTACCCTTGTACATTATATCTTAGTATAGATTAGCATAGTATAGCCTAGCTTATAATAGCCTATTTCACGCTTACCTAGCAGAGTATAGCATATTATAGCCTGGTCTGGTCTAGCAGAGTATAGGCCGAATAGTTATGATTTTATTGCCAAAACGAAATAATTCCCAAGCTATCCTTGGGAAGACTTTGCCAATTATATCATTCGAAAGAAAATGTTAAACAAAATAAGGGTTTCAAATTTCGTTGGAATCGGCCGAATAATTATGTTATTATTACAAAACAGAAAAAAGCAAAACGGGGACCGATGGACCGACATAGTGAGATTTAGAGTCACTTCGCTTACAAAATTAAGAAAGTGTGTAAAGAAAAATGTTTTTTTTAGTTCACATTTTTTTTCAAAAATGCAAAGACGGATACACACACACATGCTTGCTAGGATCATTATAATAAGATGTTTACCGCCCAGAATTTGAATGTTTCAATCTATTAAATTGACTCACAGAGTATATTAAAGATGTAATTTGTAAATGAGAAGTTTTATTAGCAATAGAGTATCCCGTTTGTACATATCCACTTTGTTGCAAGGATAGGTTGTACATTTTTCATTTATAGAGATCATATAGTCTTTTCTCTCTTTGGACTTAACAAACCTTGTACGCCTTTCCACTTTCAGCTATTTGTTTATGAGATCGTATTGCGTTCAAGGTATTAATTAATCTTCTAAAGTAACAAATATTTTCTGATAAGAAACAAATATCATTAGTTATTACCAGGAAAAGTTTCAACAATTTATCCTTTGCTCTAATTCACCCCGGAAATGAGTAAACCTTACTTCTGGGTACTTTTTGCGTAAATCAACATATAACATCCGTCTCTTTATGCGACCTTCCAGTTTCTCGTAAATTAGCTTCTTACTTACGTTAAATATACTGATAGTTCTGTAGTGATTGAATGCAAACAGGATTAGGCCAAAACTGACAACTTTAAATGTTATTGACGGATTTTGATAAAATTTTAATGGGGATACCTAAGGTATTTGCCAAACTAACCTATGAAATTTATGAATGTATACTCAATAATTTTTTAGGTAAATGGGTCCAAATACGTGCTTACTGTTACGTAACGCTTGAGAATTTTGTAACTTACTAAACCTACTATAAATGCTTCTTATTTTTACTTTTGATTTAATATTTGTTGTTGTTTATATTTATATTATATTTCTCAAACTACAGCGGGTTTTTTTTCCAGGAAACAGAGGTAAAACGCCTAGAGAATGCAAAAATTACCCAGAGAGTTTCTGTTATAAATGTAGATCAGTTATATTAAGACCATACAAGAGACAGTTGACTAAACATGCAAAGAAACTTTACGAGCTGTATTTTGGATCTAAAGGGGGTGATCAGTTACATTAAAACCATACAAGAGACAATTGACTAAACATGTGAAAAAACTTTAAGAGCTGTATTTTGGATCTAAAGGGGGTGACTAATGGAAAAGCTAGACAAGAGACGGTTCCCCCCCCCCCCCCCCCTGTTGTTCAGAGGAGAACAACGTAGAACATCCATTGTTCTTTTTGAATCCGTTCGCCAAGAAACGGTTTTCACCCTTCCCCCTTGTTGTTAGAAAAGAGAACAACATTAGAACAGCCATTGTTCTTGAGCCCGTAGACAAGAGACGGTTCTCCCTCCCCCCTGTTGTTCAGAAGAGAACAACGTAGAACAGCCATTGTTCTTCAAGCCGTTCGTCGAGAAACGGTTCTCATTCTCAATACACCACGTCAGGATCCTTTTATTCCCCTCCCCCTTCGGCTGGAACTCGCCAGGTAACCGAATGTGCGACACTCCAACGGCCAAATCATGCGCTGGAGTTTACTCTTGCAAGAGTATCAATTTAAAAAAAATTATAAAAAAGGTTCCGATAACCAGGTCGCTGACGCACTCAGTAGGAATGCGTTACCGAATAGCGTAGAGTAATTGTATTCATATAATTAGTATCTCCATGTAGGTATATACCGTCTTGTACGACTTGAATTAAGATTCTCTTGTAATATAATTAGTTAATGTATATGTCTGAATTTGTAACGCTCAATGTCTATTTTTTTTTAATGTATATATATTTGTACCCATTAATTTACGTATAAAAATTTTGTCCCATATGTACTATATTTATATCATTTCATTGTCCAATGCCTTTTTTTTAAGTTTGTATTAAAGGTTATTTTCCCCTATAATCAAAAGATCAAAATAATCATATGTATTGAGGTAATACAAGTTAGGTGCAGGAAGGTACGGTTGGTACAAGAAAACGAGTTCCCCACAATGGAGCTCTACCCTTGTCCCTTCTCTCTTTTTTTCGAAGTGACAACTTTCCCCCGGAATTGAGGGGTGTGATAGAATGGGTTGAGACAGCGTTAGTTTCAACTCCTATCACATATTATTTAAAACCACGTTGCTCCCACGTGCATCTTCGCTTTGAAGCTTGGCGTCTTATCGCAGCAACCGGATGTCAATGTTTAAACAAGGATGTTATCGTCCCCCCCCCGTTCGCCCCCATACGCCGACCTCGCCAGATTGAGTTAGGCTTATGGGCAGATAAGGCATTGTTCCCGGCCTTGGCTGTGCATTCCCTCGAAGTTCCCACTCCATTGTCCCCCACGGCAAGGGAGTGTCTCGACTATTTAGATGGAAACTTTACCACTAAGATCAGATTGGAGATCCAGATTTTCGTCGCGAAACATCACCACGACCCTCTGTCCCTTTGTGTGCCAAGGGACCTCGACCTCAAGATTCACCATCACTTGTCCAGAAGGAGGACAATATCCCTTGAGTGCCAAAGGTTCGAGCCTTTAGTGACGCCAAGTCCTCAAGGCTTCCCCCTCGTTGTTCAGAGAGAGAACAACGTTAGAACAGCCATTGTTCTTTTAAGCCCTTCACCAAGAAACGGTTCTCACCCTTTCCCCTCGTTGTTCAGATAGAGAACAACGTTAGAACAGCCATAGTTCTTTTGAGACCTTCGGCAAGAAACGGTTCTCACCCTTCCCCCTTGTTGTTCAGAGGAGAACAACATTAGAACAGCCATTGTTCTTGAGCCCGTAGACAAGAGACGGTTCTCACCTCCCCCCCCCTGTTGTTCAGAGGAGAACAACGTAGAACAGCCATTGTTCTTTTGAATCCGTTCGCCAAGAAACGGTTCTCACCCTTCCCCCTTGTTTTTCAAGGAGAGAACAACATTAGAACAGCCATTGTTCTTCAGCCCGTAGACAAGAGACGGTTCTCCCCCCCCCCCTCTGTTGTTCGAAAAAGAACAACGTAGAACAGCCATTGTTCTTCAAGCTGTTCGTCGAGAAACGGTTCCCATTCTCAAGACGCCACGTCAGGATCCTTTTATTCCCCCCCCCTTCGGCTGGAACTCGCCAGCGGACCGAAGATTCCTTCACGTCGCCTTCCACTGCACCACTCGTATAAAGTTACGTAAGCCAAACGTCACCTTTGAGTACTTAACCATTTGGTCAATTCTATCCTGCACAAGAAAATGTTACGTGAGTGGATATTCTTTTATCAAATTCGAATTCAGCACACTCACCTTCATAATAAAATGTACACGAGATCTATGTTTTTTCTTGACACTGAAATTTGTTGTACATTGTTTTCGGGGACATGATCATTTTAACTGATATTTTTATGAGCATATAGACAGAAGGGCATACTACAAGACTCCTGGCGAAAGAGGTACTGTTGTTGCTTCTCGCAACCTCGGAAGAGATCGCTTTTCCTCCACTGATTTCCCCCCAATTTCTCAAAAATAATATGTGATCAAGTTGAGGGAGAAATCGCTGCATTTTAGACTAGATTATTTGATGGAGAGCGAACTCCTCATGGATTCGGTACAGTGCAGCTTTCCCTAGATCCAATTCACGTCGGATGCTCAGTTCCGGCTCGGAAACGCTATTTTCTAGGCCTTCCTCCAGCAAGAGCAATTTGCCATGGTGTTATTCTATCTGAAGAAGGCCTATGATACATAATCGCGATAAGGTATCACGGAGACTCTCTATATGTTGGGGACGAGGGGTCGCGTCTCAATCCTATTATCAGAGTTTGCGCGATAGTGTGATTCCATATACCGGTGTGCAGACACACTGGACACACACACATTTCCCACAGGGAAATGTTCTCTGTCTCTTTCTTTGATTAAGCATCAAACTGATCATGTTGGTGATGGTGGAAGAGGTTCTCACTTTGCTCTACGTAGATCAAATTTTAATATCTCTTGGTGCGGTCCATATGCCATTTCTGGAGGCTCGAATACAACAGGGATTAAACTACATGCCATAGTATGTATGTCCAAAGAATTTGATCTTATTTGGACATGAATACTGAGAGTATGGTAGTGCAGTCTTGTCGACTTCCATGTCTCCCACTGTCAGAGTGCTATTGATTTTGATGTCATACTCTCGTTCAGGTAGAAATTGTTATTTTCAATTACTGTAACTTATGCCCTTGGTGGCAGTCGCCAGATAAGTGCCTTAAAAAAATCAACCTACATCACGTCCATGCTTTGTTTCTAAACGGGAATCGTCTGCAAAGGGTTGAGTCAGACCATTTCTTTAGTCTTGTATTCGACCAGCGCTTCACTTCGGAGGCCCGGTTCGTAGTCTTAGGGCCATTTGTACCCTGCCTCATGGCATTCCTCTTTCTGTGACCCTCAGCACTCGGGTTACTGTTAAAGCTATGATATTTCTCTCCTACCATTTATTTTTTTTCACCAAAAGCTTTATCCTGAATGAGAGCTTTTAGCTCCAGCGTATATTACGGAATGTGAACGCAATCAACCACCCATCTCTCAGTTTGGTGACAAGTGCCTTCACAGAGTATCCTATTGAGAAACTGTGTGTCGATGCTAGGAAGATGCAAATCGCTCTGCGCCGCGTCCATTACATTATGCCCTTGTACGAACGTAGCCGTTGCCTCTATCTGTCGCCAACAGATTCCATTGCATCCACAGCCAATTTAAAAAATTCATAGGCCACCTAATTATGCTAAGCAAGTCCTTACCCTTCCAGGTTTATGGTTAGATAACTCCTGTCAAAGCTCGTGAAGCTCTAGGACAATTAGCGCCTCTGGTTTTGCCCAGGATGACACACTAGGAGATACCGCCTTTGACCATTTTTCGCCATATCTCTCTCCTCAAAGATTCCTAAGCATCGAGAGTTTTGCTTTCAAATCTTTTGGGTTTATACTTTCTTCTTCCTCTATATCACGGCCGAGCTTGTTGTATTACTCCGTTCGCCTCGAGATAGTAAGCGTCGTGTTCGGTTCACAGGCCAAATCGTGATAAATATCAATGCAAAGAACCAAACAAACCGCTAGGAATGATGGCTCTATCATCCTCCCCACATTGAATACATGCCAGGAATGAGGGCAGTCCTAGATAGTTCCTGGTAAAAGGCCAGCGGGAAGCTACGAAAATCGCACCCAAGGATCTTAAGAATCCTAATATCACGGCTATGTATTGAAACCACCATTAGCCTGATTGGCCGCTTTAATTGTCTGGATGAAGCGTTAAGCCGTTTGATTCTGATATTTATAAATTTAGAACATAGTTTTTGTTATATAGAACTTGATAATGGTCCTATGGGGGTGTTGATTGACTTTATCTCGACGACTTAGGACGGGTGGGCTAGGAAGCCATAGGTCTGGCAGAACAGGGTCGTGGAATTTAGTTCTCATGCAAGCTTAGGTTGTTCAAGCTTTATGAGATGGTGTAGAGCTTTTGTTGAAATAAGTAGGGTATTCAGTTTTACATTCTCTCTATCCAGATTTTCACAAGCTTCTCATAAACATCTGTGTAGGCAGCATCATAAACTCTTTATCGTTATAAGTTTATTGCTATCCCTTTCTTTTTATCGTTCTCCCCTTTTATTTTTTCTTTAATTCTTCGCCAAGCCAAACTTTGAAGTTTTGGATGATTAAGGAGATGCTTATGTTAGTTACCCCGCTATCTCTAGATTGCGGAAGGGTGGATAAAGGATGTCCACAAAGAAATATGTAGAGGCCATAAAAATGGCACAAAGTTTTTCATAATTTAGTACCTGTAATGGAAGAAGTGTAACAGGTGAATAATTCTGAGCAACCCATCCACCCTCGTTCTTAATTTCTCTTAGTAGTCTGCTATGTAGGAAACTCGAGGTGAGTTTCCCTTCAGAAATTTTATCACTACCTTTAAAACTCTCTTTCTGGTCGCCATGTTATTAATTTTTGTTAATTTATCTTAGTTAAATAATACTAATTAAAAGTTGTATTTATGATATTGACTGAACTAGATATGAGCAGTACGGTGCAGGTAAATCGATCTAAATTAATCAAGAATCAATTAATACAATTATTAATGATATAAAAGATTGGTAAAAATTGTATGTTCTTTTAAAAGGAAATCAAAATATTTATAGTATACAAAAAACATGTGATTAGCAATGTATCTTCCATCATTATTGAGAAATAGTCTCGATCGTTTAACTTAGCCGTGGATTCCTTTACTGAAGAAGTCATTATCGATGTTGATGTAATCATTTAATCTCATTTTCCTCCTCCATTACTTCAGAGTAAAATTTGCCATTCAGCTCAATGAGTCGGTATGAATTAACCATACAGTGGAACGCTATAATTACCGCTCCTACTAAGACTCTAGATAACGTTCTAAAGCACGATCAAAGGATATTCTCTAAGGGTCCGGCTAAGGAGCACTTTATGTAGAAAATCTCATCAACGCTCTATTGAACTGTCTACGTAACACTATAGCTACCGTTTTGCTTGTCTCTAAGATATAGATGATGCCTTCGAATTAGTAGAAGAAGAAATCTAGCTCTTTGAAGGGGCTCAGTGCCATCCTAGGTTGGATCTCGTCCTAAGTTAGAATAAGGATAAAGAAAAGACAGGGAAAGAAATCAAGAAATGGAAAACTAAAATTGCCGATTATTCTCACCCAAATGAAGGGTTGGATGTTAATGTTGGAAAGATGAAGAAATAGTCTGAATGCAAAAATTGTAGGGTTTTGCTCGTGACTGACGAGAATAGAAATGGATTGCAGTGTCGGATTGAAAATGAATAAAGACTAGGATTAGATAAAAGTGTGAGTTGAATGATTGAAGTTCCTTTAGAGCATATCTTAGAGAGTCCCTTTGAGCGTTAGCTCAAGTATTACAATTAAACAGGAAATAAAAACAAGGATTTCTGGTACTGACAACTAAATATTCATAAAAATTCAACAATTGTCCCGTGCTCCGCTGATTAATAACAATGATCAGCAAAGTTACATAAGAGACATGGTCAAAAATCTAAATAAGACCATATTTAAAAAAAAAAAACACACTCCACTCATCAATGATCTATAATTAAAAATAATAAAAATGTTGCCCCATTCGCTATTGAGTCGCTCTCTACAAATGTACCATTTATAGAAACGTTTGTCATCATTAGAAAACAACGAAAACCAAGAACTTGAACCACCTGATATAACAAAAGGAGTTCTTAAGAGACTCCTAATTATAAGAACCCCAGTCAGATTGAATTAAAGAATCTACCAGCAAACAGAAGCGGTCGCCATGAGTACCATGATTCTTAGCTATTAAACCTTATAAGAAAAATAACTGGAAACGGACAAAGGAGTTTCATGATCTTCAATCCGTTCTATCCAAAGATATGCAAAGTCTGCTTAATTAAATCGCTAATTCAACGTGCATACAAAATGTTCAACAAAGAACGTATTTGACGAAGAAATAACAAAATATACAAAGAAACTTATGTAATTAACAATGACGCCACAATATATTGTGAAAAGACTCTAGAAAGCTAGCGAAAACGCTATTCAAAAAAGCGACATTAGACAAAATAACATTGAGTTTTATTATAAATATTTAAAATTACTAACTATGTAAATATACAACAAGAAAAAGGAGAGAAAATGAGAGTCACGTGGTACTGGGGAAAAATGTACCTCTTCCTATATCGGTTATACCATGAACACTCAAAACTCACGCCTATGAATAGTGCTCTTTATATAATATAATCCAAGACCAACTTGAAAGGATCCACAATACGAAAGCCAAAAAGGGACAATTTTTTAGGTAATTTACAAACCTCAAAACGAGTAAAGTTTGAAACTCGCTGAAACAATTTTTATGAAGAAAAAAAGGAAAAAACACTTGAAAATAAAAATGAGGACAAAGATTTCTATTCTCATCTCTAATTACTCGTATCCACTGGATATAAAGATTAATTTTCGACAATAAAATTTTCTATATGATACATATAATTAGAGAAAGGTTATAACATATCTAGCCTGTGTTTTCTAGCATCACACCTGGCGAATTACAACGTAGCACATCGATGATTCTTAAGAAGCTTCCCGAAGCTTGTAAGAAAGATGCGCGCTTACCTAAGAGACGAAGACATAGTGACGTGTGCATTGAAGAATTCCTGAGTAAGGGTCCTACCTACGATTTGGGAATAAAAGGACGATTGTTGTCCCAGACTTACACTAATCTTAGGGAAAACGTTTAATATGCGTTAAGTTTATAATATTTTAAGAGTAAAGTTATGAAGCTTAAAAGGGCATCGATATTATGAAGAGATCATGAGTATGGCCTCGGGGTTAAGCCGTTTCTCAGATGTGCTCTGTCGATGGATATTAAAACACCGATGCAACTCATTACATAGGCAAAACTACAAAGGAAACAAATATTTTTAATAAAAAAAATATATAGAAGAAGTGGTATCGTATGATGATTTAGAAGAATTTTAATATGATAATTTCTTTAAATTGGACGTGAGCTAATAGTTTACCAAGCAGCCATTTTCTTTCTGACACTTGGTCGCCAAGTTAAATAAAACCTCCCATGTTTCCTGCCGCTCGTCACTGTGAGGTGAAGCTTAAAAACCTCAGTAATTATGCACTTAGAGCTCACAAGACGTAAGTATTTTAAAATTCTTTTAAATTTTCATTATTTAAAGTTATTCAACACCAAAATGTTTGTTGTAGCAGCATTTTCCCCATTACTAGCAATAAGTTGAGTTGGATAAAAGAACGTTTATAATAAGAAAATATTCACTGAAATTTGTAACAATATAAAGTAGGATGCGCCTAAACATTTGACAATCATTCACCCTAAAACGATACAAAATATAATAAATACATATATCGATAGACGATCTTTTGTCTTTCCTTGAAAAAGTAAACAATAAATAAACAATGGAAGATACAGAAAGCTTCCCTAAATGTATTTGTTTGTGTCCCATACTTCGCCTTACATTTAGCGAAGTAGTAGGAATTAATACTTTTCTCTTTGATGCACAGATTGTAAGAGTCCCACATATTTATTTAAGTCAGGTTATTTGTAAATGCAGTCGTGGTGGGTTTGGAATAGCTTACACTAATAATGTTTATTTGCTAAACAGGAGCCGGTGAATGAAAGTATCGAGAAAAGAGGAAAGAAATGAATTCCAATTTATGATCATACGTATCTGTGTGAGTCGTTATAAGCTGTCAAATTCTATTCTATTATATTACTAATACAGAAGGACTGCTAAGATCGGGGCAAAATAAAGGATAATAAGGTCTGCTGACCAAAAGGTCGCGTGCTCTCACTTATTCTGATTTATGACCTTACGACTTACATAACTTTCAATACTCCCAGACTACATTTGGAAGACCTTGGCAATTATATCATTCAAAGGTGAATGTAAAACCATATAAGGGTTTCAAATTTAATTAGAATCGGCCAAGAAGTTATGATGTTACTGCCCAGACAAAATAATTCCGGAGCTAACCTTTGGAGGACCTGGAAAATTAAATCATTCGAAAGAGAATGCAAAAAAAACATAAGGGTTTTTAGTCGCCCGCGACTAAAAATTAACCATACTGTGCTACAGTTTTCTATAAATGACATACATTCGCTGATTTTTCTTAAAGAAATATATCTGTTCATCAATTACACACACACAAATCCATGATTAATCTCTGATGGGGGACTTTGGTATAACATACCTATGGTATTATGGATTTATTCACTCTTGGTAAATAATAGTTATTATAGAATTCTATAAATACACCGATGGCAGAAGAGTATATATTCTAGTAGAAGATGGGCAAAATAAATACTCCAAGGTGAAGTATTTAAAAAAAGTGCAGGTGGGTGTTATATTATGAATATTTCAGTGAATGTGGAGTATTTTAATAGTAATTTGAATAGTCTAGTGAGGCAGGGATATTATAAACACTCGAGTGTGACTTATTTAAGTTAAGTATTCCACTCAGTGTATTGAAACTATTATAAATACTCTATTAGGGTTTGACGGGATTAAAAAGTCATTGTGGAAAGAGGGAGGAAAGAAAGGACTCGGGAGGATGAACAGAAAAGGAAAGAAAGAAAAACTTTCAACCCACCAAACGAACCAGAAAAGAGAAAGGCAAAGAACCATAGACACAAGCCAAAAAAGAAATATAATTGATCAGGTAGCGAAGAAACTATAAACGGATGAAAGAAAAACCATACAGACTAGCAGAGAAAGAGCCATCAATGCACAGGCACAGAACTCACCATACAGACATAAAAAAAGAACCATACACAGCCAGGCAAATTTCGAAACAAGACCTGTTACTCTCAGTGTAGGAACTAGAGACATTTAAGCAAAGATATAACCTCACCCAGACACGGAGAAAAGGCAAAATGCAGAGGTGAGGAGAGAAGGAGTTCTATGAACAGAGGAGAACCATACATAGCCATAGTGATTTCCAGAAGCTGGCTCTAAATTCTTCCCCAGTTACTTTCGATTCAGATTGAGAAAAAAAAGAGTGGAGGACTTTTAGTTCCCCAAATTAGTTTTCCACATACAACAAGAGAGGTAAAATATTATTGCAAATTTCATTTAGGAGTGCATTATTATTATTGCCCTTACAAACGCATTTCGATTTTATATTTTCCCCCAAATATTTTACATTTTTTGAAAAGTCTGTTGGAAGTACTAATCACCACTCAATAATTTGATTAGTTTTTTCAATGAACCATTAAGTATTTCGAAAACAACCAATCCAGGATAAATGGAGGGATGGATGGTTTGGTGCACAATACAATTGTCATTTATCCGTATTTCAGTGTTTTATAAATTGTAAGTAAAAAATGTCTTTAAAACGTCGCTATGGTAATGTTAAAGGTGGTTATGCTAAATAATGTTTATGGAATGAATAATAAGATCAGAGCCGTAGCAACCCCCCTCCAAACCCCCGACTGAAGGAGGCCTCTTAAAGGAGCCGCACTGTGGCCGAAGCTTTTTATTTTATTAATGAAAATATAAAATTTTGGAATACTCATTTTCTGTTATTATCTGATTTATCTATTTTTTTTCACCTGTGTCATTAATGATAGACCAGAATATTTGTATTACAGGAATATTGTTATGGGTTTCCTATAATCTTGATTTGTAGGAGGGGGGTCCAGTAGACATTGCTACGGCTCAAGATAAGATGGTTATATAAAATGTGAGTCATTGTTATACGCGGTGATAATCTGAAGTGGTGGATTAGATGAGGATGCTAAGTGATTGATACAGGTTTATAGAAGTTTAAATTGTTTCGAACAAATGGTTAGACAAGAAAAAAGATTTTAAGTTTCTATAATTAAAGATGACTGTTTTCTTGGGGGAGATTTGTCAGTCTATGGTGGATGTTTTCTCCCGGGAATGCTGATCGGAGTGTGTTCAGTGTCTATCTTCTGTCATGAGATAGGTAGTGGTGTCTCAATTTGCCAAAGGTCCAGCACTCTGCCATGATATGTATGACGGCCGGATAAATCTGACAGTCCTGGCAATAAGGCACGGTGGCCCCCTCCCATTAAAAACGTAGATATCAGCCTGGTTTGACCAAGACGTAGTCGGTATATCGAGACTTCATGGCAGTGTGAGAGGTCGTTTGGCTTCCAGGGTATGGCACATCTTATTCGAGCCTCTAAGGCTTGCCCATCCTGCTGCCCAGGCTTAATTTAGTGCTGCCATACTCTCAATTTGTCAGTCTTCATAGAGAATAAGTTGCTGAGGTTGTCTTCCTACCTACTGAGCGTCGGTTTTTGCCGCCTTGTCTGATTTTTCATTTCTAATGTACTTACCTCACGTCTGTAGGAACCCAAGAAAATGAAATTTATTTGCCAAGGTAGGTGGCCCTAAATACTCATTCTATAATTTCTTGGAGGTTTGTCTTTAGATAGTAGTCTTTAAAGGTCTTGTAGGTTGCTCTAAGAGTCTGAGATGATGTTTAAACTCTTCTTTCCCTCTACCGGGTATACTCATCTTGTTGCGTTCCTCAAGCCATAGCAATCTGCCTTAAAGATGCTTGCAGTTTGGTACAAGGTTTTCTTGCGCATATATTGGCCAGAGCTCGTAAAAAAGCCAGTTCCATCTTCCGATTTCGATCGATTTCTATAGATTTCCACGCCCTGAAGTTTTTCAGTCAGTTCAAGGAATGTAATCCTGCGAATCTTTGGATCATTGTTGTTTCTTGACTGTTCCTACCCTTGCAGATTTGCATACTGCTCCTCCAGAAGGGTGTTTGGGGATATGCTATTCTGTGGATAGAGGTGAGAGTGACTCCAGACTCCTCCATAAGGATTCGCGCCCGGACACTATATTGCCTCTTGACCTATGGGGTGCAATAAAAGTGTGATCGAGCTTGTCGCTCTGAGCAGATTTAGCTGTCGATAAAGTGTGGATTCTCTGGATGCGTGTGTAGTTGCGTAGATTGAGCTTCGCTATCAGCGGGTCCAGGGAAATTTCTTTCCTGGCATTCAGTAAACCGGGTATGGGAGAGGACCAGAAGGCGCAGGTGGCAATCCTGTAATTATCGTTAGATTCTTCTAGATACAGATGTGTGGACTAATAAGGAGAAAGAAAAAGAATTCTTTTTCTTTTGCAAACTTCTCGGGTACCTTGGTTCTACCCTCCCCCCCTGACTTTCCTAGTTTACCGTTAAACGTCTGCCACAAGCAATTCGCACGAAGGCGAAACGCCATTGTCAAAGACAAATTTAATCGGCCTCACGTACCGTTCACAGCGCTGCACTTATCTGCCCTCTATACTGCAAAAATTAGTACAATGGAAAGACCAATAAGGGAGCATTTTGACTTTCCGCTATGGACCCTTATCGCGATCCAAGGAAATTAATTAAGTCTGTTGGCGATGAACTCTCCCCCCATCAAGATAATTTCGGAGTATATATTCGGTACTTCAGAGTTCACAGGCAATTATGTCTGAAGCCGCCGTCCAGAACGTTAGCCGTTAAAGTGTTCATTTGTCGAGAAGTAATTAACTACATCCTCGTCCAAAGAAGAATTGAGTGATTTTAGAAGAGCCAAGGAAGAGCTAGTCATAACACAGTGTTGTTCGTGGAGATAGTTTTAGGCGCGCTTCAACCCTTCTCACCACGTTTTTGGAATTTAAGGATCGAAAAAGCTATCTGCGAAGCATCCTCCGTCGTTTGCCTCTTAAGGATAAGAGGACCCCATCCTTCAATTTCCCGAAGTTGGATTGAGCGTCTCGTGAGACGTCCAGAACTTCAAGGTTGAACTTACCTCCCTGGTACTACTCGCCGCACATGAAGGTAAAAGAGATTTAACCCCCACTTCGTCACGCTCCTCCCACCTTTACTTCCTCGAACCTCAAGGATCCCCTTTACTCTAGGACTTACATAATTGTAAGATCTTTTCTTAATTGATTATTCCTCGGTTCAAACTTAATTAAGAGAGTCAATTATCTTAGCCATGAACCATCAATATTTAATTGCATTGCCATTTAACTTGCCCTATATGTGCATGTAATCTTTAGTCCTATTAAAGTATATTTTTGTAGCTGTGTTTGAATATTTCTTGGCCTAGCAACTGTGTATTTATGATTTATGAATTTCGAAGGCTTGCATCTGTATCTATAAGAAGCTAGATCTGTTTCTGTGGCTACACCGTTATTCGCTCATAACTAACAGTCATTCACTCGTGCGCTTAAACTGCCAGGCGCGGGCGGTGAAACGTTTACTCAACATAAGTATATTCTATGATGTTATATGATATAATACAATATTAGATTTTATTATATGAAATTACATGATAAGGAAAGTGTGCAACTCTCTTAAATCTTCTTTCAACCCACAAATAATAATAATGATAACTATCAGCAAGTAAAGATATTTTTGTGCCACAGTACTTTTTATTCCCGGCAATTTCGGGCACCTATGATTGTTATTTAATAAAAGAATTGCATCTTTGAGGTATTTAAAAAAACTAACGGTGTGATATAAAAAAGTAACGACTAATATATATATATTAACGATATGTTCGAAAACCACGTATATAATTGAAAAAAATAAGGTTATAATTGTTTTAAAAATAAAAACAACAATAATTTAATTGTCTATCAATCGAACTACGGGTCTTTTTTGGAAGAGGCCCGGCAATGAATTAGGCGTTTGAGTCTCATCCGAGCTTGAGACACTTGGTAAAAAAAATAAATTATCTTTAAGAAAATCATAATTTTATTCAAGCAAAGTGCAAAGGTTTGACAACTACTTTTTGTGTCGGAGTTAAAATGTCAACATAACCCATAATTGATTGAAAAAAAAACTGCAAGAATTTACAACAGTTCCTTGCTCCTAAACCTAATCCAACCTACCCTAACCTACAAGTTGTACTCACACTACCAGTTTCAAAAGTCTTAACCTCCTAAACCTAGCCTGACCTTAACAATGCGATAATCTAGATCGCCTATTTCACTGCCGGTTGGTTCCGAAAAAGACTGATCTAGTACTAACCAAGTGGAAATGCTCTTTTCCAATTAGAGTGATGTTAAGCTACATCAAGTTTTGGTTAGTCGCTAGATCGAGCCTTCCCTCTGCTCGAACTTTGAGGGGTTGTCACACGTTTTGGATCCACGCGGTTAAAATGCTATGGTTAAATGTAACTTCCCTCTGAGAAATAAAAACGACCAAACGACCTCAGATCAGGGGTAAATTCCCTACCAAATTATTCTTTTATTTTTGCCTAAAAATCGACCACATTAATTAGTAACACTATGCCCCCTTCCCTCTCCTCTGTTCCTACCTACCACACCTCACGCGCATTCGTTAATGAATGTTATAATTGCGCACCGAATTATTAAGGACTGCGCTTTTCTGCTCATGTTATTACTCAAGCTTTATGTAATATTCATTATTTCTACGACTGTTTATGAATAGATGGTAGAATGTGTGGAAACAGAAGCTGCTAATTGAATTTGTAAATAACCTTGGAATTTATTAGTTTTATTTGGCCATAGGTTTTCGTTATCACTGTCAAATCCGCAAACTTTTGTTGTTATATTTTCGAAAAATTAAATATGAATAATATTACTTTTGAACACAATTGAATAGTAAATTTAAAATATAAATTATAAATTTGATTTTCTTAGGCAAATTATAAAGGAAACAAATAAATTGTGTAGATTGACCGATGCCCATGCCTTGATGGTTAGCTTACGGTAGCTTATGCCTGAGGCAAATAATCCGCTTGAGCTGGGTTAAATCGTAGCATAAGTTTTATCAAAGTAGAAAGCGTTGTTTGACACAAATTGATATGTTACATCTTGACGGGGATGGGCATTTCCCCTTTTCCTATGCCACTGGTTTAAGGGACTTCAACTTTAGTTCATTCTTTGAGAGTTACTCCCAAGCGGCTCAATCCAAAATAAAAATAATAGAAAAGAAGAATGAAGCTCACCCGCTTGCAAAGAGTGTGTGGCGACAGTGGATATTGCATGCGAGGCACCCTTAGGGAACAGTCGCTAGCGTGCTATTGCTCAGATTTTCAAACCTCAAATTTTGACGTTCTTGGGAGCCGGAGTTCTAACTTCCATATTTTTTGCTTGTGTTAAATGGGCGGAACTCCCGAACGTACCTCATACTTCCCATGCCAAGTAACAAAATAGGACCCCAACACTTCTGATGGCAGCAAAACAGTCGCAATCTAAGCTCTATCTAAAACTCTCCCCTCCGCGCTTGACTAGTTCGAGATGCGTAAAATCTCATGCTCTTTCTTCAAGGTAGTTTTTAAACTCGCTGCAATGTCTCCGTTATTTTGTATCATCTAAATACCTACTCATAGACGATAGTACTTGATCTTCCCCTAAAGCGTAGGGTTTTTTTTCTATATCTTCTACCAGACGCCGAATTTGATGGTGCGGAATTTCGTCGTCTTATCATGGTTTTTGAGGCTCTTGCATTTCATATGACAAGTGAACAGTAGGCAGCTCTTCTTACTGGTGACTACACGATCAGTGGCATTTGTAGGCTCTTGGCGGTGCTGATGCAATAGTTGGAGAATAGATAGTCTCTTTAATGTGGATAAGTTCATTCACTACTCATTTAAGTACCGTTTTGTTTTCCTAACTCAAGCTACCTGAGTGATCGCTGTTCCACATGATAGCGATCGCTTTGCAATTCAAATACCTTCTGTAAGGCCACTATTCCCCGAAAGGCCGGTTAACCGGTGCTTAGGTCAGACAAGTTCTTGGCCATTCGACGACATGCATGATTTCTCTATCTCATTCGAGTCTTCGTGAGTAGTTGTGGCCGATGTGTTCTCCTGTACTTTTGATGCCAAGAGTCTTGCAGCTATTCATTGAACATAAGGCCGTTTTGCAATCAGTAAACCTGCTTTATGGTTGGCCAAACGTGAGAAAGTGCTTAGAGCAGAGAAGCATCAGAAGCGCGCTCCTTGCTAGAGAACACTGTCAATATTGTCTTGTGAATGAGCAATTTATTTTATTTTGAAAGAATTGCATATATTTTCTTGTGGCAATATGTACCCTCAAAAAAGAGACACCTAATAAGAATGATGTGGAACAGCTAAAAAAAGGAGTTTGAGCAATTTTAACGTAAACACACCTCCTTTCATCGAAAAAATGCAGGGCCATGATCTAGAAACAAATATCCGAGCAGAATCCATCGCAAGCTTGTTCTCAAGCCAAGTTTCTGAGCCAGCAGTATTCAAAGTACGCCTCTCTTTCACGGAAGGCAGTGAACTACACTTCATCTCCTCCCACCAGGTCTTCGCCAATTTTTGTAAACTCTATCATGTAATATTGATGCAGTAAAGGGAAATCTCAGGTTATTTTATATCTTTGTCAAAGGAGATCATCTATCAACTGCCCAGTGTGGACAGACTAGGTTATACCCCACATGTAAGGCTCTTCTCAGTCTGTTGGGTAGTTTCTATCTTTGACCTTACCATTGCACGCAGTAATTCTCTACGGTATTGTATTAGGTAAAGAAGGCATATGAAACCGCTTGGTGATACTCTGATTAGTGGTCTGATGAGTGTCTTGTATAGGTTTAATATCATTTAACACTGCTAAGATGGAAACTACTCAGCAAGTTGTTTGTGTGCTTGACTTTGGAATGTACGTTGTTAAGGTTTGCGTAAAAGTATAAGTATTTATTGAATTTTACCCCTAGTATATTGGTGCTGGTTTGTATGTGTCTTGTCTGGGCGAGGTATTGTGGATTAGAGGTGTGTTCGTATATTTGTAGGTTGTGTATATATCTACCAGAAGCACCGTATAGTGTCACCTGTGGCTTCTGAGGATTGGAGGTTATCAGCCAATGATCCTTCTATTCTGTCTTCCTGGTAAAAATATTATGCCCAATGCGGGTTAGTGTCATAACGCGGACCGAAAACGAGTATGGTCTTATGCTCCGTGTATGCTACTGTGTGTGTATGTGTGTGCTGTTTTTTGTTGGTTTGGGAAATCGTTTCTGTAGATGATAAAGAGTATGAGGACCAGCACGCTGCTCTGTGCTACAAAGGCACGTTGTGTAACTGGTCCTGGTATTTTTTTTTATATTTTATATAGTACTTCCTGTCTGTAAGGTAGTGCGAAAGGAGCCTTCTGGTCTAGAGAGGCATCCCCATGTTTTTGGCGAGTTTCCAAGGAGGACCTTCTTCTACAATTAATCAAAAGCCTTCTCGACGTCATTACTGATAGATTGTTTTTTGAATGATTTTTGTATGAAGTTGTGAACGATGGTAATCTCTGAGCCCATTGAGCGGCTCCTCCGGAACTCGTACTGGCAGGTAGAGAACCATTTTTCCTTCTCCAAGAAATTACGGAGGTGGGTGTCTACCATACCTTTTAGTATTTTGCCTAAGTGCTCTAAGAGAGCAATATGCATAATTTGTTGTTTATTTAGGGGCAAGCCTTTATATTGTTTGTGCAATAGGATATTGTTTGAGGCCTTGAATAATTTCAGTAGTAGCCAGAAGTTGAAGAAGCGTTATAGAGGTGTGCTAATATTGAAAAATGCCTTCTGGAAGGTGTTGTATGATTATGTTTGTGAGGCTGGTAGCGCTAGAGGCTTGGTTTGGTGTTTTTTTATGTAGCCTTTTAATCAATCATAATTGTAGTAGCTAACATTGTTGTTTCGTCGATCCCCTCCATATCAATCAGAGGGACCGATTTAAGCTCGTTGGCATCAAGGAGGCACCAATCCCGGACTTCCTGGAAGTTATTTTGTGCGTGTGATTTGCCTTGAATATGCGTGTACTTGATTGTATCAAGGATGTAATCCCTGTTGGTGAGCGTGCGGTTGTCTATTTGTATTTTTTTGCTTCGGAGGGGTGTGTTCGTGCCAAATCTTCTCCCAAAGCGCCGTTATGAAAAGGAGGGTTCAGTGCAACGAGCATCCCAAGCAACGTGAATGATATCGCCTTACTGATGGTTCCTGTCAAGATGCGTACCCTGCTGTATGCGTGCTTGGAGAGTGTTACATTTGGTGTCGTGGGCGTCTGCCGCAGTGATTGTTATATTTCGTGATGAGTCTTTGTGTGTATATTGAGAAGGTGAAGTGTTTTATAAGTGTGTATTTTTATCGCCGGCGGGTGCGTGTTATAGGCCGTTTCAATGGTGTTCATGGATGACTTCCAATGGTTGTCTAGTTGTCAGAAAATGGAGGTTGAGTTTGCGTGGAAAGTAAGAAACAGATGGAAATGTAATCGTATTGTAGGTTGGGAACCGGGGCTGTATGAATGTGGTATCTTGATGAGTGATCATTTCGGAGGACCACGTCAAGGGACGAGGTCTCGCCGCGCGTGCCAAACAACATATCGGAGGACGGGCCAAATTAGTCTATACAGAACCGTTGCAAGGGTTCAAACAAGTACCTTCCCCCATCGTTTGTCGTAGTGTGCATTTATGTCGATCAGGAAAAAGTTTGGAAGATCCTATATTAGTAGCATTCGGAGTGGAACACCAATATGTAGTTGAAGGCGGAGCAGTCTGTGGTGTCTGGCAAATAGGATTGGGCCAGTATCTGTGTCTATTTTTCAGCCTAAGAAAGAATTGTATCTTCTGTCTATGGTAGTAAGGTATATACGGCGTTTAATTGTACCAAGTTAAAGTGCCTATCACGGGCGCCAGCGTAGTGCGCGTGTAACTTTACGGTCTCCCACATCCGGGCACTCGGGCAGGATGGTTGGGGGCGCCGCAATGCCCCGTAACACAATGCGTTTGCGGAATGGGTGTTCTTTTCGTGCGTATGGTGAGGGTAGATGTTGATGCAGCCTTTGGGGTCTGGATAGAGAATGGGGGTGTTTTTTTGGTGGAGGCGGGTTCGGCGATTCTGGGGAGGGGGAGTGGGAATATAGTCAGGCGCATCTGAGGTTAAAAATGTGTGGTAGCCTGCAGTGCAAAGACTAGTATTTTAGCGTTTAGAACAATGTAGCTCAAGAAGTTTATGTCTGGGTATTTTGTGTTTACTTTATTACACAGTTGGACATAGTGTGAAAAACACCGTGCAAACTGCCTACGTTTAATTGTTCCAAGTTAAAGTGCCTATCACGGGTGAGAGCGTAGTGCGCGTGTAGCTTTACGGTCACCCACATCCGGGCACTTGGACAGGACGAATGGGGGCGCCTCAATGACCTTAACACTATGCGGGTGTGGAGAGGATGTTCTTTTCTTGCGTATGGTAAGGGTAGATGGTGGTGTGGTCTTCGGGGTCTGGATAGATTATGGGTGTGTTATTTTGGAGGAGGCGGGTTCGGCGATTTGAAGGGGGGGAGTAGGAATATAGTTAGGATTAGACAGGGTTGTAGAGGAAAAAGTACGTGTTAGAATAGGAGTGGATGTAGGACTAGGTGTAGGAGTGAGTTTGGGAGTATCAGTGTGTTTAGGAGTAAGAGTGAAGTTAGGAGTAGGGGTGGATGTGGGAGTAGAAGTAGATGTAGAAGTTATGGATGTATAGGCATGGGTTGGTGTAGGGGTGGGTGTAGAAGTTGGAGTGAGGAGAGTAGGTGGGGTGATCAAAGGAGATGTGGAGGATCTGGATAGGTTAGGGAGATTGGCAGCCAAGGAAGGGGCAGAATCAGAGTGGAGGGTGTCTGTTGGGCCGTTTGTGTGTTTGTTGCTATTTGCAGGAGGGTTGGCCTTCTGTTTTAGTGGTCATGTATAATGGCGAATACCATCCCCGGTAAGACGATACGCCCGAGTCAATTTATAGCTTAAATCGGGTTCAATATTGTTGCTTAAGAGCGGGGGTTGCCTCTAGACATGTCTTGCTACCTTGGTAAGCACGGTGGCCAGTTGAACTTTAGGGTTTATCTGTGATGTGTGAGCATTTATATCGGGTGTATGTAGAACTTGTGTGTAGGCAGTTTAATCTGACCTTTACCCTGCATTGCGAGCAGACCTGGTCTGCTTCACATGATAATGTCATGTGACCCGACCTCTAGCAACCGAGTTAGTGTTGGGTTTATGTTAGTGTGCACAGAGTTTTGATGTCCTGTTGAGGATTGTATCAGCGTTTTTATAACTAGAAAATTATGCGCCGTGCCCGTTTCCGGGGCGGATTTGTCAAATATAGCAACATAAAGAGCGAGAGAAATACCATTGAGGTATTTGAATATTCACATCACTTGGTTTGCGTATCCGTTATATTGTGAGTGCTCGGTGGAGGTAGATGTTTATATTATCTTTTGCTGGGCTCAATCACACGAAACAGTAGTTGCCAACGAGCTTAATGAAGAGAAAGTCAAGTTCTCTCTACAAAATGAGCACCTAGACCGGCATTTTGCTAGCTCAAACTCTGTAAACATGGTTTTAATCAGGACAACTCTTCGGCCTAATGTCAAAGAAGATGGGTGAGGTTGAACGAAAATTTAAAGTTCCAGGCATTAGGCAACGAATGTTTCCGTGTACCTATCCTCTAATGTGTTGAAGATATCAAGTCATTTTTATTCTTGTCTTCGAATTAGACACTCGAGAGAGGCTGCGCCCTTTGATGTGAAAATTGCTTGGCCCTACGGACTGTTCGGTACCATTTAGTTGAATGCCCGCTTCTTGAGACCTTTGTAAGCACTACTTTTAAAAAGAAGAAGATGACCGGCTTTATCTCGCTGTTTTCGGTTTGAACGGGTTTTTATTTGCTCCTATCTAGCGACTGCCTACAAGTCATAGGTCGCTTGAATTATATTTTACCCTAATGCTAGGCTACATTAAAATGGGCCAAAAAACTACAAAACAACAGAGGAATCATAAATAAAACAGAAAAGAAGCATGCTACGGCGTCGTGGGCAGGCCACCATCCCCAAACACGGTAGAGTACGACCATCGCCAACTAGATTCAATAAAATGGCAGCTAACACCAATTATACTCTGAAAAAGCTGAAAACAATAATTAAGGTGTTGTGGAAGCCTGGTTATCATAAGCGTGGCACCAAATAGTCAAAGTTGTTGCTATCGTTGGTGCCGTCCTAGGTAGAAACGGACGCGCTAAAGGCTCGGGACCTTCATCGAGTTGTTGAAGGCTTTTCCCTAAACCTAAATGGGGTAGGCTATGGCTGACATCCCTTACTGGAATAAGGACAGTCGATATGCAGTAATAGACAGGGTTGACTGAGGGAGGTGGCGGGCTTGCGTGTATAAGCGCATGATGAACTGTGCACAGCGCAGAGCGAGTAGCGCCAGTAGCATTTCCCTGAAATTCAAAAATAAGGACTCTATGTAAGACGAGCGGAAGGCACATGGCGTGACAGTTACGGGTTTGCTAGATCGAGTCCAACTTCCGCAATAGACGCTCTTCTTCGGATTCGGAAAACTGGAATCTGTAGTCAAGTTCCGAAAGAATATAGGAGAGATTGGACGGAACTTTCATGGTAGAGTGGTCTCTAACTGGTTTCCGAAAGCGAGCTCACTAGCAATTTTCCAGGAGTATAGTACATAACTTCTGTCCAGATCCTGTTGAACAAATCTACTAGAAATAAAATGTCTCTCTCACATAAGTCCAAAGTATTGAATACGAGACATCGTTCGAAGCAGGGGTAGTATCCGAGCTTAAACAAGAGAGGAATGCAACTCACTTACAATAAACCTATCATTAATGGCTTTCCTTTTTCCAAAAAGTATGCTAGTTGACAGCCTTTACTAACATCACGAGGTGCATTGAATGGTATATAAATTTAAAGTAAAAAAAATGCTGGTTCTGTATATAAGTCAATATAATGCAAAACGTATAGCTTTTGTTCTTTACAGATTACATAGGCACTTTTTCATATAAACCGACACTTCGGAAGTTTTTTTTAAACTTTTTCGGAAGAATATATAAGTAGACTAAAATGTTTGAGTTGGATAGATTTGCTTCTAATTTATGAATGAGATTTGTCAAGAGTTGCAACAATTTTGCCAAGGAAAACATTTCCAAAAGCGCCCATCTGGAAAAAAGACACGTTAAATAATCAAAATAATATGCCAAGATGAGAAAAAAATCGAGCTTTTGGTTAAAAACGACGAAATGTACATTGGGGGGAGATCTGGACAAGCCTTCATAGGAAAGAAAACCGTGTCAAATGTCCAGCATAGAGGAAGTTTGCGATGTGAAAATGTTTTTCTGCTGCTATCACTCATGCAATACAAGAGATATATGGGAGCATGAATTCTGAAAACAATCATCGCATACTTAGTGAAAACAAGAAGCAATCAGTGAGGAAACTTGGTGTTGGAAGGAATTTCAACTTTTATCACGATAACGATCCCAAACATAACATCAAATTTACTCAGGACTACCCAGCATAACGCTACATTACATACTCAAGTGGGCTTTTGAAAGACCAGATTTGAAATCCATCGAACATGTGTAGAAGGAGTTGAAGAAGCCTATACACAAGAGATGCCTTCGCAACATTGTTAAAGTGTGAAAGTTAGCTGAAGAAGAGTGGAGTAAAATCTCCTAAGAAAAGTACACGAATCTTTTACATTCTTATAAAAACGCCTTAGCAGATATTAATTTCATTACGCAATTATTTATGCTTTCGATCTTTTCCGATAAATAAATCTTTTTCATTGCTACACTTGCTTTAATTTTAACATTTTTTATTTATATTTAGTAGCAATTGGGTTGGATGCTTATGCATTATTTATACATTATGCATCGTAACAAAGGTGTTGCTTTACTTCTGCACGCTGTGTAAGATATCGGTCATTTTGGCTGGTGGAAAG
This sequence comes from Ceratothoa steindachneri, assembly GCA_963969495.1. Taxonomy (NCBI): domain Eukaryota; kingdom Metazoa; phylum Arthropoda; class Malacostraca; order Isopoda; family Cymothoidae; genus Ceratothoa; species Ceratothoa steindachneri. The sequence continues at coordinate 201,396,704 of OZ018320.1, read as the reverse complement.
AATTCTTCATTCCATTAATTTCGACTTTGTATATTCAGTCTGCATACTACACCTGAAAATTCCTACCACTCTTCTGAAATCGCTCATAGACCTATAAGCAGCACACACATTTATCATTGGCGACCGAATTCTCGGTGGAAACAAGATTTGAACTCTTTCCTTTTCCCCCTCGACTTAATTTTGCTCTTCTATTGATTTATCGACTTCTGAGGACAATCATATTGCCAATATTGTTAAACATTTTGCGTTGATCTTTCCTACAGGCAAACAATTCTCTTAAAACGGATCGTTTCTCTTCTAAACCCTTCAATTCACTCCACTCCAAAACGAGAAAGATCTGTTGGTTTAAAATCTAAATAGATTAGCAATGTGGTACAAATTTATTCTTATATATGAATTATTTTTCGCTTATTAACTTCAAAGTTCAACTTAAAGTTTTATTGCAGAAGATTTTTCTTATATTTAATCTCTTTTTTTCTGGCATCAGGTTGCAACCATCGCTAAACATAGGGGCCCATCATCACGGTTGCTACCGAAGAGTCAAAACAATTCTGTTCTTTCAAATGACGAATATCTATTATACCTAATATGTAGTTAACGTCAAAATGAGGCTACATTTTTACTTCTTTTACCAATATCTAAAGTGGAAAAATACAAATTCTTTACAAGAGATCTACCTCTTAAACCTTATTATCCCTATAGCATATAAATAGTCCTTCAGAGAGAGAGAGACGGTGCCACAGCTAATAAGAAGACCTCTATTCAGAGGAAAAGGAATAGCAATCCTCTTTGGGAATGTATCCAAATGGTGGTATTTTACGTTTAGTAAAATCCCGACTTCTCCATGAGCTAAAGAATAAGACTCCCTGGTGTAGCATAAAACCTGTTCGGCTAAATCATTCCTTGCATTTGCCATGTTATAAGAAAAGGAAAATTGGAGAACTCTTTAGAAAGAGGTGAGAATTGATCGGATAAAGGGTATTTGAGCGGTATTTTCCAGGAAAATACATGTGAACGATGAGAAACCTGATTAGAATGTAACACCTTACTCAGAATTCTAATATAAAATAAAATAATTTTTAAATTTTAGAAAGAGTAATGATAAATAATTTGTTAAAAATAGATATAAAACATGACTAGTCTAAATAATATATATTGATAAACAAAAGACTTGGAACGAGTATGTTTATTTTTTATAATTTTACTTTTTATTTAAAAATATAACCATTACCATCGATGGCAATCAGCCAGAAGCAAAATAGGAGAAGAGAACATTTGACAGATCACTTTGGTGAACTCAAAGTAATATTAGTTGAAAGAACAAAGGTATTATTGAGTGGGCGCGGAACTATCCTTAACTTGTCAGTCATCACCAAGTGTTAAATTAAATAAGCTCTATTGATTTATTTATAAAAAGTAGAAAATGAATTAGAAATTTACAATAACAAAATGAGGCTAATTTGGGGCAAGGTGCCTGTATTATGATTTACCTCCTTTATTCCATCTTGTTCTCTGTTTGTATGCATTGCACTCGGGTACTGATGATTACTTGTATGTGAATGTGTGGTTGTACGGTTCTTAAGTTTAATTCATTTCGCCACTGATTGAACTCGATGGTTTGCACCAAGCTCCTAATCTCTCTCCCTCTCTCATTCAAATCGCGGGGATACGGACTTACCCCTGACGCCGCAGCGTGCTTGTTACTTCTTCTTGCCTTTGTTCTGTATCTTAATTTTGCGTCTTTTGTTTGTGGTTCGGTTCTGGATTTTGCATTTTTCTGTGTTTTACTTTATTTGGTTTGGTTTTCGTGAAATTTAAATTAGCATAGTACTAGGCTAAAATTTTAATTGCAGCGAATTATTTCCTTGTTGGCAGTCACAATAGGTCGAAAAATTTCCGCCTCACTATGCGCACTGAAGTGCTCAAACCTGTCTTTTTGCAAGCGTGAGCAAACTTGGTATTGGAGGCCACCCGATAATCGAGCTGCAACCTTACCATTAAGCGATCTTGGCCTTCATTTGTATCTCTTGGCTGCCCAGAAGATTTCTTCACACGAGTGTAACCAGTCTATTTAAATTTATTAATGATTCTAAATATGGTTGTCGTTGAGGGAATGCCCTTAGGAATTTTTCTTTTGCAGTTCAGGCCTCTTTTGTACAAAGCAACAATGGTTGCACGCTTTTGTTTGGAAAGAACTATTTCTCGAATTGAAAAGATTGCAACATTTATTTTCATACAAAGTATTATGAATTAGGTTATAATTGCACAACATATTTCATTCAACCCCTTTTTTCTCTAATTTTACCATTTTGATTGAGTAGCAGAGACTGAAATTCACATCCTAGAGCAACAGGACCAGAGCGAGATTTTGAATTCAGCGAAGGAATGCATTTTTCTTATTATTTTTGAAATTCTGAGTTTTTAATTAACATGGAATAATATTAATATTAGAATAATTATTCCTATCATGTAAATTTTAAAAACGAATGAAAAAATAAAAATTTGTATCAGTCTCAAAACCTTTGGCTATAAATCTACATTGTCATTTTAGTTAACTTCACCAAGGGTCCCCTTAGAAAATGTGCTGGCGACAACCGCTCATTAATTTACCCTTATAAAAAATACATAAATTAATGGAAACAAATAATAAATAAATGAATGTATTAGCCAATCTACTCAACACCATAAGCCAACACTTGAATTAAATGCGCAGCACAGCCACCAATCTTTCTTTTTCTTAAACCAATATGAGAAACAACTCGCGTCCTCACACACTCCACCCCCTGTAAACTTCATCATCGCCACAAATCAAGGTCTTTCTGTATCTCGCTCTACTTTTGCTACCGTCTACCATACTCACCTACACTGTGGATATCAATACATTTCGGCCTAATTTTTATTATCCGCCTCAAGTGGATAGGAAAATCTTTCATATGTATGTCGAAACGCCATGTGGGTGATTAAACTGAAAAATAGATGGTAAAATCTATCATATGGAGGATAAAACTGCCATTTTCAAAATAAAAATTGCCACGCTTGGAGAAAACTGTTATTTAAACTTTAATAGATTCTACGCGGCAGGGAAAAATACACTTAATTGATAAAACTGCGATGTTTACAGAAAATATCGTGCCGATACTAAATCTGCCATAATTGTAAAACTATGGTGTGGATGATAAAAAATGACATGTGTATGTTAACTAAAGTATTAACCCAGGCTCCAAAACAATCGTCGCGAAATCAAAACCACTTTTAATTCCGTTACAATCTGCCGAATAACGTCAGTGATTACACTTACCTCTTTTAAACTCTTCTACTTCATCCAAGCTTGTAATGCTCCTCTACAGCCATTGGTTATTTACTTGGCTAAATTGCCATTAGTGGTTTGGCATTTTCCATTTTCCTCAGTGTTACAAATATTTGCCCACTAAATTAAGTCATGGTAAATAAAGAAGAAACTCTTGGAATCACATATTGCTTTTTTCTTGGTGGTTGAATCGTTATAGCTTCAGAGTGAAGCGCTTAGAAGCCAGATTTTCTCATTTTCATTGGGTGAAGCACACCCCTAATTTTATTAGGATTTCAATCTCGGTTTATTATTATTTTTCATGAACTCACCATTGCGAGAACCGAAGAAGTCATCGAGAGCGCAATACGACTCCTGATTCTTAAAATCTTTACCAATGAAGGAAAGTATACAAATATATGCACTTCGATATATGTAGAGAAATATGTACAAACAAACTTATCTCTCCATGTCGAAGTAACACGGAGCAGCAGAAGAAACACTACCTACCGTCCGATTGAGGAAATCAATAATTAATTTGTTATGAAACCAAACACGGGAAGGTATGAGAGATAATTATGAACAAATACTCCATCATTTATTTAATTTTCTGACATTTGTCATCGATCTCATTTCTATCGAACTCAGCTCAAAGTCATTAGGTGAGTTCAGTCTCTATAAATATACATTGTTTCATCTTGTTATTGATTTATTTTTGATAGCTTTTACAATATACTCCTGACTCACTTAGGAAGCGGAAAGAAAACAACAAAATTTTATGAGTAACACCTTTAGTTGGTCGTACTCAACCGATTGCGTTGTAGTACGGATGTCAGTTCTTCACCCCGTGGAACCCATTTCCTCTCCCGATCGTGATTAACGAAGTCCGGCCACTACTCATCTGATGTGACAATTCACCTCCACATTCGGTCGTCCATGATTTATTGAAAAGTTGTATACAAATCTCTACTCTACAGGCAGAATTTGCGCTGGTGAGGTCATATGGATCTAATCGAGTTTTCTTATGAACATAATCCATTTGATTAAATCGGTTCAGCAGAGTCTGAGGGGATCACACTACAAGAAATTTTACAATATCACGGCTGCTTGCAAAAGATTCAACTTTCAATGCTGCCACTAAAACCTCCATGGGAAAGGCTGATGGCTGTCCGAAAAGTGGTTGATCCCTGAAGTTGAAACGTCTGTACCCTCTCGAGACCTTTGCCTGAGTGACCGTGCCTACTCCTTCAGTATCGCAAATTTATTTCACAGCAACTCTTGTAGAATGTCTTCACTTGTAATAGTAGCGAATCAAAACTCTAATTCCACTTTCTTCGAAACTCAATTTTGGCAGTTTGGGCTTACACAAAGAGAAATAAACTGCGCAGGAGCAACGAAAAAAACAGCAGCGTACCAAGGCTGGTAGACGAAAGAGTATTGGTAACCTAACCTACTGTTTATGTTGCAACAACAATTTTTGTTTACTTTCCGCTTCCTAAGTGAGTCAGGTCTTTCTGGCCGCCAACATATTATATATATATATATATATATATATATATATCAGGCAATGGCTTCGCCACTCCCCTCTACGGGTGAAGCTTTTGCTTCGCTGCTAAAATTAAAATTTAAAAGCTAAAAAAGAGCAGCCATGATTAAATTTTTAGAAATTTTCTGAACTTCGCCAATTACAATAATTTTGAAAAAGAACTCTAAACTAAATTTCTCCCCTTTCAAAATTTCACGTTGCTAAATTATAGAGTTATAGAAGATATATAAAAAAAAAATTTCTAAATTGATTTTAAGGATGTAGTACGGTCCGACGAGTCATCTCTTACATTAATTCCTATTAAAGGTACTGTTTATGGGGGCGGATCTATAATAGTTTGGCTGCTATATCCTGGTATTCAGCTGGTAGCATCATTGTCATCAATAGTCGGTTTGCTGCCATGAAACATCTAAAACTTCTTAATGACGAGGATCTTACAATGACTATCATAATCTTTTTAGACACCACCATTATTTAGGCTGATAATGTTCCCGTACACACAGCCCAGAAGGTCCGGTCTTTCGTGAAGTTTACGTGTGTGATAGAAAAAGATCCGTAAAACAAAGTTAAAGGATAACTTTACAGCATACCATTAAAACTTCTTTTCCATTGTGTGCAGGTGTGTCGAGATGGAAATTAAAAGAATTGAGAACCCTGCTTTCTTGTGCGTGGGACACAGCAAGTCCGAAATCGCCAACCGGCTCAACTTCACCCAAATGACCGTCCACCGAGTTAGGAGGAGGCTCAGGAACGTTGGAGATTCTATGATCGAGCTGGTAAAGGCAGACCTCAAGTTGTCAACTGTTTGGAGGTGAGATAGGCCTTCTAAAGTGCTTTGAAGCTCAAAATGACTGAGCTCGCGAAGAGGAAGAAAATTTGCCAGGCCAAAGTGTCCAGGGGCTTCAAGGACGAAGGGAGGCAAGAGCTTGAGTGCGTTAAAAGGCCTCCTGTCAGCGAGCGATTCGAAAACAAACGTCGGGAGCGCTGTTAGTGGCTTCTCAAAGACTTTAACAGTCATGGGAATCCAATTTTAGTTGTTCTGATAAATAAAACTTCACAATCCATTTGGTCGTTAACAAGCTGAGTGCTCGTGAGACAAGCTTAGGCGAGAACGTCTCCGAAGTCCACTACATGGCCACGAACAATCCCTCTGTCTCCATATTGATGGTCTGCCTCGTTCGTGACAGAAAAGGGCGAGAAGATGCTACTAGTGTGGTTCGCGATAGGTCACAGGCTTGCCTTGGTCTCTTACATGGACATCTTGGCCAAGAAAGTCCTGTTCTTGGTAAGAAAGATCACAAAGAAGGCATACGACATCTTTCAGCAGGAAGTTGCTCGGCCCTGAGGCCAGGATCGTGCAAGAGTGGTTGGGATAAAACATGAAATTCTGGTCGAAGTATTTTTCTACTACCACAATTACCTGACTTAATTCCATCTAGCTATCTTTGTGAGGGCATGACGAAGGCAAGGTTTGCAAGGTATCCCATACCAAATTTGACAAATTAAAGTGCTCCGTCAACCGCTTGTTTGCCAGCATTAGGAAAGACTCCTTCCGCAACATTTGCGCGACATTGCCCTGGATAAAATGACTTACTTTATCTTCGAAGGTATATTTTTTCTTGGATATATATATATATATATATATATATATATATATATATAGTTACCTTCTCCATTTTCATGCTATTCCTCGAAAATGAACTTGCAAATATAGTTCAAAAGTGCATGGATTCATCTTTTCATTTTCCAGTGTGTTAATTTTCATATTTTAGCTTTCCTCACTCGCCACTTTGTAAGTCTTTTCATTATATATATATAACCATTGTTTGAAATTCTTATATTTTGGCCAAAAGTATCTTTAATTACTGATTATTAGATAGGGGTGCGAGGGAGTGGGGTTAGAGGGAGAGGGAGGAAGGAAAAGTAGGAGAGGGAGAGGGAGAGGGAGAGGAGAGAGTGAGAGGGATGAGATGGTAGGATGGGGAGCGGATGGAGGGGAGCGGATGGAGGGGAGGGAAAACTTGGAAGAGGGGAAGGGAATGTGGGAGAGTTAATGTAGAGGGAGAGGCGGAGATAGAAAATGCGAGATAGGGTGAAGGGGGAGAGTGCGAGGGGGAGATTGTGATGGGGTGTGAGAAAATGCGGAGAGGGGAGTGGTATAAGTTTGAGAGGTGAAATAGGGGGAGAGGGGGAGGGGGATAATGGAAGATAAAGAGAGCGGGGGGGAAGAGGGAGCAATAGAGGAAAGTTGGGAGCGGGGGCCGGTGTGAGTGAAAGATGGGGAGAAGGGATAGAATGAGGGCGTAGAAGGAGGGTAGAGGAAGTGGAAGGAGGCGGGAGGGGGAAAGGAGGGGAGGAGAATGAGGAGGAGAAGAAGAGAGGGATAAGGTGGGTGAAGCAGAGGGGGAGAGTAAGGGGAATACTTGTTCTTTGACTTCCCAATTAATTTCTTTATTTCTCAGTCCTTTCGATTAACATATCGAAGATTGTCTTTAAAGCTTTTCTATTCGAGAGAATGTTTATTCTGCCGCTCGGTCGAGTGTGTCTTTCATTTAGATCGAAGAGGTTGTTTGGTGCCGCAGTTTGCTTGCTTCAATCCTCACGTCTGCACGGACTTTTTCGCAATCAGGACAATTCATTGTGTTAGAGACAATTACTCCGTTTATCTTCTCTTTCGTTGCGGCTTGATATTTTTACTCAAACTACAGAAATTTGTCCTTCCTATAAAATATTTAAGTTTTGGGAGGGGTTGTATTTTTTTGTATTTTAAAATTTTTTTACATTTTGACTTTTTTGTACATTTTTTTTCCTTCAGCTCTTTAGCTCTTCTCATCGTTCTCTTTTGTAAAAATAATTACTTTTTATATATCTTTATCATTCTTCTAGCCCGAAATGTTGCTCAATATATGTTAAATTCATTGCTTGCTCTCCTTTTTCTGATGGTCGGAGGGGTCATTATTGGAGATCTCATCATCTCAGATAGCGTGGTCTACTTTGAGCCAGGGGCCCAAAACAGGCCGCTCACAGACAACCGTGGCTCTTTACACTAATCGAACAAGCTCAAATGATATATATATATAATTTATGAAAGAAGGAAACATAATTAATCCGGACTAGATAATAAAGAAAGAAAGCTCAATTCAATTAATAAATGCTTACAAACTTTATTAGAAATGTAGAAACGAAAGCAAAAGATTCGCGTGAGATTACTCATGCATCGAGACAGCGCCATTCTTTAAAAAAATATAGGGATATGCGATACCTTAATCAAACTCGGGATCAAATTATCGAAAATGTATTCTATACAAGTAATCCATCTCCCACACTGCAACCTTCATTCAGCTGAAGAATTTGAGTACTTTCCTCTATCACGTATCATGATTACGATGGAATTCAATGCATAGAATTATGAACAAAGGCACAGTAGTAATAAGTCTTTCCGTAGGAAACATCAGAGTAAGGGAAGTGACTGAACACAAAAGCGAATAAGTAGGATTTTCATTGTTATCAAATCTTTAAATTTTGAAACTATTTCTTCCGAAAGAGACAAAGAGGAAGATGGAGCTGTGTGGGGAAAATAGAACACATATTGAGATTAAATATAGAATGTTTAATATGAATAATTTTAGTAAAGTCATATCAATAACAATCTCAATTAATTGACATGACCAAAGTTTAGTCCCCAGCAAGATAAAACTAAAATTATATAAAAACAAAGATAGACAAACTCATGAGAAAGAGAACCATACGAGTATATACTAAATTTCTAAGATCCGACTTTGGAAGATATTAATAAGACAGGGAGAAAAATGAGAGAAGAGGGATAATTATAGAGAATGGAGCATCATGATTCATCAAAATTTTCAAAAAGATGTCATAGTATAATTTATATATATATATATATATATATATATATATATATATATATATATATATATATAGATATATATCTATATCTATATTTATATATATATATATATCTATATATATATATATATATATATATATATATATATATATATATATATATATATATATATAGCGCGGTAGTAGGCTAAGCATGATTTGTTAAAATCGACAACGATGGCTGCTTGTTTAAATGTGCAAAGCAGTTTTCAAACCGTTTCAGAGCCTTTCTTTTTAGAAAGAGAAAGGTGGGAAGCAATGCTAACAAGTGGAGTATCTTTTTTAGTCGAGACGTCTTTTAATATCTTCAAAGGTCATCTTCTAGGCAAAGAGTGAATTTTTTTAAAAATAGGTGTTATACATGCATTATTTTCTTTAAAAAAATATTAGTTAGGACCATTCAGAAGTGAGAAAATTTCTAATTTATTTCACTTCTGATTGGAAAAGAGTTGCTGTAATTCAGTTGATCCGCGCCCGGTATCAAAATGTTGGCATCATGAATGGTGCTCAATGCTCTGTTATAACTGTAGAGGATGTATGACGAGACATGGGGAGCTGTAACCTAACGAAGAATACGAAGCCGTGGGCCGTAGAAAAGAACACAGTTTCCGTTCTGAATACGTCCGCAATCCGAAATTGATTAAACAACTGCAGAATAAGGTGATGGAAGACCCAAGGAAGAAAATCTGTGCTCGGGCGAGAAAGCAAGGCAAGGGACAAATTTTGACAGCCAAGCCCGAAAAAAGGGAATTGCGGAATCCAAAGAAGCTCCTGAATAAGCAGAAGCTAATGTTGTGCCGAGGATGATTTGTTTCTTCTTAGATGAAAGGAACTTCTGCCAGGACCAGTTGCACAACTCTAGAACAACAAGTAGCTTAGCTATAATCCATGCAACATTACGCGTATCATAAAGACCAAAGTCCAGCATACTGGGCTATTCTGTGGATGTGTTTCCAGTGAAGGCGACGCAAAACCGTCGGAGAATTTCAATGACTTCACCAGCCACACTTTCTGACTTCCTAGATCTATTGATTTTAATTCTATGGATTATTACTATTTGTGAAGCGAGATGTAGAAAGACCCCTAACCAATCTGACTGCAACTTCATGACCCAGCTCGTGGCCATGATCACGCAAATATTGTAAGTTAGTTTCAAAGACAGTGTGAGGAACGCAAAGGCCATATTTCCGAGCCGTCTTGAAGCCGTAGTGTAAGCTGAGGGCGGCTAATTTGAGTAAACTCTTATATCTCAGCCATAATCTGATGGATATTTTTTTAACTTTTAAAAATGCAATAATTTTGGCTGAGATATTGTGTTATTTTACTTTTATCCAAACCGTCTAATTTAGACCAAACACCCTGCATATATATATATATATATATATATATATATATATATATATATATATAAAGGGCAGTTCACACGACCCTTTATAACTTTAACAAACTAACAAGGTCGTGGGAATATTTATTCAGAAGGAAAACCAAGTTCAATTCGAAGCAGCCAAAAAGGTCGCGCAATAGGCTGCACTATGTAGGTTACGGTTGGTTACCAGGTGGGTCTTAGAGTATCAGCGAGGGAAAAATAGAAACAAGAAAAGTTCTAATCTTATAATTTAAGAAGAAATTCTTGATAACACATACAAAATCTATATCTATTAAATACCAAATTTTGATTTCTAACAACTCAATGTCACCTCGGCCACAAACGTTCCAAGTCGTTATATAAAAGGGGTGGACGCTTACGAAGAACTTACGTCGTATAAACTAAGCGGATAACAATAGGCTTCACTCCTTGAGTACAAGGTACACACGGAATAATCCCCCGTCTTACGCCTTTTCCTACGATGCGGAGGGAGACTTGAGACTTACTCAGAGGCCTAGTAAGGGCGCAAGATGAAGGAACTATTCCAAATTACCTGATACTGGAGCAGTGGAGGGACACCTCAGATGATGGTAATCCAATTGAGGACAAATTCATGGATGGCGACGGCAGAGGTGATGATGGATCCAATGGGACAGAAGATGATCCTGGTGACGAGGGATTCCGAAGTTGGTACGGCTGAGAGACCCGCGTACCCCACGGGGATAATCTTGGGTGAAACACAAGGTCACCCAATGGAGAACTGTAAAACCGTCGAAGATTTGTAGCACTCGTACAGCAGGTCACCGTCAAAACTGACAGAAGATAAGTCAAGGGTCCTCGCCTGTACGGATTTGAACGGGTTCTCTCTTTCGAGAAAAGGAAGCGTCCTTCTATACGGGTGGACGTGACGTAATAGCCTCATGCGCGCGCCACCTTCTGGAATAACTATCGAGCGCGCGCGCGGGGCGTCGATTAATGGTGCAGGGCTTAGAGGCGACCAAATAAATTCATATGGGCGCCGAACTTTGTCGCCCTTTCACCACCCTCGGAACAAGAATCTACTGGGGAGAGTAGATTGATAATAAAAAGTTACCTACATTCAAAAACAATGAATTAAATAGGTTTCACAAATAAAAAAGAAAATAAAAAGAAAGAAATAATTAATTGGAGGTTCTACTCAATAAACCAGCACCGTGGTTATCTTTACCGGCAATGTGAACAACCCGGAATCAATAAGCTTGAAGAGCTAAGGCCCAACGAAGGAGTCTGTCATTTTTACCTTTGAAGGTAGTTAAATACAGTAGAGACTTGTGATTGACCTCAAGAACAAACTCCTTCCCACGAAGGTGAAAATCAAACCTTGTGATTGCGAAAACTATGTCCAGATACTCTCTCTCGATCGTGAAGTACCTCTTTTAACGGTCAAAGAGTTTTCTACTAGCGTAGGCAACCGGATGGGGACATTCTTCTTGATATTGGAGGAGAACAGCTCCCAGACCATGAAAGGAGGCATCAGTCCTTAGAACGAATGTCCCTTGGCAATTTGACAGTTGTAGGACGGATTCGGACGAAATGGCATCCTTAAGGTGACCTAAACGTCCCAGGAGATCCTTGTTCCAGGGCACCGGTTCTGGACTAGATTTCCTTAATATATCGGATAAGGGGCCGGTGTAGTCGGAGGCTCGAGGGATGAAGGTCTTGTAGAATGAAATCAGGACGAGGAACGATCTTAGAAATTTCTTGCTGGTGGGAGGAGGGATATTGATGATGGCCTTGACCTTGTCATGCTGGGGTCGTAGGGAGGTCCAATCAAGAACAAACATGAGGTATTGGATCTAGCTGGATCCAAACCAACATTTAGAGGGTCACCCGTCAGATAAAAAGCAGGAGAGGTAACACGTGATAAATATAAATATTTGTGTATACCACGTAAGGAAAAAAAAAAGATTAATTGGGAGTCAGTACTCTGGTTGTCTTAAAAATTCAAACTTACAATGGGTTATAAAATAGAGAGACACTGTATTTATACAAAGCAATGTTTTCCCAAGGAGGTCAGTTTTTTATGATGTCCCATGAGTCTGATTTGAGAAAGAAAGATAGCACTAGATCTAAGGAAAACAAACCAACAAACTTGAGCTTATATTTACATTTCACTCGTTTGTGCTGGAGATTAGGAACGATTCAAAGATATTTTTGCTAATTATAATCATTATATGCATTATGGTATCTGCTTTTGACCAGTTAATCTAGTGATCCATATTAAGCATGTGGACGGCCAAAGCACTATTGGAATATCCCTTAGATACTGCATTTTCAAAGTGTGCATATTGTCTCTACCTGGGCTAGCTTATAAATAAATAAGTACATATCACAAAACCATAAAGGCATAGCAAAATGAATTATTCATTTAGTAGTGAATAATATGAATAAGAGCTTACATAATTTTCCAAAACAATTTAAAACAGCCATTTAATCATTAAAACTCCCAAGTATGCATATTACAAAGGCTGATAAATCCAACATGTGTGTAATAATGAATAAAACATTGTAGTTAGAAAAAATGGCAACTTTGTTATCTGATACCACAACATACTTACCGTTAACAAGCGATCCCTTATATGATGTAATTAAGAATTTTAATAGAGACATAATAAATATTTTAAAAAAAAGATAAAACCAATTATTGACTCAGTTTCTTCTAGTGGTTCATTATTACGTTATTTGTATGGCTTAATAAATCCCATAAACCAGGCAATCGAATAAGACAAATTATCACTGCAACTGGGTTAATCCAATATAATCTTTTAAAATATTTAGTAAATTTACTTTCTCCGAACTTAGGATCCATATCACAATCACATTTAAAAAATTAAGTTGATCTTTGTAATAAGTTAGACAATATGAATGTAACATCAGACCTGAGATTTGTCAGTTTTGATGTTACCTCATTATTCACTAAATACCGGTTGATGCCTTATTGGATTTCCTAGCTGGTATTCTAAACTGTTATGATTTACGTTTACTGTCCACCTCGATAATTCGACTTATTTGTTTATCATCCAAAACATGTATATGACCTCGATGGTTTTTATTTATTTATTTATTAGTCCTCCCCCCCCTAACTGGAGAGGAGAACCCTTGCTTTATTTAAAGTACAAGAAGTCAGGCTTTGGCCTGACGCCTACAAAGGACGTGACTTAGGCCCGAGCAGAATACAAGAACCGGCCTTAATGCGGGACAGAGGATTCTTAAGAAACACACAGGAAGGGTGGGCTGGAGAAGGAAGAGGCGGGTGGGGACGATAAGAAGCCGGTACGAGCGCAAATTGTCGAATGGCTCTTCGCGATGAGTACAGCTCCTTATATAGACTAGTCGGAAGGTGATGTCCCGATGGCTAATAAGAAGTTCTGATGAAGGTTCGTAAAGCGCCATCCGCTGGATTACGCTGGCTCCGGATGAAGGTTATGTGACGGGAGCTGATGCGGAAGGACTTGGTGAGATTGACAATGGACTGAGGGGAGAGGAGTTCCAAGATATGGTCGTAAACCTTTCCCCTGAAAGCGTTCCTGCTGGCGGGGGTGTTGTCCGACAAAATCTGGGCAGCAGGGAAGACCAGAAGGGCAAGGAGGAAGACTGAGGATTCCAGGCCGAAGATGCCGTGGTCCCAGTTCCTGCAGTCTCAGGCCAGCTGGGAGGAACTTGAGACAAGATCCATGACCCATGGAGAGGCGTCGAAGGCAATCGGCACGGGGGAAGGGTGCGGAAGCTTCCACTTGGTCCACCGGCGGTGGATGAAAGCGATGAGGCTGTTGAAGATCGTCGGGTTAGGGCGGGAGAGCTGGGAGTAGCACAACTGAATTCAGACGAAGGGGAGGAGGAGGGTGGGGGCCATGAAGTTGAGGAGCCCCACCAAACGCAGCCAGCACTTGCGAGGGATGGGGTGTGTGGACACGTATTCCCACGCGTTCATATTCTTTTGTATTAACGGCTGGGTGATCCGAGTACGAAATCCTCTGAGGTCTATGTCAATGCCGAGGTACGTAAGGGAAGTCCTCTGGGCGAGGATACTCTTGTTCAGGTCAAAGCAAACCGAGCTCGCATGGGCAAAGGTGAGGAACCTTCGCAGCGCCTTTTTGGAACCCACCGCCATGATGTCGTCCAGGTAGGTGTGGGCTACGACACCCACAGCCTTAGCCCAGCCGTTCACGACGGTGGACAGTCAGTTTAAATTATCCAGTATTAAAAGCCAAATTTTTAGAGCCTACCATATATGCTCTAACTGGATATCCTTTCATGATGAACTGACTTATTTAAGGGATTTCTTTAAATTTAATTATTTCCCCGATTTTATCTTCGACCAGTTAGTATCCAAATTTCTCTTCAAAATATATTATCCTCGAACCTTTCTTACTACTGTTTCTAAATAGAAGGTTTTTCTTAGACAAACCTATGTCGAGCATTTGACATCCGAGTTTAACAAACTCCTTCTCTCTACCCTCAACAATCATTTCCCTAAATGCCAATTCATTTGTATAAATTCCAACCCTGCATCGTTAAATTCCTTTTTTCTCGATAAGGAGCCAATCCCTTTGGGCTTGCGATCTTGTATAATTTACAATTATACATGTACGACCTGCCACAGTCGTTATGTACGCCAAACTGGCTTACAACTCAAATGAAGGATCGCAAAGCACTTATGTTTGTCTTATAGGACGGGTATTCCAATTTCTAAACCTGAAGCCTCTTCCATCAGGAATCAAACACTCTGAGTATCACCTTCATCCTCTAAATTCTGATTCATTTACTATATTATCTTCAGCCTTAACTTCTCTCAATTTGAAAATTTTAGAGTCACTGTACATCAATAAAATAAATCCAAACCTAAATAATTACTCCTCCTCAATTAAACTATTCACTATATAACCCTATTTCCCATGGTCATATGGGTAAGTTCATGGCTCTAAATGATAACAATTGAACTTTGCTCTTTTTGAAAATTGAACTATACTCTTCTATAAAAAAGCGACGCCTAGAACTGGCGCTTTGCTCTAGAAAATGTTATTCTTATTTCCGTTTGTTTTCATTGGTGTACCGTTGTAATTTAGGAAAAATCCTTTTAAAAGAAATATTAGTATTCTTTTTAAACTATCGTTTACAAAGCTTATCTCTGAAATTACCAGATATAGTGGCATCTTGGCAACATTTTTGTAGAGTTGAGGGGGTCAAAGTGTTTTTCAAGGAATATTTTAAAACTTTATCATACAGGTCTGATAGAAATAAAGTTTGCAGAATAGTTTTTGACAAAAATAAATTCTTTTTTATTGAATGGTAAGTAAAGGTTTGAGAGAAACTTCTATGTAGTAAAGGTTTTATTGTTGCTATTTTGTAATTAAAATCACAGTCTTTTTCCAGTAAAGAGTTGTTTGAAATTTTCTCTGCGCACGTTATACAAAAATTGCAAAAGAGTCGTCCTTTATACGGCGATAGACGGAGGGCATGTGATTTAAATTAGCGGAAAAGATTTCATCTTAGAGATGTCTCATGAATAGATAAGCTGCAAGGGGTCCCATTGGAAAGCCCATTGTAACGCCATATATCTAGCAATGGACTTTATTATTAAAGGTTAACCATGATTCAGACAGAGTTAATTCCAGACCGTTTTTAATTGGATTCGTGAAAATCCATAAAATTATGCTGGGAATAGAATACCTTATTCAAAATTAAATTAAATGTTGATAAATAAAGATTCATCATAAAGCTATCATTCATCTTGGTGAGTAATTCTTCTTTAAACCTGTACGAGTTTTGTATGGAGAGCTGATTTTTAGATAAATGTGAGACTAGTTTAACTATATATTTAGCCAGTTTCTATGATGGTAAAGAATAAGATAAAAGTACAGGTCTCAATGGAACACCTTCTTTGTGTCTCTTAGGTAGACAATACATGGATGATAAGTAGCTGGAAGATACGAATAATTCATTATAGGTATCTTTATTAAAAATCGATGCCCATTTCAGTTGTGTTAAAAGACGATTAAATTTATTTTCGATGCTTAGGAGAATGATTTTGGGTAACTCATTTGTAGGTTGAATTTTTGTACAATCATTTAGTATATTTTCGATCTTCTGTATATAGGATTACTACACCCTTACTCTTATCAGGCTTAGAAACTATTATAGCCTCTTTGCCTGCTAGTGTCCTTAGTATCTTTTGGTCGTCGGGCTTGGTTGTGAAGTTTGAAATTCTTGATGATTGAATTCCAAAATAAATTCGCTGGAGAGTTAAGATAACTTGGAACACAATTCAATATAGTTTCCTTTAATAGGTAGATCACAAATGTTTACTTATCTTTATGTTAGTATAAAATCTCCAATGGTTCTCAAATTGAGCTTTGGATCATTTTAATTAATTAAATTAAATTCCTTACACTCACCTCCCACTGCCCTCATTTTTCCGCCACACTACCTTCATTCGTTGTCTTATCCATTCAACATGAGCTACATTGAAGATGACGTCTTAAGGAATGAAGAGGTATGGAGGGATGTCGGGTGCAAGAAGAAGAAGAAGAGCGAGGCTAATACGAACTGGAGAGACAAGAGTCATATGTTCGAGGATTGAAATTGCTGCGAAAAACCAACAATTTTGACGACACTGGCCAATTTTTGGAGGATTATTAAACTAAGGGAGATGAGTATCTTTTTGTTAATGTTAACTTTTCTAAAAAGTCGAAATTATTGCTGATAGAGGTCTTATTTCTTATTTATTTTCGATGCTTAGGAGAATGATTTTGGGTAACTCATTTGTAGGTTGAATTTTTGTACAATCATTTAGTATATTTTCGATCTTCTGTATATAGGATTACCACACCCTTACTCTTATCAGGCTTAGAAACTATTATAGCCTCTTTGCCTGCTAGTGTCCTTAGTATCTTTTGGGCGTCGGGCTTGATTGTGAAGTTTGAAATTCTTGATGATTGAATTCGAAAATAAATTCGCTGGAGGGTTAAGATAACTTGGAACACAATTCAATATAGTTTCCTTTAATAGGTAGATCACAAATGTTTACTTATCTTTATGTTAGTATGAAATCTTCAATGGTTCTCAAATTGAGCTTTGGATCATTTTAATTAATTAAATTAAATTCCTTACACTCACCTCCCACTGCCCTCATTTTTCCGCCACACTACCTTCATTCGTTGTCTTATCCATTCAACATGAGCTACATTGGAGATGACGTCTTAAAGAATGAAGAGGTATGGAGGGATGTCGGGTGCAAGAAAAAGAAGAAGAGCGAGGTTAATACGAACTGCAGAGACGAGAGTCATATGTTCGAGGATTGAAATTGCTGCGAAAAACCAACAATTTTGACGACACTGGCCAATTTTTAGAGGATTATTAAACTAAGGGAGATGATTATCTTTTTGTTAATGGTAACTTTTCTAAAAAGTCGAAATTCTTGCTGATAGAGGTCTTCTTTCTTCTGATACAGGAAGATTAATCCTCAGTATTATCCCAACACTTTCCTAGGTTAAATAAGCTTTCTATTGGTTTTGGCAATTCCTATATTTTGTCTCGTATATATCGTTGTGTATTTAGATTTAAGTTGAATTATTATTTTGTTTATTATTGTAAATAATTTGTGGATCAACAAGAGCTTAGTAGGCAAAATTAAATCCGAAATAAGTACAACTAAATTATCCCTCGCCAAATTGCTAAACAATGCACTTAAAAAGGAAACTACAACCGTTACTGTTTTCTATTTACAGGAAATATCTAATGAGATCAAAACTAATTTGAATAGGCTTAAAGAATATCTAAACTCTCTGTTCCTTGACATCTGTAACTTAGAAAGTGTTAATGAGGCAGTCATTGATATAGAATTGGAAAATATGTCCGAAGAGGAATCAGCGTATAATGACAAAATCCTTATAGGAATCAGTAGCCTTACTTTTTTCTAGAAGAGGAAACCAAATTTGCCAATAATAATAACCAAAATGTTAAACAAGCTACACATACCCCTTTAAATGTGAAGTTGTCTGAACTAAAAATTAATCAGTTCAGATTCCAGTCTAGCTTTGGAAATGCCTTTAATAGTGTGCCATAAGTAGAAAAGTCTGTAAAGTTCGTTTATTCAAAATCTTACTTGCAAGGCAGGGCTGCTTCCATAGTGGAAAACTTGACAGTAGACGATAGCTCCTACGATACTGCCTGGCAGTTATTGACAGAAAAGTTTTTGGATAGGGAACTTCTAATTAATGAAACCCTTTCTGAGCTGGTCAATTGGAAAACTTGCACTAATCTAGAAAATAACATGGGCATTATATCCCATCGTAGGTCTAAATTAGCTGAACTTCAAAAATTTAAGTTAGAATTTTACACTGCTTGTACATCTATGGAACAGCCTTTAAGTCAGATCATCAGATCTAAACCTTTTAGCCTTTTCTAAAAGAAAATTGCTAAACCCGAGGGAAAGAGCTAAATGAACCTCTTCTTCCACTAGTACGCAAAGTGTGCCTCTTCCTAAACCAAAAATTCTACCTAAAAGGTTGCTACTCAACCGGCTAGTGTACACAGTAACAAGGGTAATAAAATGGCTTCTGTATGTAAACTTTGTTCTTTATTGAATCATTCTTTTTTGCACTATAAAAATATGGTAATTTACATGTCAAACAAAAGAGAGCAACTTACTTGAAACTTTTTACTAGATGTTTGTCTCCTAGACATACATAAAAAGATTTTCCAGGTTTTCAGAGTAAGTTGCTTTATCACTGGAAAAGTTGTCATGCCATGCATCTTCACATGTTACTTCTCTGTGTCCAGAGATAGTTCTGTCCTTTCTGCACCCAAAACTGTTAAAAAAGATGGTATTTCTAGATAATTATCTCTTAATTCTTCTGCTCACATTGCTAACCAGGTTATGGCATTATGGTGTGAAACTCCTTCTGGTTACATATCACTTCCTTTTTTATTAGATACTGGTGCTCAAACTTCCATATAAGACTATAATACTCTGCAGCAATATGGTGTCAAGGGTGTTCCTGTTGAAAAAAACAATTATTATGTTAGATTTTAATACATTTCTGAAGGGTTATCTTTATTATATCAAAATTGTTTTGCTTAATCTAGACAAACTAAGTGCACAGTTCTGCTGTGTGCCTTCTTTGCAGTTAAATTTATCAGTTAATGGTATTTTTGCCACTTAAGAAAATTACGTAATATGGAAGTACACTTGAGCACCAATATCCCTGAATACCCGAATGAAAAATTCGAACTTGTGGTATTCTTGGTATGATGCTTTGCAACATTTTTCTGTATTTCAATTACAAAATGTTTTTGGTGGCAAAATGTTGCGTGTCAAAAATGGATTTCGGCCTTTTATTCCAATTGAGCCTCTTAAATTCTTCACAGCAGAGATATCTTCCCAGTCAAGGCCTGTTAAAATAAGGGATTTGCCAACAAATAGTGAATACTCTAAACCAGTATATAATAAATCCTCTTGCTTAAATGAGAGTAAACATGAAAATGATACCTATAAATCAGGTAATTAGAAAGAAAGATCTTTCGAGTCACCCTCTAAAATTTGTATCCTTGATGAGGATCCTGGCCTACCTGCTGTAACCTGTAAAAAAAAAACAATTTCTTTCAAGTCTACAACTAAAAAAAATTAGGTAAACTATTTAACAATCATGTTTATGTTCGTAAAAATTTCAGGTTAGCTCTAAACTTTGTCCTCAACCCGCAGGAGACTTACTTCTTTACTTGAGCAGAAATATTTACAGACTCTAATGTAGATAGTGAAATTAAAATTTTCTTTTCCATTAAAAGTATTGCGATTAGAGAATTACTATCTCACTATGATGAAACTAAAATAGAGAAATTTAAGAAATCCATAACGTTAACGGAAGGTAAATACCATATAGATATACCCTGGCATCGAGAATTTATAGAAAGGGTCCCTGCTAGTTAAGAATTGTTTAAAATAATAGCAAAGAAAGTATCTTATAACAATAGAGCTTTAAATTAAAATTATTTTAAAATTTTTCAAGATAAAAAACAGTTAGGAATTATAGAGGAAATACCTGAACATCTAAATCCTTCCAACCACAAATGGATTCCGCATAGACCGGTAATCCGCAATGATCCTTTGGTTTGCAATACCATGAGCAGAACCGTATTTAATGCATCATTGACAGTGGGGAATTCTCCTTCTCTTAATGATGCAGCATATCAGGGTACTGACATGTTGAATGAATTATTAGGGCTTTTATTATATTTCATAATAAATAGCTATGTTTTATTGGCTGATATTGCCAAAGCGTTTCTCAATATTAGACTAAACAAAGAGTCTGACAAGAACTGTTTCAGTTTTATTGTATTTTACAATAACAAATATTATCATTACCCTTATGCAATATAATTTTTGGCCTATTATGTTCGCCATTTATTTTAAAATATATCATGCACTGTCATGCCTTCCAATGTCGTAATCCTATTGTAAGTTATAATGTGTAATAAATTTTATGTAGACAATTTGCTGTTCACCTCTAATGATAGTAATAAAATGATAAATGTTGGCAAAGTTGCAAATACTATGGCAGAGGCAGGTTTCATGCTTAGTGAATGGAGTACAAATGAGAAAAATGTTGTCACTGCTATGTACTGTAAAAACAACCCCAGTTCCTTGCCTGAAACAAAGGTTTTAGGTTATGTCTTTCACCCTTAAGATGATAGTTTATCATTGAAAATTACTAAACTTGACCATTCTAGCAATACTAAAAGACGAATTGTCAGTACAGTTTCATCCATTTATGATCCATCAGGATTTATTTCACCTTCCTTACTGAAACCTAAACCTCTTATGAGAAAACTATGTAAAAAGAAATTTTCCTGGGATGCAGCACTCCTTCCTGAAATACCTTCTGAATGACAGAGCTATTGTAATAAATTTAATTTTTGTATGCTTAATAAAATCAAGGGTGTTCCATTAAGATGGATCGAAGTTAGCAGTAAATAAAACAGTGTTATTGGCCAAAAATTATTGATTTCAATATTGGATCATATTATTTGAGTCATGGTAATTATGAGTGAAAAATAATATAGCCTAAATGTCCTCCCAGGCTTTGGCGGCCCACCTCCACTCGATGGTTGAATATCTTGATGACGTCTCTGCATAGTTGCTCCTAGATCTCACCAATATGTCTTATTATCTCATCATTCAGCTGTTGACTTGTGGTTGGCTTGTTGGCCTAGAACTTACTTTTGAGAAAACCCCAAAACAAGAAATCTAATGGCGTCAAATCACACGATCGTGGTGGCCAATTGACCTCGCTGTTTCGAGAGATAATGCGACCTGGGAACTTCTCATTCAATAAAGCCATTGTTGCATTGGTTGTGTGGTATGTGGTGCCATTCTGTTGAAACCACAAATCTTTAACATCCATAGAATTCAATTCAGGCCATAAAAAGTTGGTTATCATAGCACGGCATCGCTCGCCTGTCACCGAAACAGAATTCCCGGCATAATTTTCGAAGAAATGCGGCGCAATGATTCCGCTAGCAGAAAATGCACACCAAACAGTGACCTTTTGTGGATTGAGTGGCTTTTCAACAATCTTCCTGAGATTATAATCAGCACAAATATGACCATTTTGCTTAATAACGTATCCACCAAGATGGGAATGGGGCTCATCACTAAAGATGTTTTTTTGCGAAAAATCATCATCGGCTTGTCTTTGCTCGTGTACCCAGCTGACGAATGTACGGCGCTGCAAATGGTCAGTAGTCTTCAGTTCTTGTGTCAATTTTATTTTGTAAGCGTGTAGAGACAAATCTTTTGTCAAAATTCGATGTAACGTTGCTGTGGAGAGGTTTAATTCCTGTGCGCGATAACGAATAGAGGTGTCTGGATCTTCGGCCACATTATCGCGCACTGTAGCAATGTTTTCAGCTGAACGGCGTAAACAAGCACGCAATGCCGTTTTCATATCTGCCCCCGCCCCATTTTGTTTGTATTTATGAATAATTTTCCTAATTGTACTCTCGGTTGGTCGATTATGTTAACAAAAATATCGCGAAGTGACTGAAATGCGTTTCTCTTTGAACGTCTATATTCGTAATAGGCTTCAATAACTTTTACCCGTTGTTCGATTGTTAATCTTTCCATAGTTGAAATTGCTAAAGATTAAAGTTGTTAAATCTGAAAGAAAAAGAAAAAAATCATTAGACGCTTAAACTTAACTCACATTTAAAATCGGTCAAAGTTATTGGAACACCTGTTATATATATACAGAGGAATATGGTGAATTCTGAAGAGCCTTGTTCTTTAGTAGTATTTACTGACCCTTCCAAGAAAGCATATGCTTTTGTTATTTATTGTGTACAAAATCAAAATAGTTATTTACTTTTCACCAAATTTAAACTTAATCCTGTGCCTTATAAAACTCTTCCTTCATTGGCATTGCTAGCTATTTAATTACTATTACAATGTTAGTTAATATTCTATCTAATAAAAACTTTTGCAAGATTTTCCAAAATATCACTCTTTTGACTGAAAAGTTATGAAGCAAAAATGTATTTGTTAATAAGAGAATTAAAGACATTGTCTTATCTAAAAAAAACGTTTTTAGGCAATGGTGTCAGCTTAAATTTTTCATATGTTTCTTCAGAGCATGACTTTGCTGATGTTTTAACCAAACCTATCTCCTTATCTAAGTTCTGTCAACAACAAACCCTTTGGATTAAAGGTCCTTCAAGGATTAGCCTACCAGTAAAGGTTTGGCCTAAAAATTAACTAGGGTGCTTACCAGCACCTGATAACTCTTGAGACAACTCTTTTGAGGAACAGTCTTATCCTATAGTGCTTCCAGTGGGAAAGTTTGCTGCAGTTATTGACCTAAATAAATTCTCATCTTATAGCAAACATTTTTCTGTAACCACCAAAGTATTCAAAGCTAGAAAAGTTTTTAAGACTGAAATTAGGAAACAAAATTTAGAATATCTTTTCAAATTAATGCAGCAGTCCTGTTTTTCTCAAGAAATTGAGTTCTTAAAGCTAAATCCTTTATCTTATGAGAATTTTACTAAACTTGTTAAAAGTTTGAATTTATTCCTTGACAGCAGGGGTATTTTAAGGTCTAAGGGCAAAATGTCTAACAATGTTTATCTCAGTTTTGACGCTGTAAATCTCATAGTCGCTAGTGATGTGAATCATGTAACTAGGTTACTCATCAAAATTCTCATTTTATGTGCAAACATTTGGAAATTGAATAAACTTTTAATCATTTAAGACAAACTGGGTTTGGGATAATGAAAGCCACTCAACCCCAAAAATGCTAATTAAAGCCTGTATTTTTTGTACTAAATACGAGTTTAATACGCATGCCTTTAATGCTCCTCCGCCTGGTGTTTTACCAAAAGATAGGGTGCAATTCCTGAAACCCTTTTAGCATACTAATGTAGATTATACTAGCCATTATTTGATAACAGATTCTTCTGAAAGATGCGGAAAATATAATTTTAATATTTATTTTCATGAACTTTCGTGGAGTGCACTTAGACACTGTTAATGATATGTCAAGGGAGGAATTTTTAATGGCATTTGTTAGATTTTACAATAAATACAGTCGACCTAGATTTTTGTATTCAGACAATGCAAATTTTTAAAACCAGTAAATCATTATTATCTAACTTAATAACTTCTGATCTCGTTCAGGATAAACTTCATATATATAGTTCAGTTCATAATACTATCCCCTTTATCATCTTGGTTTGGTGCAAGTAGGAGAGGTTAATAAAAACTATTATGCAGTGTATTTACAAAACATTTGGTAGATCCAATATGTAAGAGTATAATTTTATTACCTGCTTGTCAGATATCCAACCTGTACTCAATAATAGGTCCTTAACATATCGTGACAAGGACAATAACTTAGAAGTTATCACTCCTACTCATTTAATTTTGTCTGGTCCTTCTTTTTCTTATTTAATAATTTCAGAAGAATATGCTAATTATGAGGTTTATGAGCACGAGATTAGATACAGTTCATTAAATACTTTAAAACTTAGATGTTATACTTGGGAAATTCTAAATGGAATGTTCTACTAATTATTTACTTTTATTGAGAGAAAAACATAGAGATTCATTTTGTATAAATAATTTTCATTCTAAATTTAAATCTTTGCAAGTGGGTTCAGTTGTTCTCATTAAGCATGCCATTAAACCTAGACCATTCTGGAGTTTAGGAAAAATTATAAAACTACTTCCTGGTGATGCTAGTTTAATACGTGTTGTTATAATACAAAATCCTGATTAAAATATCCTTATTACTTCTATTACTAATCTTTATCTCTTAGAACTTGATTGTGATACTTACCTGGAAAACTCTTAAGAAGCAGCAGCATCTTCTTTACATAGTTGTTCTGTTAACCCTATTCCTGCAGGTTCTGAGAGAGATGAAGTGGAATCTTCTTCAAGTAACTTGCTTCATGATTCCTCCCCTGCAGGTTTTGGGGATAAAGAGCAGCGGCAGGTATAGAACCGTAGAGCTGCTTAAAGATTCAAGGGTTCTTTAAAACAGTGGATAACTTCTGATGCCATTTAACTGTACAGAATAATCATTGTTAAACAATTTTACATATATGTTTCGTAAGTAAATATTTAATGTATTAAAAAAAATAAATAAATAACTTTAAGTTTCTTTGCTTTAACGTTTGTTACCATTGTGTAACAAAGGTGGAATGTACAATTACTAAATATAAGGGGCACCTCTTATAAACTTTAAAAACTACATTTTGCATTGTAACCTTATATATATTTAAAAGTAAAATTAGCAAATTTTATTTAGTAATTTCTCTTTAGAAGGGAGGGGGAGTGTTTGGATAATTTGAATTAATTATATAAATTCCTTACACTCACCTCCCCCTTCCCAACATTTTTTCGCCACACTGCCTACATTTGTTATGTCCTCTCCATTCAGCATGGGCTACGTTGGAGGTGAGATGTTAAAGAATGAAGAAGTATTAGGGGATGTCGGGTGCAAGAAGAAGAAGAAGAGCGAGGCGAATACGAACTGGAGAGACGAGTCATATGTTCGAGGATTGAAATTGCTCTGAAAAAACAATAATTTCGACGACACTGGCCAATTTTAGGAGTATTATTTGCCCAAAGGAGGCGAGTGTCTTTTTGTTCTTGGTAAATTTTCTAAATGTTGCTTACGATCCACGATCCAACAGTTGAAAGATTAAATAAATATGTTAAAACATTGTAAAAGAATGGATTTAAATATAATGAAATGTGTTATTATGTTCAATTAATATTTAATATATTAAGCGGCCCAATATGAACTCTGATTATTTGATTTTTATGAAATTGTTGTATTAATTCATTATATTATTATATGGCAATTGTAAAACTTAATAGTTATGCAAGAATTAATCAAATATGTTGAGGGAAGTTGAGAGAACAAATTTAATGCTATAGGAACTGATTAAATATATGAATTAAGTATAAAATAATATTAGAATACCGCATTCATTATGCGGGTTGTTAATGTAAAGAGGGAGATGGACTTCGTTTAAAGATGATTTTTTTTATCAAGAAAAGACTTCTAAAGACGATTACAAAGCTTCAGTCGAATAAAGAATATTAAATCCAGCTCCAAGATTCCTTTTACCTTTGAGGAAATCTCCAAACACCATATACCCATCCTACCAAGCAAGAAGAGAGCTTTTTTAATTTTTGAGTCGTAGCCATGTGAATACAAGGCATTCACAACAAAGCAACCAGGCAGCTGCCTAACCGAATTGTTAAGAAACCCATTTGACTGCCCCAAGAGTGGTACCAAAATTCGGTGACAAATCACCCTTGGTAATCACATCACTATCGAGGAGGTTTTCCTCTGACCATTACGTATAAAGTATTCCTTGAGTATATTTCTGTCTACTCCTAAATATTGTTGTTAGTTGTGGATTTATTCTATAAAATACAGTTTGGGATAATCTGGAGGTATTTGAGGTCATTTGATAGATATTTCACATTTTTAACATTTAGCTACTTTTCATGTACAACTTTGACTCATAAAATACTAATTTGTACATTTTTTCGCTTTTATTCTTCTTTTCTATCTTCGTAAATATAGGTTGGACCAAAGTTTCAAGTCACTTTTCGACACAACTTAAAGGAAAGTGAACCAAATTAAACAGGCGAAACTTAAAGGGTAAAATATATTAAAACAGGAGGTGATTAACTGATTTTCGGAAGGAAAAAAGGGTGTAGGGAATAGGGGTATAGGAAGGAAATGGATTCCTTCTATTTAGAAAGGGGCTTTTGGAGTTTGAAGCAGCACCTCTGTTGGTCTCAAGTACTTCTATATCATAGTTCGCAAACACGCCTATGTTGCTTATGTTCCCTTGATTGAGGGGGCTTTTTCTTACAGGCTTCCTAAATGTGTTGCCGTCCTTTAAGTTGAGCCTCGCTTCAGAAATGCTTTAAACCAAATCCCTCATAACACATTTGCTAATTTTCGTGGTTACTTTTTTTATTTTATCTCCTTCTTTCACTATTTAATACCTAAATAGAAACAATCAAGAATGAAAGAAGGTAATAATCCCATGCACATCGGTCACAAATGACGGCTTATTCATAAACATGTTTGAAAAACATCGCCATTCGCCACACCGCAATATCCACCACTAAGTCCTCTCTTGGCCCCACTCTGCCCCATTTCTGCCCCATTCGTTCCCATTTCATCTCTTAGAAAACATTTACTTATATGTTTTAAGACTTCATTTGGCCGAAAACGCAAAGAAAACACTTGGGAAAACAAAAGAGCTTGGAACCCAATTTCTCCTAAGCGTCTTTACACCAAAGAGAACTCGCATAGGGACACTTTGGAATGGAAGTAAAAAAGCCAAAGGTGCAATTCTTCTTGTAAATTGGGGTGGAGTGAAAGAAATTGTAGTGTCATTCATTAAAATCCAACGGCCTTGGAAGAGAAGAGTATGAAAGCCATTCTTCAAAATCAATAATGACAATTGGGTTTTATGCCTCCCCTCCCCCTGGGGCAGGATAAGGGAACTTAATAAGTTTGAAATTTAAAGAATAATTAAGGTGAGTTTATTAGCCATATGCCCTCGTTAGTTTAGTTTTATCTGCTATTAGCCGATAAATAATGAATAAATAATCCTTTCCCTGATGAATGAATAAAGGCGTGAATGAAATTCGGGGGTCCTCGAATTCTTGAGTTGTAAATGTTTAAATTTATTTGCCAAAAAGGATCAAACATCATCGAGCTCAAATTCCAAGATCTTTGCTTAATTTTATCTTTGGCTATAGGATTGAGTAATTGTTTGCATGTCTGTCCACTTCTTTGTCTATTTATATTTACCTTTCCCTTTATTACGGGGGGAGATCGTACTTAGGATCAAATTGGAAGAAGAAGAAGTAAAAGTAAAGGTAGTCGAAGTTAGGAAGCCGTAGGTCCTCCTTCTGCAGGTGTTGGGGACGGAAGGGTGCACAACTGCTGCCTGCCCTGATGTATGTAGGACGCGTCGTTTCTTCATTTTTCAGTTGTAGCAGGAGGAGTTGCACATGTATACATAAAAATAATGCACGTATGTATTTGTGGCAGATGAAAATATTAATTTTACCTTTCCCCCCCCCCCGACCGTTTTACCTGGTTTTACTAGCGTAAACATCCCTTACCCCATACCTGTCCCCCACACAAAGCTAACTGAATGCTTTAATCAAATCTTAGAAGAAAACCTTATCCCAGAAAGAAAGAAAACATCAAATACAGTGCTAATACCAAAGGTAACAAAACTAAATGTACCTAATTGCACCAACATTGATTCCATACAAAATATTCATGGCCATAATAAAGAACAAAATAGAAAAACACATTAGAGTGAACAATGAAGAAAAAGAACAACAATCAAATTTCAATTCAGGAAGAAGAATTAGAGGACAACCTTTTAATACTAAACCACTGCATAAAAACCAGTTACAAAGAAAAAACACCGTTAATAGTCACAGCTATTGATTTTTCAAAAGCCTATGATTCAGTGAAAATAGAAAAAATAATAGAGACAATGAAATAATTAAAGATATATAAACAGGTACTAACTAGCATAGCCAAATATACCAAGACGATAAAATAACACTAAAACTAAATGAGGAAATAGAAAAAGAAATTATCATAACAAGCGGCGTACGACAGGGGTGCACAGCATCGACAACATTATTCAAATTAATTAGATATGAAATAATAGAAAAACTGGAAGATTATAAATGGAGGATACAAAGATCAAATGTTCAAATTTAACACAATATTCTCTGTGGACGATGGACTACAGATATCCAGATCAATAGAGGAGGCGAGACAAGGAATATAATAACTAAAATAAATAAGCTAATAATATGGACTGGACATGAATATAAATAAAAGTAAAGTTTTAATTTTCAACATGAAAGAAAATCAACACATATAGAAAACATAAAAGTAGTAAAAGTTATAAAGTACCTAGGAATAACCATAATAGACAAGAGAGATTGCTACAAGGAACACAAGAATAACAAGATAAAGAAAGCTCAGAAACTACCAAACTTAACATATGAATACTATCGAGAAGCTGCAACAAACTATTGATTGTTAAGGAGAGCAGATAGAAAAACAAATGGATGATAGAATGCAAAGAATACCTAAAAGAACTAAATATAAATATAGAAGCATTAGAACAAATGAAAAAGGAAGAACTAATAAATAGAATTTATGATTGGGATACAAAAAAATGGAAAGAAGATTTGAAGAAAAAAACAGTGTAAAAATATATGATAAATGGAGAACTACACCAGGATAAGGAAATGAAGATTACGACAATACACCTGCATCAGAGACACTTTTCAGATGCAGAACGAACACCTTAAAACTAAATGATAGAAACTATTTGAAAACGGTGAGACAAATTGCCCATTATGTGATTCTGATAAAGATGATTTCGAACACTTCATCCTAGACTGGTAGTAAATATTAAGAAGAAAGACAGAGGTTGAAAGAACTACAACAGCTATATAAAGAAAACAAAGAAGAATTATTAAGAGAATTACTTTTCTTGCAAGAGAATATAGAAAACCAAAAAAAGGTATTCCATAAATTTTGGATTAAAAGAGAAAAGAGCAAAAAGCATAAAGAAACAACATAACAAGACCAACTGAAAGCAAACTAAATAGTGAAAGACAAAGAGGTGATGTTACAAAGTCAATACCTCCAACCTTCCTCCCATCGCATAGAGTAATAATAATGAAATATTTATTATTATTATTTAAACACACATTTAACACGTCTTAGGGTTGCAGACCCTGTATACTGAGTGGGATGGAACTTGAATAACTCTTGCACAATTGAGCGGGTGAACGGAAATTGAAAAATATTGGATATTATAAAATTTATTCCTTAATATAATTATCTACCACTTCGTTCGTCTCTCGCTTCTTTATTTCTTTGTGAAATGGAAATTCCCTCGATGGTCGTTCCTTTTTCTTATTCTATTCGATTAACAAAATCATTTTCCTGTCTTTAGCGTTGGGGGAGGGGGGCGTGTGTTTACATTCTCCCTCCTTCTCTTTATTTACTATTTCTTTATTGCGAAATAAACGAAAGCCCGCGAGGTCACTTCCTCCTAAGCGATGAAGAACTTTTCATAAAGGAATTGATGAGGGTAGGTGAAGTGACAATATATAGAAGGAGACTAGCGCGACTGTCCCACGAGGCGCTCTCGGCCTACAGGTTCGATATACTCGTTGTTTATCGCTTTGCCAACCACAAAATTTCTAACCTCCAATTTTTGCTGAGACTCAAAATCCCCAAAGAAATTTGGGGCATCATTTTCCTTCTAAATTAACAAAATTAAAATAACTCATAAATTCACGAGCCTCTAAATAATACTTCCATAATTTCGTGTATTCTTCCAAGCTAATTAACTCATTAAATGACCTCGCTTCAAGTCTTTCCAGAAAACTTTCTTAATTTCACCTCAACTTTACACTCATAACATCAATCATGAATAATCATTTCATAATCCCCAAAAGCGTTGGTTGATAAACTTTCTTTATGTATGGATCGTTGCCTTCGCCAACTATTAACATTTACTTCGCTTCTATTTACTTAGGGAAATCCTATTTAAGTCTTTTGAGGTCATTCTTCATGAAAATTGTTAGGAAACATAAAGAGCAAGAAGTAAATTCAGCTTTGTTTACCTTTCAGCTATCATTTAGAGGGTTTCAAAATGAGGTTAAAACTGTTTTCTCTTTCTCCTGACAAAAATATTGACAGAGGAATCAATTTTAGCGATTTAAAGAGTAAAAGCAGCTCTCCGGAATATTCGAAGACCTATAAGATTTGCCATACAAAATATTTTCCTGGTTCTAATTTGTTTTTTTCGTTTGAATTTTCCCGATTTTTTTACTTCCCTCATGTAATTGGTGATTGAAAAATCCACGGAGCTCAATTCGAATTTTGGTCACGGGGGAACTTACGAGAGGGGAACAACGATTCCCCTCCTTAATTATAAATATCCCTAAGTTTAACGTGAGATGAGTCTAAAGAGAACAATACAAAAACACACCTTCAAGTAAAGTAAATAATAAGTTTTTTATTGAGGTAAGATGATCTATATGGGGAAATTTCTCCTCTTTCGGTGAAGAAATCAAATAGGTGGATCATGGGAAGCGAAAAAAAGAGAAAGATTGTATTATCCCTCTACTCATTCAGTTATCTCTTTCAATTCATTGTTCTATAATATAGCGCAAAGGAACAATTATCGGTAAAACGCTTTTAATTTCCTCTTTGCTTCTCTGGTGTTTGATCATTTCTCAGTTTCTCATTAAATTTAATACTTCCCTTCCTCGCATGACAGAGCGAAAAAGAAATGAAAGAAAATCATATTTTAAAATATATGAAATTATAAAGCATTGAATTCTTAAACCCTTTATTTGCTCGCCTTTTTTATATATCATTTTTTTTACTTTTAACGTAATGGATTTTACGATGACTATTAGGAAGAATGAATTAAATCTGCAATATACCACTCTCATTAATGATACAAAATAAATATAAATTTTAATTAATTAGAGTGGATTAGTTTGTTTTATATATTCAATAATTCACAATTTAACGCATATTAGACATTTTTTTTAAATAATATATATATATATACAAGCCGTTGTTCTCTTCCTTAATAGGAAGAGCTTGTATACACAGGCACCCCGGCGTGGTGTGGCCTACAGCCTTATTTTCTAATCTTAACCGCCTTTTTTAATCCCCTGTATAGACTCTTTAATTTAACACCCTGAACCCCTTCTTTTTCTTCTTCTTCTTCTTCATCTTCTGTCTGTGTCCTACGGCCTATCATGATTCTTTTTTCTTTTCTCCATCTAAATTTGCTCTAAGAATTTCCATGCCAAAGTTTTAATAAATTTTCTGAACTTCACCATTTTTAATTCATTTAGTTTTCAAAAAGTCACAAAAATTCGAAACTTATATTTATTTCTGAATTTTAGCATTTTATTTTTTTTATATTATAAAGGAATTATTAGAAATAACTTTAATTAAAAAATTAAATATAATTAGGTGACAACAGAATTAAAAGAAAAAATCTTATTCAAACCTTCAAATATCTCGTTCTTAAAATATAGGGTTATGGATAATTAAAATTGAATTAAAAAAAGATATATATCAAAATATGTTGTGTTATATCAGTGGAACTTGAAGGTAATATTGCATCATATCGGTATATTGGTCTCTGCCTGTCTCTCCGGCTACCAATCATCTGTCTTAGGTAAAGATTAGGTCTCATTAAATGTGGCACCCTTCTGTGTTTACAACGCGACCATGATAAACTCAGCAACGTACGAGAGGCAGGCAATAAGTTTTGCGAATCGGTAGGGCCAAACAGAGGAAGTGGGATGGCTGTTTGTGGGAATGTTATGAAAAGTTATGACAAGTCAGGACCTGCAGCCACACACTCAAGCCTCGTCTATTTAAGAAGCAGAGGCTGATCGCAAATCGTCAGTCACAAATTTTTCAACAATAGAGAAGGTTGAACACCGCGCAGTGATCACATTTTTACCAAGAAAGGCAAGAATGCAAATGAAATCCATGAACGCATGGTTGCAGTATACACCGACACCGCCCCTTCCTATGCAACCAATGCTCGCTGGAATAGGGAGTTCCGCCATGGTTGTGAGTCTCTTGAAGATGACCCCCGTCCAGGACGCCCGTCAGACGTGACCAACGAGGACAATGTGGCCCGTGTGGAGAGGATGATCCTCGAAAATCGACGTGTGAAGGTTGACGAAATCGAGTGAGAATTTGGAATATTACATGGAAGTGTTATCAACATCATCCCCAACAATTTTGCCATGACCAAGGTTTCTGCCATTGGGTCCCTAGAAACCTCACGCCCCATGATTGACTTCAACATCGTCAAAGTTCGGAGGAGCTGATGCTCCTGTATAACTAAGATCTGGCTGGATTCGAGTCACACATAGTGATAGGGGATCAAACCTGGGTCCTTCACTGGGATCTCGAGTTTCGGATGATTTCCTTTACAATAGCCCAAACTAGAATTAAAGAAGCTTGGTTTTGCTCCAGCGCCCAACTAGCAACTCCTCACTAGTGCAGGAATTGCAGTACAGGAGCCCCTACAGAGCAAACACCAAAATTTCTTGTCTCCTGAAATTAAAGAGGGCTTCATCTGAGGTCCAACGGTGGTTAAGGAAATCTGGGTTTTCTGAATCTCCTCCAGTAACGTGACTGTCTTAAGCTTTTTCTGCTATTTGTAGAAGGCTGTAAGGATCTGTTTCGTCTGTATTCGTATCGGTAAGCTCTGATAGCATTTTATAGTAGTATCCTGCAATTCTCAGGGGATATACCGAGGGACTGACTTCGCAAAGCTTTTCGGACTCCACTGAACTGAGTCGCTCATGCTCTCTACTAGCCCGGCTGTACTCTTGCTGGGACGTTCTGAGTGGGAGGGTTCTCCACCCTCCCATACTTCTCAAAGTGGTCCATCCAGTTCGAAAATATGCATAAAAGTTTTCCCTATGTTATCGAACGAGGCTGTCTTGTAGTAATGTTTGACGGCGTATTTTATTTTTTGCTTGAGTTTCCAAATAAATCTAGTTCTCTTCACAGTCGTTGATTCTTTCATGTCTTGTAAAATAAGGGGGACTTTAGTTTAGCTTGAATTCCACGAAGCATAAAATGTTAAGGAAGTTTCCTTTTGTCAGCATTCTTGGGGTGGAAGGTACAATTTGTGTAGGCCCGATGAGGATAGTGAGGCGGTAAGATAAAATTCTATAAAATATATTGAGAAAATTTTTAAAAATACAATTGAGGCATTCAATAATAAAATCTAACCTAAAATTGAGATTCAAATAGATATAGAAAAGAATATTAATGGTAAGGATGGATTGGAAATAATGAATATAGGAAAAAATATATCCGTCTAATAATTAGATGAGTGTGCAATTGAAAGGGTTTTTGCCTTGGCGGGAGGAGGAAGATACAATAGCTGCTTTTTCTTCCCTTTCAACACTTTAAAGCTAGCCTTATGGGAGAATGCTTCCCCTTGAAGACTTATGTTAATTGCTAATTGCGCTCCTTTAAACCCTATTCTTTCGCGGACAATGTTATTAGCGAGTAACATCACCCTTACATCTTTATTATCCCTTTTAGCACATTTTCAAAAACTACTAAGTGACAGTTGTCTAATCATTTCCTCTCTAATTGTGTGATTAATTCCTTAATTCTTTATGAGTAGAGAGATTTCGTAATTTGCTTCAAGGTTACGATTGTGCGTCACATCTTTTGCAGCAAAAATAAAGTGATTTTTTATCGATATTCAAACTTTTCTTTCATTATTGCTTGTAAATATTCAAAATTTTAATTGGCATTATTGTGATGCCTTACCCTCAAGGATGCTGGCGTCCGGCTGGTCTCCAATGAATCATTGCGCGACGTCAAATGACACAATAAGCAAAATGGTGTGCACTCATTGTGAGCAGCGGGAATAAACCCAAATTTAAAAATTCTACTGAATATTGACCAATCTTCATTTTGCTTGATTTGCTCATTTTAACCAAGGGTGAAACAAATATATGAAAATGAAAAGGATAACAATTATCAATACAAGTAAATAATTTAAAAAATGTGCTAGGTAAAAAATTTTTGTTATAACAAAGGGCATGGAGATGGAAGAGTATAAAAAAAGAAGTGATTGTGAGGATGAATCATTAACTTACGAGTAATATAAGTCTTGATACATTACCTGTTCTTCCTCAATAGTCAAGAGAATTATGATTTATGTTAGGTAGGGCTAGTTGCAGTCTAGACCTAGTTCTTCTGCTCATTGCAACAGTAAACATTTGTAACTAGCCAGGCTGGTATACCCGTAATAATACAAATGAATTTTGATCTTAAAACTATGGAACAACATATTAGCTTAAACTCAAATATTATTTAATATGTAGATTGAAAGACTAGGTATAACTAACCTTTTGCATGAATGCAGCATGCAAATTAGCGCAATCAAAGGACTTTTTAATTTATTTAAATTGCACTTTTTATTACCGGGTAATGAACCCTTCTCAATCATTAATTTGAATTCACTGCGCGGAATTTTAGGCTCCGAATTGTACTTTGCATTATCTGTGCATCGACTTGTCTTGCACTTGTGTCTTACTTACACTGAATACCTGTACTTCGGTCTAATTTGAGTACATGTCCTTTGCTCTACTTTGAGTACCTGTCTCTAGTTCTAATTTTAGAACGGATCCTTTGCTCTAATTTGTACTTGACAGCTCTCTTCGTATCCTTCCTTCCCTAGCATTGGGCGTAAATGAAATTTGCTATAACATTTCCTTTATCCTCTCATCACTTTCGTTCATTTTTTCATTTCTTTTACTCTTCCATTCTTGATCTCTCTGACCATTCATTTCTACGTCTACCTATACCAAACTAAGAATAATAGGGGTGGAAGTAAAACCTCTTCCACACATGTCTTAATCCATGATATCTTTCAGTGCTTCGAGATGCTACTACACACTGTCATCTTAGTGAGGAACGATACTCATCCTTGGGTTCCCTTAAACCACGGATTAGTCCTATCTACTTCAATGAGCCGAGCGCCGGAATTCAGAATCCGACACATGTTTCGGAAAGTCAAAGGGAAATTGAGCAGTCAGGTTCCCTAGCACTCCTTCAGCTCGCAAAGGAGAGGGAGGAGGAACTTTTCCAAATGGACTTTACTTAAATTCAGTATCCACTCTGGCGGCCATTAAAAGGGGCACAACCACCTTCCCGACTTGAACCACTTTCGATTTCATCACTATCAAGGCGGATACCAACACAGCTCCCCTCTTCCTCTCTGCTTAATGATATTTAAATTACCTTGAAACCTACTCTACGCTCTCACCTCTTCAAACTCTAGCAGATCACTTGCACACACTTCCTCCTTTCAACGTCTCCTATCTACCTTAATGTTTAGGATTGATGACATGTCCTATAGCAATTTCTTGTTTTATAATCTTTTACACTTTTTTCTCTCTCCTTCTTTTCCAATTATTTGATATATTTCTTATTTGCATTGGTATACCCTGCAACCATGGATGAAACCTAATTTGCATCTCTCAGCTTAACACTCAATCTACAAATCCAATTTAAACGACCTAAAAACCCGCCATTTCACTCATCTCCGCTACCTTTTCAAACTTTCTTTTCGCAAAGACTTCGAGACTGCAAAACTCCATTGGGGTAAACTAAACTGACGCGCTCCAAATAAGCGATGATAATAACAAGTTTGTATCGATAAAATTCGAACTTTATCAATTAGACGCAGCCCGAAATCTCCATTAATTCACAAGCAACTTAGCGAATTCTCTTAGAAGTTTATATTCATCAGTGTATGGACGTATACACTGGTTTTCATGCACATATACAGACTCCTAAAAACGCTGAAAAAGCTTTGTGATTCTTTATACAGGGAATAATAAAGGTATACATACACAATCTTCGTGAGGATTGATATTTTAAGGTAATAATGGTGAAAATTAAAAGGAAAAGAGTTTATCGTCAGTCTTTTCAAAATGAAAAGTACTTAATAACTCACAACATGCTTACAATACCTTCATTGCGGATGAAGTGGCGGATTCAGGAGGGCACGCACTCACTATATAACCAGCTAACCGAATATTGTCCTCTCTACTTTAGGCTATACTGGCGATGTACCATCAGCCCGTTCTCACTTCCCCTATCCTCATTATTTTCTTTGGAAGCCTCTTTGAAAACTTTGTATATGTCCTCTTTATTCTAAATCAATAATAGTTCATAGATAAAGACACCGGTCTTCTGTAACCCAAGGAGTAAACTTGAGGCATTGAAGGAATACCCAGATGAATATGCAGCTCGGTCAAGTAAAAATATTGAAAACATAGTCGAAGTTGATTGTCAAAAAAGACCTCTATTTCTCCCCCTAGCATATGAGGTCAGCAAAAACACAAGCGTTAAATACCAATTGAATTCCCCTTTTTTTTAAGTGGTATTTTGCACTAGAAGAGCTGAAGCAGTATCCTCTTTGTGTAGTCAATTCGACGTTCGTCATTCTCGGATGAGTGTGACTTTGGAAATGTGGCGAAGCAAGAAGGTCTCTGGGTCATGAATATCTCGTTTTGTTTTTATCTTCTGGCCGAACCGAGTCGCAGACTCAATGTAGCCAGCTAATTCATATGCTACCAAAGGTTATTGAGGTTACTGAGTTGAAATATGATATAAATTGACCACCAGGTTGCACCACTTAGTGGATAGAAATGGTAAATCGGCCGTTTTAAGAGATATGAAGGTCAAACCAATGTCACAAGGGATAATGGAGGTTTCTCAGTCCAAATAATCTGATTGATTTTTGCTGCAAGTCCACTAGATCATGCCTCTCTAGTGTGATTATATTTTTAGAATTGGAATTTAAAATTATGGTCATATGTTTTCTTTACATTCAACGGTAAATCATTTTACCGTGTATCAAACTACCAATATAATCAGGTTGAGAGGATTTTAGTCATTTCACTTGGAGATTGTCTGAAGAACTCTTAAAGCTGTGAGGTTTGTAGGTTGTTGAATATTGCTACTCTACAAAACCACTCAGTTTGAGAAATGAAATCAATGAATTAAGAGCTTTAGTTACGCGTATACTTTAAATTATCAGATCATAACCTATTCGATAAATATAATAATAAAATAAATAGCGGGGTTGCTTTTTATATTTAAAAACGACGAAACACAATAATTTTTATATAAATTTATATAGGTACGGATCTTAATCATAGGTCTATAGGCCACCAATACGACAGAAAAGGCAATAATATTTTTTTTCCCTAATTTTCGAAAAAGGTTAGACAAAAAAAAACCAGTTCTATTCAGCGACTCTTATTTGCTGAACGTAAATTTTAGATAACGAAATATCAGAGAAGGAAACGATCTTGGACTGTGTAGACTTTCAGTCATATCACCGGGGATTAGTCTAAATTAGCATTCAGTTATGCCTTGATGTTGATAATTTGCGCTTGGTGGAGTAAACTTTATTATTTACCCTTATTATCCACGTGATTTTTTTTAGTTTATCAACATAACTTTCTAGATGTGTAGGTATATTGAATGATGCCGACACTCCATTTTATTTGCAATGTTACCTGTTTGTGGTAACTCGCTGATATTGAAGAATTACAATATTATTGATTCTTAGACTGAAGAACTTCTCGCGGTGTGTGGGTTTGTTGGTTTTCACATATTTCTTCTATGAATTTTCAGATGGTTGACACAAATCTTGGAAACAGAGGTTGGTCCTGCGGCTACCTTTGACTTTGCCTATATAAGAGACCCCACAGGCAGGGCACGAGAGATCTCAGTTGGTCCTCGTCTCCAGAAGTGCGCACACCTGACGAATTCCCCCGCCCCCCCCCGCCCACCCTGGAATTAATTTACATAGATTTAAAAAAAAATATGTTTTTTTAAACTGATTTACTTTGTATAATGATAAAATATGTAATTGTATCATATTTACTTCTTCATATTTTATGCCTATCTACCCTTCTTTTCTCCTTGCTTTCCTTCAATTTTGTACTTCCTTCTTTATAAATAAAAAAGGATTTAAAAAGAAAGAGATAATATAGTCCAAAACAAAAACTAGATAAACACTTCGGGAGACGCGGACCATCTGAGATCTCCCGGCCTGCGGGGTCCTTTATATAAGCAAAGCCTAAGGGCTCAGGTGCGAGCCCAGGGAACAGGACTACAGTGGAGGAGCTGTAGTAAGCCAGCCACTTTGGAACAACCTTGAGAGTCAACAAAGTTATTATAGGCCAGTTGGACCCAAAAGAATGAGACTATTAATATTGGTACAATGACATTAAGTAGGACAACTAATCTGTGCCAAAAAAGACGTTTTATGTTTCAAAAGGAAAGAGAAGGAGAGGAAAAAGACAAAGACTTACGCAGCGGCAACGGCAAGGACGGTACAGGAACAAAAACAATCGTGAATATAGAAAAAAATATGAGGCCTAATCGCATACTGTGCATTCTCCACGCACATTTTGTATACATGGCCAAACCGAGCTCATACTCGGAAGAGCTAAAATAAAATGCTCATGAAAAATGGCCTCAAACCTATGTGGTTTCCCGAGAATCCACCTTCCAGCGACCTGTACAGAATCTCAATGTAAACTGAACAGGAAACAAAAGAAACGACAGAAGAACAAATAGATACCGAAACTGAAATTAATAAAGAAGACTTGTAGGTCATGAAGCAAATTAAACTTGTCAAAGAAAAACTTAAAAAAGAAAATGAAAAAGCCAAGAAAAAACAAGACACAAGAGTTCAACATTAAAATTTACGGAACTCACACCTCACCACTCCCGTTAGTTAATAAACAAAAAGAAATTGTTGAATGTCTGGTCAAAGGGAAATATAAATGGGATTACGATTCCGAATATGATGCAACTGAGATTAATAATGCCCTTAAACAAGGACTCATAGAAATTTCGGCGAATTCATGCTTTAATCTCACTACTGACCAATTCAAGTTCGAACGTCCAGGACATATTAGATCACCTGAGAACTCTAAGAAGGCCAAAAACGGAAGACCCACCAAACGATAAAGTGCATCCGAACGTACAATACCCCCAAAATCTAAAAATCTTCACTCTAAATGTCGATGGATGGAGGGGTAAAAAAGTAATATATTGCAACATAATTAGGCAAATTGATCTTGATATAGTCATCATAAACGAACATGGTATGAACTTACAAACGGAATAGATCAAAATCCCAAATTTCACAGTTTTAGCCGCAAGCCATACTCATATACACTTTGATAGAACAGCCATGGGAATAAAAAAAAGAATTTCTTAGACCGAAATTAGAGATCTGGAAGAGCCATACATAGCTATTAAGTTAAAAATGACAACAGGGGATCTGGTGGTAGCCGGAGCATATCAATCCCCCAGCCCTCGTACCTCTCGACCCCGAACTTCATTCGGATCTTCCGCCGACCATTCTCAGCAATATTCCTAGAGGATCTCAATACAAGATGCAGCTCTGCTGGATATATGACCGCCTTCAATGGAAATGGAAAACCATAGAATACCTCATGAAGCGGCCGATGGTGTAAAGAGAGGGCCCTGATTTCTTCACATTTGTAACAGACCGGTGTTCAACAAATCCAGACAGAATATTGACTAACCTTAACTTCGCTTTCAACAACTACACCACTCCCAGCCCCGCAATACCTTCTGATCACATCGGACTCATTACGAAGATTTCAACCTCGCCTATCCAAATTGAGATTCCCCAAAGGAAGATATTATCAAAGACCAACTGGACCGAGTATAAGAAGCATTTAGAAAATTACAGTATAACTTCCCTTGCAGAAATTCCCCTATAAGAAATCAACACACACCTAAACAACATTACAAACCTCATCATAGAAGCCGACAAACTATACGTCCCCAAAACTAATTACAGAATAGAGAAATGTATGTACAATTAAGAGACTTCAGAAATCAAGTGAACAATCTAATCAGAATAAATATCAACACAGAATGGGACAATATCATTAGTAACATGGATATTGAAAGAGACCCAAGAAGGTTCTAGAACCCCCCCAAAAAATTGAGGTTCCATACCTAAAGACAAGATATACCTGAAAGAAAGAGCAATCACAATACAAGAGATACATGAGAACAGAGAAATTGGTGAGAGATTTAGAGAGCATTGGTCTAGGATCTTCTCTATTACCGCGGAGGAAAACCAAAACTACGATGTGGTCCATGAACAGCACATAATAGATCAATTACAAGATAGAGAGCAGGAACACTCAACCTTCTCACGGTTGGTGGATGAATCCACCGATCAAAGGAACGAGGGAATCCCCTTTATCCTAGTAGAATTTAAAGTAGCCCAGCAACATTTAAACAGAAAATACCAGGCATTAGCGAGATCACTAAACTCCATATCAAAAACGCGTTCGCCAATATCCACCAAGCAATCCTCAAAATCTTCAATGCATGCCTAAACACTGGACATTTTCCACCAACCTTGAAGACGGCGAGGATGATATTCCCTCCCTATTCGAAAAACTCAAGGGCCACCTCGATAGTTATAGACCGATCTCACTGTTGGAATTCATCTGCAAACTATTGGAGAAGATATTCATTGAGAGACTAAAGAACTTCCTGGAATAAATGATATGCAAAATGAACCAACACGGATTCAGGAAAAAATGAGGTACAGAGACAGCACTGGTACTCATTACCGAGAAAATTGTAACCGATATAGCAAGAGGCAACATAGTGGACTTGAAACTCCACGATGACCTCAAAGCTTTCGTCAAGGTATGGGTGCCAGGCCTTAAAGTACAAATAATCCAGCTCGGTCTCGAGACAAAGCTGAGCAGATTCTTGTGTAGCTACTCGTATCTGAAAGACAGGAAAGTGAAAATCAGCATCAACAACTATACTGGTAGTGCTTTCACTCTAAAAGCAGGGGTACCGAAAGGTGAGTGCCTCAGCCCTACGTTGTACACAGTGTACAACAAGGACCTCCCTCTACCACTAGAAAAAAGCACGATGTATATCCAACTGGCCGATAATGTCACGCAGATCATCGCCACTGGTAGACAACACCCAGGGATTATCGCACAGCGCAATGCCAGGAAGATCATAAATTTAAATGAATACGAGAGGACACACAAAATAAAAACAAATAACACAAAATTCCAAATCATACCAATGAACATAAGGAAGACGTACCGAGAAACCGCCAACAACATCAACTACCCATAGAGTGAAGGGGGTACTCGGCCTAAACTTCTCTCAAAACGGGTAGAGTATGCATGTGAGCCAAGCTAAAAGGACCCTTTCCTCTATACAAAGATTCAAAAACCTTTCTGAGGAAAACAAAAGAAAATTATACCTAGCCCTAGTTTGTCCCATTTTAACGTACCCCGTTCCTCCGATTAACACTTTATCCAAAACGCAAATGTTAAAACTACAAGTAGTCCAAAATTCCACGACCAGATTTATAATTAACACCTCAAGCCTGGAAGCAATACCATCGATAGAACTACATAGAAGAGCAAAGCTTAAACCAATCAATTAATTCATACACGAACGTGCCTAGAAAATATGGCACCAATTAGAGGAGGAACTCCCAAATGAAACATTAGATAAATTTATACCCACCAAAAGAGAATACAGGAGACAACACTTTAAGCAAAGGTTTAAAAGTAGCCGAAGAAATATACAAGATAAATTCGAACCACTATATAGCTAGAATACCGGAGAAAGACCCTAAATGTATACTTATCTTTTAATAAAAAAAATTACTAACTTAATAATAGTAAAAATAAAATATATGTATACATGAGTATATGTGTCTATGCAAAATGAAAAAAAATAATAATAATAATAAAATATATATATATATTCAATATCATAAGTGGATATATTAAGAAGATAAATTAAAATTCACATAAATGTAATAAATAAGATACAGCACTCGAGAGTGCACGAAAAATATCATAAACTATGAAAAAGAAATAAAACTTTAAAGAGAAAAATAAAAACAAAGGTTCATATGCTGGTAAAAGATAAATAAGGTAAAATAAATCAAAATAAAGCAATATAAAGCGATTGCCGGCAATCTGGTACACACACGC
This sequence comes from Ceratothoa steindachneri, assembly GCA_963969495.1. Taxonomy (NCBI): domain Eukaryota; kingdom Metazoa; phylum Arthropoda; class Malacostraca; order Isopoda; family Cymothoidae; genus Ceratothoa; species Ceratothoa steindachneri. The sequence goes on along the minus strand of OZ018320.1, from coordinate 201,354,340 downwards.
TCATCATCACACACATCATTGATATTATTACCCTACCATTATCACAACATCAATCATCTCTCATTTTACACTATAATTTCTATCTTTTCTATCTTATTCTCTTACATATTCAACATTTTAAAATCCCAATCCCAATCCCAGACCGCATCATCAGACTCTGCTTTTCCCACCATCTCTCTTCGATTCCCTACTATCTTCCAGATACAGGGGGCAAGGCCAAAAGTAAATTTTCATCGACGCCTCTCACTGAAAACAGTGATTAACCACAAGCTATACCGTGGACGCTATAATTTCGAGAGTGAACTACGAGATTCAGTAAGCCCCCTCACCCCTGCTCACCCACCCCCCTGAATAAAAATTCTTTTATTTTCCTGGCTCGTCATAGTGGTATAACGTACTAAACCATCCCCATCCCTTCCCCGCAGTGGCTTGGCCTGTTAATGTAACTCTACACAGAGAGCTCCGTTGCAACTATGCCGTTCTACTTAGAAAGGGCATAATTACAAACTGTGAGTAAAGAAGGTATGGGGATTAGCCTGCTGCAGACCCCAAAGGAAGGAGCAAACCTGAATTGGGACTCAGTTACCAACGCGGGGAGGATTAATATCCTACCCTGCGGCACCGTCCAAGACCACAGCGGGAGACAACACGCGTCTCTGTGAGATGTCGGACGTAACTGAGAAATAACAAAACTCAATACAGGGGCAGCACCCTGAATCGTGTCAGATGATTCGGGCTTGAGTTATCATTAAGTCCGCTATGTTTTTACACCCTCTAAGGAGCTTATCCAGGTCCATACTCACTCATTAATCTTCACCACATCCCAGTCATTTTCACGGGGTCGTTATCGGCTGGGCCGGGGACCGCATATAAAGAAAAAGGAAAAGTATTTTAAAACCGAAATCAATGGCGTACAACACATCCTCAATCACACTCCTACACATACACATAACAGATAAAACACCCACTACCGATAAACGCACCACTAAGAATGAACACTCACTTCTCAACCGAACCGCTACACACAACGCCCCATCACAAACATAATAAAGCCACACACAGGCCACAAACTCGTCTTCCGCTCACAGGAGGAGGCAATCAAATTTCACGATTCTGCATCGGACACACTTGCCGCACAAGACCTCCAGACAAAATTAGCCGATGGTGTACGAAGAAAACACCAAGGACGTATCACTAAAACCAACCCCGTATGGTTGGCTTTCTCCACTGATGACCTCCGCACACACATCAGAGAGAAGTATCGGGGGGAGGTCATCAAAAATCTCTATTACAACTGCACGAAACAATGCGCAGTAATTACACTGTCCGACGAACAAAACAAGACCCTGCTGCTATACCAAGGTATCAAGGTCTGTGGCACCCTAAAGCACACACACAACATCGAGCCACAGCTAAATATAAGATCTACACAGTGCCACCGGTGTTACAAAACCAGACACTTAACACGTGATTGCCAAGCAGACCTGGCCTGCGCCCATTGTAGTGTAGTGGGCCACCACTACACCACATGCAGAGCCACCTCATCATGCTAATCTCACTGCGGGGGCTACCATGTCGCCATCAACCCAAAATGCCCTTACTTAAGTAAGGCCCCCTCTGACGCCGTAGCGGCAATATGGCATCCTCAACTCACCAACACAACGGCACACTCCGCCCCCGACCTTAAGACCCTCACAAGAACATTTGCTGCTGCTACCGGCGCAATGGTGTCTACACCTCTCCCTGTCCTAAAACAGACACACCTAACCTACAGCATCAACCAGGGCTCACTCAAAGATTCCGACCCCTGCCTCCACCCAAGCACCCTAAGCCCAGAGACTACAACTACTTCCAACATCCACCCCTATCCTACATGACACACTCACCCCTACTTCAAAGAGACCACACACCCAAAGCTACAGCTAGCCGCCTTGCTCTCAACGGTGGCAAAAGAAATGTCGAGGAGTGATTCCCGATTATACTCAAAGATACTCGACACACTATTCGCCTCGCACAGTCTAGAGTAGAGCATCTTCCCCGAAAAGGTGTTTTGCAGAAAACACTCCCTTTTCTACCACGGACTGCCCGCTCAATAACGCCACATACAACCTCTCCACTCCCATGAAACCACAGCCGACATACGTGAAGGTACTCCCTCGCCACGCCTCCTGGGCAATACCCAAGGAGGAGGGAACGGTCGCGGTTAAATCATCCTCACGCGAACTCCGCCCACGTAAATAGGACACTTTAACGTAACACAACTAAACGTACGCAGTTAGCACAGGATTTTCGCCATACTGTTGCCAACTGGTTCCTAAACACATAAAGACCTGACATAATACTCTTGAACTCGATCAGCCTACACCATCCCGACAATACACTCCGCATTAAAGGCTACCACACATATCTAGCTCCACAAGCGCTGCACCTAGGAACAGCAATCCTAATAAAGCGCTCTATACACCAGTCACTCTTCCAAACACACGATGACTCTTTTCTAGCCTGCAAGATACAGACAAGCTCCGAACTCATCCTAGTAGCCACGCACTACAAAGCACCACGCCTACAATTAAACATAGAAGTCCCACTCCGAGCTCTATCAAACCACAACTTACCTATCTTCTTTAACGGGACCTAAACGCATTCCCCCAACACTTTTTACCAACACCACGAAAGATACAGGAAGGTACCTAGCCGGTGTCTTGCCGCGTTATCGCTACGAGGACATCAGCTCGGCCTTCCCAAAATTTTTCGGTCCTCAAGGAGGAACCACGACCTCGGACGTTGTCTTCCGCAACGATCACGATACATGCTTCTACATTCACATCTAACCGGGTCCCCAGGTAATCTCTGACCACATACGATATGCATTATCATATCCACATCTCCCATACTCATGCCCAACGCACCGGGCTTCGACTACAAAAACACTCCCTGGAAAGAGTTAAAGAGACTCATAAAAGATTACACGCCACAAAACCTTGACCTGGACCACACAGATTTAGTCATGTTAAACGACTACTGGTTCTCAATCTTAAACACTATAACCACAGAACGCGATCTACATACACCCCCGAAAACCTACATATGCATAAAACATTTACATATTCCATACACACTCAGAGACTTATCACATAGGACAACAATCACTACACTAGAAGCCCACGACAACAAAACATCAAGCACCTACATACCCGCATCCTACAGCACGTGCAGCTAGATAGAAACCGGCCCTGGTGAGGAGTCGTCCGCATCGCGGACGACACTCGTTGCAATAACCCTTCCCTCTTTTGGCGGCACATAAAAAGGATGCTAAGCTCTGCTCCAGCCAAACCCATCACCATCTAAATAAGCACCCAAACACTCACAGACACCAACGTCATCTTCGAAGCATTTAGGTCCCACTCGGACACAGTACACACACGCACAATCCACCCAAACCACACCCGCAAGCGCACGTCCAGAAAGTCCAGAAGTGGTGTCGGGCGCACACTCCCGAGCTAAGGCCCACCCCCCTGATACGAATGGAGCTGCTCGAGTATAAATCTACCCAAATTACTCCCTTCACCGTAGAGGAAACAAAATACTACATTAAAACAACACTCAAACGTGCACCCGGACCCTCCGTGCTATCAGTCACACTCATACACAAACTCTTCGCAAACATATACCCTACACTTACATACCTATTCAATGCCTCACTAGCCTCATGCCACTTCCCAAAAATATTCAAAGTCTCTCACAACATACTTCTATACAAAATGAAGAAAGACCCCAACCACCCAAACAATTACAGGCTTATTGCTCTATTAGATCACCTAGACAAAATACTAGAACGTATGATCAAATGTTCCCTACGGGATTACCTAGAAGAGAGGGACTGGTGTTCCCCAACCAATATAGGTTCAGGAGGGGCCGGTGCAGTCAGAAGGCTGTGATTATCATTCATGACAGAATACATGGACGTGGAGAAGGCCTTTGATAAGGTGTGGCACGACGGACTCCGTCGGAAACTCGCCAACAATACGGAGTTAGCTCTCTGGAAGGCAAGGAAGGTGAAATTTCCTTCGACGCTTCTCACTGAGAACAGTGCGATTTCGGTAAGTCATAACCCTGGACGGTATCATCTTAAGAGAAACACACGAGATTTAGAAAAGCCCTCACCCCCTGAATAAAATTTCCTTTATTTCCCTGGTCGTGATAGTGATATGACGTGCTAAACCGCCCCTATCCCTGCCCCGCCGTGACCGGCTCCGTGAATATGACTACACATAGAGTTTCCTCGCAACTATGCCGTTCTACTTAAAAAGAACATAATTACAAACTTTGAGGAAAGGAGGTCTGAGGCTTAGCCCGCTGTGGAACCCAAAGAAAGGAGCAAACCTGGATTAGGGCTCAGTTACCAACGCGGGGAGGATTAATACTCTACCTTGCGACACCGTGCAAAACAAGAGAAGGAGATACCACTTTCTCTGGGAGAAGTCGCACGTAACTGAGAAATAGCCCAAAATCCAATAGAGAGGGCTGCACCACGACTATTCATCATCACATCCAAGTCACTTTTACGGGGTCGTTATAGGCCAGCCGGCGGACCTCCTCTAAGGAAAGGAAAGTACTTTCAAAAACCAATTCTCAATGGTAAACAACAATACTTTCACACTCCCACTCCTAGACATAACAGAAAAAAACACCCACTATCAACAATAAACACACACTTCTTAAGCTATCCATGACACATGTCACCCACATCACAAAATAATAAAGACTTACTCATGCCACAATCTCGTTTTTCGCTCACAGGAAGACGCAGTCAAGTTCCACGAAATTGCGTCAGACACACTCGCCTCATAAGACCTCAAGACAAAATTAGTCGACGGTGTACGTAAAAAACACCAAATCCGTATCACTAAGACCAACCCCCTATGGTAGGATTTCTCCACCGATGACCTCCGCACACACCTCAGAAAGAAGTATGTGAAGGAGGTCATCAGAGACTTCTAGTACAACTGCAAAAAACATTAAGCAATCAACACTGTGCGATGAACAAAACAAAACACTACTGCTAGTCGAAGGCAACAAGGTTTGCGGCACACTAACACATCCACATAATATCGAGCCACAGATGAACATAAAACCCACATAGGGCCATCGGGGTTACAAAACCGAACACGAGACACGAACCTTCCAAGCAGACCTGGTCTGCTCAAAGTGTAGTGTAGTGGGCCACCACTACACCAACTGCAGAGCCACCTCAACCCTCTGCACAATCTGCGGCTGCGACCATGTCGCCGTCCACCCTAAATGCCCTCACCTAAGTAAGGCTGCTCTGATACCGTAGCGGGAATACGGCGTCCTCAACCAACCAACACAACCACACGTCAACCCCCTCTCCTCCTCCCCTCACAAGAACACTTGCTGCTGATGCCGGCACAACACTGTCCACAACACCTCCTCTCCTACCCCAGACACACCCAACCCGAGACACACCCTACACCAGACACACCCTACACCAGACACATTCTACACCAGACACACCCGACCCCAGCAGCAACCCGGACTCAACCACATTTTCCGACACCGTCCCCACCCAAACACCTTACATAGAGAGACCACAACTACTCCTGTTACCCATCCCTACCCCACACCACGCAACCAACGAGACCATACACCCAAAACCACACCTGGCGCCTTGCTTTGAACGGTGGCAAACGGCATGTCGAGGGGTGATCCCTGATTATACTTAAAGATACTCAATACACTGTTTGCTTCGCACGGTCTAAAACAAATCACCTTCCCCGAGAACGTGTTCGCTCTAATCGACGACCATACACACAGGAGACCAGCACTCTTCCCTACCCCGGTGAGCACGATCAACTTCGCACCTGGTCCTACCGCCTCCTTACACCCCTCCCCCACCTTCACCACGCTCCTGCTTCTTTCTGCCCTTCTTTCCCTACCCCTGTCGCCAGTCTACCCTCCTTACCTGGCCCTTTGCCCACTGCTCCCACCTCTCTTCCTACTGCTTCCTCCTTTCCTTCAAAGATACCACTCCTTCCTCCTCTATATCTAAACTCCCTCTTACCACCAGCAATCCTCCTTCGGCAGCCTCAACTCTCCCCCCTATTGCCACCAACCTCCCTCCTAACGTCCCCTCTCACACCCTCCAACCCTACTTCAACTGATACCACAACCTCTACCTCCTCTTCCTTCCCCATGCACACCACACTCTCGACAACACTCCGCATTAAACAAAAAAAACTACACAATGAAACCCCCACGCCACACACAACCACGCCTAAAGCCGACCAAACACCTGCCTGCTCTTCCTTCCTCTCCTCGTTCCACCCCTCCTTCCTCGCCATCCAACCTCCTCTCTCCCTCAACATCCCCCTCTCAAAATCTGCACCTCCCCTACTATCTCTAGCCCCCGATTTACTAGATCTACTCCCTCCTCCTCTGCTCCTAACTCCCCATGCTAGTCTCGACTCGCTTCAACACTCCTTCCACGACTAACACCAACTCTCCCAATATCTCCAACCCTCCTTCCACAGAACGCACTCTCTTCTCTATCACGGCCTTCTCACCCAATAATACCACTGACAAGCTCTTCACTCCCATGAAAAACAGTCGAAATGCATAAAGGTACTCGCTCGCCACGCTTCCTGGGTAATATCCAAGGAGAGAGAAAGGGTCCCGGCTAAATCAGCCCCACATACACTCCACCCACGTCAATAGGTCGCCGCTACATAAAAAAATTAAACGTACGTTGGCATGATATTAGCCATACTGTTGCTAACTGAGTCCTAAACACAAAAAGACCTGATATATTACTCTTGAACTCGACCACTTCACACCCCCTCAACAACAGACTCCTATTGCAGGCTACCACACATATCTAACTCCACAGGCGCTGCACCTAGGATCAGCAATCCTAATAAAGTGCTCTATACACCAATACTCATTCAAACATCCTATGACTCTTTTCTAGCCTGCAAGATAAAGATAAGCTCCGGCCCCATCCTATTAGCCACGCACTACAGAGCACCACGCCTACAAATAAAGATAGAAGTCCCACTCCTGGCTCTATCAAACCAAAACCTAACTATCTTCTTTGCGGGGGACCACATCGCTTTCCACCCAATACTCTTTTCTAACCCAACGAATGATGCAGAAAGGTACCTAGCCAGTGCCTTGCCGCGTTATCGCTGCCAGCACATCACCTTGGCCTTCCCCATTTTCTCCGGTCCTCGAAGAGGAACCACGACTCCGGACGTGGTCTTGTGCAACGATCACGCTACACGCTTCTACACTCACATCTCACCGGGTCTTCACATACTTTCTGACCACATACCGATTGCTGTTTGTGGGGGTGTTAAGACAAGTTATAACAAGTTAGGACCTGCAGCCGCACGCTCCTGCCTGGTCTATTTAAGGGTCAGTGGCTGATTGCAGATCGTCATTCACAAATTTTTCAACAATGGAGAAGGATGAGCACCGCACAGTGAACATATTTTTGACCAAGGAAGGCAGGAATGCAAAAGATACCATGAACGCATGGTTGCAGTATACACCGACACCGCCCCTTCCTATGCAACCATTGCTCGCTAGAATAGGGAGTTCAGCCATGGTCGTGAGTCCCTTGAAGATGACCCCCGTCCAGGACGCCCGGGACTAAAACTAGGACAATGTGGCCCTTGTGAAGAGGATGATCATTGAAAATCGACGGGTGAAGGTTAAAGAAATCAAGCGAGAACTTGGAATATCACATGGGAGTGTTATCAACTTCAACTACGACAATTTGGGTCCCTAGAAACCTCACGCCCCATGATTGACTTCAACGTCGTCAAATTCCACAAGGCCAGAGTTGCACAAGCTGCCGTGCGCGAGTGCGGATTCGAGGAGCTCAACCATCCCCTCTAAAGTCCAGATCTGACCCCTAGCACTACTTTTTATTCCACCAGCTAAAGGCTGCACTGCGTGGATACTGGTTTGGGGACGATGAGCATTGTACAGCAGTCGGGAGATTTCTGGTTGTTGGGATTTTTAAGGCTCAGGGACAAGTAGCGCAAGTGCTTAGAAGTCGATGGTAGTTATATTGAAAAATACTAAAACACTTTTCCTTATATCTCGTTTCCTTATGTCCGAATTGCAAAACTTATTGACCGTCCCTCGTACTTTGACCTAAAAGAAAGCAAAGGTAGGAAATAGTTCGGTATTAGAGACGCAATGCCTCATAGAATGCTCATAACCTTAAAGAGTAGGACAAAAAGGAAGGATTAGAAAGGTTCTGAACATAGTTTCCTAATGACTCAAACGTACGAACAAGTAGGTAAGATTATCACAGGGGTTTTTAAGTGCGAACTCAGACCGAAATGTTAGAGCGAATAGGAAGTTTCAAATATATTCTTGAACTTTGATCATCCTGAACTAAAACATAAGCACAAGTTTGTAAAATAGATACTTTTAAGTACGAACTTAAGGTGATATAAGCGATGGTGATAATGCTTTCAAAATATTTCAAAAACTGCGATAATAAGAACTCATACATGATTCACAGTTAATCCTAAGAGCGAATTTGGCACGTAATATTGAAGAGGAGACGCCTTAACCCCTTTTCGCTTTGGCTTTATTTTTAAAATTTCACCGTATGCCGAGGTGAACAATTTCAGATACCTCGATGACGTAGTTTCAATCGCACTTGAGTTGACACCTCGGATTTTTTAAATTATTTCTATAGTGAGAATTTACAATTTTTTTTATGTCAGGGGTAAAGTGATCGGTCACTGGGGTAATCTACCTTAGGTGTGGTGATTGGACAATTACCCTCCTCAAATTCCTAGCCTATCTTTCACACATTTTTACTTTCCTTCACTTTCCCCCTCGTTGGTGATTGTTGGAATTATAGTAAATGTAACCATGACTATCAGGGGGTACATGGTACAGTGCATAAGGCTCCTAATAAAACCTGTATTAATCAAATTAATACAAAGTTTTATTATGTTTTAGGGAGCTTCAAGATTAAAAAAATGATCTCAACTCATTTGGACAATAACTGGCAACTAAAATGGTCCCAAATTTGCCTCTTCCTTAGCTTTCGCTGTCTTTCTTTTATCAGTCTATACTCAACCTTCACCTTTTCTAAACCTACTCTCCTCCCATCCTCTCTCTAGGTATATGAAATGTTCGTGTGTCAAATGAGTTTCAGGACTCAATTTCTAAGCTTTAGGACCTAAGATAATCCCTTACTCAGAGATGTGACTGATATTTTTCGAAACTGAGAATTGTCTCCGACTACAAATGGAGCTTATTTTATTGCCACGATAACATTGAAAAACACCTCAATCACACACTTTTCCTCACAATCAATAAGATAGGTAAAGGATGAATGAGTTTGGAGAATTTGTAAAAGAAGGCAAGGGTCTAGGAAAAATAAAACAAATACAATATTTTACGAAACAAAAACATGAAAGAACTAGTTTTAAATTTTAATTCAATGGAGAATACTCGTATCTGTCATTTAAGTCTGTTGCGGCTGTTAGAAAAATCTATGTCCCGGTTGTCGGAAAACCAAGCTTCGAGGACTTCTCTACGCTTCTTATTGTTGGATCGTCCCAAAACCTTGGCTTCCTTCAAATTAATCTAATGATGCAGATTATTGTGCTCTGATACAATGTCTGACTGTTGTTCTTCCGGATCTTTCTCTGGTGTTCCTCATTCCTTGTGTGCACTTGTTTCCTTCTCTATGCGATGTAATTCGCTGGGTAATCGTAACATCTGATCACTCTTTGAAACTACTTTTATAAAAATTAAACATCTTAGAGTATATTTTGGTTCTTGTAAATTAGATATACCTTAAAGCAACATAAAACCATTATATCTATTGATTAATTGGTAATTGTCCACTATGAAACAACTAAGATGAGCAAATATTACTTGAAGCTTATCTCAAATGATAGTAAATGTAGAATTTGACCTATGGGTCGTGTCGTAGAATGACCCTTGGCTTTGATCACTCTACGCTTTGACACCCTTTTAGTAGCGGTATGCTTTAAGGGGCGTGAGTTACTTCTATGATGAAGTAGGCTTTGTTCTAAAAGTGCTATTTTTGTGGTTTAGTCCTTAAGGAAGAGCTATTTTTAAACACATAAGGATAAGAGGAAACACCAGAATCTACCAAAAAATAAACGTGTATTTTAAATTAAATATTACAAACCAACAGTAAAAGCATTTCAATATTTGGCCTCAAAGAATTTTAAATGACAAAACATAAACAAGTAGGCTTTCAATAAACCAACCAATTGCCAATTAGTATTTTTATCACGACCCTATTTGTTTAGCATAAAACATTAAATTAATGTACTGTCATCTACAAACACATATGACCTAGGTTCAAGAATAATGGTTTCTACTCTCCTTTAAAAACGTGGGACGTACTAAACTTCTACTATTGCAATAGAGATATAAATGTTATTGTTAACTTACAGGTAGGTATTAGGGATTGCCGGATGTCGCTGGAGGACTTATCTCTCGCTTTGAAGTGTTGCTTCGTCGCTGCTTGAATTTTCGAGGAGGGAATGCTTCTTAAACGTAATTAAAGAACGGGAGCTCGTTGGGGCAGGGTTCTTCTCCTCTCACTCTTACGTTGCTTGAGATGTGAGAATCACTCGAGTGTGAGCGGCTTTACTTTTCTTTAGTCGGACTTCTTTGCAGACGGAAAAGGCTTCTTCGGTATGGCACCGATATAAAACTTGACTAATTAGGTTAATACGGCCCTGAAAGGGGGGGGGATCGATTTTCTCAATCTGATCCTATCGTTTCTCACGGAAATAGTCTTGTATGGCTGAAGGATCGATCTTTACGAATTAATCTTTCTTCTGGCGAATCGACTTCTAAAAATCTTCTTGTCTAGCCGATGGATCGATCTTCACGACCTAATCCTACTCTGGCGTATCGACTTCAGATAATCCCCTTCTCTTTCTTTGCGGGGCTTATTTATAGGCGGATTGCCGCCCCATCTAAAGGGGGAAGTGACCAGGCCACAGATGCAAAAGGGGGGGGGAGCGAATGGTGAGTTAGCATCTGGGTAGAGCGAGAATTCCTGAGGTGGTACTGGGGTGCCCAAGTCAGCTCGCAAATTATAGGCTCGTAACCGCACCGCTACTTGGCGTGCCTTCTGACTCGCACCGTTTTTTTTTTCTAACCACGGGTTTATGGGTCTCGTAGGTCATACGATCGTTAGAGCGTCGTTTAAGGACCTTAGGTGGTCGCCTTCAAATATATGTTAGCTCCAACTGCCCACAGCGGCGAGGCGATCACACATGGTAAGCATTTTCGCCGGCTACCTTTCCCACGCTTCTCCTCATGAAGGGAGGGGGGCTTGAATGTATCTATACTCCTCCAGGAGGCTTAATGTAGCCATTTCTCCACAGGTCGCTCAAAGAGATGACAAAAGCTGCAATTTCAAATTGAATCACATCGATGACCCATCTAAAAACAAGTTACGCCCAATGCAACTTTACTTTGCTCGACGTGATAAACCATGTTTCTACCTCGATAAGATATAACCCAATGCGATGGCAAATTAGAACTGTTGCAAAAAGGTTTCCACGAGTAAAAGCTAAAGGTGTTTCATAAGAGAACCTTTTAATGGCCAAATAATAAAATCATACCAGACATGGTTTACTCTCATTTGCCAACAAGTTGGGAGCTCTCAATCTCAAAATGTTCCCAGCGATATCATCATTCTCAAGCTCGCAGATCTCTACCCCCTCTATTTTTCTTTAAATCCTTTCTTCCTCGAGTGTGACCCAAAAGAAACAGGACTACCGAATTTATAATACCCCATTCACGAGCCGGCGCATGATACTTTACCCTTTCTCTCGACTGCATTATTTGCTTAGGCAAGGATAAATCTAATGACTCATACTCTCAACGAACTGAAAAACATTGATAATACATTTTAGGTAAAAAGTGTTTGTAAGTGAGGGCGATAACACTGGTCTCTCACCAAAATGCTTCCGAGCACAGAGTAGCAATTTCCATCTAATTTAAGGTCGCTGATAATGAATATCGTGGTTAAAATTGTTTGTCAGCACTACTTTTCAAGATACACTTAGGTGTCACAACTGCTTCCAACAGGCTTGCGGCAGTATGTTTCTTTACCACACTCACATTATCACTGCCTTTCATTATTGTTCCAGCAATCATAGAAGATGTTGTGCTGTGCAAGTTTACATTTTGAGTTGAAAGGTGGATGATTTTCCTAGTCAAACACTTTTTAAACTTATAATTAATATTCATTGAGCAAGCAATTGATATGCATGTGAGGCATTTTATATTAATTTTATTTTCCTAGTGAATGATATGAATATTTCTGCTAAGCTGTCATGCTCTGTATCATAATAATAAATTATGAATAAATATTCCGTTTATCTTCTAATTATTTGTTGTTTTCTTCTTTCAGATTCCTCGTACTTGTGTGAATAAGGCATACACGTTCTGATACATTTGTGGTGTGGTTATCTTTGTATCACAGAAGCACTGTATAACTGTTATAGTCAGAAAAGCATATCACCAATATTTTGGATGCAAGATTGATGACCAGGATAAGAACTGGGCTCCTCGCATATGATGTAACACTTGTGCTACTAACTTTCGAGAATGGTTAAATAGGAAGAGGAAAGGAATGTCTTTTGTTGGGCCAATGACGTGGCGGGAGCCAACAGACAATAGCAACAATTGTTATTTTTGCATGATACCTCCAGTACAAAAGGGCTTGTCAAAGAAGAAAAAGGAGTCCATTGAATATCCAAATATTTCATTAACTATTCGCCAAGTTCCACATGGAGAAGGTCTAACTGTTCCTGATGCACCAACTTCGGTATCCTTCGAGTCAGATGAGGAAAGTGGTAAGGAGGAAGCAGAGAAAAATGAGAGTGCTTGATTACAGAGTTACACAAATGTTTATGACGCACACTCCTCTAGGCCACATCTCATAACACTAGGGGAAATCCATAACCTTGTCAGGGATCTACCACTACTCAAGAATAAGGCAGATCTGCTAGGCTCTCGTCTTCAACAGTAGAATCTCCTTGCAGCTGATATGAAAATTTAAAAATTTCGTGGCGTCAGCAGAAGTTCAACTATTTCTTTGTAATGGAAGGTGATTTCATGGTCCGCAAAAATATTAATGGTCTAAGGTAAGCACTTGGCATCTAATACGAACCCAGACACTGGAGGCTTTTCATTGAATGATCAAAAACTAGTCTGAAAGATGTCTTGCTGCACAAATGCAATAGTGAACCATCGAGTCCTGTGGGTATGCACCACATATGAATGGAGCTCATGAGAATCTAAAGCATATGTTGCAATGCATAAATTATGATCAACATCAATGGCAGCCCTGTGGTGGGTTAAAGTTAGTTTCTCTTGTGATAGCCTTGCAGGGCAGATAGACCAAGATCTGCTGTTTTGTGTGTGAATGAGACAGCCGTGCAAGAGGTTCCCGCTATATCATAAGAGACTAGCCACCTTCTCAATCACTGGAGTCCGGGATTAAAAATGTTTCACATCTACCTATCACCGAACCAAATAAAAATATTTTACCACCAATAGACATAAAACTATGGTTCAGGAAAAACTTTATAAAAGCTATAGCCACTCTAGTCAGTGATTCAAGTATTTAACATCAAACTTCCCTTACTCTGCGAAGTTAAGATAAAAGATTGAGCTCTTATTGGTCCTCAGATTCGAGAGCTTTTTAAAGATCGTGACTTTGAATCGGCCCTTCATGGCGGGGAGAAAGCTGCTTGGGAAGCTTTCAAGATAGTTTCGAAGGGATTTTTCAGAAACAGAAAGGAAGGAAACTATGAATATTTGGTGGAACTCTTACTCAAGGCTTACAAGAACATGTCATGTTACATGTAAATTAAAATCCACTTTCTCTACTCACATTTAGACTGTTTTTCAGCGAACTATGGAGCAGTTAGTGAAGAACATGGCGAAAGGTTTCAGCAAGATATTTCAACCATGGAAAAGCGGTAGCAAGGTAAATGAACCATAACAATACTTACAGACTATTACTGGACATTGGAAATAGATAATTCTTCAGCCCACTATAAGCATTAAGCAAAAGGTAGAGAGCGGATATGAATTAGAGTCTGAAACATAATGACACATACTGTACACTATAATAAAATAATCAAATATTACATGCCGCGTATATTTAAACTTATAGCCAATAAGCATTTTTTAATTTTATATTTGGATTCAGCGCATGAAAATAAGAGTACATAAGAATTAAATAATCTCATTTTAGATTAAGAAAACTTAAAAAAAAATGTTAACTAGTGTAATTGCCGATTTTACTAACATACATTATATCTATCTTAAATTAAGGGGGACGAATTGAAATGCTATGGAACTTTTATGGTGCTAATTAAAGGGTAACACGTTTAAATTGAAGGAACAATGAGAAAATAGGACTATGGATATTTGGAAAGAAAACCATCTAAGGCCGAATTATGTATTCGCAGTTCTTAACAGGAACACGATGAAAAATATGGAAGTAGAAATATTTCTGGGAAGAAAATTGACTCTGCGGAAAATTGACGGAGGATATACCCAAGAGGATTTTTATTTCAAGATTATTTATTAAAACATTATTTAAATTTTTTAAATGCTATAACTAGTGAAGTAAATGAATGACTTAAAATCAAGAAGATCATAGGTGATAGATCGAAGAAATCTCAATTTAACCTCTTCATTTTTCCGTTACTGCTATTTAGAAAACTTGTTTGCGGGGTTTTTTCCACACTATCGAAGTACACTGTTTTATTTAAATTGAAAACCTTTTTTGGGAAGCAAGATATTATTTGCCATGTAGGGTGTATTAACAAAAGGCTTCTAGTCAGTGCGTTGTTTAACCTAACTTCGGGTCCCAATAAATTTCTAAAGTGACTAATTATATTTGGCAAAATTAATTCAACTATCTAGGAGGTTCTGTATATCAAACTGGGCGAAACAAAATAAACTTTACTACTGTACAAACCAAAATAAAATTCTGGACATGAAAGATAGATCAAAAATAAAATAATAGACATGAAAGACAAATAAAAAATAGGATAATGGACATGAAAGATACATAAAAAATAAAATAATGGACATAGAAGACAAATCAAAAATAAGATAATGGACATGAAAGATAAATCAAAGTATACACATGACCGACAAAAGGGTATTTCAATTCCGGTTGGATCTGCCACACAAAGATTCGGCTGCTCGAGAGGAGCCCGAGGGCTAGAGCACTAAGCTCTAGTACTTTCCAACAGCACGGGTTTGGTTTGCAGTTAATGTGGATTAGTACTTGGCTTGTTTGACGTTAAGACGAAAAATACAACCTGTATTCCCGTAACTACAGTCAGCCTCGCAAGTAGGGATCAAGGGAGTATTTCCCGGGGACGTAGCTCGGCTCAAGAGATATTTTTCTCGTTTGTTTTTTTTTTCTCTTGTTTTCATGCTTTTGGGGTATGGGGAGGTCCAGAGAAAGAAGCCTATGTGACGTCTCCTCTTAGCACAATACTAATTTACCCAGGCTAATGCTTTACTATTTATACAGAGCCGCCGGAAGTGGATTTTACTTCATCTATATAGAGGCGGCGAGAGTGAATTTTGACCTTAACGCCATCTTGCGGAACCTCTCGTTCTTACAAGTAGGCTCGAGAGGGCGTGTTATCAAACGGAAGTTACCTCAAAAGAAGCCTATTGCGGGTTCTTTCCGTCCTATCCATCTCTCTCTCTCTCTCTCTCTCTCTCTCTCTCTCTCTCTCTCTCTCTCTGACACCTATCGTTGCTATGCCTCCAACTGAAAGACAAAAGAGAGTAAAAGTGTTTTTCATATTTTTTCACCCATATTTTTCTGAATGCCAGATTTTTACTAGGTTCAGCAGGAATAGAAAGAGAGAGCGTTTCTACACCATAACCCTCCAAGTATTCTCCTGTTCTGGCTAATCTGTCAAAGTATATTCCTGACATCTTCACTTTCACAACTTCGATACTTGTAAGCATATTTTTAAAAACTTTTTGCAGTGATTTTCCGATTAAATTTACTTCTTTAAGTGGTGCAACTTCCATCTTGATATTCTCTTTAATTGCTATAATTTTGTCCTCTTTCCATTTCTCCTATATGTAATAGTGTTTATTATTTATTTCCTAGGTGGTATTTTGGCCCGTCTTCTAGATAAGTGGGAGGATATTTTGGGAGGGGGCAGTAATTTGTCATGGAGGTCGTCTCCATTTATCCCTCTTTCGTTCCCGTTCTTCACCTGCGCTGCATTAACCTCATACCGCCCCCCCCCCCCCTGCGCATCGCCTGTAATTCTATAACGTTTACTTCTTTTTCTCACTTTTCATCGTCTAGTTTTACCCGTACTAACGAGGTCTCGGAATTCTTAAGTGGCAAGGAATTTGGGTTTACAAATCAGATTAAATGTTGAAAACAAACCAATGAATATTTAAAATGTTTATAATATGGCGAATAAAACCTTTCTTCATTTCCTAGAAAGTATTTCCATCAGAACCCAGGAAGGAATGTTAGTGGTTGCGGTGAGGCCAGAGAGTGTATTCAATAACAGTATGGGTCACATAAGAATTATTACCTTACCACATACATGATTGTGTTGAGTAAGAGCAAATTGATTGGTGAGCCGCTGGAAAGAAGCGTGGAAGGCGGTAAGAAAAGGAGAAGGATTAGTAAAAGACTGATAAACTAGTAAAAGAGAAAACTAATTGAGAATGCTTTGGATTAAGTGAAAGATAAGTGAGTATGAATATTGCGATGGGGCAAGTGTCAAGTAATTTTAATCAAGTGATAATATATAGCCAAAGGCTCTTGCTTCACATGTGTTTGTAGGGAAAGAGAGAGTGGAATTGCTATGGTGGAATATTGATGTAAAACATTGCATGAACAGGAAGCGGAAGATGCACTTACAGATGCTTCGTAGTTCAGAGGAGCGCATGAAGAGATACCATAAATACTTACACGTAGGCAAAAAGATCAGTAAAATGTATGATTAGTCGGAGTTTACAGTATCAATGAACGAAAGCAATGGAAAGGAAATTGAAGGAATATTTGGATAGGAACAAGAAATTATTTTTTAAACTAGTTTGAAGGAAGAAATCAAAAGAATTAATGTGCAATCATCTAGGATGAAAATAGAAGGGATTTGTTTTGTGGACAAAGTATATGCTTTGATAGAGCCGATGGAGAAAGCAAGGTATAAAAAATTAAATTGGTTTATAATTCTGGAGAGGTGCAAAGAAAGTCACTGACTTCTTCTAATCATCCAAATGTGTGTGTGAAACTGATTATATTTTGAAAATAGGATCAGTGCTAGACTGAAAAATCGCCTAAGTGACTGGTTCGATGTTCTAGGGGTCTATTCATTCAAGGACAAATGAACTCGCTAAGGCTGTTTAATGTACAGTCACGGATGAAACTAGGAGTGAGCGAATCATGGCAAGTCTTCTCAAAATAATTTTCTCACTGACTGAAATGGTTGTGAAAGCTAAAAGGCAAGGGCTTGTTAGTTTTTTCTTAAAGATTTTCTCTCCCAGGAGCAAATATAAACAAATGATTTTGTGCTTCGTAGTGATACGCTTTTGAGAGCTCCAAAGCCACCGACTGTCCCCAAGCAGAAAAATATGTTTGGAATGTGCCACGGTTGGACATTCTTAGAATGAATTCCACACCGCCTCAAAGAAATGTAACAATTGTGGAGGCCAGATGAGCCTATTGGGAAAAATGGGCTATAAATCCTGAAAATATATAATCAATTGCGAAGGCAAGCATCGGACATTGGCAAAACGATCCTCATAGGAAGGGAACCATTCAAGGAAAACAAGGCTAAACTGAAAAACAAAAGGTAGGAACTACGACAGACGCATAAATCAAGGAAACAAATACGCCGAGAACAAAGCAAGGCAAGGAAATCATAAAAACATAATGCGGCTCACCTTACAAATCCTGGAACGTCTGCGGTTGTGTTGAATCTCCTATAACAATGTAAGAATTATGGTGGAAAGGGAATATGTATATAAATAGGCAAAAGTGATACATAAAATAATAGGAATATCAGTCAAACTTTATAAAAGAAGCTAAAACAACTATGTATAAAGATAGAAAGAGAAGAATGGTGTAAATTCGAAACTTGTGAAATATAGAGTAGGAAATATGAGATTATGAGGCCAATAATAGTAATTCATGTAATAGAAAAATTCGGTGATTAAGAATAATATCTTAGGGATAATGAACAAATGAACTTAAGTAATCAAATTTTTAAGTTAATAAGAGGCAAATGATAACATTAAATATTACGTTAATGTATAGACTTAAAATTATGTAATAATCTCCGAAGGAAAGAGTACAGAATCAATAGAGCAAAACATACTAAATTTATAATTAATTTATGACAATCAAATGTATAATACGATATCAAGTGATAGATAATATTACAATTAGGTAAACATACAATTTAAATGATGAAATGATTTGAACCACTTGAATCTTTATTTCTCCTTTCGATCTTAGAAAACTATCCATTCCCTACCGATCGATTCTATTTATTTCTTAGGGTTTGAACTTGTTTCTACCTCAAATTCCCAAAAATTCTGAGGGAAAGACTTAACCTAGGTCAGAAATCTTAGAAAAATAGTCCATCAAGTTCAGTTATGAATATTTTACCATATATATATATATATATATATATATATATATATATATACAGATGGGCACGTGGCCGCCATTTGGCCTTCCATATATATATTTATATATATATATGTAGAAGGGCACGTGGCCGCCATTTGGCCCCATTTTGCTACATTCCTCCCATCCAAAAAGATTGCACTTTCGGAGTTTAGGAAGAAAGGTGACATGTCCTTAGACGAATTAGTGGTCACAGGGTAAGCGGAAAAGGATAAAAAACAAAAAACAACACGGAATTCCTGACCTGTCACGAGCTGATGTAGAAGCTAATTCTACCCGACTGCGTGTACATATGAACGGAAAAGGAAATTAATTATTGCCGACCATAAGAGCAATAAAGGGGACATAATTAAAAATATATTTATATATATATATATATATATATATATATATATATATATATATATAAATTTATATATATATATATATATATATATATATATATATATATATATATATATATATATATACTAAGCTATGTATACAAAGCAAAAAAAAAGAATAGATGAAATGGATATCCAATGACCCATAAATGACCCATGGAATATGGTGGTAAATATACGCATATTTTCCTGTCACACCAGGTTTATAAATACTAATTTTATATAAACAAGGGCAGTGTGCATTATAGACGTACATATCGAGAAAAAAAGGGCATAAAATAATTAATTGCATAGAAGCTAATCTCCAGCTGGCGGTATAATAATGAAAAGGTGGACGATCGATATAGACCAATTATAATTGAAATTTAGCGGGGGTAAAGCTCGCTAATAAATTTTGATTTTTCGATCAAGTGAAGGTTTTGATTCATTAAATGAATCAGTTCAGCATTGAAAACGGTCACGGGATTTAATTTACGAAAATCTACATACATGCTGTAAGAATTATCTGGTGTCCGTACCAGAACTATTGGGGAACAATAATTTGTCGTGGACGTGTCAAGGATATGGGGGTTGAGCGGATTGTTAACTTCAGCGTTAAAAACATTTCTTAGATGAATTGAAAGTGGGTAAAATCTTGAACGAACGGATTTCGATATGCCTGGGGACTTCTGAAGGAGGGCTGGTTTAACATGCCCTTTCGCCTTGGTTTACTGGTTGATGTCAGATGATTGGCAGTATTTAGAAATGTCAACTCCAGCACCAGGCCATTACAAGTACCGGAAAATCCTCTGACTAAATTTTCTCCTGCCTGAAGTGGCCAGAAAACACGCTATCGTGGTCCATTTTTAGGACCAGGGGGACATCCGAACAGGGAACACAAATAGCGTCGGTCTCAGGGTTGATGCCGTCCGCGGCGTCTGAGATTCTTTCTCTGCCTGGGGTCTCATGATAAAGGGCTGAGTCACAGGGTTAGACGAGACTTGGGGGCACTGACCTACCAAAATAGAGCAGAATTGGATAGGGGCTGACACGACTTCAGCCCATCCGGAAAAGTACTGACACTTGAGGTAATCGTTTACAATGGGAAAGCGGTTTGCGGGTCCCAAGTAGTCACGCACTACAGCAAACCTTTTGCGGTTGGGAGCCACTGGGGGAAGAAGTTCATTCGATACCATGATATACGTGCACCCGGTATCGCGGGCGAGGGTGGAGACTCAGGACCCATTAACGCTTCCGTTTTCAAATTTAAGACTTCCTGGAGAATTCATATCGAAGAGGAAATTTACATGCTTCCCTGGGGCACTGGGAGACGATATTGGATCTGGGGTATCTGGTCGCTATGGAGGAGAAGCGGGAGCAGCATTCACCTGATGGACTTGGTGAATGGGATTACCACGGAGTTTAGAATTTTGGAAACAATTTTGGTGCGTGTATCCTTCGAAACCGCACGCAAAACATATGATTGCCCTACGGGGAAAAGTTGACGCTGGGGAATTAGTTATGAGGGGCTTGACCTCACGGGGTTCCGATCGAGGGAAACTTCTGGGCTTAAAGGGGCCCGTAATCTTGACAAATCTTGGGGAGTTCTATGGAAGGAATCGTGAGTTATTAAATTTATTCTTGGGGGATGAAGGGGGAGGCTTTTTATTTTCCTTCTTGTATAAGTGGGCACTCGCCGCATACATATTCTTTATTATGGACTCTTTGAAGGCGTTGCTCTGACGATCCTTCACAAAGGAGCGGATCTCTGGTTTTAGCGATTCCAGGAACTGATTCCGTATAACAAAATCTACCAGAGACTCATAATCGTGAGGGACTTTCGATGCGTCTAACCAAAAATTAAAAGTACGGCAAAGAGTATATCCAAAATGAGGAAAGGTCATATTTGGTTGGATGCGGACGTGGTGAAATTTAGTTCGGGAGAAGTTAGGCATCATATTGTACGCCGCAAAAAGTTCAGATTCGAGGGTGGAGTAATTCACCATAACTTCAGAGGGGAGCGATACAACTAGGTCTCAGAGCAGAGAGCTTATAGGGAATGAAACTTAGCTACACCGTCCGTCTCTTTGTACCATTGATTAACTTAAAAAATTTTCTCGAAGTGAGTGAGAAAAGTTCGAAGTCCTCTACTTTTTTTAACGTGGGGAGCTTAACGGAGGCTGATTGAGGGGTTCCTACACGGAAATTTACTAAACGGGTTTCGAGCCGATCATGATTCAAATCCAGTACATAATGGCGAATTCTACAACGTTATTTGCCCTCTCTAATTTCTTTTTGTTCACGTGCTGCTCTTTCTCTAATCTCTCTTTGTTCGCGTTCAGCTACTTGTCTAATTTAGTTTTGTTCACGTTCAGCTCTTTCAAGGTTCTTCCCGTTCTCTATTATACGCTCTCTCATTTTTCTCCTTTCCTGTATATAAGTGAAAAGGTCTTTGGCACTTAAACTGAGGAATTCTCCTTGGAGTTTAAATCTTTTAAACGACGACATTTTATTCGTAAGACGGAGGGTGCGTCATTCGAAAGAAAGGGTTTTAATGGGCCGTCAGCCAGGGACAGAGGAGGCTTGGTTAAAAAATTACTGACACACGGAAGAGGAATATGCTTGTTTAAATACAGAAGCTTTGCTCTCCAAATACTAACACTAATATGATATACGATTAAACAAATAAAAAAAAAAATAATGGAGTCTTCGTGAGATGACTCCGTGGGAGATTAAAGTGACCGTGGGAGAATTCTGTCGCCTGAAAAAAAATTTCTATTAAAGGTTGTCGATCCAAACACACATACGAGGGGCAGGCAATAAGTTTTGCAAATCTGTAGGGCAAAACAGAGTAAAGGGGATGGCTGTTTGTGGGGGGGTTAGGACAAGATATCACAAGTCAGAACCTGCAGTCGCACGCTCCTGCCTTGTTTATTTAAGAAGCAGTAGCTTATCGCAGATCGTCAGTGATAATTTTTTCAACAATGGAGAAGGTTAAGTGATCACAGCGCAGTGATCAAATTTTTGATCAAGGAAGGCAAGATTTCAAAAGAGATCCATGAACGCATGGTTGCAGTGTACACCGACACCGCCCATTTCTATGCAACCATTGCTCGCTGGAATAGGGAGTTCCGGCATGGTCGTGAGTCCCTTGAAGTTGACCCCCGTCCAGGACGCCCGTCAGACGTGACCAACGAGGACAATGTGGCCCGTGTGGAGAGGATGATCCTCGAAAATCGACGGGGAAAGGTCAAAGAAATCGAGCGAGAACTTGGAATATCACATGAAAGTGTTATCAACATCATCAACGACAATTTGGCCATGACCAAGGTCTCTGCCCGTTGGGTTCCTAGAAATCTCACGCCCTATGATCAACTTCAACTTCGTCAAAGTCCACAAGGCCAGAGTTGCACAAGCTGCCCAGCTCGTGTGCGGATGCGAGGAGCTCAACCATCCCCCTACAGTCCAGATATGGCCCCTATCGACTACTTTTTATTAAGCCAGCTCAAGGCGGCACTGCGTGGATGCCAGTTTGGGGACAATGAAGATGTCCAGCTTGCCGTCCAGGAGTGGATTGAACAGCAGTCGGGAGATTTCTGGTTGTCGGGAATTCGAAGCCTCAGGGACGAGTGGCGCAAGTGTATTGAAGTCGACGGTAGTTATATTAAAAAATAATAAAACACTTTTCCTCATATCTCGTTTCCTTATATCTGAATTGCAAAACTTATTGACCACCCCTCTTACAAACAGTAAGCGATAAATACCTATGGCAGGGCTGTTTCCTGTTTCGTTTTGTCTTTGCAACTCAAACGGTACTCAGCTTTGAAAATTTAAATAAAATCTATGGGTTGCCTTTAAAATAAATCTCTTCAAAGACCTTTAAAAGACCCTGACACACCTGATCATTAAATTCTATGATAGAGTAAAGTATATATCAGTATATGTTGTGTAATAGCCAGACTCCATACTTATATGTACGTCAATATTTTGAAGCTTGTTGCCAAAGTTGGTTGAAGACCATTAGTGAAAGGGCAAAGGTTTATGACTCCAGTGGGGATGGTTTATTATTAACTTTGCGGCGTCCTTTTAAACAAATATTTTAGAGTGCAAGTTGGCTAAAGATTAACAGGTAGCTGATACGTGCTGAGGTTGCAAAAGAAAGACAATGACGAAAATACAACTGTACTAACAACAAAAGGATATATATATATTTACATAGAAATTGGGTTTAAATGGAATGGTCACCCAAACAGGGTTAAAGATCCACACGTGATCACGTAGGTTAATTAAGAGATTAAGGAGGCCAGATACAGTTGGTGATTTAAAGGGGGATTTAAAACTGGGGCGTTCACACTAATAATGGAGCAATTGGGTAAGCCAGGTTCAAGTTCAATCAGCAGGCGGCAACAGTCACGATTACCTTCTGTGCTCATTGCCAAAAAAGGGGCCAGTTGGGGGTACGGTGAATGCGACCGGAGAAGTTGGTTTACCTCTGGCTTTATACGAGGGAGCACTTCTCGCCTTTGGAGTTGTCAGACCTTGACGATTGACTAGGACAGAGTTCATTGATGTCGAAGCTTGCCAATTGAGTCAGGCAGAGTTCACGGATTGATTTAGCCCTCTACTTGAATCGAAATCGCTGCTCTTGGCGGGGGGAGGGGAGGGGAAGCTTGTTTCTAAACTCGTTCATCGGTGTAGGTGGAAGTCTAACAGTGCTGCTCTCTAAACTCAGTCGAAGCTTTATATAGGCGCCTGAAGGAGTCGGCGACTCCTTCAGGGTAAGAGAAAATCGTGATAACGATCGTTGGAATGTCCAACGGATTTCCATCTTCAAGCGAAAAGC
This sequence comes from Ceratothoa steindachneri, assembly GCA_963969495.1. NCBI lineage: Eukaryota > Metazoa > Arthropoda > Malacostraca > Isopoda > Cymothoidae > Ceratothoa > Ceratothoa steindachneri. The sequence goes on along the minus strand of OZ018320.1, from coordinate 201,330,375 downwards.
CCGAATGCTCGTGGAGATGGGGCTGTGTGTGTGTGTGTGAGGGAGGAAGGGGGGGTGAGGGTCGAGGAAATCGGTCCCTAGGCAAATCAAGCTGGGGCAAGTGATAACAACGTCGGCCGACTCCTTGTCTAGGTTTAGCCATGCTTTCACCACCTCCATATAGTGATCTCCGGATCCCCATGGGTACAGAAAGGCACGTGGCCGCCATTTGACCTCATACTTGCTACAATATATATATATATATATATATATATATATATATATATATATATATATACAGTGGTAGCACGTAAAATTAGACCGTTTTTAAGAAGCAATATTTTAATAAACATTGCAGCTAGGGACATGAATAACAACAAATGAAAGTTGAATTCTAATATATAAATATTTCTTCCTTCTAAAATATTGTCTTAAAGTCATTTAATGAGCTAATTATCCTTTAAAATATAACCTAAAAACATGATTTTTATTTTTAATTGATCTGTTAGGATGGGCAAAATAAGAAAAAAGTTTGGGGATTAACAGCAACATTAGGTTTTATTAAATACACGCTGTGGTTGACCATGAAGGCTAGAATATTGAATCATTCATTACAATTTAAATTCAGTTTAAAATTTTTAACTTTTTTAAAGGTTGCACCCACCACCTTGTCGCAAGGAGAAAACTTTTTCCTTTGATGAGCCAATATTTATACTATCTTACTTATCCATGGCGTAGTTAGAGATGGCCTTCTCTCTCTAAGTTTTGCTTGAGCTCAGTTGTAGGATTTTATATTGCATGTAACTTTGCCAAACCTTGTCGAATGCTTTTGCGAAATTACGACATACTATGCCCAGGTGGCTCCTGTTTCCTTTTGCCTTGGCGATCTTTTCCGTAATTATATGTACTGTTTGCTATATATGTGTTTCTGAATATCATGCAACCGTTTTGCTAATTATTATATAGTGAGTTCTCACCCAGGTGTTACACAAGTTTTAGATTAAGGAATTTTTCGAAAAGGTTCCAGAGAAATTCCATAGGTGAATTTGTCGGGTAGCTTTTCTTGCTCGCGGGAAGCTTCCCAGACGTGGCTATGAATATAATTTTAGCCATTATAACTCTCTGGGTCGCATGTAAACGGTATTTAGGCAATTATTAAATATCTCTTTTATTCCGTACAAAATGCACCTTGGGGTCTTGATTAATTTTTAGTTCAGTTAGTCCTGAGTTTCTTGGTGCTTTCTGTTGTAGGAATGTAGGGCACTTTCAAATTCTTCTATTGTTACAAGCGCATCATATCATATTAAATTACTCTGTTAATCCCCTTGGTCTTTTGGATGCTTTCTTTTAATATTTGAATTTATCTAGTCGATAATTCTATTCTAAAACTCTATTTTAAATTGTTTGTTTCCCTCTATACTTATATTAAAAACATTTTTCTAATGTTTTGGGAATATTTATTCGATATCTACTTTCGTTTTAATTTCTCATACTCTTTTCTATTTCAATTTTTCTGACGCGTTTGTATACCAGAATTTCTTGGCTAAAATTTCATTGTCTATTTTTTCTAGCGATTAATCCCATTTTTGTTTAAAGCTCTCAGATAAGGTGGACTAGATCCTACTTATTTCTCTCATTAGTCTCATAATTGCCATTGTATATCTTCCTCTTTGTTTCTATGGTATAATTCTTTTAATTCAGCATATAATTCTTTCATTAGTAGTGACCATCTCTACTATGAGATGGTCATATATGAGGTTTTTGGAATAGCCTCTCTGTTTGCAATAATCAAGTCTTCGTCTAGTTGTTGTGTTTCTTCTATTTCTTCAAGGTTTGAATCTTTGATCTGCAGTAGTGAGTAATCCTGCAGCAATTCCCATTACACTTGCCTCTCTGCTCTAAAAAAACTTTTCCTCTGGGTGATCTCATCTGAATGTGGTTCATATTGATTATATGGAAGATTATCATGTGTTCGCTGCACGAGATGATCTCTGGCTGCATACCATGATTGAGGAGGAAGTTAAAGTTAGCTAGATATATGTCTTGTTTTGTGGCTAAACTCTTCATGATGAATGGAGGATCTTCTTTTTTCTTGTGTGTTTTTGGCTTTTCTTGTACAAAACTTACCTTAAATAACTCTGAAGAAAATGGGCTACATAGCATTTTCACTTTGGAGAAGCCAATTTCTAGCTCTTTTGTTTACCTATATCTTCTTTTAATTGACTTATTGTGTAAGATCCCAACCACATCTCAATTTTGAGACAGATAACGCCTCTGTTTGAGGCAACTTACGTGTGTATTTGTGTCTTTAGACATATTTTTCCGATGGATTTCTTTCCTTTCGTCGATGGTAAGAATTCCACGTCGCGATCCTGGGCGCATAGTGTGATGTTTCCGTTTCTGACATTGATGATACAAATGAGAGTAATTCTCATTTCTGCCCATAGGACTTCTTAGATTTTTTGCTTTGGAGTTTGAAAGCACGGGGTTGTCAGGGATAGTCAAAGGAGGACTAGCTTCCTGTTTTCCATCCCAGCTCATTTAGACAGGGGACGCGTGATGTTGGAGCTCCCGTAGGTTCTCTTTTTTAGTACAATTCGAATTGCTTGGCTAATTTTCTTTTTTTAATACCATTGTTGTGTAAAATCATGTTGTGAGTGGGTATTACATTGTGATAAATTATGTCAACTTGACTCTTCCATTAATCGAAGGGCTACGACTCTCCCGTTTGCTGGAACCAACCGAGACCTGATTCTGCCCGGATAATGGCTGGGTTGTTAAGAATGATGGATGGATGAAGCCGGGTGGGCCTCTCCCGAGGGCTGGCTCACGGCGAACTTGATGATAGTTAATGGTCGTATAAAAGGCTACCTCCCTCGTGGATTTTGTTATTAAAGCGACTAAAAGCAAAAGCTTGGGAGATGTAGGAGGTCTTGGGACACTTTCTATTACTTTTTAGAAGTAATATAAATCTCTTGTAATAAAAACCACAAAAAAGGTTTATACTACTTTCTAATGCTACTATTAATGCCGTTCGCGCTCTTCTCGTTCAAAAAAACAATAAAGTAATTTGCTCGAAATTGACCATTGATGAACTTAAATGGTCTTAAACGTGAAAAAGGAAAAGGGCATTGAATTCACATGGTACATAGTTTTGAGGTTCTTCCTGAGAAAGTAGAGGATTCACATCGCTAAGTAGAGAGTATATAGATGATTAAAATCTCATACACATGGGGTTTTCAACAAAGATGTTGATGAGAAAGATGGATGAATGCTGCTTGTGTTGAAGGTATATATTAGAGCTCCAAATAGCCAATAGAGGAGAGGTAGCGATGTGAACAGAGAGAGAAAGACCGTGCGTAACTCTGAAATATATAACCTTACGGAAATAAAACCGGTTCAATGGTAAAGAACAATGGGCTGATAACCCTAAACAGTGAATTTGAGCTTACAGAAAATGCGTCACTTGTTTGCTTAAATCTCTTTTCTGTTTGTAATAATACAGGGGGCAAATGAACCGATTAAGCAATTTTAAGGAGTTATAAAAAGTAAGGGGGGTATATAGAGACGGTACGCCATATTTGGGGGTACATTCCCGAGGAGAGCGCTGAGGGGCTTTGCCCAAGGGAGCGAGCCATTCCTCGGAAACAGGCAAGGGCACACCTCCCTTCCCCCTCCTCCCCCCGAGCATTGACTCCTCAAATTTGCTCAATCGGCTGTGCCTTGCATTATCAACAAGCCTCAATGAAGCGTATGTTTATGGAACACAAATTAGAGACGATACAGGAATCGTGATATTTCTTTCTGGGGCTATAATTATCATAACCTTATAAACTCGAAGGTTAATGATAAATGTATAAATCACCTTTTAACAAGTAATAGATAGGAGAATATTAAGGATAGGACCCTTTGCCTTAACATATTGGCAAAGAAATGCTTAATTATTGTTGGAAAGGCTAAAGCTATATCCTTCATGATAGGATTAATTTAATGGTCTTCCTCCTTCAAGAAATAATTAATTTAGAGAAAATCCATTAAGTTAAGTATACCTAAGAAAATAGGTAATAAGTTTAAAAGATTCTGACAGGGAAATCCTTTGCAATAAAATGGAGAAATTAAGATTTGGTTTAGAAATCGTCTTGGCAAGAAAAAATGCCTCTCAAATCAGAGCTAGGAGGGGCGGTCAAAAAGTTTTGCGAATAGGTAGAGCAAAACAGGGGAAGGGCGATGGCTGTTTGTGGGGGTGTTAGGACAAGTTATGACAAGTCAGGAACTGCAGCCGCACGCTCTTGCCTCGTTTATTTAAGAAGCAGTAGCTGATCGCAGATCGCAAGTCACAGATTTTTCAACAATGGAGAAGGTTAAGTGATCACAGCGCAGTGATCAAATTTTTGATCAAGGAAGGCAAGATTTCAAAAGAGATCCATGAACGCATGGTTGCAGTGTACAACGACACCGCCACTTCCTATGCAACCATTGCTCGCTGGAATAGGGAGTTCCGCCATGGTCGTGAGTCCCTTGAAGATGACCCCCGTCCAGAACGCCCATCTGACGTGACCAACGAGGACAATGTGGCCCGTGTCGAGAAGAAGATCCTCAAAAATCGACGGGTGAAGGTCGAAAAAATCGAGCGAGAGCTTGGAATATCACATGGAAGTGTTATCAACATCATCTACGACAATTTGGCCATGACCAAGGTGTCTGCCCGTTGGGTCCTTAGAAATCTCACGCCCCATGATCGACTTCAACTTCTTTAAAGTCCACAAGGCCATAGTTGCACAAGCTGCCCTGCGCAAGTGCGGATTTGAGGAGCTCAACATCCCCCATACAGTCTGGATCTGGCCCCTAGCGACTACTTTTTATTCCGTCAGCTCAAGGCTGCACTGCGTGGACGCCGATTTGGGTACGATGAAGATGTCCAGCTCGCCGTCGAGGAGTAGATTGAACAGCAGTCGCGTGATTTCTGGTTGTCGTGAATTCGAAGCCTCAGGGACAAGTGGCGCAAGTGTATTGAAGTCGACGGTAGTTATATTAAAAAATAATAAAACACTTTTCCTCATTTCTCGTTTCCTTATATCCGAATTGAAAAAATTGATTGACCGCCCCTCGTATGAGAAAGGAGTCTTTTCCTTAGTTAAAACACAGTATATTTGAACTTTTATTCAGAGACTAGTCAATAGAATCACGCGAAACTACCTTCATAAATCTTCAATATACTGCATTAACTCACGTTGCCATCCTAGTCATTCAGTGAAATCTATATTTATTATTTAGTATTTTAACCCTCATTAAACGATAGACCCCTGTTTAGATAGCCACAACAAGGCACGATTCTGATACTGACCTTTAGCTTAGATTCACAAGGAAAATTAGTTTTCCACTGACATAAAGGCCATACGGTGTGATTCGAGTGTAAAAGAAGACGGAAATATAGAAGAAAGGTTAGGTTAGGTATGGTTGACCTCGGGATTGGCTTAGTTAATTTGGGTTAGATTACGTTTGGTTTGCGTAACCTGAGGTTATGTTAACTTTGGTTAGGTTTTGGCTGAGGTTATATTAGAGTGAAGATAGGATGGAGTTAGATTCAGGATTTGTGTCGGTCAAGTTAGATTGAGGTTACACCAAATCATCTTAGTTAGAGTGGACGGCACGTCAAAACCGATAAGCTGCCGACGATTTCTTATAGGATATCCATGGGTGATGCGTTTGAAAGGGTGGAGGAAGTAATAAGTGGCTCCAGAAAAGGAGCCTAAATACGTCCAAGATTAGAACCGGCCTTAATCCAAGGAATTAAATCTTGTTCCTAATAAAACTATTTCAATATTCATTATCACTATTCCAAAAATTACCCATCGCAAAAATATTAAAAACACTCGGGAATAAGTTACAGAGGTCTTGGTTAATTAAAAAACACTGTTATGGGTCTCATTTCCTTTGGTCTCTTTACATCTCTAGGTTTGTAACAACAATTTCAAACACTTTACAGCTATCAGAGAAACAACACCTAAATGGGGTTTAATTAATTTATATCTTCGCAGCTAGAGCGATCTATGATTTGAGAATATACATCCATCAAGTTTCAAGAAACTATCAAGAGGGATACTTAGGTAAAATAATAAAGCTCCTCTAAATATTCACCTGTAGATACATTCCCTTTAATCCGTCAAAAGACAAGGAAAAATCCGATAAATCTCCAACCTTCCGTGCGATGGGGAATTTTAGAGAAATGAGAATAAATACAGCGTCCTCCAGGGAGATGATCCATTAAGGCGGCTTATACTTAAGGGCCAATATGATTCTGAAAGAAATTTGAATTAAGTGGAGTCTTAAATCTGTACTTTTTCATATGGAATTTAAATATAAAAATATTTATTGGATAGAATATTTCTTTACTACATCATTTTGTATTTCAATTTTACCCTTTTGAGCCTTCTTTTGATATACTGGAAGCAATAATGCGAAGCATTTATATTAACAGAGTCAAATCAAATGTAGATAAATATTAAGAGTTGAATTTCACTTATGTAACTTAACATAATTATACAGATCATTCTCCTTACTTTTTAACTTTGCCAGGTTGCACAATGCACAATTCTTGCTTTATGTTATTCCTGAATATCATAAACTTTGATTTTCTCTGATAAATACTTATCAGAATTCTTAGTGACCATTTTAATAACACTTTCATTGTTTGGTGCGTGGCAAGGTCACCAATGCTGAAAGCATCACTATTTATATCAAGTACTATTCTGGTCCTAACAAGTGAATTCTCAAGCTGAGTATCTGGGTTCTCATCTCCCATCATGGGCAGGATGCTATCTACCCTTAAATCCTCACCCTTTTACCTTCAGAGCAAGAGAGTGTTTGCCTTCCTTGAGGGCATGCCAAGCAGATCTTCTCACAAGTGGCATCACAATCGCCAGCCCCTCCTTCCTCTGTGACTTGAGGTTGTCCAAATGAAAGAGGTTGTTGATAGGCGATTCGAACTAGAAAGGCTTTATTTTTACGTTCAAACAACATGGATAATACAATCGAATGATAAACTTTACATTAGATTTAAAAAAAATCAGGTTCTTTCCTACAATTTTGTGCCTCAAAATCCAGGTCCTAATAGTTATTGCTGTAGTAGGGCATCAGATGTGGTTTCTAGTTTTATATCCAAAAGGGTCAGCCCTGCAGAAAGCGTTCCATCTCTGAGTGCCTAGACAATTTTTTAACTATAGTTTTAATCATTTGATAGATAGGGAATGAATGACCTATTCTGCCAGCTAGATCATTGGAGGGCCAATAAATAACAGGATAAAGTTTAGATTGATATTAAATTTCCTCGTTCACCAGATAATTTGTTGTCTGACAGAGTAGAGCTACCATGTTCAACAATGAGGACTATGGGAAGTTTATCAGTGTACAGGTTGCACAGAATTCAAACCAGGTTTGTACCCTAGGGTACCTTTAGCTTCCAAATTACTCTAGCTTCTATACCAGTATTTAATGTATGTATTAAATTGGAGTATACATAGAGTAGAAAATGACAACTAAAGTTTTATCGTAAAATACGGTTGAAATTTCCCATGGATTTGCCTAGTGCTGGATTGTGAATTTGGGATGTGCAAATTTGCGTGAAGTGTCAGGATGAGGCAGAGTGTGAGAATGGTAGTTGCAGAACTGATTGAAACTTAACAAGGACATTCTTTTGTAAGGACCTGTAGCAAAGGGGGGATATATGGACGTAGGAGGCGACTTGAAGGAAGCACTAGATAATAATTATTGGCTTCCCTTAACAGAGAATGCACAGTACGAGTATGTCAGGAAAAGATGGGCCTCAATTTTCAACCTATAGTGATACTAGCAGCAGTTAGCCGACTCACTCCCAGCTTTCACATCTGGGAAGAGCAATATCGACCCGAGAACCGAGAGCATTATCAGAAACCAGGTCTCTTATTCAGAACTAGCTCTTTGGCCAGATTCTGGACAGCCTCGATGAGTTTGTCCATATTTTCTTCTAGTCATTGGTGGTCCTGGGTAGCAGGAGAGCTGCGCGAACTTCAGTAGGTTTGACCTTTGTACGAGGCAGTAGCAACTAGCTCATAGTTACATAATGCATCAACAGCTAAGACATTACACCAATCTTTGACAAGCTATCGTGCGGTTGAACCTCCTCCGGCGCTTCCAGGACGTGTGTTACATCAATGGAGATACGACTAAGGAAGGCTTTTAACAGTCGAAATCCAAGGCGTGTTGTAGTCCCCGGAAGAGAGGTGTGTGCATCTGACCCATCACGATGATGCTCGTAAAGGGGTTCTGCTATCGTTGCGCATCTAGGTCCTTAGCTCTGCTGGCAACTATCATAATGAAAATGCTGCATCGATGAGGTCTGCTAGTAAGCTTGCAGTTAGGGAGCCAGTGCTTTGCCCTACATAGCAAAGATTGAGTCGCTTGAATATCCGAAACTATTGCTTTGTTTGTGGTAGAGGATTTCTGGTTCTTTTCTTGTTAAAAGACATGGCAAGTGCGAGGAGAATTCTGTTGAGCACTTAGGTTATTTGATGCATACGTAATAAAGTATACCTAGTTCACGGGGTCTCCAATGGAGGTGTTTGTTATGTAAACACGCTTATGTTACTATTTGTTGAGAATGTTTCCAAAAAGAATACGTCTTGGTTGCCTCGAGTCAAGAAGCTTGATTGGGGAAGAGTGATGAGAGTGTGTAAGTGACATCCTAGCACCTTTCCCAAGAGTGTCAGATTAATTAGGTCTAAAACAGCCTAAGGGTGCCAGGTATCGCCATCATTGGGTTGCCAGCTGTCGCTGTTGGCGCCATCAAAATTCGTACGAAGGCACTCTATGTGGAAATTCTCGAGCATTCTGACGTGATTACTGTAGTGTCTAAGCATCATTCCCATACAAATGTACAGACATAATGACGGCTCTATGAAATTCAGACTTTGTTTCCAGTTTCAATTTGGATTTTGGTAGGAGTCGGTTTCTTAGCCGATTTAAAGCAAAAGATGTTTTATTAATTATAAACTTAATTTCGTTATAAAGTTTAGTCTGGAGATAAGAGACCCCATTTCCTTTGAGTGGAGAACAATGTTCAGGATTTTTCTATATCAACGGCCATAACATCATCTAGTACTGCATACCACTGTTATATAATATCAGTTTTATTACATTACAGTTCATTTAAAGCCAAGCTTTTGGTAGACTGAGTGCAGCATCACCAGGCTCGCTGCAATGACTGCAGGTATTACATGAATATTACAAAATAATGCGGTTACATGATGACTTTGACAATTGTAACCCATTCTTTTTGACTGGTACATGGAGATTTTGAAGAAGTTTTATCTGAACATTTTCAATATTTTCTGTTGTTCTTATGGTTCTCATACGACCCGAACGACCTCTATTTAGATTTAAGCATGTTCCTTCATGTTGGTATTTGCCAACGTTTTTACAAATTGTGGGCTTGCTTGGTGGGTGCCTACCTGGAAAACGTTGTTTAAATGAATATTGTACTTGTTTAACACTACCACTCTTAATTAAGTTTGTGACTACAAATATGGGTTGATCTTTTGTTAACCGCATGATTAAAAAGGTTCCATGGAAGTAAACTTTTACACAGAAACGCTTTGATTTGCTTAGTAAGCAATAATGACGAGAGCATACCACAATGTGGCTAAAAAACCACTGTAAAATGGCCTAGACTTTGCTTGAAGAATCGCACAGTGACCTAGGCTAACTAGGCTCCCTACGCATCTCTTGAAAGTGCACGGTGGCCTAGCCTTCCTAGGCTTCGTTTCATTATTTTACTTCCTTGCGCAAACATATTTTTGATAGCCTCCACTAAACTCATTAGTGTATCAATATCATAAAAGGGAATTTAATGATATTTCTTGAATCGACAGATAAATAGTTGATAAATGAAATATATTTTGCAAGACCACAAAAGCTCCGATAGTTTTTGAGTTATATTATTTCAAAGTACGGTTAACTTTTTTCTGGGATACCCGGTATATATAAAAGAAAAGAAAAAACAATGGCCGGACAGTTCCGGTTAGTTGCCACAACTAGGGCCTTCATCTATCGGATTGCGTGATAAATTATCAGCAATGATGTTATTCGTTCCTTTTACGTAAGATGCATTGTATTGGTATTCTGACAAGAAAAGAGACCATCTCATAAGTCTGCCGTTCTGACTTTTACAATTTTTCAAGTAGGCTAGTGGCCTATGGTCCATTTCGACAGTAAAAGGTCTACCAATCAAGTACATCCAAAATTTTTGAAACCTCAAATGATTGCTAAAGCTTCAAGTTCTATAGTAGTGTATGCCTTTCGCGACCCAACAGCTTTCGTCTTGCGTATGCCACTGGAAATAGAAATCCTTTTTCCTCATATTGTAATAAAACGCAACCAATGCCGAGATTAGAGGCATCAGTTCGGATGCCAAATTTTTCTGTTGATTGGGCAAACGGAGGAAAGGAGATGGAGACCATTTTTTTTAATTTGCTCGCCGAAACCAGCTTACGTACCATCACTATCGGAGAAAAATAATCCGACGAGGAGGGTTCAATTATTCCTAATTTAAGGAGGTTATCGACTTCTTCGTTGAAGGCCTTGCCAAGGTAGATTGGAAGAGGGTAAGGTTTACCCCTAATTAACTCCGTCGTGGTGAGAGAGATGTCATGCTCAAATTGTGTAGTGCATCCTGGAGACTCCAAGATTACGTCTGGGTATTCCTTCAGCAGCGAGACAATCTGAGAGGCCTCCATGGAACCAAAGTGAGGATTGACGTCGACTGCGTCGCCAGGTCTTCATTGTGATAAGGGAAGGAAGGCAGATCAGGCAAAGGATAATCTTTATCCGCACCGATGCATATTTTCAGAAGAATATTCAATGGGTCCTAAGGGAAGGATGCTTCCATTATCCCTTCTTCGTTGAAGACAACAATATTGTTAACACAAGCTGGCCGGTGATATTTTTTTTAACACGTTGATGTGGAACAACTTATTGTCAGATGACCACTGAATGAGATAATCCACGGCCCCTTTAGCTTATATGATATGAAACGGTCTTTTCCATTAGGATAGGAGTTTTTTGTTGTCCTTGGGGAGTAAAAGCAGAACTTCCTCGCCTGGTTTCAATTTTTGTGCCTTAGATTTAATATCAAAATACGGCCAATAATTCTATAGATTGATCTCGGAATTTTGCACGGCAACCTCTGAGCATTTTTCTAGCCTGTGACGCAAGTCCGGAACATATGAGTAGGAGGTCTTTAGTTCTTCATCCAATCGAGAGTTCGTGAGGAGCTCCTTGAGAATGCTCACTGGACCTCGAACATTTCGACCATCGAGAAGCTCGAGTGGGTAGAATCCCAGAGTTAGGTGGAGAATCTCCCTACACGCAAATAAAGATAATGACAGGTACCGCTGCAATTCCTAGGGCTTGGGTGGCACAGCTTTTTATCACGCTTCTTAAGGTAGTGTTTAACTTCTCGCACATACTGTTTGCAAAGGGGTGAAAAGGCGTGGTGAAAATGGGCCTAATTTGGAGCAACTTACTCACATGCTCCATCAATTCGGACATAAATTGACGGCACCTGTCGGAGAGGACCTCTTTAAGGATCCCTCCCCGTAAAAAAATAGAGATTAATGCCTCGCCACACGAGATGTTATAAATTTTTTTTTTAGACCAATTGCGTCGGGAATCCGGGTGGCCCAATCGACGAGGGTGAGAACGTATGAGTGTTCCTCGGTGGAAGGGGGGTGTATCGGTCCAAAATAAGATCGATGGCAACCTTAAAAAATGGTTCTGATATAACTGGAGTCTTCTGAAGGGGGGTCGGTTGTACTCGTCCTTTGGCGGTGACTTTTGACATATATCACAGGTCCTACAAAACTCTGCGATTTCCTTGGCTGCACCAGGCCCCTAAAAATACTTAAATACGCGTTGCTATGTCTTATTATGTCTGAGGTGTCCTGCAAACACCCCTTTGTGTGCTATTTGGAAAATCTTCGCAACGTAGGCCCAAGGCACGCAAAGGGCCTTGAACGGCGATCCTACTGGATCCGGGAAAGTACGAAATTGCAAAGCGTCTTCTATCACATACCTCACTTTTCGGTCTCCATGAACCAATTCTGTCTTCCTTCATTTGGCCTTTTCCCATAAGGGCTGGAGGGAAAGGCAGCTCTTTTGGGCCCTGATAAATTGAGCCATCGTAATCGGGGGTGCATGGGGGCATGAGAGAGGTAGGGGGGGCGAAAGGGCGTCTCTATCAGCCTGAGCCCGGTTGACGACAGCTTGCGACACAGCAGTTGGGAGAGCTGCGCGCTCTGGCCCACCAACACTGCGCAAAACTTAATCGGGGCAGCTACGACGTCGGTCTACCCCGTAAAATAGCGGCATTTTCCCTATCAACGGACCACTGGGAATTTATTAACTCTTCCAATAAATCGTGTATGACAGCGAATTTATTATGCTGTAGGTCTACGGGGGAAGCAGCTTGTCCGATACCACTATACAAGTACACCCTGTATCTCTCACGAAAGTGGATACTCTCCATCCATTAATGGATCCGGACTCGAATTTGAGCCCACCAGAAGAACTGTTATTAAACAGAAAGTTAACCAGGTGTTCCTGAGAGGTCGACGAATATGGCAGAGGCGCAGGCGCAGTAGGCTGTTTGGAAGCGAGAGTTGCGGAGACTTAGTGGACCTGTTGTTCAGGGGCAAAGCGAAAGCGGGAGTTTTGTGGACACTTAAATTTGTAGTGACCAGGGGTTCCGCAAGAGAATCATACAATGGAGTTACTCCGGTAGGGTTACTCGACGGAGCATTAAAAATTGGTGGTTTTACCTCCTTTTGCGTCTTATGGTAGTTACCTTACCTTTGAGTTTAAAGGGGCCTGGGACTTTTACTAAATGAGGGGGTTTTCTCGGTTGTGATTGTCTTTGGTTCTTAGGGGATGGAGGAATGTTGTTCTTTTGCTCCTTAGGATAAAACTGATAATTTTTGCCGTAGAGCTCCGCTTCTTTGACGCACTCGTTGAGGGAAGATGCACGCCTATCTTTCACAAATGCACAGACTTCCGTAGGGAGGGTGTGCATTAGCTGGTCCTTTGAAAAGAATTAGCACTGAGTGTTATTCGCCACCTACTCTAGCCAAGTCCAACGAAAATTGGAGGTTAATCTTGAAGATGAACCCAAACTGTCGATACGTCTGTCCTGGCTGGATCCTATCCGATCAAAATTTTTGACTGTAGCACTCGGGATTTAAATTAATCGGGGATAAGAGTTCTGCTTTAATAGATGAATAATCTATCGTAGCTTCTGTTTGGAGGGCAATGAAGATTTCTCTGATAACAGAGTTGAGCAGCGAGAGCAGGCGTCTTACTCCTTAAGACTCAATATCCCACCCATTCACTTCGAAAATCTTTTCGAAATGGGTTACGTACGAGTAAGTTCAAAAGTCATCTTGATCACCATAAGGGGGGAGCTTTAATGCGGGATCCTGAGGTTGGTGACTTCTGTACCTGATGGAACTAACTTTGAATTGAACTCTAATTAACTCACGCTTGAGTTGACGAATATTCTTTCTCTCTTCTATTTCTTCTTGTCTTCGTTGTTCTTCTCTTTTTTCCTCACGTTCATTCCTTTGGTCATTCTGAACGTATTCGATCAATTCCTTGCCCGAAAGGCCAAAATTTGTCCCTGTTTATGGAACATCTTAAATGAAGAGGAAGACATTTTGGATACGCTGTCGGATCCGCTGATTCACGAAAGAGCTTTACGACTTAATCCCAGATTATACGGCAGCGACAAATATACCAAATAATAAATAAATAAAGATAATACCATTAGTTACTATGCTTGTTGGGATGCTGCCAGCAAGGGTTATGGTTAGTGGCCTAACCCTTTTTATATTGTATACCGACAATACAACAAAAAACAAAATTAGAAGGACACTGGGTCAATTTTTATTTCACCAACAGAATTTAAAATGTTTTTTTATTTGTTTTATCTAACCTTAGGTGTTTGGCAATTAGAAAAGGGGTAATTTCAAAATTGGCGTGTTCAAAACAAATCGCACACCTAATGACACAAGAATCAAATATGATATAATATATATACTATATGTCAAGGAATAGGCTGAGGGGTAGTTGCAGTTTTCCCCGACTCATATACCAGGTGTCCCCCGAAAAAGTTAACCGTACTTTGAGATAATATAACTCAAAAACTATTGGAGCTTGTGGGGTCTTGCAAAAACTATTTTATTTAACAACTATTTATCTGTCGATTTAAGAAATATCATTAAATTCACTTTCATAATGTTGATTCACTAATGGGTTTAGTAGAGGCTATCAAAAATATGTTTTCGCAAAGAAGTAAAATAATGAAACGAAGCCTAGGAAGGCTAGGCCACCGTGCACTTTCAAGAGAAGCATAGGCATCCTAGGTAGGCTAGGTCACTGAGCGATCCTTCAAGCAAAGCCTAGGCCATTATACAGTGTTTTTTTAGCCACGTTGTGGTATGCTCTCGTCATTATTGCTTACTGAGCAAATCAAAGCGTTTCTGTGCAAAAGTGTACTTTCATGGAAACTTTTTAATCATGCGGTTAACAAAAGATCAACGCATATTTGTAGTCACAAACTTTATTAGGACTGGCAGTATTAAACTAGTACATTATTCATTTGAACAACCAAGCAAACCCACAATTTGGAAAAATGTTTGCAAATACCAACATGAAGGAACATGCCTAAATATAAATTATGGTCGTTCGGGTCGTATTAGAACCATAAGAACAACAGAAATTATCAAAAATGGTCAGATGAAACTTCTTCCAAATCTAAATGTATCAGTCAGAAAGAATGGGTTACAATTGTCAAAGACATCATTTAACCGCATTGTTAAACATGACTTAAAATGGCATCCCTATAAGATGCATGCAAGACACCAGCTTCTTGAAACTGATTTTCCTCATCCTAGACAATTTGTCGAATGGCTTCTCCATAAAACTGTTCGTTTCTTGGAAATCATTGTGATTGGTGACGAGCAGGCCTTTTTCACGAATGGAAAGGTAAATAGCCATGCCATTCGGCAATATGCGCTGCTGAACCACCCCCTAGCATTCAACTTTGACACACGATATTGTCAACAGAATGTGTCTCTGTGGATCGGAATATGCGGCAATGGCTATCTTATCGATCCATTGTTTTACGAGAATAACTTTAATGGTGGTTTCTACTTGAGCATGATCATCGATAGGATCTTCTTGGAATTCCGCCAGATTTAAGGCAATCAATTCAATAGTCTTTGGTGTATTCAGGACGGCGCACCAGCTCATAGACAGCTTGCTGTACGAACAAAACTAAGAGAAACGTTTGACAACCGCATTGTCGCGTTAAATCATGCAATTGAATAGCCCCCAAGATCTCCTGACTTAACACCGTACGATTATTTCTTTTGGGGATATCTAAAGAATAAATTAAATGCTATTTCACCTCAAAGAATCAACCAGTTAGGAAATAATATCACACGTGAAGTTAATAGACCCAAGGAAAATCACAAGTTAATCAAAAAAGTTGTTCGATCAATGCAATCGAAGGCGCAACTGTGCTTGGAAAGAAATGGAGGACATGTGGAAGAAAACGATTCTTAGAAAATTATAAAATGACTTTGTATTACTCATATAAAGAGGTGTTTTTTTGGTAAAAAATAGATTTAAATATATTTGTTGATTTTAATCTTCGAAGTTTGATTATTGTACTTCCTTGCGCAAACATAATTTTCATAGCCTCCACTAAACCCCTTAGTGTATCAACATCGTAAAAGGGAATTTAATGAAATTTCCGGAATCGACAGGTAAATAGTTTATAAATTTGTTTTGTTTTACAGAACTCAAAAATCTTCTATAAGTTTTCAGTTATATTAATTCAAATTACGGTTAACTTTTTTCTGGGACACCTTGTATGTATGTTCTATTTTACGACTTCTTCTCAACGTTCAACTATTTTTTCGATGCCTTTGCAATAAAAATCTCTGGATTTTGACTCAAAGAATTCGTCTAACCAAGTTCTTAATTTCACATCAGTATTGAACGAAACGCCACGCAAATTGTTGGAGGGCGATCGGAACAGATATAAATCCGATGGAACCATGTCTGGAGAATATGGAGGATGCGGCAGGATTTGGATGGCGTCTTTTGTGATGTTGGCAATGTGAGGACGAGCATTGTCGTGTTGCAGAAGGATTTCATAACGTCGATGAGGTCGCTTTTCACAAATAGCTTCGGCGAGTCGATACATTTGATAAACGTAGATTTCTGAATTAACAATTTCGTTGTTCACAAGGAGATCACAAAGAATGATGCTTCCACAATCCCACCACACACACAGCATTGTCTTTCGTGGATGAAATCCTTGCTTTAATCGCTGAAGTGGTTTTTTATTGGGCTAAGCCATTGTTTTCGATGGTTCATGTTTACATAAACCGACCACTTTTCATCGCCAGTGATGATGTGGCGAAGAAATTTGTCCTTATATCCACGCGTTGCCTTGTGACGAGCATGCAAACCTGCTGAAATCATGGAGGGAGGAAGTTTGTTGCTTTCGCTCAACGCGTGCGGAACCCATGCACTGAGTTTTTGAACTGTCCCAATCTAATGAAGATCATTCACTACAAATTTCTGATCACACGCCAATTGTACAGCCAATTCTCTAGTCGAGTGACGAGGATTTTCATGAAGAAGGTCTTTCAATCGATCTTGATCAAACTTAATGGGGCGATCAGAACGTTCTTCTTCATTAAGATTAAAATGACCGTTTCTAAAACGTGAAAACCAACATTGAGCCGTCCTTTCTGATAAAGCATTTTCTCCGTACACAGCACAAATATCGCGACGAGCTTTAACCTCGTTTCCATTGTTCCCGTCTCGATTGAAAAGGAATAACAACAAGTGTCGAAAATGCGCCTTTCTTGCAACTTAACATTCCATTTTGAGGGTACAGAATAAAAATTAAATTAACACAACTTTTGAATAAACCGCAATGGCCTATTACTCAACTTCAAGACTTAGCCTCAGCTAAAGACTAATAGTCTACGCTCTTAAGTGACGTAGCCTAACCTTTGCAAATTGTCCTCTCATTATTTATTATTGTTTCTTAATATGTGCACAAATCACGTCAACAAAACTTAAATCAACACAACATTATAAAAAACGCATATATATATATATATATATATATATATATATATATATATATATATATATATATATATATATATATATATATATATATAAGTAGTAGGAAAAACTCGGATACCTCTGCTTTTTGACCTTATCTAAACTCTCTGTCTTCACCTTCTCTAACCTCTCTTTCTTTTCTTTCTTTAACCTCTCCTTCTTCTCCTTCTATAACCTCTCTTTCTACACCTTCTCTAACCTCTTCTTCTTTACTTTCTCGTCACCTTCTTCATCAGCTTCTTCAACTTTATCATCTCCAACTTTCTCATCATTATCTTCAACATTATCTTTCTCCCAATGCTATCATTTCTACTATAATAAATCTTTTAATATAATAAATGACTATGATGAAAACTCTTAAAGAAAATATATAATCTTAAGATTAAATAACCCCCCTTGATTATTAAAGCTAAGGAAAGTGAGTGAATTGTAGTTAGGTAGCTCATATAGAGTAGATAAATTAAAAAGAAACACAACAAAATATGGCTAAGATTTTATTACTTCATAATCTATTGATGATTCCTCTTTTAAATTATTCTTACCTCGCTGATATCTAAAGCAATTGAAAGACTGATTTTGATTATATTAGTAGGATTAGACATCTTAATGGTGAATACCATGGAGTTAAATTTTATTAATCAATAATGTAAACCTTAGGGTTGATAGTATCCTCATCAAAACAAAAATCAATAGTAAATTTTAGCAAACAACTCCCCGTTCTCATCAGACATCTGGTCTTTACATTTGATAGAGACGAGAGAGCCCACGTTCTCACTTCTGCAGACCGTTTATTTTTTTCTTTCACGGTTTGAACTTGTGATAAATTAGGGATGTTGTTTTCTCCTGATTAAAATCCCCCACATAAAACAAAAATATAAATATGGCCAATATCTATATGTTAAGATAGTTTCAAAATCATAGAAGAACCAACTGGTTGGTGAAAGTGCCATCAAGAATCGAACCCTAGCCCTCAGATGTGGTAAGTAAGAACTCTATTCACTTGGACACGCGCGGATCACCGCTAGAACTTGCTAAGAAATATAAGCTCAACATTTATATTGTTTTAAATCCCCATAAAGCCCGAAAGTTTTTTGGTATTCCTTACGGAGAGGAGAGCTAATTATACAGCATCCAACATCATTTCGGATTCTTTAGGGAATTTAATTAATAATAGGCATTTTAACACCATCGGACTGTATTTGAATTTCACAGTCTAAAAGAAAAACTGCATATGCATAGGTATTCTGCATAATATTTGTATCAACGTTTGCTTTCTTTCGGATATCTGAAAATTCATCTTTTAAGCATTCCCTATGACGGCTAATATCAAATAAAGTAATGGATATTATTTTATTAAAATCAGCTATTCCAACAGCACAATTCTTTTTCCCATAACTTGCTTATAAAAGTCTGTAAGCGTGCTATATCCAATAATGTATCGATTGTCATCAAAATCAAGATTTAAATCATAGTGAGGATATCTTTTAGTATTAAATTCAACATGTGTATTATCAATAGCGAAATTATCAAACACTACAGAATTCTTTGTTTCCCGATTTAATTTAAACATTTTAAAAGCGAGTATAACATATCATTGTTTCTACGAACCATTGCTTATACGCCATTCTAATAGTTTTTAACCAGTGTTTAATTGAATATATTCACACTGATGACCTAAAAATTCCATTGGTAGTATCTTCTTCTTATCTATTCCTATCTATATCAGTGAATAGAGTTCTTTGACCTTTATCAGAGAGTCTTATAATAGGCATCTTCTAGCTAATCTTTGTCAAGTTAATTTTAACTCTCTTTATTTCTTCAGCATCATAAGGTGCTTGCAAAGCCTTTGATCTAAAGACAGCATCACCATCCGTGGTTCTATGGAATGTAAGCTCATGTTTAGCACCATATATAACTTTATCATAATTCTCGCTGAAACCAAAGATGTGAGAAAGAGGTATCATAACACTAAATCTTTCCTTACCTTCTTCAGGAATAGAGTAACAAAGTGCTTTGAATCCCTAATTTTTCTTTATTTCTGATGTTTCATCAAAAGACTACATAAAGTTTAATCCTTTAGGATATTATTTAGGATATGTGATTAAAGCTTTCATCGTTTTATCCCTTCCAAAATAATTAAATCCTTCGATTTTTTTATTTTCAATTTAATAGTCTACTCTATCAAAAAGATATATTAGTCCATTATTTACTAAACTAATATCACATTCGTCAACAATATATCTATCATTACCAGATCTAGGAATCAGTTCACCTTCAATATATAGATGACTTCGACTAGGATGAATGATTGATCTTCATTCCTAATAGTTAACTGAATATCTCCTAAATTATTGTCTTGTTCCTTGATATGACTAGAAATCATATATGTCAACTCTTTCACTACTATCATCTACAGGTGTTGATACATTCCATTCAAAAATACTTCCGTTTATCATTATTTATTATAGTTGAATATTCTAATATTAAAAATGCTTTACAATATAATGTCAAATAAAAATATAAATGTAATCTACTTGATTTGATAAATGAGTTCGACCTATGTTATAGGTCCACCCGTTTAGGTACAGTTATACTAGAAAATTTATCATAGTGTTCTAAAACACTATGAATCTTGTTTATTAAAATCTCTCCTAAGAGAAGTCGTAGTTTATTATAATTTATCCTACGACAAGTCATATAAGTATTTGTTTGATTTGAACTCTATATTAGTCAATCGAACATTTAAACCCTTATTTACAGCAATCAAGTTAGTGACTTGGTCATCCATTTTACTCACCTTTTTACCAGTAGTTGACGCAAAAAGTAAAAAAACTCTTATTTTCTTTATCTTGAAACTTAATGTTTTCTTAATATTTCTTCAGAGGGTTGAATTCAGAAGTATTAATATAATTTTTATTATCAACTTCCACTTCAAGTTTACTCAATCAGTTCCTTAGATTAACTTTAAGTCTTTTTATTCCCTTTTCTATAAATTCTATCTCGTCATCAACATAATTTTTCATTACTGCATGTCGTAGAATGGACTCTCGACGATATATCATATATAACTATTCGTTGAGGGAACTTCTTTAATTATCTTTAGAGTGCGTGAATGTCTAGGCTGGCCGATATTATATATCTGCGATATGCTTAAGAAGCGGAACTGAGCTCAGGGATAATAATATTGCTATCATTAATAAAATAGAGTTTTATTAATAAGCACTATCAATAACACACAAAACGGAAAATATTGACATAAACAGAGAATGGAAGGGTCGTGGGAAATCTAGCTAATCCGAGGATTAAGAGCGATTTAAAAAGGTAAAACAAACATAAAGTTAAAGGGATGGGATGGTTCGCTAAACCATTTAAAGCACAGGATAGGGTTGACAAAAGAGTTAAATACTCAAAGGTAACGTTCAGCTTACGTAAATACACTTGTTGTGCAGAGGAAGGCGACGTGAAGGAATTTTCGGTCCGCTGGCGAGCTCCAGCCGAAGGGGGGGGAATTAAATGATCCTGACGTGGCGTCTTGGGAATGAGAACCGTTTCTTGACGAACGGGCTTGAAGAACAATGGCTGTTATACGTTGTTCTCTTCTAAACAACAGGGGGGTGATAACCGTCTCTTGTCTACGGGCTTAAGAACAATGGCTGTTCTAATGTTGTTCTCTTCTGAACAACAAGGGGGAAGGGTGAGAACCGTTTCTTGGCAAACGGGCTGGAAGAGCAATGGTTGTTCTACGTTGTTCTTTTCTGAACAACAGGGGGTGGGGGTGGGGGTGAGAACCGTTTCTTTTCAACGGGCTCAAAAGAACAATGGCTGTTCTAACGTTGTTCTCTTCCTGAACAACAGGGGAAGCCTAGTGGACTTGGCGTCACTAAGGCTCGAACCTTGGCACTCAAGGGATATTGTCCTTCTTCTGGACAAGTGATGGTGGATCTCGAGGTCGAGGGCCCTTTCGTGCACAAGGTGAGACTGGACCGTAGTGATGTCTCGCAAAGAAAATCTGGATCTCTAATCTGATCTTAGTGGTAAAGTTTACAAATAAATAGTCGGGACATCCCCTTGGCGTGGGGGACAATGGAGTAGGAGCTTCGAGGAAACGCACAGCTGAGCCTGAGAACAATACCTCATCTGCCCATAAGCCTAACTCAATCTGGCGAGGTTGGTGCATGGGGCGACGGGGGAAGATAAACCTCCCTGTTTAAACATTAACTCAGGTGGCTGCGATAAGGCGCCCGACTTCAAAGCGAAGATGCACGTGGGTAGCATCGTGTTTTTAAATAACATTTGATAGTGGTTGAAATTAAGCGGCCTCAACCCGTTCTATCAGACAGTTTAATATAAACTATCTGTTCATTTTCTTTCAATGAAGCTTCTTCAGGATTCATATGGAAAGATCTATGTTTGCTTGTATTATAGTTGTTTATAAAATCAGGTAACACTTTTTTAACCCATTGATAATTAATTATTATGCTTTGTAAAATATTTTCACATATTTTATCAAAGTTCTATTGAACCTTTTTACAACTTGTGCATTCGTTTCATTTTCTGTAGCAAACCAGTGAACATCTTTTTCTTTAAACAACTCTTTAGTAGATTTTTGAATAAATTCCAGACCCTTACCCGTTTGAAGTTTACGAGGTATTCGTTTATCAAACTGTTTTTGAAAATTGGATGCTATCTCTTCTCCTGTTTTCTTTCGTAAAGGAACAGCCCAAACATATTTACTGAATATATCAATCACAGCTAGAATATATTGATACTCTTTATCTTTATACTTATGCATATTAACAAGATCAGCCTGCCATTGATAATTCTCAATACCATTAGCCAATACACGACGAGTAGGGAAATTTATGTTTGATTGGTTCATCTAATTTCTAGACATTTTAGATCAGAAGGCAGTATTTAAAATCACTACTAAATAACCATGTTTTATGACCTAGATCATTAACACCTGTATAACTCTTAGCTGGATTTTAATACACCTTTTTCAATTGACTATCTATTCCAAGTCTAAATCTACTTTTTGCTGCCATGATAGCTATTGCTAAATTTCATCTCTTTTTTCATATTCAGGTTTACTTTCATCTAATATGATGTTTGCTGCCTACGTTCTCAGCTATATTACGTTCTCTTGTTGTTTTATATTTTCCATAATCTAGATTATGTCGTTTACATGCTTCATCCAATAAGTTTATACCCTGGTATCCTTTAAATAACCTTTTAATTTACTTTAGTGCCAGGACAACAAAATGAATATTCACTAGTGTTATTAAATGAACCATTATTTACTTGTTCAGATTAAATATTACTCGCTAATGAAATATGCATTTCTGGTAATAGGAGTTTTTTAACATCGTGTTAACAATGTAATTTTTCACTCATTTCTTCTCAGTATTTCTTGGGTATATATGCTTGGGATAAGTTAGCAATATATCTTCCTGCATCTGGCAAACGAGTTCTATATATAATAGTTTAGGTATAATTATTTTCCCAAACCTTTTGACAAAAATTATTGAATTCCTGGTAAAGCTTATCTCCTGAATTATATGATCATGGATATGTTTCAAATATTTGTTTGGTAGTTTAAAAAGGATTAAGCAGTTTGAATTTGTTCTTATCGTTTGCCTTCGTAATATATGATAATTTTGACTGATGTAAATACAACTCACATTATTGTGTCGATCTCTAGTCCAGTAATTTTCAGCTGAACATTGATTTGATACAGTAATCATATCATCGAAAATACACATATATTTTAGAGAGCTATAAAGATCTCTTGGATTAGGAACTGGGGCATTACAATCATAGCCTTTTAAATCTATATTATTAAATTTATTTGTGTTTTATAGTTGGTTGATATAATCAGATACTTTATCAAGAATATCTTTACTCATTATCAAATTAACTATTAAAAAAATTCGGCTCTTTGACCAAAAATATTAATACTGATTACTATTGTAGAATATCGTTTTAAAAATAGTGGTTACATTTTCTTACTAGATGAGTTGTATAGCTTCTTATTTAAGTTTGTTTAGAAAGACTTTGCTAGATGTTCTAATAAGAGAGTCTAGCTATTGTAACTACCTCCAACTAAAGTAGCTTTGGCGTTTTGGTTTCAGTATAACTCAGCTAAGTCTCCTAGTGCGAAGAGTCTAGGCTCTTCTTACTACCCTTTAACTAAACACCCTTTGGGGGTTTAGTTTAACTATATTGAAACCTAGGAAACGTTTAGACTAAATATTTAAGGCTTCATTAGTATCTAGTTCCTTTCTTACTATGGGTAGTATACCTTCGAGGTGTATATTAAGTTGATCCATAGTAATGGTCTTCACTTCATTTCTACTTTCATTATCACTATTTCCACTTGCCCTATCCTCTTCTTTCTCATCTGTTGTGGTTGATATTCAGAGTCCTCATAACCACCATCGTAAGTGGATGTGAGATATGTCATATCACGACTCCTATTAATCAAATTAATAATTAGCTTCTGACTCACTAGTTTAGCAGCATAGCTATTAACCTCACCTAAGGCAACTAACTGCTCTAGCTCTATGCTAACCTTTAATTAACCTGGATAAGCTAAGTGTAGAGTTCTTGACCTTATCTACAGAAGAAAATGGAGAAAAAGATAAGGAAAGGGAAGGAGGAGAAGAAGTTTGAGGTGGAGAAGTAGAAAAAGAGATGAAGGATAAGGAGAAGTTTGAAATTGAAAAGAAATTTGAGATGGAGAAAAAGGAAAAGTTTGATTTTTTTCATCATCGTTATTAATTATAGTTGAAGATGATGATGAAAAAGTTGATAAAGTTGAAAAGAAGTAGGGTGAAGTTAAAGAAGAGTAAAGGAGGGAGTTTAGGATGGTAGTCTTATTACCAGTCCAGTTGGAGATGATGATGAGAAAGTTGAAGTTGATAAAGCTCAAGATGAAGAGGATGAAGTTGATAAAGTTGAAGATAAGGAGGAGGACTAGGTTAGAAGAGTGAGGAAGGGGGGGTTTAAGAGGTGAAGTCGAGAAGGAGGAAGGAGGAGGATAGAGAATAGGTGAGGAGGGGGTTTAGTAGGGTAAGTCGAGGAGGAGGAGGATAGAGAATAGGGGAAGAGGGATATGGTGTTGAAGAGCAGGGTAGAGTAGAGATAAGTAGGGCTGGTATCTCGAGGAGGAGGGAGGAGAGGTAAGATGGACGTGGGTTGGTAGCGAGGTTAGGTGGGTTGGTAGCGAGCAGGATAGAGGGGAGGAGATGAGAGGGTGAAATGGTAGCGAGCAAAGGTGAGTTAGTAGCAAGGAGAGGTGAGTAGAGTAGTGGGCTGGTAGCGAATGGAGGTGGATTGAGAATTGGGCTGGTAGCGAGAAGGGTAAAGGAGAGGTGAGGAGGAAGTGGGCTGGTAGCAAGGAGAGGTGTGTTGGTAGCGAGCAGGATAGAGGAGAGGTGATGAGGGGGTGGGATCGTAGTGAGGAAAGGTGGGTTGGTAGCGAGGAGAAGTGGGTAGAGTAGTGGGCTGGTAGCGAGGGAAGGTGCATTGAGGGTTTGGCTGGTAGCGAGAAGGGTAAAGGAGAGGTGAGGAGGGGTGAGGGCTAGTAGCGAGGAGAGGTGGATTGAGTAGTGGGCTGGTAGCGAGGAGAGGTAGATTAAGGGTATATGTTGATAGCGAGTAGGGTAAACGAGATATGAGGATGGGGTGGGCTGGTAGCGGGGAGAGGTGGATTGAAGGGTGAGCTGGTACACCCGTGTTTCCTACTACTTACGTCTCATTTTCTCTTTCCTTAGGGTCAGTTTTGCCTTCAGTCCATCCCAAGCACTACTCTATGAGATCTCTTTAGTCCCTAAGGGATTAAATAATAATAATAATAATGAATATATTTTGACATCGCTGTTGAGAGCCGTATGTTCTCGTAAACGCGTCTCTTGCAACAAGACTAAGCTAGACGCACGCAGCGTTCAACTCTTTGTCAAAATCTCGCCTATCGCTTTAAATAACGAAGAAAGATATGTTCTCACAAGGGTGCTAAGCCCCAAATTATGAAGAAACCGTGGTTAATAAAGAGGTAAGGGCTTGGAATCTTCTTTCTGGGATCTGCTGTATGGCAGGTCACGGCCGCTACCATGCGCGAATCATTAAATACTTCTACACATGATTCATAGGCATGAACGTTCCTCAGAAATCTGGGGGAGGAGCAGCGTACCCTCCCAACTTCACTGCCCTGTGAGAAAATGGTGACATCTTACAGGTCAACGTTTCTCCCGCTTTCAAATCTCTCTATTAATATTTTCATCTTGTTAAGACCCAAAGAGGGCGAAACATGCCGTTTAAACCCTTCCTAAATATTAAATATATTGTTTTGATCTTAAGTTTCTTACTAAATCTGAGATGAGCGAGTTGGTGTTAAAATTAACACAAATAAAATTTCACCTTATTACAGTTCATAATAATCAGGTAGAGCCAGGAAACTATGCTGCATTTGACATTTGTGGCGACGCGTACCCTCCCGACCCTAACACCTGCGGGTAATTCTGCATCTATATATGTATCTTTCACACATTTCCATATAATTTTGGTTAGAAACGTTCTGAGGAATATTCC